>OX451740.1:714170701-715614766 GCA_948472305.1 Vicia faba | reverse complement strand
AAGAATTTTTGAATATTTTGTTGGTTGGAGCTCGTGGTTGCATCAATTATAACCCTACCTTGGCTCTACGACAACTAGGGTACCCTTTAGAGGAAAAACCCTCTGATGTATAACTTCAACAGTTGAACATTCATGACATGGGCAAAAGTGACTGTGAGTTGCTCAACAAGATCATCCGAGCTTGGAGTAGGGTTAAAAAGAGAAAGGCCGAAAGGAAGAATATTGTGGCGAAAGAAACTTACACTTGATGGGTCTTGGATAAGGTGCAAGTTTCTAAGTTACCATTTTACATTGATTCTGAGTATAAGCCAAATGTCCCAAATTCTCCGCCTATGTCCTTTGAAGAAATAGACAATTTGAAGAAGGCTTTGAAACAAGCTCAAAAGGAGAAAGAAGAATTGGAGCTTAACCTCCATAAATTAACTAAGGAGAAAAGACAAATGTAATGCATGCTTGAATCAAAATATCAACATATTCAGAAAGATCGTGATGCGTTTGAAAAGGAGAGTCTTAAGCGGAAGCGTTCGACAGAAGGATTATTGAGTGCTACTTTCAACTTGGATTCCCACAGCCAACGGTTAGAGGGTGCTGCTAACGAGGTCGGGAAACTAAGTAGGTGGTACGAAAAGGCAATGCAAGACAAAAAGGAGATGGAAGAGGATTTGAGGGCTTAAATCCAAAGTTTGGCACAAGCTTCTTTAGATCAAGAAGAACAAATGGAACATCTTACCACAAGACTCCAAGATAGCCGAGAATCAGAGGTAGGTGAAAGTATCAAAATGATGATGGCGGAAAGATTTCTCTCCCAAAAGACGAATGAGTACGAACAAGTGTGTCTTGAGTTAGAAGGCCTCTGAAAGGATTTCCTAATACAACAGAAACTCTATACGGAGATGACGGCTGGAAAGTTATATTGGGAAGAATAGTATGTAAAAATTGCCAAGGAAGGAGAAGATAATCATAAGATAATTCCTGATCTCTACCAAGAATATCGGCTCTACAAAGACAAGCATGCAAGACTCGCCTTCTTAGCCAATAATCTTATCGGTGACACCCCTAAAAGTTTGAGATATGCGGAAAATTTGATGGTCCCTCTCCTGAAATATGTTGAATACTTCCTCAAGCTTTGTAGGATAATGGTTGATGGCTTCAGACAGAAATCTGCAGGCGCACTTAGAAGATTTTGTTTCCCTTTATTTTTTCTTTCAGAAAATTTTGATGTTTTAAATTAGAAAATCTTTCAATATCTAAATTTTGTTCTTTTAAAGGCAATTGTTATTTCAATAAAGGAATTTGTTTCCATATCCTGTTTGTGTAATAAATTTTTAGATGCTCACCAATAAAAAGAAAAACTTAGAAAAAATATATAAAGAATCCAACGTGAATAAGACAAAGGTCAAAAACTCTCAGCATATTCATACGCATCCATGCATTCACAAACATTGCATTTCATAACTTCATACAAAAAAATTATCATTTTTTAAAAACATTCTCTAGTTAAAAAATTGGTAAGAAAGCACCACCTCTCCGACCACCATATCAAGCAAGAGCCCATCAAAAGAGAGTGATGGAACAGATCGAGGAGAATCAATCCATATTCAAGGAAGATTTAGAGCAGGTGAAAGGAAACATCGACTCGATGAAAGGAGATATGATTCAAGTTCTCTTAGCCTTGAATAACATCATCGAGAGGCAAGAACAGACCCCTAGGGTAGCCATTGAAGAAATAGCCCTGACTATTGGTGCATCGAGCAGTCACCAACCAAGAAGAGAACCGGAATCGTGACCTCAAAAGTCCATTGTGTCTCAACAAGAAGTCAGACAAGATAATACTTAAGGTTTTATCCCACCTCTACCAAAGGTATGGGCATCTCATACCTTTCAAATTCCAGTCAATAACACAGATAACTACATAGACCTGCAGTATAGAGACCATGACCTAGAAGATGTCAATCAAGCACCTCAAATAACAACTCGTACTCATGCCAATGAAAATCCCTTGGCATTGAACCAGTACAAAGCTCTTGAAGAAAGGTTAAAAGGTGTGGAGGGTTACTATACTTTCGATGTCGACGCCCTCGAAATGGGTCTAGTTCCTGATGTGGTGATCCCTCCAAAATTCAAAGTAACTAGCTTTGTAAAATACAAGGTACTCACATACCCAAGGAACCATCTACGCATGTATTGCAGAAAGATGCATGCATATGCTCAAGATCAAAAGTTGATGATCCACTACTTCCAAGATAGTTCGAGTGGGGCATTCTTAGATTGGTACATGCAATTGGAACAAGTTCATATTCAGACATGGGCAGACCTTATTAATGCTTTCTTGAGACAATACAAGTATAACTTGGACATGGCACCTAACCGCATGCAACTCTAAAACTTGTCTAAAAAGAAAGAGGAATCCTTCAAAGAGTATGCTCAAAGATGGAGAGAAATGGCAGCCCGAGTACAACCACCTCTCTTCGAGAAAGAACTACTCGATATGTTCATGGTCACTTTACAAGGACTGTACTACGATAAGATGGTGGGGAGCGTCTCTTCTGGATTTTCTCACTTAATGATTATTGCTCAAAGGATTGAAGTTGGCATAAAAAGTGGAAAGATATAAGGGGCATCATATACTACCCCTTATAATTCAAAGAGACTTGTTCCTAAATTCTCAAAAAAGAAGGAAGGAGAAATTAATGTTGTAGCATCGCATCCAAAAACACAAGAAACATTAATAATTCCATGAGAACAACAACAAAACAAGTTTGGAAGACCTCCAAGAAGATTTGATCCTCTCCCCAAGCCGCACAGTCAATTATTGCATCACTTAGTCAAGGAATTTTGGTAGAGATAAAACCTCTAGCTCCTCTAATCGGGGAACTCCCACCAAGGTACGATACCAATGCCATATGTGAGTGTCATTCCAATTCTCCTGGGCATACTATAGAAAAATGTTGTGCCTTTAAACACAAGGTTCAAGATTTGTTGGATTCTCAGGATATCACCTTTGAAAAGCCAAACATCAAGACAAATCCCATGCCCCTGCATGGTGGACCAGTGGTAAATGCAATTGAAGTGGTTACTGGCTTTGGGGCGACCAGACAAGTAAATGCCCTGATAAACCTTTTAAAGGGATATCTATTAGAGTGTGGGTTTCTCTTGGAATATAATGAATCTTTTGAGAAAACATTACAAAAATTAGTGGATCAGGGGATAGTCCAATTTGGGAAATACCCTAAAGAAGAATATGTAGCTGCAATTGATGGAAATACAAAGAAGCCATTGGTAATTCCTTACCAAGGGTCTAACCTTAATAAGAAGACTCTCGTGATTCCATGGGGAGAGTCAACAGAAGCAACAATGATAATGCTACGCCAGACTCTGAGGATTCCAGTAGTTCTAAAGACTACAATGGTGATTAGGGGGCCATTTCCTACCCCCTTACGAAAGCAACAAAGTGGTACCTTGGAGTTACGATTCTACGGTCTACATGAATGTTTTAAAGAAAGAATGTAAGCCCTCGTCAAGTAAAATAACTACAATCACAAATACAGCTGGAACAGGGGGCATGACTCGCAGATGTCGAATCTACAGTCCTGAACCACAAAAGAAGAATGATGTTATGGTTAAGGATAAAGGAAAAGTTGTGGTGGATACAAATCAGAATAAGAACCTCTGAGCAAGAATTTTACCGACCAAGAGGTGGAGGAGTTCCTGAAAAATAATCAAGAGGAGTGATTATAGGGTGGTGGATCAGTTACACCAAACCTCGACCAAGATTTCAATACTTTCATTTCTCTTCAACTCAGAAGCGCGTCGAGACTCTCTAATGAAAGTTTTAAGTTCTTCTCATGTTGCGTAAGATATTACAGTGAATTAATTTGACAATGTTGTAGCAAATCTGAAATCTGGATCATATCTAGGTTTTAATGACATTGAGTTTCCTCGACAAGGCAGAGATTACAATAAGGCGTTGCACATTTCTGTTCAAATAGGTACCACAAGCCTATCCAGGGTACTCACTGATACTAGTTATGCTCTTAATGTGTTACCAAAATCCAGCTTGATGAAGTTAACATTGGATGGTGCTGTAATAAGGCCTAGTTCTACGATAGTCAAAGCTTTTGACGGTTCTCAAAGTACGGTATTTGGAGAAGTGGACCTTCCTGTCAAGATCGGTCCGCATATATTTTAGATCATTTTTTTCGTCATAGATATAGAACCAGTGTATACATGTTTATTCGGACGACCTTGGATCCATGCAGCAGGGGCTGTTACTTCAACCCTTCATCAAAAATTGAAGTTCTTTGCTGAAGGAAGATTGGTTATAATCGACGGTGAAGAGGATATCCTTGTAAGTCACATAAAATCCTACAGGTATATCAATGTTGATGAAGACTGTATAGAAACACCATTTCAAGTCTTAGAGGTTGCTTCAATGGTGACCCTCCCTATGGAAAAAATCGAGAAACCCACTGTGACCTCACGGAGAGACTTGCAAACAGTTGCGAAAGATGGTACCTCGAAAGGTTGGGGTAAACTTATGGACATACCTGAGAAAAAGAATCATTTTAGTTTGGTCTATGAATCATCAAAGGCTACCCTGAAAGGCAAGGCGCGGTTTCTTCCTATCCAGGAGATTTTCATTAATAATGGAACAGAGCATGGCGAACAAGTTACGATGATATCTAAGAAAAGAAACCACAAGAAAGCATCTGACTTCATCCATGAATGTACTCCAAGAGAAGATCTCAAAAATTGGACAACTATGGAGATTCTAGAGATATTTTTCTTTCCAAAGTAATTTTTCTTGTTTTTGAAAGAACCTATGTCAAACCTGAGGCATAGAGGTGGCTTGTAAGGGTACTCCAACTAGTTTCAAACAGTATTCACAATTAATAAGAGTTATATTTCGCACTCAATTAAGATCCTTGTCTTTCTCTTGCATTTATTCATATGTTTTAAAAATGGAAATACTTTTCTTCATGTGCATTTTCGAAACTCACATATTAAAACTGCACCAAAACATCATAAAATATGCAGATCCATGCCTAAAATCACTGATAACGTTACTGCTGCTATCCGATATAATTTTGATGCACCCATCAACAAAGCGGAAGAGGAAGATGATGAAGATCTTGAACTCTCCAAAGAATTGGCAAGGGAGATCGAGCAAAAAGCTGACAATATACAACCATACCAAGAATCAATTGAGACCATTAATGTTGGCACAAAGGAGGATCCAAAAGAGATCAAGCTAGGGGCAACATTGGAGGAAAGCATCAAAGAAAGACTAATCAAGTTGTTAAATGAATATATGGATATATTTGCCTCGTCTTACATAGATATGTCAGGATTGGGTACAAATATTGTGGTGCATAGACTACCTCTCAAGGAAGGTTATTCTCCAGTTAGACAGAAGCTCATAAGAACTTGTTCGGACATGTCTAACAAAATTCGAGAAGAAGTCCTTAAACAATTTGACGCAGAGTTCTTAGTAGTGGTAGATTATCTTCCCTGGATAGCTAACATCTCCCCAGTGCCCAAGAAGGACAGTAAAGTACACATGTGTGCAGATTATCGGGATCTAAACCAACTGAGTCCCAAGGATGATTTTCCGTTAACTCATATAGATGTTTTTGTGGATAATACAGCTCAAGCTTTTGTATTCTCATTCATGGATTGTTTCTCAGACTATAATCAGATATAAATGACACCCGAAGATATGGAGAAGACTACTTTCATGACACCTTGGGGCACTTTTTGTTACAAGGTGATGCCTTTCGGTCTAAAGAACACAGGGGAAACTTATCAGCAGGCTATGGTCACACTATTCCATGATATGATTCATAAAGAAGTGGAGGTATACGTGGATGATATGATTTCCAAATCGCATACAGAGGAGGATTACATCGTACATTTACATAAATTATTCGAGCGTCTGCAAAAGTTCAAACTAAGGTTGAATCCGAACAAGTGCACATTTAGTGTCAGGTTAGGAATGTTATTAGGTTTCATCGTAAGTTAACATGGTATTGAGGTGGATCCCAACAAAGTGAAAGCCATACAATAAATGCGAGCTTCAAGAGCAAAAAAGAAGTTCGTGGTTTCTTAGAACATTTGAATTACATTTCAAGATTCATATCGCACCTAACTGCTACGTGCGAACCTATATTTAAGTTACTTTGGAAAAATCAAATATTGGTATGGAACGATGATTGTCATACAGCCTTCGAGACGATAAATCAATATTTGCAAGAGCCATCGATCCTGATGCCATCAGTTCCTGGAAGACCTATCATCATGTATTTAATAGTGCTCGAGGGGGTACTCACTTCTCGAGAAGACTTGTTGTGCATTGGCTTAGGCTACTAAAAGATTAAGGCAATATATGTTAACTTTCTCCACGTGGTTAATAGCAAGAATGGATCCTTTAAAGTATGTGTTCGAAAAACCAACTCTTACAGGGAGGATCTCCCGATGGCATATTTTACTATCATAATACAACATCCAATATGTTACTCAAAAGGCCATAATGGGTAGTGTACTAGCTGACCATCTAGCTCATCAACCATTAAAATAATATAAACCAATGAAGTTCGACTTTTTGGACGAAGATGTCATGGTTATAGGTGACTACGAAATACCAGGGCTCGACGAAGGACCTGAACCAGGGGCACGTTGGACACTCATGTTTGACGGGGCTTCAAATGCACTAGGGCACATCATTGGGGTAATTTTGACTTCTCCAAAGAATTTTCACAAGCCTTATACTACAAGGTTATGTTTTGACTGCACCAACAATATCCTTGAATATGAAGCTTGTATCTTGCGTCTGGAAGCTACTATCGATCTAAAAATAAAACATCTCGAAGTTTTTGGAGACTCAGTGTTAGTCGTATACCAAGTCCACGGTGAATGGAACACTAAACATCCTAGATTTATTCCATATCAGGATCATGTTTTAAAGCTAGCAGTGGAGTTTAAAGAGATTAATTTCACCCATATTCCGTGAGAAACAAATCAGATGGAAGACACCTTGGAAACTTTATCAGCCATGTTCGAGGTAACCTGGCCAAATCACGAACCACGCATTACGATCAAACATTTTGAAGAACCTTCACATTGCCTTTCTATTGAAGAAGGACCAGATAACAAGCCTTGGTTCTACGACATCAAAAGGTACCTTGAGAAACAGGAGTATCTAGAAAATGCCTCTGTGATTGATAAAAGAACTCTGCAGAAGCTAGCTTCAAAGTTCTTTCTGAATGGTGAAGTATTATACAAAAGAAACTATGATATGATGTTGCTCAGGTGCATGAAGAAACATGAAGTGGATATACTTATGAGGGAAATCCACGAAGGCACTTCTGGAATTCATACAAATGGACATATTATGGATAGGAAGATCTTGTGAGCAAGTTATTATTGGTTGACGATGGAAGTTGATTTCTACCATTATACAAAGACATGTCATAAATGCCAAATCTACCCCGACAGAATGCACGTGCCACTAACTCCTCTGAATGTCTTGAGTTCTCCTTGGCCATTTTCGATGTGGGGAATTGATATGATAGGAATGATCGAACTGAAAGCCTCCAACAAACAACGGTTCATAGTTGCCCTTGATTACTTCACCAAGTGGGTGGAAGTTGCGTCCTACGCAAATGTGACAAGACAAGTGGTTACTAGGTTCATCAAACAAAATCTTATATGCATATATGGGGTTCCTAGCAGGATCATTCAGGAAATGGGTCCAACTTAAACAACAAAATGATGAAGGAGTTATGTGATGACTTCGAGATCGAGCATCATAATTCCTCACCATATCTACCCAAGATGAACGAGGCCGTTGAAGTTGCCAATAAGAACATCAATAAAATCATTCAGAAAATGGTGAAGACATACAAAGATTGGCATGAAATGGTCCCCTTTGATCTTTATGGCTATCTTACTTTTGTACGTTTATTAACAGGTGCAACTCCTTTCTCTTTAGTATATGGCATGGAGGCGGTACTCTCGGTTGAAGTGGAAATTTCATCACTTCGATTTCTAATAGAAACAAATCTTGAATAAGCAGAATAGGTTCAGATGCGACTGGATCATCTTAACCTCATCGAATAAAAACGCTTGACAACTTTGTGCCACGGTTAGTTGTGCCAAAAATAGATGAAGAAAGCATTCGACAAAAAGGTTCATCCTCGGGTGTTCAAACAAGAAGATTGGGTTCTCAAGAAGATTCTAGTACCCCGCCTAGATTCACGTGATAAATGGACACCCAACTACGAAGGTCCATACATGGTAAAAACAACATTATCGGGTGGTGCTCTTATCCTCACAAAAATGGATGGGGAAGAACTGCCACATCTGGAAAATTCAGATGCAGTAAAAAAATACTATGTATAAAAAGCTCGTTAAGTTTGAACCATAAACGGGAGACTTAGGCAAAAAGGAGTGTCCCGGTGGATTGAAAACCGTAAAGGGTGATTCGGGCAAAAATTAGGGACATACACAAAAAAAATTATCCCGGTGGATTGAAAACCCAAAAGGGCGATTCAGGCAAAAGTTAGGGATCTTATTCAAAATAAAGAACAAAAAGACTGCAATCTAAGAACCACGACTACGACCACGAAGGAGAGAGGTTGATATAAATCATGTGACTCATAAGAAAAGGACATTGGAGCTTCTAAAAGGACATTGGAGAAACAATATTAGCAATTATCATTTTCATTGCCATTTTCAGTTCTAAAACTTTCTGTAATTACCTCTTTTAAGGAATTACATATTGTACTCTCGCCTATTCAAAGGCGTATTGATCAATAAAACATTTACTTTTTCAATCTTTCAATTGTGTTTTCCATTTCAGACTTGTTTGCAAATATTACGATTATTTCCTGTGAATACTGTGTTGAAATCATTTTTGGGATTTGACAAATAAATAAAAGCATTGGATATAACATCAAAAATCATTTTTGTCTGTTCAACATTACCCAGGAGATGAATAAAATAGAGTTTGATAACACATTTTTGCATGGAGACTGACGCAATGAATTATGCCGCAGATTTTGTTATGTTTACTACAACCTAGAGAGTAAACAGTACGAGGATGAACCTGTGCATTTATCACGACCTAGAGGATAAATTACACGAGTATAGGCTTATGTATTCATCATGACCTAGAGGATGAATAACATAACCCTGAAAAGTCGCATATATATCACAACCTAAAGGATAGACAATTGAAAGGTTTGTGTGTTTACTACGACCTAGGGGATAAACAACATAGAGATAGACTTATGTATTCATTATGGCCAAAACCTAGTAAGATGATACATCATCATCTATGCCTATTTCTTTCATACCCTGGGGAGCGCCGCACAGTGTATCCTTATAATTTATGGTCAAATTTTGGGGTCTTCCATTATTTAATAAACCTCTGATTCGAATGTGTAAGACATGTATATTCTTGCACCCTTAATCGAAGAGTAATTAAATAGGGGAAGCTGTCATACCCCTAATTTTCCCTATCAATTCAATAGTCGTATCATTACTGCTTTTATGATTTAATAGTCATTGATATTTAAAACTTGTTTACTTTGAATATTATTTTATGGAGGGGGTTTAAACCTTAAAAAGGGGGTGTGTTTTAATAAAGGGTTCATGGGCTATTTTTTTTCTAAATCAGAAAGGCCCATGTAATTTTTTTTGGTCCATTAAGGTTTTCTTGTTCATTTTTTTACGATAAGGGAGGTGCGGTTTTTCACTTGACTTCATCAGGCCCATTCTTGGCGCGGTTTTTTATCAATGGCCCATAAAAAGGTTTTTTTAAGGCCCAACTTTTGTGTGATTAGTAGTCAATTTCTGACTTCTAATTATTCAATTGTGTTAATGTTAATTATTATTAATAATATAATTATTATTGTTATTAATAATATAATTATTTTATTATAATAATTATATTATTGATATATTATTATAATTAGTGCTATATTATTACAATTATTATTATTGTTATTCACGTTGACTATTAGTCAAAATTAGGGTTTCTAGGACCCTATTTGTTTGTGCCTTGTTTGCTACCTTTATTCATCAAACTACATTATGCAAGCCCAACCCAGTAAACATACATTGTGAAAATCAAACAGAAAACGAATCGAACCCAGAATCAACATGAAGAAAATCCAATCGTATCATTACATAATAGAATCGTTCCTAAATCAATTACAGAAAATTAAATTATATTACATAAATCGAATCCCTAATTACAGAACAAAGATCAAATCTTCTAATTTCTAAAACAAATCTACCCTAATCAACAGAAAAAATAACGAAAGTCATAAATAATTTCCTAATTCGTCTAATTCTAAAACACTATAAATTGACCTAATTTCTAAGAGAAAAGGGAGGAGAAATTGGAGAAACTTGAGGAAATTAGAGGAACTGAATAACAGAAGTGGAGACAGGGAGTGCTTTTCCTTTGGAGCCTTCAATTCGCGTAGATCTAGCGTTTCAATTTCTGAAACCCTAATATCCTCATTCAACTTCCTCACCTTCGTCATCATCGTCTTCAACCCATCGCCTTCGTCATCGTCTACGTCAACACCCTCATCTACAAAACAAACAGAGGAGGACAAAATCGGCCAAGAACTTCGCGATTGGGATTTTTTGGGTTATGGTAAAGAGGAGTTGGGGTTTGATTTGGGGGTTAGAGAAGGAGATCATCGATGTCATAGTGGCGGTTAGGGTTTGTTGTTGTGTTGTAGAGGAGAGAGGCGAGAGATGATGAACAAAGAGGAGATATGCGAGAGATGAAATGAAAAAAATGAGAAGAAAACAAAAAATATAATTACTGTTAGATCTGGTCCGTTGCCCTTACCATGCGCTTTCATTTGCAACCATCTGATCTTGGTTAAACACTCCCAAATTGCCCGTCCACCATAACTTCGTACTCTCGCCCGCACGCAAGCCAAGCTGACTACTATAATTGTGTTTTGCGCCTGACCCATCACTAACTACACCACCCATGTTTTTTGATTTTACTACAATGGTAGAAACCATACCCCCCATCGCTGGTGGGCCAAGTCCAACATCTGAACTTGGACCCTTACTCCCTGAACCCCTAATTTTACTACTTAACACAAATCTGCATCCTACTGTGTTTGGGCCTAAATCCAATATCTAGATTCGGGGCCCTGTTATTTACACCCCCATCAATTACTTAGTTTAAACAAAATACACCCCATGCGTTTTAATTATTTTTTATTTTTTATTTTATTTTTTATATTTTATTTATTTTTATATTATAATTAATATTTTTTATATTTAATATATTTATAAATTCTGAAATTGTTTTATTATTGTTATAAAATTCAAATATTTAGTTTTTCTAATCCATCTAAATATTTTTAATTGCATTAAAATTATTTCTCTTCATGTATTAAAAAGATTTTTTATAAATTAACATATTTAAAAAATACTTAACCAACATCAAATCATCTTTTTACTAACTTAATTTAAAATTCAAGATTATTTTCAAAAAAAGATTATGAAAATATTTTTAATCGACTACGAACTTCGTCTAACAATTCCGCTATTCACACGCCACGACTTGGTTCAAGGGGAACTCAAAATATCTTCGTAATCTATAAAAAAACACCAACCAACTATGAACTACGATTTGGGACTCTGATTCCTCATAAGAGGATACGTAGGCATACGACTAAAATCGTGGCGAGTTCCCCTAATAAAAATTAAAACCCTATTTCCTGAATTGTAAATCTAAACGCTAGTATCCTTGTGAACAAGATAGATGAGGGGTGCTTAACACCCTTCCTTCGTTTAAAAACGAGTCAACAACTTAGAATATCTTATCAAATTAGGGTTATCCTTTATATCCCCTTCCTTACGATAGAAATTAAGGGTGGGGACTCTCATTTTCAAACCGGTTACCACATTGTGCCTGATCCTTTAGGAATTTTTTTGACATGTATAAGTGTAATATTTGATGTCTTATTGTTGCCTCTTATTAGTTTTCCACTTACATGAGACACACGTCTTGTCTTGTCACGTATCCATACTTCATCTCTTTCTACTATGCCTACTAGTTTGTTTTAGGTGATGTTTGTTAACATGTAATCCCTTAATGATGATCTGTGATGTCTTGAATCATGTTTATACTTAGGTATTCACCTCTTGTCTCTCATTTTTATTGATGCTTTTGACATGTGTTGAAGTTTTATCTTCTAAATGCACACTTGCATTTCTACTTGTCTAGTTAGACAATTTCTTCCTCTTCTTGACCCAAGTTGCTATGCTTAGGATAGTCTAAGGTGTATATCATGGTAGGACCAGAACTAAATTCTTACTTTAATGTGCTTTTATTCCATGATCCTTTGATTGCTTATCATTACTCTCTTATTTTCCTTCTTCACTTCTTCAAGTTTGTTTATGAGATCTCCATCTCTTATGTGTTTTACTAGATTGGCTTGTGTGTTTAATGATATTTTATCATCCTTCTCTTTTCTTTGAGACTTGATTTTTTGTCATCTTAGTGTGTGTGTTCTTTATGTTTTTACCATTTATCCCTCTTATATTGCTTTCTAGTTTAGGTATCTATCTATGTGATTGTTTACTTGATGCTTTGTCATCTTCTATTTCATGTATTACCTTCATTGATTCTTGATGTCTTGTCATCCTTGTTTGATGTTTTATCATCTCTTATCCTACTTGCTTGCCCGTTTAGGTATCCAACTATATGCTTTCTCATTTGATGTATTGCCATCTCCTCTCATTCTTTTTTGCTTGCTTAGATGTCTATCCTTATGCATGTATACTTCATTGATATATTTCCATCTCTCTTCCTTCTGGATTTATTATTTAGGTATCCTCTTATATATGTGATTGTTTGTGTGTTAATTACTTATCTAAGTAGGTATTTGCTTGGTATCTTGTCTAAGTGCCTTATGTGATGTTTTATTTCTTTCTTATCTTATCTAAGTGTTTGATTACTTTCATCTTCTTCTTATTCTTCTCTTTTGTGAGATTTCCATGATCCTCATAGGATGTCTTTGGCTCATTCTTTTCTAAGAATGAACTAAAGTAGACCTTAGGATTTGTATATATGCATGACAACATTAGGTATATCTCCCTCTTATCCAAACTTTAGGTCCACAATCATGAAAACTTATAGGATTGATATCCCTTTTTGATTAGTCTTTCTCTTTTGCATTCATATTGAAACTAAAACTCCTTTTTTATTTCAAATTCATAAAATTCTCTAACATTACTCAAATCCTTTTTTCAAAGTAAAAAACACCAACCAATGCAAACCTTTTTGTCTTCGGACCTTTTATTTTAAAACCATTTCAAAAAGGACATGCCTCGCTAGAATTATTCATAAAAAACACACAACAAACCAAAACTCCTTTTTAGGTGAACTACGAGTGTCATGATCCCCATTGCATGAAAGGTGGTGCATAGGCACAAAGGTTCGCAACCACGGCAGACACAGCTAATAAAAACTTTCTTTTTGTATATATTTTGTATGCATTCCCTTAAAATTAGGCTTTAGACTTTTTACACACCCTTTGATTAGTACAAACTTGAATGGATCCTGTGGAGTACCACATACGTGAGGGGTGCTAATACCTTTCCCATGCGTAATCAACTTCCAACCATTTCTTTTTTGTCATGAGACCATGTTATTTCCCTTCTTTAGGTTTACTCAGTGTTTCCTTTCCCTCTCTTGGGATAAATAACATTGATGGTGACTCTTCTTTCCGCCTCCTTCACGCTTTAATGAAAATCCCAATTGTGACAATCATCTTCTTGGTTGGTGAAGGTTTTACTCTGAGGCTCTCGCCCCTGACTAGTTTCAGCCACAACTTTCCATTTATCCTTAGCCAAAGTATCATCATTCTTGTGTTGATCTGGAGCATATATGCAACCACTACGAGTCATGCTCCCTGTTCCTTCTATATTTTTAATTGTAGGCCCTTGACTTGTTGAGGGCTCACATTCTTGTTTCAACCCATTAACATAAACAGTAGTTTTGTAACTCCATGGCACAAATTTATCAATTTCATAAGGAATGGGAGATGGCCCCCTCATTGTACTCTTCAGGGGTGTTGGTATCTTCAAAGTTTGACATCGGCGTGGTATTGTTTTTGGTATTTTTGTTGAGCTTAGCTCCCCACACGGAATTACAAGTGGTCTCTTTGGAGAGTTCAAACCTTGGAAATGGATCACCAATATTCTTCTTGTATTCCCATTAATTGCAGCCATATATTATTTCTCAGGATAATGCCCAAATTGGACTATCCCTTGATCCGCCAATTTCTACAAAATGTTCTTGAAAGTGTCATCGTGTTTCAAGAGAAAGCCATGTTCCAATAAATGTTCCTTCACCATATATATCAAAGTTTTTATTCGTTTACTCTCTCCATGATTAGTGACTATCTCAATTGCATTCATAGTTGGACCACCATGCAAAGGCATGGGGTTTGTCTTGATATTAGGTTTGTCAAAGGTGATACCTTGGGAGTCTATCAGATCTTAAACCTTATGTCTGAAGGCCTAACATTTCTCAATGGTATGCCCTGGAGAATTAGCATGATATTCTCATATTGCATTTGCATCATACTTTAATGGGAGTGCCCCAATTGGAGGAACAAGTGGTTTCAACTCTACCAAGGATGCCTTGAGTAAATGTTCTAGTAATTGACTATGTGGTATAGGGAGAGGATCAAATCTTCTCGGTGATCTTTCAAACCTATTTTGCTATTCTCGTGGAATTACCGATGGTTGTTGTGCTTTCTGGTGTGCTACAACAGCATTAGCTTCTCCTTCCTTATTTTTTGGGAAGTTAGGAATATGCTTCTTTAGGTTGCAAGGGGTACTGGACGCCTCTTGTATCTTACCACTTTTCAAACCAACTTCATTTTGTTCGCCAATTATCACCAAGTCGGAGAATCCTGGGGAGACATTGCCAACAATATTTTCATAATATAAACCTTGTAGAGTACTCATGAACATGTCTACCAATTCTCTTTCAAGGAGTGGTGGTTGCACATGTGCTGCCATTTCTCTCCACCATTGAGCATACTCTTTGAAAGGTTCGTGCTTCTTTTGTGACAAATTTTGAAGTTGCGTGCAGTTAGAATCCATGTCCAAGTTATATTTATATTTACTTAAGAAAGCGTTATAAAGGTTCACCCATGATCAGATGTGTGCTTGCTCCAACTGTATATACCAATCTAGAGATACCCCACTCAGACTGTCTTAGAAAAAGTAGACCATCAACTTCTGATCTTGAGCATAGGCATGCATTTTCCTACAGAACATGCATAATAGAATTCTTAGACACGTGAGTCCCTTGTATTTTCCAAAGTTAGGAACCTTGAATTTGGGGGAATCACTACATCTGGAACTAGACCCATTTCTAGATCATCGACGTTAAAAGCATCATAACCCTCCACAACCTTCGGTCTTTCTTCAATGGCCTTGAATTGGTTAAGCGCCATAGAATTTTCAACAACAATTGCATGGAATGTTTTTTGTTGGGGAACTTGAGTAATGCCTTCCAAATCATGGTCTCCATATTACAGGTCTATATAGTTATCCATATTGGGAGGATTGTGGATTAGAATTTGCAAAGTATGGAATGCCCCCACCTTCTGAGGAGGTGGAATGAAACCTTCAGATATGATGGTCTCTTGTTGGGCAACAACTGACTTCACGGGACCGGATTCTGGTTCATGTCTTGGTTGGTGACTAATGGTTTGGGCTATTTCTTCAAAGGCTACCTTGGGAATCTCGTCTTGTATTTCTATGATGTTCTTCATGGTGAGCAAAACTTAACTCATATCTCCTTCAATTGATTTGATACTTCCTTTCACTTGTCCTAAATCTTCTTGGAAGACTCTTGATTTTGCTCAATTCGTTCTATTACTTTATTTTGATGAGCTCTGGTTTGATATGGACGCCGGGAAGTCAGTTTGTCTTGCTCAATGAGTTAACTGGAGATGATGTCAAAAAGATGAGTTTTTTTGTATGAAATGCAAAATGGATGCTTGTGGTTAGATGAATGTATTTGAATATGCTAAGAATTTATTTAATGTCTTATTCACTTGGAATTTCCTTTATTTATTCATTATCACTTTTCAGGTTTTTCTATAATATTTTTTAATGGTGAGCACCCCAAATATACATAGATAAATACCGAAACAAATTACTTTTTTGGAATAGGAAACACCATAATCCTGTTAGAACATAGTTTGATTCTACAACCCTCGTAAGATTTTTGATGATGACAAACACAAATAACAAATATGCACTCTAAAATTGTGTTCTATTTTGTATAAAAGTTATGATGGAAGTGGATCAGAAGTTAAGCTACAAAGGTGTCCATGCTGTGTATGCAGACTGATATCAGAATGTTCTGATGAATGAAAATCAGAATATGCGCTAAAGAGAAAGACATCTTAACTCTGAACGGAAGTCTAACGTTGCAAACAGAACCTTATGATTCTGACTTCCCAAGTTCTGAAGCAAAGCAGCAAGCAGAGTCCTTATGTTCTGAAGCGTTACTATTCCATCAAAGCAGTATTAATTGCAATAGCTACAAACAAACAAGGATCTTCATATTATGGAAAGTGCATTAACTGCCAATTATCAAGTTTCCATTTGCATAGATTGCTGCGCCTATTTAAACAAGCATCAAGGTTAAATCATTCATAATTTACATCACTGCTATCATACAATCTCTCAACGCTGCAACTCATATTCATACTATTCACTAAAATTGTGTAATACATCACAAGTTGGTGATACCATTTTTGTAACGAAAAACATTTTGTACACAGATTAATTTTTTTTTGTTACTGAATTTCCTTGAGATAAACCGGGTTGTGGTTGTACTCAAGAAGACTTTGGCAGTTGTCAAAGTAGATTTGTAATCAGTTTTATTAGTGAATTAAGACCTCGTTAGAGAGAGGCAAAATCACCTTGGCGGGTGGACTGGAGTAGTTTGAGATCAAGCGAACCAGGATAAAAATAATCGTGTCACTTGCATTTGATTTTAATGTTTCAATTCTTGTGTATTTCACTTCTTCAATTGGAATCAGAGCGTCTGGTTCTGAGTTCATACACTTAACCGTTTTGTCGTACCCCAAATTTGTCTTACCTCGATGATTTTATTTTTTTAAGATTTAAATAGAAGAAATACTTAATTAAAGATGGCCCATCTTTATTCAAGAAAGAAGAGTGTATTTTAATTCAAGAAAATGGGGCTTTCTAAATCGGAAAGACTCATTAATCTGTTCGCGACGCATGTTGGCCAATGGCCCATGCAATTCAAAAATAAAAAATTATTCGAGTAATTACTAAGTTATTAAATTATTAACGCGACTTAAGTTTAAGTTTCTATTAATTAAATAACTTATCCCATTTAAGTGTTTGTCGTTAGTAAAAAAAGGGGTGTGTTTATCAATTTATAGGCCCAATTAATGTTTTAGACACTTACCATCTTATCTCAAAAAAAGGAAAATGTTTTATTAAAATATTTTTGCTTAGAATCACTCACTTAAAAGTTGTTTTGGGCCCCAATCTGGATTAAAATGAAAAAGGATTGCTGTAAGGAAATTTCTGTTGTTAATTAGGGCCTAATACTTGGCCCATCTCGCATTTGGCATTTGCGGAATTATTTTCTCGTTTATGTTTTGTGATACGGTGGCCAGAACCGGATTGTTTGAAAATGCTGGTTTGCATTTTGCGTTTGTGTTTGCAAAATGTCGCGGTAAGCAAGAGTCGCCACCGACTTTTATTTTATCCAACAGGAAAGGAAAAAAAGCACAGAAAAATTCCTTTTTTCGAGATTTTGAGTACGGGGGATAGATTATAGAAAGGGAAGGTATTAGCACCCTTTCTATCTGTGGTTTTCCACGGGCTCTTAGGTACTTGCTCATCATTTTCAAAATTGCTTTCGTGTTTGTGTGTTTTGAAAAGTTTTTGTTTTACTTCGATTTAACCCTTGCTTCTGTCTTCAAGAGTGTTACGAAGTTGTTTTGAAAACTTTGTTTGAAAAGAGTGTAAGTGTGAAAAATGTTTGTTTTGTTTGAGCAAGTACTTAAGAACTAATCTTCCTACTCGAAAAAGAGAATGTTTCTATTCTTTTTTCCTTTAGACAGTGCTATCCCACTATTAGTGAGTAGGTAGCACCGTCGTTGGAGTTTTAAGGGTCAATTCAAAAGGGACGTACGATCACTAAAGCAATGTTAGGATGTCTTAGTAATAACCCTAATGTATTAAGATCATTATTCGAGGTAACGTATCCGAGGCAACCTTTCCGAGGCAACTTTTCCGAACAGGACTTTGATCTTTGTTTAGACAAGAGAGTGACCACTAAAATATCCTATACTTAATGACCGTTTACCAAAGGCAACCGAAGTGAGAGTATACCCTAGGAGTGCGCATGTGTGAGTGATTCAATTTCAAGTTATTATCTTTGCACATTTAGGGTTTGCTAACCGTTTTAAAGTTAATCATACATTCTTGTCATGCAACCCTAATATCATACATCTAACAATTTAATATTTTGCGGAAATTAAAGTGCGGAAAGTAAAACTACGCTATTACAAGGCTTCGGGTATTAATTTACATAGCCAAAAACAACCTGTAAAAAAAACGATAAATGAAAAGAAAAAAAAGACCTAATTAATCTATTACATCCTGTGAGAAATTACATCAATATTATAAAAATAAATAAGCGCGATGAGTCGAGAACGAGAGAGAAATAGGGTTTTGACCCCGTCTAACCTAATTGAAAGAAAAATTGTTTTTGATTGTTTTTTATTATTTTAAGAAAAATAAGGTTTGAAGTAAATATGAGCCTAATTGCTAATTTAAATTAAATTAAGAAAAATATTGAATTTGACCTATTTTTTGTGTTTTTGTTATTTTTAAGAAAAAGAAAATAGAATTTAAATTAAAAAAAATCCTAATTTTCTAATTGTTTTTTAGTTTATTTACAAAAGGAATTAAAATTACCTAATAAATTAAATAAACTAATTAAATTAATTTTTATAAAAAAACCTAAATCTAATTTTGATGAAAAAATGATTTTATGATTTATTAAAAAAAGGAGTTAATTTTTGTTAGTAAAAATAATTTAAATAAATTAAATGAAAGAAATTATAAAAGAAAAGAGAAAAAGAGATATTGGGCCTGAAATCAGCAATTTTGGAGGGGTGTGAATAGCAAGCTCTTAGGCCTAAAATCTGACCCATGTTGACTTCCTGGATTCCATGTTGTGCATTGACTGAGGTGTATCATGGTCCTCCAAACAATGGCCTTCAGATCTGGCGTTCTGGAAATCCAAAGGTTGAATCTTGAGGGTACATGATGATCCCCCTGCCTTGTGTGCACGCCTGATTATCTGAATGAAAATAATATGAAATAATAGGGGGACCTGGGATTCGAACCCATACCCCATAGACTTTTCCATTCACCTTCACACCAACTGAGCTACGCGCTTGCTTTGTATATGGGATAATAATTAATCATTATATTGAAAACGAATAACATAACAAAGCATCACGCGCGAAATTTCAAACGGGGCAATCAGGGGCTGCCACGCCATCATCCCTGTCCTCTCTCCGTTGGTAAAAGATCAATGACTTTTACCTACGGACAAATGTCCGTAGCTATAACACCTGCATATCTCAAAATTAAACACAAGCATGATAAACAAAATTTAATGCCATGAATCGAATCGTCTTGGTATGCTGAGCATGATGGTGCCCTTCTTGTGGCCCAATTTCACCTGTACCAAAAGATCCTAAAACAAGACAACAAAACCTAGCAATGGTAGATTCCAGTATAGCCAATAAAAATGCAATTAATTGTTATGAGTAGCTTGCAAATGCTTCAAGGAACAAGAATATATAAATATTTCATGCTATAAGTGCCAAAATCATGTGATTCGGTTTCAAGAAAGAGCCATGGTCGTGGATCACTTACAGTGAGTTCTAGCGCGCAAGGATCCTTGTTTCTGATTGTTATGGTTTCCTTGCAATCCTAGGAAGTGAATGGAATGGCTTATGAGTCTTGAAAACGCCTAGAAGTATCAAAACAAATTACCACTTTTCTTTGTTTTTTTCATGTTTTGTTCTGCCTTTGTGCGCCTCAAAACCTTGATGTTTCTGGCTGCAATTGCTCACTATATACCAAGGGATGAATTAGGTTTACAAATATCATCTCAATCCTTTCCAATTATTATTTGTGATCTTGATTTGATTCACTTGAAAATCTTTCCAAAATTGGCCAAAAATCAATCTTTTTGTGCCCACCTATGCGTTGCACGAATTGATTCACTTGCTAGCTGTATATGGGACCTGAAATGTGCACAAGATCTTGAAGTTTGAATGATTTGGATTTTTCATGATTTGTTTTGATTTAAATTGATTTAATTGCAATAAAAAATCAAAATAAATAGAAAAAATAAGATAAAGATAAATGGAAAAAGCTAGGGCTCGTGGACCATGCTACCAACTCAAAACAAGTGAAAAAGATTGGGCCCATTTGACAAAAATTACAATTTGAGGCACTTTTGACTTTTGGCAAGTTTGCAAAAAAGGTCAACTTCACCAATGCATAACTTCTTCGATTTTGACTCTTTGAAGGTTTTCTTTGACTTTTTATAAAGCTTGATATGTCCTATAAGCAACCCTTTAGGTCTCATCTCAATTGAGTCTTCCATGTTCATGTATAAAGCTTTGACAAAAAAGGTGTTTTTGTTGACTTTTCAAAATGACCTATAATGTCTAAATTCATAACTTCTTGTGAGTGCATATTTTGAACTTGGAATATTAAGATGGATTGTAGAGAACTTCATCCTCTTCAAAATGAGCTTTGGATGGGTCATTTCTCATAAAGTATGAGAAAGTTATGCTTGGTCAAAGTTGAGTTGACTTTTCCTACAAAACCCTAATTTAGCAACTTTGGTTCTTGATGAATTGTGAGCAACCCTTGATTAATCATGATCAACCCTTGATCAAGTGATGAATAATACTTCAAAATTAGGATGTTGACCAAAAATCTTGAAGTTTGACTGCATATGGGCCACAGTTGACTTTTGCCCTAACATAGTCGATTTTCAGGCCTTTAAGCAATTGACTGAGCAAACTTTCTCTGCAAGGCTTGAAACTTGACATGGATGATCTTGAGAATATATTAGGACAATGGGGAGAATTTGGGATCCCTTTGACTCATGTATCTTGATGCAAAATGAAACCCTAATTTGAGGTAGACTGCCTTAGGAGAGAGCTTGTCTGGTCAACCCTTGGACTTCCTTGAGCAACTTGAGGATCTTTCTTGAAATGTTTTGAGAAATATGGGAGGGAAAATTTTGGGGTACAACAGTTGTCCCTGTTCAATCTTCTTAAACCTGAGGATGTAGATTGGCTTGCTTGCCTTTCGTGATCCAAAGGTGGAAGATGATTGAACACTAGAGTGCCCAGAAATTTGCACTCGCATGAAGTGGTACTTGTCTTATGATGTCGGGAATGGGCTTACAGATTCCATTTGGAAATTGATGGCGGGGGATGGGCTTAAAGATGCCATCTGAAGGAGTTTCGATCGCCTAAGAGATTCCTTAGCGAGAGTCTGTATACCTGTTGTTGAGGAAGACTGCACTGGGGAATGCTGATCTCTGCTTGGTAAAAAGTTGAATTTTAGGAGCTTCGGTCGTCCGTTATTCTACTGGGGGATCGTCTCTTAGTCGAGGAGGTGAAAATGAACTACTATCTGGTCGTAATCTAGGCTTCATGGTGATAAGACCGACTGCTATCTGGTCGTAATCCAGGCTTTACAGTGACTTACTGGGGAGATGAGATTAAACTTGTTATCTGGTTGTGATCCAGGCTTCGCAATTTCTCGATTCTTATCTGGTCATAATCCAGGCTTCAGAAGGAATTAAGTTGTTATCCGGTCGCATCCAGGCTTTAACTTAAATTTAGGGTACACTAATATCCGGTCGACTCCGGGCTTCTTAGTAACTGTCCAGGTAAACTGCTATTAGGTCGAAATCCAAGCTTCACAGTGTCTTGTACTGTTATCTGGTTGTAATCCAGGCTTCAGTCCTTTTATCGTTATCTGGTCGTAATTCAGGCTTCACAATGTTTTATACCATTATCTGGCCGAATCTAGGCTTCACAATACCTTACTTCTTATCTGGTTGTAATCCAGACTTCAGAAGGAATCAAGTGGTTATCCGGCCGCCTCCGGGCTTCCATTTGATTTTTGGGCCTACTAATATCCGGTCGAATCCGGGCTTCATAGTAATTGGCCGGGTAAACTGTTATTTGGTCGTAATCCAAGATTCAGTGTCCCTCACTGTTATCTGGTCGTAATCTAGGCTTCAGTGTCTTTTACCGCTATCTGGTTGTAATCCAGGCTTCGCGATGTCTCATACCATTATCTGGTTGAATCCAGGCTTCATGGTGTTCGGAGAAAATCAAGATACTATCCGGTCGAACCCAGGATTCATAACTTGTATTAAAGATGTACCACTATCTGGTCGTAATCCAAGCTTCGCGGTTTCTTTGGCTGCTATCTGGTCGTAATCCAGGCTTCACAGAAACTTGTATTGCTATCTGGTCGTAATCCAGGCTTCACAATAACTTGCTGAGCTGTTATCTGGTCGTAATCCGGGCTTCACGGCTTGTGTTTATGATATACCACTATCTGGTCGAATCCAGGCTTCATGGTGTCTCGCACTATTATCTGGTCGTAATCCAGGCTTCACAGTAACTTGCTGAGCTATTATTCGGTTGTAATCCAGGCTTCACGGCTTGTTTGGGATTAAACTATTATCCGGTCGCATCCGGGCTTCATAGCTTAAAGATAAACAACTATCTGGTCGAGTCCAGGCTTCGCGGTGTTTGATACTGTTATCTGGTCGTTCTCCGGGCTTCGCAGTGTGATGGAGAAATCAAGATATTATCCGGTCAGATCCGGGCTTCATAACTTGAACTTGGTGGGAATTTGATTGTATCTTTCCTGAAAGGTAAAGGTTATTCGTATGTAATGCATGACATGTATCAAGCAATGATGTTCTCAAAATAAATGAGATTGTGCTGTATGATGCGTATGCACGTGTCATGATGTATGGACATGCAATGTTTTTTATGATATTCTCTAGCTGGGGAAAATAAATCTCGGATTGCTGCTGGAGAAAAGCGTTGAATTCTTCGTTCTCGCTGAGGATAATGACCAAACATGGTTGTGAGAATAATCCTGCTGGAGAATGAACTGACGAGAAAATGACTTTGTGGGTAAGAGATACTCTGCTTAGAGGTTCTGTTGATTTGGAGGAAAAAACTCGGTTGGGAATGAATTACCATTGTTGGCGATAATGAAACTTGTCGGGGATTGAGTTTCTGCTTGTGGAAGAAATAAACTCCACTGGGGATAATATTCTAGTACTGGTGATAGATAAACTCTGCTTGGGGAAAATCAATGTTTTTAGATACCTTTTGCTCTGTGGGGAGTGAATGTACCTTTAGTCGTATTCTCCAGCTAGGTCTATCCCTATACCTGGTGGATAGAGCAACTGTAAGGTTAGGACATTTCTTGTTTGCCCTTGTTCCTGATATTACGAGTAATCGTCTTTTGTTTCGCATGTAAATATTTATGAGCAGCAATTATTGTCAAATGCATATATCAAAAATGAACCATTGGACGTTCTTGCAAAATAAAACAGAAGAAAAAAAACAATTTGAAATTTCTTTGTGACAATGAATTGTATTGATTTTGAAGTTGGCCTGTAAATAGGTGTTTTTGTACAAGAAGCTGGCGTCCTAGTAAGAGAACGCCGCTGAAAGATAGTGTTGTACCCCAAAATTTGCCCTCCCATATTCTTCAAAGATTTGCCAAGTCAAGCTTCAAAATCTCCCCAAGGGTTGCACAGTTCAAAGGCCTCCTAAACAGTCAAGATTAGGGTTTGTGTTCTGATCAAGAAAAAGAAGTTTCCAAAGGTCCAATCAAGTCCCATATGCCTACAAATATGGTCAAGCATCCTCATATCAAGTTTCAAGACTTTCAGCATAAAATTGCACAGTCAAAAACCCTAATTGCACTACAGTCAACTGTAGGGGCAAAATGGTCATTTGACAGTCAAAAGTTCAAATTTTTGGTCAACATCTCATTTTGAAGCCACAAACATCACTTGATCAATGCTTGATCATGATTCTCAAAGTTTGGCTCAAAAACCATCAAGATGCAAAAGTTTCCTTATTTGGACAGCTGAAAAAGTCAACTGTAAATTGACCAGGGCATAACATTCACATGGATTATCAGAAAAATTCCATCCAAAGCTCATTTTGAAGAGAAAGACATTTCCTACAACTCATCTTCATACTTCAAGCCCAAGAAATGCTCTCACAAAGAGTTATCAATTTCAACATTATAGGTCATTTTCAAAAGTCAACAAAAAGGGACTTTAAGTCAAAGGCCATAACTTGAGATTGTTAAATCAAAATGACATGGGACCAAAGGCATTGGTTAGAGGACTCAAAGATCTTTTCAAAATGTCCAAGAACATGAGCAAAGCTTAAAAATTGAGCAAGTTATGCCTTGTAGAAGTTGGGAAATGTTTGGATATTTTGGAAAGTCAACATTGATTCAAATGACCTAAAATTGCTAATGGGCCCATTTTTCTTCCACAATTCATCACCCAAGGCATATGCAAGACCACTTGGCCCAAAGGGAAGTATTTCTTCATTTTTTATTTATTTATTTGAATTTTTATTTATAATAATTCATTTAAATCAAATTAAATATATGGAAAATATTTAACCTAAGTTTTACAATCTTTTTTGCATGAAATCTACTCAATAATTCGTGCATATTTAAATATGGGAAGATTTGGATTGATTGGATCATGATTGGTACAAAATTGCATGGAAAAGATTGAAAAAACAATGCTTGAAAATCAAATCTTCAAAGCCATGAATGCAAAAGATCTTGATCAAATTTCTTGACCTAATTGGTTCATTACATAAGCCTGAATAGAAACCTAATCAAATGGACCACGCAGCTGCTCAGAAAACCCTTGCACAAACTCATACTTTTTTTCTCAAAAAGCTCAATTCTGAAAACTCACTTGCAGGGTGATACAAGCCTCAAAACCTATTCCATTAGCTTCCTCAAGGATCATAGGACATATTCCAATAAAAAACTAAGCCCCATACTCAAGAAAACGCGAAGTCATCACTGAAATTGGTAGAGAAAATTCCAAAACCGTTTTCCATTATCCATGCATTTTTAACATATTTTGTTGTTGTTTTTGTGTTTAGGGGGATGTTTACAAACTAACTGCATAGTTTGATTGAAGTTTCATGCCCTATATGAGAATTCGCCATTAGAGATATCTAGGGTTCCAAGGTTTTTAATTTAGGCGTTTTTCATTCCCGTAAAATTGAGACCTAACAATGCCATGAACAAAGTCAGCAGGTTGGGACGAAAAGATTGAGACCATCGCGCCAAATTTCTGAGGCCACATGGCCTAATCGCTATTATTAAAATCAGCATATTTTGAGGGGGTTTAAAACCCCCGTTAAATGTTTGTTAATTTGTTTCAGGAAATCCAACGAAGAAGATGAACTTGTGGCAAGCGATGGGTGGCTGGTTTGGAAGTTCGCGCGCAAAGTCCACTAACGCCATTGTTCTTTTATAATATTTGTTGATTGTTATATATTAAATACGTGTGAATTGATCCAGTGGCAAGCATAGTGGCTGGTAAAGTGCATGACCTGGGTTCGAGCCCCAGGTCTTCATGATTTCAATACTATTTTTCAACTCATATTCACATGTAGTTTCAGCCTAAGGGACGTACCATACACTTCCAAGATTAAGCGTCCACGCGTCCAACAGAATCCAATCAAAGGCCAAGAATTGAGATACATGGTGAGTCCCAGTCAACGCGCCAGCATACTCCCTGGAAAAAGTCAAACGGACCAAGGTTGATGGGCCTGAATTACTTGGGTTATACCTCCATGTTGGGGACTACAACCCCCCTAGGTTTGCCATAATATTTTTTATTTTATTTTTTATTTGCTTTTAATTATTATTTGTTTAATTAATCTATTATTTTCACAAAATATAAAAAACACCTAAAAATCAAAAAAAAATCAGAAAAGAGGAAAAATATAATAAATATTTTTGTTTTAATAAATAAATTGTATATAATTATTTAGTTTTAAATTAGGTTGTAATTTTAATTCTTTTAATAAAAATCTAAAAAACATAGAACTAGGGTTTAATTAATTTTTCATCCTTTTTATTTTTCTTTCATGATAATCAAATATTTAATATCATTTATTTTATTTATTTTTATAATTAAATTTGTATATAAAAATTAGGGTTAATTTAGGTTAAAATTCAATGTTTTCTTAATAAATTAAAAGCCATTAGAATTAGGGTTAGTATTTATTTTAATTAATTCTTTTTTCATATTAAATCCTAAAATACTAAAAAATACCAAAAAAACAAGTTCTTTCTTTCTTTTTAATTAATTAGTTCCATATAATTTTAATTTTGCAAAAAGGGTCCAACGCCCTCGTTTCGATTTAATTTTTATTCGCATATTTATTTTATTTCTTTATAATATTTATGTACCTCTCCCAAGGCCTTGTAATTAATTATCTCTCACACTTTTCTTTACTTTTCTTTATTTCTTTATTTATTTTCTGTCAAATCGGGTCCTGGTTTAATTTTGGCGATGTGGACCCGCGCCATTTGTAATAGCTTAGAATTTACTTTTCCCGCAATATTTTTAACTGTTAAATCAAAGCATGAAAGAATGTATGGACAAAATAAAAAAACAAGCGTTAGATCACCAATAACATGACAAAAGACAAAATACTTGAAAACGACACACAAATTCACACACCACCCCTAGGGTACGCCTCACTGTTGCCTTGTCTCGAAAGGTGATCGTCGAGTAGAGGATGTCTTAGTAAGTCCTCATGATCTGGGAACCTGGCATGAGGGTAGCTTCTAAGGTGTCTTCCCATTGCTCTGGTGATCACCATGTCCCGAACCTCGAATTGACCCGAACACCTCCAACGGTGGTGCTACCTACCTCTCAATGGTGGGATGGCACTACTTTAAAGGACATTTACACAGACGAATTCCTTAGGGTAGGTAGGTTCTCGTAGATACTTGCTCTAAATCTCAAAACAAATTCAAAAATACTTTTCACACCGACACCTTTTCAAAAGCTTTTGAAAGCAATTTTTCAAACACTCTTGAGGACCGATACAAGAGTCGAACTGGAATTTTCAAAGAAACTTTTTAAAACCCACAATTGAAAAGCAAACGAACCATTTTTGAAAACACAAGTGAGCAAGTATCTAAGAGCCCATGGATAACCATGGATAGAAAGGGTGCTAACACCTTCCCTTTCTATAATCTACCTCCCGAACCGAGAGCAATCTCTTTAAGGAATTTTTCTGTGCTTTTGTCCTTTCCAGTTGGAGAAAATAAAAGACGGTGGCGACTCTTGCTTCCGCGACATTTCGCGAACCAGCGTTAAATAGTCAGTTCCAGATCCACCGATCACAGATAGATATTATACAATTTGTGAAAAACAAAGAAAAAACAGCTATGTGAACAATCCCAATGGGTTCCAACTCTGCTATTGCCTTTATATCTTCGAGAGTGTCATCATTTTGCTACTTGGTTGAAGGTAAATTAGATTGATCCGCGCCGTCCGAGCTTGATAGTCGATACTGAAGTCTGGTTGTAAGATGATCCAATGAGACATAGTGTTACACTTTGACCCCTAATTTTTGGCTGGACCGCCCTTTCGGTTTTTCAGTCCACCGGGATACCCTTTTTTGCCCAAGCCGCCTTTTCAGGTTTTCGACTTGCCGGATGTACATATTTGTCATTTTCATCCCTTATTTTTGCCCAAACCCTTTTGGTTCGCCGGGAAGCCCTTATTTTTTCCTAGGCCAGTCAACCTAGCGGGTCTTTGATTATGCGTAGTATTTTTTCACTATGTCTGCATTGATGGGGTGAGGAAGGTCGTCACCATCCATGGTGGTTAGAATCATAGCTCCTCCCTGTTTACCGTGAAAAATGGTAAACAACCGCTGATCTTCCAAAAGGTAAATTATTTGGTGACTCGCAGGATCGATCAGATTGATCCTAAGACATGGTTGATTTTTATCGTTTAAATGCTTAAAATAGAGAGTTTCGACTAATCCTAATGGTGATTAACGCAAGTAAGGTAGAGACACTTTAAGTAAATTTCATGGAGGAAAGCTTGATAAAGTAAATAAAAGCATTAAAGGCTTGTTAAATAAATGACTTCGACTGAGATAAATACGTGAAAGCGATAAATTGCTTGAATGTAAAAGATTTTGATTAAGGTAAATGGTGTTTCACACATACATTCTCAATGATTCTTTCTCTCACGCTGGGTACTTGAATCTAAATGAGTGACTTGTATACAATGATGAACACACTTAATAACTACGTGAACACTTAGTATTTATACTAAAAATCCTAAGTAACTGCTGGGCAGTTACATCGCTTCGTGGTGACACCACATGGCACGTTCACAACCCTCGACGCCTACTTCCACGCCACGTTGCGCTTGGTAACTGCTGGGAACCGTTTTCCCTTCAACAATTTGAAATTCAAACTGTTCGATCTTGGGCATCAGGGACCTTAGTCGAAAGGTTGCTCCTTCAACGTTGAAAATAACATGATTCCAACTTAGAAAAATTTCTCTAAGTATCTTGTCATTCTTTGATAAGCCTTCGATGTGATCAGCTGATCGAAGCCTTCTTGTGTAGGAAACTCTTCTAACTCATAATTAATGATCTATATGATAATAGAACGTAGGTGTCGAATTTAGGAGCCAACAAATTGCCCCCCAAGAATGTCTTATTTCGACGCTTATAAGAAAGAGGCATTCTTTGATATTCCATTCGACACCTATCCTTCACTCTCAGCCACAATTAGTTTGTGCGCTTTTCGTCTCCTACCAACCATCTGAAAATCTCAAAAAATCATCATTTCAACTTTTCCCAAGATGTCACTTCAGTAAGGCACTTGTGCAACAAACGACTGGAGTTACAGCGAGCAAAATATCTTCGTCTCAAAGCTTCCGTCCCTTTTTAATTTGCTCTGTACATTATTGACCATGTACTCGAATATTCTGTAATTTTTGTAGCCATTTTGGCTTATCAATGTTATTTTCCATTTTGGCTTTATTGTTAACTTAATCATTAATTGTTATTTATTTTGATCTCTTGGAGTATAGGTTTATATTTTTTCAAATATTTGTCGTTTACTCTCAAGAGTCTTTTATCTTCGCTTAACTCTTCGACCTAATATGCTCCACCAGAAAAAGTTTGAATAATTTTGAAGGGTCCTTCCCATTTGGGTGACCATTTTCCCATGCTTCGATCTTTTCGATCCATGGGAAGAATTACCTTCCAAACTAGTTCTTCAGGCGAGAATGCCTTCGGTTTTACTTTCTTATTGTAAGAGTCTTCCACTCTTTTCTTCTGAATTCTCAGTAGGTCGAGAGCTCGTAGTCTTTCTTCGTCTAAATCTACCAATTCGTCTAACATCATATCTCAATAAACCTCAGGGGGAATATCTTGATGTCTTTGAACCCTTGCTGATTGAAGACAAATTTCTGCTGGCAGTACTGCGTCATGACCGTAAGTTAGCCGATATGGTGTTGTACCTGTGGCTTCCTTTGGGGACGTTCGACAAGCCCACAAGATCTGGTCTAACGTTTTATGCCAATTTTTTGGCTTCTTTCCTACATGTTTTTTCGTCAGGCCAATCACTATTTTATTCGCCGCTTCGACTTGACCATTTGCCTGCGCGTAATAAGGCGTTGATGTTAGGAGTCTGAAGCCTGTTTCTTGCGCGAATTCCTGCATCTTTCGACCAGTGAACACTGACTCTTGATCAGTTGTTATAGTCTCAGGGATTCCAAATCTGTAGATAATGTTCTTTTGAATAAATTCAATGACATTTTCTTGGTCTGCATTGACTAAAGGGATAGCTTTGATCCATTTAGTGAAATAATCAATGCCTACCAGTATATACTTCTGGCTCTTCGATGATGATGGTCGAATCTCTCTAATAAGATCCAACGCCCATCCTCTAAAAGGCCAAGGTTTCACTATTGAGTGAAGCTCGCTTGCTGGTACATGTTGGATACCAGTATGGACTTGGCATTCCTCGCAACCCTTCACAAACTCGACACAATCTTTCAAGATAGTGGGCCAATATAGTCCTTGTCGAAACAACAACCATTTCATCTTATGACCTACTTGGTGAGCCCCACATGCTCCAGCATGCGTAGTCGAAAGGGATATGTATGCTTCGGTTTTGCTTAAGCATTTTAATAATACCCCTTCAGGCGTCTTTTTAAACAACTCATTCCCCATGAGTACGTAACTTAACGCCCTATATTTTATTTTTCGTTCTGTCAAAGCTGCTGGATTTTGTAGATAATCTACAATGGGTTTCCTCCAATCTTGCTCCGATAAATTGTCTATGAATGAAATTTCGAAATCCCTTTGATCGGCATATCCTAGTCTTGTCGATTCTAAATCAGTTGGAGACAAGCTGGTTGCTGTCATTTATTCTCGGACTTCGATTGCTCTTTGTAATCTCGTTTTTGAAATCCTATACCTAGATGCAATTTGTGCCAAATCATTGGCTATTTGGTTTTCCAATCTAGGTATGTGTCGAATATTAACCACTTCGAATTTTTTCAATAAACGATTTTCTATCACAAAGTACATAATAAGATTTTCTCTTATACATTTGTACTCTTTTGTGATTTGCTTAATGACTAACTCTGAGTCTCCCATTATTTCGACTCGAGTTGCCCCCAATTCCAATAATATTTCAAGGCCAGTAATTAGAGCTTCATATTCCGCCTCATTGTTCGAACAAGTACCTTCTATCTTGTACTTGAGTGTTGTTGGAATTTTTTCTGGAGAAACAATTAAGACCCCTACTCCCGTTCCATCTTTATGGATGGAACCATCGAAGTAAAATTTCCAGGGTTCTATCTCCAAGTAATTTATATTTTGTACCTGAATTGAGTGGTCGACTATAAAGTCTGCTACCACTTGTCCTTTTACTGCCTTGAGAGGCATAAAGGTTAACGAATACTCAGTTAATGCTAGCGCCCACTTGCCAATTCGACTGTGCAAGATGGGTTTCGACAACATGTATTTGAAAACATCAAAATGGGACGAAACATACACATCAACTGGTTTTATATATTGTTTGAGCTTTGTACAAGAGAATAAAGACATAGACATAATTTTTCAACTTCGCTATATCTAGTTTCTGCATCTTTCAAAACTCTGCTAAGGTAGTAAATGGGTCTTTCGACTCCATTTTCATCCTCTTGGGCTAACATGTTTCCCAAAGTTTTGTCGGATGCAGCTATGTACAATATCATACTCCTATTTCTACAAGGAGGCACCAAAATAGGTGGCTTGGTGAGGTACCCTTTGATCTTGTCGAAGGCTTCTTGTTGCTCTTGCCCCCACTCGAACCCTTCCTTATTCAATCGAAGTAAGGGTGACAAGGCTTGTGCTTTTCCACTTAGGTTAGATATAAATCTCCTCAAGAAGTTTATCTTGCCCAGCAGAGATTGCAGTTCCTTCTTGTTCGTGGGCGCTTTCGCTTCCAAGATTGCCTTCGTCTTGTTCTGGTTGATTTCGATTCCTTTCTTATGGACGACGAAGCCCAATAACTCTCCAGCTTTCACACAGAACACACACTTTAAAGGGTTCATCTTCAGACCATGCTTTCTCATTCTTTCGAATGATTATCGAAGGTGGTCTATATGGTTCTTCCTGGAAACAGATTTTACAATAATATCGTCAATATATACTTGCATGAAAGTGTTAATAAAATCATGGAAGATAGAGTTCATTGCTCGCTGATATGTTGCCCCAACGTTTTTTAGGCGAAAAGGCATTACTACCCATTCGTAAGTGCCTAAGGCCCCATGGCATCGAAAAGCTGTTTTTGACACATCTTCTTCAGCAATGAAAATTTGATTGTGTCCTGAGTAACCGTCGAGCATGCTCAGGTACTCGTGGCCAGCGGCAGAGTCGACAAGCATTTCCGCCACAGGCATAGGATATTCATCTTTGGGTGTTGCAGCATTCAGATCTCTGAAATCTATGCACACTCTCAATGTACCATTTTTCTTAATAACTGGCACAATGTTTGCAATCCATTCGACGTACCTCGTAGTTCGTATGAATTTGCACTTCAGCAGTCTTTCGACTTCCGTTTTGATCTTCGACAGTATTTCTGGAGCGAAGCGTCTTGGAGTTTCTTTGACAGGATTTTTCCCAGGTTTGATTGGCAACTGAAGTTCTACCAATCTTCTGTCGAGACCAGGCATCTCATTGTAATCCCATGCAAAGCAGTCCTTGAACTCCTTCAGTAATTGGATCACTTCGACCCTGAGCTCTGGGTCTATTTTTGAACTGATGTAAGTGGGTCTTTTATCTAACCCTTCGCCCAAGTCGATTTCTTCTAAAGGATCCTGTGCTAACATTTTGATGTTGTTCGCCAGGGGGTCCTTTTCTAAACCCAAAGGCTCATCGTCGTAGATGGCAACGAGCCTCTGTTCCTGCATTCCTTCTGTCGAGATATCGGGAGGTTCTGGGTCGAAATCTTTTCCAGGACCTATATCTGGTGGCTCTGGGTCAAAATCTTTTCCAGGACCTGCAGAAGGTAGTACTTGGTCATTGGCCTTGGTGGCCATATATTTTACTTCGGCTTCGAGAGCCGCTATCATTCTTATTTCGGCTACGTAAGCCGAAATTCGCTGTAACGCTTGTGACTCAATATTATCATTGAATTCTCTTCCCCAACCAGTTGGCTGGATGTCAGTTAGCCCACTGAAATCAATGTGAGACAAGTCTTATTTATCCCATTGAAACCCATGATCAGGATGCAGGTACAAGGAACAAAAAGCATTTGGCGCTGGCGCCATGTCGAAGTCAGGTGCTGGACATGGCCCAATGTGAGCCAAATTTTTGTCGAAGTCAGCTCTCCCTAGGTGATTAACTTCGCCTAAGTAGTAGCTCTGATCTGCTTCTATATTCTCGACAATCCCATCGGGACGCCATAATATCACCCTTTGGTGCATCGACGATGGTACTGCTCCGACACCATGTATCCATTCTCGGCCTAACAGTAGGTTGTAATTTGGTTTAGCCGATATGACCATGAACATGGTTGGTCGAAGGATGGATTCCACTTTGAGGTCTAGTTGAATCACACCCATGGTGGTCCTTATTCCTCCTTCGTAGTTCGATAGGACCATATTATGAGGCTTAATGTCTTCATCATTCTTGCCTACTTTTCTTAGCATGAAGTGGGGAATTATGTTGATAGTCGCCCCACAGTCCACCAAGATTTTGTTTACAGTGGTGGTTCGAAGAAACCATTTTGCTCTTCAGTGCAGCCATTACCCATGACAAAGTAGCATATTGGCCTATGCTTGGCCATCTCTTGTTCGTCTTCCCAGTCATTTTCTTTGACTTCCATTTGGCCGTCTAATTCTCTTGGCAAGACCGAAACTACATTTATCATGATGTCTAATGTGTCGTCGGACTCGGAGCTATCTTCGTCACCAGCTTCGTCTTGATCAGGCCATACCAATTAGGGATGTCAATGGGGCGGGGCAGGGCCGGGGGGACACTTCCCCATCTTTTTCCCCGCCATCAAATTCATTCCCCGTCCCCGTCCCCGTCCCCGATCTCCGTCACGGGGGAATTTCTATCCCCATCCCCGTTCCCCGCGGATCCCCGTTCCCCGCGGGGATCCCCATAGATCCTACATTTATTCATTAATATTTTATTTTTTTAAAATGTTTATATTTTCTATAAAAATAAAAAGCACAAAGAATTCACATATTTATTATGTTATTAAAAAATACTAGTATTTGACATTTATTATTTTTTATTAAAAATACTAATGGAACACAAAATAATAATATTTTTTTTATAAATTTCTATAAAATGCTATAAAATTCAACAAAATGAACTATAATACTTTTTAAAGTAACAATATGCCTAAACAACTAAAAAAATCCAACAACATAATTATGCTTAAAAAACTATACTTCATCAAAACTAATAAGGGATAATTATAAAATTTAGCATCATGAGTATGCTTGAAAAGCTAAAAAATACTTCATAATAAGTCAACTAAAAGCAAAAGTCAACTATATTAAAATAATAGGCGGGGCGGGGTCCCCGCGGGGCGGGGGGTGTATTCCCCGTCCCCGTCCCCGAAATGCTCTCAGGGGAATTTTTCTCCCCATCCCCGCCCCACGGGGGAAAATTCCCCATCTTTGGGGCCCCGAACGGGGCGTTCCCCGCGGGGATCCCCATTAACAGGTCCAAACTGACATCCCTAATACCAATCTATTGGCCACTGGTTCCCTCTCCAAAGGCTTTCTTTGCTTTCGCTGGGGGACATTTGAGCTCGACTCTGGTTTTGGTTCGTTGGCAGCCTCTCTCTCAGCCTTGCGCCGCCTTTGGTACCTTCTCCACTGGGATTGAGACATTGGGTTCTTTCCCTTGTAGTTACTCGATACTTGAGCAATTTTGGTGGCACCTACATGAGGTTCTTTCTTAAGTGTCAAAGATGAACCTCTTGGCACTTCAAAGGAATGCCACCTTTCTTCGTTGGGTCTCTATCGACTCGATGTTTTGAGCCATGTATCGACTGGCACATTGGTTGAAGGCCTGAAAGTTAGTGGCCTCTTTTCCTGACTTGAACCCTTTTGATAGGTTCTTCTAGGATCGTGTCGAACATCAGAGCCTGCACTTGTTTGGGCATTTCTGCTCCATTTTTTGTTTGCTGCTCTCACACCTTCGATGTGTTCAGCAGCTTTCTTGTCAAAAATAGAGCTGCATCGAGGACACAACATTACTTCTGATTTTTTCTTCTGGCATCGTTGCAAGAATTCTGCCAGATTTTTGTTCTCTTGGGGGAACGTTGTTCTGTTTGCTTGCTCTTGCCTGATGGCTTCCTCTGAAACTTTTGATTCAGAGATTTCGACCATGTTGACATTCATGTTGTCTTTAGTAGCAAGAGTCATTTGCTTCATTTGAGCCTCCAGGTCTTTTATTTGGCCTTGCACCGCAGCCAAGTAGGAAGTGGGTTTAGTTCCACATTTTGAGACTCCACCTGTTTCCAGTTTTGGGCCCTCAACGGCCTTTTGGACTGCTTCGATTGTTTTTCTAGAAAGGTTCCCAGAAAAACAGCCAAATATTGGCATATTGATATGACCTTTGGTGACTTCGACCATAGTTATCCCTGGCCTTTTCACCTGACTCCTGGAAGCTTCGATCACATTTACCCCTGAGGGTTTAGCATAGTGGGCTTCCGCCTGCAAAGGGCTCGAATCCACATTCACGGGGGCCTTGTCAGCGAACTTCAGCCTCCCTTCTTTAAACTCGTAAAATCAACACAAGGTCCCACCGGGCGTGCCAATTTGTTTACCGTGAAAAATGGTAAACAACCGCTGATCTTCCAAAAGGTAACTTATTTGGTGACTCGCAGGATCGATCAGATTGATCCTAAGACATGGTTGATTTTTATCGTTTAAATGCTTTAAAATAGAGAGTTTTGACTAATCCTAATGGTGATTAATGCAAGTAAGGTAGAGACACTTTAAGTAAATTGCATGGAGAAAAGCTTGATAAAGTAAATAAAAGCATTAAAGGATTGTTAAATAAATGACTTCGACTGAGATAAATAAGTGAAAGCGATAAATTTCTTGAATGTAAAAGATTTCGATTAAGGTAAATGGTGTTTCACACATACATTCTCAATGATTCTTTCTCTTACGCTGGGTACTTGAATCTAAATGAGTGACTTGTATACAATGATGAACACACTTAATAACTACGTGAACACTTAGTATTTATACTAAAAATCCTAAGTAACTGCTGGGCAGTTACATCGCTTCGTGGTGACACCACATGGCATGTTCACAACCCTCGACGCCTACTTCCACGCCACGTTGCACTTGGTAACTGCTGGGAACCTTTTTCCCTCCAACAATTCGAAATTCAAACCGTTCGATCTTGGGCATCAAGGACCTTGGTCGAAAGGTTGCTCCTTCGACGTTGAAAACAACATGATTCCAACTTAGAGAAATTTCTCTAAGTATCTTGTCATTCTTTGATAAGCCTTCGATGTGATCAGCTGATCGAAGCCTTCTTGTGTAGGAAACTCTTCTAACTCATAATTAGTGATCTATATGATAATAGAACATTGGTGTCGAATTTAGGAGCCAACACTCCCGAGAAAGTGTTCTTAACCACAAATGGCCCTTTGTACGTAGGGGTCCATTTGCCCCTGGGATCACCTTGTGGCAGTATAATGCGTTTGATCACCAGATCCCGGACTTGATACTCTTGTCGTCTAACTTTCTTGTTAAATTCCTTGATCATCCACTTTTGATACGTCTGACCATGACAAATAAGAGTAAGTCTCTTTTCGTCGATTAAGTTCAGCTGATCAAGTCGGGTCTGGATCCAGCCGTCCTTGCTCAAACCTGTATCCTTCATAATTTGAAGAGAGGGTATCTGGACTTCGATGGGTAAGACTGCCTCCATGCCATACACCAAAGAGTAGGGTGTTGCCCCTGTTGAAGTCCGTGCTGAGGTTCGGTACCCATGAAGAGAAAACGGTAACATCTTGTGCCAATCTTTGTATGTCACCGTCATCTTCTACACAATATTCTTCATGTTCTTATTAGCCGCTTCAACAGCTCAATTCATCTTCAGCCGGTAAGGAGAAGAGTTGTGATGCTGTATCTTAAACTGTTTGCAGAGGTCGGTGTTGTACCCCAATTTTTGACCTAAGATCCCATTTTTATTTTTGCATTTTTTAAGATAAGTCAAGGTCACGAAATACGGTCGGTTTTAACGTCTCACCTTCGAGCTTTGACTATGCGAAGATTGTCAAGTGTTTTGAACATTTTTAGCATATGTATCACTAATTTCTAATCGCATACAAATGGTATGTTCATGTTTTCTTTTGTGTCATGTGCAGAGACAGGTCTGAATCAAGAGCATCAGGTGTCGCGCCCCAATTAAGGTTTTGAGTCTCCCAATCCAGAAGTACGGTTGATTGTGGATTCTCGAAGACTGATTCATCAAGGCACACCGTTGCACCCTTAATTTCGCCCCTAATTTTTTCAGTCGCACATTCATACCATATTTTGTCATTTGGTCACAATCATTAGTAAATATCTTCATTCATCATATTTTGCATCATTAGCCGTATTTAAGTTGACCAGAAAAAGTCAGTTTAAATCAAAGTTTGCATCGTCTTTCAGTTGTAAAATACCCGGTATTTTGCTTCATGCATTTTTATCTATTTACTCATCTGTTGCATTGCTCCAAGTTGTTTATATGTCGATAATCAAAATATTTCGGTTTTATAGACAAACTGTTAAAAGCGATTCAATAATGTGCGAAAAAATAGCGAGAAAAATATTTCAAGTTTTCACCTTTTACCGATCATTTTATGAATCTGCGCTTCGCGTAGATTATGACGGTATGCTCGCTTTATTTTTTCGGTACAGTTCGAAGTCTCGTTTTTAACCTTAAACGTCTGTTTAGTCTGATATTTTTATTATTATTTTATTTTTGATTTTTGACTTCTTGAATATTTTTTTCTTTAATCTTTGTGACATGTAGATTATTTTAATGTGTTCATTTTATTTTTTCGGATAAATTTTCGTCCGGTTTTTATCGTTTTCGGTCATTTTGTGCCTTTATTTTTATTCATAAAATATTCAAAAAAATTATTTTAAATTGAGTTCTTTTATACTTTCAAGTTTTATTTTTTTATTTTTGTCATTAAAGGGCTTTTTAGTCGCAAAAAATATTAAATATACTATGCTTGATTTTAATTGGTTGTTGGATGAAATTGAGGATTGATACACACACAATACTCTATTCCTATTGGTTGTTGGATGAAATTGAGGATTGATACAAAATTGCCAAAAACAATATCACTTTTTACCCTTTCCCCCTCTATTCCCCTTTTCTACTTACAGTAACCAAAAGTCCCTATATTCTCAATATCACACACAACCAACACCACACACATCAATAACACTTTCATTCACATTTGCTATCTAAATCTCTCAATTCAACAACACTTATCTCCCAAGCCCACAAAAACAACCTCAATTAGTTCTACATACCACCAACTCAACTCTCATAGGGTTTCTAGATCAGGTGATACTGGATGTGATGAAGCTTAAAAATTGGCTTGCAAGTGTTTTGTTGCTCATTACTGCTATGCTAATCACTACATTTGGTGCATTTGTGGGGGTAAACATTGGCACCGATGTCTCTGATATACCATCTGCTTTGAATATTGTTTCTATTCTTAAAGCCCATCAGATTACTCATGTCCGTCTTTATGATGCAAATGCGCACTTACTACAACCCCCTTTCAAACACCAGCATTGACGTTATTGTTGGTGTCACCAATGAAGAGGTATTGAGAATCGGAGAATCTCCTTCAGCAGCTGCTGTGTGGATAAATAAAAATGTAGTTGCTTATGTACCGTCCACCAATATCACGGCAATAGCTGTTGGGAGCGAGGTTCTTTCCACAATCCCAAATGTTGTTCCTATTCTTGTTCCTGCCCGAATTCTCAATTGACTACTCAAATGGCTAACGTGGCTCCAGTTCCATTCTCTCTAGCTGATCGTGATATTCAAGCAATCCTTGATGCTTATAAGGAAGATCCTGGAAACCCGAAGTATGCTTTTAAGCATTTGTTATTTAGTGTAACAGACCCACAGTTTAGGGCGAAGCCTGCTGGTGTTTCTGATATCACGTGGGCAGAAGCTATGGGGAAGCTTGAGGGTATGGAAAGTGCCAATAGAGAACGTCTGTGGCCACAGCAAGTTCAAGGTTTTAAGGATCTTTCTCAATGCCTTAAGCTCCAAGATGAAGTCATTGTTTCTGATGCAGAGAGATTAAGTGTAACCCAAAGCAATGTTAAAATGCTCCAAAGACATTTTCAAGCTGATACTCTTCCTTGGATTCAAAGACTTAAACAGAAAGAACAGATTCTTCAGCAACGCATTTTAAGAGTGATGAGAATAGTGGAAGCGTTGGAGGGAAAAGGATCTAGATCTGATTATGCTGCGCCTTCTCCGTATACCTCACCCCACAATTCAGCATTTTAGACCACCTCACTCAATGCAGATGCCACCGCCACCTCCACAAGGTATTCAGGGACCTCCAAGGCCACTTCCACCACCATCAGTAATGGTAGGCCAGCAGCAATCTGTTTGGAGACCACCACCACCACCTCAGCAACAGGGTGGACATCCTATGGGATATCCTCAATCCTCTCACCATCAACCCACTAACACCATTCCCCTTCATCTTACTCCTTCGCTATAAACCTCTTTCGTCGTATGATGCGAACCAACAACAACGTCACCCCTAATGCACACACTCTCGCCGGAGTTCTCTCCGCTGCTTCTAATCTATATGATGTAGCTGCTGGCAGACAAGCTCATTCTATCGCTGTAAAAAATAGCTTGCTTGGACGATGTTCATGTTGGGAATTCTTTGCTTAATATGTATTGTAAAACGGGTTTTGTTTTTGATGCTCGGAAACTGTTTTGATAGAATGCCTGAAAGAAATACTGTTTCTTGGGCTACTATGATATCTGGATACGCTTCTGTCGGTCTTGCTAACAAGGTGGTTGAGGTGTTTGAACTTATTAGACGTGAGGAAGAGGTTGAGAATGAGTTTGCTGTTACTAGTGTTCTTAGGGCGTTGACGAGTTGTGAGGACTGGTAGGCAGGCTCATTCGCTTGCGGTTAAAACCGGGTTGATTGTCTCAGTTGCAAAGGTTGCAAATACTCTTGTGACGATGTATGCTAAGTGTGGTAGGCTTGATGATGCGGTTAGGACCTTTGAATTTTCGGGGGATAAGAATTCTATTACCTGGTCGGCTATGGTTACTGGTTATGTGCATAGTGGGGATCGTGATAAAGCTTTGATACTTTTTAATAGAATGCATTCTTTGGGAGTCTTGCCTTCAAGCTGGGATTTGGATTGCAGTTGTATGTTTTGTCTGCTTTGGTGGATATGTATGCAAAATGTGGTAACTTTAGATGCATTAAACCATGAAAGTAAAATTCATCAAGATAGAACGATGAACAAAGGAATTAAAAAATGGTGAGTATTTGTGTGTGGAAAAGTGATTTGGAAGGAAAGAAGATCAGTAATGTTAGTAAAAGCGAAAGCTTTTCAATTTCGAAGATTTGGTTGTGGCCAAGGAAGGGAAAATTTTCTTCAAGTTCTTTAGAAGCACATAATGGAATGGCATTACCATCTTATCTATTCCGCGATTTCCAGCACCATCAATTTCTAGTTTCGGCTTTTCGGTATGTTTCGATCTCTTTGCTAATTGTGTTTGTTCAAGTTAAATGATTTTGATTTTGATTTTAATTTCTAGTTTATATTAATTTTTAGTTTATCAAAGTGGTTCTATTGTACATAATGTGTATGCATATGAATCATTTCTAACTTCTTGTATATAAGATGTAAATTGCAATGTGAATCTCAAATGAATTGATGACTATGTTCAACATTGTGTTTACTTGAGTTTAAATGTGTTTAGAACATTGAATGCCATGTTGATTTTTGTTGGGTACTTTGAGTAATCATCATTTATTTGGTTCATGCTTTGAATTCAATTTCTCATGTTGCAAAGTGAGTTTTGGGTATTTGTTTTCCGTTGTGCTTGAAATAACGGTTGCTTTTGATACATTTGAAATAATGTGCACAATGTTGATTTTTTGTGTTTACATGGAATAATGTCATGAATTCTTGATTTTTATTTGTGTAAATATTCATTTATTCACGTGTATTCATACAATTTTATTTTTGATTTTATACTCACTAACACATATTTTAATTGTTGCAATTTCGTTTCATTTTAATTTGTATACCGCTTATGCTACTAACAAATTTGCTTACTGAGAAGGTTTTCGAGAACAATTTCAAGCGTTCGTTCCCGCGTAGCGCATTTATAATTTTTCTTTATTCCCTTTTTACCTTACTATTTTGATTTAATATTTGGTACTGTAAATACATGCTTGTACATAATATTTTGACTGTATATTTTACTTGTAAATAAATTCAGGTTTTGAAAATATTATTTTCATCGCATTGTGATTTTATTTTTAATTCCAACTAACTTCTGAAAATTGTGCGGACGCACATAAGTTTCCCGTGCTGTTAGATTTTGTCGGTATACCTCTTGTGATGCAGGGATTCTTATCTGACACTGTGAGCTTTATCCACCGCCTTTGCGCTTTATCTGATGCTTGGAGTATTATCTCACATTAGGTTTTTTGATGATGCTGTCGGCTTGTGATTTATTTTCACCTAAGGTTTGATATACTCTTAGCTTATTTATCCGTCTGTGGTTTTAACTCCAAGGAAAAGATTTAAACTTTGTTGACTTCATGTCATCGAACATATCTCATACGATTGCGCGAACCCCTTCATTCATTTTTTTTTGCTTGTTTACTATTTTGCAAAACTCAAGATAATTCCCCAAAAGACCCCATTTTTCAAACTCACACCTTTTAAGTCAAAAACTTTGACACTAGGTCGTCGTATCTTCAAAATCTCTCAAACACCGATTTTTAGCCAAACAAACCATTTTAATCAAACAAACAATTTTAACCAAAAAACAGATATTTCAAAAGGTTCCTGCGGAGTACCGCAGATGCATTGGGTGCTAATACCTTCCCATTGTATAACCAACCCCCGAACTCTCGATCTCTTTCAAAAACGCATTGTATTTTTATTACTTTTAAGTATTATTTTACATTGCATACTTTAGGGTTTTATTTCGCTCTTTTCCCTTTTCCCTTGGAAATAATAAAGCGCGGTGGCGACTCTTGCTTTTGTGAGTCAAGTTAATTAATAGCTTGATCTCCGATTTTCACCGCTACAGAATTGGCGACTCTGCTGGGGAAAGATTGACCTCTTGCTGGTCCATCCCTAAGTGGGTTAAGCCTAATTTGTTTTATCTTTTTTATCATTATTTGATTGTTTGATTATATGTATATATTATGATTATTTGGGTGTTGATAATATTTACAAAGGACAAGTCCTATACCAGGACTAAGTTACACTTAGGAATAGGACGGGCGGTATAGTCATGTTAACTTTGAGGGAGTAATCCCGAAGAAGGAGGCATGAGATCCCCCACTCAGTGGAAGGCCCTTTTGAACGTAATATTTGTTTACCGAGTAATCGGGAAGACATTATTATTTTCGACCTGGGAGCCAGAGAAGCTGGGAACCGTAGAACCCTAACCCATCTTGGCCTTTTAGGTGTAGCGCGGAGATTATAACAGAGTAATCCGGAAGTAATTGTTACGCGATGCTACGCTCGGATGAGTTTCTCTTGAGAATATTGCTGATTATTGAGTAATCAAGACGTTGGTAATATCCGAAGGAGGAATGTAGACTCCGGGAACTCTTAGAACCTTGTTCTACAGGTGTGATTAAACCGTTAGTACATACCTTGGGGGTGTTCCTTACCTTGACTCCATGCTCGTGACGTTGAACCTTTCGACTTTATTTGTGACCTTGCTTGTGGTTGTTGCATAGCCATGCATTCATGCATCCATAAAACCCTTTTCACTTGACTTTGAAGGAATTTGGAGGTCTTTCTTTGTAAACATCACAAGTTTCGTCAAGCTCAATGGATCTTGGGTGTTGATAGGGCGAAAACCCTAATCCACCAAAATGGATGATTGATCTTGATGATAACTTGATCAATGTTTGGAGCCAATTTAAAATTCATCTTCTATCTTCATACTTTGATGTTTACAACTTAATATCTTGAGTTCCTTGAAAATCAAATAAAAACTCTCTTTTGCATATCATACATCATTCTACATTTTTTGTTTCACTGTCAAAGGTCTTTTTCCGAGTCTTATTTTTTCTTTGGTCTCACCAGTACAACACTGACGCTAAGAGAACAATGGAGAATATCAAGCAAGAGGTTTCTGAACTCCGTAGAGAGATGACTATTTTGAAAGCTAGTATGGAGCACTTAACTGGTTTGGTTGAAATTCTGGTTGCCGCCCAAGTCAATCCTTTTAGGAGGGAGGAAGCAGTGATAAAAGTATTCACTGAAACTCTAAAATCATTCTCTCATGATAAGGTGTTGGTTAATGCACCTAATGACTTTCCTGACAAGGTGAATATGGGAGTGCGTCTAGAAGAAGATGTCGGAAGGGGATGTTCATATGAAGATGGTAGCTCAACTAATGGTGTGAAGAAGTTTGATAATAACTTTTCCAAGAAGAGAACCAGAGGAAGAAATAATCATCGTCAGAATCATCATGTTTCTCCTATTCATCAACAGAATCAACAAGTTCCTAATCAGAGGAAAACCCAGTTTGATCCAATTCCAATTACCTATACAGAGTTGTTCCCTATCCTGATGCAGAGGAATTTGGTTCAGACCCGACCTCCACCGAAAGTTTCCTGAGAAGTTACATTGGTACTACAAAGCTGATTTGGCTTGTACTTTTCATCAAGGTGCTCCTGGGCATGACTTGGAGGGTTGCTTTGCTTTGAAGATTGAAGTTCAGAAGTTGGTCAGAAGTGGTATCTTGTCATTCAAGGATGTTGGTTTTGAAGTTCAAATCAAGCACATGCCGAAGAGTAAACACGATTGATGGTTACTTTGAGTTTTGAAGGATGTTTTCGGTAATTCAAGTCCAGATGGAAAGCCTTCCCCGATCATTAACTTATTTCTGCTTTTTGTAATTTTTCTTGTTTATCAAAACATTGTTTGCATGTAAGAACTTGTTTGCATCTGAATGATTATCTTAATACAATGAATATGTTTGTCTTGAAGAAATTCATTCGTTTCACTCATATTTGTTTTCAAATTTTAAATTGCTTTTGCACTATGATACCAAATTGTTGCTCATTCTCTTGCCTAGGCAGAGACTGAAGGGAGGATGATGATCTAAAGAACACAAAATCTCTGGTTACATGCTTTTGGATAAAATCTTGCTGATGATGTACAGGCATTGTTTCAAATCCCTAAACACTGGAGATATAAGGAAGATAATCCCTTGCTAACCCCTTTTGAGCCTTTGAAGCAGAAGTTTCTTTTCTATACGAAAAAACCTTGAATTTTAACCTGGGGCAGGGTAGTTTTTAGTTAATCTGACTGAGTGTTCAAAATTCATAAGGAAGATGTTTTTTGAAGAGAAACTACGAGGGCTATCCTTCATGTATAATGAATCTAGAGGATGTGGAACCACAATTTTATCCCTCATTCATCAAGAAACGAGGCAATCACAATCCTCTCAACAAGCAAAGACAAGCTAATGTCACACATTTTGTTCAAAAAGTCAAAAATCGAGAAAAAGAAAAAGCCTGCTAAGTCAAAAACATGAAAACTTACGACTTAGGCAAAAACTAAGGCATCCCGCTGGACTATCAATTCAAAAAATTTAGTTCAGGCAAAAGTTAGGGAAAACAAAAATTGCAAATAAAAGACTACAAAGAAAAGTCCTCAGCAAAGAACAAATTGGTGACTACAAACACGAAGACATAAGGGTGGTTTCTACTCCGAAAACCTCGTTGTTTCCTTAATCGTCACAAAATCCTTTTGAGAGATGAACACTCATGTTGAATTAACTGAACATAGGATTGGAGAACATCATGAAGGGGGTGGGCACCAAATACTTTGAGCCTTAAAATCTTTTTTCTAAAAACCGTGAACTAAACCACATTACAACCTTCAAAAGTCCTAATTGAAGCAAGGTTATTTTGAAAGCATACTTCAATGAGATAGTGTTCCTGACTCCCATGAATGTTCTAAATAGTTATGTTGGTATCATATGTTTTTCCTATACAAAAATAAATGGTGCTTTAACTCGCAAAATTTGTGCGATATCTTTCAAAATCTTCAAGACTTACATAACTGTTGCATTAGAATTTTCATTCTCATTGTAAACTTTTTCTAACTGCAAAACATTTGTTTGATATCAAGGAAGCTCACATAAGCACCAGTGATGAGTTTATTCTTTTAAGGCCTGAAACTATGTTGAGTAATTGGCGGATCACGTCAAGAGAAAAATCATATCCAGGGGCATGTCACCTGAAGACCGTAAGCACGAACATGTTGCTTCTCCCAGTTAATGCTTTCCCAACTTGTTTACCCTTTATTGGGGCAAAAGTTGAAGACTTTGTTGTGCCAACTACAGTCAATTCGGGGCAATCACGTCGAGATTTATTGAATTTCTCTAAGAGTTTGAAGACACCAGAGCATGGTGAATGCCAGGTCTTTTGTAAAATCCTCTTGAGATTATTTCTCCTCACCAACCATATAGCTTGGGGCATTTTAGAAGTGAAGTTATTCGCAAGAATTGTCGTGCAACATGCAGCTTATCAGCAGTAAACTTGGGGCATCCAAAATTAATCCCAGGGGCAATCCAGATTTGTTAAGATATGTTTTCATACATTAGCAGAGGGTGGTGTTCCCAGTATCTCCAGCTAAGCAAGACTTCTTTCCAGCTGAAACTTTGTTTGTGTTGTTATCCTTTCAATGGATTGTTTGCAATAGAATACTGGACTTTGGGTTTTCTACCTGAAAATATCTTCCTCTCCAGAGATATTTAAGCCTTGTAAAAGGACCTTGCTCCAATGATGGTTTTTGTCTTCTATCTCCAGTAATGTTCCCATCCTGTTGAGATTAGCCGAGTGTCAGGTTGTACTATGACGTCTTATCATCTTCAGTCTATCTCCCCTGTCTGTTTTGTCAGCATATACATGACATTCGTTTATTCATTCACCCTTGCATCATGCATGCACAGTTGTATTTGTTGATGTCATTGAGTTCGTATACCTTGGTTGTGTCTATTCAAATAATGTATTTGATCTTTCCAAGTAGAGTGCCGACTTAAGCAGAAAATGCGCCTTCTTTCTAATTCCCCACTGAGTTAACTCTCGTGGAAGAATCTTGCTTTAGCTTTCCTTTTCCATCTCTGGATAGGATAAATCCCTATTTGAGTTGTTTCCTCATTGGGTGGAGTCTTGTTTGACTACTTTCTCTCCAGTTTATTCCTGGATTGAGCTTTGTCTCTTGTGAATGATACCCTGTGGATCTCTCTAGGCTGTGAAACTTAGATGGAGAGTGCATTTATTTTGCAAATACTTGGTCTCCTCAAGAAGGATTTATTCATGGTTCCCCATTGAAGATGAACTTTATTCCCCAGTAGTGTTATCACAACCTTCTTCTGGAATATCGACATGATACCAAGCGACTGACTCTTTATTTGAGCAGTTTGATTATTTCTGATTTCTCTACGACAAATGGAGGTCTCCTCATGAGCAGTTTGTCCATCCTCGATGAAATTATTGATCCTCACCTCCAGCAATATCTTCATGATATTTTATGGGTATCTTTGAGAAAACAGCAGGCGACAGTCTCTTCATGGACAACTTGTATGTTATCAACACTTTTAAAAACATCAAGTGGCGGTCTTTTCATGAGCAACTTGTATGTTATTGATACCTTGGAAAAAACATCAAGCGGCGGTCTCTTCATGAGCAACTTGTATGTTATTGATACCTTGGAAAAAACATCAAGCGGCGGTCTCTTCATGAGCAACTTGTATGTTATTGATACCTTGAAAAAAAGCAAGCGGCGGTCTCTTCATGAGCAACTTGTGTGCTATTTTTCTCTTGAAAAACATCAAGCGGCGGTCTCTTCACGAGCAACTTGTATGTTATTGATACCTTGAAAGAAACAGCAAGCGGCGGTCTCTTCATGAGCAACTTGTGTGTTATTGGTAATTTTGAAAAGAAACAGCAAGCGGCAGTCTCTTCATGGACAACTTGTATGTTATCAACACTTTTTGAAAACGGAAAGTGGCGGTCTCTTCATGAGCAGCTTGTACGGAAAACGACAAGTGGCAGCTTCTTCATGAGCAGCTTGTACGTTAGTATTTTTGGAAAACGACAAGTGGCAGCTTCTTCATGAGCAGCTTGTACGTTAGTATTTTTGGAAGACAGCAAGTGGCAGCTTATCTATTTGAGCAACTTGTGTGTTATTGTTCCCTTGAAAACGGCAAGTGGCAGCTTCTTTATGAGCAGCTTGTGGGTTATTAGCAACAAGCGGCAGACTCTTCATGAGCAGCTTGTGTGCTTTGATATTCTTTGAAGACAACAAGTGGCAGCTTCTTCATGAGCAGCTTGTGTGCTTTGATATTCTTTGAAGACAGCAAGTGGCGGTCTCTTCATGAGCAGCTTGTATGTTATTGACACCTTTGAAAGGAAGCAAGTGGCGGCCTCTTTATTTGAGCAGCTTGTGTATCCCCAACAATAATGTCTACTTAGCAAATGGCATCCCTTCGGAAAAGTCTCGTGGGGAAGTTTGTTATTTTATCCTTTTCAAGCGATATCTTGGTTAGAGAAGAAATGTGTTACCGTTCTTGGTAAAATTCAGAAATCAGAGATGTTTATCTCCAGCCACAATGCTGATGTCAATCATTTTGTTTTCCAGCCACAGTGCTGATGCCAATCATTTTGTTTTCCAGCCACAGTGCTGATGTCAATCATTTTGTTTTCCAGCCACAGTGCTGATGTCAATCATTTTGTTTTCCAGCCACAGTGCTGATGTCAATCATTTTCCAGTCTCAGTACTGATGTCCATCATTTCCTTTTCCAGTCACAGTACTGATGTAAATCATTACCTTTTCCAGTCCCAATACTGATGTAAATCATTCAAGAGTCTCTCATTTGAAGTCTATGACTTTGTTTCCCCAGTGGAGTTACAACCTCTTCCTCTGTGGGATTACTGTATAATATGCTTGGTTTCTCCAGCATAGTCTGTCTCATATGGCGTCATATCGTAAACATAATCGCGGTATCTTAAGGCCAAAAATTGTGTATTCTATATTTAAGTCCCTTCAATCTCGTCGAAATGAAGATCCCAATCTTCATATCTCCAGATAGAAGAAACTTAAATAGGGGCAGTTGTTGTACCCCAATTTTTGACCTAAGATCCCATTTTTATTTTTGCATTTTTTAAGATAAGTCAAGGTCACGAAATACGGTCGGTTTTAACGTCTCACCTTCGAGCTTTGACTATGCGAAGATTGTCAAGTGTTTTGAACATTTTTAGCATATGTATCACTAATTTCTAATCTCATACAAAGGGTATGTTCATGTTTTCTTTTGTGTCATGTGCAGAGACAGGTCTGAATCAAGAGCATCAGGTGTCGCGCCCCAATTAAGGTTTTGAGTCTCCCAAGCCAGAAGTACGGTTGATTGTGGATTCTCGAAGACTGATTCATCAAGGCACACCGTTGCACCCTTAATTTTGCCCCTAATTTTTTCAGTCGCACATTCATACCATATTTTGTCATTTGGTCACAATCATTAGTAAATATCTTCATTCATCATATTTTGCATCATTAGCCGTATTTAAGTTGACCAGAAAAAGTCAGTTTAAATCAAAGTTTGCATCGTCTTTCAGTTGTAAAATACCCGGCATTTTGCTTCATGCATTTTTATCTATTTACTCATCTGTTGCATTGCTCCAAGTTGTTTATATGTCGATAATCAAAATATTTCGGTTTTATAGACAAACTGTTAAAAGCGATTCAACAATGTGCGAAAAAATAGCGAGAAAAATATTTCAAGTTTTCACCTTTTACCGATCATTTTATGAATCTGCGCTTCGCGTAGATTATGACGGTGTGCTCGCTTTATTTTTTTCGGTACAGTTCGAAGTCTCGTTTTTAACCTTAAACGTCTGTTTAGTCTGATATTTTTATTATTATTTTATTTTTGATTTTTGACTTCTTGAATATTTTTTTCTTTAATCTTTGTGACATGTAGATTATTTTAATGTGTTCATTTTATTTTTTCGGATAAATTTTCGTCCGGTTTTTATCGTTTTCGGTCATTTTGTGCCTTTATTTTTATTCATAAAATATTCAAAAAAATTATTTTAAATTGAGTTCTTTTATACTTTCAAGTTTTATTTTTTTATTTTTGTCATTAAAAGGCTTTTTAGTCGCAAAAAATATTAAATATACTATGCTTGATTTTAATTGGTTGTTGGATGAAATTGAGGATCGATACACACACAATACTCTATTCCTATTGGTTGTTGGATGAAATTGAGGATTGATACAAAATTGCCAAAAACAATATCACTTTTTACCCTTTCCCCCTCTATTCCCCTTTTCTACTTACAGTAACCAAAAGTCCCTATATTCTCAATATCACACACAACCAACACCACACACATCAATAACACTTTCATTCACATTTGCTATCTAAATCTCTCAATTCAACAACACTTATCTCCCAAGCCCACAAAAACAACCTCAATTAGTTCTACATACCACCAACTCAACTCTCATACGGTTTCTAGATCAGGTGATACTGGATGTGATGAAGCTTAAAAATTGGCTTGCAAGTGTTTTGTTGCTCATTACTGCTATGCTAATCACTACATTTGGTGCATTTGTGGGGGTAAACATTGGCACCGATGTCTCTGATATACCATCTGCTTTGAATATTGTTTCTATTCTTAAAGCCCATCAGATTACTCATGTCCGTCTTTATGATGCAAATGCGCACTTACTACAACCCCCTTTCAAACACCAGCATTGACGTTATTGTTGGTGTCACCAATGAAGAGGTATTGAGAATCGGAGAATCTCCTTCAGCAGCTGCTACATGGATAAATAAAAATGTAGTTGCTTATGTACCGTCCACCAATATCACGGCAATAGCTGTTGGGAGCGAGGTTCTTTCCACAATCCCAAATGTTGTTCCTATTCTTGTTCCTGCCCGAATTCTCAATTGACTACTCAAATGGCTAACGTGGCTCCAGTTCCATTCTCTCTAGCTGATCGTGATATTCAAGCAATCCTTGATGCTTATAAGGAAGATCCTGGAAACCCGAAGTATGCTTTTAAGCATTTGTTATTTAGTGTAACAGACCCACAGTTTAGGGCGAAGCCTGCTGGTGTTTCTGATATCACGTGGGCAGAAGCTATGGGGAAGCTTGAGGGTATGGAAAGTGCCAATAGAGAACGTCTGTGGCCACAACAAGTTCAAGGTTTTAAGGATCTTTCCCAACGCCTTAAGCTCCAAGATGAAGTCATTGTTTCTGATGCAGAGAGATTAAGTGTAACCCAAAGCAATGTTAAAATGCTCCAAAGACATTTTCAAGCTGATACTCTTCCTTGGATTCAAATACTTAAACAGAAAGAACAGATTCTTCAGCAACGCATTTTAAGAGTGATGAGAATAGTGGAAGCGTTGGAGGGAAAAGGATCTAGATCTGATTATGTTGCGCCTTCTCCGTATACCTCACCCCACAATTCAGCATTTTAGACCACCTCACTCAATGCAGATGCCACCGCCACCTCCACAAGGTATTCAGGGACCTCCAAGGCCACTTCCACCACCATCAGTAATGGTAGGCCAGCAGCAATCTGTTTGGAGACCACCACCACCACCTCAGCAACAGGGTGGACATCCTATGGGATATCCTCAATCCTCTCACCATCAACCCACTAACACCATTCCCCTTCATCTTACTCCTTCGCTATAAACCTCTTTCGTCGTATGATGCGAACCAACAACAACGTCACCCCTAATGCACACACTCTCGCCGGAGTTCTCTCTGTTGCTTCTAATCTATATGATGTAGCTGCTGGCAGACAAGCTCATTCTATCGCTGTAAAAAACAGCTTGCTTGGACGATGTTCATGTTGGGAATTCTTTGCTTAATATGTATTGTAAAACGGGTTTTGTTTTTTATGCTCGGAAACTGTTTTGATAGAATGCCTGAAAGAAATATTGTTTCTTGGGCTACTATGATATTTGGATACGCTTCTGTCGGTCTTGCTAACAAGGTGGTTGAGGTGTTTGAACTTATTAGACGTGAGGAAGAGGTTGAGAATGAGTTTGCTGTTACTAGTGTTCTTAGGGCGTTGACGAGTTGTGAGGACTGGTAGGCAGGCTCATTCGCTTGCGGTTAAAACCGGGTTGATTGTCTCAGTTGCAAAGGTTGCAAATACTCTTGTGACGATGTATGCTAAGTGTGGTAGGCTTGATGATGCGGTTAGGACCTTTGAATTTTCGGGGGATAAGAATTCTATTACCTGGTCGGCTATGGTTACTGGTTATGTGCATAGTGGGGATCGTGATAAAGCTTTGATACTTTTTAATAGAATGCATTCTTCGGGAGTCTTGCCTTCAAGCTGGGATTTGGATTGCAGTTGTATGTTTTGTCTGCTTTGGTGGATATGTATGCAAAATGTGGTAACTTTAGATGCATTAAACCATGAAAGTAAAATTCATCAAGATAGAACGATGAACAAAGGAATTAAAAAATGGTGAGTATTTGTGTGTGGAAAAGTGATTTGGAAGGAAAGAAGATCAGTAATGTTAGTAAAAGCGAAAGCTTTTCAATTTCGAAGATTTGGTTGTGGCCAAGGAAGGGAAAATTTTCTTCAAGTTCTTTAGAAGCACATAATGGAATGGCATTACCATCTTATCTATTCCGCGATTTCCAGCACCATCAATTTCTAGTTTCGGCTTTTCGGTATGTTTCAATCTCTTTGCTAATTGTGTTTGTTCAAGTTAAATGATTTTGATTTTGATTTTAATTTCTAGTTTATATTAATTTTTAGTTTATCAAAGTGGTTCTATTGTACATAATGTGTATGCATATGAATCATTTCTAACTTCTTGTATATAAGATGTAAATTGCAATGTGAATCTCAAATGAATTGATGACTATGTTCAACATTGTGTTTACTTGAGTTTAAATGTGTTTAGAACATTGAATGCCATGTTGATTTTTGTTGGGTAATTTGAGTAATCATCATTTATTTGGTTCATGCTTTGAATTCAGTTTCTCATGTTGCAAAGTGAGTTTTGGGTATTTGTTTTCCGTTGTGCTTGAAATAACGGTTGCTTTTGATACATTTGAAATAATGTGCACAATGTTGATTTTTTGTGTTTACATGGAATAATGTCATGAATTCTTGATTTTTATTTGTGTAAATATTCATTTATTCACGTGTATTCATACAATTTTATTTTTGATTTTATACTCACTAACACATATTTTAATTGTTGCAATTTCGTTTCATTTTAATTTGTATACCGCTTATGCTACTAACAAATTTGCTTACTGAGAAGGTTTTCGAGAACAATTTCAAGCGTTCGTTCCCGCGTAGCGCATTTATAATTTTTCTTTATTCCCTTTTTACCTTACTATTTTGATTTAATATTTGGTACTGTAAATACATGCTTGTACATAATATTTTGACTGTATATTTTACTTGTAAATAAATTCAGGTTTTGAAAATATTATTTTCATCGCATTGTGATTTTATTTTTAATTCCAACTAACTTCTGAAAATTGTGCGGACGCACATAAGTTTCCCGTGCTGTTAGATTTTGTCGGTATACCTCTTGTGATGCAGGGATTCTTATCTGACACCATGAGCTTTATCCACCGCCTTTGCGCTTTATCTGATGCTTGGAGTATTATCTCACATTAGGTTTTTTGATGATGCTGTCGGCTTGTGATTTATTTTCACCTAAGGTTTGATATACTCTTAGCTTATTTATCCGTCTGTGGTTTTAACTCCAAGGAAAAGATTTAAACTTTGTTGACTTCATGTCATCGAACATATCTCATACGATTGCGCGAACCCCTTCATTCATTTTTTTTTGCTTGCTTACTATTTTGCAAAACTCAAGATAATTCCCCAAAAGACCCCATTTTTCAAACTCACACCTTTTAAGTCAAAAACTTCGACACTAGGTCGTCGTATCTTCAAAATCTCTCAAACACCGATTTTTAGCCAAACAAACCATTTTAATCAAACAAACAATTTTAACCAAAAAACAGATATTTCAAAAGGTTCCTGCGGAGTACCGCAGATGCATTGGGTGCTAATACCTTCCCATTGTATAACCAACCCCCGAACTCTCGATCTCTTTCAAAAACGCATTGTATTTTTATTACTTTTAAGTATTATTTTACATTGCATACTTTAGGGTTTTATTTCGCTCTTTTCCCTTTTCCCTTGGAAATAATAAAGCGCGGTGGCGACTCTTGCTTTTGTGAGTCAAGTTAATTAATAGCTTGATCTCCGATTTTCACCGCTACAGAATTGGCGACTCTGCTGGGGAAAGATTGACCTCTTGCTGGTCCATCCCTAAGTGGGTTAAGCCTAATTTGTTTTATCTTTTTTATCATTATTTGATTGTTTGATTATATGTATATATTATGATTATTTGGGTGTTGATAATATTTACAAAGGACAAGTCCTATACCAGGACTAAGTTACACTTAGGAATAGGACGGGCGGTATAGTCATGTTAACTTTGAGGGAGTAATCCCGAAGAAGGAGGCATGAGATCCCCCACTCAGTGGAAGGCCCTTTTGAACGTAATATTTGTTTACCGAGTAATCGGGAAGACATTATTCTTTTCGACCTGGGAGCCAGAGAAGCTGGGAACCGTAGAACCCTAACCCATCTTGGCCTTTTAGGTGTAGCGCGGATATTATAACGGAGTAATCCGGAAGTAATTGTTACGCGATGCTACGCTCGGATGAGTTTCTCTTGAGAATATTGCTGATTATTGAGTAATCAAGACGTTGGTAATATCCGAAGGAGGAATGTAGACTCCGGGAACTCTTAGAACCTTGTTCTACAGGTGTGATTAAACCGTTAGTACATACCTTGGGGGTGTTCCTTACCTTGACTCCATGCTCGTGACGTTGAACCTTTCGACTTTATTTGTGACCTTGCTTGTGGTTGTTGCATAGCCATGCATTCATGCATCCATAAAACCCTTTTCACTTGACTTTGAAGGAATTTGGAGGTCTTTCTTTGTAAACATCACAAGTTTCGTCAAGCTCAATGGATCTTAGGTGTTGATAGGGCGAAAACCCTAATCCACCAAAATGGATGATTGATCTTGATGATAACTTGATCAATGTTTGGAGCCAATTTAAAATTCATCTTCTATCTTCATACTTTGATATTTACAACTTAATATCTTGAGTTCCTTGAAAATCAAATAAAAACTCTCTTTTGCATATCATACATCATTCTACATTTTTTGTTTCACTGTCAAAGGTCTTTTTCCGAGTCTTATTTTTTCTTTGGTCTCACCAGTACAACACTGACGCTAAGAGAACAATGGAGAATATCAAGCAAGAGGTTTCTGAACTCCGTAGAGAGATGACTATTTTGAAAGCTAGTATGGAGCACTTAACTGGTTTGGTTGAAATTCTGGTTGCCGCCCAAGTCAATCCTTTTAGGAGGGAGGAAGCAGTGATAAAAGTATTCACTGAAACTCTAAAATCATTCTCTCATGATAAGGTGTTGGTTAATGCACCTAATGACTTTCCTGACAAGGTGAATATGGGAGTGCGTCTAGAGGAAGATGTCGGAAGGGGATGTTCATATGAAGATGGTAGCTCAACTAATGGTGTGAAGAAGTTTGATAATAACTTTTCCAAGAAGAGAACCAGAGGAAGAAATAATCATCGTCAGAATCATCATGTTTCTCCTATTCATCAACAGAATCAACAAGTTCCTAATCAGAGGAAAACCCAGTTTGATCCAATTCCAATTACCTATACAGAGTTGTTCCCTATCCTGATGCAGAGGAATTTGGTTCAGACCCGACCTCCACCGAAAGTTTCCTGAGAAGTTACATTGGTACTACAAAGCTGATTTGGCTTGTACTTTTCATCAAGGTGCTCCTGGGCATGACTTGGAGGGTTGCTTTGCTTTGAAGATTGAAGTTCAGAAGTTGGTCAGAAGTGGTATCTTGAAATTCAAGGATGTTGGTTTTGAAGTTCAAATCAAGCACATGCCGAAGAGTAAACACGATTGATGGTTACTTTGAGTTTTGAAGGATGTTTTCGGTAATTCAAGTCCAGATGGAAAGCCTTCCCCGATCATTAACTTATTTCTGCTTTTTGTAATTTTTCTTGTTTATCAAAACATTGTTTGCATGTAAGAACTTGTTTGCATCTGAATGATTATCTTAATACAATGAATATGTTTGTCTTGAAGAAATTCATTCGTTTCACTCATATTTGTTTTCAAATTTTAAATTGCTTTTTCACTATGATACCAAATTGTTGCTCATTCTCTTGCCTAGGCAGAGACTGAAGGGAGGATGATGATCTAAAGAACACAAAATCTCTGGTTACATGCTTTTGGATAAAATCTTGCTGATGATGTACAGGCATTGTTTCAAATCCCTAAACACTGGAGATATAAGGAAGATAATCCCTTGCTAACCCCTTTTGAGCCTTTGAAGCAGAAGTTTCTTTTCTATACGAAAAAACCTTGAATTTTAACCTGGGGCAGGGTAGTTTTTAGTTAATCTGACTGAGTGTTCAAAATTCATAAGGAAGATGTTTTTTGAAGAGAAACTACGAGGGCTATCCTTCATGTATAATGAATCTAGAGGATGTGGAACCACAATTTTATCCCTCATTCATCAAGAAACGAGGCAATCACAATCCTCTCAACAAGCAAAGACAAGCTAATGTCACACATTTTGTTCAAAAAGTCAAAAATCGAGAAAAAGAAAAAGCCTGCTAAGTCAAAAACATGAAAACTTACGACTTAGGAAAAAACTAAGGCATCCCGCTGGACTATCAATTCAAAAAATTTAGTTCAGGCAAAAGTTAGGGAAAACAAAAATTGCAAATAAAAGACTACAAAGAAAAGTCCTCAGCAAAGAACAAATTGGTGACTACAAACACGAAGACATAAGGGTGGTTTCTACTCCGAAAACCTCGTTGTTTCCTTAATCGTCACAAAATCCTTTTGAGAGATGAACACTCATGTTGAATTAACTGAACATAGGATTGGAGAACATCATGAAGGGGGTGGGCACCAAATACTTTGAGCCTTAAAATCTTTTTTCTAAAAACCGTGAACTAAACCACATTACAACCTTCAAAAGTCCTAATTGAAGCAAGGTTATTTTGAAAGCATACTTCAATGAGATAGTGTTCCTGACTCCCATGAATGTTCTAAATAGTTATGTTGGTATCATATGTTTTTCCTATACAAAAATAAATGGTGCTTTAACTCGCAAAATTTGTGCGATATCTTTCAAAATCTTCAAGACTTACATAACTGTTGCATTAGAATTTTCATTCTCATTGTAAACTTTTTCTAACTGCAAAACATTTGTTTGATATCAAGGAAGCTCACATAAGCACCAGTGATGAGTTTATTCTTTTAAGGCCTGAAACTATGTTGAGTAATTGGCGGATCACGTCAAGAGAAAAATCATATCCAGGGGCATGTCACCTGAAGACCGTAAGCACGAACATGTTGCTTCTCCCAGTTAATGCTTTCCCAACTTGTTTACCCTTTATTGGGGCAAAAGTTGAAGACTTTGTTGTGCCAACTACAGTCAATTCGGGGCAATCACGTCGAGATTTATTGAATTTCTCTAAGAGTTTGAAGACACCAGAGCATGGTGAATGCCAGGTCTTTTGTAAAATCCTCTTGAGATTATTTCTCCTCACCAACCATATAGCTTGGGGCATTTTAGAAGTGAAGTTATTCGCAAGAATTGTCGTGCAACATGCAGCTTATCAGCAGTAAACTTGGGGCATCCAAAATTAATCCCAGGGGCAATCCAGATTTGTTAAGATATGTTTTTCATACATTAGCAGAGGGTGGTGTTCCCAGTATCTCCAGCTAAGCAAGACTTCTTTCCAGCTGAAACTTTGTTTGTGTTGTTATCCTTTCAATGGATTGTTTGCAATAGAATACTGGACTTTGGGTTTTCTACCTGAAAATATCTTCCTCTCCAGAGATATTTAAGCCTTGTAAAAGGACCTTGCTCCAATGATGGTTTTTGTCTTCTATCTCCAGTAATGTTCCCATCCTGTTGAGATTAGCCGAGTGTCAGGTTGTACTATGACGTCTTATCATCTTCAGTCTATCTCCCCTGTCTGTTTTGTCAGCATATACATGACATTCGTTTATTCATTCACCCTTGCATCATGCATGCACAGTTGTATTTGTTGATGTCATTGAGTTCGTATACCTTGGTTGTGTCTATTCAAATAATGTATTTGATCTTTCCAAGTAGAGTGTCGACTTAAGCAGAAAATGCGCCTTCTTTCTAATTCCCCACTGAGTTAACTCTCGTGGAAGAATCTTGCTTTAGCTTTCCTTTTCCATCTCTGGATAGGATAAATCCCCATTTGAGTTGTTTCCTCATTGGGTGGAGTCTTGTTTGACTACTTTCTCTCCAGTTTATTCCTGGATTGAGCTTTGTCTCTTGTGAACGATACCCTGTGGATCTCTCTAGGCTGTGAAACTTAGATGGAGAGTGCATTTATTTTGCAAATACTTGGTCTCCTCAAGAAGGATTTATTCATGGTTCCCCATTGAAGATGAACTTTATTCCCCAGTAGTGTTATCACAACCTTCTTCTGGAATATCGACATGATACCAAGCGACTGACTCTTTATTTGAGCAGTTTGATTATTTCTGATTTCTCTACGACAAATGGCGGTCTCCTCATGAGCAGTTTGTCCATCCTCGATGAAATTATTGATCCTCACCTCCAGCAATATCTTCATGATATTTTATGGGTATCTTTGAGAAAACAGCAGGCGACAGTCTCTTCATGGACAACTTGTATGTTATCAACACTTTTAAAAACATCAAGTGGCGGTCTTTTCATGAGCAACTTGTATGTTATTGATACCTTGGAAAAAACATCAAGCGGCGGTCTCTTCATGAGCAACTTGTATGTTATTGATACCTTGGAAAAAACATCAAGCGGCGGTCTCTTCATGAGCAACTTGTATGTTATTGATACCTTGAAAAAAAGCAAGCGACGGTCTCTTCATGAGCAACTTGTGTGCTATTTTTCTCTTGAAAAACATCAAGCGGCGGTCTCTTCACGAGCAACTTGTATGTTATTGATACCTTGAAAGAAACAGCAAGCGGCGGTCTCTTCATGAGCAACTTGTGTGTTATTGGTAATTTTGAAAAGAAACAGCAAGCGGCAGTCTCTTCATGGACAACTTGTATGTTATCAACACTTTTTGAAAACGGCAAGTGGCGGTCTCTTCATGAGCAGCTTGTACGGAAAACGACAAGTGGCAGCTTCTTCATGAGCAGCTTGTACGTTAGTATTTTTGGAAAACGACAAGTGGCAGCTTCTTCATGCGCAGCTTGTACGTTAGTATTTTTGGAAGACAGCAAGTGGCAGCTTATCTATTTGAGCAACTTGTGTGTTATTGTTCCCTTGAAAACGGCAAGTGGCAGCTTCTTTATGAGCAGCTTGTGGGTTATTAGCAACAAGCGGCAGACTCTTCATGAGCAGCTTGTGTGCTTTGATATTCTTTGAAGACAACAAGTGGCAGCTTCTTCATGAGCAGCTTGTGTGCTTTGATATTCTTTGAAGACAGCAAGTGGCGGTCTCTTCATGAGAAGCTTGTATGTTATTGACACCTTTGAAAGGAAGCAAGTGGCGGCCTCTTTATTTGAGCAGCTTGTGTATCCCCAACAATAATGTCTACTTAGCAAATGGCATCCCTTCGGAAAAGTATCGTGGGGAAGTTTGTTATTTTATCCTTTTCAAGCGATATCTTGGTTAGAGAAGAAATGTGTTACCGTTCTTGGTAAAATTCAGAAATCAGAGATGTTTATCTCCAGCCACAATGCTGATGTCAATCATTTTGTTTTCCAGCCACAGTGCTGATGCCAATCATTTTGTTTTCCAGCCACAGTGCTGATGTCAATCATTTTGTTTTCCAGCCACAGTGCTGATGTCAATCATTTTGTTTTCCAGCCACAGTGCTGATGTCAATCATTTTCCAGTCTCAGTACTGATGTCCATCATTTCCTTTTCCAGTCACAGTACTGATGTAAATCATTACCTTTTCCAGTCCCAATACTGATGTAAATCATTCAAGAGTCTCTCATTTGAAGTCTATGACTTTGTTTCCCCAGTGGAGTTACAACCTCTTCCTCTGTGGGATTACTGTATAATATGCTTGGTTTCTCCAGCATAGTCTGTCTCATATGGCGTCATATCGTAAACATAATCGCGGTATCTTAAGGCCAAAAATTGTGTATTCTATATTTAAGTCCCTTCAATCTCGTCGAAATGAAGATCCCAATCTTCATATCTCCAGATAGAAGAAACTTAAATAGGGGCAGCTGTTGTACCCCAATTTTTGACCTAAGATCCCATTTTTATTTTTTCGTTTTTTAAGATAAGTCAAGGTCACGAAATACGGTCGGTTTTAACGTCTCACCTTCGAGCTTTGACTATGCGAAGATTGTCAAGTGTTTTGAACATTTTTAGCATATGTATCACTAATTTCTAATCGCATACAAAGGGTATGTTCATGTTTTCTTTTGTGTCATGTGCAGAGACAGGTCTGAATCAAGAGCATCAGGTGTCGCGCCCCAATTAAGGTTTTGAGTCTCCCAAGCCAGAAGTACGGTTGATTGTGGATTCTCGAAGACTGATTCATCAAGGCACACCGTTGCACCCTTAATTTTGCCCCTAATTTTTTCAGTCGCACATTCATACCATATTTTATCATTTGGTCACAATCATTAGTAAATATCTTCATTCATCATATTTTGCATCATTAGCCGTATTTAAGTTGACCAGAAAAAGTCAGTTTAAATCAAAGTTTGCATCGTCTTTCAGTTGTAAAATACCCGGCATTTTGCTTCATGCATTTTTATCTATTTACTCATCTGTTGCATTGCTCCAAGTTGTTTATATGTCGATAATCAAAATATTTCGGTTTTATAGACAAACTGTTAAAAGCGATTCAACAATGTGCGAAAAAATAGCGAGAAAAATATTTCAAGTTTTCACCTTTTACCGATCATTTTATGAATCTGCGCTTCGCGTAGATTATGACGGTATGCTCGCTTTATTTTTTTCGGTACAGTTCGAAGTCTCGTTTTTAACCTTAAACGTCTGTTTAGTCTGATATTTTTATTATTATTTTATTTTTGATTTTTGACTTCTTGAATATTTTTTTCTTTAATCTTTGTGACATGTAGATTATTTTAATGTGTTCATTTTATTTTTTCGGATAAATTTTCGTCCGGTTTTTATCGTTTTCGGTCATTTTGTGCCTTTATTTTTATTCATAAAATATTCAAAAAAATTATTTTAAATTGAGTTCTTTTATACTTTCAAGTTTTATTTTTTTATTTTTGTCATTAAAGGGCTTTTTAGTCGCAAAAAATATTAAATATACTATACTTGATTTTCATTGGTTGTTGGATGAAATTGAGGATCGATACACACACAATACTCTATTCCTATTGGTTGTTGGATGAAATTGAGGATTGATACAAAATTGCCAAAAACAATATCACTTTTTACCCTTTCCCCCTCTATTCCCCTTTTCTACTTACAGTAACCAAAAGTCCCTATATTCTCAATATCACACACAACCAACACCACACACATCAATAACACTTTCATTCACATTTGCTATCTAAATCTCTCAATTCAACAACACTTATCTCCCAAGCCCACAAAAACAACCTCAATTAGTTCTACATACCACCAACTCAACTCTCATAGGGTTTCTAGATCAGGTGATACTGGATGTGATGAAGCTTAAAAATTGGCTTGCAAGTGTTTTGTTGCTCATTACTGCTATGCTAATCACTACATTTGGTGCATTTGTGGGGGTAAACATTGGCACCGATGTCTCTGATATACCATCTGCTTTGAATATTGTTTCTATTCTTAAAGCCCATCAGATTACTCATGTCCGTCTTTATGATGCAAATGCGCACTTACTACAACCCCCTTTCAAACACCAGCATTGACGTTATTGTTGGTGTCACCAATGAAGAGGTATTGAGAATCGGAGAATCTCCTTCAGCAGCTGCTGCGTGGATAAATAAAAATGTAGTTGCTTATGTACCGTCCACCAATATCACGGCAATAGCTGTTGGGAGCGAGGTTCTTTCCACAATCCCAAATGTTGTTCCTATTCTTGTTCCTGCCCGAATTCTCAATTGACTACTCAAATGGCTAACGTGGCTCCAGTTCCATTCTCTCTAGCTGATCGTGATATTCAAGCAATCCTTGATGCTTATAAGGAAGATCCTGGAAACCCGAAGTATGCTTTTAAGCATTTGTTATTTAGTGTAACAGACCCACAGTTTAGGGCGAAGCCTGCTGGTGTTTCTAATATCACGTGGGCAGAAGCTATGGGGAAGCTTGAGGGTATGGAAAGTGCCAATAGAGAACGTCTGTGGCCACAGCAAGTTCAAGGTTTTAAGGATCTTTCCCAACGCCTTAAGCTCCAAGATGAAGTCATTGTTTCTGATGCAGAGAGATTAAGTGTAACCCAAAGCAATGTTAAAATGCTCCAAAGACATTTTCAAGCTGATACTCTTCCTTGGATTCAAAGACTTAAACAGAAAGAACAGATTCTTCAGCAACGCATTTTAAGAGTGATGAGAATAGTGGAAGCGTTGGAGGGAAAAGGATCTAGATCTGATTATGTTGCGCCTTCTCCGTATACCTCACCCCACAATTCAGCATTTTAGACCACCTCACTCAATGCAGATGCCACTGCCACCTCCACAAGGTATTCAGGGACCTCCAAGGCCACTTCCACCACCATCAGTAATGGTAGGCCAGCAGCAATCTGTTTGGAGACCACCACCACCACCTCAGCAACAGGGTGGACATCCTATGGGATATACTCAATCCTCTCACCATCAACCCACTAACACCATTCCCCTTCATCTTACTCCTTCGCTATAAACCTCTTTCGTCGTATGATGCGAACCAACAACAACGTCACCCCTAATGCACACACTCTCGCCGGAGTTCTCTCCGTTGCTTCTAATCTATATGATGTAGCTGCTGGCAGACAAGCTCATTCTATCGCTGTAAAAAACAGCTTGCTTGGACGATGTTCATGTTGGGAATTCTTTGCTTAATATGTATCGTAAAACGGGTTTTGTTTTTTATGCTCGGAAACTGTTTTGATAGAATGCCTGAAAGAAATATTGTTTCTTGGGCTACTATGATATCTGGATACGCTTCTGTCGGTGTTGCTAACAAGGTGGTTGAGGTGTTTGAACTTATTAGACGTGAGGAAGAGGTTGAGAATGAGTTTGCTGTTACTAGTGTTCTTAGGGTGTTGACGAGTTGTGAGGACTGGTAGGCAGGCTCATTCGCTTGCGGTTAAAACCGGGTTGATTGTCTCAGTTGCAAAGGTTGCAAATACTCTTGTGACGATGTATGCTAAGTGTGGTAGGCTTGATGATGCGGTTAGGACCTTTGAATTTTCGGGGGATAAGAATTCTATTACCTGGTCGGCTATGGTTACTGGTTATGTGCATAGTGGGGATCGTGATAAAGCTTTGATACTTTTTAATAGAATGCATTCTTCGGGAGTCTTGCCTTCAAGCTGGGATTTGGATTGCAGTTGTATGTTTTGTCTGCTTTGGTGGATATGTATGCAAAATGTGGTAACTTTAGATGCATTAAACCATGAAAGTAAAATTCATCAAGATAGAACGATGAACAAAGGAATTAAAAAATGGTGAGTATTTGTGTGTGGAAAAGTGATTTGGAAGGAAAGAAGATCAGTAATGTTAGTAAAAGCGAAAGCTTTTCAATTTCGAAGATTTGGTTGTGGCCAAGGAAGGGAAAATTTTCTTCAAGTTCTTTAGAAGCACATAATGGAATGGCATTACCATCTTATCTATTCCGCGATTTCCAGCACCATCAATTTCTAGTTTCGGCTTTTCGGTATGTTTCGATCTCTTTGCTAATTGTGTTTGTTCAAGTTAAATGATTTTGATTTTGATTTTAATTTCTAGTTTATATTAATTTTTAGTTTATCAAAGTGGTTCTATTGTACATAATGTGTATGCATATGAATCATTTCTAACTTCTTGTATATAAGATGTAAATTGCAATGTGAATCTCAAATGAATTGATGACTATGTTCAACATTGTGTTTACTTGAGTTTAAATGTGTTTAGAACATTGAATGCCATGTTGATTTTTGTTGGGTACTTTGAGTAATCATCATTTATTTGGTTCATGCTTTGAATTCAATTTCTCATGTTGCAAAGTGAGTTTTGGGTATTTGTTTTCCGTTGTGCTTGAAATAACGGTTGCTTTTGATACATTTGAAATAATGTGCACAATGTTGATTTTTTGTGTTTACATGGAATAATGTCATGAATTCTTGATTTTTATTTGTGTAAATATTCATTTATTCACGTGTATTCATACAATTTTATTTTTGATTTTATACTCACTAACACATATTTTAATTGTTGCAATTTCGTTTCATTTTAATTTGTATACCGCTTATGCTACTAACAAATTTGCTTACTGAGAAGGTTTTCGAGAACAATTTCAAGCGTTCGTTCCCGCGTAGCGCATTTATAATTTTTCTTTATTCCCTTTTTACCTTACTATTTTGATTTAATATTTGGTACTGTAAATACATGCTTGTACATAATATTTTGACTGTATATTTTACTTGTAAATAAATTCAGGTTTTGAAAATATTATTTTCATCGCATTGTGATTTTATTTTTAATTCCAACTAACTTCTGAAAATTGTGCGGACGCACATAAGTTTCCCGTGCTGTTAGATTTTGTCGGTATACCTCTTGTGATGCAGGGATTCTTATCTGACACCGTGAGCTTTATCCACCGCCTTTGCGCTTTATCTGATGCTTGGAGTATTATCTCACATTAGGTTTTTTGATGATGCTGTCGCCTTGTGATTTATTTTCACCTAAGGTTTGATATACTCTTAGCTTATTTATCCGTCTGTGGTTTTAACTCCAAGGAAAAGATTTAAACTTTGTTGACTTCATGTCATCGAACATATCTCATACGATTGCGCGAACCCCTTCATTCATTTTTTTTTGCTTGTTTACTATTTTGCAAAACTCAAGATAATTCCCCAAAAGACCCCATTTTTCAAACTCACACCTTTTAAGTCAAAAACTTCGACACTAGGTCGTCGTATCTTCAAAATCTCTCAAACACCGATTTTTAGCCAAACAAACCATTTTAATCAAACAAACAATTTTAACCAAAAAACAGATATTTCAAAAGGTTCCTGCGGAGTACCGCAGATGCATTGGGTGCTAATACCTTCCCATTGTATAACCAACCCCCGAACTCTCGATCTCTTTCAAAAACGCATTGTATTTTTATTACATTTAAGTATTATTTTACATTGCATACTTTAGGGTTTTATTTCGCTCTTTTCCCTTTTCCCTTGGAAATAATAAAGCTCGGTGGCGACTCTTGCTTTTGTGAGTCAAGTTAATTAATAGCTTGATCTCCGATTTTCACCGCTACAGAATTGGCGACTCTGCTGGGGAAAGATTGACCTCTTGCTGGTCCATCCCTAAGTGGGTTAAGCCTAATTTGTTTTATCTGTTTTATCATTATTTGATTGTTTGATTATATGTATATATTATGATTATTTGGGTGTTGATAATATTTACAAAGGACAAGTCCTATACCAGGACTAAGTTACACTTAGGAATAGGACGGGCGGTATAGTCATGTTAACTTTGAGGGAGTAATCCCGAAGAAGGAGGCATGAGATCCCCCACTCAGTGGAAGGCCCTTTTGAACGTAATATTTGTTTACCGAGTAATCGGGAAGACATTATTATTTTCGACCTGGGAGCCAGAGAAGCTGGGAACCGTAGAACCCTAACCCATCTTGGCCTTTTAGGTGTAGCGCAGAGATTATAACGGAGTAATCCGGAAGTAATTGTTACGTGATGCTACGCTCAGATGAGTTTCTCTTGAGAGTATTGCTGATTATTGAGTAATCAAGACGTTGGTAATATCCGAAGGAGGAATGTAGACTCCGGGAACTCTTAGAACCTTGTTCTACAGGTGTGACTAAACCGTTAGTACATACCTTGGGGGTGTTCCTTACCTTGACTCCATGCTCGTGACGTTGAACCTTTCGACTTTATTTGTGACCTTGCTTGTGGTTGTTGCATAGCCATGCATTCATGCATCCATAAAACCCTTTTCACTTGACTTTGAAGGAATTTGGAGGTCTTTCTTTGTAAACATCACAAGTTTCGTCAAGCTCAATGGATCTTGGGTGTTGATAGGGCGAAAACCCTAATCCACCAAAATGGATGATTGATCTTGATGATAACTTGATCAATGTTTGGAGCCAATTTAAAATTCATCTTCTATCTTCATACTTTGATGTTTACAACTTAATATCTTGAGTTCCTTGAAAATCAAATAAAAACTCTCTTTTGCATATCATACATCATTCTACATTTTTTGTTTCACTGTCAAAGGTCTTTTTCCGAGTCTTATTTTTTCTTTGGTCTCACCAGTACAACACTGACGCTAAGAGAACAATGGAGAATATCAAGCAAGAGGTTTCTGAACTCCGTAGAGAGATGACTATTTTGAAAGCTAGTATGGAGCACTTAACTGGTTTGGTTGAAATTCTGGTTGCCGCCCAAGTCAATCCTTTTAGGAGGGAGGAAGCAGTGATAAAAGTATTCACTGAAACTCTAAAATCATTCTCTCATGATAAGGTGTTGGTTAATGCACCTAATGACTTTCCTGACAAGGTGAATATGGGAGTGCGTCTAGAAGAAGATGTCGGAAGGGGATGTTCATATGAAGATGGTAGCTCAACTAATGGTGTGAAGAAGTTTGATAATAACTTTTCCAAGAAGAGAACCAGAGGAAGAAATAATCATCGTCAGAATCATCATGTTTCTCCTATTCATCAACAGAATCAACAAGTTCCTAATCAGAGGAAAACCCAGTTTGATCCAATTCCAATTACCTATACAGAGTTGTTCCCTATCCTGATGCAGAGGAATTTGGTTCAGACCCGACCTCCACCGAAAGTTTCCTGAGAAGTTACATTGGTACTACAAAGCTGATTTGGCTTGTACTTTTCATCAAGGTGCTCCTGGGCATGACTTGGAGGGTTGCTTTGCTTTGAAGATTGAAGTTCAGAAGTTGGTCAGAAGTGGTATCTTGTCATTCAAGGATGTTGGTTTTGAAGTTCAAATCAAGCACATGCCGAAGAGTAAACACGATTGATGGTTACTTTAAGTTTTGAAGGATGTTTTCGGTAATTCAAGTCCAGATGGAAAGCCTTCCCCGATCATTAACTTATTTCTGCTTTTTGTAATTTTTCTTGTTTATCAAAACATTGTTTGCATGTAAGAACTTGTTTGCATCTGAATGATTATCTTAATACAATGAATATGTTTGTCTTGAAGAAATTCATTCGTTTCACTCATATTTGTTTTCAAATTTTAAATTGCTTTTGCACTATGATACCAAATTGTTGCTCATTCTCTTGCCTAGGCAGAGACTGAAGGGAGGATGATGATCTAAAGAACACAAAATCTCTGGTTACATGCTTTTGGATAAAATCTTGCTGATGATGTACAGGCATTGTTTCAAATACCTAAACACTGGAGATATAAGGAAGATAATCCCTTGCTAACCCCTTTTGAGCCTTTGAAGCAGAAGTTTCTTTTCTATACGAAAAAACCTTGAATTTTAACCTGGGGCAGGGTAGTTTTTAGTTAATCTGACTGAGTGTTCAAAATTCATAAGGAAGATGTTTTTTGAAGATAAACTACGAGGGCTATCCTTCATGTATAATGAATCTAGAGGATGTGGAACCACAATTTTATCCCTCATTCATCAAGAAACGAGGCAATCACAATCCTCTCAACAAGCAAAGACAAGCTAATGTCACACATTTTGTTCAAAAAGTCAAAAATCGAGAAAAAGAAAAAGCCTGCTAAGTCAAAAACATGAAAACTTACGACTTAGGCAAAAACTAAGGCATCCCGCTGGACTATCAATTCAAAAAATTTAGTTCAGGCAAAAGTTAGGGAAAACAAAAATTGCAAATAAAAGACTACAAAGAAAAGTCCTCAGCAAAGAACAAATTGGTGACTACAAACACGAAGACATAAGGGTGGTTTCTACTCCGAAAACCTCGTTGTTTCCTTAATCGTCACAAAATCCTTTTGAGAGATGAACACTCATGTTGAATTAACTGAACATAGGATTGGAGAACATCATGAAGGGGGTGGGCACCAAATACTTTGAGCCTTAAAATCTTTTTTCTAAAAACCGTGAACTAAACCACATTACAACCTTCAAAAGTCCTAATTGAAGCAAGGTTATTTTGAAAGCATACTTCAATGAGATAGTGTTCCTGACTCCCATGAATGTTCTAAATAGTTATGTTGGTATCATATGTTTTTCCTATACAAAAATAAATGGTGCTTTAACTCGCAAAATTTGTGCGATATCTTTCAAAATCTTCAAGACTTACATAACTGTTGCATTAGAATTTTCATTCTCATTGTAAACTTTTTCTAACTGCAAAACATTTGTTTGATATCAAGGAAGCTCACATAAGCACCAGTGATGAGTTTATTCTTTTAAGGCCTGAAACTATGTTGAGTAATTGGCGGATCACGTCAAGAGAAAAATCATATCCAGGGGCATGTCACCTGAAGACCGTAAGCACGAACATGTTGCTTCTCCCAGTTAATGCTTTCCCAACTTGTTTACCCTTTATTGGGGCAAAAGTTGAAGACTTTGTTGTGCCAACTACAGTCAATTCGGGGCAATCACGTCGAGATTTATTGAATTTCTCTAAGAGTTTGAAGACACCAGAGCATGGTGAATGCCAGGTCTTTTGTAAAATCCTCTTGAGATTATTTCTCCTCACCAACCATATAGCTTGGGGCATTTTAGAAGTGAAGTTATTCGCAAGAATTGTCGTGCAACATGCAGCTTATCAGCAGTAAACTTGGGGCATCCAAAATTAATCCCAGGGGCAATCCAGATTTGTTAAGATATGTTTTTCATACATTAGCAGAGGGTGGTGTTCCCAGTATCTCCAGCTAAGCAAGACTTCTTTCCAGCTGAAACTTTGTTTGTGTTGTTATCCTTTCAATGGATTGTTTGCAATAGAATACTGGACTTTGGGTTTTCTACCTGAAAATATCTTCCTCTCCAGAGATATTTAAGCCTTGTAAAAGGACCTTGCTCCAATGATGGTTTTTGTCTTCTATCTCCAGTAATGTTCCCATCCTGTTGAGATTAGCCGAGTGTCAGGTTGTACTATGACGTCTTATCATCTTCAGTCTATCTCCCCTGTCTGTTTTGTCAGCATATACATGACATTCGTTTATTCATTCACCCTTGCATCATGCATGCACAGTTGTATTTGTTGATGTCATTGAGTTCGTATACCTTGGTTGTGTCTATTCAAATAATGTATTTGATCTTTCCAAGTAGAGTGCCGACTTAAGCAGAAAATGCGCCTTCTTTCTAATTCCCCACTGAGTTAACTCTCGTGGAAGAATCTTGCTTTAGCTTTCCTTTTCCATCTCTGGATAGGATAAATCCCCATTTGAGTTGTTTCCTCATTGGGTGGAGTCTTGTTTGACTACTTTCTCTCCAGTTTATTCCTGGATTGAGCTTTGTCTCTTGTGAACGATACCCTGTGGATCTCTCTAGGCAGTGAAACTTAGATGGAGAGTGCATTTATTTTGCAAATACTTGGTCTCCTCAAGAAGGATTTATTCATGGTTCCCCATTGAAGATGAACTTTATTCCCCAGTAGTGTTATCACAACCTTCTTCTGGAATATCGACATGATACCAAGCGACTGACTCTTTATTTGAGCAGTTTGATTATTTCTGATTTCTCTACGACAAATGGCGGTCTCCTCATGAGCAGTTTGTCCATCCTCGATGAAATTATTGATCCTCACCTCCAGCAATATCTTCATGATATTTTATGGGTATCTTTGAGAAAACAGCAGGCGACAGTCTCTTCATGGACAACTTGTATGTTATCAACACTTTTAAAAACATCAAGTGGCGGTCTTTTCATGAGCAACTTGTATGTTATTGATACCTTGGAAAAAACATCAAGCGGCGGTCTCTTCATGAGCAACTTGTATGTTATTGATACCTTGGAAAAAACATCAAGCGGCGGTCTCTTCATGAGCAACTTGTATGTTATTGATACCTTGAAAAAAAGCAAGCGGCGGTCTCTTCATGAGCAACTTGTGTGCTATTTTTCTCTTGAAAAACATCAAGCGGTGGTCTCTTCACGAGCAACTTGTATGTTATTGATACCTTGAAAGAAACAGCAAGCGGCGGTCTCTTCATGAGCAACTTGTGTGTTATTGGTAATTTTGAAAAGAAACAGCAAGCGGCAGTCTCTTCATGGACAACTTGTATGTTATCAACACTTTTTGAAAACGGAAAGTGGCGGTCTCTTCATGAGCAGCTTGTACGGAAAACGATAAGTGGCAGCTTCTTCATGAGCAGCTTGTACGTTAGTATTTTTGGAAAACGACAAGTGGCAGCTTCTTCATGAGCAGCTTGTACGTTAGTATTTTTGGAAGACAGCAAGTGGCAGCTTATCTATTTGAGCAACTTGTGTGTTATTGTTCCCTTGAAAACGGCAAGTGGCAGCTTCTTTATGAGCAGCTTGTGGGTTATTAGCAACAAGCGGCAGACTCTTCATGAGCAGCTTGTGTGCTTTGATATTCTTTGAAGACAACAAGTGGCAGCTTCTTCATGAGCAGCTTGTGTGCTTTGATATTCTTTGAAGACAGCAAGTGGCGGTCTCTTCATGAGAAGCTTGTATGTTATTGACACCTTTGAAAGGAAGCAAGTGGCGGCCTCTTTATTTGAGCAGCTTGTGTATCCCCAACAATAATGTCTACTTAGCAAATGGCATCCCTTCGGAAAAGTATCGTGGGGAAGTTTGTTATTTTATCCTTTTCAAGCGATATCTTGGTTAGAGAAGAAATGTGTTACCGTTCTTGGTAAAATTCAGAAATCAGAGATGTTTATCTCCAGCCACAATGCTGATGTCAATCATTTTGTTTTCCAGCCACAGTGCTGATGCCAATCATTTTGTTTTCCAGCCACAGTGCTGATGTCAATCATTTTGTTTTCCAGCCACAGTGCTGATGTCAATCATTTTGTTTTCCAGCCACAGTGCTGATGTCAATCATTTTCCAGTCTCAGTACTGATGTCCATCATTTCCTTTTCCAGTCACAGTACTGATGTAAATCATTACCTTTTCCAGTCCCAATACTGATGTAAATCATTCAAGAGTCTCTCATTTGAAGTCTATGACTTTGTTTCCCCAGTGGAGTTACAACCTCTTCCTCTGTGGGATTACTGTATAATATGCTTGGTTTCTCCAGCATAGTCTGTCTCATATGGCGTCATATCGTAAACATAATCGCGGTATCTTAAGGCCAAAAATTGTGTATTCTATATTTAAGTCCCTTCAATCTCGTCGAAATGAAGATCCCAATCTTCATATCTCCAGATAGAAGAAACTTAAATAGGGGCAGCTGTTGTACCCCAATTTTTGACCTAAGATCCCATTTTTATTTTTGCATTTTTTAAGATAAGTCAAGGTCACGAAATACGGTCGGTTTTAACGTCTCACCTTCGAGCTTTGACTATGCGAAGATTGTCAAGTGTTTTGAACATTTTTAGCATATGTATCACTAATTTCTAATCGCATACAAAGGGTATGTTCATGTTTTCTTTTGTGTCATGTGCAGAGACAGGTCTGAATCAAGAGCATCAGGTGTCGCGCCCCAATTAAGGTTTTGAGTCTCCCAAGCCAGAAGTACGGTTGATTGTGGATTCTCGAAGACTGATTCATCAAGGCACACCGTTGCACCCTTAATTTTGCCCCTAATTTTTTCAGTCGCACATTCATACCATATTTTGTCATTTGGTCACAATCATTAGTAAATATCTTCATTCATCATATTTTGCATCATTAGCCGTATTTAAGTTGACCAGAAAAAGTCAGTTTAAATCAAAGTTTGCATCGTCTTTCAGTTGTAAAATACCCGGCATTTTGCTTCATGCATTTTTATCTATTTACTCATCTGTTGCATTGCTCCAAGTTGTTTATATGTCGATAATCAAAATATTTCGGTTTTATAGACAAACTGTTAAAAGCGATTCAACAATGTGCGAAAAAATAGCGAGAAAAATATTTCAAGTTTTCACCTTTTACCGATCATTTTATGAATCTGCGCTTCGCGTAGATTATGACGGTATGCTCGCTTTATTTTTTTCGGTACAGTTCGAAGTCTCGTTTTTAACCTTAAACGTCTGTTTAGTCTGATATTTTTATTATTATTTTATTTTTGATTTTTGACTTCTTGAATATTTTTTTCTTTAATCTTTGTGACATGTAGATTATTTTAATGTGTTCATTTTATTTTTTCGGATAAATTTTCGTCCGGTTTTTATCGTTTTCGGTCATTTTGTGCCTTTATTTTTATTCATAAAATATTCAAAAAAATTATTTTAAATTGAGTTCTTTTATACTTTCAAGTTTTATTTTTTTATTTTTGTCATTAAAGGGCTTTTTAGTCGCAAAAAATATTAAATATACTATACTTGATTTTCATTGGTTGTTGGATGAAATTGAGGATCGATACACACACAATACTCTATTCCTATTGGTTGTTGGATGAAATTGAGGATTGATACAAAATTGCCAAAAACAATATCACTTTTTACCCTTTCCCCCTCTATTCCCCTTTTCTACTTACAGTAACCAAAAGTCCCTATATTCTCAATATCACACACAACCAACACCACACACATCAATAACACTTTCATTCACATTTGCTATCTAAATCTCTCAATTCAACAACACTTATCTCCCAAGCCCACAAAAACAACCTCAATTAGTTCTACATACCACCAACTCAACTCTCATAGGGTTTCTAGATCAGGTGATACTGGATGTGATGAAGCTTAAAAATTGGCTTGCAAGTGTTTTGTTGCTCATTACTGCTATGCTAATCACTACATTTGGTGCATTTGTGGGGGTAAACATTGGCACCGATGTCTCTGATATACCATCTGCTTTGAATATTGTTTCTATTCTTAAAGCCCATCAGATTACTCATGTCCGTCTTTATGATGCAAATGCGCACTTACTACAACCCCCTTTCAAACACCAGCATTGACGTTATTGTTGGTGTCACCAATGAAGAGGTATTGAGAATCGGAGAATCTCCTTCAGCAGCTGCTGCGTGGATAAATAAAAATGTAGTTGCTTATGTACCGTCCACCAATATCACGGCAATAGCTGTTGGGAGCGAGGTTCTTTCCACAATCCCAAATGTTGTTCCTATTCTTGTTCCTGCCCGAATTCTCAATTGACTACTCAAATGGCTAACGTGGCTCCAGTTCCATTCTCTCTAGCTGATCGTGATATTCAAGCAATCCTTGATGCTTATAAGGAAGATCCTGGAAACCCGAAGTATGCTTTTAAGCATTTGTTATTTAGTGTAACAGACCCACAGTTTAGGGCGAAGCCTGCTGGTGTTTCTAATATCACGTGGGCAGAAGCTATGGGGAAGCTTGAGGGTATGGAAAGTGCCAATAGAGAACGTCTGTGGCCACAGCAAGTTCAAGGTTTTAAGGATCTTTCCCAACGCCTTAAGCTCCAAGATGAAGTCATTGTTTCTGATGCAGAGAGATTAAGTGTAACCCAAAGCAATGTTAAAATGCTCCAAAGACATTTTCAAGCTGATACTCTTCCTTGGATTCAAAGACTTAAACAGAAAGAACAGATTCTTCAGCAACGCATTTTAAGAGTGATGAGAATAGTGGAAGCGTTGGAGGGAAAAGGATCTAGATCTGATTATGTTGCGCCTTCTCCGTATACCTCACCCCACAATTCAGCATTTTAGACCACCTCACTCAATGCAGATGCCACTGCCACCTCCACAAGGTATTCAGGGACCTCCAAGGCCACTTCCACCACCATCAGTAATGGTAGGCCAGCAGCAATCTGTTTGGAGACCACCACCACCACCTCAGCAACAGGGTGGACATCCTATGGGATATACTCAATCCTCTCACCATCAACCCACTAACACCATTCCCCTTCATCTTACTCCTTCGCTATAAACCTCTTTCGTCGTATGATGCGAACCAACAACAACGTCACCCCTAATGCACACACTCTCGCCGGAGTTCTCTCCGTTGCTTCTAATCTATATGATGTAGCTGCTGGCAGACAAGCTCATTCTATCGCTGTAAAAAACAGCTTGCTTGGACGATGTTCATGTTGGGAATTCTTTGCTTAATATGTATCGTAAAACGGGTTTTGTTTTTTATGCTCGGAAACTGTTTTGATAGAATGCCTGAAAGAAATATTGTTTCTTGGGCTACTATGATATCTGGATACGCTTCTGTCGGTGTTGCTAACAAGGTGGTTGAGGTGTTTGAACTTATTAGACGTGAGGAAGAGGTTGAGAATGAGTTTGCTGTTACTAGTGTTCTTAGGGTGTTGACGAGTTGTGAGGACTGGTAGGCAGGCTCATTCGCTTGCGGTTAAAACCGGGTTGATTGTCTCAGTTGCAAAGGTTGCAAATACTCTTGTGACGATGTATGCTAAGTGTGGTAGGCTTGATGATGCGGTTAGGACCTTTGAATTTTCGGGGGATAAGAATTCTATTACCTGGTCGGCTATGGTTACTGGTTATGTGCATAGTGGGGATCGTGATAAAGCTTTGATACTTTTTAATAGAATGCATTCTTCGGGAGTCTTGCCTTCAAGCTGGGATTTGGATTGCAGTTGTATGTTTTGTCTGCTTTGGTGGATATGTATGCAAAATGTGGTAACTTTAGATGCATTAAACCATGAAAGTAAAATTCATCAAGATAGAACGATGAACAAAGGAATTAAAAAATGGTGAGTATTTGTGTGTGGAAAAGTGATTTGGAAGGAAAGAAGATCAGTAATGTTAGTAAAAGCGAAAGCTTTTCAATTTCGAAGATTTGGTTGTGGCCAAGGAAGGGAAAATTTTCTTCAAGTTCTTTAGAAGCACATAATGGAATGGCATTACCATCTTATCTATTCCGCGATTTCCAGCACCATCAATTTCTAGTTTCGGCTTTTCGGTATGTTTCGATCTCTTTGCTAATTGTGTTTGTTCAAGTTAAATGATTTTGATTTTGATTTTAATTTCTAGTTTATATTAATTTTTAGTTTATCAAAGTGGTTCTATTGTACATAATGTGTATGCATATGAATCATTTCTAACTTCTTGTATATAAGATGTAAATTGCAATGTGAATCTCAAATGAATTGATGACTATGTTCAACATTGTGTTTACTTGAGTTTAAATGTGTTTAGAACATTGAATGCCATGTTGATTTTTGTTGGGTACTTTGAGTAATCATCATTTATTTGGTTCATGCTTTGAATTCAATTTCTCATGTTGCAAAGTGAGATTTGGGTATTTGTTTTCCGTTGTGCTTGAAATAACGGTTGCTTTTGATACATTTGAAATAATGTGCACAATGTTGATTTTTTGTGTTTACATGGAATAATGTCATGAATTCTTGATTTTTATTTGTGTAAATATTCATTTATTCACGTGTATTCATACAATTTTATTTTTGATTTTATACTCACTAACACATATTTTAATTGTTGCAATTTCGTTTCATTTTAATTTGTATACCGCTTATGCTACTAACAAATTTGCTTACTGAGAAGGTTTTCGAGAACAATTTCAAGCGTTCGTTCCCGCGTAGCGCATTTATAATTTTTCTTTATTCCCTTTTTACCTTACTATTTTGATTTAATATTTGGTACTGTAAATACATGCTTGTACATAATATTTTGACTGTATATTTTACTTGTAAATAAATTCAGGTTTTGAAAATATTATTTTCATCGCATTGTGATTTTATTTTTAATTCCAACTAACTTCTGAAAATTGTGCGGACGCACATAAGTTTCCCGTGCTGTTAGATTTTGTCGGTATACCTCTTGTGATGCAGGGATTCTTATCTGACACCGTGAGCTTTATCCACCGCCTTTGCGCTTTATCTGATGCTTGGAGTATTATCTCACATTAGGTTTTTTGATGATGCTGTCGGCTTGTGATTTATTTTCACCTAAGGTTTGATATACTCTTAGCTTATTTATCCGTCTGTGGTTTTAACTCCAAGGAAAAGATTTAAACTTTGTTGACTTCATGTCATCGAACATATCTCATACGATTGCGCGAACCCCTTCATTCATTTTTTTTTGCTTGTTTACTATTTTGCAAAACTCAAGATAATTCCCCAAAAGACCCCATTTTTCAAACTCACACCTTTTAAGTCAAAAAATTCGACACTAGGTCGTCGTATCTTCAAAATCTCTCAAACACCGATTTTTAGCCAAACAAACCATTTTAATCAAACAAACAATTTTAACCAAAAAACAGATATTTCAAAAGGTTCCTGCGGAGTACCGCAGATGCATTGGGTGCTAATACCTTCCCATTGTATAACCAACCCCCGAACTCTCGATCTCTTTCAAAAACGCATTGTATTTTTATTACTTTTAAGTATTATTTTACATTGCATACTTTAGGGTTTTATTTCGCTCTTTTCCCTTTTCCCTTGGAAATAATAAAGCGCGGTGGCGACTCTTGCTTTTGTGAGTCAAGTTAATTAATAGCTTGATCACCGATTTTCACCGTTACAGTCGGTGATCATCGTATTATTAAGATTTGTACCGTTGTCCGTAATGATCCTCTATGGTACAGCATATCGACATATCAAATTGTGCCGAATAAATTGTGCCACAACGTTCTTGGTTACTGTAGCAAAGGAAGCTGCCTTAACCCACTTCGTAAAGTAGTCAATTGCTACCAGGATGAAACGATGCCCGTTGGACGCAGTAGGTCTGATCTTGCCAATCATATCAATGCCCCACATTGCAAAAGGCCAAGGAGATGTCAAGAAGTTCAGAGGAACTGGAGGTACATGCACCTTATCAGCATAGACTTGGCACTTGTGACAGGTCCGAGAATGCTGATAATAATCGGCTTCCATAGTAGACCAATAATATCCCGCCCGTAGGATTTTCTTTGCCATGGTATGTCCACTGGAGTGAGTTCCGAAAGTACCTTCATGTAACTCTACCATGATCCTTTCTGCCTCGCTCTTGTCCACACATCGCAGTAAGGTTCAATCATGATTACGCTTGTAAAGGATACCATTACTGATGAAGAACTTTGCAGCGGATCTCCTCATAAATTTCTTATCATTAACAGATGCACCCTCGGGGTATTCTTGAGCCTCAAGATACCTCTTTACCTCGTGAAACCAGGGTTTATCTGCTACCTCTTCAGTCTCAATGTCACAGCAATGTGCGGGTTCGTCCAACCTCTCAATGGTGATCTGGGGAGCTTCATTGTCCCACCTGACCTTGAACATAGAAGACATGGTAGCTAGCGCGTCCGCTAACTGATTCTACTCTCTCGGGAAGTGTTCAAAGGTTATCTCCTCAAATTGTGGGAGCAATGTCAATACATACTCTTTGTAAGGAACAAAATTTGGATGCTTCGTATCCCACTCGCCCTTGATCTGACTGATCACTAGAGCAGAATCTCCGAACACACCCAAAAATTTAATCCTTAGGTCAATAGCTGCTCGAAGGCCCATGATGCACGCTTCATACTCCGCCATGTTGTTGGCGCAATTAAAACATAATCGGGCGGTGAACGGAGTATGACAGCCTTCAGGAGATATGATCACGGCACCAATGCCATTACCCAACGCGTTTGAAGCTCCATCGAAATACATAGACCATCAGGATCCCTCCTCAGGTCCTTCATCCGGTCCAGGTTTTTCACAGTCAGTCACCAACATGATGTTCTCATCCGGAAACTCGAAATTCATAGACTGGTAATCATCCATGGCCTGATGTGCCAAGTGATCTGCCAACACACTCCCCTTGATTGATTTTTGGGTTGTGTACTGGATGTCATACTCGGTTAAGATCATCGGCCATCTTGCTATTCTTCCGGACAAGGCAGGATTTTCGAAGATATACTTGATTGGGTCCATCTTTGATATCAATAGAGTAGTATGAGTCAACATATACTGTCTCAGCCGGTGAGCAGCCCATGCCAAAGTGCAGCAAGTTTTCTCAAGCAGTGAGTATCAGGTCTCACAGTCGGTAAACTTTTTCCTAAGGTAGTAAATAACATGTTCTTTTCGGCCATACTCGTCATGCTGCCGCATCACACATCCCATCAAATTGTCGAGTACTGTCAAGTATAAGATCAAAGGTCTTCCTTCAACTGGAGGCATCAGAATAGGGGGCTCTTGGAGATATTCCTTGATCCTTTCGAAAGCGGTCTGACATTCATCATTCCATCTTACCACTTGATCTTTCTTCAGTAGCTTGAAGATTGGCTCACAATTAGAAGTCAAGTGTGAAATGAATCGGGCAATGTAGTTCAGACGTCCCAAAAAGCCTCTAACTTCTTTTTCCGTTCAGGGAGCTGGCATTTCTTGTATAGCCTTCACCTTTGCAGGATCCATTTGAATACCCTTATCACTAACAACGAAACCCAGCAACTTACCAGACCTTACCCCGAGGGTGCACTTGTTCGGGTTTAACCTCAGCTTGTACATCTTCAACCTGTCAAATAGCTTCTGGAGATGTTCAAGATGTTCTTCTTCAATCTGGGACCTTGCAATCATGTCATCAACGTATACCTCAATCTCATTGTGAATCATGTCGTGGAACAAAGCGACCATGGCGCGCTGATACGTTGCCCTAGAATTCTTCAATCCGAACGACATGACTTTGTAGCAAAAGGTACCCCATTGTGTAACGAAGGTCGTATTTTCCATATCTTCGGGAGCCATCTTAATCTGATTGTAACCATAAAAACCATCCATAAAGGAGAAGATCTTATGCTGCGTTATGTTGTCGACCAGAACGTCGATGTGAGGGAGTGGGAAATCATCCTTGGGGCTCCCCCTGTTCAGATCCCTATAGTCCACACACATCCACACTTTACCATCTTTCTTCGGCACCGGAACCACGTTGGCAACCCATTGTGGGTAAGAAGTGACAACTAGAAAACTTGCATCAAACTGTTTCATGTCCTCAGCTTTGATTTTCTCAGACATCTCTGGGCGCATGCGGCGAACTTTCTGCTTTACCGGAGGACAGTCTTCTTTGGTTGGAAGGCGGTGTACCACAATGTCAGTGTCTAAACCAGGCATATCTTCATAAGACCAAGCAAAGATCTCAACATAGTCGCGTAGCATCTGTATCAACCGCTGCTTGACACTAGGCTCTAGATTTTCACCGATCTTGACCTCTTTCTTGTCTTCTTCTGTACCCAAATTCACTGATTCCACTGACTCTTCATGGGGCTGTATGGCCCTCTCTTCCTATAGTAACAATCTAGCAAGTTCCCTAGGCACTTCGCAATCATCCTCACCTTCGTCCTCGGCTTGGTTGATCGGACTTTCAAAGTCATAATTGGCAGTAGCAGAGTCGTTATCAATGGGATCCAGAGTGGATGTGGATCTTCATTATGATATGTGAGTGTGTGTAAGACAATAGCTGTTTTTAATAAAGTGCAAGATAGAAAAGAAAAACAAGTAGCACAAATTTTGTAATGCAAGAAAACGTCCAATGCTTTATTGATGATATATGGAAATGACACATAATAAGCCCTCACAAACAAAGCCACGGTGTCTCGGGCAAGGCACCGGGCCGTAAATTTTTAAACTGTCTGTTACAAATTTCAAAAACAAAAGTCTATTACTGTGTAATAAAAGAAACGGGCACGAAGTCCTTCACCGTCCAATTTTTCAATCCACCGTCGGTAGTCAGGTAAATCCAGCTGTCGATATCTGACTCTTCTTCATCATCCTCAATTGCATTCACTCCCTGATCATGTTTGGGCATAGGTGCTGTTATGACGTTGGGCTTTTCTGGAGCATCAAACTCGATCTCTTTAGCTTCAATCAAATCTTGCACCTTATTCCTCAAGGCCCAACAGTTGTTTGTATCATGCCCTGGGCTACCGGAGTGATAGGCACAACAGGCGTTCGGATTATACAGCGGATATGTGGTGCTAGGATTCTTCGGGGCTTCCCTCAGAGTTACCAGGTTGGTCTTTAATAACTGCGGTAAAATTTGAGATATGGTCATATTGAGCCGAGTATACTGTCTTTGTGGTCTCTCTACTCTTTGCTGATTGTTGCGTTGTGGGGCAACAATGGGTCTTGATATTACTACCGCATTCACTGCTTGGCAGCTTTCATGTCAGTTTTGGCTCCTTGAGCTGTAAACTGCACTAGCTTCTTTCCTGAAAGGCTTCTTTTCTGTACTTGATTAAGCACCTTTCTGTATCTTGCCACTCCTGATACCAGCTTCCACTCTCTCCCCAGTAAAAATCAATTCAGTGAACCCAGATGATGAACTACCGATCAAATGATTGAAAAATGGACCAGACAAAGTCCCAAGAAACATATCCACCAACTCCCTATCAGACAGAGGGGGTTGGACTCTCCCAGCCAGATCTCTCCACTTCTGAGCATAGTCCTTAAAGCCTTCACCTACACCCATAGACATACCTTGAAGCTAAGTACGCGTGGGAGAAAGGTCGGCGTTATACTTGTATTGCTTGTAAAAAGCAGCAGCAAGGTCCTCCCAGTTGCGGACATTATCTCCCTCCAATTGATAAAACCATTCAAGTTGAGTCCCTGACAGACTATCTTGAAAGAAATGAACCCACAGATTTCTATCAACAGTGTAGGGTTGGATTTTTCTGACGTATGAGCGGAAATGAAGCTTTGGACAAGATACTCCATCATACTTAGCAAAGACATGAGATTTAAACTTGTGAGGGATCACCACCCTAGATGCTCGTCCCAGATCTCCGAAGTCCAACCCAGGGATCTTTTGAATCTCCATTCCACTCAGACGGTCTTCGAGTTGCTTGTACCTATCCTCAACAGGAGGATACTGTTCTTCATCAAAATCAGTGTCATTATTAGAGACCACGGGACTAGGGCCCTTTTCTCCCTCTTGATTCTCTCCTCCTTTAGATGAATGAGACAAATCAGCCTCTTGTCTCAACCTATTCCCAAATCTGTGACCCATATTCAGCAGAACCACCTTCTTCTTCTTCTTCTTCTTCTTCTTCTTCTTCTTCTTCTCCTTCAGGATGAGAGTCTTCAAATCTGGTTGTCCTTTAGCCAAGTTCAAGAATAACTCTTGAAATTGAGCATTCTGTGCTTAAGAGCTTTGATGGCTTGATCGATAGGTATTTCAAAAGACATTATATGCTGAAATAAACAACGAAGAAGATGAGAAACCTGTAATGATACCTGTAATGAGGTGCATGATAATGGAATGCGTATAAAATGATTTCAAATACTTTGGGAGATTTTAATTTGCAAACCAAGAAATAAACAAAATTTATTAGATTAAACTTGTAAAATGTTTAACAATGCCTTTAAGGCGTTACAAAAGAAATAAACTGGAAAAAAATATAAACTAGAAACAAGCAAAAATCAGAAATCCCATGGTCGCTTTTCCTTCGTGCTGACATAGTCATTGATCGTCCTTTCATTCTCAAGTTGCCTCGTGAGCTTCAAGATCTTCCTATCTTGCTCATGATACTTCTCCCTGTAGGTATCCCTCTCCTCTTTTAGCTGAATCCAGGATCCCTTCAATGCTCCAAGATCAGTAGGCATGTAAGGATAAAGGACAGTATAAGGAACACCTTCTTCATTAGTATGCTCCACAGTCACTGGTAGCAAAGCTTCATAAGGCATCCCAAGCTTCTGAGCCCGAGCTCGGACCCACTGGAGATATGGTTGCATAGGGAGAGAAGTCTTTGGTCCTAGCTCATGAGGGTTAGACCTGTTCACCATGCCCCAGGCTCGTATAAACCTTCAGCGATGCTTTTCAACGTCCTCCTTATAGTCAAAGACAATATCTGTAAGAAGCAGCTCATGAGGACCGTCTCTCCGAGCGTGACCAAACTGTCGCAAAGCCAAACAAGGATTGTAGGTTATACCCCTCTAATTCCAAGTAATGGGACATTAGGGTATTCCCCACATCGATCAATGATAGCAACTCCTTCCATATCCTTAGAACTCCAAAGAATGTTCGTATGGGTAAGGGACATTATCCTGTAAGACCATCATAAACCTTCCTCATTCTTCAATACGGACTTGGGGAGGTGTGAAATAAACCACCTCACCAACAGCGGCATGCAACACATGAGGGTCCCTCTTCTACGCACCGTACGAGTATAAAGGGCATGCAAAATATCACCCTAGAGGGTAGGCACTGGATTGCAAGACAGGAAGATCTTAACTACATTCACATCTATGAAGGAATCTGGATTCGGGAAAAGAACCAAACCGTAGATGAGGAGAGCCAAGATGTCTTCAAAAGCCTGAAAGTCCAAACTGTCCCAGAATAGTTGAGCTTGATCCATTAGAAACTTGGCTAAGAAACCTTTAACCCCGCTTAGTGTCTCCCAATTAGACACTACATCAGCCATTTTCAAGTGTAAAGTTGAAGCAATGTCTTCTGGCCTAGGAGTCTCTTCCAAACCTGTAAAGGGCATCTTCTCGAGGATGGATATACCCAATAAATGAGAAAACTCCTCCAAAGTGGGAACTAGCTGATAATCCGGGAAAGTGAAGCAATGATGCACTAGATCGAAGAACTGGAAGAGAACACTCATCATTTGCTCATCAAACCTGGAGGTAACCAAACTAAGAAGCTGACTGTGTCTTATAATGAATGAAGAAGTATCGGAAACTCTCGAGGCCAAATCTTTGAGTTGAGCAGGTATTTGCACAAAGTTAACTCGGATGGTGTGTCTGCGCATGGAAGCCATAATCTGCAAAACAGAACAAAGATAAATCTCCTTGGTCTTTGAAACGGTTAGTCTAATGAAGTATGAATGCTATGTTATGATGCATGATGTCATGATAAAACACACCACAAGTATAGCAGATAACAGACATGGTAAAGGCAAACAAGTCACACAATAGCCCTTGAGTTTCAGGCTTGCATGGAGTCTAGGTACTACCCTCTTGAAGTTTAGTTGGTTTCAACCTGTCCTAATAATAGTAACTGAGTTCTAAAGGTTCTCAATATCACTGACCATCCTCCATCGGTCATGGTTACAACTCACGCAATCTTTTCTTGCAGCCGAAACTATCTCGAGAGTATGGTCTCAATGAGTGTAGTATCGAGTATCAACCAGTTCACAGCTTTACACTGAGACCGGCTATCTCACTACTTCCTATGGCCAATTTGGTCAATTATAGGTTCTAAGGTCAGTTGATGCTTAACGACTCATATAGCAGCCCCATATTCTCCTTGTTTCTCCACAAGGGATACCGGTACCAACCAATGTGCCACATCAATGTAGCTACTGCTTCAACCATATCAGTCTACATTGTACAGTTCCCTCACAGTTTGTTGCTACTTACCTAAAAGGTGTTCCACAGATCCGGGTTAGGATCTATAGTAACTCCTAATACAAAGCCCTCAAAGGTAAAGCAAACAAATCAAACAATAGAAGCAAATATGATGAACTAATCCTAAGGTATACTCCACTTATTTAATCCCCAGCAGAGTCGCCAGTTCTGTGATACGGTGGCCAGAACCGAACTGTTTGAAAATGCTGGTTTGCATTTTGCGTTTGTGTTTGCAAAATGTCACGGTAAGCAAGAGTCGCCACCGACTTTTATTTTATCCAACAGGAAAGGAAAAAAAGAACAGAAAAATTCCTTTTTTCGAGATTTTGAGTACGGGGGGTAGATTATAGAAAGGGAATGTATTAGCACCCTTTCAATCCGTGGTTTTCCACGGGCTCTTAGGTACTTGCTCATCATTTTCAAAATTGCTTACGTGTTTGTGTGTTTTGAAAAGTTTTTGTTTTACTTCGATTTAACCCTTGCTTCTATCTTCAAGAGTGTTACGAAGTTGTTTTGAAAACTTTGTTTGAAAAGAGTGTAAGTGTGAAAAATGTTTGTTTTGTTTGAGCAAGTACTTGAGAACTAATCTACCTTCTCGAAAAAGAGAATGTTTCTATTCTTGTTTCCTTTAGACAGTGCTATCTCACTATTAGTGAGTAGGTAGCACTATCGTTGGAGTTTTAAGGGTCAATTCGAAAGGGACGTACGGTCACTAAAGCAATGCTAGGATGTCTTATTAATAACCCTAATGTCTTAAGATCATTATTCGAGGCAACGTATCTGAGGCAACCTTTCCGAGACAACTTTTCTGAACGGGACTTTGATCTTTGTTTAGACAAGAGAGCAACCACTAAAATATCCTATACTTAATGACCGTTTACCGAAGGCAACCGAAGTGAGAGTATACCCTAGGAGTGCGCATGTGCGAGTGATTCAATTTCAAGTTATTATCTTTGCACATTTAGGGTTTGCTAACCGTTTTAAAGTTAATCATACATTCTTGTCATGCAACCCTAATATCATACATCTAACAGTTTAATATTTTGTGAAAATTAAAGTGCGGAAAGTAAAACTACGCTATTACAAGACTTCGGGTATTAATTTACATAGCCAAAAACAACCCATAAAAAAATGATAAATGAAAAGAAAAAAAGACCTAATTAATCTATTACATCCTGTGAGCAATTACATCAATATTATAAAAATAAATAAGCGCGATGAATCGAGAACGAGAGAGAAATAGGGTTTTGACCCCGTCTAACCTAATTGAAAGAAAAATTATTTTTGATTGTTTTTGATTATTTTAAGAAAAATAAGGTTTGAAGTAAATATGAACCTAATTGCTAATTTAAATTAAATTAAGAAAAATATTGAATTTGACCTATTTTTTGTGTGTTTAGTTATTTTTAAGAAAAAGAAAATAGAATTTAAATTAAACAAAACCCTAATTTTCTAATTGTTTTTTAGTTTATTTACAAAAGGAATTAAAATTACCTAATAAATTAAATAAACTAATTAAATTAATTTTTATAAAAAAACCTAAATCTATTTTTGATGAAAAATTGATTTTATGATTTATTAAAAAAAGGAATTTATTTTTTGTTAGTAAAAATAATTTAAATAAATTAAATGAAAGAAATTATAAAAGAAAAGAGAAAAAGAGATATTGGGCCTGAAATCAGCAATTTTAGAGGGGTGTGAATAGTAAGCTCTTAGGCTCAAAATCTGACCCATGTTGACTTCCTAGATTCCATGTTGTGCGTTGACCGGGGTGTATCTTGGTCCTCCAAACGATGGCCTTCAGATCTGGCCATCTGGAAATCTAAAGGTTGAATCTTGAGGGTACATGATGACCCCTCTGCCTTGTGTGCACGCCTGATTATCTGAATGAAAATAATATGAAATAATAGGGGGACCTGGGATTCGAACCCAGGCCCCATAGCCTTTTCCACTCACCTTCACACCAACTGAGCTACGCGCTTGCTTTGTATATGGGATAATAATTAATCATTATATTGAAAACGAATAACATAACAAAGCATCGCGCGCGAAATTTCAAATGGGGCAATCAGGAGCTACCACGCCATCGTCCCTGTCCTCTCTCCGTTGGTAAAAGATCAATGACTTTTACCTATGGACAAATGTCCGTAGCTATAACACCTGCATATCTCAAAATCAAACACAAGGATGATAAACAAAATTTAATGCCATGAATCGAATCGTCTTGGTCTGCTGAGCATGATGGTGCCCTTCTTGTGGCCCAATTTCACCTGTACCAAAAGATCCTAAAACGAGACAACAAAACATAGCAATGGTAGATTCCATTATAGCCAATAAAATGCAATTAATTGTTATGAGTAGCTTGCAAATTCTTCAAGGAACAAGAATATATAAATATTTCATGCTATAAGTGCCAAAATCATGTGATTCGATTTCAAGAAAGAGCCATGGTCGTGGATCACTTACAGTGAGTTCTAGCGCGCGAGGATCCTTGTTTCTGATTTCTATGGCTTCCTTGCAATCCCAGGGAGTGAATGGAATGTCTTATGAGTCTTGAAAACGCCTAGAAGTATCAAAATAGATTACCACTTTTCTTTGTTTTTTCATGTTTTGTTTTGCCTTTGTGCGCCTCAAAACCTTGTTGTTTCTGGCAGCAATTGTTCACTATACCAAGGGATGAATTAGGTTTACAAATATGATCTCAATCCTTGCCAATTATGATTTGTGATCTTGATTTGATTCACTTGAAAATCTTTCCAAAATAGGCCAAAAATCAATCATTTTGTGCCCACTTATGCCTTGCACGAATTGATTCACTTGCTAGCTGTATATGGGACCTGAAATGTGCACAAGATCTTGAAGTTTGAATGATTTAGATTTTTCATGATTTGTGTTGATTTAAATTGATTTAATTGCAATAAAAAATCAAAATAAATATAAAAAATAAGATAAAGATAAATGGAAAAAGCTAGGGCTCGTGGACCATGCTACCAACTCAAAACAAGTGAAAAAGATTGGGCCCATTTGACAAAAAAGGTCAACTTCACCAATGCATAACTTCCTCGATTTTGACTCTTAGAAGGTGTTCTTTGACTTTTTATAAAGCTTGAGATGTCCTCTAAGCAACCCTTTTTGTCTCGTCTCAATTGAGTATTCCATGTTCATGTATGAAGCTTTGACAAAAAAGGTGTTTTTGTTGACTTTTCAAAATGACCTATAATGTCTAAATTCATAACTTCTTTTGAGTGCATATTTTGAACTTGTGAGATGAATATGGATTGTATAGCATTTCATCCTCTTCAAAGTGAGCTTTGGATGGGTCATTTCTCATAAAGTATGAGAAAGTTATGCTTGGTCAAAGGTGAGTTGACTTTTCCTACAAAACCCTAATTTAGCAACTTTGGTTCTTGATTAATTGTGAGCAACCCTTGATGAATCATGATCAAACATTGATAAAATGATTAATAATACTTCAAAATAAGGATGTTGACCAAAAATATTGAAGTTTGACTGCATATGGGCCACAGTTGACTTTTGCCCTAGCACAGTCGATTTTCAGGCCTTTGAGTAATTGACTGAGCAAACTTTCTCTTCAAGATTTGAAACTTGACATAGATGATCTTGAGAACATATTAGGAAAATGGGGAGAATTTTGGATCCCTTGGACTCAAGTATCTTGATGCAACATGAAACCCTAATTTGAGGTAGACTGCCTTAGGAGAGAGCTTGTCTGGTCAACCCTTGGACTTCCATGAGCAACTTGAGGATATTTCTTGAAATGCTTTGAGAAATATGGGAGGGCAAATTTTGGGGTACAACATGTTTTTATTAGGATTAATAAATCAATTTTTTATATAAAAAAACTTTGTTTTAGAAAGATAAAGTGTTATTTGATTAGATTAGGCAGGCCAATTGGGTCGGGTTATACAAAAAACAAAATGTTTGTTGTAAAGTATAATTGTTGGACCGAAAATAACAAAACACAGGCCCAAGTCATAAACAGGTACTGTGTAGATTAACCAAAGATTACGCATGTTTTTTTTTGGCATTAACGGGTACTGTACAAATCAAACCCTAAACTAATGTTGCAGAAACAAAATAAAATCAAATTTTTACAGTAATAATAAATCGAATCTTCGTCTAAGATTATAACAAAATCTACAGACCAAACCATTTCCATCCAAATCAAATCAAACATTACTAAATCAAATTCAAGTATACATAATCTTTTACAAATTAAATCACAGAGCTACTAAATCAAATTTATGCAAATCAAATCTCAGAAAAAATCAATTACATTGAACAGTAAATCCCTAATTGATCTAATAGTCCTAAATCTAAGTAACTGTAACGCTAACAAATTGAAACCCTAAATACTAAACTGTATAAATAGAAGAAGAGGATACAAAGACGAAAAAGAGAGATGGAGAGATTCTGAAACAGGGGACGGAAAAAAAGAATAGTACAAGAATTGAAGAAGAACGCGTAGAAGTCGTACAACCTCGTTTGTAGTTGAAGAAGGGAGAAGAAGCAATTACGGTTTCAATGTCTGAAACTCTAATCGAGTGATTGCATCGCTGCCGTCATTAGCCTTCTTTCGCCAACTCTCCTAACCAGAACCTGCAATCAAAGAAGACGAAGGGATTAGCATCAAAAGCTCAAAGATCAGAGAACAAGCAAATTGCGAAAGGGTAAAAAATGCAGCTTTTTGTTTTTGTTGTTGTTTTTATATCTGGGTTTTGTTGGGTAGGTTGAAAATAGAGGAGGTTAGGTTTTTATTTGGCTTTGGAAGGGAGGTCAGATGTGAGGGTCCCCGCCGCGGGGTTGTCGTTTTGGTGTTAGGGTTGAAAGGGGGTATGAGTTTGTAAGAAAGAGAGAGGAGATGAAGATGAACTGTAAAACGAAAAATATGAAAATGAAATAAAAACCAAATTGTATAATCCGTATCAATCACATACAAACACTCTCATAATAATTAGTAAGTACCTTCAAATCCCTTTCATTTGATCATGATTGAACGGCCGTGAGGCCAAGTTCAGCATAAACTCCATGCACCCTCGCCACACTAGAATACGCGGATCCTCCCTTCAAACTGTAATGGGCCAAGCCCATTAAGGTTAACACCCCCTTCTGCGTAGTTTCTAAACACCAAACCAAATTTCACCCCCCTTGTCCAACAATCGTAATGGGCCTAACCCAAACTGTTAACAACACCCTATCTTTTTACTTCATAACTAAAAAATACACCCATCCTTAAATTAATTATTTTTTACATTTTCTATATAATTATTATTTTCTTATTATTATTATTATATTATATTATTATCTTTTTTAATTATTATTTTTATTATTATTAGTTATAATTATTATTATTACCATTAATAGTAATTTTTATTTATAGTGTTATTATTTATTATATGTAAATATTACTTATTATCATAAATAAGTTATGTTTATTTAAAACTCATGAACATATTTTTATACATATTTGCATTAAATATTTTTACATGCAATAATCAACAGTTCTTCGCAATTAATACGATTAAAAGACACCAACAAATCATCAAACTTTTTTCGCAATAAACTAAACTAATCAACTATTTTTTTGCAAAAGGGTTTCAAACTAGTTTTGACTTACTGCGTGTGATCGATGGATTTAGAACTGACTGTTTAACGCTAGTTCGCGAAATGTCGCAGAAGCAAGAGTCGCCACCGTCTTTTATTTTCTCCAACATGGACAGGACAAAAGCACAGCAAAATTCCTTATGAGATAGTTTCTCGGTTCGGGAGGTAGATTTATAGAAAGGGAAGGTGTTAGCACCCTTTCTATCCATGGTTATCCATGGGCTCTTAGATACTTGCTCATTGTGTTTTCAAAAGTGTTTTCTTTTCAAGTGTGAGTGGGTTTGAAAAACGTTTCGTTGAAAGATTTCATAATGACTCTTGTATCAGTCCTCAAGAGTGTTTGAAAAATTGTTTTGAAAGCTTTTTGAAAGTGTCGGTGTGAAAAGAGTTTGTTTTGTTTTTTAATAGAGAAAGTATCCATGAGTCATCTACCTACCCTAAGGAATTAGGCTGTGTAAATGTCCTTAAGGTAGTGCCATCCCACCATTGAGAGGTAGGTAGCACCACCGTTGGAGGTGTTCGGGTCAATTCGTTTGTAGGGACAGTGTGGTCACCAGAGCAACAGTAGGACACCTTAAAAGCTACCCTTATGCCCTTGATCCTTTTTTAATCCGAGGCAACCGTTTCGAGGCAACTGGATCATGGACATAAGGACTTACTAAAACTTCATATAATCGACGACCACGTTTCGAAGGTAAGGCAACAGGTGAGGCGTACCCTAGAAGTGGTGTGTGAATTGGTGTGTTGTTTTTATGTTTAGCATTTATCTTTGATCATGACATGGTGAGCTACGCATTGTTTTTAATTATCCATACATTCTTTCATGCAATTAGAATTTAAAAGTGCGGAAATTAAAATGCGGAAAGATAAATCCTACGCTATTACAAGGCGCGGGTCTATACATCGCCAAATTACAAAGACCCGTTTTAATAAAATGCGGAAAGTAAAAGACCTAGTTACTATTACAAGCCTTGGGCAGTTACATAATATTCGAAAGGAAAATAAATGCGCGAAAAGAAATTAGAATCGAATGTCCGAGGGTTTTGACCCTTTTGAAATTAAATTGAATTAAAAGCTAATTATTATTATTAAAGAAAAGAAATTGTTCTTGTGTTTTTGGTATTTGTGAAATAAAGAAAATTAAAAGTCAAGAGAAACCCTAATTCTAAATTATTTTTAATTATTAAATGAAAAATATTAAAGTTGACCTAATTTACACTAATTAATTAAATTACATGTTTATTTACAAAAATATTTAATAATTAATAATAATAATAATAATAATAATAATAATGAGAGAAGATTATTTATTAAAAAGAAAAGGTGAAAAAATATCAAAACCCTAATTCTACCTATTTTTAATTTATTAAGAAAAAATGTTGAAATTGAAACCTAAATTAACTAAATTAATTGTTAATGTTTATTTACAAAAATAATAATGGTGAAATTAATATTAATAAAATAAACATTTTTGATTTTTCTGTATTTTATATTATGAAAAGTTATTTTATGGAATTAAAAGAAATAATTAAAACACTAAAAAGAATTAAAAGAAAATCAAATAAAAATAGAAATGATGCAAACCATGGGGGGTATCAGGCCCCAAAAGGAGGTTTATTGAAGCATTTTGGCCCATCAGAATAAAGCCTTTTTTGACTATCTGGGATCACGTGTGGAGTGGTTGACTAGCGTGTACCATGGACTGCACGTTCTGGCCTTCAGATTGGTCTTGAAGCCACTTGTCAGGCCTTAGCATATGCGTGTATGGCGAACCTTTGGATGGAAACTGCATGGGAATATATTAAGACAAAAATCATTGAATATATGGGGGGACCTGGGAATCGAACCCAGGTCCCAACGCTGGAGGGACACGTTGCCAGCCAACTGCGCTATTGAGTTTCTTTGTTAATATAATGGAGCGTGATTATTATATGTGAAAAAAGCAATTATTCTGAAACAAAAGAAAAACGCGCCAATTATTTAAACCTCCCTATCACAAGAAGACACGTCCATCTTCTTCCTCATCTTTCCTGTAAATAGAAAACAAATAGCGGGGGTTTTAAACCCCCACTAAATGAAGCCTGAAAAAATAGCGATTAGAACATGCTGTAATATAAAAAAGACGCGAGGTCATCAATGGATTCATCCTGTTGCCACGAATTCAACTGTATAAGTATGGTGATCTAATTTTACCATATGTAAGAACCCCTAATTTTTGAACTCTGAAACCCTAGGTTTCAACAATGGTGGATTCTGATTTAAGCAGCTATAGTTCAATTGAATGGTACCAACAGCTTCAGAACATCATTGTTAGTATAAATCAACAAGTAAAATACATGAATAATGCATGGAAATCAAAAATTGATTATGGACATATTCATGAAAAAGACGATTCTGTTCTGCCAATTCTTGGAGTATGGGGATCCGTTTTTTATTGCAATCGATTCCTAGCAATGTCAGGAATGTATTAGAATGCTTTTTGTGCTTTGAAACGCCTTGTAACTATGATTTCAGTTTTCAATTTTTTGATGAAATTTTGCAAATTGGTATGCAGCTTCTGAACAGCCTTTCGTGTGTATTGGAATAGGGTTAGCTTGTGTATAAGTATCTGAATGAAATTAGGTCAAGAAAACAAGCCCAAGGTCCATGAATTTATGATTTCAATCTTTGATTTTTCCATATCTTTTTTCAATCTTTTTTTCATGCCAATCTTGCCAATTGTGGAAGATATTGTCCCCTTGAGATGGTGCACGAAATCTCTAGCATGTGTGGAAGATATTTGCTGCACAAAAAAGATTTAAAACCATGATTTGGTGTTTTTCTCATATTTAAATCTAATTAAATGAATTAATAAGATTAAAAATTCAATTAATTAATTAAAAATAAGAAAATAAATCCCTTTGAGCTCAATGGGTCGTGCATAGGCTTTGGGTAATGATTCATGAAAGAAATTGAGGCCCATTAGCATTTTTGAAGTCTTTGAAGCAAAGTTGACTTTTCAAAATTCCCAAAACTTTCCCAACTTCTCCAAGGCATATCTTGCTCAATTTTGAAGCTATGAACATGTTCTTGGACGTTTTGGAAAGGTCTTGAAGTCCTCTAACCAATGCCTTTGGTCCCATGTCATTTTGATTTACCAATCTCAAGTTATGGTCTTTGATTTAAAGTGCGTTTTTGTTGACTTTTGAAAATGACTTATAATGTTGAAATTGATAACTTTTTGTGAGAGCATTTCTTGGACTTGAAGTGTGAAGATGAGTTGTAGGAAATGTCATTCTCTTAAAAATGAGCTTTGGATGGGATTTTTCTGATAAACCATGAAGAAGTTATGCCTTGGTCAATTTGCAGTTGACTTTTCAACTGTCCAAAAATAGAAACTTTTGCATCTTGAGACTTTTTGAGCCATGCCTTGAGAATCATGATCAAGAATTGATCAAATGATGTTTGTGGCTTCAAAATAAGATGTTGACCAAAAAATTTGACTTTTGACTGTCAAATGACCATTTTGCCCCTGCAGTTGACTGTGGAGCATTTAGGGTTTTTGACTGTGCAATTTGATGCTGTGAGTCTTGAAACTTGACATATGAATGCTTGACAATGTATATAGGCATGTGGGACTTGATTGGACCCTTGGAAACCTCATTTTCTTTGCCAGAACCAAAACCCTAATTTTGACTGTGTTATGAGGCAATTGGACTGTGCAACCCTTGAGAGATTCTGAACCATGATCTTGGCAAATCTTGAAGAATATGGGAGGGCAAATTTTGGGGTACAACAGTTGCCCCTGTTCAATCTTCTTAGACCTGAGGATGCAGATTGGCTGGGGTGCCTTTCGTAATCCAAAGGTGGAAGATGATTTAACACTAGAGTGCCCAGAAATTTGCACTCACATAGTAGAATGTTAGCAGTGTGATGACGGGAATGGGCTTACAGATGCCATTTGGAGACTGATGGGTAGGAAGATGGGCTTATAGATGCCATCTGGAGATGTGACAGAACCTTGTCGGGAATGGGCTTATGGATGCCATTTGGAAACTGTCGGTATGTGGATGGGCTTATAGATGCCATCTAGGTGTCGATCGCATAAGAGATTCCTTAGAGAGAACTTGCATTCCTGAGAAAGAAAAATAATTACCTGGCCTGTTACAGGAGTTTATCTTCAAACTCTTTATGTAGATGTGCCCTGGCTGGATACAGGAATCAAATCTTCAAACTCTTTAGACGTGCCCTGGCAGGATACAGGAATCGAGTCCGGAGAATACAGTCGTCAACAGATACACCCTGGCAAGATACAGGAATCGGATCTTCAAACTCTTCAGACGTGCCCTGGCAGGATACAGGAATCGAGTCTGGAACTAGTCGTCAACAGATACACCCTGGCAGGATACAGGAATCGGATCTGGAGTTGCGACAGTTGATAGGTAATTTTTGTAAGTTGAAAGAGGGAACCTGCGTAGGGTTGCCTAGTGATGAGCTCGTGTAAAACTGTATCTTGGAAAGAAGGACACCTGTGTAGGGTTGATTGATGATGAGCCCGTGTAAAACTGCATCTTTGAAGGAAGGAAACCTGTGTAGTATTTACTGATAATGAGTCTGTATAAGACTGCATCTGAAGTGGAGAAGGAACCTGTGTAGGGTTACTTTGATGACGAGTCCATGTAAAACCGCATCTAGAGCTGAGAAGGAAACCTGTGTAGGGTTTACTGATGACGAGTCTGTGTAAAACTACGTCTGGAGTTTGAGAAGGGAACCTGTGTGGGGTTACTTTGACGACGAGCCCGTGTAAAACTACGTCTGGGGGGAGAGAACCTGTGTAGGGCTTCTTTGGGATAAGTTCGTGTAAAAATTCTGGAGGAACCGGGGTAAGGTTACTTCGGTGATAAGTTCGTGTAAGACTTCTGGAGGAACCGGGGTAAGGTTACTGCAGGATAAGTTCGTGTAAAACTTCTGGATGAACCGGGGTAAGGTTACTTCGGTGATAAGTCCGTGTAAGACTTCTGGAGGAACCGGGGTAAGGTTACTGCAGGATAAGTTCGTGTAAAACTTCTGGATGAACCGGGGTAAGGTCATATTGAGATAAGTCCGTGTAAGACTTCTTCTGAAATAAAAGGAACCGGTGTAGGGTTACTTTGGTGATAAGTCCGTGTAAGACTTCTTTTGAAAGAAAAGGAACCGGTGTAGGGTTGCCCGAGGGTGATCAAGTAGATAATTATCCTGTTTGGTTTCGGATATTAACCCACGATCAGTTGTCTACAGAATTTTCCTAGCTTGTTACCAATGTTGATCTGGAACTGTAGAGGTAGATGGTAATCGTCTTTTGATTGACTTTTTCCTGAAAAGGCGAAGTATTAGTTGTATGCAATTTCATGATGCATGAACTGCATGATTTTAAGATGTTCTCAAAAATAAATGAGATTTGTGTTGTATGATGCGTATGCATGCCATAATGTATGAAGATGTGATGTTTATGAAATGTGTTTTCGTCTTAGGAAAATAAATCCTTGACGAATGCCGGGAAGTTAATCCTGGGCTTGATGTTGGAGGAATAGAGCTTCGTTTCCGCTGGGGATGATGGTCGCAAGAATACCGGTAGGAGAAGATGACTCCGGTGAAGGATAAACTTGGCGAATAGATTACTCTGCGGGGAGTTACTCTGTGGGAAGAGATACCTTGCTGAGGTTTGATGATAACTCCGTTGGGGATACCATTGTTGAGCTCCGTTGGGGTAGGAAGTCTTTGCCGAAGACGATCTTTCCATGGCGATTGGCTGAGGATAACCCAGTTATAAGCCCTGGTGAGGAATAACTTTGGAATACAGCCGGGGGAGCGTTCGTGCTCTGCGGGTGACAAGCTTTCAGAATCTACTGGGGATCAGCTTCAAGACCTGCTGGGGATATGGATTCTACTCTCCTGGGGGACTTTTGAGATTGCACTGGGGAATGGCTCCATTGGACGTCTGGTATACCGCCGGGGAACAATCTTAGACCAAGACTGCCGGGGATGCTTGTTTAGGAATATCTGTATACTCCGCTGAGGAATGTTGAGATCTGCTGGGGATAATCCAACTTCCATAAGGCTGACTGAGTAGGCTAACTCTGCTTGGGGAGAGTATCGCTGACTTGCTAGGAGATATTGTGCCTTGTTAGGGCTGATTGGAGACCAACTTCTTGGGGGAGAATTGTTGAATCTTGGCTCACTCTCTGGGGAATTAAGATATCTTGGTTACATTCTTCAGCCGAACTTACCTTGGTACCTTACTGGTCGGAGCAATTAGATTGCTTAAACAATTTGTATTGCCCCAGTTTCTGCAGGAGAAGGTACCTGTGGAGGTGCTTGATAACTACCAATTGACAAATCTTCTTCTGGTAGGCAAGAGATGATAGGACATAGTCGTACGCTTTGATCCCTAACTTATTCCTGGACCGCCCTTTCGGGTTTTTAGTCCACCGGGATACCCATTTTTGCCCAAGCCGCCTTTTCAGGTTTTCGACTTGCCGGGTGTACAGATTTTTCGTTTCATCCCTTATTTTTGCCCGAACCCTTTTGGTTCGCCGGGGAGCCCTTATTTTTGCCTAGGTCAGTCGACCTAGCGGGTCTTTGATTATGCGTCGTATCTTTTTACTATGTCCACGCTCTCAGAGTGTAGGGAGGTGCCCGTGTCAGTAGCATTGTGCCATGCCACCAGAAGATGTTTGATCAGGCAAGATTCGTTGCTAGAATGCCCGAAGTGACTCAGGTGGAGATTTGCCCCAAGTTGGTTGGCCTTTTGAGAGATTCTCTGAATCTTGACTTAACTGCCCCAGGTGATGGACCATGATCATGTCTGCCCTTTGGTTGGAAGAGCTTTTGTCCATTAGACATTCGTCGTACGAACTCTTATGCTGTTCAAACAAAAAGTCATATGCAAACCAAGTTATGTTAAAAAATGCAAAGCTTATGTCTGTTTCGAAGTTTTTTCAAAATGCATCCTTTTTTAGTAAAAACAAGTGAATTTTGTAAAACGGTGATGTCAACTCGTTATTTTACCATAAGCCTTAAGGAGTCAGGATACCTTTGTAACAGTATGCTTTCGAACTAACCCATGCTTCAACTAGGACTTTTGAGGGTTGTAACGTGGCTTGGTTCACGGTTTAAGAAACAAAGGATAAAGGCTCAAATTTTATTTATACCCACCCGCTCTTCGTGATTTTCTTCAATCTTAAACTCAGCTGATTGTGCGTTAGACCTTGTTTGAGTCTTTGCTCGGATCTTATGGTGATGGTTCGGATATTGACAATTTATCTTGAATAGGCAGTCATTTCTTTTTGTTGAGGGTTTGTGTGACCTCTTTCTTTTTTGATTTTATTATCCTTATTTTTGCCTGAACTGTTCCTTTTTGTGATTACAGTCAGCGGGATGCCCCAGTTTTGTAAGTCTCCTTCATAGGTTTTGACTTATTGGGCTTTAGTTCTTTTTTTGTTTGTAATGACTGCCTGTCTTTATGATTATTTGGAACCATCACTTTGTTTCGTAAGGACTTTTGGTGCCATTTGTTATGCACTTGGATCAACTGAGAAAACTACCCTGCCCCAGGTTATGATTAAGGGTTTCAATTTTCGAGAAGAAAAACTCCTACTTCTTTGGCTCAGAGGGGTTGACGAGGGATTATCTTCCTTATAACTCCAGTGTTTAGGGATTGAAACAATGCTTGTACCTCATCAGCAGGGTTTGTCCAAAAGCATACTGTAGATTGCGGTATCGTTTTCGTCATCCTCCCTCAAGAGGCTTAGAATTTTAGAATCGAGAGTTGAACATCAAAAATAAAAGCAATTTTGAATATAGTGAACACAATTACTTTAAAACAGACACGTGTAATGCATTAATGAAATAACCAAGTTTGATATGAAATAAAATGTTTGAACAATCAAAAGAAAATTACAACTTGAACATTCGAATGAACAAAAGCTTTTTATCCTAGCCATGCTTTGGCAAGGGAGCAGTGATCACATTGGGAGTCTCAGCAGGCTCGAACTCGATCTCCTTAGCGTCGATCATATTCTGGATCTTGTATTTTAACGCCCAACAATCCTCAGTATCGTGCCCCGGGCTATCAGAATGATAAGCACACCTCATTTTTGGGTTGTAGTTTGGAGAGGAGGTCTTGGGATTTGCAGGGGGGTTGATCACCGCAATCAGATTCATCTTCAACATGTGCTGCAGTGCTTATGACAATGGCATGTTGATGTTGGTGAATTGTCTTTTAGGCTCGTCCGGCCTTCGCTGATTTCCCTTTTGTGGTTGTCGGCGTGGTGCAGAACCAGAGATCATGACTGCCCTTGCATGTTGGTCACGACGATTCTTTTGACTGTATGCAGCATTAGACTCTTTCTTCCCTGTGTAAGGATTTTTGTGAGTATCAGAAGGTGTGGCCTCTTGAATCTTCCCATTCTTGATACCAGCTTCAATTCTTTCCCCAGTCAAGATCAAATCTGTAAACCCAGCAGAAGAATTCCCAATCAAATGGTTGAAGAAAGGTCCAGACAGGGTCCCCAAGAACATGTCCACAAGCTCACGGTCAGTTAGAGGTGGCTGCACCCTTCCGGCAAGGTCTCTCCACTTTTGCGCATATTCTTTGAAGCCTTCGCCTGCACCCATGGACATCCCCTGAAGCTGAGTGCGCGTGGGAGCGAGGTCGACATTATACTGGTACTGCTTGTAGAATGAAGTGGCCAAGTCCTCCCAGCTGCGGATGTTGGGTCCATTCAGTTGATAAAACCAGTCGAGTTGAGTTCCTGACAGACTATCCTGAAAGAAGTGAATCCATAAATTCTTGTCAGCCGTGTAGGGCTGGATCCTCCTTATGTAAGACCTGAGATGCAGCTTGGGACAGGATGCCCCGTCGTCCTTTGCAAAGGCAGGTGCCTTGAATTTGTGTGGGATCACCACACCAGAAGACAGACCTAGATCTTCGAAGTCCAGGCTGGGCACTTTTTGTATCTCCATCGCACTTAGTCGGTATTCCAACTGTTTATACCTGTCCTCCGCTGGAGGGTACTGTTCATCATTGAACTCTGTCTCGTTGTCGGATACCACTGGACTAGGAACCTCTCTCTCATGGGGGCTGTCCTTCCCAACAGACGGGGTAGTCAACTCAGCTTCATTTAGTGATCTATTCCCAGATTTGCGTCTCGGGTGGAACAACACCGTTCTCTTCTTCTTCTTCTTCGAGAGCAGAGTCTTCAAATCCTGTTGACCTTGGGCTAGATTCTTAATCAGCTCCTGGAACTGGGCGTTCTGAGCCTGGAGGGCCTTGATGGATTGCTCAGCAGATGATTCAGGATTCATGATGAGACTGCTGAAATAAACAGCAAAGAAGGTAAGTGACCTGTAAACAGTGGTACCTGTAATGCAATGATATGTATGATATGCATGCAATGTTTCCAAGGATCTCGCGGGGTAAACAAGAAAAATTGTTAGAATCTGGTAGCTTGTTGGAAGGAACTTCATGTTGTTGAGAGTCCTTCTTCAAGAGTCAAGGCTCACCATATCGAGTGGGTCATAGCCCCTGACAACCTTGGCTAGAGGAAAATAAATCCTCTTTGCCCCTTGCTGGACAATTGGTTCATCATGACCTGCATCACAAGCCCTTGAGATCCTTGAAACGGGTTAGTCTTTATGCAGGATGCATGCAATGGTATGATGTTATGCTATGCATGGGGTAATGTAGGTAAACCCTGTTATGAGTCCCAATTAAGGGCTGTAAACAAAGCCTGCAAGAAACTCAAGTGTCAGATAACAAGCATGCAAATAGTCAAGTTGGAAGGCACACAAGTCACACAAGAGAGCCCTTAGAGTTTAGGCCAGCATGGGGTCTAGGTATTACCCTCTTTCACTTTGTTGGTTAAGACCTGTCCTATCAGAAGTAACCGGGTTCTAGAGGATCCCAATATCACTGACTACCCTCAATCGGTCATAACTCCAGCATCGCAATCTTTTCTTGCGGCCAGAACCATCACGAGAGTTTAGCCTCAATGGGCGTAGCATACTGCTACTGTTCTATTGGCCAAGTTGGGTCATTTAAGGTTCTAAGGTCGGTTGGTGCTTAATGACTCCTCAGAAGACCCATATTCTCCTCGTTGCGACACAAGGGATATCGGTATAGACCAAGGCGCCACACCAACGTAGCCACTGCTTCACCCATGTCGGTCTACGCCGGACAGGTCCCTCACAGCTTATGCTACCTAACAGGGTATCCCCAGATCTGGGTTAGGATCTATGTAACTCCGATGCAGCCCACAATAATAAAGCAAACAAACACAGCAATTGAAAACATAAGTCCGAGCTATCCTAAGGTACACCTCACTTTTATAAGTTTCCCCAGTAGAGTCGCCAGTTCTGTGATCGGTGGATTTAGAACTGACTGTTTAACGCTGGTTCGCGAAATGTCGCGGAAGCAAGAGTCGCCACAGTCTTTTATTTTCTCCAACATGGACAGGACAAAAGCACAGCAAAATTCCTTATGAGATAGTTTCTCGGTTCGGGAGGTAGATTTATAGAAAGGGAAGGTGTTAGCACCCTTTCTATCCATGGTTATCCATGGGCTCTTAGATACTTGCTCATTGTGTTTCCAAAAGTGTTTGCTTTTCAAGTGTGAGTGGGTTTGAAAAAAGTTTCGTTGAAAGATTTCAGAATGACTCTTGTATCAGTCCTCAAGAGTGTTTGAAAAATTGTTTTGAAAGCTTTTTGAAAGTGTCGGTGTGAAAAGAGTTTGTTTTGTTTTTTAATAGAGCAAGTATCCACGAGTCATCTACCTACCCTAAGGAATTAGGCTGTGTAAATGTCCTTAAGGTAGTGCCATCCCACCATTGAGAGGTAGGTAGCACCACCGTTGGAGGTGTTCGGGTCAATTCGTTTGTAGGGACAGTGTGGTCACCAGAGCAACAGTAGGACACCTTAGAAGCTACCCTTATGCCCTTGATCCTTTTTTAATCCGAGGCAACCGTTTCGAGGCAACTGGATCATGGACATAAGGACTTACTAAAACGTCCTATACTCGACGACCACGTTTCGAAGGTAAGGCAACAGGTGAGGCGTACCCTAGAAGTGGTGTGTGAATTGGTGTGTTGTTTTCATGTTTAGCATTTATCTTTGATCATGACATGGTGAGCTACGCATTGTTTTTAATTAGCCATACATTCTTTCATGCAATTAGAATTTAAAAGTGCGGAAATTAAAATGCGGAAAGATAAATCCTACGCTATTACAAGACGCGGGTCTATACATCGCCAAATTACAAAGACCCATTTTAATAAAATGCGGAAAGTAAAAGACCTAGTTACTATTACAAGCCTTGGGCAGTTACATAATATTCGAAAGGAAAATAAATGCGCGAAAAGAAATTAGAATCGAATGTCCGAGGGTTTTGACCCTTTTGAAATTAAATTGAATTAAAAGCTAATTATTATTATTAAAGAAAATAAATTGTTCTTGTGTTTTTGGTATTTGTGAAATAAAGAAAATTAAAAGTCAAGAGAAACCCTAATTCTAAGTCATTTTTAATTATTAAATGAAAAATATTAAAGTTGACCTAATTTACACTAATTAATTAAGTTACATGTTTATTTACAAAAATATTTAATAATTAATAATAATAATAATAATAATGAGAGAAGATTATTTATTAAAAAGAAAAGGTGAAAAAATATCAAAACCCTAATTCTACCTATTTTAATTTATTAAGAAAAAATGTTGAAATTGAAACCTAAATTAACTAAATTAATTGTTAAAGTTTATTTACAAAAATAATAATGGTGAAATTAATATTAATAAAATAAACATTTTTGATTTTTCTGTATTTTATATTATGAAAAGTTATTTTATGGAATTAAAAGAAATAATTAAAACACTAAAAAGAATTAAAAGAAAATCAAATAAAAATAGAAATGATGCAAACCATGGGGGGTATCAGGCCCCAAAAGGAGGTTTATTGAAGCATTTTGGCCCATCAGAATAAAGCCTTTTTTGACTTTCTGGGATCACGTGTGGAGTGGTTGACTAGCGTGTACCATGGACTGCACGTTCTGGCCTTCAGATTGGTCTTGAAGCCACTTGTCAGGCCTTAGCATATGCGTGTATGGTGAACCTTTGGATGGAAACTGCATGGGAATATATTAAGACAAAAATCATTGAACATATGGGGGGACCTGGGAATCGAACCCAGGTCCCAACGCTGGAGGGACACGTTGCCAGCCAACTGCGCTATTGAGTTTCTTTGTTAATATAATGGAGCGTGATTATTATATGTGAAAAAAGCAATTATTCTGAAACAAAAGAAAAACGCGCCAATTATTTGAACCTCCCTATCACATGAAGACACGTCCATCTTCTTCCTCATCTTTCCTGTAAATAGAAAACAAATAGCGGAGGTTTTAAACCCCCACTAAATGAAGCCTGAAAAAATAGCGATTAGAACATGCTGTAATATAAAAAAGGCGCGAGGTCATCAATGGATTCGTCCTGTTGCCACGAATTCAACTGTATAAGTCTGGTGGTCTAATTTTACCATATGTAAGAACCCCTAATTTTTGAACTCTGAAACCCTAGGTTTCAACAATGGTGGATTCTGATTTAAGCAGCTATAGTTCAATTGAATGGTACCAACAGCTCCAGAACATCATTGTTAGTATAAATCAACAAGTAAAATACATGAATAATGCATGGAAATCAAAAATCGATTATGGACATATTCATGAAAAAGACGATTATGTTCTACCAATTCTTGGAGTATGGGGATCCGTTTTTGATTGCAATCGATTCCTAGCAATGTCAAGAATGTATTAGAATGCTTTTTGTGCTTTGAAACGCCTTGTAACTATGATTTCAGTTTTCAATTTTTGATGAAATTTTGCAAATTGGTATGCAGCTTCTGAACAGCCTTTCGTGTGTATTGGAATAGGGTTAGCTTGTGTATAAGTATCTGAATGAAATTAGGTCAAGAAAACAAGCCCAAGGTCCATTAATTTATGATTTCAATCTTTGATTTTTCCATATCTTTTTTCAATCTTTTTTTCATGCCAATCTTGCCAATTGTGGAAGATATTGTCCCCTTGAGATGGTGCACGAAATCTCTAGCATGTGTGGAAGATATTTGCTGCACAAAAAAGATTTAAAACCATGATTTGGTGTTTTTCTCATATTTAAATCTAATTAAATGAATTAATAAGATTAAAAATTCAATTAATTAATTAAAAATAAGAAAATAAATCCCTTTGAGCTCAATGGGTCGTGCATAGGCTTTGGGTAATGATTCATGAAAGAAATTGAGGCCCATTAGCATTTTTGAAGTCTTTGAAGCAAAGTTGACTTTTCAAAATTCCCAAAACTTTCCCAACTTCTCCAAGGCATATCTTGCTCAATTTTGAAGCTATGAACATGTTCTTGGACGTTTTGGAAAGGTCTTGAAGTCCTCTAACCAATGCCTTTGGTCCCATGTCATTTTGATTTACCAATCTCAAGTTATGGTCTTTGATTTAAAGTGCATTTTTGTTGACTTTTGAAAATGACTTATAATGTTGAAATTGATAACTTTTTGTGAGAGCATTTCTTGGACTTGAAGTGTGAAGATGAGTTGTAGGAAATGTCATTCTCTTCAAAATGAGCTTTGGATGGGATTTTTCTGATAAACCATGAAGAAGTTATGCCTTGGTCAATTTGCAGTTGACTTTTCAACTGTCCAAAAATAGAAACTTTTGCATCTTGAGACTTTTTGAGCCATGCCTTGAGAATCATGATCAAGAATTGATCAAATGATGTTTGTGGCTTCAAAATAAGATGTTGACCAAAAATTTGACTTTTGACTGTCAAATGACCATTTTGCCCCTACAGTTGACTGTGGAGCATTTAGGGTTTTTGACTGTGCAATTTGATGCTGTGAGTCTTGAAACTTGACATATGAATGCTTGACAATGTATATAGGCATGTGGGACTTGATTGGACCCTTGGAAACCTCATTTTCTTTGCCAGAACCAAAACCCTAATTTTGACTGTGTTATGAGGCAATTGGACTGTGCAACCCTTGAGAGATTCTGAACCATGATCTTGGCAAATCTTGAAGAATATGGGAGGGCAAATTTTGGGGTACAACAGTTGCCCCTGTTCAATCTTCTTAGACCTGAGGATGCAGATTGGCTGGCGTGCCTTTCGTAATCCGAAGGTGGAAGATGATTTAACACTAGAGTGCCCAGAAATTTGCACTCACATAGTAGAATGTTAGCAGTGTGATGACGGGAATGGGCTTACAGATGCCATTTGGAGACTGATGGGTAGGAAGATGGGCTTATAGATGCCATCTGGAGATATGACAGAACCTTGTCGGGAATGGGCTTATGGATGCCATTTGGAAACTGTCGGTATGTGGATGGGCTTATAGATTCCATCTAGGTGTCGATCGCATAAGAGATTCCTTAGAGAGAACTTGCATTCCTGAGAAAGAAAAATAATTACGTGGCCTGTTACAGGAGTTGATCTTCAAACTCTTTATGTAGATGTGCCCTGGCTGGATACAGGAATCAAATCTTCAAACTCTTTAGACGTGCCCTGGCAGGATACAGGAATCGAGTCCGGAGAATACAGTCGTCAACAGATACACCCTGGCAAGATACAGGAATCGGATCTTCAAACTCTTCAGACGTGCCCTGGCAGGATACAGGAATCGAGTCTGGAACTAGTCGTCAACAGATACACCCTGGCAGGATACAGGAATCGGATCTGGAGTTGCGACAGTTGATAGGTAATTTTTGTAAGTTGAAAGAGGGAACCTGCGTAGGGTTGCCTAGTGATGAGCTCGTGTAAAACTGTATCTTGGAAAGAAGGACACCTGTGTAGGGTTGATTGATGATGAGCCCGTGTAAAACTGCATCTTTGAAGGAAGGAAACCTGTGTAGTATTTACTGATAATGAGTCTGTATAAGACTGCATCTGAAGTGGAGAAGGAACCTGTGTAGGGTTACTTTGATGACGAGTCCATGTAAAACCGCATCTAGAGCTGAGAAGGAAACCTGTGTAGGGTTTACTGATGACGAGTCTGTGTAAAACTACGTCTGGAGTTTGAGAAGGGAACCTGTGTGGGGGTTACTTTGACGACAAGCCCGTGTAAAACTACGTCTGGGGGGAGAGAACCTGTGTAGGGCTTCTTTGGGATAAGTTCGTGTAAATATTCTGGAGGAACCGGGGTAAGGTTACTTCGGTGATAAGTTCGTGTAAGACTTCTGGAGGAACCGGGGTAAGGTTACTGCAGGATAAGTTCGTGTAAAACTTCTGCATGAACCGGGGTAAGGTTACTTCGGTGATAAGTCCGTGTAAGACTTCTGGAGGAACCGGGGTAAGGTTACTGCAGGATAAGTTCGTGTAAAACTTCTGGATGAACCGGGGTAAGGTCATCTTGAGATAAGTCCGTGTAAGACTTCTTCTGAAATAAAAGGAACCGGTGTAGGGTTACTTTGGTGATAAGTCCGTGTAAGACTTCTTTTGAAAGAAAAGGAACCGGTGTAGGGTTGCCCGAGGGTGATCAAGTAGATAATTATCCTGTTTGGTTTCGGATATTAACCCACGATCAGTTGTCTACAGAATTTTCCTGGCTTGTTACCAATGTTGATCTGGAACTGTAGAGGTAGATGGTAATCGTCTTTTGATTGACTTTTTCCTGAAAAGGCGAAGTATTAGTTGTATGCAATTTCATGATGCATGAACTGCATGATTTTAAGATGTTCTCAAAAATAAATGAGATTTGTGTTGTATGATGCGTATGCATGCCATAATGTATGAAGATGTGATGTTTATGAAATGTGTTTTCGTCTTAGGAAAATAAATCCTTGACGAATGCCGGGAAGTTAATCCTGGGCTTGATGTTGGAGGAATAGAGCTTCGTTTCCGCTGGGGATGATGGTCGCAAGAATACCGGTAGGAGAAGATGACTCCGGTGAAGGATAAACTTGGCGAATAGATTACTCTGCGGGGAGTTACTCTGTGGGAAGAGATACCTTGCTGAGGTTTGATGATAACTCCGTTGGGGATACCATTGTTGAGCTCCGTTGGGGTAGGAAGTCTTTGCCGAAGACGATCTTTCCATGGCGATTGGCTGAGGATAACCCAGTTATAAGCCCTGGTGAGGAATAACTTTGGAATACAGCCGGGGGAGCGTTCGTGCTCTGCGGGTGACAAGCTTTCAGAATCTACTGGGGATCAGCTTCAAGACCTGCTGGGGATATGGATTCTACTCTCCTGGGGGACTTTTGAGATTGCACTGGGGAATGGCTCCATTGGACGTCTGGTATACCGCCGGGGAACAATCTTAGACCAAGACTGCCGGGGATGCTTGTTTAGGAATATCTGTATACTCCGCTGAGGAATGTTGAGATCTGCTGGGGATAATCCAACTTCCATAAGGCTGACTGAGTAGGCTAACTCTGCTTGGGGAGAGTATCGCTGACTTGCTAGGAGATACTGTGCCTTGTTAGGGCTGATTGGAGACCAACTTCTTGGGGGAGAATTGTTGAATCTTGGCTCACTCTCTGGGGAATTAAGATATCTTGGTTACATTCTTCAGCCGAACTTACCTTGGTACCTTACTGGTCGGAGCAATTAGATTGCTTAAACAATTTGTATTGCCCCAGTTTCTGCAGGAGAAGGTACCTGTGGAGGTGCTTGATAACTGCCAATTGACAAATCTTCTTCTGGTAGGCAAGAGATGATAGGACATAGTCGTACGCTTTGATCCCTAACTTATTCCTGGACCGCCCTTTCGGGTTTTTAGTCCACCGGGATACCCATTTTTGCCCAAGCCGCCTTTTCAGGTTTTCGACTTGCCGGGTGTACAGATTTTTCGTTTCATCCCTTATTTTTTCCCGAACCCTTTTGGTTCGCCGGGGAGCCCTTATTTTTGCCTAGGTCAGTCGACCTAGCGGGTCTTTGATTATGCGTCGTATCTTTTTACTATGTCCACGCTCTCAGAGTGTAGGGAGGTGCCCGTGTCAGTAGCATTGTGCCATGCCACCAGAAGATGTTTGATCAGGCAAGATTCGTTGCTAGAATGCCCGAAGTGACTCAGGTGGAGATTTGCCCCAAGTTGGTTGGCCTTTTGAGAGATTCTCTGAATCTTGACTTAACTGCCCCAGGTGATGGACCATGATCATGTCTGCCCTTTGGTTGGAAGAGCTTTTGTCCATTAGACATTCGTCGTACGAACTCTTATGCTGTTCAAACAAAAAGTCATATGAAAACCAAGTTATGTTAAAAAATGCAAAGCTTATGTCTGTTTCGAAGTTTTTTCAAAATGCATCCTTTTTTAGTAAAAACAAGTGAATTTTGTAAAACGGTGATGTCAACTCGTTATTTTACCATAAGCCTTAAGGAGTCAGGATACCTTTGTAACAGTATGCTTTCGAACTAACCCATGCTTCAACTAGGACTTTTGAGGGTTGTAACGTGGCTTGGTTCACGGTTTAAGAAACAAAGGATAAAGGCTCAAATTTTATTTATACCCACCCGCTCTTCGTGATTTTCTTCAATCTTAAACTCAGCTGATCGTGCGTTAGACCTTGTTTGAGTCTTTGCTCAGATCTTATGGTGATGGTTCGGATATTGACAATTTATCTTGAATAGGCAGTCATTTCTTTTTGTTGAGGGTTTGTGTGACCTCTTTCTTTTTTGATTTTATTATCCCTATTTTTGCCTGAACTGTTCCTTTTTGTGATTACAGTCAGCGGGATGCCCCAGTTTTGTAAGTCTCCTTCATAGGTTTTGACTTATTGGGCTTTAGTTCTTTTTTTGTTTGTAATGACTGCCTGTCTTTATGATTATTTGGAACCATCACTTTGTTTCGTAAGGACTTTTGGTGCCATTTGTTATGCACTTGGATCAACTGAGAAAACTACCCTGCCCCAGGTTATGATTAAGGGTTTCAATTTTCGAGAAGAAAAACTCCTACTTCTTTGGCTCAGAGGGGTTGACGAGGGATTATCTTCCTTATAACTCCAGTGTTTAGGGATTGAAACAATGCTTGTACCTCATCAGCAGGGTTTGTCCAAAAGCATACTGTAGATTGCGGTATCGTTTTCGTCATCCTCCCTCAAGAGGCTTAGAATTTTAGAATCGAGAGTTGAACATCAAAAATAAAAGCAATTTTGAATATAGTGAACACAATTACTTTAAAACAGACACGTGTAATGCATTAATGAAATAACCAAGTTTGATATGAAATAAAATGTTTGAACAATCAAAAGAAAATTACAACTTGAACATTCGAATGAACAAAAGCTTTTTATCCTAGCCATGCTTTGGCAAGGGAGCAGTGATCACATTGGGAGTCTCAGCAGGCTCGAACTCGATCTCCTTAGCGTCGATCATATTCTGGATCTTGTATTTTAACGCCCAACAATCCTCAGTATCGTGCCCCGGGCTATCAGAATGATAAGCACACCTCACTTCTGGGTTGTAGTTTGGAGAGGAGGTCTTGGGATTTGCAGGGGGGTTGATCACCGCAATCAGATTCATCTTCAACATGTGCTGCAGTGCTTATGACAATGGCATGTTGATGTTGGTGAATTGTCTTTTAGGCTCATCCGGCCTTCGCTGATTTCCCTTTTGTGGTTGTCGGCGTGGTGCAGAACCAGAGATCATGACTGCCCTTGCATGTTGGTCACGACGATTCTTTTGACTGTATGCAGCATTAGACTCTTTCTTCCCTGTGTAAGGATTTTTGTGAGTATCAGAAGGTGTGGCCTCTTGAATCTTCCCATTCTTGATACCAGCTTCAATTCTTTCCCCAGTCAAGATCAAATCTGTAAACCCAGCAGAAGAATTCCCAATCAAATGGTTGAAGAAAGGTCCAGACAGGGTCCCCAAGAACATGTCCACAAGCTCACGGTCAGTTAGAGGTGGCTGCACCCTTCCGGCAAGGTCTCTCCACTTTTGCGCATATTCTTTGAAGCCTTCGCCTGCACCCATGGACATCCCCTGAAGCTGAGTGCGCGTGGGAGCGAGGTCGACATTATACTGGTACTGCTTGTAGAATGAAGTGGCCAAGTCCTCCCAGCTGCGGATGTTGGCTCCATTCAGTTGATAAAACCAGTCGAGTTGAGTTCCTGACAGACTATCCTGAAAGAAGTGAATCCATAAATTCTTGTCAGCCGTGTAGGGCTGGATCCTCCTTATGTAAGACCTGAGATGCAGCTTAGGACAGGATGCCCCGTCGTCCTTTGCAAAGGCAGGTGCCTTGAATTTGTGTGGGATCACCACACCAGAAGACAGACCTAGATCTTCGAAGTCCAGGCTGGGCACTTTTTGTATCTCCATCGCACTTAGTCGGTATTCCAACTGTTTATACCTGTCCTCCGCTGGAGGGTACTGTTCATCATTGAACTCTATCTCGTTGTCGGATACCACTGGACTAGGAACCTCTCTCTCATGGGGGCTGTCCTTCCCAACAGACGGGGTAGTCAACTCAGCTTCATTTAGTGATCTATTCCCAGATTTGCGTCTCGGGTGGAACAACACCGTTCTCTTCTTCTTCTTCTTCGAGAGCAGAGTCTTCAAATCCTGTTGACCTTGGGCTAGATTCTTAATCAGCTCCTGGAACTGGGCGTTCTGAGCCTGGAGGGCCTTGATGGATTGCTCAGCAGATGATTCAGGATTCATGATGAGACTGCTGAAATAAACAGCAAAGAAGGTAAGTGACCTGTAAACAGTGGTACCTGTAATGCAATGATATGTATGATATGCATGCAATGTTTCCAAGGATCTCGCGGGGTAAACAAGAAAAATTGTTAGAATCTGGTAGCTTGTTGGAAGGAACTTCATGTTGTTGAGAGTCCTTCTTCAAGAGTCAAGGCTCACCATATCGAGTGGGTCATAGCCCCTGACAACCTTGGCTAGAGGAAAATAAATCCTCTTTGCCCCTTGTTGGACAATTGGTTCATCATGACCTGCATCACAAGCCCTTGAGATCCTTGAAACGGGTTAGTCTTTATGCAGGATGCATGCAATGGTATGATGTTATGCTATGCATGGGGTAATGTAGGTAAACCCTGTTATGAGTCCCAATTAAGGGCTGTAAACAAAGCCTGCAAGAAACTCAAGTGTCAGATAACAAGCATGCAAATAGTCAAGTTGGAAGGCACACAAGTCACACAAGAGAGCCCTTAGAGTTTAGGCCAGCATGGGGTCTAGGTATTACCCTCTTTCACTTTGTTGGTTAAGACCTGTCCTATCAGAAGTAACCGGGTTCTAGAGGATCCCAATATCACTGACTACCCTCAATCGGTCATAACTCCAGCATCGCAATCTTTTCTTGCGGCCAGAACCATCACGAGAGTTTAGCCTCAATGGGCGTAGCATACTGCTACTGTTCTATTGGCCAAGTTGGGTCATTTAAGGTTCTAAGGTCGGTTGGTGCTTAATGACTCCTCAGAAGACCCATATTCTCCTCGTTGCGACACAAGGGATATCGGTATAGACCAAGGCGCCACACCAACGTAGCCACTGCTTCACCCATGTCGGTCTACGCCGGACAGGTCCCTCACAGCTTATGCTACCTAACAGGGTATCCCCAGATCCGGGTTAGGATCTATGTAACTCCGATGCAGCCCACAATAATAAAGCAAACAAACACATCAATTGAAAACATAAGTCCGAGCTATCCTAAGGTACACCTCACTTTTATAAGTTTCCCCAGTAGAGTCGCCAGTTCTGTGATCGGTGGATTTAGAACTGACTGTTTAACGCTGGTTCGCGAAATGTCGCGGAAGCAAGAGTCGCCACAGTCTTTTATTTTCTCCAACATGGACAGGACAAAAGCACAGCAAAATTCCTTATGAGATAGTTTCTCGGTTCGGGAGGTAGATTTATAGAAAGGGAAGGTGTTAGCACCCTTTCTATCCATGGTTATCCATGGGCTCTTAGATACTTGCTCATTGTGTTTCCAAAAGTGTTTGCTTTTCAAGTGTGAGTGGGTTTGAAAAAAGTTTCGTTGAAAGATTTCAGAATGACTCTTGTATCAGTCCTCAAGAGTGTTTGAAAAATTGTTTTGAAAGCTTTTTGAAAGTGTCGGTGTGAAAAGAGTTTGTTTTGTTTTTTAATAGAGCAAGTATCCATGAGTCATCTACCTACCCTAAGGAATTAGGCTGTGTAAATGTCCTTAAGGTAGTGCCATCCCACCATTGAGAGGTAGGTAGCACCACCGTTGGAGGTGTTCGGGTCAATTCGTTTGTAGGGACAGTGTGGTCACCAGAGCAACAGTAGGACACCTTAGAAGCTACCCTTATGCCCTTGATCCTTTTTTAATCCGAGGCAACCGTTTCGAGGCAACTGGATCATGGACATAAGGACTTACTAAAACGTCCTATACTCGACGACCACGTTTCGAAGGTAAGGCAACAGGTGAGGCGTACCCTAGAAGTGGTGTGTGAATTGGTGTGTTGTTTTCATGTTTAGCATTTATCTTTGATCATGACATGGTGAGCTACGCATTGTTTTTAATTAGCCATACATTCTTTCATGCAATTAGAATTTAAAAGTGCGGAAATTAAAATGCGGAAAGATAAATCCTACGCTATTACAAGACGCGGGTCTATACATCGCCAAATTAAAAAGACCCATTTTAATAAAATGCGGAAAGTAAAAGACCTAGTTACTATTACAAGCCTTGGGCAGTTACATAATATTCGAAAGGAAAATAAATGCGCGAAAAGAAATTAGAATCGAATGTCCGAGGGTTTTGACCCTTTTGAAATTAAATTGAATTAAAAGCTAATTATTATTATTAAAGAAAAGAAATTGTTCTTGTGTTTTTGGTATTTGTGAAATAAAGAAAATTAAAAGTCAAGAGAAACCCTAATTCTAAGTTATTTTTAATTATTAAATGAAAAATATTAAAGTTGACCTAATTTACACTAATTAATTAAGTTACATGTTTATTTACAAAAATATTTAATAATTAATAATAATAATAATAATGAGAGAAGATTATTTATTAAAAAGAAAAGGTGAAAAAATATCAAAACCCTAATTCTACCTATTTTAATTTATTAAGAAAAAATGTTGAAATTGAAACCTAAATTAACTAAATTAATTGTTAAAGTTTATTTACAAAAATAATAATGGTGAAATTAATATTAATAAAATAAACATTTTTGATTTTTATGTATTTTATATTATGAAAAGTTATTTTATGGAATTAAAAGAAATAATTAAAACACTAAAAAGAATTAAAAGAAAATCAAATAAAAATAGAAATGATGCAAACCATGGGGGGTATCAGGCCCCAAAAGGAGGTTTATTGAAGCATTTTGGCCCATCAGAATAAAGCCTTTTTTGACTTTCTGGGATCACGTGTGGAGTGGTTGACTAGCGTGTACCATGGACTGCACGTTCTGGCCTTCAGATTGGTCTTGAAGCCACTTGTCAGGCCTTAGCATATGCGTGTATGGTGAACCTTTGGATGGAAACTGCATGGGAATATATTAAGACAAATATCATTGAACATATGGGGGGACCTGGGAATCGAACCCAGGTCCCAACGCTGGAGGGACACGTTGCCAGCCAACTGCGCTATTGAGTTTCTTTGTTAATATAATGGAGCGTGATTATTATATGTGAAAAAAGCAATTATTCTGAAACAAAAGAAAAACGCGCCAATTATTTGAACCTCCCTATCACATGAAGACACGTCCATCTTCTTCCTCATCTTTCCTGTAAATAGAAAACAAATAGCGGAGGTTTTAAACCCCCACTAAATGAAGCCTGAAAAAATAGCGATTAGAACATGCTGTAATATAAAAAAGGCGCGAGGTCATCAATGGATTCGTCCTGTTGCCACGAATTCAACTGTATAAGTCTGGTGGTCTAATTTTACCATATGTAAGAACCCCTAATTTTTGAACTCTGAAACCCTAGGTTTCAACAATGGTGGATTCTGATTTAAGCAGCTATAGTTCAATTGAATGGTACCAACAGCTCCAGAACATCATTGTTAGTATAAATCAACAAGTAAAATACATGAATAATGCATGGAAATCAAAAATCGATTATGGACATATTCATGAAAAAGACGATTATGTTCTACCAATTCTTGGAGTATGGGGATCCGTTTTTGATTGCAATCGATTCCTAGCAATGTCAGGAATGTATTAGAATGCTTTTTGTGCTTTAAAACGCCTTGTAACTATGATTTCAGTTTTCAATTTTTGATGAAATTTTTCAAATTGGTATGCAGCTTCTGAACAGCCTTTCATGTGTATTGGAATAGGGTTAGCTTGTGTATAAGTATCTGAATGAAATTAGGTCAAGAAAACAAGCCCAAGGTCCATGAATTTATGATTTCAATCTTTGATTTTTCCATATCTTTTTTCAATCTTTTTTTCATGCCAATCTTGCCAATTGTGGAAGATATTGTCCCCTTGAGATGGTGCACGAAATCTCTAGCATGTGTGGAAGATATTTGCTGCACAAAAAAGATTTAAAACCATGATTTGGTGTTTTTCTCATATTTAAATCTAATTAAATGAATTAATAAGATTAAAAATTAAATTAATTAATTAAAAATAAGAAAATAAATCCCTTTGAGCTCAATGGGTCGTGCATAGGCTTTGGGTAATGATTCATGAAAGAAATTGAGGCCCATTAGCATTTTTGAAGTCTTTGAAGCAAAGTTGACTTTTCAAAATTCCCAAAAATTTCCCAACTTCTCCAAGGCATATCTTGCTCAATTTTGAAGCTATGAACATGTTCTTGGACGTTTTGGAAAGGTCTTGAAGTCCTCTAACCAATGCCTTTGGTACCATGTCATTTTGATTTACGAATCTCAAGTTATGGTCTTTGATTTAAAGTGCGTTTTTGTTGACTTTTGAAAATGACTTATAATGTTGAAATTGATAACTTTTTGTGAGAGCATTTCTTGGACTTGAAGTGTGAAGATGAGTTGTAGGAAATGTCATTCTCTTCAAAATGAGCTTTGGATGGGATTTTTCTGATAAACCATGAAGAAGTTATGCCTTTGTCAATTTGCAGTTGACTTTTCAACTGTCCAAAAATAGAAACTTTTGCATCTTGAGACTTTTTGAGCCATGCCTTGAGAATCATGATCAAGAATTGATCAAATGATGTTTGTGGCTTCAAAATAAGATGTTGACCAAAAATTTTGACTTTTGACTATCAAATGACCATTTTGCCCCTGCAGTTGACTGTGGAGCATTTAGGGTTTTTGACTGTGCAATTTGATGCTGTGAGTCTTGAAACTTGACATATGAATGCTTGACAATGTATATAGGAATGTGGGACTTGATTGGACCCTTGGAAACCTCATTTTCTTTGCCAGAACCAAAACCCTAATTTTGACTGTGTTAGGAGGCAATTGGACTGTGCAACCCTTGAGAGATTCTGAACCATGATCTTGGCAAATCTTGAAGAATATGGGAGGGCAAATTTTGGGGTACAACACTGCGCATTCAGTCAAAATCTTCACAATCACTACTCCAGACCGAGTGCGAAATGATTCAAAATATGTTTGAAAACCCCTAAAAAACACCAACCCATACGAACTACGAATTGGGACTCTGATTCCTCATAAGAGGATACGTAGACATACGATCAAAAATCGTGGCGAGTCTTTCTAATTAAAACTTAAAATCCTATTTACCCCGAACCTAAACCTAAAGTCTGATATCCTTGTGAACAAGGTAGATGAAAGGTACCTAACACCTTCCTTTCATCTAATTGAGTCCGAAACCTGGAATCTATATCCGCGAATTAGGGTTTTCTTTTAGATTCCCTTCCCTAGGATAAAAACTAATAGTGGTAACTCTTGATTAAAAAACCAGTTGCTACAATTTGCGACTTTTCTGGGGACTCTCCTTAACCCTAGGTTTTAGGCCTCTTTTGGATTTTTATTTTTATTTATTAATTTGCATTAATTTATTTATTGCATTTTTTATTTCTTGTTTATTTTTCTTTATTATTATATATTTACTATGTGGCGGGTTTTTATTTCAAAAATATTTTTTTTAACCCTTAGAAAGAAGGTTCGTCTATTAGCTTAGGGGGTACATCATCCCTGCGAGTTTATGTGACGACTTTGCCTAGAGTCGGTGAACTTCCGAAAAAGGAATACTTATCGAGAGATATCCCTCTTGACGAGTAGGACTTTGGAAGGTCACCCATGACTCTTTTTAACGAACTTAACCCAAAATCTCATGACGAGACCTTTCACGACTTTCAAACGAAACTTTCAGTCTGTAAAGAGGCTCCACCTAAGGGAGGGTAGATTTACCGTAGATCAAAATTAAGGAGCCTACCTTATAGGGGTACTCATCATAAAATTTGTTACAAAATCTCGTTACTCAACCCAACACTTATACATTCATGCATTCATATATACCTCATATTCATCATTTTCTTCCTTTATTTTTCTTATTCACAGGGTACGAAATAAAAAAATATAAAAAAAAGCAAGATTTTTGGTGACTGTCTTAAAAATGGATACCAGAGGTAAATAACCTGTCCGCGTCAATGCCTATAAGCGTGACCTTTCTGAAATCAAAACTATAAAAGGGAAATTATCTGAGAGAGCTCTGAAGATGTACGCTCGCCGCTATGGGGAAACCCTTGACTTGACTAAAGTAGAGGTTCAGATGGATGTAGTCTCTTCCTTAATTCAGTTTTATGACCCTCCATTGAGATGTTTCACCTTCCAAGACTTCCAGCTAGCACCGGCTCTGGAAGAATTTGACAGAATTTTGAATTTTTCCAAAGAAAAGGCCTATGTAGGTATTGGACAAACTGTTGAAGTCAAAGTTTTGGAAAAAGGCTTAGGGATATACTTAGAAGCTAAGGCACTAGAATTTGCTAATTATAAGGATGGGAATCTTGTGTTGACTGTTTATGGTTGTTGGTATTTGGTGTAATTTTATTTCCTCGTACTGTGGACTATATTGACCCCGCGGCCATTAGCATATTTTGGGGTGCGAAAGTCTTTAATACAAATCCTACTCCCGCTTTGCTTGCTGACATTTATTACACTTTGCATATGATGTATGAAAAGAGAAAAGGCACGCTAAATTGTTGCATCCCACTTGTATATACTTGGTTCATGACTCATCTTTACAAAGAAGACTATATGATCCCATAATTGACCAGATACGAGTGGCCTTAGGAATTAAGGTCTCTCACTGCAAACTCTGTATTACGGTATGCAAGGAAGCTGGATATCGGAGATATCACTATTAGCCGTGGGGACTTTCCTAATGTCCCTTTGATTGGATCACGAGGTTGTATTAATTACAACCCTACTTTGGCCCTACGACAGTTAGGGTATCCTTTGGAAGACAAACCTTCGGACGAACAACTCCGACCATTTATCATCCACAATATGGGTATAGAAGACCAAGGGTTACTCAACAAGGTTATTCGAGCTTGGAACAAGGTTAACAAGAGGAAAGCCGAAAGAAAGAAAGCCATAGCAAGAGAACCCTACACCAAATGGGTCCGAGATAGGGTGTGGATTATCAAGCTGCCATTCGAGAAAGATCCAAAGTACAAATTAGAGGTCCCAGAGATAACACCCATATCTTTGGAAGAAGTCGACAATCTGAAAAGTGCCTTAAATCAAGCTCAAAAAGAGAAAGAAGCATTGGAACTCAATCTCCTCAATTTGACCAAAGAAAAGAAATAGATGCAGATTATACTTGAGTCAAAGGACGAACAAATTGAGAGAAGTCAAAAGGAATTGGAGAAAGAAAGTCTCAAACTAAAGCGTACAACTGAAGGGCTGTTGAGTGCAACGTTCAACCTAGATTCCCACAACCAAAGGTTAGAAGAGGCCGCTGCTGAAATCGGAAGGTTAACTAGATGGTATGAAAAGGCAACACATGACAAGAAGGTACTAGAAGAAAACCTAAGAGCCCAAATCCAAAGTTTGGAACAAGCTTCCTTAGAACAAGAAGAGCAAGTAAAGTACCTCGCCATCGAACTTCAAGACATCCAGGAATCAGAGGTCAAAGCACGCCTTGAAAGGATAGAAGCAGAAAAACTCCTGACTCAGAGAACTCAAGAATATGAGCATGTATGCTTAGAGCTGTAGGGTCTTCAAAAGGATTTCCTCATCCAATGAAGGCTTTATACATAAATGAGGGGTGAAAATATGTATTGGGAAGAGCAGTATACTAAGATCGCCCAAGCTGGGAGAGATAACCATAAGATAATCCCACATCTCTACCAGGAATACAAGTACTACAAAGACAAACATGAAAAGCTCGTCTTCCTAGCCAACAATCTCATCAAAGAAATCCCTAGAAGTTTAAAAGATACAAAGAGTGTAATGGTTCCTCTTCCAAAGGACGTTGGAGAATTTCTCCAGCTTTGCCGAACAATGGTTGATGGCTTCAGAGCACACATTCACAGACGCACCTAGAAGATTTAGTTCCCTTTATTTATGTTTATGCAAACAAGTTTTGATTTCAAGTTGTAATATTTTTCAATATCTGAATTATGTTACTTTCAATAAAGGCATTTTGTTTCCCTATCTTGACGGCGTGTCTATTTTAAAGCTAGTCAGCAAATAAAATAATAAGTAAAATACAAGCATGTACCCAAGTGAATAAGACATTTAAAACAAGAAATCATTTCATGTTCATGCACATCCATTCGCACGCATTTATTTATAAAACACCTGCATGTCATATCAAAACTCATTTGATTTAAAAATCTCTCTAGTTAAGCCATTGTTAAAAGAAGACCTCCACCTCATTGGCCTCCATATCAAACAAGGGCCCATCAATAAAAAGCAATGGAACAAATCGAGGAGACTCAAGATGTGTTCAAAGAGGATCTTGACCAAGTAAAGGGTGACGTAAGCTCAATGAAAGGAGATTTGAGTCAGGTTCTTCTAGATTTGAAGAGCATTATTTACAGGCAGGACCGAATTCCCAGGGTAGCTTTTGAAGAGGTAGCCCAAACCATTGGTGCATCGAGCGATCACCAACCAAGGAAAGAGTCAGAAGCAGGACCCCAAAAGTACACCATGGCCTAGCAATAGGTTGAAACTGAAGGGTTCATCCCACCACCATCAAAAGTAGGGGCATTACATACCCTACAAATCCCAACCAATAATGCAGGCAACTACCTAGACTTGCAATACAGAGATCATGACCCAGAGGATGCTCACCAGGCACCCTTAAAGACAACTGGTACTCATGCTGCAGATAATCCACTGGGGTAATGAATCAATATAAATCCCTGGAGGAAAGGTTAAAAGATGTGGAAGGTTTTGATGCTTTCGAAGTAGATGCTCTAGAAATGGGTCTAGTTTCTGATGTGGGGATACCGCTAAAATTCAAAGTACCTGACTTTGGAAAATATAAAGGGCTCACTTGTCCAAGGAATTATCTTCATATATATTGCAGGAAGATGCATACCCATGGCCATGATCAGAAGATAATGATCCACTGTTTCTAAGACAGTCTGAGTAGGGCATCTTTAGACTGGTACATGCAATTGGAACGAACACATATCCGAACCTGGGCAGATCTTGCTAATTCTTTCTTGAAGCATTACAAATATAACCTGAACATGGCGCCTACCCGCATGCAACTCCAAAATATGTCCCAAAAGAAGGAAGAATCCTTCAAAGAATATGCTCAAAGATGGAGGGAGATGGTATCCCATGTACAACCACCACTGCTGGAAAAAGAACTCGTAGACATGTTCATGGGAACCTTACAAGGGCTTTATTATGAGAAAATGGTGGGAAGTGTCTCGTCGGGATTATCAGACCTAGTGACTATTGGCGAAAGAATTGAAACTGGGTTAAAAAGAGGGAAGATATCACGGGGGGTCGTCAAATGCCCCTTACAATTCAAAAAGACCGGCTTTAAATTTCCAAAGAAGAAAAGAGGGAGAAGTCAATGTTGTGGCCTTACAACCAAGGACATCACAAGCATTGGTGATCCCACAAGGACAAAGGCAAGACAGGTTTAAAAGACCACCTAGAAATTTTGATTCACTGCCCATGCCACCAAGCCAGTTATTACAACACTTGGTTAAGGCATCCTTGGTGGAAATCAAGCCTTTAGCTCCTCCAGTCGGGCCGCTCCCGCAAAGATACAATACCAACTCCAAGTGTGAGTACCATGCATACTCTCCGGGGCACACCATAGAATAATGTTGGGCATTCAAGCATAAGGTTCAGGATTTGTTAGAATCTCAAGACATCACCTTGGAGAAGCCTAACATCAAATAAAACCCTATGCCTCCACACGATGGGCCTACAATAAATGCAATTGAGGTGGTCACCGACTTTGGGGAAACCATAAAGGCAAAAACCCTATCAACTTGTTGAAAGAATATATGTTCGAATATGGATTCTTGTTAGAGCATATTGAAGCTTTTGAAATAACTCTGCAAAAGCTAGTGGATCAGGGGATAGTCTAATTCGAACTGTACCCTGAGGAAAAATATGTAGCCACGATTGGAGGGAAAAAGCCACTAGTAGTCCCTTTCCAGGGCACAAGTCTTACCAAGAAAACTCTAGTCATCCCGTGGGGAGAATAAGCAGAGATTACAAGAAGGGCACCTAAGCAGACTCTCTTAATACCCACCACTCCAAAAGCCACGATGGTAATTAAGGGATCGTCACCTATCCCTTATGAAAATAACAAGGCAGTACCATGGAATTATGACTCAGTTGTGTACATCAACAGGGTGAAGCAAGAAAGCGGGTCATCCTCAAGTCAGGGACATGAAATTTCAAACATAGTAGGGACAGGAGGTATGACCCGAAGTGGTCGAATTTTTGGAGCCGAACTATCAAAAAAGACGGATGTGATTCCAACGAAGGACAAAGGAAAAGCAGTGGTTGATACAAATCAAGAAATAGAACCTCCAAGTAAAGACTTTACCGATCAAGAGGCAGAAGAGTTTCTGAAAATAATCAAAAAAGTGACTACGGAGTGGTGGATCAGTTTCACCAAACTCCAGCAAAAATCTCCATACTCTCACTACTCATCAACTCTAAAGCACACCAGGATTCTTTGATGAAGGTGTTAAGTTCAGCTCATGTCGCAAAATAAATTTCAGTAAATCAGTTTGACAATATCATAGCAAATCTAACATCCGGATCCTACCTGGGTTTTGGCAACAGTGAATTACCGCCAAAGGGCCGAGCTCATAACAAGGCACTCCACATTACAATGCAAATAGGTACTACCCATTTGTCCAGGGTTCTTACTGACACTGGTTCCGCTCTTAATGTGTTTCCAAAGTCAAGTCTCATAAAGTTGACAATAGACGCCGTGGTAATGAGACCAAGTTCTACGATAGTAAAGGCATTTGACGGTTCTCGAAGCTCGGTGTTAGGAGAGGTGGACCTTCCAGTTAAGATTGGGCCGCATATCTTCAATATCACTTTCCAGGTCATGGATATCGAACCAACGTACACTTGTTTACTGGGGAGACCTTGGATCCATGCTGCAGGGGCAGTAACCTCGACCATGCATCAAAAATTGAAGTTCCTAGTGGAAGGGAAGTTAATCATAATTGACAACGAGGAAGACATCTTTGTAAGCCATATTGAATCATATAGATATATCAATGTCGATGAAGACTGTATAGCTACCCAGTTCCAAGCGTTGGAAATTTCTTCAATGGTGACATTACCAGTCGAGAAGGGTAACAAGACTAAAGTGACATCATGGAGAGATATGCAAACGACTATGGGATGTGATTCCTTGAAACGTTGGGGAAAGCTCCCAGAAATTCCTGAGAAGAAGAATCACTTTGATTTGGGCTATGAATCATTGGAAGCTACTCTAAAAGGCAAAGCACGTTTCCCCCCGATCTAAGAGACTTTTTTCAGCAAAGGAACAGAGCATGGCGGACATGTGGCGATGATATCAAGCAAAGTTAATACCAAAAGGGAAACTGACTTCATCAGAGAGGGCATCCCAGGAGAAAAACTCAAAGGATGGACTGTTGTGGAGATTCCTGAGATCTTTGTCTTTCCTAAGTAATGTTTTTTATTTTGAAAGAACCTATGTCAAACCCAAGGCATAGGGGTTGCTTGTAAGGGTTTTTCTTGTTTTTGTTTCAGACAATATTTACAATTAATGAAAGTTATATTCTGTTTTCAATTATGATCCTTGTCTTTCTTTTGCATTTATCTATTAAATTTAAAAAAATGGAAATACTTTCTCTTCATACGCATTTTCAAATTCCAAGCACTATAATATGCACCAAAACATGATAAATGTGCAGATCCATGCCCAAAATTACCGATAACGTCACTGCTACGACCCGATACGTTTTTGATGCTCCTATCAACCAAGCTGAAGAGGAAGATGACGAAGATATTGAACTCTTCGAGGAAATGGAAAGGGAAATAGAGTGAAAGGATGACATCATACAACCATATCAAGAGGCTATTGAGACCAATAACCTTGGCACAGAGGAAGATCCAGAAAAAAATTAAGCTAGAGGCAATGCTGGAGCAGATCGTCAAAGACAGGTTAATCAAGTTATTACAAGAGTATATGGATATATTCTCTTGGTCCTATAGGGACATGCCAGGGTTGGATACAGACATCATGGTGCATGGACTACCTCTCAAAGAAGGGTGTTCTTCAGTCAGATAAAAACTCAGAAAAACTCGTCCAGATATGTCCAGCAAAATCAGAGAATAGGTTCTCAAACAGTTTAACGCAGGGTTCCTAGCAGTGGTAGATTATCCACCCTGGATAGCTAACATTGTACCGGTACCAAAGAAGGATGGCAAAGTACGCATGTGCATATATTATCGATACCTAAACAGGGCAAGCCCCAAGGACGATTTCCCGTTACCCCACATAGATGTCTTAGTGGACAAATCAGCTCAAGCCTCAGTATTCTCATTTATAGACGGTTTCTTGGGCTATAATCATATCAAAATGGTACCCGAAGATACGGAAAAGACTACTTTCATGATACCTTAGGGAACTTTCTGCTACAAAGTAATTCCATTCGGTCTCAAGAACATAGGGGCAACCTATAAGAGGGAAATGGTCACGTTATTCCATGATATGATCCATAATGAGGTTGAAGTATACGTAGATGATATGATTTCCAAATCCCATACGGAGGAGGAACACATCATACATCTGTAAAAGTTATTCGAGCGACTGTGTAAGTTCAGACTGAGGTTAAATCCGAATAAATGCACATTTGGCGTCAGATCAGGAAAACTGTTAGGTTTCATTGTAAGCCAGCGGGGTATCGAGGTGGACCCCGACAAAGTAAAAGCTATACAAGAGATGCCTGCACCAAGGACAAAAAAAGAAGTACGTGGTTTCTTAGGGCGATTGAATTACATCTCAAGGTTCATATCGCATCTAACTACTACATGTGAGCAAATATTCAAGTTACTACGAAAAAATCAGACGGTAGTATGGAATGATGATTGTAAAACTACCTTCGAGATGATAAAACAGTATCTGCAAGAGCCACAATTCTTAATGCCACCAGTCCCCGGAAGACCACTCATCATGTATTGACAGTGCTCGAAGGGTCAATGGGTTGTGTTTTGAGACAGCAGGATGAAACATGTAGAAAGGAGCATGCAATCTATTACTTCAGCAAGAAATTCACGGATAGTGAAACCAGGTACTCAATCCTTAAGAAAACTTGTTGCGCATTGGCTTGGGCTACCAAGAAATTGAGACAATATAGGTTTACCCACACTACGTGGTTAATAGCAAGAATGGATCCTCTAAAGTACGTGTTTGAAAAGCCAGCTCTTACCGGAAGAATCGCACGATGGAAGATGCTACTATCAGAATATGACATCCAATATGTCACAAAGGACATCAAAGGTAGTATACTAGCTGATCATCTGGCTCACCAACCGCTATCAGAATATCATCCCATGAAATTCGACTTTCCCGACGAGGATGTAATATTCATAACTGACTACAAAATACCCGGACCTGACGAAGGGCCCGAGCCACGGGCACGTTGGACACTCATGTTCGACGGGGCTTCAAATGCTCTAGGCCACGGTGTAGGGGCAGTATTGACATCTCCAAAGAATTATCACAAACCCTACACTGCAAGGTTGTGTTTTGACTGCACCAACAACATCGCTGAATACGAAGCCTGTTTACTAGGACTGGAAGCTGCCATCGATTTGAGAATAAAGCACCTCGAAGTATTTGGGGATTCTGCATTAGTCATATACTAGGTTAATGGCGAATGGGATACTAAACACCCTAAACTGATTCCATATCGAGAACATGTTTTAAAGTTAGCCGCGGAGTTTATAGAGATCACTTTCAGTCATATCCCACGAGAAGAAAATCAAATGGCAGATGCCCTGGTAACTCTATCAGCTATGTTCAAGGTTACTTGGACGAATCACGAACCACGTATTATGACCAGGCATTTAGAAGAGCCCGGACACTACCTTGCTATTAAGGAAGGACGTGGCAATAAGACTTGGTTATATGACATCAAGAAGTACCTGGAAAGGAAGGAATATCCAGAAAATTCCTCTATCATTGACAAGCGAACCCTGCGAAGGTTAGCTTCAAAATTCTTTCTGAGTAATGGAGTGGTATACAAAATAAACTATGACATGGTGCTACTCAGGTGTGTGGAAAAGAAAGAAGCATATACGCTCATGATAGAAATCCACGAGGGTACTTTCGGAACTCACACAAATGGGCACGCCATGGCTAGAAAGATTCTGCGAGCAGGGTATTATTGGTTAACACTGGAAGCCGATTGTTATCACTACACGAAAACGTGTCATAAATGTCAGATCTATGCCGACAAGATAAATGTACCACCAACTCCTTTGAACTTCATGAGCTCCCCTTGGCGATTCTCAATGTGGGGAATTGATATGATTGGCATGATCGAGCCGAAAGCATCCAACGGACACCGCTTTATATTGATAGCCATCGACTACTTTACCAAGTGGGTAGAGGAAGTGTCCTACACCAACATAACAAGTCAAGTGGTTACACACTTCATCAAACAAAACATCATATGTAGGTACAGTTTCTCAAGCCGGATAATTATAGATAACTGGTCTAATTTAAACAATAAGATGATGAAGGAACTGTGCGACGAATTCAAAATTGAGCATTATAATTGCTCACCGTACAGACCAAAGATGAACAAGGCCGTTGAAGCAGCCAACAAAAATATCAAGAAGATCATCTAGAAGATGGTAAAGACATACAAAGATTGGAACGCAATGCTTCCCTTCGCCCTGCATGGCTATCGCACCTCTGGACGCACATCGACAGGCGCGGCTCCTTTCTCACTAGTATATTGCATGGATGCGGTGCTCCCGGTGGAAGTTGAGATACCATCAGTTCGGATCCCGAGGGAAACAAAGATGGAAGAAGCAGAGTGGGTGCAGACATGACTTGACCAGCTCAAACTTATTGAAGAAAAAAGATTGAAAACTTTGTGTCATAGTCAGCTACATCAAAAGAGAATGAAGAGAGCCTTCGACAAGAAAGTCCACCCTCGAATATTCAAGGAAGGGGATCTAGTGCTCAAGAAGATTCTACTACCTCGCCTCGATTCACGTGGTAAATGGACACCCAACTACGAAGGTCCATATGTAGTTAAAACAACATTATCTGGAGGTGGTCTCATCCTCACAACAATGGATGGGGAAGAACTACCGCCTCCAAAAAATTCAGACGCAGTCAAAAAATACTTTGTATAAAAATCTCACTAAGCTCGAACCCCAAAAGGGCGACTTAGGCAAAAAGGAGCGTCCCGGTGGATCGAAAACCCTAAAGGGAGATCCAGGAAAAAATTAGGGGCATATAACAAGAAAATTATCCTGGTGGATTGAAAACGCGGAAGGGCAATCCAGGCAAAAGTTAGGGATTTCATACAAAGAAATAAAGAACAAAAAGAATGCAATCTAAGAACTACGACTATGAACCACGAAGGAATCAATAAACTAAGAAGCAAAGGAGATAAGATCATCAAAAGATATGGGAAAACAACAATAGAGATTATCATTTTTCATTGCCATTTACTGTTTTAAAACTTTATGTAATTACCTCTTTATAGGAATTGCATCTTATATTCTCGCCTACTCTGAGGCATATCAATAAAACATTTATTTTCTTTACATCTTTCGAATTATGTTTTTCTTTTCTCAGATTTGTTTACAAAATGCTATGTTTATTACTCGTGAATATTGTCTTGAAATCATTTTGGGGAATTAGCAAAATAAAAGCGTTCGAAAAAACATCGGAAAACATTAGAAAAATATTTGAAAGAAATTCCACATCTACATCCATGCACATAATTGTGCCTACTCCTACATCTATGCGTCCGTACACAAAGTCTATAGCGTTTATGCCTACACTTGCAACACGAGGACTACGTTTGCACGCGTTCACGCACATGTCTACTCATGCGTTAACAATACAAATTCTATACCCATGTCCGTGTCTACGCCTTCACTTACAATATAAAAGTCTACAGATATGCCAATATCTGCGTCTACACCTACGCACATGCCATTACCTACATCTACATCAACACGCGCATACACAATGCAAAACCAATGTTCAAATTTTGCTAACATTATCAACCTGTGTTCAAGATCAACAATGTTATGACAACACACAATGCCAGGGATCGGTAACTCTAAGCCAATGGTTTAAAGGAGATAATGACAGAAGTAGTCCTCATAACATTTCAAAGCATACGCGTATTTTACATACATTTCATACATACATCTGGCATATCCAAAGCATGCATACCCTATACATTTTGCATACATACAAACATTCAATACGCATGCGTACGCCTGTATCATGCAGCAAACAAACAATACTACCCTCAATTCAATCATCTAAGGTCTATTAACCAAACACTTCTCCTGCGATCCAACCCGTCATTTAAGTCTCCATGCCGTGACGCATTCAGCCCATTACCTAAGTCTCCATGCAATAATGAACAAAACTCAGCACATTGCCTCTAAGCCACAATGTATCCTCAAAACTCAACACATTTCCTCTAAGTCGCAATGTATTCACAAACTCAGAACATTTCCTCAAAGCCGCAATGTATCTGCAAAACTCAATACATTGCCTCTAAGCCACAATGTATTCGCAAACTCAGAACATTGCTTCTAAGCTGCAATGTATTTGCAAAACTCAACACATTGCCTATAAGCCGCAATGCATTCTCAGAACTCAAACACATTGCTCCTGAGCTGCAATGTATTCGCGCTCGACTTATCACCTCAGACTTCACGCAACAATCCCCGGGCATAAACTGAGGCCTCGGTCTTCAAGCAGCCATGCACCGTCAAGTGTTATTCATCCTCTAAATGGGTGAATAAGCCAAGACATACGAAACAGTTCTTTTAAGATCAAAAACTATCTGCCTCATTATCAAACCCTGGTAAGCGATATTTCATCAGCTTTGCCTACTTTCCTAAAGACTCGTAAGGGTATGCTATATCAGTGTAACCTTATGTTTGTCGGACAAATTTTGGGATACTTCAAGTATTCAATAAACTTCCAATCATAATGCACAAGACTCGATTTCTCTCACGCTATTCGACTAGAATATAATTGAATAGGGGCAGCTGTCGTACCCCAAATTTGTCCTACCTCGATGATTTTATTTTTTTAAAGATTTAAATAGAAGAAATACTTAATTAAAGATGGTACAGCAGCATCTGGTGGCCCATCTTTATCCAAGAAAGAAGGGTGTATTTTAATTCAAGAAAATGGGGCTTTCTAAATCGGAAAGACTCATAAATCTGTTCATGGCGCATGTTGGCCAATGGCCCATTCAATTCAAAAATAAAAAATTATTCGAGTAATTACTAAGTTATTAAATTATTAAGGCGACTTAAGTTTAATTTGCTATTAATTAAGTAACTTAGCCCATTTAAGTGTTTGTCGTTAGTAAAAAAGGGGTGTGTTTATCAATTTATAGGCCCAATTAATGTTTTAGACACTTACCATCTTATCTCAAAAAAAGAAAATGTTTTATTAAAATATTTTTGCTTAGAATCACTCACTTAAAAGTTGTTTTGGGCCCCAATCTGGATTAAAAAGAAAAAGGTTTGCTGTAAGGAAATTTTTGTTGTTAATTAGGGCCTAATACTTGGCCCATCTCGCATTTGGCATTTGCGGAATTATTTTCTGGTTTATGTTTTTATTAGGATTAATAAATAAATTTTTTATATAAAAAACTTTGTTTTAGAAAGATAAAGTGTTATTGGATTAGATTAGGAAGCCCAGTTGGGCCGGGTTATACAAAAAAAAAGTTTGTTGTAAAGTGCATTTGTTGGACCGAAAATAAAAAACGCAGGCCCAAGTCATAAACAGGTACTGTGTAGATTAACCAAAGACCGCACATGTTTTTTTGGCATTAACGGGTACTGTACAAATCAAACCCTAAACTAAAGTTGCAGAAACAAAATAAAATCAAATTTTTACAGTAATAATAAATTGAATCTTCGTCTAAGATTATAACAAAATCTACAGACTGAACCATTTCCATCCAAATCAAATAAAACATTACTAAATCAAATTCAAGTATACAAAATCTTTTACAAATCGAATCACAGAGCTACTGAATCAAATTTATGCAAATCAAATCTCAGAAAAAAATCAATTACATTGAACAGTAAATCCCTAATTGATCTAATAGTCTTAAATCTAAGTAACTGTAACGCTAACAAATTGAAACCCTAAATACTAAACTGTATAAATAGAAGAAGAGGATACAGGGACGAAAAAGAGAGATGGAGATATTCTGAAACAGGGGACGGAAAAAAAGAATAGTACAAGAATTGAAGAAGAACGCGTAGAAGTCGTACAACCTCGTTTGTAGTTGAAGAAGGGAGAAGAAGCAATTACGGTTTCAATGTCTGAAACTCTAATCGAGTGATTGCATCACTGCCGTCATTAGCCTTCTTTCGCCAACTCTCCTAACCAGAACCTGCAATCAAAGAAGACGGAGGGATTAACATCAAAAGCTCAAAGGTCAGAGAACAAGCAAATCATGAAAGGGTAAAAAATGCAGCTTTTTATTTTTGTTGTTGTTTTTATATTTGGGTTTTGTTGGGTAGGGTGAAAATAGAGGAGGTTAGGTTTATATTTGGCTTTGGAAGGGAGGTCAGGTGTGAGTGTCGCCGCCGCGGGGTTGTCGTTTTGGTGTTAGGGTTGAAAGGGGGGGGTAAGGGTTTGTAAGAAAGAGAGAGAGGAGATGGAGATGAACTATAAAACGAAAAATATGAAAATGAAATAAAAACCAAAATTGTATAATCCGTATCGATCCCATACAAATGCGCCCATAATAATTAGTATGTACCTTCAAATCCCTTTCGTTTGATCATGATTGAATGGCCGTGAGGCCAAATTCACCATAAACTCCATGCACCCTCGCCACACTAGAATACACGGATCCTCCCTTCAAACTGTAATGGGCCAAGCCCATTAAGGTTAACACCCCCTTCTGCCTAGTTTCTAAACACCAAAACAAATTGCACCCCCCTGTCCAACAATCGTAATGGGCCTAACACAAACTGTTAACAACACCCTATCTTTTTACTTAATAACTTAAAAATACACCCTCTCCTGAAATTAAATATTTTTTACATTTTCTATATAATTATTATTTTCTTCTTCTTATTATTATTATATTATATTATTATATTTTTTATTATATTTTTTATTATTTTTAGTTATAATTATTATTATTATTATCATTAATAGTAATTTTTATTTATAGTGTTATTATTTATTATATGTAAATATTACTTATTATCATAAATATATTATGTTTATTTAAAACTCATGAACATGTTTTTATACATATTTGCATTAAATATTTTTATCATGCATTAATCAAGAGATCTTCGCAATTAATACGATTAAAAGACACCAACAAATCATCAAACTTTTTTCGCAATAAACTAAACTATTCAACTATTTTTTTCGAAAAAGGGTTTCAAACTAGTTTTGACTTACTGCACATTCAGTCAAAATCTCCGCAATCATTACTCCCGACCGAGTGCGAAATGATTCAAAATATGTTTGCAAACCCCTTAAAAACACCAACCCATACGAACTACGAATTGGGACTCTGATTCCTCATAAGAGGATACGTAGGCATACGATCAAAAATCGTGGCGAGTCTTTCTAATTAAAACTTAAAATCCTGTTTACCCTGAACCTAAACCTAGATTCTAATATCTTTGTGAACAAGGTATATGAAAGGGGCCTAACACATTTCTTTCGTCTAATTGAGTCTGAAACCTGGAATCTCTGTCCGTGAATTAGGGTTTTCTGTTAGATTCCCTTCCCTGGGATAAAAACTAATAGTGGCGACTCTTGATTAAAAAATCAGTTGCTACATATGTTAGTACAAGATCCAAGCTAAGAAAAACACTATGGTAGGAACAAGCCAGAACATCAGCAATGACTATGATGATGATAAGGAAAGAATCAACGGTAAACCTCCAGTCTTTGATGGAGAAAACTTTGACTACTGGAAAGAAATAATTGAAAGCTTCTTTCTGGCTCATGATGCTGATTTATGGGATATGGTAATTGATGGATACATGCATCCTGTGGATTAAAGTGGTCAGAAGATTGATAGAAAAAGAATGCATGACCATCAAAAGTGTGACTTCAGAAATCATCACAAGGCCAGAACGATTCCTCTTAGTGCCATCTCATATTCAGAGTATGAGAAGATCTCAAACAAAGAGATAGCTAAAAACATGTTTGATTCTATGAGAATGACGCATGAAGGCAACATACATGTTAAAGAAACCAAGGCACTTGCGCTCATTCAGAAATATGAAGCCTTCAAGATTGAAGAAAGTGAATTCATTGAAGCAATGTTCTCAAGATTCCAGATTCTAGTTGGTGGGCTGAAAGTTCTTGACAAAGGGTATTCAACTGTTGATCATGTAAAGAAGATCATCAGAAGTTTACCAAAGCAATGGAGGCCAATGGTCACTGCTCTCAAGCTGGCAAAAGATCTCAACAAGATATCTCTAGAGGAACTTGTCAGCTCACTCAGAAGTCATGAGATAGAGCTAGAAGATGATGAGCCTCAGAAGCAAGGTAAGCCTTTAGCGTTAAAATCTAACCAAAAATATGATTCTAAAGTTTTGCATGCTATGGAATAAATCTTTGATGGATCCTCATCAGAAGAAGACGAATTATCTCTTCTCTCCAGAAGAGTCAATCAACTGTGGAAGCAGAGGCAAAGAAAATTCAGAAAATCCAGAAGAACAGGGAATCATAATGAATCACCCTCTGGATACATAAAGTCTGAATCCTCCTCTGGATACAGAAAGTTTGAACCCTCGTCTGGACATAGAAAGTTTGAATCTTCTTCTGATCACAGAAAGTCAAGCAACATGGACATCGTCTGTTATGAGTGCAATGAACAAGGGCACTATAAAAGCGATTTTCCAAGGCTTAAGAAGGAGAAACCCAAAAAGAAGTTCTTCAAGGAGAAGAATAAAAGTCTCATGGCAACATGGGATGACTCGGATACTTCTGATGCTGACACGGAGTCAGAAGATGAAAGAGCCAACACTGCTCTTATGGCTAATGTGACAGAAGACAGTGAAGAATCTGGGTCAGAATCAGAATCCGACATAGAAGAGGTATTTCCTTACTTTACTGTTAACTTTACTAAAGCTGAATTAGGAGAAAGTATGAGTGAAATTATGGAAAGATATCAGCAGCTTTGAGTCAAATTCAAGAACCTGAAAAAGGATCTTGTTTCTGACTCTGAAGAAACTGAGAATCTAAGATTAGAAAATTCTGAGTTAAAAGTAATAATTTCAAAACTTGAAAATGATTTACAAAACTCTCAGAAGGAAACAATCTCAGAAGGAAACAAAACTCTCATAGCTTTCAGAAGTTTCTGGATAAAAACATAGATAGAAGCAAGATGGCTTCAATGATCTATGGAGTTAGCAGAAATGAAAGAAAAGGTATAGGATACCAAGGTAAAGTATCCCCACCTAAGAAAGTCATGGACTTAGTTATTAAATGCACACCATTAAAATCTCACTTCACCTATGGGCACACACACGACTTGAAATACACCAGTAATGATTATTCTTCTAAACCAAAATTCAAACAAAATTTTGGTAACACTAACAAACAAGGACTCAAAAAGATAAGGGTACCTAAGTGCAAAATTATATATGTAGTAGATATCTTTGATAGCAATGCTAAAACACCAGTCATGGTACCTGGACTCTGGATGCTCTCGACACATGACGGGAAGAAAGCATATGTTCCAAAGTATGGAACTTAAACCTGGAGGCTACGTGGGTTTTGGAGGCAATCAAAGAGGGAAGATCATTGGCTCTGGAACAGTAGGTAACTGTAACCTCCCTTATATTAATAATGTTCTGTTAGTAGATGGATTAATGCATAACCTGTTATCCATAAGTCAATTAAGTGATAACGGTTATAATATAATCTTTAATCAAAATTCATGCAAATTGTTAGTCAGAAAGATTGAACTATCCTATTTAATGGAAAGAGGAAAAACAACATTTACAAGATAAAACTTTTTGAACCAAACAGTCAGAACGTAAAATGCCTTTTGTCTGTTAGAAAGAGCAATGGGTCTGGCACAGAAGATTGTGGCATGTTAGTATGAGAAGAATATCTCAGATTAACAAACTCAATCTGGTCAAAGGACTTCCTAATCTGAAGTTCAGCTTAGATGCTCTGTCATGTCAAAAAGGAAAATTTTCAAAACCTCCTTTTAAAGAAAAAAATGTTGTTTCTACCTCTAGACGATTAGAACTTCTGCACATAGATCTATTTGGACCAGTGAAAACTGCATCCGTTAGTGGCAAGAAGTATGGGTTAGTGATTGTAGATGACTATAGCAGATGGGCATGGGTAAAGTTCTTAAGACACAAGGACGAGTCACATTCTGTGTTTGTTGCTTTCTGTAACCAAGTTCAGAATGAGAAAGATGTTCAGAAACAAACTGAATGAACAAGGAGAAGTCATCAGAAATAAGGCACGACTGGTTGCACAAGGTTATAATCAGCAAGAGGGTATAGACTATACAGAAACCTTTGCTCCAGTCTTCAGGTTAGAATCTATCAGACTCTTAATCTCTTTTGCTGTAAATAATGGCATCACTCTGTATCAGATGGATGTCAAAAGTGAATTCTTAAATGGTTACATTGATGAAGAGGTTTATGTGCACCAACCCACTGGGTTTGAAAATTCCAAACACCCAGAATATGTTCTCAAACTAAAGAAATCGCTTTATGGTCTAAAACAAGCTCTCAGAGCTTGGTATGAAAGACTAAGCAACTTTCTGTTAGAAAAGGAATTTACCAGAGGGAAAGTGGACACAACCTTATTCTGTAAGACATTTAAGAATGACATCTTAGTTTGTCAAATTTATGTAGATGATATAATATTTGGATCTACTAAACCTTCTATGGGAAGATAATTTTCTAAGTCTATGCAGGTAGAGTTTGAAATGAGCTTGATGGGAGAACTCAAATTCTTTCTGGGCATTCAGATCAATCAAACTCTAGAAGGAACTTACATTCACCAGAGCAAATACGTCAGAGAACTTCTGAAGAAATTTGACCTATCAGAGTGTAAGCCATCAAAGACTCCAATGCATCCCACATGCATTTTGGAAAAGGAAGAGGTAAGTAAAACGGTAGAACAGAAGATCTAATGAGGTATGATTGGTTCTCTCTTATATCTTACAGCTTCAAGGCCTGACATTTTATACAGTGTTTTCTTATGTGCCAAATTCCAATCAAATCCTAGATAATCTCACTTAACAACTGTTAAGCGAATTTTCAAGTATCTGAAAGGTACTACTAACCTGGGTTTGTTCTATAGAAAAACTAGTGAATACATTTTAGTAGGGTACTCTGATGCTGACTTCGCTGGAGATAGAGTAGAACGAAAAAGTACTTCAGGAAGCTGCCAGTTTCTGGGAGACAATCTAATCTCATGGACCAGCAAGAGGCAGTCCACAATTGCATTGTCAACAACTGAAGCTGAATACATAGCAAGTGCTGGATGAGCACACAGATACTCTGGATGAAAAGTCAGCTTGAAGACTTCAACATATTTGAGAGTAACATCCCTATATTCTATGATAATACTTCTACAATATGTTTATCTAGAAATCCAATTTTGCATTCTAGGGCTAAGCATATATAAATAAAACATCTGATCAACATGTCTTTATAAGTTAGGAGTACAATTGCATCAGAATCTATCTAAGAAGATCTGAACCTTTCATTTCAAAGATAGAGGCGTCCAGTTCACACTATCAAACATTTATCATCCTCTCATAAGCTACCTTCTAAGGCTGAACACGCATACAAATTCTAGAGGGTCTAAGGCTCTGATTGGATGCATTGAGACACACGTCATTGGTAACAGTTTCTTATCTCCACGCATTCCCCTATTCTCAGGTTTCATAATTGCAGTGGAATCATTAATTTGTTTTCTATTTCTTATTGATTAAGTTTTCAAAATTAATTATAAATACACAATCACTATTTCATTCACTTCTTCTCGCTTCTATTACTTTCTCTAGCTTTCGTTTTGCAAAAACCCTTTTCTCAGAAATCTCAAAACAAACTGTGTGAACAATGGCATCTTCCTCAAGCGTCAAAAATCTTCAAAGTGCTCCTTGTTCTTCTTCAACAGTTGAATAGTACGAGGAACCAATAAGAACATTGATTTTGAAAGCTTGAAGGAGAATGGCTTTGATCTTTCTGAAGATGTAACTGCTCAAGGCTGGAACAAGTACTTTGATCGTCATCTAGGTCCAGTATTCCCCTTTCTAGTAAAGGAATTCTGGGTTCATGCAACTTCATCTAATCATCAAGTTACGTCTTACGTAATGGGGAAGAAGATTGTAATCACTGAAGACTTGATTGGAAAACTGATTGGGTACAATGGCAGCAGAGTTAGGTGCAGCGACATGGCTGAAAAATGTTCTGACCTAAAAGCCATAGAAAGAGTTATTTTTACTTTTGGACATCCCTCCAGCAAGATTAGGGATTTGAAGGATTACTAAAGAGTCTGGGCTAAGATCATTCTGGGATGTATAAACCACAGGAAGCCAACAAGTTCTCCTCACTGCATCAATATTGATCAACAGTTTCTGCTATATTTGATTTCAAAGAAGACAAGAATAAATCTTCCACACTTGCTTTTCAATCATCTGAGAACAAGCGTGAAAGAAACAAGGGAAGAAGAAAGGACAAAAAGGGATTGGATTCCTCTGGTATGATTAATCTTTGATATTATGACGGAGAATAGGTTGATAGAGCATCTGACAGAAGCTCAGCAGATTAACACACCAGAAGCATGTGCTGGAAAACCCCTTAATGCCAAAAATCTGAAAAAGATGAAGATTATTGATAACATTAAGAAGGAGCCAACAATTGCTACTCATGAAGTCATCACATCAAGGAGAATCACTCTGAAAGATTTTCCTTTATTTTCTGAGATTGATGCTTCACCAGAAATTTTGGTCAGATACTTAGAGGCTTGCAAGGAAGATGGAACAACTCCAGAACTTAACATTCGTGGTCTGCATAAGCAAGCTCCAGATGTTGTGTTAAAGAAATCCAGAAAGAGAAAGGCAGTAGAAGAAGGATCTTCTCAGAGGACTCCCAAAGCTGCTAAAAAGAAAGGTAACACTTCCTTTATTTTTGTTGTAGAATCAATAGCTTTTCCAACATTTGAAACACTCCCCCCTCAACCAAAGAAGATCCCTCACCTCAAACTTTTGAAGACTTTGATATAGCGTTTGATCCTTCTGTAACCCTTGGAAACTTCCTAAATGAACCTCACTCTCCCAATCCAAATCTAGAATAAAATCAGCCAGAACTTGCTAGAGTTCTTTCTGATATTGATCTATTTGATCAAGACTTTCATACCCTTATCCCAAAAAATCCAAACCTTCATACTCCTCAACCAGAACATCAAAACCTCCATACTCCTCAACCAAAAAATCAAAACCCTCATACTCCCCAAATAGAAAATCCAAACTTTGAAACCCCTCAACAAGAAAATCCAAACACTCCCACAAACCAACTAGGAGATTCTTTCACATACTCTGATACCACTACCACTATTCCTGGATAACAGAACCTCTTATGGTTCGTCAACCTCTCTCCATTCTTTACATTCCATAAATACCATCACCATATCATTCCACTCCCCCAAACACACCTTATTCACCAATCTTAATTTCTGATTCTCCTACTCCCTCTCCCATTAACTGTCCAGATGATCACCTCAGAACCATCATTGACTTAGAAGCGTTGGACCACCTAGCTTCAACCTCCAATAAAATTGCCATCCCCAAACCTAAACCAACAATAACCAAAACAGATGTTGGTAAGAACTTATTAATTTTTGAAACAGAGTTAATGGAATGGGTTAATTCTTTGAAGCAAGCAAGTCTAGAAAATTCAAATCCTGCTGCTTCTGATTCTCATTGGGATCGGTTCAGAAGATGGTTCAAATCTGAATCCCATAGGCTGGAAGAATTAAGTTATGAAATGGCTCAACTGAATTTCAGTGATCAGCTGAAAGTATTCAAAGATCAAGTTCTGAGTCACTGGGAAAAGAAATCAATTCTTTTGATGGACAATGCTCCCTAGAAAGAGCACCAACCTTTAGAAGTTAATGAACCATGTTATGATAGTCACACTCTGGCTATTATTCAAGAAAAGGAAAATTCAACTGAAGAAGCAATTGAATCAGTAAATGCTGCAGAGTGTTCTGAAAGACTTGCATCCTCTTAGGAAACACCAGCTCCAACTTTTGTCATGCAAACTCTGGAAGAGTTAAATAAGGAGAATGCTTTAATCAACTAAAGATTGGATAAGAAAGAAGACACAACCAAAGAAATCAAGGAAATGCTTGGAAAGCAAGAAGAATTAAGCACTCAAATTAAGAGCTTGCTAGAAGTGTTGTTCACACGTCTTCTCCCTCCATCTTAGATTTTTTAACTTGTTTTCTGCATTCATTATCTTGTCTTATCTGGTTCTGAAAAAATGTTATTGATTTTTTTTAAATATAAATCATCCTTTTGACTATGATTATTAGTGTTTATATTTCTTTTTTATTCATGACAAAAGGGGGAGAACGTAAGATATTTTCAATAACAGTATACCAGGACAAGGTCTTAAACATTATGAATATCTTAACTTCTTAGTTTCTTCTAAAAGCATAAACAAGAACAGGCGGAAGGAGATGCATCAAAAACTCTGATCAGAATAAACTTCAGGGAAGTAATTCATCTATATCCGAGTACTCAACTCAGGGGAGACTCTCTAAAGCTTTTTGTTCTATCTATTGTTATTGAAAAATCCTAGTTTTTGTCATCATGAAAAAGGGGGAGATTGTTAGAACATAATTTGATTCTACAACCCTCGTATGAGTTTTGATGATAACAAACACAAAGAACAAATATGCACTCTAAAATTATGTTCTATTTTGTACAGAAGTTCTGACGGAAGTGGATCACAAGTTAAGCTACAAATTGTTCAGGTTGTGTACGCAGACTGATATCAGAATGTTTTGATGAATGGAAATCAGAATGTGCACTAAAGAGAAAGACATTTTAACTCTGAACGGAAGTCGAACGATGCAAATAGAACCTTATGATTCTGACTTCCCATGTTTTGAAGCAAAGCAACAAGCATATTCCTTATGTTCTGAAGCGTTACTATTCCATGAAAGAAGTATTAATTGCAACGACTACAAATAAACAAGGATCTTAATATTATGGAAATTACATTAACTGCCAATTATCAAGTTTCCATTTGCACAAATTGTTGCGCCTATTTAAACAAGCATCAAGGTTAAATCATTCACGATTTACATCACTGCTATCATACAATCTCTCAGCGCTGCAACTCATATTCATACTATTCTCTAAAATTGTGTAATACATCACAAGTTTATGATACCGTTTTAGTAACGAAAAACATCTTGTACACAGATTAATTCTTATTTTTGTTAGTGAATTTCCTTGAGATAAACCGGGTTGTGGTTGTACTCAAGAAGACTTTGGAAATTGTCAAAGTAGATTTGTAATCAGTTTGATTAGTGAATCAAGACCTCATTGGAGAGAGGCGAAATCACCTTGGCGGATGGACTGGAGTAGTTTGAGATCAAGAGAACCAGGATAAAAATCATCGTGTCATTTTCATTTGATTTTAAAGTTTCAATTAAACCCCCCCCCCCCCCCCCCCCTCCTTGTGTTTTTCACTTCTTCAAATCCTTGAAAGGGAAATACAATCCGTACGGGAGCAAATACTGAACGAAAATATTGAATCAAAATATAGAATCAAAATAAATGTCAAATACTAAAAGGAATAACAAAAGGGAAAATGAGATCTCCTAAGCACGCTTTCAAATCTCTGCCCTAAAACCATCAACCATTTTTCTATAAAGCTTGAGGAAGTCCTCAATATCCTTCGGGAGAGGGACCATTGTAGCCTCTGCATCCTTCAAACTCCTAGGGATATCCTCAAAGAGGTTGCTTTCTAAGAATGTGAGCTTTGCATGCTTGGTCTTGTATTTCACATACTCCTTGTAAAGTGTAGGAATTATGTGCTTTTTGTCTTCTCCCGCACGGGCTATATTTATGAATTGTTCTTCGCAATAACCTTTCTCGACCTTCATCTATTTGTATAGTTCCCTTTATATAAGAAAATTTTTTCGGAGATCTTCTAGTTCTTTACAGACTTCTTCATACTCCTTAACTTGTTAGGAAAGGTCACTTTCTTCTTTCATCCTTCTAAAGTATTCCTTTATTTCTGCCTCTCTTCCTTCTCGGGGGTTATAACAAGGTTTTGAATTTGTGCCCCTTGATTTTGAGTTTCTCCTTACAGTTCTTGGATTTCATCTCTCAAAGTTTCTTCCAATTCCCTTTTGTATTGGAGTGCTTTATTGTACCAACCATTCAACATTCCAATTTCTCTAGCAGCATCATTCAATCATTGATTATGGGAATCAAGATTGAAAGTAGAACTTAGAAACCCCTCAGTCATACGCTTTTTGAATCTGTTGATATTTCAGCTCAAGCACTTGTTACAAATTATTCTTCTTATAAGAAAGGTCATAAAGGTCATGCTTTAACCCCTTTTTTTCCCTTTGGGCTTGCTCAATGGCATCCCTTAGTTCTTCTACTTCTTCCACTGATATTGGAAGAGGATTTGGTATGTCTGGTTTGTATGTAGGGTCAATGTCGAATGGTATCTTTTTGATTCATATTCTATCCAAAACACACTGAGTATAGGGCTCTCTTGCCACAATATTTTTCCTACCAAATCCAACTCCTTTCTTGTGAATTTTACCCCAATCTTATTCGACCCTCAAAATCGCAAATTCCTCTTTTTTCTATTTTTAATTAATTTTTTATTATTTTCATAGTGTCGAAAAAATTCAAAAAAAATCTTAAAATTCCTTTTTTACTTCATTAGATTAATTTCGATGTTTTTATATTTTTATGAATTTATTTTCATCATTTTCCCTCTTTCTATTTGTTTCTGCCTATTTGAGACATAATTGATATTTATGTGTTTGTTGATAACATGGCTGAACAAAGAACTTTGAGGTAGTTGGCTGCCCCTGATGTGAACTATAATGGTGTATGTATTGACTATCTTGCAGCTGATGCACCTACTGAATCAAAATCTGATTTAATACACTTGTTGTCAAAGCTTAATAGTCTTACAGGTGAGGATCCGCATAATCTAAAGGAATTCCAGGTTGTGTGCTCAGCACCTTCTGAACCTTTGCTAGAGGACATTGTCAAACAAATGGCTGCAAATAATCTCCAGTATGAACAACAAATAGATTCTACTCTCCAGACTTTGCAAACACAGATTGAACAACTTGCCTATTTGATGAATATCATGCAACAAGCTCAAGGATCTAACCAACAACCCTTGGAAGAGAATTCTGTTTTTCCAATATAGTTGCTTTTTGAGACTGTTGATGATACTTGTATTGATTTATTTGCAGATGATTTTCCATCATTATTTGATTTTGATGATGTTTACTCTTGTGATGTTTGTACTGATATTAAAATTTGCTCTGTTTATGCTGAAATTGAGGCCTCCTTGCAAGTTGATATTCTTACTGCAGATGAGGTTGCAAATGAAGTTGTTCATGTGGATGAAGCTCTCGACACCCTGGCTGCCCGAAACAAATCATCCATCGAACAACCACCTTCCCGAGAGCTGAAACTAATTCCTGAAAATCTTAAATATGCTTATTTAGAGATGAATGAGAAACTTCCGGTTATAATTTCTTCTAAACATTATTTTGATCAAGAAAGTAAATTTTTACAGGTATTGAAGAAGCATAAGAAAGGAATTGGATGGATCTTGGATGATATTTATGATACTAGTCCGTCCATGTGTATGCATAGGATCTCACTTGAAGATGTAACAAATATAATGAGGCAACCCCTCAATCTTTTGATCTTTGGTGTTATGGAAAAGAAGATCACGTGCCCATTCAACACTTTTACTTATCAAAGATTCTTCTTTGATCCTGGAATAAAAGGTGAAGGCACTAATAAAAATTTCAAGTTCAACGCACATTACCCAAAGCTACTCCATGAGAGTCCCACGTTGGAAGAAGAAACTATATAATAGATCTCGTTGGGAAAGGCTACTTATGCGATCATCTATCCACCTTGACTCCTTGGGTGTGTTCTTTCCTCTCTCCTCGCTCTTATTTTATGCTTGTTTATTTCATTGAGGATAATGTGTGTTTTAAGTATGGGGGAGAGAATCATTTATTTGTTTTGTTTTCTTTGCTTTTGTTCTCTGTTTTCTTGTTTTATTTTCAGTTATAAAAAAATAAAAAAATATGCATCTTTTTGAAAGTTTTGGGTTATAGATTAATATGAGGTTAGTTGTGGAGACTTGGGAAAAGTTCACAAGATCGTTATCGTCTTAACACTGTAAGTCTCATGCATATGGAAGTTAATTTGAATTTTTATTATGACGTAGCCTTGAATTCTCATCTTTTAATAGCTCTTGAGTAGTTTATTTCAGCAGTTAGCACCATCTCACACGCACTTTACGCAGGGAAGCCGATGAAAATAAGTGAGTGATTCAAGTTTTATTTGAAAAAAAAAAGAAAGAAAAAGGAATGCGCCTTCTAAGTTTGGTGAACCTCACCCGGTCACTTAACCCAACAGTCATAGAACCTGCAAAAAAAAAGTCGATAATAAGACTCGTTGTTAGTTGGTTCAGTGGTTTCTGGTGCTGAACTTGGTAGGGCAGATTACGGTCCGATCCCCCGCAACTACAACCGAGTAAGCAAAGTGTTATGCCACGTAAGTACTAGAACCCCGTGCAAAAAGGATCAGAATCACTAAACGGTCACCTTACTATGAGTGTATGGAGATAACGGGCTTAATGTGATTGCGCCCGAATGAAAAAGAGCAAAAAGGAGGATGAGTAACTTAGGCTTTGGCATAATAATATGATTCTAATTAGTTTGTATATTCAAGAGACAAGATTAGTGTTCCTACAATATCCTTAGTGTGCAAGATTAGTACATATTGATGCAATCTTAACCGAAGAAGAGTTTGTAGCCTAGAATGAGTAGCTGATGATGTTGTTGTGTTTCTTTTGACTTTATTTTGCTCGGAGTGCAAAAGTTCAAGTGTGGGGGAATTTGATCAGTTCATTTTGATGCACATTCTTCCATGATTGTACTTATGCATTTTCATGGTTTGTTTAGCTTATTTTTGTATTTTATAGTGTTCTTCTATTTTAGTTTATTTCTACTCTTATTTGATTTTCGCACTTTATTTTCAGCATTAGTAGTCTGCACGAATAAATTCATAACTTGAGCTACGGAAGTCGGAATGAGGTGTGCTACCAGTAGTTTAAAAGCTAAGAGAAAGAGTTATGATTTTCATTCAGAAGTAGAGAGCTGAATCGGACTGTAGCAAGGCCATAAAATTCGTTGAAGTTACAACATTTTATATTTAAATTTTGGGTCATTTTGTGAGCAACCCCTTCATAGATTGATTTTGAATGATTGCAAATATATATATGAAACACTAAATACACGTGTGCACTATAAAATATAATATAACATGTTTGAATAAGCCAAAATTACATTTCTCTCATAATGCATCATTATGAGTCGACACATCAAGTTTTGTATCGATACATAGCTTTCTGAAGTCCCTGAAATTGTATCTCAAAACTATTATGTATCGATACAAAAGCTTATGAGTCGATACATAACTCTTTGATTAACCTGGAATGTAAATCTAAAAACTGCATGCATCGATACATAAATTTCATGCATCGACACATAATATTTTGATGCCCCTGTAATACTTGTATGAATCGACACAAAACCTTATGTATCGATACAAAACATTCTGATGATCCTGGAAAACATTTTGAAACTTATATGTATCGATACATAATATCATGTGTCGACTCATACTATGATTTAAATTCAAAAGTTAAATTTACAATCAGTATGTATCGACACATACACATTATGTGTCGACGGGTATAAAAGTGTTGGTTCTGTAAAACGCTACAACATGATTTTATATCGACTCAAAACATGATGTATCGACTCATCCTGTTACATATAACTAACATGAGTCGACACATGACCAACATGCATCGACTCATATCACTTTCTTTTTGACTAACCGTTTTCTGTTATAAATATAAGCAAGCATTTCTTCAGAAGCCACAGAGCAACATAAAAGATTGTGTGCAAAACAATTGTGAGCAACCAGAAGCTTTTCATTCCTTCATCTTCATCATCTTCTCAACCATCTTACATTCAACAACAACAAAGAAAATCAAACATCCTTGTTGAATTGAATCAAGCGGTTTGAGATATCGTTTAGTTGTGTATTGAAGAAGTCTAGTTGAGTTGAAGGTTGAAGAGGAAGCTTCAAGAAATAAACTAGAGGGTTTGTCCTTCAAGAACGGGTGTGTTCTTGAGGGTTTTGTCAGCCACGGTCTCACGAATCAGATTCATTTGTAGCTAGGGGTTTGGACATCGGAAGGATTTGAACAAACAGGTCGTGGAAGCAGAGGATCATTCGGTGACTTTGCAGGAAATCTTGATACAACTCATATCAAGTGGTAGTTCTTACAAGAAGAAGAAGATCATATGGATTTCTTTCTTTCTGTGTAATGTAACCTTGCTATCAAATATTCAGCATATTGATATAAAAGTTCTCAATTTCGATTTTGAAATTGAGAGGGAGACGTACCCACACGCGAGGACGACAGTGGGGAACTTCATTACCAAACTGCCTGCGTATCGTTCTCTCTTTCTTTCTCTTTACAATTTTACATATTCTATAATTTTGCAATTCAATTGGCATGCTAAGTTTTACAGTCTAATGATAAGCATAGTGGCTCAAAAAATTTCACCAAACCACCACTATTAAATCATTATACAAGCATACGCCAAGTGTTTGACAAAATTCCTATCAAATTTCTAAATTCATTAGAAATACTGTTTTATGATAAGTGCATTGAAACGTCAAGATTTCTGAGTTGTATATTCATCCATTTCATTTAATAAAAATCCAGCAAAGTTTTCACATGTCAAGTTTTCTAGTAGTCGGTTCAAAGTAGACAAAATTGATCCAGGACATTGATTTTCGCTGCTTTCAACTCGCTTTGATAAAACAATTTTAAATCCTTGAAAAAGTAAGAGGTGATCTATTCACCCCCCCCCCCCCCCCCCCCCCCCTCTCGATCACTTGCCACACCGTCTAACAAGTGGTATCAGAGCACCGGTTAGCTGGTGCTTTGTATCTACTCGTGACGCTATGGCCTTTGAACCAAATGGGGCATATAATAGAGCTCCTGTTTTCAATGGTGAAAACTATGGCTACTGGAAAGACTGCATGCGAGTACACATAAATTCCATTGACAGGAATGTATGGACTGCCATTCAAAATGGTCCTTTTCAAATCACCATGAGGAATGATGCAGGTGCAATAGTACCTAAACCTGAGGATCAATGGAATGAAATGGATGAAAAGAAATGGTCGTGCGATTGGAGAGGCAGAAATATGATGATCTCAGCACTTGGTGTTGCTGAGTATTATAGGGTGTCTCAGTGCACGTCCGCTAAAGAAATGTGGGACGCTTTAGAAATTTCCTGTGAAGGCACAACTGAAGTTAAAAAATCCCGCATTAATACACTCAATCAAGAGTTCAAGCTCTTTCGCATGAAGCAAGGAGAATCTGTCTCTGACATGCAGAAGAGATTCGTACATCTTGTGAGTCGTTTAAATGCACTTGGAAAACCTGTTTCCAATGAAATTGCTACTAATAAAATTCTGAGATGTCTTAGCAGGGAATGGCAACCTAAAGTAACAGCTATCAAGGAAGCAAATGACCTCACTACGCTTACCATTACAACTATGTTTGGAAAGCTGGAAGAACATTAACAAGAATTGCAAAGTCTTGAAAAATACGAAAATAAGAGTAAGAAAGAAAGGAACAAAGACAGGGAGGGTGAGAAGAAGTCAATAGCTCTAATGACTTCTAGCTCTAAGTCCTCAACCAAAGAGCAAGATGAAAATGGCTCAACTAGTGACGAAGGTTCTGATGATGAAGAAATGGGACTTTTTGTTCGGAGATACAATAGATTTATCCGAAAGAATGGAATCAAGCACTCCAATAAGAATCTCATAAGCTTTAGAAAACAATCCAAAGAACCAAGGCAGGAAGAAAATAAAAAGCAAAGAGGTAAAGGACCTTGTTACAATTGTGGTAAAGTTGGACACTACAAACCAGACTGTCCAAAGATGAAAAAGGATAAGGGAAAAGCTCCACCAAAGAAGTTCAACAAATAAAGAAGAGCTTATATTGCGTGGGAAAGCGATAGTGATTCATCAGACGATGACAGTTCAAGTTGTAGTGATGAAAGTGCAAATTTATGTCTGATGGCACATACAAAAAATCAATTCTACAACAAGAAAGACAACCACAACAAACAAGTAAGACAAGCATATCCTAACAACTTTTCTTCTATGACCTTTTCTGAACTAAAGTTAGCTTTTGAAAAACTGCAATACAAAGCTGAAGATGCCTTTAAGAGATTATCCTTCGATAAACAAATATTTTCATTTCTCGAGAGTAAAGTCTATAAAGCTGAAAAAGACTTAAAAAGTCTAAAAGCTAGTATTGCAGAAAGTTCAAAAGATAAGGATGTTACAGGATGTATTCCCAGAAGGGAATGTGAAGTTTGTCATATTTGGCAGCAAGAGGTTAGGACTCTTAATGCCAAATTAGAAAAAGCTTTACAGCCCAAAGTTACTTTTGTAATCGATCCTAAATTTTTTAAGAAAACATTAAATCCACCGTATTCAAAATACTCTTTTGTTAAAAAATTACCAAAGGATACAATGAGAATAAGTAAAACAATACATCATCATCATGGTTTATGCCATTATTGTTGTCACTTTGGACATACCATTGAAAAATGCAAGTTTAGGAGGTTCCTTGTTCCTAAAGGCATTTACCAATGGAGGCCTAAATGCAACCATGTTACCACTTACCCACATTGACCCAATAAAAATTGGGTACCTACCTCTCTCTTTTGATATTGCAGGAAAAATGCCTCACACCCATGGATAGAAGATGGTTTCTAGACAACGGGTGTTCAAGGCACATGACTGGTGACATATCTCTCTTCATTGACTTCAAGGCAAAGAAGAAAGGATTTGTTACCTATGGAGTCAATAACAAAGGAGCTATAGTCGGTAAAGGTAGTGTAGGTAATCCCTCTATAACTACTATTTCTAATGTCCATTTAGTAGAGGGGCTTAAACACAATTTGCTCAATATTAGTCAATTATGTGACAAAGGTTATAAAGTTACCTTCACAAATACTTGCTGCATAATTGAAAATACTGAAAAAGATATTGTGTTTAAGGGCATTAGAGTAAACAATGTCTATATGCTTGACCTTTTTGATGTATCCTGAACAAGCACTAAGTGTCTAGTCACCTTGAATGATGATTCATGGCTTTGGAATAGATGCTTAGCGCATGTTAACTTTGATTTACTTAATAAGGTTGTATCCAAGGATCTAGTAGTAGGTCTTCCAAAGATAAAATTTACAAAGGATCACCTATGTGATGCGTGCCAAATGGGAAAGCAAACGAGGGTCTCTTTCAAATCCAAAAACATGATTTCCACTTCACGACCCCTTGAGCTTCTCCACATGGACCTTTTTGGACCCTCTGGAACAAAAAGTTTAGGAGGAAATTATTATGGTTTTGTTATTGTTTACGACTACTCTAGATTTACTTGGACTATATTCCTTCATTGCAAAAATGAAACTTTTTCTGCTTTTAAGAGTTTTGCAAAACTATCTCAAAATAGAATGGAATTGAAAATAATTGCAATTCGAAGCGATCATGGAGGTGAATTTCAAAACCATCTCTTTGATAATACTGTGACAAGCATGGTATTGAGCATAATTTTTCAGCACCTCGAACTCCACAGCAAAATGGAGTTGTGGAGCACAAAAATCGTGTCTTAGAGGAGCTAGCAAGAACAATGCTCAATGAAGGTGGATTGCCAAAATATTTCTGGGCTGATGCAATTAGCACAGCCTACTATGTTTTAAACAGAATACTAATTCGTCCAATTTTGGATAAAACACCTTATGAAATCTTGAAAGGAAGAAAGCCAAACCTGTCACATCTTCATGTATTCGGTTTCAAATGTTTTGTCCTAAATAATAGAAAAGAAAATCTTGAAAATTTTGATGCAAAAGCAGATGAAGGTATCTTTCTCGGATACTCACAATCAAGCAAAACATATAGGGTATACAATAAACGTCTACTTACAGTTGAGGAGTCAGTTCATGTCTCTTTTGATGAATCTTATTCAAAACGTGTCGGAAAAGGTATTTCTCTTGATGGTGCAGGTGTATCTACTGAAAATATACTCAAAGAAACTGTTGAAGAAAATGTTCAATCCAAAACAATTGATGATAAGGAAGAAAAACATACAAGCCCTTCAAAAGATGAGGAAGAAGAGCAAATGGAAGCAAATGATCTTCCACTAGATTGGAAGTCCTCTAAAGACCATCCCATTGACAACATATTGGGAGACATCTCAAAAGGAGTAATGACTCGCTCCAAGATAAGTAATTTTTGTTATCATTTTGCTTTCGTTTCACAAGTAGAACCTAAGAATGCCAAAGAGGCCTTGATTGATGAATTTTGGCTAATGGCCATGCAAGATGAGCTAAATCAATTTGAAAGAAATAACGTATGGGAACTTGTCCCTCGTCCGCGAGACCATCATATCATAGGTACTAAATGGGTTTTTAGAAATAAACTTGATGAAAACGGAATGATAACCCGCAATAAAGCACGCTTGGTAGCACAAGGGTATAACCAAGAGGAGGGCATTGATTATGAGGAGACTTATGCTCCAATTGCTCGCCTTGAGGCTATACGTCTTTTGCTCGCTTATGCGTGTGCAAAAGATTTTAAGCTTTATCAAATGGATGTAAAGAGTGCCTTTCTTAACGGAGTCATAAATGAAGAAGTGTATGTCTCACAATCTCCCGGTTTTGAAAATAACGAATATCCAAATCATGTATTTAAATTAAAACGAGCTTTATATGGTCTTAAACAGGCTCCTCGGGTCTGGTATGAAAGACTTAGTAAATTTCTACTTGATCATGGCTATTCAAGAGGTCAAGTGGACACTACTCTTTTCATTAAACGTAAAGGAAAGCACATCCTTTTAGTTCAAATATACGTAGATGACATTATTTTTGGTTCAACTAATCTACACTTGGTCGAGGAATTTTCCAAAGTCATGCAGGGTGAATTTGAGATGAGCCTCATGGGGGAGCTAAACTACTTTCTCGGTCTCCAAATAAAGCAGCTCAATGAAGGCACAATTATATGTCAAACAAAATATTGCCAAGAGTTGCTTAAACGATTTGGGATGAACAACTCTAAACCAATTGATACTCCCATGCCTACCAACAGAAATTTAGACAAGGATGAACATGGTAAGAGTGTCGATGTCAAGAAATATAGAGGTATGATCGGATCACTCTTGTATCTTACATCATATAGGCCTGACATCATGTTTAGTGTTTGCATGTGTGCACGATATCAATCGGATCCTAAGGAATCCCACTTGAAAGCTGTCAAGCGTATACTTAGGTATCTCAATAATACACCTAAGTATGGGCTATGGTATTCCAAGGGAAGCGATTGCAGTTTAGTAGGTTACTCTGATTCTGATTTTGCTGGCTGCAAATCAGATAGGAAAAGCACTAGTGGAACATGTCACTTGTTTTCAAACTCTTTAATAAGTTGGCATAGAAAAAAGCAAGTTTCTATCGCTTTGTCAACCACTGAAGCTGAATATGTTGTAGCCGGTAGCTGTTGTGCTCAAATCTTATGGCTGAAGCAACAATTACAAGACTATGATATTCAATTAAAACGTATTCCAATCAAATGTGACAATACAAGTGCTATAAATCTCACTAAGAATCCAGTTTTACACTCACGCACTAAACACATAGAAATTAGACATCACTTTCTACACGATCATGTTGAAAAGGAGGATGTTATGTTTGAGCATGTTGATACTAAAAATCAACTTGCTGACATCTTTACAAAACCACTTGCAACGGACCTCTTCTTCAACATCCGCCGTGAGCTAGGGATTTTAGATCTCTCATACGTGATGTCCTAAACATATATGTAATTGAAATATATCTATGTCACACCATACTGTTAAGATGTGCTTTTTCAGCTTTAGTACGTGTGTTCACTTATCTAATCAAACGAGGTAATATACTTCCTATCTTCACCCTCAATCACCTATAAGTTGATCTAAATGTTCACTGAAAATGTCTTCGTATATCTCTTTTACATAAATTGTTTGAATTTGACATATGCAATTTACATCATATCATTAGGCATGCATAACACACTTCAGATAAGTCATTTTTTTGGTATGATACCATATTCCCTTGTTAGCAAGAAACTGTGTAAAAAAACTGCAAAATCTGTCAAAATCCATATTCCCTTGACTCACTCATTTTGTTTCTTTCAAGTGCTTGTATAAATGTCTCTTTCAAACATTTTATTGTGCTTATGTAATCTAACTTTTTATCTGCCAATGCATTACTTTTAACGTGATTACTTTATGTTTACTATGCTATTTACTCACTTATTGATAACTTTATGCCTGACATTCTGTGTGAATGCCAAGTCCATTAACCGCTGAAATTGTATATAAATTTTCCTATGTGCTGAGTTTCTTGAAAATGTTGCTTATTCTATTTTTGATATGGTCAAAGGGGGAGAAGAAGAGTGTGTCAGTGAAGATTGTGCTTGTATTAGGAAGAAGATACACAAACTCAGGGGGAGCAAGCTTTTTTCATTCACACTATATCACGACACATCATCAGATATTTGACATCATCAAAAAGGGGAAGTTTGTGAGCAACCCCTTCATAGATTGATTTTGAATGATTGCAAATATATATATGAAACACTAAATACAAGTGTGCACTATAAAATATAATATAACATGTTTGAATAAGCCAAAATTATATTTCTCTCATAATGCATCATTATGAGTCGACACATCAAGTTTTGTATCGATACATAGCTTTCTGAAGTCCCTAGAATTGTATCTCAAAACTATTATGTATCGATACAAAAGTTTATGAGTTGATACATAACTCTTTGATGACCCTGGAATGTAAATCTAAAAACTGCATGCATCGATACATAAATTTCATGCATCGACACATAATATTTTGATGCCCCTTTAATACTTGTATGAATCAACACAAAACCTTATGTATCCACACAAAACATTCTGATGATCCTGGAAAACATTTTGAAACTTATATGTATCGATACATAATATCATGTGTCGACTCATACTATGTTTTAAATTCAAAAGTTAAATTTACAATCAGTATGTATCGACACATACACATTATGTGTCGACGGGTATAAAAGTGTTGGTTCTGTAAAATGCTACAACATGATTTTGTATCGACTCAAAACATAATGTATCGACTCTTCCTATTACATATAACTAACATGTTTCGACACATGACCAACATGCATCGATTCATATCACTTTCTTTTTGACTAACCGTTTTCTGTTATAAATATAAGCAAGCATTTCTTCAGAAGCCACACAGCAACATAAAAGATTGTGTGCAAAACAATTGTGAGCAACCAGAAGCTTTTCATTCCTTCATCTTCATCATCTTCTCAACCATCTTAGATTCAATAACAACAAAGAAAATCAAACATCCTTGTTGAATTGAATCAAGGGGTTTAAGATATCGTTCAGCTGTGTATTGAAGAAGTCTAGTTGAGTTGAAGGTTGAAGAGGAAGCTTCAAGAAATAAACCAGAGGGTTTCTCCTTCAAGAACGGGCGTGTTCTTGAGGGTTTTGTCAGCCACGGTCGCACGAGTCGGATTCAGCCGTAGTGAGGGGTTTGGAAATCAGAAGGATTTAAACAAACAGGTCGTGGAAGCAGAGGATCATTCAGTGACTTTGCAGGAAATCTTGATACAACTCATATCAAGTGGTAGTTCTTACAAGAAGAAGAAGATCATAGGGATTTCTTTCTTTCTGTGTAGTGTAACCTTGCTATCAAACATTCAGCATATTGATATAAAAGTTCTCAGTTTCGATTGTGAAATTGAGAGGGAGACGTACCCACACGCGAGGACAACAGTGGGGAACTTCCTTACCAAATTGTCTGCGTATCGTTCTCTCTTTCTTTCTCTTTATAATTTTACATATTCTATAATTTTTCAATTCAATTGGTGTGCTAAGTTTTACAGTCTAATGATAAACATAGTGGCTCAAACATTTTCACCAAACCACCACTATTAAATCATTATACAAGCATACGCCAAGTGTTTGACAAAATTCCTATCAAATTTCTAAATTCATTGGAAATAGTGTTTTATGATAAGTGCATTGAAACGTCAAGATTTCTGAGTTGTATATTCATCCATTTCATTTAATAAAAATCCAGCAAAGTTTTCACATGTCAAGTTTTCTAGTAGTCGGTTCAAAGTAGACAGAATTGATTCAGGACATTCATTTTCGCTGCTTTCAACTCGCTTTGATAAAACAATTTTAAATCCTTGAAAAAGTAAGAGGTGATCTATTCACCCCCCTCTCGATCACTTGCCACACCGTCCTACACTTTTGTTTTGGGCCTGGGTTATGTTTTCGACCTAGTTGGGTTATGAACTGAATCCTTGTCCTTGCTATACCTAGAAGCTGCTACATTAATTCTGTTTTAACCTTTTCATTATTCAGAAAAAATACATTTTGCTTTTACGCTTGAATGAAGAACTAATCATCCAGAGTTGATCTACTGTAACCGTGTTCCGATGCTTTGAGGTTTTTAACTTATCAATTCAATTTCATTTCTCTTTCAATTCTATTTTATGAAATTGCATTTGCTTAATCTGTTATTTCATGGAATATCTTGATTAAATTCGTATGATTGTATTCTTAATCTTTAATCGTTGTTTATGTCGCTTAGTCGTTAAATCGTGTTTTATATCATGTTTGCTTAATTCACGATTGTATTAATTTGTTTGCTTAATTCAGAATGGGAATTCAATCTATTTTATATCTATTGCACTTGTCAATTGGTATTGAAATCGAATAGAGGTCGAAGCCGCTTAGGGAATTGGTAAGTTAAAAACCAATGATTAGCAAGAACCTGAAAACAGTAGATCAACTTATTTTTATAATCACTAATTTTAATAACTTATTTGGTGTTATGAATCGATCCTAAAACCAACCCCCCATTCGATTTCTATTAGTTAATAATAAAATCAAGAATCTTTGCGATACGACTCAAGCCATTGTCGCTATACTGCATTTTACAAAATACTCGTTTTTGATCCGTGTGCGACAGCGGATCAGTATGCTTGAAACTTTCCGCATTACACCAACAATCTATTAGGTTGACCTTGTAACGTCCCATACGCTTCCCCTCACCGTGGTTAATTGTCTCCTTCACACTGAAAGTGTTACTATTGTAGTAATAAATGCTTACTTGATGCATGGTAGATTTTGATGTTTCTTCTCTCATCACCTTTACGCACCGCTCTGTAAATGTTTGTCCAGAATTCAAAATTGCACTCCACTTTGTACCCCTTTTAGCAAAGAGCGTTCCTATTCTATAGTATGTTGCACGTACCAACGTTGTAATAGGAAGATTACGAGTGTCTTTAAATACATAATTTAGTGACTCGACAAGGTTTGTTGTCATGTGCCCCCAACGAAGACCCTCGTCAAATGCTCTCGTCCATTTTTCAACTGGAATTTTTTCTATCCACCTCAAAGCATCACCATTAGCCATGCCAATTTCATTACGATAATGTTTAAACGTTGGTTGATTTAAAGCATACCCTACATGTTATAAAAAAATATAGGTTACGTGGAGGCCCTATCTAGGACTTGAAGATATGGATCCAAAAGATAGTCACGTGTGGAGTTCAAAAACACTTCTTATATGTTTTACTACAATTGAAATGCATCATACAAATAGGGTAAAACTCCAATTTGGCATTCTGTAAGGCATACTAAATTCTCCAAAGTGCATGAAGGAGTATCACAAAAGTGTGGTGAGCAACCAATGAGAATATATCAACTGGAAAGATCATTACAAACCAGAGCGTCGTCAATGGCATAACAGTGAAGATAAAGTCTTACAAGGAGATATCATGTTAGAAGAATGTAAACCGAGTAGGGAATACATGAACCCGCATAAGTCTGTTACAAATTTGTATCTGTCACCAAATAGCTTCTTATTTGACCCTCGTAACCAACCAACATCTTCAAACGTTCAACACACTATATCAAATACTTACACCCAACAACTATTCATAAGCAACTAAGAACCTTTCCTTAACACCCAATAATCTTTGATCCCAACACAAGCACCTGTTACCCCAAGCCGATGATACCATCTACAAAACCCTTCATCTAACCCCATCCAATGGGGTATCCAACAACAAAACCCTTCATCTAACCCCACCCAATGGGGAATTCAACAACAATATTCTTCTTCTAACCTCACCTAATGGGGCACCCAACAACAATATTCACATTTTACCTAGTCTACATCTAACAGTCTACAACAAACATCATTAACACTACAAACCCCACATGACCCCAACTTCCAAACACCCCAACAACAAATGTCTATTTCCCATCCACAACAACTTACCTCACAAGATTTTTACCAACCCTTAGTAAATAGCCCAATGCCTATTAATACCCTGCCAAATTAGAATTGGGAGGAAACCAGATTAAGTTATGGTAGTGCAGCAGAAATACACTATACTAATGATGGAATGATAGAGGAATTTTTAATGGGTGGATGTGGTGCAGGACCTTCAACTAAACCAAAAAATGAAGAGCGAAATCGGAGAATAGGCCAACGTGCTAGACAAGTTCTTCCTTGTGGAACTCACCAATGATTGACACGACCCGGTCAAAATCTACAGTAGATGTGTTTTCTTGTAATTTTTCAAATGTTATTTTAATTTAATGAATTAAGTACTATTATTTTAAATTAGATTTTATTTAATTATCATTTCATGTCTCAATTAAATCAAACTTAATTATAGTATAATTATATAATTTAAATATAATTAAACAAAATTATATATATATATATATATATATATATATATATATATATATATATATATATATATATATATATATATATATATATATATATATATATATATATATATATATATATATATATATATATATATATATATATATATATAAAATTCAAATAAGTTTATTTAAAGAAGAAAAAAATATACGTTACAACACTTCCGCCCATTGGATAGGCGGACCCTCTTCAATTTCTAACACCTCCACCCATTGCTATTACGGATTTCAAATATTTTGTGTTGTTTCGTCCATTCACTTGGCAGTTGCTTTGTGCCAATAATGAAATTTGTTTGAAAACATGGTAGTTTGGTATTATTGAGTGAAGATGATGGTATATTGGGAATTATTGTTTAAAAATATGGCAGGACAGGAAAAAATTTGATACAAGATAATCACTAGGATTCAGCCCATAACTCAAAAGACAAGCAACCTACAAAAAGCAAGGAAAGCTAGGACTCCAATGTGCCCTTAATCTAGCTAAGTGTGATATTAATTTTCACATTGGTCCAACCCTTGTAAATTATATTGTTTATAATTTTTCCATCTATATTCGTGTTATTTACATGATTCCCAAAACTATTGACATTGTTGAGTAAATTTTAAATGTCATTAGTAATAAGTTTCATATTAGATATGGTAGTAGGAAGATTAAGAGCCAATGTAATTTGGAAGGACAAAAGTTGGTAAGTTATGATAGTTTTATTAGTAGCAGTTATCTTTTTAGAATTGTAAAAGTCATTAGGTCTATATAAGGACCAAAAGTGTATTTTATTCAACAAGAGTAATACAAAAGGTTTGTCTCCTTTTAGAAAAAGTAATCACATAACGAAGTCTGATTATTTTTAACAATTTGGCATCAGAACTCATGGCAAACATGATGAATCAAATGCCGTTGTCACGGCTAACGAAGTCAAATTATGAAAACTGGAGTATCCAAATGAAAGCTCTTCTTGGATCTCTAGACGCGTGGGATGTGACCCATGAAGGGTTTGAAGAACCAACAGAAGTTAAGGGATATACGATAGCTCAAACTAAGGCGTTGGAAGAGACGCGATAGAAGGACAAAACGGCATTATACATGTTGTTCAGGGCTGTAGATGAATCAGGCTTCGAAATAATTGTTGGTTCGACTACGTCGAAACAAGCGTGGGACACGTTAGAAAAAGTGTTCAAAGGAGTAGATCGAGTGAAGCAAGTTTGACTCCAAACTCTTCGTGGCGAATTGGAGAGGATACAGATGAAGGATACAAAAATTGTATCTGACTATATCACACGTGTGCAAAAGGTGGTGAATCAACTCACCAGAAATGGAGAGACAGTAATTGATGCACGAGTTGTTGAAAAGATCTTGAGATCTTTAACAGACAAGTTTGAGAATATTGTGTGTGCAATAGAAGAGTCGAAGGACCTTTCGACGCTCTCAGTCGAAGAGCTCGCTGGTTCTCTCGAAGCACTTGAACAACGAAAGATGAAAAAGAAAGAAGAAGCAGTCGAAGAAGCAAATCAAACCAAGGAATCGAACAAAGACGAAAAGGTACTCTTTTCTCATAACTTTCGAGGAAAAGGACGTGGACGTGGAGGTCATGACAGTGGCCGAAGTGGTAGAGGTAGCAACTTCGAAAGAGGACAATCGAGCCAACAAAATTGGTGTGGCAGAGGACGTGGTCAAAGAGGTGGTCGTTCAAATCATTCCAACTTCGAATGCTACAAGTGTGGGAAGTATGGTCATTACGCGAAGGATTGCAACTCCTACAAATGTTACAACTATGACAAAGTGGGACATCTTGCAAAAGACTGTCGAATCAAAAAGAAGATTGAAGAAACAACCAACCTAGCCTTGGAAGTTGAATCGAATGAAGGCTTTCTCCTGATGGCTCAAAACGAAATCAACACCAATAATGACAATGTTTGGTATCTTGACTCAGGTGCAAGTAATCACATGTGTGGTTACAAACACCTGTTTAAAGATATGAAGAGAATTGAAGATGGTGATGTGTCTTTTGGAGATGCATCAAAAGTGAAGGTCGAAGGAAAGGGCACAATCGGTTACTTGCAGAAGGATGGCTTGATTGGATCAATTGAAGACATTTACTATGTACCATATCTCAAGACCAACATATTAAGTTTGGGACAACTTATAGAAAAAGGTGCTTTGATACTTATGAAAGATCGAACACTGCATTTGAAGGACAAAGTAGGACATCTGATTGCTAGTGTCGAAATGGAAAGAAATCGAATGTAAAAACTGAACCTGAGGAACATTCGAGAGAAATGTCTGCAAATCGAAGTGCAAGACAAAGCGTCACTGTGGCATATGCGCTTTGGTCATCAACATCATGCTGGTTTGAGAAGGTTGGCGAAAAGGAACATGGTGCATGGACTACATGACATGGATTTCGAAGGAAAATTCTGTGAAGAATGTGTGCTCAACAAAAAAACAAGAACCTCATTTCAAAGGAAGGCAGAGTATCATGCTAAACATATTCTCGAATTGATACATACTGACATATGTGGGCCAATCACTCCAGAATCCTTCAGTGGAAAAAGGTACTTCATTTCTTTTATTGATGACATCTCAAGAAAAACCTGGGTTTACTTTCTGAAAGAAAAATCTGAAGCATTAGAAGTGTTCAAAAAGTTCAAAGTAATGGTGGAGAAGGCAACAGACAGACACATCAAAGCAATTCGATCTGACAGATGAGGTGGGTATACTTCAATGGCCTTTGTGAAGAACTGTGAAGAACAGGGCATAAGGAGATTCCTAACTGCACCATTTCACCTCAACAAAATGGTGTGGCTGAAAGGAAGAATCGAACTATTCTTGACATGATTCGATCAATGCTCAAAAGAAAGAACATGTCGAAAGAATTCTGGGCAGAAGCAGTACAATATGTTGTTTATATTCAGAATAGATGTCCACATTCGAAGTTAGAAGACAAAACACCACAAGAAGCATGGATTGGACATAAGCCAACAATTTCTCATCTCAAGGTATTTGGTAGTATAGCTTATGCACATGTACCAGATCAATGAAGAATAAAGCTTGAAGACAAAAGTCAGAAGTACATATTCATTGGATATGATGAGAAGACGAAAGGGTACAAGCTCTTCGATCCCATAAGTAAGAAAGTGATCGTGAGTAGAGACGTTCGAATGAACGAAGAAAGCAAGTGAGACTGGAACAATTCGACAGAGGTTATTGACGTAGTCGAAGAAACAATTGTAGATGTACCAACAGGTATTCCAACAGAACATGAAGAAACTGAAGATGAAGATGAACCTCTACAACCCAAAATGAGAAGTTTGCAAGATTTGTATGATTCAACAAGTGAGGTGCATCTTGTGTGTCTTCTGGAAGATGCTGAAAACATCAGTGTCGAAGAAGCGTTACGAGACAAGAAGTGGAAAAGTGCCATGGACGAAGAGATTAGAGCAATCGAACGCAACAATACTTGGGACCTAGTCAAATTGCCAAAAGGTAGTCAACCCATTGGTGTAAAGTGGGTATTCAAGAAAAAGATGAATGCTCAAGGAGAAATCAAAAGATTCAAAGCACGACTGGTTACGAAGGGATACAAACAGAAAGCAGGAATTGACTAGACGAAGTGTTTGCGCCTGTTGCAAGAATGGAGACAATTCGATTACTCATTTCTCAAGCTGCTCAATTCAAATGGCCAATATTTCAAATGGATGTCAAGACAGCCTTTTTGAATGGTGTGATCAAAGAAGAAATCTATGCCGAACAACCACTTGGATATATGAGAATTGGAGAAGAGAAGAAGGTGTTGAAACTGAAGAGATCGCTGTATGGGTTGAAGCAAGCACCTAGGGCATGGAACACACGTATTGACACATATTTCAAAGAGAATGGGTTCGAGCAATGGCCTTATGAACCCGCCCTCTATATGAAGAAAAATGGAAGTAATTTATTACCTGTTGCTCTATATGTTGATGACCTTATCTTTCTAGACAGTGATGTTCAGATGATCGAAGATTTCAAGAGCACCATGACAAGCGAATTCGAAATGACAGACTTAGGTCTAATGAGATTCTTTCTTGGTCTGGAGATTCGACAAGAAGAAGCTGGAATCTTTATCTCACAAGAAAAATATACAAAAGAAATCCTAGAAAAATATAAAATGAAGAATTGCAATCCAACTTCGACGCCAATGGAACCAGATACAAAACTGTCAAAGTTTGATGGAGGAGAACGGGTTGAAGGAAGTAAATATCGAAGCTTGGTAGGTAGCCTTCGATATCTCACATGCACAAGGCCAGACATTTCACTAAGTGTTGGCGTGCTAAGTCGATTCATGGAGGAGCCAGTACACACACATTGGAAGGCGCTGAAACGAATTCTAAGATACATCCAAGGAACAGTATCACTAGGAATGCTTTATTCAAAAACAGAAGACTACAAGTTAGTTGGTTATTCTGACAGTGACTGGTGCGGAGACATAGACGATCGAAAGAGCACCTCTGGATATGTGTTTTTCATGGGAAACACATCATTTACTTGGCTATCGAAGAAGCAACCTATAGTAACACTTTCAACGTGTGAAGCTGAATATGTGGCAGCATCCTGGTGCGTCTGTCATGCAGTATGGCTCAGAAGGTTGATAAGCAAGATGGAGCTAAAACAGGAAAGTCCAACAATAATACAAGTGGACAATAAATCAGCTATCGAATTGACAAAGAATCCAGTGAATCATGAACGAAGCAAACACATTGATGTTCGATTTCACTTCATTCGTGAACATGTGAAGGAGGGAAGTGTCGAATTAAGGCATGTAGCAAGCAAAAACCAAGTAGCGGATATTTTCACAAAACCACTATCAAAAGAGATCTTCGACAGAGGCAAGAAGATGATAGGAATGCTGGCTGGAAGAAACATTTAAGTTTACAGAGGAGTTTTGTTGAGTAAACTTTAAATGTCATTAGTAATAAGTTTCATATTAAATATGGTAGTAGGAAGATTAAGAGCCAATGTAATTTGGAAGGACAAAAGTTGGTAAGTTATGATAGTTTTATTAATACCAGTTATCTTTTTAGAATTGTAAAAGTCATTAGGTCTATATAAGGATCAAGAGTGTATTTTATTCAACAAGAGCAATACAAAAGATTTGTCTCCTTTTAGAAAAAGTAATCACATAACGAAGTCTGATTATTTATAACAGACATTTCGGTATTTTCAAGTTTCGTAAATGGTTTTAGCAACTGCAAGCTTTAGCATAACAGCTCTCCACCCTTCCCTTTGCTATGGTGAGTAATCCATTGAAGTTCCTTATTCCAATCTTCAAGGTTATGTTTCACCTAAATCCAATTCAATATCTTCCTCCAAATAATGTTCGACTCATTGCATTCAAATAGGAGGTGTTGAATTGTCTCATTAATGTTACAGAAACAACAGGTTCCATTGTTGATCATGTCGAATTTTAGCAATCTATCCTTTGTGGATAACCTTCCATGGAAAGCAAGCCATAACACTATCAAAGCTCTGCACCGCGCCAAGTCACAGTGGAAAACCTTCCTCCAATTGACATTTTCGTTTTCATTTTGCAGTGCCACATACATTTTCCTCATGCGAATTTTATCCTTGTGTTGTATATCTCTCCACTCTTGCATTTTCTGGATCCCGTCTCATTGAAATAAAATGGCTTTCAAGACCCAAGAGCAGTTAGTCTTGATTGGCATTTCCATCAAATTCACATTTTTTTTATAGTAAGTGTGAACCAATTTCACCCACGTACTCTCAGATTTCTTGTTCAAATTCCACTGGAGTTTCAGCAGACTGACCTTGTTCCACAGCTCAAGCGAGACAATATTCAGGCCATCATGATTCTTTGGACTACAAACCTTTTTCCAAGCAACGGGGCTCTTCTTGTTGATCTCCTTACCACCTATTCAAAGAAAGCTCATACAAACGACGTCAATTCTCTGGATAATAGCCTCAGGAAATGGGAAGCGTTGAATCTAATAATTGTTTAGAGAAAACGTCATACTTTTGATAAGCTACAACATATCTGCATAACTCAACAAACTTGAACTCCAATGCTTAATTCTGCTCAAAATCTTGTCAATCAATCACATATATTGGTTGTTGGACATGTATATCCTAAGAGTTCTAAGTTCCTATTGTGGAGGAGCTTTAGAACATATTTGACCTAAGCTACAAAATTTGACTACTTTTTCTTCACATTTAATTTAGAGATTATTTAAGAGTGAACATTTTCATTTGGTTAAAATTTGCATTTGGTTCAAGTAGTGTTATTACTGTTGGATGGATGTGATTACTTTACCAACTTATGGTTTGTGAAATGCTTACTTAGCTCATCAATATTTATAGGTGTGTTAATGTGTTGTGGTAAGTATATATGTTGATTATGGTTGATAATTATCATAGACTACTTATGAGTTGGTGAATTGGTCTGCGTGTAATATGAATGGTACTCTGGGCGAATGGAGTTATTCTAATAGAACTTGATTAATGTTCAAGTGCAGTGTGCTAAATAGAAATTTCTAATTTTGAGATTTAGTGTAGGTAACAATGGAATGTCCTACCAAATACAGTCAACAACAACAAGAAACCTCATTAATCAGGTTCCAACAGAAAATGAAAGAAAGATGCTTTGATAAGAAAGTATGATATGGTGTAGGTTAAGAAGTTGCATTCTGGTAAGATTACTATCCTACTTGAGTTTCTATAATGTAAATTTGTTAGTGCGTGAAGTACTTTTAGTGAGGAGAGAATAATAAAGGAAATAAGGATTTATATTATTGAATGGTACAAATAGTGATATATACTAGGACTATTTATATATAACCCGGATTGGGCTTGGGTCTACACAACTTAGATTATATTTAAATATTAAAACTAATCAAATCAAATTTAATCTAATATTAACAAATCTAACTTAATATTTCAACACACTCCCATAATCCAAGTTGTCGAACATCTTCAAAAATAGTCAATCTGAATTATTCCTAATTTATTTTTCAAACTCAGGAATTTGTCAATCTTCAATCCTTTGGTGAAAATATCGGCCAACTGTGCTTCACTCGAACAATGCCTTACTTCAAGTTCACCTTGATTTACCTTTTCCCTTAAAAAGTGAAACTTTGCTTCAATATGTTTACTTCTTTCATGCAAGACTGGATTCTTCGTCAGATTTATGTCTGACTTGTTGTCGATTTGCAATAAAAGAGGTTTGTTCACTTCGACCTTTATTTCTTCAAGTACAAGCCTGATCCAAATTGCTTGACATGCAGCATAGGATCCTGCTATATATTCAGCTTCACAAGATGATAATGCCACCACAGGTTATTTCTTCGGACACCATGAGATTGAGTTACCAAATACTTGAAAGAAATATATATTTGTGCTTCTTCCATCTTCCTTATCTCCACACCAATCAGCATCTAAAAAACAATTAACTATTGCTTATTTGTCTTCAAAATCTCGTCGAAATAGTATTCCACAGTTTATCGAACCCTTCAAATATCTCAGGATTCTTCTTGCAACCTTCATATGTGACACTCCTGGTTCACTCGTGTATCTGCTTACTAATCCTACAACGAAACCTATATCAGGTCGATTGTTGCACATATACCTCAGAGATTCCACAATTTGCTTGAACAAAGTTACACTGACTTTTTCTTCCTCTCCATTCTTCTCTAACTTTACATTTGGTTCGACAGGTGAGGATGCAGGATCTGAATCATCCATTCTGAATCTCTTAAGTATTTCTTTGACATACTTCCTTTGATGTAGCACCATACCTTGCTTCGACATTTGAAATTTCATACCTAAGAAATAAGACAATTTTCTCATATCAGACACTTCAAATTCTTTCATCATCAACTCTTTGAACTTCGAAAAATTCTCCAAACTATTTCCAGTCACTAGTAAGTCATCGACATATAAACAGATGATTGTTATATCTTGTGATACAACCTAAACAAAGACACCATACTCAGATTTTCATTTGATAAATCCCAATTCAAGTAAGTATGAGTCGATCTTCTAGTTCCATGCCCTAGGTGCCTGCTTGAGGCCATAGAGTCCTTTGTGCAACTTATATACTTTACTCGCTTCCTTTTGAATCACAAACCCTGGAGGTTGTGTGACATATACCTCTTTGTCTAAATAACCATTCAAAAATGTTGATTTCACATCTAAATGAAATGTCAACCAGCCTTGGTTGCATGCCAATGCTACCACTAGTCGAACAGTCTCCAATCTTGCTATTGGAGAAAATACTTTAGAGTAGTTGAGTTCTTCACTTTGAAGAAAACCTTGATCTACTAATCATGCTTTATCTCTTTCTATCGAGTTGTCAACATTATGTTTCAACTTGAATACCCATTTTACTTTGATAGCTTTTGTATGTGCTGACAATTCGATTCTCCCATGTGTTATTTCTTTCGATTTCCTGTAACTCTTTGACCATAGCTAACTTCCATTGTTTAGCCTTCAAAGTTTCGCTATAGTTAATTGGTTCAACACCTGCAAGTAAAGAAAAATGAACTAATTCTCCATCTGGTATGACTTCATCATCACCCACCACTTCATAATCATGAAGTCTTATTGGAAGAACTCTATTTCTTTGAGGTCTTTGGTTTGTTTCAGCCACAGCCTCTTCAACTCCGATTATGTCGGGAATGTCAACTACTGCTTCTTCTTCGACTTCGACTGTATTCTCAACAATTCCTTCGACCTCTACTTCATCAGTTTCTTCATCGAAATTAGAACTCATCAATGGCTTGTTAATTGAATTGCTAGAATTCCAATCCTAGGCAGAAGTTTTATCAATCACAATATCTCTACTCAACACAATTTTCTCATTAATTGGATTGAATAACATGTATGCACCAGTCATGTGGTTCGAGCATCCTGAATCGAGAAACCAGATCTTAGATTCGATATGGTTATCTACAATTGCAGCCATAACCACCATACCACCTTCAGAATCATCTGAATCTTGGTGTGCAGGGTTCGCTCCATCGTCATTACCTGTCGATCCCTTGTCTTTTCTGTACCAAAAATTCTTGGCTATGTGACCCACTTTTCACAGTTAAATAATTTTACACCTTTTTTTATCTTCTTTTCCCTTTCAATGGTTTCCTTCTTCTCTTTTTGAGGATTCAGAAGCTCCATCTTCGACCTGATGCTTGTGAGGTTTTGACCAATACTTCTTATCTTGAGTCTTGTCAAACTTGTCTTTGAATTTGTTGGAACCACCATCTTTTTTCCCATGTTTGAGCTTGTAGAGCCTGTATCGAGTCTTGCACTCTTTTCCTTTCGACAATCCTCATCTCGTGCACCTCCAACGAACCAACCAAATCTTCCACTTTAGTGGTTTCAAGATTGTTGGATTCTTGAATAGCTACGATAATATGATCAAAGTGAGATGTCAATATTCTCATTATATTCTCAACTATCATTTTATCAGTTATGATTTCACCACACTCCTTCATGAGATAGACGAGTTTCTGAACCTTCGACACATATTCTGCAACTTTTTCACCTTCTCCCATCGACAACAACTCATATTTTCAACGCAAGGTTTGTAATTTGACAACCTTGATTTCTCACATCCTTCGTAATACTTCACAAGAATATTCCATGCCTCCTTTTCCGTTTCAGCATGATAGATTTTGTTGAAATTAGCAGCATCGATCACCGTCTTAATGCAATAAGCATCCCTACAATCTTTTTTCTTGACTTCGTTGTGGGTTTTTTTCCTGTTCGTCGGTTGCATTTACAGTCAACGCAAGAACGACGTCGGTAACCACTTCTAGGGTTTCATAGAAGCTAAACAAGGATTGCATCTATTTTTTCCATCAGATCCAATTTTTGCCGTCAAATATTGGAAGAGAATTCGTAATGCCCTTATCACTAGTCATCTTCTCAGCGGCTAATTCACTTGCCCTAGAAACACGATCTCTAGCGTGAAATTTTTGAAAACTCGATCAAGAACAATAACCGGAAGCTTTGGATACCAATTTGTTAGTGTGTGAGGCACTTTTAGTGAGGAGAGAATAATAAAAGACATAAGAATTTGTATTATTGAATTGTGCAATTAATGATGCAGACTAGAACTATTTATATACAATCCTAATTGAACTTGAGTCTACACATATTAAATCAAATCAAATCAAATCAAATCAAATATAATATTTTAACAAATCTAATTTAATATTTCAACAAAATTTACGAGGACATACTAATTTTATCGAAAAAAAGATAAACTATTTAATTGATGACTAGAAAAGCATAAGTGCTAAGTATAGAAAAAACATTACACCGGTTTGGAATACCCAAACAAATATTTTAGCTAATGAAGCATAAACACCCAGGCTTGGTGTGCCCTCCTCTGCCGCTATTCTTTCGCTGCATAAAGTCTTGCCACACCAGTTGACATCATACATACATTAAGAGAAAACTAATTCCTATTTTTGTAAGCTATTGCTCTGCTCTATGATGCAACATATTTGGTTAACTTAGATGGACAATTGAAAATGACAATAATTAATTAAATGAAATCGTGTATCTTCTTCATTAACAATAAGTGGTTGCATGTGTTGATGTAATGAACACTAAGAAATTATTTTATTTGTTAATTTATGTAGCGTGAAGCATGAATAAATGAAACATGTATAATCCTTGTTGTTCTTGGTTCAAAGTTTGCCCTTTTTTTTTTCTTTCTTCCAAGTAATTCATATCCCTCCTTATAGAAAGTGACTCACATTTCGTTCAATGATTTTCGAAGATCTATAATTAAGTTTAATCATGTATTCCAGCTATTACAACTCTTTACTTTTGTTTAATGCAGACGCCAAAAGAGAAATTGGACATTTCTCTCTGGGAACTAGTTTAAGTTGAAATCTTGTGGATGGATTGCGTGTTGCAAGTTTTGAAAACAATTAGATGATATAAAAGTAAATCTATTTGTTGAAACTATATTGAATAGTCTTAGTGTAACTTTGATGAGTGTTAAATTATTGTGAATTTAAATGTGAATAATTAACACTTATCGGCTTAATTTATTTGTTATTCATCAATAAACCTCAACTTTAGTGTATATTCGGTATAGCTTATATTATAGTATATATATCGTGTAAATATCATTGAGTTTAATTGTTTTTAACTCATTTTTGTAGGTATTCAAGCAATTGTATTTAGTCATGGTTAGATAGAGTATTGAATAAACTTTCCAACGCTTCCGACCGTGCGTAAATCAAAGTTACGGTTCTCAAGTTGTGGCGAAAACAAGTGCATGACAGCACAGAGCGCCCGATTTAGAGCTAAGTACGGTATGTGATTTTCAGACTCATTAAATAGGTGAAAAAACACATTTTTAAGTTATGGATTGAGTATTTTTAAGTCTCAACACCATCAAATTTTTTTTTTTTTTTAGAAAGAGACTTAGAAACAATATTTGGAGGTTGCAACCGCCGTAATGACACTAATTTCACCGCCATAATTCCCTTAATTTTTTTTTGTAGTGAAGTCCTAAATACTTGAAAGGTAACTGACCTTCCTCAAAAGAAGAGATGTTTTTTATCTCTTTCTTGGCAGCATCATCCATGCCACCAAAGTAGATTATGTATTTTATAGGATTCACATCAAGGTCTATTGAAGTATAGAAGGTTTTAAATGCATTCATCATCAACTCAATGGATTTTTTTATCACCTCTATTAAACCATATCAAGTAATTAGAAAAGCACAAATTAGTGAGACACATCTTTTCACACTTGGCATGATAGTTGAAATCATGACTTTTCTGCATTTTGTGAAGGATTATGTTTAGATACTCCACAACAAGGACAAACAAGAGAGGGGAGGTGTTGTCTACTTGCCTTAGTCCTCTCTTGGCCTACATAGTCTTGGTATAGTTCCCATTAATGCTGAATCTATAAGATACAGTAGTTACAACAATAATGATCTAATTGGTAAATTGGTTAGGGAACCCAAACTCTTTTAGGATGTATTTCAAAGCCCTTCAATCAACCATGTCATAAGCTTTTTTAACATTAAGTTGCATCATGGATCTAGGTCTTCCACCCTTCATAGTGTAACCTTCCATTAATTCATAGGATAGCATAATGTGATTGTGAATATGTTGCCCTGAAATAAAAGTTGCATGTGCTCACAATACTACCAATCACATTTCCTAATCTGCTTGTAAGGATTTTTGAGATGACTTTGTAGATTATGGTACAACAGGATATTGGTGGATACTCCTTCATGGTTGTGGCTTCTGCATTTTTTTGGGATAAGGTTACCATTGTGCTATTGATTTCCCTAAACATTCTCTCATTAACAAAGAAGTCTTACACAGCTGCAGTCATATCAGCTTTCACAACTCTCCAAGTGGCTTTGAAGAACCTGACTCTATAGCCATCCATGCTCGGTTCCTTCAAACCTCTTATCCCTTTTAAGACTTAATAATTTCCTTATCAGTCACATGTGTAGTGAGTGCATTTTTCGTCTCATTATTCAATCGGGCCCCATTTCTCATGGCATGTGCGTCAATTCCCATTAGGATAGTTTCTTTCTTTCCCATCAGGTTACCATATAATGTCAGCACTTCCTCCTCTATATCCTCTTGAGTAAACAACTATGTGACATTGTTTGTACAAAGCATTCTCATGCTTTTATACGCTTGTTTTGCTTTTATTGATGCATGGAAGTAAGAATTCTTCCCATCTCTCAACTTTAGCCAATCAATTTTTTCCCTTTGAATCAAAACATGTTCTTTTAGTTCATTCCATTTTATAAGCTCCTCATTCAACTTTTTTACATTCTCAATTTTATGGATGTTCATTCTATCATTAATTAGTTCCTTTTGGGCCTACAATGGTTATGTTCTAGCCTTTACAACTTTGTTGTTCAAGTTTGACAGGGGTTTACCAGGGTTTTCAAAATGGGTTGTAGTCTTTGCAATTTCTTCCATAGCACATACATAGATCTACCTCTCATAGGTTCCCTTTATCTATTGCTCAAAACCTCCTCATAACCCTACATATCTATTACACTATTGATGAACTTGAAGCTAACTTTCTTCCTATAGGTCTTCTCATAGCAATTCAAACATAGTAGAGAATGGTCTGACGCACTAGGAGACATGCTATTTAAAGTTTTCTCCATGTTACTCTGCAGCCAAGCAACATTGGACAAGACTCTATCTGTTCTAGAGTAGATATCCCACTCACCTTTCTTGTTTGACCATGTGTAGTAATCTCCTATTCTATCCATTTCATACAACCCTATGAGCATCATCATGTTGGTCAAGTCATCATATTAATATTCAGTTACTGGTTTCCCTCCAATTTTGTCTTGAGTTTTCAACACATTGTTGGAGTTCCTAATTAAGAACCAAGGCCCCTGGTTCTAGCAGTGCACTTCCAATATGTCCTTCCACAAAATTTTCCTTTGTTCTAGCTGGTTACATGCATATACAACAAACATACAATTTAGGAAGTTACCCTGTTAATCATAAACACCACAATATATTAGTTGGTTAGTACTTTTTACATGTTTAACATCAACTCTATTTTCATCTCACTCCAGCCATATCCTTCCATTATCATGTTTGTTGTAATTATCTATATAGAGACCTCTGAGCTTGAGTTTGTCTCTAATAGTTTGGGCATTTATATTCTTCACTCTAGTTTCAATCAAAATAGTGATTTTAGGGTTGAGAATTTGGATCCGGGAGCTAATCTCTCTAATCTTCCCTGCTTTATTGAGCCTCTTTACATTTTATGCTACAAATCATGGTACCTTCTTTTGAATCACTAAGGGACCATTCCAATTCCCTAGTTCTTCAAAGCCATTAACACAGTGGATCTTGTCCATTCCTCATTCTCATCATCAACTTGTTTTCCACTTCCTGTTGGAGTTTTGACAACCTTCTTTTCCTATTGTTGCACTAAAAAAATGGGAATTATGGCGGTTAAATTAGTGTTATTACGACGGTATAGATCGCCATAATATACGGAAATGACGTTTTCAAAAAACACCATAAATTCGGTTGCCGCTAGGTAAATAATGGCGGTGCAACTTAAAACTCCATACCAACCTCCACAATATACTTACGTGAAGAATGGCAGTTTGTACTTTGTAAATAATGACAGTTTAAACTTCAACAAGTTTCGCTATTTTCTTAAAAGGTAGTAGCATAATATGGCAATTTTAACCGCCATAATTTGCATATATTTTCATTAAAAAATTGCACATATTTCCCACATCTATAATTTTGCTATTGTAAACATGATGAAAATATTAATGTCCCAACATTACCTAAAGCCATCACATTACTTTATGTACATATTTAAAGCAAGTGCAGATACTTAAGTATCCCACCAAGAATTAGGACGTTATAATCAAACTTGATCTTTTTTATAGGGATCTTAACTTAAATCCCCAACTGTTAAATAGAAAATAAAGAACAATAAAACAAAATGTACAAGTCTTTAAGTATTTGTTAGTTTCTTCTTCTAAAGAGTTATCCTCGTGCTTCCATAATAAATTTAGAAATAAAATCAGTTAAATAGAAAAATATGTAATCATCACACCCAATCACACTCAAAATAAAGGATTAATTCAAAACCAAACTACATAATAAAACCACAACGCACCGACACCTAAACACAAATTATTTGTCAACTTGAAACCCCACACCTTAACTTAAATATAAAAATCAGAAAAGAAAACAATCACACTGATAAAAACTTATAAAACTTATCCCAACAATAATAAAAGATAAATTAGAATGACAAATGAGATAAGAAACTATCACACTAACATACTCCACGTCTAACACGCCATATTGTCACAACTTGAAATTGTGCAAAAAATAGAAATATGGTGTTGCGGCATTCCCAAAACTTGAAGCAACACACAATCATTAAACTAATTATTTGTTATATAACCATTAAGAAATTCTTATGGTTTGTCCAGAAATTATAACTAAAGTTTATGGAAACGTAGAAATTACACTAAGACTATTCAACATAGAAATTCACCAACTCATAAGTAGTCTATGATAATTATCAACAATCATTAACATATATACTTACCACAACACATTAACACACCTACAAATATTGATGAGCTAAGCAAGCATTTCACAAGCCATAAGTTGGTAAAGTAATCACATCTATCCAACAGTAACAACGCTACTTGAACCAATTGTAAATTTTAACCAAATGAAAAATTTTCACTCTTAAATAATTTATAAATTAATTGTGAAGAAAAAGTAATCAAATTTTGTAGCTTAGGTCAAATATGTTGAAAAATCAATATTGATAGCGTTAGAATCATACCATATCAGGAATAGCATATTCAAACACATACACTTTTGCAGCAAATGCATTGATGCTCTTTATGTAGCTACATATAATGCATTGATGCTTTTGCTCAAGCTTTTGTAGTGGGAGTTGGACCAGCTTCACCCATATTAATATATTATTTTTAATAGTTATTCAGGCAATTTAAATTGTATTAGTTTTTATTTATATTAAAATAAAATCTTATATTTTTGTGTAAATATTTACATTGTTGAAAATCTACCAAATTCTATGATGAATTTCTACCACAATGACAATTTAATTATGAGACAAACAAAGAAAAGAAGACAAGACAGATATTTCTGCAGAGTTTCTCTCTGCCCACAAACTGTGGAAAACTTTCTTAATCACTTGCAACTGCAAATTCTGTGATTACAATGAATTGACTTACTTGACTTGTTTTTTGAAAAATAGGGGTTACTCCCTCTATTTATAACTGAGCTTACACCCTAAGCCCAAAATATCTTTTTGTTACTAAATCAAATCAAATCTATTCTAGACTTAAATCAAATTTATTTAAATCTAAAATAAATCAAATCTTCTTTGACACTATGAATTACAATTTAACACACCACCTAATTCATTGTGTCTAAACTGTATATGTTCATCATGTCTCTTAGCTTTTTGAATACTTCGACTTGCACTCCCTTCGTCATGATGTCTGCAATCTGATTCTCAGTTTTGCAGTGTTTCAAATTCATCTTCCCATCTGCTACCTGCTCTCGAAGATAATGGAATCTCATTTCGATGTGCTTACTTCGACCATGTGCTATTGAGTTCTTTGCCAGATTAATAGCTGACATGCTGTCTATTTTAATGGTAATTGCTCCATGATTTTTCCCTGTTATCTCTTCGACCAAGTTCACCATCCAAGTTGCTTGACATGCACAAAGAGAAGCAGCTATGTATTCTGATTCGCATGATGATAATGCCACTACTGGTTCCTTTCTTGAATTCCAAGCAATTGGTGCACCACCTAGCATAAACACATATCCTGCTGTTGACTTTCGATCTTCAGCATCACTACACCAACTCGAATCAGTGTATCCCACTAACTTGCATTCTTTTCCTTTATCAACTGCAGGAAACAAAATACCATAATCGAAAGTTCCTTTGAGATACCCTAGTATCCTCTTCACTGCTGCTAGATGTGATACCTTTGGCTTCTGCATAAATCTACTTACCATACCTACACTGTATGCTAAGTCAGGCCTTGTATGACAAAGATATCTTAATGATCCAATAAGTCTTCTGTATTGGGTTGGATCAACATCATCTTCATCTGCATCTTTCGACAGTTGCAGTCTTAGTTCTGCAGGTGTCGAAGTTGAGTTGCATTCTTCCATCTCAAACCTCTTGAGAATTTCTCCTGCATATCTTCTTTGATGCATCATCAAACCTCTATTGCTCTTGTAGAATTCGATACCAAGGAAATATGAAATCTCACCCAAATCAGACATTTCGAATTCCTTGCTGAGATCACCTTTGAAGTCTTCAATCTCACTTTTACAGCTACCTGTTATCAACAAATCATCTACATAGAGATATATTATAAGCAATTTACTCTTGCTTCTTCTTACATATACTCCATGTTCAGTTGTGCACTTCACAAATTCCTTCTCCCTTAGAAAACTATCAATTTTCTTATTCCAAGCCCTTGAAGCTTATTTCAATCCATACAGGGCTTTATGTAGCCTGTACACCTTTCTTTCTTCGTCATGTTTCACAAACCCAACTGGTTGTTTAACATAGACTTCTTCATCTAAGGGTCCATTTAGGAATGCACACTTAACGTCCATCTGACATATGTGCCAACTGTTTATTTCTGTTAGACCAACAACCAATCTGATTGTTTCGATCCTAGCAACAGGTGCAAAAACTTCATCAAAGTCTATTCCTTCTTTCTGTAGAAATCCTTTTGCCATAAGTCTTGCTTTGTGTCGAGTTACTTCACCTTTCGAATTCGTTTTCACTTTGTATACCCACTTGACATCAATTGCCTTCTTGCCTTGAGGCAATTCGACAAGTGACCAAGTGTTGTTGTCTTCGATAGACTTTACTTCTTCGTTCATTGCTTTCACCCACTTCGAATCTTTTAATGCTTCAGCTGCATTAACAGGTTTGACATCTGCATAGAAAGCATAATGTACCAGCTCACCTTCATTATCTATTACATCATCTGATGTAATCACACAATCTTGCAATCTTGCTGGCATGCGTCTTGTTCTTTGAGGTCTGCTTGTACTTGGTATATCTGCTGGTTCCTCTTGTCGAACTTCTCTTTCGACTTGAGTTTATGGCTCTTCGAATAGGATTCCCAATGAATCTTTCTTGACATTTGCAGTCCAATCCCATTCTTTAAACTCATCTATGATCACGTCCCTGCTGATCACAATCTTCTTGTTCTCTGGATCAAACAACTTGTAGCCTCCTGTCGAATGATATCCAACTAGGATCATTTGACTTGACTTGTCATCAAGTTTTCTTCTCAACTGATCTGACACATGTCTATGTGCAATAGATCCAAATACCTTCAGATGACTCAAGCTAGGCTTCACACCAGACCAACATTCTTCTAGAGTAATTCCTTCTAGATTCTTTGTAGGACATATGTTCAAAATGTATGTTGCAGTCGAAACAGCTTCACCCCAAAACTCTTTAGGTAAACTCTTGCCTTTCAACATACTTCTCACCATATTCATGATGGTTCGATTTTTTCTTTCTGCAATTCCATTTTGTTGTGGAGTATAGGGTGGCACCACCTCATGCACAATCCCTTCCTTTTCACATAATCTGTCGAAGTCTTTCGACACATATTCTCCACCACCATCAGTTCTCAAAACTTTGAGCTTTCGACCACTTTGTCTTTCGACCATAGACTTAAACCTGGTAAATACTTCGATCACTTCACTTGTCTTCTTGATCAGGTAAGTCCATAGTTTTCGACTGAAATCATCTATGAATGTAACAAAGTATTTGTTACCTCCCATCGAATCCACCTGGATTGGTCCACATACATCAGAGTATATGACTTCAAGACTAGCCTTCGATCTGCTTCCTGCATCCTTGCTGAAGCTATTCTTGTGTTGCTTCGCCTGCACACATTCCTCACATACCTCGTTTGGAATGTCAATTTCTGGCAGTCCTGAAACCATATTTCTTCTCTTCAAATCTCTGATGTCTCTGAAGTTGAGATGACCTAGTCTATAATGCCATATCCATTCATCTCTGTTAGCTGCAGTCGAAAGGAACTTGTGCTCCATCACATTTAGTTCAATCTTGAAGGTTCAATTCTGAGACATAAGAGCCTTTAAGATTACTCTCCCATTTGCATCAACGACTCTCATCAACTTATCTTCGATTGACACTTTATAATTCTTTTCGACCAACTGCCCTATACTGAGCAAATTGCTCTTCATGCCTGGTATGTACAACACATTGGAGATTACCGACCTTTTGCCATCTTTCCTCATAATCATAACATCACCAATACCTTCAGCTGCCAGGGTATTGTCATTTGCAAATTTTACCATATTTTTCTTTGAGGGCTTTATATTGACAAACCAATCTTTCCTTCCAGACATATGTGATGAACATCCTGAATCCAAGTACCATTGGTCCTTGAATCTATCTTCATCTCTTGTTGTGACCATCAGCATCATCTCTTCTTCTTCATGTTTTGCAAGCTTTGCATCACTTTCTTGATTCTTTCGTTTTTCTGGACAATCACTCGAATATTGTCCATATTTCTGACAATTGTAACATTGAATGTGACTCTTATCAGGTTTTCGACCACCACCTCTTCCTATATTTGCAACACCACCCCTTTGGTTGCCTTGGTATGGTCTTCTTTGATTCGACACATCTCCTTAGATTTGGTTTCCTCTACCATTCGATTTGTTGTAGCCACCTCTACCTCTGTCGAAACACTTTCCTTTGCCTTTGGTGTCTTTTGCTGAATGTGTCTGCAAGGCCACATCACTCTTCGATTTTCCTGCAGCTCTTTCGTTCATTCTTTGTTCATGAGATTCAAGCGTCCCTTGAAGCTCTTCCTTTGTCAATTTCGACAAGTCTTTCCCCTCTTCTATCGCCACCACTATGTGGTCGAACTTAGGAGCTAAAGATCTCAAGATCTTCGACACAACAGCTCTTGTTGTTAACGCTTCTCCACATATCTTGATTTGATTTACTAGTTTTGTAACTCTAGTGAAGAAATCAGATATGTTTTCACTGTCTTCCATCTGAAGCAGTTCATAGGTCCTTTTGTGAGTTTGTAACCTCACTTCTTACACCTTCTCATCGCCTCCAAAAGACTTCTCAAGGATCTCCCAAGCTTCTTTTGCAGATTCTGAATCACTAACCTTTTCGAAATTGTCTGGGCTGACACATTGATGAATTATAAATAATGCTTTATAACTCAGCTTCTCAGATTCTGTGTATTTCTTCTTTTCTTCTTCTGAAGCGTTTTCGCCAAGCGCTTCGACTCCATCTTTTACAAGGTCCCAAAGATCTTGACACCTGAATAAGACTTTCATCTGTTTGCACCAATCTCATAGTTGTCAACTTTCAGAATTGGTAGCGTTGCTGGATAGTTTGCATTCCCATAACTTGTCATCGTGAATTCTTCAATCGTTCTTGATTGACACTTCCCTTGAATCGAAACAAAAGCTCTTGATACCAGATGTTGGAAATCCACCAAATTCTATGATGAATTTCTACCACAATGACAATTTAATTATGAGACAAACAAAGAAAAGAAGACAAGACAAATATTTCTGCAGAGTTTCTCTCTGCCCACAAACTGTGGAAAACTTTCTTAATCACTTGTAACTGCAAATTCTGTGATTACAATGAATTGACTTACTTGACTTGTTTTTTGAAAAATAGGGGTTACTCCCTCTATTTATAACTGAGCTTACACCCTAAGCCCAAAATATCTTTTTGTTACTAAATCAAATCAAATCTATTCTGGACTTAAATCAAATGTATTTAAATCTAAAATAAATCAATCTTCTTTGACACTATGAATTACAATTTAACATACATTTGATTCATGAATCTTTGAGATAATATTGTAAAAATTTTCGTGATACTTAAAGAATTATTAAATTCTCAACGCCTCTGTAAAAAATATGAATGTCACAGTCTTTTAGGTTAATTAGTCATAATTATTTTCAATCTCATGTTATAATTGTGGATAAATTTGTGACATTTTGTTATTTTTTATTAAGATTTCTATTTTAAATAAAATATAATTTTTTTTAATTTGCAAAATTGTAATCTACTCTATCATGAGTATAATTGTAAAAAATTTATTTAGTAATAATTAAATATATTTTAATTATAATAAATATTATACTTATAATAATCATGCCTTATTAGTATTTTATTATTAATATGATTTATTTTTTGCTTAGTCTATGTGTGATGTTATAATTATGTCAAGTATGATTCAAGTATCATCATATCGTTATAATGTGAGTAGCGCATATCATTTCTTAAATAAGTCGGTGGATGATCAACGTTAAGGAGATTCTCAGGTTTGGAGGACAAAAGCAGTGTCGCTCAAGGTGAACCTTTTTGTTTGGTGAATATATCGTAATAGACTACTGACGAAGGACAACTTGGTTAGGAGAAATGTTATCTTCACAGAGGAGCAACTTGCCCAATCGCGTGTGGTCAAAATGAAACATGGGAGCATTTGTTTGTTCGTTGTGATTTTTTTTGGTAAACTTTGGTCGTTGTTGTCTGGTTGGTTAGAGTTTTTGGCGGTTTTTCATGGTCACTGTTGGGATCATCATGATCAATTTGTTGCTTTGAGTGGGTTGCAAATATGCCTTTCATTTGGGTAGCTGCAGTGTGGATAATTTGGAAAACGAGGAATCAACGAGTTTTTCAGAATAACAATCTGTCGTTGATGACTTTTTGTGAAAAGATCATACTCCAACCGTTTAGGTGGTTGAAATATTTCTTGCCAGCTTTCGGGTTTGATTATCAGATTTTGAGGATTAATCTGTTACATTGTATTGCAGGTTCTGTTGTTTAGTGATGTTGTCTTTTTGATCCAGATGATGTTGTAACTTTCTTTTTGCAATTATTCTAGTATGTCTTATGTTTGAAGGAATGTTTTGCGTTTATTATCACTAGTACAAAAAGGTTAATTTACACCCATTTTTTATTAAATTTACACCCATTAAATTTAATAAAAATCAGGTGTATATTCACCGGGTGAGAAATGTCTAACACATTTAGACCCGTTTAAAAACAGGTATAAATACGTTCTACGTTACACCCTTTTTAAATAAAAATCGGGTGTAAATACGTTATATGTTACACCCTTTTTATAAAAAATCAGGTGTACATACGTTCTTAATTACTCCCTATTATAATAGAAATCAGGTGTACATACATTCTTATTTACACTCTATTTTATAAAAATCGGATGTACATACGTTTTTATTTACACCCTATTTTAATAAAAATCGGGTGTAAATACGTTCATAGTTACACTCTATTTTAATAAAATTTGGGTGTAAATATATGCTATTATACAACCTTTTTAAATAAAAATCAGGTATAATTACACCCTTTTTAAATATAACTTACACCCTTTATGAATGAACAAATTATATTATATTTAATTTCATTTATACCTTATTTAATATGCTACATTACATTTTATTTTAGCTATCACATTTCTTCATATTTCATGTACTAAGAAATCATAATATTCAACAAAATATTTCAGGTATTAAGAAATCATAATATTCAACAAAATATTTTATATACTAAAAAGTCATAATATTCAACAAAATATTTCATGTACTAAAAAGTCTTACTATTTAACAAGACATTATCATAGATCATACTATTTCACACCACTAAGAAAAGTTCAAATACACAACCCTCAATACCTTGTTGGCTGTAAACAAAAGTTGAAACAATGCCATTTTTAAATACTTTTTGCTTTAGAATCAAGAAAAACACCATGTCAAATATTTTTATAGGAAAAGGGGAACATTAGCATAGTTTACAAAGAAACATTAAATAAAGCTGAAAATTAGTGTAACTGCTAGAGATAGTATCCAGTACTTTAAAGTGCTTACATTACATTCACTTAATATATAATGTTTTGGACTGGTCCAATGATTAGAATTGGATTAATCTGCTTTTATCTTTGGTAAGACTCAACAACAGTGGCCCAACGTTCTGGTCGACCATGCTCCTGAGAAGACGACCAACTATGCCCAACACCCACGCCTGACCCAATCAGTCGTTGTCTCCCGTCAGCCTGACACGAGTCAAACAGACAACCAGGAAACATCCAGAACGACAATCTTCTTGTAATTTGCCTCCTCCTCGGATCCAACGGCTAGTTACAGGCACACCTACCCGTTTTGACTGAGTCCTGACAGTTACTTATTTTTATGGACCCACATATCTAGGTTGAAAAATAGGGACCAATGGCCAAGCACCTGAGGCATTACATAAACCCTCACACTTGTGAGGGCCAAATATCAACTATTCATCTCTGAAACCATAATGCTTTGTTTGCATCTCTTTGCTCCCACACTTATTTGATTGCCGAGGTTCCTTGCAGGTACAAACCTTTTTATCCTCAACTTTCTAGCCCGTCAAAGATCATCCACCGGCCAGCTTGTAGATTCTGATCAACCGGTAAGGTCAGTGGCGCCGTCTGTGGGAACTATCTTCCCCGTTTTCTGTTCCCCGGAATCTGAAGACCAAAGATCCTTGTTCATTCATCAATCATAATCAACCATCACGATCACCATCTATATGGAAAGACTGCACTCTCCCCAACGCGCAAGACCAACGGAAGCCAAGAACGTTCTCACCTCGAGTATAACTTTGGCTTCTGCGATGGTCGTACTGCATCCCCGAATTCCATCGAATCTGATCACGACAACAATATATTCTTGGACGAACAGTTTCCCAAGAACCCTATCGAAGACCAACCTGAGACTCTACAATTGGTCCCCATTCCGCAGAACGCCGACCCAGCAATAACAGCACTGATCGCTGCCCTTAACCAAACAAATTCCCTCATTCTCCAGCAGATCAAAAGGATGGGGGTTATGGAGCAGAAATGGTCAACGTCTCCTCCTCGGAGACACCGACGACATAACTCCTCCAGCATATCGCCTCCCCGAGGGGCATCCTCCAAGAAAGGAAAGGCTTGACGCTTCTTTCTACAAGAAACGTGATCGAGCATCTCCCAAGAAGGATAAAGACTCTCTACCTTCCAAGAAGATGAAGAGAACCTGCAAAGAGGACTGTAGTAGGTCAATATTACCCAAACTGAGGTGACGAAGGTGGAACCCCTCCCCTCGACGAGATAATGACACTCGACGAGTAAGAAACCATCACTCCTCGCCATCATCGCCAGGAGAGACCGATGATGACGAGCCCCATGGTCCGTTATTAAAAGAAATTATGGAGGCACGACTCTTAGTCGGGCTCGAGAAGCCTCCCTTGTTTGGATCCTACAACGGTACGGCCGACCCAGATGAGCATATATAAGACATTGACGCTCTACTTGATTACCGAGGCGTGAAGTGCGTGATCAAATGCGGGTTGTTCTCGACCATTCTAAGAAAAGATGCCATGGCTTGGTACAGAAGTCTACCTGCTAAATATATCACTTCTTGGAAATGACTGGTAAATATATTTTCGAGGAACTTCACCGCCTCCCGCCGACATCCAAAATCAAAGGCGTCACTAGAAGCGATTATCCAGGGCAGAGATGAGTCTCTACGAGCATACAACAAGCGCTTCAACAGGAGTCGTGCAGGTCTCAACGACCGATGCTATGAAGAAGTACCTTCTCGAACAAGGGCTATGTCCCCAGAACAACTTCGCAAAGGCTGTGGGCATTGAAACTCTAGCCACGCTCAACTCCCTCCTCCTCAAGGCTCAAACGTACATTCGGTACGAGGAGAAAAAAGCGGCCAACAATGCTAAGAATTTGAGACACTGAGAGAGTGCCATGTCCTCGTAGAGTGATGGGGCCTGGACATCCCATTGGGGGGAGAGAAGAAGCAGAAAGACAGATCCTGAGACTCCAAAGATTACAAGGGGTCAGCTGGTCGGTTTCACGACTTCACCCCTCAGACCACCTCGAGGGAGCGTATCCTGACCGAATGCGCCAACTCAGAATTCAAACAGGCTAGGGTGCATGTTTCTCGCTAGACGCCCTCCAAGCCCGAAGCCGACAAGAGCAAGTATGTAGGTTCCATAAAAGCCATGATCACAACACCAACGATTGCATCCATCTCAAGGATGTGATCAATGTAACACCCTCTACCCAATGAATTATATAAAATTAGAGTTACAAAATTTCCAACAAACAAATGGAATTTTACGCTTTCAACTTGGAAACCACGATATTCAATCAACTATAGTTCAAATACATAACATATAAAATTCAGATGAACCGATAACAATCTGTTTAGTCTTTAAAAATAAAACAACTTTCGTTGCTACGCAGCGGATTCACAATTTCAACTGAAAACACCGTAACATCTTGTCCAACTCAAAACGGTTTTAAGACAAAAAGTATTTAATGAAAACAACTTAAAAATTCAGCAACATAATGCAAACCAACAATAAAGAAAACATGTGTTCATCCCCCCGAGTGCTACGTATCAGAGTGACTACACCGACTTGAATTAACGAAGGTAACAACTGTCCTTCTTGATTACCTACACGTTACCAACAAAGGGCAACATTCAAATAGAAGGCGTGAGATATCAAACCATATAATTGAGTGTATGATAAATAATTTATTAGATCAAATTATACAAAATCACCACTTCACAACTTTCAACCAACATTAATCATCACAAGTCAACAACACAGCATGTTAAATATGCAACACATAATGCGACTCGTTACAATGCACATGCATGTGGTACCAATGGAGCAAAACTCCCAACTTAGAAATTTTTCAATTAATAGAGGCATCAACAAGGCATAAGCCTTCAACTTAATTTGACAATCCATACCAACTTACCAACTTGATATGCTATGTATGCGGCCCAATATGAATGTCAGGATAGCAACAACAAAATTCCATAGCAACACAACAACAAACCAACATTGACCATAAGCCCACAACTTAATATTTTTTCCATAAATAGAGGCAATAATATCACCTGCTAATTCACATTTTTCAACAAAGAACACAATACAACGAGTCAACCAAAATTTACTACAAATAAACCGCATAATTATTCGGATTATTACGACTATTTTCGATTAATTAATTATTGGCTAAAAATTCTATTATTTCTACTTTATTCTAAAGTTCTCATTATGTCTCTGTTAAATTAATACTACACTATTATTAGAGTTTGTACTGTCAATAATATGGTTCAGCATTTTTATATTAACTTCTAAACCTGTTACTGATTTGGCCTGCTAAATTTTGCTTCTACTATTACTACTTTATACTATTTCCACTTTCTGCGCCTACCACCAATTCCTTCTACTTATCTTAATTTATTCTAGTAGTATACTACTACAATTGATTAAACAAATTTCTATACTGATAATAAATCATAAGTTAGCAAAGATGTATTATTATCTGGAACCTCCAACTTATCCTACTGACAACTCTAAACATGTCGAAATTATACAAAACAAATAAAAATGACTTTTAATAATAGGAAACAACTCTATTGATAACTTTAACAACACTATTGACAACTCTAACAATCTTATTGACAACTCAATTGACAATTGTAACAACTCTATCGGAATTGAAAATAACTTAAATTAGCTAAATAATCTAAATAATTATCTCTAACTCAAAACTCTTAAAAATAATTATATTAATAATACTAAATCATTAATATAATAATAATAATTATTACTAATATTATAATTAATATAATCTATTATTTATACCAAATGAAGTATTATATATATAATATATGAATCAGTAATGTTAGCTTAATTAAGTTACCAAGTTTGCCGCTATAATATATTATCTTAACATCTACTAGAACACATTCCTAAATTAGTATCACTAAAGACACTAAATATTTATCGCTACAGTATATTCTAATATATCCTATGGAATTGTTAACGCTATATATATATATATATATATATATATATATATATATATATATATATATATATATATATATATATATATATGACATTCCTAAATTAGTATCACTAAAGACACTAAATATTTATCGCTACAGTATATTCTAATATATCATATGGAATTGTTAACTATATATATATATATATATATATATATATATATATATATATATATATATATATATATATATATATATATATATATATATATATATATATATATATATATATATATATAAAACAACGAAAACAAGTGTATTCATAGCAATTAAATTAATGTTACATTATTCTAACGAAAGCAAAATATACATATACAAGGCACTCTAATAATACTAATACCAAATTATATATATCAATTTTAAATACAGATAGGAACAATTTTACAACCTAATCCCACACATCATTCATCACATATCCTATTATAGAGTCAGAACCTCACCCTTACCTTGTATTGAAGCTTGCTCTAACTCTCCGATTGCACCTAACTTTTCCTTCTCTTTTCACTTCTACGTATATCTTCAAAAATCCTTATTTTCTTCTTCTGCCAAAACCTATTCTTTTTTCTTTCTACTGATACTTCTATTTTCCTATTATATCTAAATATCTATTATAATATAACTACTATACTATTATTCTTATTTTGTCTTATTGGGCTTAAATTTCTACACCTCCCTTTATACTACTTCTAACATTAAAATAAGCCCACATAAATAATAATAGTATTATTCAATGTTAATCATACAACTTAATCAACTAATTAATTCAACTAAGAACGACACAACTTAAATCAATATTTCACAACTTCGAAAATCTTAATCGGAAAAATATTCGAAAATATTTTAATTAAATAATTAATTAAATATTGAGCGTTACAACTCTCCCCCACTTAGAACATTTTCGTCCTCGAAAATCTACTTGATACTACCACTCTTAACGCGAATTTCGCATCTCACTCTCTGATCCCCAAGTCGCGTTTAGCAACACTTTGACCACTACTTTCTCGACATAATAATAACTCAACACGATTTAAATCAAATATACGCATGCTAATCATTCAACACCTTTACGACATAATCGTTAATAACTTATCAACTACTTCAAAAATATTTTGACATATCAACATTTAAAGTAGTAACAACCATAACACACTTATACTTAGATATACAACATCACACTATCATCTTAACAACATTTTCAACACCAAAACACATACACAATTTTATTCTCATATATATGTATGTCAATTATCAACAAATTATCAACAACTCTATTCATATTGTCGTATCACCCTTATAGTGACATCAATATAGCCAACATAATCAACTTCGTCATATTATAGAGTACTATTCATCATTTACAATAACCAACAACAACATCATGACAACGGGAACAAAATCATTATAACGTCAACTTAACAGTATAACTCAATAGATACACACATAACTCACCATCAACCAACAACCACATTAATATCCTTATAAAATCAGCAAATATTTACGAGAAAACATAGTACCCTGTCACATCATACCTATATCAATAATCCACCAAATCAAACATGTAGATTAAGAGATATCATTCCCATAGGCTTCTAATATTTAGTCCTTCACTTATAACGAGTCGTACAAGCATAGAAACTGCGCCACATCACACTTTAGCTGCACAACTCTGATCATTTATCTTACGTCATCGTCCTCATTAAATTTTATGTCAAATATATGGTTTACAAGTTTCAACCTAGTTTCGAACTTTCTTTAACATCCACCATAAAATCGTTGTTCACTTGATACTCTTAATCTTTCACTTTGCAACTTTATCTCGCATATAAACCCGCTACTCTGAATTGTTTAATACGTCACAACTCTTTCCTAGCTACTCCTTTATTAATTCACACATACTGGTGAGAAACTATCCTCACGATATAACACCAATCACTTTACACACCGTTAAGATAGCAAGATAAGTCTATACCATCCAACATGATCTCATCTACTATCAACAAGAGATTAAGGGTGATCAGTTCCTCAATTTATCAATAGATAGCAGACAACCATAATAGAGTATAAATCATCGTTACCAAACTATAATAGTGTTCCTTTAGAACTTGTACTCAAGTCATCTAAAGCACCATAATCCAATAATTTCCAATGAGGTTTACAAATACTCCCATAATTTCCCTCTTATTCGATCTTGTCGATGAGACACCAACGCTCAACATATTACACGGTCCACATTACACTCACTTAGCCTCATACAAAGGTTAAATATTCTCCAACTCAAGAATTACTACTACACCAGTACATTACATGTCGTCTCGTTCTAATTTGAAATCTCAACAATGTTGTTCCACACTGTTTTGGTGATAGAACCTCCCCAATTCTTCTTTTACACACTCCACTACCATGGCCTCATAAACACGACTATAATTCCTCTTAAAAGCATCTTCCTTTAAAAAGACATATTCGTTATAATCTTTGTTAATCATCATAAGCTGCATCTCTATGTGCTTCTCCAATACTTTCACATCATTTTTAAAGCTGAACATCTCACTTCTCAACTTATTCGCTAACAACATATTACGCTTGACCTCGTCTCGAACAACTGCGATAATAACCATTTATGCCCAAAAATCCTCTAGTTCATAACCGACTTCAGAGTCCCTCCATATAGGAATGCATATACGATATTTGAAAACACTTTCATAGGATATAATATATTTTTATCTCCTCATAGGTTCAAACGGAACATGAATCTGATATTTGTAGCGGTAGAAATGTTTAAGACTAAGCCATTGGATTGACTAGACTTATACAAATCAAAATAAAAATCGCCACCGCGCTTTATTGTTTCCAAAGGAATGGGAAAAGACTGAATAACACAAAAAGAAGGGGAAATATTATAGGTAAGGTGGTTGGTTATGCAAAGGGAAGATATTAGCACCATAAACATCAACGATACTCCACAAGAACCTCTTTGAAAAATCTCTATATTTTAGCTATGAAAAATGTTGTATAAAATAGATGGTGGAGATGGGTAAAGAAACATATTTTTTATGATTTTTGCACCCGCCACAGTTGTGAACCTTTAGTGCCTACGTACCACCTTTCATGTAATAGGGGATCAGGATACATGTAGTTCCTCTTTAAAAAAATTTAAAACACAAATGTGTTGGTCAATTTTATGAGATAAAACATCATCGTCATTGTCCGTGTGGAAAACATACCTACTACCCACAATCATGATAAAAGAGAATTTACATCATCTCAAAGTGGAGGATATGGCTTGGATTTTAAAATCAACAATGCCTCACTCAACACCCAAGTGGAAAATATCTCTCTTTACTACATATTGTAGAAGATTAGTTGTTTGCATCACTACAAGGATTGACAAGAGTTCAATCTTTTGAGAAAAGTTTAAAGATAAAAGCCAAAGTGGCAAAATGGTTTAAATGAGATTGATTGACTTTTAGTCTTCTCACAAAAATGTCAAAGTATTGTTAAGTTTATTGGAGTTTATTTATGAAAATGTTTGAAAATGCATGGACCTAAGTCCAAGTTTATTTTAAAAGTAATTCAAGTTTAAAACAAGAAGTGTTTTCAAAAGGGGGGAGAAGATTTTTGAAATTAAAGAAGATAGGAGGAGAAGAAGAGGCTATCCTAAAGCATAAGGTAAAAGCTAGGGATAATAACCATCTAACCAACAAGAAGCCAATACTTGAAATTATAGCCAAAATAGAATTCTCGTTCTTTGGATTGAAACCAAACAAGAAAATGATACTAGACCTCTTGGGAAAACCAAACTTCAAGTGTATTAAGTCTTCACAAAAATTGGACAGAGTAACGGCTGTATACGGGTGAATTCCAGATTACAAACAAAGGGTGTAATCACAATAACCTGCACATAAAACAAACAAACAACACAATGTCTTGAGGTAAACCTCAAAAGCTCCAGACAAAATAATCAGATAAGATCACAAGGTCTCCAATCATAGGCCAAGTTTTCTAATCCTAAGTCCAAAAAGTCCAATGCTCCATAATGCCAAGGGTAGTAACCAAATAGTCCAAGTATCATTCAAGATTTTTAGGGTTTATGTTGATTATTAGGTGTCCTTAAAAGAAAAGAAAAGCTCAACTGAGCAAAATAAAAAATGACAAGAATATAAAGGGGCTCAAGTGAGCAAAGATGAAAAATAGCATGAAATGTAAATGCTAAAAGTAAATGGTGCATAAAGTAAAGAACATAAAATAAAAACACAAAATAAAATCAATTATTAGTGATTAGTGGTTAGTTGGATGATCATCTTGAAACTTACATTTGGAACTCATTAGAGGATTGGTAGAACGAAAGCCTTCACACAACAAGTTGCATTTGCTTTTTGTCAAGTATATCATCCATTTGGAATCCTTATGAGTATCATTTAATGATCAACAATGTTTAAGTGATCCGCGTTGACCAACGGTGTTGTAGATCCATTAGAGTATTGGTATAACCAAAGCCTCCACACAATGAATCTCAAGGTTATTGGATCAAAGAGATCAAATTAACATACTTGGGCTTGCAAACATAAGTTTGGGCCACAAATGATCATTTATTCGAATCGGGACAAAATTTAGCGCTATGTTAAGCAATCGTAAGTTGACTTATATAGAAGTTGCACCTATTTTGAGGTCGGTCAATAGCAATCTATGTACCATTTGTTTTGAGACATGATATAGATATCATGCTCCAAGAACATTTAGTGCAATAAGAAGGGGATGAGATGAAGATGGATGAGAGAGAATATACAAACCACTTTTGAATTAAATTTAATCAAACTATTATTAAAATCATTCATCCATTTTTATGGAGTTAGACTCAACACCATGGATCCAATGATGTTAATAAAGTTCATGATAAACAATTTAATCCAAGATCAGCCAGAAAATAGTCACAAAATAATATTACATTTTAATATATACAAAAAGGTTTAAAAATAATGTTTAAAAATAGAAATAAAAGAGAAAAATATCAACTATGTCCAAATTAACCAGGAAATAAAAAGTAAGACCATAGAAAAATCAGAAATAAACTAAAATAATTTTATAAATTTTTTGGTAATTTTTTAAAGTCAGAAACTATTTTAAAATTAAAAGAAAGGGGTGAAATAAACCAAAAAATGATTAAAAATATAGCAAAGTCAGAAACAAAAATAAAATAAGGTCACCAATATTTGTCACAATATCATTGGATCATTCCATAATTTTTTTCAGAATTTAAATATGCATAAAAGTATTTTTAAACATTTAAAACAATTCCAATAAAGTGTAAATTTATAAAAATACCAAAACACAAAATTAAATTATGAAAAATAAAAATCAGAAAGAGAATAATCAAAAATATTTTTCATAATTTTTTTAGATTTTTTGGACTTAAAATGAGTTTTTTATGATTTTTTGAAGTTTAAAACAATTAAATATAAAAAATAAGAAAAGAAAATAAAAGTCAAAAATATGTGGACCATTGGACGAGAGTCAAAACGCATTAGTAATCAAATCCAAGGGATCTGGCGCGCTGTGCATATCATGGTCATTAGTGAATAAAGCACTGAATCAGAAATAAAATCAGAATTTAAAAATTAGAAGTGGCATGCCATCATTGGTTGAAAGATGACACATTGGTCATCTTCAACCTCCAGCCAACGTGAATTGCAGGTCTCTTAAATTGTAAAATCAGAAGCTCATACATATGTCATTCGCTTCGTCTCTTCAAGATGAAGACAACCACACCCTCGCGCCAAATTTATATAAATTGTAGCTCAAGCAATTTGGAAAGAAAGTTTTGAAACTTGATTTGAATTTTCATGGTCAAAACGTGTTTCCAGTAAGAAGTAAGTGTTGCAACTAGAACCAGGGAAATGAGAGCATCACAATTTTATCAAAGTTTTGAAGAATTGATGAAGGAACCTGCCTATTGAAGTTGAGTTGCAGAGCTCTGAAACTAGACTTCTATGGAGAAATATAGGGCACAATTCTTAAATGTAATTATATGGTTAGCTTCAGGGAAGATCAAGGAAGGTGAATTGATGAAAAATTAGATTGAAAAAGGCTTGAGAATGGATTTCAAAGTTGCTGAATTCTGAGTTAGGGAACAAGTTTGGCAGGGTGATTCTGGCTATCCAAGCTTGAGAAAATGAATGGGATAGTTCATGTGTTTATAATAGAAGCAAATGGTATCAAAAGGAAGAGTGAATGATGCATTTTGGAGGGAATTCGTGCAAACCTGATGCACGAGTGAAGTGTGATCTAATTTTCACCAAAACTCATCCAATCCTTGCGTTTTGAGGTGCTAAACAAATATGGAACTTCACTAAACATGTTTAGAGGAAAAAACGCATGGAAAACTTGTGATTAGAGGCCACATTATGGATTTCACAATTTTGACTTGGTGAGAAATTCAGTTTCAATGTGCCAACTTCTGACCAATGACATTTTCAACTCAAGGGGTCTTAAGGCATGATTCTTTATGCTTCATAAAGATGAGGTTACAAGCTTTGCAATGGAAAAGGAATTAAAAGGATACTTGAGCTGAAATTTGTGTTGAGTCAAAGTTGGAGAAAAAATATTGACTTTCCATACTTAGAAATATTTCAACTTCTTCTTCAAAAGTGACCTATAATGTCTTGCATCCAAACATAGCCTTCCACTTGGAATTTGCTCTTGACCAAAAAAGATGGAATGAAGTAGACATCTTGAATGACATTTTGAAACTTGAACCATTCAAAATATCCAAAAATTGAGAAAGTTATGACTTGTTGAAAATGGAAAAATTTCATAAAATGACCTATAATCTTTTGTATGCTTAAGGAAATTTCCATTCACTTTCTCACTTTTCACATAAAAGAAGGCATAAATTTCACATATTCAAGATCATTATAGAAAAAGAATAAGCTCAAGGTGAGAAAAATTGACCAAGTTATGATCATTTGAAGTCACACATGGAAAAATGGGGATTCATGTGGAGGACTTGTAATCTTTCTTCATCATCAAGTTTCTTCCACATGAAAACTCCTTGAAACTTTTGAATTGATTTTTTTATATCCCTTTGAAGAGAAGGATGTATTTTGAATCACTTAAAAATACCAAAATATGGGCAAGATATACTCCTTTGAAGTTCAAAACCCTAGCTCCTAGATTAATAAACATGCCTTGAGGAACTTTGACAATTTTGAACAAACTTCTTGTACCGAAACAAATGCTTTGTAAATATAAGTTGTTGAGGATGATAATGAGAACTCATAGCAAACACAACCACTTATATATCTTGAGAATTGAGAGAAATATGAACTTGTGATCAAAGGGAACAAGGCCTTGTCCAAGCATGACAACTCCTTCAATCAACCCCTTGTACTTTTGAATCAATCTTGATAATTTGGAAATGTAGTGAACCAAAATAACCTTGCCATGCCATCCCTTCCAAAACAACTTCAATAGTGAGGTTTGAACTTCTCAAGCTTCATTGACTAGGTCATGGAAATAAACTCATGAACCCATGAGTTAACTTGCCAAGCCCCATTGCCTTTATCTGCATTGTTGACAAGTAAGACAAACCAACATTGCATTTTATTAATTAAAAGGAAAGTAAAACAAAACATGAATGATTACACAAGAAAAACAAGTCAAGGTGCTTGGTGATTCCTTAAAGACCAAAGCTAAAGATAGGGAGCAGAACCCAAAAGCCCTAATGTGATCTTGTTGTGATTGAATCAATATTGTATGGTGAATGGATCTTAGGGGAAAAAATTGGGGTACAACAACTGACCTTATTTAAGTTTCTTCTATCCGGAGATACGAAGGTTAAAAATCTTCGTGTCGACGCGATTGAAGATGCTTAAATATAAAACAAACCCTATTTTTGGCCCTAAGATGCCATGCAATGCTTATGAATATGAGTTCACATGGACAAATCCAAAGGGACACAAAACACCATTGGGGGTGTAACAATGATAAAGAAACAAGAGAGCGACCCAACCAGGAAAATAAATCACCGGTGGATCAAAAGATCCAACTCAGAGAGGATGGTAAAAAGTGCAAAGGATACACCAACTCCTACAGGAGGTAAAGCTACCAACATTTACTGAAGGTAGAAGGAAAAGAAATAACAACACCGACGTTCACTGACGATGAGCTACCAACATTCACTGAAGGTAGAAGGAAAAGAAATATCATAGAATCTCCGTTCACTGACGATGAACTACCAACGTTCACTGAGGGTAGCAAAAAGATAACAATCATCGACGTTCACTTCCAATAACCTACCAACTTTCACTGAAGGTAGGAAGAGAATATATCATAACACCTCCATTCATTGACGATGATCTACCAACTTTCACTGAAGGTAGAAGGAAAAGAAATATCATAGAATCACCGTCCACTGACAATGAACTACCAACGTTCATTGAGGGTAGCAAAAAGATAACAAACAACAACTTTCACTGATGGTGATCTACCAACTTTCACTGAAGGTAGAAAGAGAATATATCATAGCACCGCCATTCACTGATGATGAACTACCAACATTCATTGAGGGTAGCAAAAAGATAACAAACACCAACTTTCACTGATGGTGATCTACCAACTTTCACTAAAGATAGAAAGAGAATATATCATAGCATCGACGTTCACTGATGATGAACTACCAACGTTCACTGAGGGTAGAAAAAAGATAACAAACACTAACTTTCACTGATGGTGACCTACCAACTTTCACTGAAGGTATAAAGAGAATATATCATAGCATCGCTATTAACTGACGATGAACTACCAACGTTCACTAAGGGTAGCAAAAAGATAACAAACACCAACTTTCACTGATAGTGATCTACCAACTTTCACTGAAGGTAGAAAGAGAATATATCATAACACCGCCGTTCACTAACGATGAACTACCAACGTTCACTGAAGGTAGCAAAAAGATAACAAGGTTCCCTAAAATTCTTGTCATTTCACATAGAAAGGGTCTCAACTTCTTCTTTAACCGGGGCACTCTACTTGGAAAGGGTAATATGTAAGCCATCTCAAATAAAGAGACTTCCACTTGCGAAGATTTCACAGCGAGCTGATTCTGCGAATTTGAAAGTCTTGCCATCCACTGGCGTAAACTGACGACGGACTGCAAACTATCTACTCATAGAGGAGATAGCAAAAAAAAAGTTACGTCGAATTTTACGGGGAATCACAAGTTGCTCAAATAAAGAGACCTGCTACTTGTTATCATGGAGGATAGTAAAAAGAAATGACTTTCTGGGGATAGCAATATGGCTTCCTGGGGAAAGAAATATGACTTCCTGGGGAAAGAAATATGACTTCATGGGGAAATGTGACAATATTCCTGCTGAGGAGATAAAGTCTTCTTGTGTAAAATAAATGCACAAACCAAAACTCGAAGCTTTAAGAAATCTAAAGTAAATAATATTGTTGTGGAACCACAAATTCAAACCAGAAATAAACTGGGATGAAACAATCAACCAAAATACATCCTTTGAGAAATAAACTCAAGAGGGAAAACCAAATCCATCCAAACAAGGAGCTGTATAGTAAGGCTAAAGCAAAAATCTTCCACGAGGGATAACTCAGTGAGGAAAATGAAAGAATATACACTTTCTGCTTAGGGCCAACACTATATGGAAGAGAGGACAACGTAACTCTACAAAATAGGGTGATATGTCAACAAAACATTAAAAAATGTCAACGAACAATGATTTGCCAATTTTAGCTATGCATGATGTATGTATGAATGTATGAGTGTTATCGTGTGTATACTGACAAAACAAATATACAACACTGGGAGTAACCAAGAAAAACCAACTCTGGCACAAACAACACTCAGCTAAACCACATCCAAGATGATCATTCCAAGAAAAAGTAAATGCCAACTGAGGAAACAAAACCTACTGCCTGCTTTAGCTTTACTGGGGAGAAACATAATCCGGAAGTAAACAAAACAAAGTGACAAAATAATATAGATATAGGGATAGAACATCCTTATTCAAGCTTCTTCGGGGAAACAAACGTTTTCAAAAGTAACACTTCTACTGGGGATTGCAAAACCAGTCTCAAGTAAAGCAGATGGACACCAAATCATCAAAACATTCACTGGGGAATTCAGGCCTACTTCATTGGGGATATTAACACCCCATCTTCAAAGGGAAAACCATAATACGTTCTTCACTAGCGAAACTAGGGACCTGCGCTCTTCAAGAGTGATTATGGTACCAACTTCTCGGGAAAAAGAACTTCCATTAGACCGAACGAAAACTTCACCAGAGAAATCTTGGATTGAAACTTCACATCATGAAAATTCAAAAAAGAGGAGAAATGAATCCAAACTTGACCGAGGATACCGGAGTCACGAACCCAATACGGCGAATCATCCTGAGTAAACCTTTCCGAAGGGAACAAAATCTTCTTAAAACAAACTGGAGTTTGTCCATTCCTGGGATCACCATTTTATTGCCATTATTTCATCATAGATTCCAAGGTAAAAGCGTATTGTAAATTCTTTTTGAAAAATCGATTTTGTTATTTGATCTTTTTGCTTTGAAAGTTATTATCAATAATAAATGGAGTCTTTGCAAGCTAAATAAAATAAGAAATACAAAGAATTGGGTAAAAGCTAAAATTTCATTAATAGAATGGTAGTCTGCGAATGGTGAGACTCCATGGATAATTACAAAGTTCGGAAAATGGTAATATATAATGGAAAAGATACATTAAGATACAATGACCACTATCCCCTCTAACAACTTTTGAAATCCTGAGCAATAACTTCTGTTGAAGTGTGATGAGAATCCGAGAAGATTGTTGCTCCAATGATCAAGTCTCGTCTGATGTAGTTACTTGCCAATAAATTCCCTAACTTTTTCCTAAGATGCCCTTGCGGGTTTTCAACTTAGCGGGAAATTTATTCTGTTTACGTCTCTAATTTTTTCCTAGACCTCCCTTTCGATTTTTTGGCCTGCCGAGACGCTATTTTTTGCCTAAGCCGCCCTTTAGAGTTTTCAACTTAGCGAGCTGTTCTTTTATTTCTTTAGGCGAAGTATTTCTTGACTGCATCAACATTCATGGGACGTGGGAACTCCTCGCCATCCATAGTTTTAAGAATTAATGCACCGCCAGAGAAGGCTTTCTTGACAACATATGGGCCTTCGAAATTGGGAGTCTAATTTCCCCTAGAATCCGTGTTGAAAGACGTGATCTTCCAGAGCACGAGGTCGCCTTCTCTGAATTTACGAGGTTTGAACTTCTTATCAAAAGCTTTCTTCATCCTTTTATGATATAATTGTCCATGACATAAAGCTGTCATCCTCTTCTCTTCGATCAGATTCAATTGGTCAAACTGGTTCTTGACCCATTCAGCCTCTAACAACTTGGTTTCCATTATCACACGCAAATAGGGAATCTCAACCTCGACTGGGAGTACAACTTCCATTCCATACACCAGGGAGAACAAGGTTGCTCCTGTTGAAGTGCAGACAGATGATCGATATCCATGCAAAGCAAAAGGGAGCATTTCTTGCCAATCCTTATAAGTAACAACCATTTTCTGGATAATCTTCTTGATATTCTTATTAGCAGCTTCAACAACCCCATTCATCTTTGGCCTGTACGGAGAGGAATTATGATGGACAATCTTGAATTCTTTGCACAATTCTGTCATTATTTTATTGTTCAGATTTGAGCCATTGTCGGTGATAATTCTGCTCGGCACACTATACCGACATATAAGATTATTCTTGATGAAGCGCACAACCACCTGCTTAGTAACATTTGCATATGAAGTGTCTTCCACCCACTTGGTGAAGTAATCAATTTCTACCAAGATAAAACGGTGTCCATTCGAAGCTTTGGGTTCTATCATCCGAATCATATCAATACCCCACATAGAGAAAGGCCACGGGGAGGAAATCACATTGAGAAGTGTCGGAGGCACATGGAACTTGTCTGCATAAATATGGAATTTATGACACTTCTTTGAAAATTTATAACAATCAGATTCCATTGTCAGTCAATAGTAACCTGCCCTTAGCATCTTTTTAGCCATCGAATGTCCATTGGCATGAGTTCCAAATGAACCTTCATGAACCTCATGTATCAACATGTTTACTTCGTGTATATCCACGCATCTGAGCAAGACCATGTCATAATTTCTTTTATACAACACATTTTCATTGAAGAAGAAAATGCCAGCCAATCTTCTCAGTGTCTTTCTATCTTTCTTCGAAGCACCAATCGGGTATTCCTGAGTCTGAAGAAAATGCCTGATGTCATGATACCAAGGTTTTTCATCTGCTACCTCCTTTGTTGTAAACACATGAGCGGGCCTATCCAGTCATCAAACCATAATTCGAGGTATATCATTCCAAGTATTCACTTGGTACATAGAAGCCAGAGTTTCCAGAGCATCCGCCATCTGATTTTCATCTCTAGGAATGTAATGTAATTCAACTTTATTGAAAAAGGGTAACAATCTTCTAGCATAATCTTTGTGAGGGATCAAGCCGGGGTAACGAGTATCCCATTATCCTTTAATCTGATTTATTACCAAAGCTGAATCACCATACACATCTAGATTTTTAATTCTGAGATCAATAGCTTCTTCGAGACCCATGATGCAAGCCTCGTATTCTTCCATATTATTAGTACAATCAAACGTTAACCTTGCGGTAAAAGGAATGTGTGATCCATGTGGAGTGACAATCACAAAACCAATTCCTTTACCATAAGCGTTCACAGCTCCATCAAATATCATACTCCAACGAGATTCAGGGTCAGGACCTTCCTCAGGCAATGGTTCATCACAATCTTTCACTTTCAGGAACATCACATCCTCATCAGGGAATTCATACTCTACAGATTGATGATCCTCCACTGGTTAGTGAGCAAGATAATCTGCCAACACACTGCTTTTAATAGCTTTTTGAGTGCGGTATTCGATATCATATTCAGATACCAACATCTGCCAGCGGGTAATTCTCCCAGTAAGAGCAGGATTTTCAAAAATGTACTTGATTGGATCCATTTTGGAGATAAACCAAGTAGTGTAATTCAACATATACTGCCGCAAACGCTTTTCCGCCCAGGCCAAAGCACAACATGTCTTTTCCAGCATGGAATACCACGACTCAAAATCAATGAACTTTTTACTGAGATAATAAATGGCGAACTCCTTCTTCCCTGTTTCATCTTGTTGTCCCAGAATACAACCCGCGAAATTATCTAACACTGTTAGATACATAATCAATGGTCTTCCTTCGACAGGAGGGAGCAAGATAGGAGGTTCAAGCTGATATTCTTTAATACTTTCTAATGTCCTTTGGCAGTCATCCATCCATACACAACCTTGATCTTTCTTTAACAACTTAAAGATCGGTTCACATGTTGCAGTCATGCGGGAAATGAATCTGGAAATATAATTCAAACGCCCGAGGAAACCTCTGACTTGCTTTTCAGTTTTTGGCACTGGAATCTATTGAATTGCTTTGACTTTATCAGGGTAAACTTCAATTCCTTTATGTCTAACAATGAAACCCAACAATTTTCCTGATCGAACACCGAAGGTGCATTTATTTGGATTCAAGCGGAGATGATACTTCCTCAAACGCTGAAACAACTTCAACAAATCTTCTACATGCCCTTCTTCAGTCTGGGATTTGGAAATGATATCATCAACATATACTTCGATTTCCTTGTGCATCAGATCATGGAATAGGGTTGTCATATCCCTCTGGTATGTTGCACCAGCGTTCTTCAACCCGAAGGGCATCACTCTTTAACATAATGTTCCCCAGGGTGTGATAAACTTTGTTTTTTCCATGTTCTCCAGAGCCATTCTTATTTGATTATACCCAGAAAATCCGTCCATGAACGAGAATACTTTGAATTTTGTTGTTCTATCCACTAACATATCAATGTGTGGCAATGGAAAATCATCCTTTGGACTAGCTTTATTTAGATCTCTGTAATCTACGCACATGCGGACTTTTATGTCTTTTTTCGGTACTGGGACAATATTGGAAATCCATTGAGGATACACTGACGTCACAAGAAAACCAACATTAATCTGCTTTAGAACCTCCTCTTTGATTTTCACTTCCATATCTGGGTGAGTTCTTCTCAACTTTTATTTGACTGGCGGACACTCTGGCTTCAATGGTAAACGGTGCTCTACAATATTGTATATATACCAGGCATATCTTGGTAAGACCAAGCAAAAATATCCACATACTCTTTCAACAGCTTAATCAACCTGCTCTTCACATCATGATGAAGCAATGCTCCAATCTTGACTTCCGTCGAATGTTCTTCTGAACCTAAATTAATCACTTCCAATGGCTCTTTATATGGATGAATGGTATTTTCCTCGTGCTCAAACAACCGTGAGACATCTTCTAGAATCTCATCATAATCTTCTTCTTCATCCCCATACACAGGACATTCAAAGTTGGGAGAGGATGCAGGGTCATTGTATTCAACAGGTTTTTTAATTAATCTGCAGATATGATTTATGATTGTTTTTAGAGACTGACACATATAACAAGTGATCATGCAGATTGAATTTCAGTTATTATTTATTTTGAAGGGTTTTTTATTACCATTTCCGGAGAAAAAGCAAAAAATAAAGACACAATTTGGGAAACAAAGACAACTTTTATTATTGATTTTAAAGGTCACAGCAAACAAATAAGCCCTACAACATTAATACTTCCACCTTGGGCAGAGTGAAAGCTTTTCATAAAGATTAACAAAAAAAATTACTTTGAAACGTGTATGCAAGAAGGAACATCAATGGTGATCCAGTTCTGGACCCTAACTCCGTGCGTCACATAATTCGGCCTTTTCTGCTTTGCTTCATCTTCCACAATGGCATTGATCCTGGAAATAGTTGGATGAAGATAACCCTCGCTGCAGAAGATGTCTTGATATTTTCTTGCAGCAGACTTCGACTTCATGCGCTTACCTTTGTCATTCTTCAAAGAGAACCCCAAGCCAACTCTGTTCTTGTACACAAGTGGATCCACAATCCGTCCCCACACTTCACTATGACCCTTACGTACAACCTGTTGCGCATCCTTAAGTGAAACCATGGAATTCTAATTTCCTCTTATATTGTCAATGGATAAGGCTTGGAACTGGGTTCCAACAGCAGCTTCATCCGCCTCCATAATGCTGAAAGAGGACAAATGAGATATCAATAATGCTTGTTCCCCATTTATGATCACTACTTTCCTTTCACATACAAACTTCAGTTTCTGGTGTAAAGTTGAAGTGAAAGCCCCTGCCTCTTGAATCCACGGCCGTCCCAACAAACAGCTATAAGCGGGAACAATGTCCATGACCTGGAAAGTAATCTGAAACAAATATGGTCCTATATGAATAGGCAAGTCCACTTCACCAATAACAGATTTCCTTAATCCATCGAACACTTTCACAATGATGCCACTCGGGCGCATAGGCGTTCCTTAATATTTCAACTTCATAAGCGTACTCCTCGGTATAACGTTCAAAGCAGATTCATTATCAATCAACACATTGGATAGTGAATCATTCTTGCAGTTCATAGAGATGTGGAGGTCCAAGTTATGATTCCTTCCTTCATCTGGTAATTCATTATCGTAGAAGCTCAAGTTATTACATGATGTAATGTTCCCTATTACACTACTGAATTGGTCTATTGGCATATCACTCTCCACAAAAGCTTGGTCCAATACCCTCATCAAGGATTCTCTGTGAGCAGAAGAGTTCATCAATAAAGCTAAGATAAATATTTTTGAAGGAGTCTGCAGTAGCTGATCTACAATTCTTTAGTCGCTCATCTTGATTATCTTCAAAATATCATCCACTTATTTCTCTAATGCAACCCCACCAGTCTCACCCGTAGCCTTCTTGGGTTCAACGTTCTCAGCAATTTTATTTCCATCACTAACATCTCTTTGAACAACTAGTCCAAACACACGACCGATGCAGGTCACCCTGCTATTTTCAGCAATATTCCCAACATCAGGCATTGGCTGGATGGGAACTTCCACTCCATCCTCTAAGATTGTAGCGTTGTATTTGTAAGGCACAGCCTTATTTGACTTGTAGGGTATAGGACCCGGTAAACTAAACACCAATGGGGTAACAACTGGCTTGCTATAATACTCAACTTCAAGATGGGTGGGTGCCCCAAAACAAGGTACAATTACGTTTACCCCTTCTTCAACATAATCAGTCATTATTGAGTCATTTCTAGAAAACAAATCCTTATCTGAGGAGAAACACTCATCTGCGGAGGCATACTGTTCATCCGACCCTTCTTCAGTCAAACAAACCTCAACCATATCAACTTCATGGTAATCATCCCTTTGACTCGTAACCTTGATAATTCCATTGTCTAACAACAACTGAACACCCTTCTTCACGATTAAACATCCTTGGGAATCTTGGTAGCAAACTCGTCAAGATCCATATTGGTGTTCCACCTGGCCAGCCATATGGCAGAAGGTAACATGCAATTGCACAAGGTCTTCATTCATATAATCAACATAAAAAATTCTAAATTCTCCAGGACATCCATAAACCATATTCACCTCTTCTTCATACTCTTCCCTAGGCCTGATTATGTGGATTAGGCCCTCATCCATCATCTCTTGTAAATCAGCCTTTATCTTATCGCAACCATGTATATTTATACTGCAAATAGCACAACCGGCATGGTCATGCATATAGTAGCTAAATTTACAAAGGCCTGCATGCATTTTCACCAAATCTCCTCTAACCAGATTAATATCAAAAATCTGGAAGTTGCCTGGACAACCGGCCACCATATTCACAACATTTACTCCCCCATGCTTGGGTAGAGGATTGTCTTTTACATTAGGTCCCACATCCTTGAAATATAGAACACCATACTTTACCAACTTCTGCACCTAAGTCTTCAAAGGATACCAATTCTCAACATTATGCCCTGGTGCTCCCTGATGAAAAGCACATGTTTGGTATGCTTTGTAATACCAAAGTAATGGTGATGGTACGACGGGAGGTGGTCGGGTCTGAACCAACTTCTTCTGAATCAATGCCGGTAGTAACTCTGTATAGCTCATAGGAATATGGTCATAACTCTCCCTTCTCTGATTATACCCTTGATTCTCCTGCTGGGATGGTCTCTGATAAGCAACGGTAGTTGGAGCGGCACCCACAACTGGAGTAACTAAGGCGACCTACTAATGACGCTGATAATTCCTTCTAGGGGTATTAACCCTCCTCTCTTTCATAACATCATTTGCATCCCCTTCCTTCTTCTTGTTAAACCCATAAAATGGTTTCTTCACACCTCCATAACTTTCACTCTTTGTTAAACGACCCTCTCTTACAGCCTCCTCTAAGCGGATACCCATTCCTACCATTTCAATAAAATCATTTGGCGCACTTGCTACCATCCTCTCGTAGTAGAAAACACCCAGCGTTTTCAAGAAAATCTTACTCATCTCCTTCTCTTCCATGGGAGGAATCACTTGGTCGGCTACCTCACGCCATCTCTATGTATACTCTTTGAACGATTCCCTATCTTTCTGTACCATGGCCCTGAGTTGATCACATTCAGGCGCCATATCCATGTTGTACTTGTATTGTTTGATGAATACTTCTCCCAAATCATTGAAAGTATGGATATTGGCGCTGTCCAAACTCATATACCACTTCAGCCCAACACCGGTCAAACTATACTGAAAAAAGTGAATCAGCAAACGCTGATCATCAGTATGGGTAGACATTCTCCTCACGTACATCACCAGATGAGCACAAGGTCAAGTGTTGCCCTTGTACGTCTCAAACTCCGAGACCTTAAACTTAGCAGGTACCTTAACATTCGGGACCAAGCATAGCTCGTTCACATTCTACCCAAATAGCTCTTTTCCCCCGAGGGCCTTCATCTCTCTTTGCATCTTGCCAAACTGCTCTTGAAAATCATCCATTCTGTCATAAAGACCCAAGTCTTCACTTGGTGGAGGAAAAGGACGACACACGTCATCATTAACAAACAGAACCATATTCACCGAAGGAGGCGCATCAGGAGCATCATGTGTTAGAACATAGTTTGATTCTACAACCCTCAGTTAGAGTTTTGATGATAACAAAATACAAGATTAAATGAATTATGAGTTTTATATAAGACATAGATGCTACTTAAAATTATGTTGTGTATTTACAGGAAACTCTGATGGAATCAACATCAGAATATCAGTATCAACATCAGCATCAGAAGATCAGTACATGTGCTACGCTAAAGTCTGATGAACAGAATCTGCACTCAAACATACTCTGATTCTGATCTAGTTCTTAATCATGTCATCAGCACTCAGAAGCGTCAGAATAAGCTAAAGCCAAGAACGCTCTGATCTTCATTACGCAGAACATTCTGAAGTATCAACGTTACTGTATTCAAGGCAGATTAATTACCAACGGCTTTATTCCAAGACAAAGATCTTCTCAAAATGGAAAGAACGTAATGAGCATTGAAATGGAATTATGGACTGAAACGTATCTATTCCAAGAAGTATTTAAACAAATCAGTGAGAAGTGAAATGGCTAATGCTCTACAATACTCTACACGCATATACATGCCTAAAGCCAATAATCATCTTCGTTCTCACTAAATCAGTTTGCTAAAGCTCTCAACTGCTTACTCTATAGTTCTAGCAATCTAGTTTCATATAAGCTTCATTTTGTGTATTATCACAATTGTGATATATAGTTTTTCTAGAAACATCAAACACACATTTTTTCATTTATCAGTGTAAGAATTTCCTTGAGAAACCGGTCTGTGGTTTAGACTCAAGAAGGCTTTAGCAGTTGTTAAAGCAGTTTTATATTCAGTTGAATATAGTGGATTAAGACCTCGTTGGAGAGAGGCGAAATCACCTTGACGGGTGGACTGGAGTAGTTTGAGATCAAATGAACCAGGATAAAAATAACATGTTGTCTGCATTTGATTTCAAGTTTTAACAATTCAACCCCCCTTCTTGTGTTTTTCACATCTTCAATTGGCATCAGAGCACCTGGTTCTGAGTTCATAACACTTAACCGTGTCAGTACAAGATCCAGCGTTGAAAAACACTATGGCAGGAACACATCACAACATCAGCAATGACAGCAATGAAGAAAGAGACAGATTCAGTGTCAAACCTCCAGTCTTTGATGGAGAGAACTTTGATTACTGGAAAGACAGAATTGAAAGCTTCTTTCTAGCCCATGATGCTGATCTGTGGGATATGGTGACAAATGGATACACACACCCAGTGAATGCAAGTGGTCAGAAGATTGACAGGAAAGCAATGTTTGATCAACAAAAGCGTGATTTCAAAAATCATCACAAAGCCAGAACTATTCTTCTCAGCGCTATCTCTTACTCTGAATATGAAAAGATATCAAACAGAGACACTGCAAAGAATATGTTTGATTCTCTGAGAATGACACATGAAGGCAACCTTCAAGTTAAAGAAACTAAAGCTCTTGCGCTCATTCAGAAGTATGAGGCATTCAAGATGGAAGAAAGTGAATCTATTGAAACAATGTTCTCAAGATTTCAGATTCTGGTTGCTGGTCTCAAAGTTCTTAACAAAGGGTATTCAACTGCTGATCATGTTAAAAAGATCATCAGAAGCTTGCCAAAACAGTGGAGGCCAATGGTCACAACGCTGAAGCTAGCTAAAGATCTCAACAAAATCACTCTGGAGGAACTTGTCAGCTCCCTCAGAAGTCACAAGATAGAGTTAGAAGCTGATGAACCTCAAAAGCAAGGTAAGCCATTAGCTTTAAAATCTAATAGAAAATCTGACTCCAAGGTTTTGCAGGCTGTTGAAGAAACCTCTGATGGGTCCTCATCAGAAGAAGATGAACTGTCTCTCCTCTCCAGAAGGATGAACCAACTGTGGAAGCAGAGGCAAAGAAAGTTCAGGAATCCCAGAAGATCTGAGAACCAGAACGAATCTTCCTCCAGATACAGAAGGTCATAATCCTCCTCTGGACACAGAAGATCTGAAGGCTCTTCAGGAAGCAGAAAGCCAAACAACAAAGACATCATCTGCTATGAATGTAACGAGCAAGGACACTACAAGAGTGATTGCCCAAAGCTTCAGAAGGAAAAGCCCAGAAGAAAGTTTGGCAAGGAAAAGAAGAAAAGTCTCATGGCCACATGGGATGATTCTGATACATCTGAAGCTGACTCAGAATCAGATGATGAAAGAGAAAACATATCTCTCATGGAGAACATAGCAGAAGACAGTGAAGCTTCTGAATCAGACTCTGAATCAGACACAGAAGAGGTATTTCCTGACTTTGCTATTAATTTTACTAAGGCTGAACTAGCTGAAAGCCTCAATGAGATTCTGGAACGATATCAGCAAATCAGAGTCAAATTCAGAAACCTGAAAAGGGATCTTGCTTCTGACTCTGATAAAACTGAGAGTCTAAAATTGTAGAATTCTGAGTTGAAAAATAAACTTTCAAAATTAGAAGATCTATTACAAAACTCTCAGAAGGAAACAATTCTTGAAACTCCCAGTAGTGCTGATGAGATCATCAAGGAGTATGATCATAGCTTCCATAAGTTTCTAGCTAAAAGCATAGATAGAAGCAAGATGGCTTCAATGATCTATGGAGTTAGCAGAAATGGCAGAAAGGGAATAGGATACCAAGGTAAGGTACCTACACCAAATAATGCCATGGATTTAGTTATTAAACAAACTCCTCTTAATTCACACTTTGTATATGGGCACACACACGACATCAAATATACCAGTAGTAAATATTCTGTCAAACCAAAATTCAACCAGAGTTTTGGTAAAACTAACAAATCAGGACCCAAGAAAATATGGGTACCTAAGGATAAAATAATACATGTTGCAGATCTCTTTAGCAGCAAAGCAGAAACACCAATCATTGTACCTGGACTCTGGCTGCTCGTGACACATGACGGGAAAAAGGCATATGTTCCAAAGCCTGGAACTTAAGCCTGGAGGCCACGTAGGCTTTGGAGGCAATCAGAGGGGAAAGATCATTGGCTCTAGAACAGTAGGTAACGAAAATCTTCCCTCTATAAGTAATGTTTTATCAGTAGATGGATTAATGCATAACCTGTTATCCATAAGTCAATTAAGTGATAACGGTTATGATATAATCTTTAATCAAAATTAATGTAAAGCTGTTAGTCAGAAAGATGGGACTATCCTGTTTAATGGAAAGAGGAGAAACAACATTTACAAAATCAAACTTTCTGAATTGAAAAGTCAGAATGTAAAGTGTCTTCTGTCTGTTAACAACGAGCAATGGATCTGGCACAGAAGATTGGGGCATGTTAGTATGAGAAGAATATCTCAGATTAACAAACTTAATCTGGTCAGAGGACTTCCTAACCTAAAATTCAATTCAGATGCTTTGTGTGAAGCATGTCAGAAAGGCAAGTTTGCAAAACCTGCTTTTAAATCTAAAAACGTTGTTTCCACCTCTAAGACATTAGAACTTCTGCACATTGATTTATTTGGACCAGTTAAAACTGCTTCAGTCAGTGGCAAGAAGTATGGGTTAGTAATTGTAGATGACTATAGCAGATGGACATGGGTAAAGTTCTTAAGACACAAGTACGAGTCACACTCTGTGTTTGTTACCTTCTGTAACCAAGTTTAGAATGAAAAGGATCTTAGAATCATCAAAGTCAGAAGTGATCATGGTGGAGAGTTTGAAAACAAAGATTTTGAATCATTTTTTAATGACAAAGGCATTCTGCATGATTTCTCTTGTCCTAGAACTCCCCAGCAAAATGGAGTTGTAGAACGAAAGAAAAGAACATTGCAAGAGATGGCCATAACCATGATCAACGAGACTAACGTTGCTAAGATCTTCTAGGCAGAGGAAATAAACACGGCGTGCTACATTCAGAATAGAATCTCTATAAGACCTATTCTGGAAATGACTCCATATGAATTGTGGAAGAACAAAAAGCCCAACATTTCATATTTTCATCCATTTGGATGTACTTGTTTTATTTTAAATACTAAGAATCATTTGAACAAGTTTGACTCTAAAGAACATAAGTGTATTATGTTAGGATACTCTGAACGCTCAAGAGGGTACAGAGTATACAATACAGAAACACAGATTATGGAAGAATCAATCAGTGTTCATTTTGATGATAAGCTTGACTCTCAAAAGTCAAAGCAGAATGAATTACTTACAGGTATGGAAGTTGAATTCACAGGTACTGAAGACAAGTCATCATAAGCTCTTAACAGAGACACTCCCTCAACATCAGAAAGATGCACTGCAAGAAATCCAACATCTTCTGTTGATCCACCTCAGAAAAGACCTTCCAGAAGCAGCATGGATCACCCTGAAGAAACTATCTTAGGAAGAAAGGAAGATCCAATCAGAACAAGAGCCAGCTTCAGAAACTCTGAAGAATCCCTCATGGGACTTGTTTCTCTGACTGAACCATCCTCAATTGATGAAGCACTTCTGGACAATGACTGGATTCTAGAAATGCAAGAGGAGCTGAATCAATTCACAAGGAATGGCGTATGGGATTTAGTTCCTAAGCCAAAAGGATTCAACGTCATTGGAACAAAATGGGTGTTCAGAAACAAGCTGAATGAACAAGGTGAAGTCATCAGAAACAAAGCACGATTGGTAGCACAAGGTTATAGTCAACAAGAGGGGATAGACTATACAGAAACCTTTGCTCCAGTCGCCAGGTTAGAATCTATCAGACTTTTAATTTCTTTTGATGTTAATAAAGGCATCACTCTGTATCAGATGGATGTCAAGAGTGCATTCTTAAATGGATATATAGAAGAAGAAGTATATGTGCACCAACCCCCTGGTTTTGAAAGTTCAAAAAATACAGAATATGTTTTCAAACTAAAGAAGTCACTGTATGGTTTGAAACAAGCTCCCAGAGCTTGGTATGAAATACTAAGTAACTTCCTGTTAGAAAAGGAATTCACCAGAGGGAAGGTGGACACAACCTTATTCTGTAAGACAATTAAGAATGACATTTTAGTCTGTCAGATTTATGTTGATGACATTATATTTGGATCTACTAAACCTTTTATGGGAAGAGAATTTGCTAAGTGTATGCATGCAGAATTTGAGATGAGCCTGATGGGGGAACTGAAATTCTTTCTGGGCATCCAGATCAATCAAACCCCAGAAGGAACTTACATTCATCAAAGCAAATATGTCAGAGAACTTCTGAAGAAATTTGATCTCTCAGAATGTAAGCCATCAAAGATTTCAATGCATCCCACGTGCATTCTGGAAAGAGAAGAGGTAAGCAAAAAGGTAGAACAGAAGGTCTACAGAGGTATGATTGGTTCTCTTCTTTATCTTACAGCTTCAAGGCCTAATATTTTATTCAGTGTATGCATTTGTGTAAGATTCCAATCAGATCCTAGAGAATCTCACTTAACAGCTGTTAAGCGAATTTTTAAGTATCTGAAAAGTACTACTAATCTGGGTTTGTTTTATAGAAAATCTGGTGATTACAACTTAGTAGGTTACTGTGATGCTGACTTTGCTGGAGATAGAGTTAAACGTAAAAGTACTTCTGGAAGCTGCCAGTTTCTGGGAGAAAATTTGATATCTTGGTCCAGCAAAAGACAATCCACCATTGCTCTATCAACAGCAGAAACTGAATATATAGCAACAGTTGGATGTAGCATACAAATGCTCTGGATGAAAAGTCAACTTGAGGACTTCCAGATATATGAGAGTAACATTCCTATCCTCTGTGATAACACTTCTTCCATTTTCTTAAGTAGAAATCCAATTTTGCATTCTAGGGCTAAACATATAGAAATAAAACATCATTTTATTAGGGACTATATTCAGAAAGGCATTTTAAACTTAAAATTTATTGATACAGACCATCAATGGGTTGATATCTTTACAAAACCACTTTCTGAAGATAGGTTCAACTTCATTCTGAAACATCTCAGCATGAAGCTCTGTCCAGAATAAAACTGTTTTAATTTTATATATTAACCTTCAGAATTATTTTTATTTTTATGTGAACTTCTGATCAATCCTCTTTCAGAATTTTAGAAATGCAGATTGCATCAGAATCTATCCATGAAGATCTGAGCGCTTCAGTTCAAGGATAGATATGCTGTTCACTCAAGCAAACAAGTGTCATCCAGTCATCAGCTGTTTCTTGAGGCTGAACACGCGTTCACGCTTCTGAAAAGGCAAAGCGCTGATTGGATGCATTGAGACACATGTCACTGGTAACCGTTTAAGTATCTTTCTGAAATCCCCTAAAATCAGCTATCATTAAATGCTATTAATCATGATTTATTTCTCTCTCTTAAGCGTTTATGTTTTCAAAAACTTTTTAGAAATCTATGAAATTCTGGCGGCAGATACTCAATGTCACGTTCAATGTTATGACACCGTATCTGACTTTCTATAAGACAGTAAATACAAAAACAGTAAAGAACACAGTCAATTGTTTACCCAGTTCAGTGTGCAACAACACCTACTCTGGGGGCTACCAAGCCAGGGAGGAAATCCACTATAAGAGATATTAATTCAGGAATAAACCAACCAGTTTATCTCCTTCACTTAAGACCTACCCAATGCAACTTCAATCTAAGAACAACTTAAACCTGAGTTCCTACTCACTCCCCCTCAATCACAGCAGTGATACTTAAAATAATTGACTAATGAATTGATTAAGACACTCTTCAAAACATACACTTGATTATGCTTCACAGTTTTTTAATCAAGCAACACAAACACTCTTGCTTCACAGCTTTGAGTGATACATAAACCTAACTTGACTTTGCTTTAAAGCTTTAGTCAAGAGACACAAAACACTCTTGCTTCAAAGCTTTGAGTGATACAAAACCCTTAAAATTAAAACCTATTCCAAGTCACTTATCACAATGATACTTGCTTGGATTACAATAGTTAAAACTATACAGCTTCTAAATGATCTTCTGTCAAAAGGGATAAATTCCAAACAGCAGCCCTGTTGAATATATAGCAGCTGCTTCTTCAGTTAGGGTTTCCACAAAAAGCTAGGGTTAATTCCGTTTGACCTTAAGACTTGGTCACAAGACTTTATCAACCAGGTTAGGGTTGAGCTAGGTTAACCCAAAGTCCACGAGAGATTCTGTTCTGGAAAGACTAAGTCATTTTCCTGAAAAATCTCAGAATTAACCAAACTGCATAACTGTTAGATCAGAACAGGATGTCTTAACATTTGTTATGACATCTGAATTCCTGTTTACTGATTTTGGTAAATGTGATCATTTTGCAAAATGCTCAGATACAGACTCATAAACAGCAGTACCTGTATGCCACTATTTTTCTGCAAAGGTACCTAATAAACCAGTACCTAATAAATCAGAATGTTATGACATTAGTCATGACATTCACACACCTAGTTTTACCAAAAATGCATGCCAATAACTAAACAACTACAAACTCCCCCTTTGGCAGATTTTTGGCTAAAGTCCCTAAGCAATCAGAGAATAGATAGCAGCATAATAAATATGACTGCAGAAAAATAGAGTCTAATAATGTCTACTAAAATATATCTCCCCCTCTTTAGCCACAAATGGGCCAAAGATACATGTTCTTAAAAGTTATACAATCATCCCAAAAGTAAAAAAAACAACAACTAAAAACTGAACACACTTGCAAACTCCACTAGGAAACAGCAGCAACTTCACCAACCTTTAAGCACTGTTAAAAGACTCAGAAGGTTCGGGCTTCTTTCTTTTCTTGTGAGCAATATCAGCATTCTTCTCTTTGTCTGATGTCTCAACATCCTTAGAGACATCTGGATTTGTTTCAGCATTTGAACTTTCTTGATTTAAAGGAACAGAAATGCCAGGAACTAAGTGGTTCTCGTTCATAATTCTTGTAACAATTTTAGCTATTGCTTGACGAACATAGGCTGACCCTTCCCTATTTGCAATTTTAGAGGGAACAGAAGAAGAAGGATGAGATGGATTACCAGAGGCAGTAGCTTGGGACCTTTCTGCATGTCTTGTTCTCAGCTCTTTGACCTTGGTGGGGTTAGTTTCCACTTCTCTAAGAGAAGCGATCTCCAGGACTTCAGAATCCAGGCAAGATGAGATTGCTCTAGAATCTTGATCAGAGGAAGAGGATGAAATAGTCGTATTGGATGATGATGGTGTTTGAGACATTTTGATAGTCTTAGAAGACCAATAGCAACTGGAGAGAAAATTCTGATTGAGAGACTGGGTTTTGATGCGGAGACGAGAGGGGAAGGAAGAAAAGGAGTTTCTATTCAACTTCTTAAAAGAATTGAAGGAAATGGGAAAGTATAAGTTTAACCCAATCAGAACAGACTTAACAAGCATAACTCCTTCAACCCTTGTTTTAAGCAAAATTAATTGCTACAATTCCTCATGTTGACAAATACCCAACTTACCCCTCAAGTTTTCAAATTGATTTGCGTCAAGTGCCTTGGTAAATATGTCAGCCAGCTGTAGCTCAGTGGCAACATGTTCCAGTTTAATTGTCTTCTCTTCTACAAGGTCTCTGATAAAGTGATGTCTTATGTCAATATGTTTGGTTCTACTATGTTGAATGGGATTCTTGGAATTGTTGATTGTACTCAGATTGTCACAGTACAATGTCATAACATCTTGTGTGATATTATACTCAGTAAGCATCTGTTTCATCCAGATCATTTGAGAACAGCTACTACCAGCTGCAATGTATTCAGCTTCAGCAGTAGAGAGAGACACACAATTATGTTTCTTGCTGAACCAGGAAACCAGATTATTTCCCAAGAAGAAACATCCTCCAGAGGTGCTTTTTCTATCATCAGCACTACCAGCCCAATCAGCATCACAGTAACCAGTCAGAGTTGGTTCACAGCCATGAGAATATAGCAAACCATAGTTGTAAGTTCCACTCACATACTTCAAAGTTCTCTTCACTTGGTTGATATGACTGACTTTAGGATCAGCTTGGTATCTTGCACAAACTCCAACTACAAAAGCAATGTCAGGTCTGTTGGCTGTTAAGTACAACAAGCTTCCTATCATGCTTCTGTATAGACTTTGATCCACCTTAACCCCCACTTGAATCTTTGGAAAGCTTTAAATGAGTAGGAGCAGGAGTCCTTTTGTGACTGGCATTATCCATACCAAACTTCTTTACAACGTTCTTTTCATACTTGCTTTGAGATAAGAAGATTGAGTCCTCCATCTGTGAGACTTGCAGTCCAAGAAAATAAGTTAGTTCTCCCATGAGACTCATTTTGAATTCAGCCTGTATCTGGTCAGCAAAATGTTTAACCATAGGTTCTGACATTCCTCCAAACACTATGTCATCAACATATATTTGGGCTACCATCAACTTCCCTCCTTCAGTTTTGACAAAGAGTGTTTTGTCCAAGCCTCCTTTTCTGTATCCTTTGTCTGAGAGAAATTTTGTTAACCTGTCATACCATGCTCTAGGAGCTTGTTTCAGGCCATATAGAGCTTTTCTCAATTTGTAGACATGATCAGGGTGGTTTGGATCCACAAAGCCTTTAGGCTGTTCCACATAAGCTTCCTCATTCAAGTACCCATTTAGAAAGGCACTTTTCACATCCATCTGAAATAACTTGAACTTCATAAGACAAGCAATTGACAATAGGAGTCTGATTGATTCCAGCCTGGCTACAGGTGCAAAGGTTTCATCAAAATCAACCCCTTCAACCTGAGTGTATCCTTGAGCAACGAGTCTTGCCTTATTCCTGGTGACAACTCCTTCAGCATCTGATTTGTTCTTGAAAATCCATTTTGTGCCAATGATGTTAGTTCCTTCAGGTCTAGGAACTAGTTCCCAAACTTCATGTTGCTTGAATTGGTTCAGTTCATCTTGCATTGCTCCAATCCAGTATTCATCAGTTAAAGCTTCCTTGACATTTCTTGGTTCCATTTTAGACACAAAACAAGAGTTTGAGATGATTTCTCTAGATCTTGTAATGACTCCACTGTTGGGATCTCCTATGATGAGCTCTTTTGGATGATCCTTCTGAATTCTGATGGAAGGGATCTTGCTAGCTTCCTTTGATTCAGATTCTACTGTGGTGGTGTTGGGTAGATCATTCTGTTGAGTTGAAGTCTCAAAGAATGTCTCAACATTACAAGGGACATCTATTTCCTCATGATAATCATCAATTATGACATTTATTGATTCCATCATGGCTTTGGTCCTGGAATTGAATACTCTATAAGCTCTGCTGTTTGAGGAGTATCCTAGAAATATGCCTTCATCACTTTTAGGGTCCAGTTTTCTTCTTTGTTCACGATCTGCCAGAATATAGCATTTGCTGCCAAACACATGGAAGTACTTCACAGTTGGTTTTCTTCCTTTCCAGAGTTCATATATGGTGGATGAGGTTCCCTTTCTCAAGGTGACCCTGTTATGGACATAGCAGGCTGTATTCATAGCTTCAGCCCAAAAATACATAGGAAGTCTTTTGGCATGTATCATTGCTCTGGCAGATTCCTGTATGGTCCTGTTTTTTCTTTCCACAACTCCATTTTGCTGAGGAGTTATAGGAGAAGAAAATTCATGACTAATTCCTTCTGAGGAACAGAAATCATCAAACTTGCTGTTTTCAAATTCCTTGCCATGATCACTTCTGATTCTGACAATACACCCTTCCTTTTCTCTTTGAATTCTTTTGCACAATTCTTTAAAAACTTCAAATACATCAGATTTTTCCCTAATGAAGTTAATCCAGGTGAATCTGGAAAAATCATCCACAACCACATAGGCATATCTTTTTCCACCAAGACTCTCCACCTGCATTGGTCCCATCAGATCTATATGAAGAAGTTCTAGAACCTTAGAGGTGGTCAGATGTCTTGACTTTGGATGTGACATCCTAGTCTACTTACCAACCTGACATTCACCATAAACTCTTCCTTCATCAATTTGCAGTCTTGGAATCCCTCTGACTACCTCCATGGAGATAATCCTTTTCATACCTCTTAGATGAAGATGGCCAAGTTTCTGGTGCCACAGTTTCACCTCTTTTTCTTCTTTTGCAATGGAACACACAGTGGAGAAATTAGTGTTCTCAGGCTCCCACAAGTAACAGTTGTCTTTAGATCTGACTCATTTCATTACAACTTCTTGTTTTTCATTAATTACAAGACATTCACATTTTGAGAAATTGACCTTGAAACCTAGATCACACAATTGACTGATACTAATGAGATTAGCAGTCAGGCCTTTTACCAGTGGTACTTCATTCAGACTTGGAACTCCAGGGCAGTCCAAATTACCAACTCCTTTGATTTCACCCTTAGCACCATCTCCAAAGGTCACAAAACTAGTGGTGTGAGGTTTAACATTATTGAGGAGGTTCTTGATTCCAGTCATGTGTCTGGAACACCCACTGTAAAAGTACCAGTCTTCCTTTGCAGAGACCCTCAGGGAAGTGTGGGCTATCAGGGCATTAGCCTTTTTCTTCCATTTAGGAGTATGTGGTACCTTTTTAGACTTAGGTTTGACACCTGAGTTCTGATTAGGGTATCCATGCAATCTGAAGCAGAAAGGCTTTATGTGGCCATACCTCCCACAATGATGACATCTCCATCTTTGGTACCTTTTCTTCATATGTCTCTGTTCCTGATGTTGAGAGTTGTGTTGAGACATCTGTTTTGACATTTGCTTATCAGGCCTGATCTTCTTGTCTGTACTAGATTTCTTTGCTTCCACAAATCCTAGTCCAGATTTGTTTCCCACATTTTGTCCAACCTGAAGGTTCTCTTCCAATTTGTCTGTTCCATTTGTCAGCATCTTGACAGATTTGGTCATTTGGTTCAGTTGTGAGTTTAGCAATTGAACTTCCCCTTCTAGATGACTTATAGTTTCAAGGTCTGCCCTTTTTTCAGCCTCCAGCTTTATGATGAGTTTTGATTGTTTCTCATTCTGCACACAGACTTCAGCACTTCTGATACACAATTTCTTGTAAGTATCAGCCAGTTCTTCAAATGTCACTTCTTCATCACTAGTGTCACTTTCAAAGGTACAAACACCAGTTAGAGCAGTAACTAGTTTGGCAGATTCTTCTTCAGAATTACTTTCTGAATCACAGTCAGACCAAGTAACAGTCATTCCTTTCTTTTGTTTAAGAAAGGTAGGACATTCAGCTCGAATATGCCCATATCCTTCACAACCATGGCATTGAATTCCTTTCCCTTGATTTCCCTTCTCTTCTGACCTTGGTCTTCTGCTGGAACTGTCAATGTCAGAGGGGATGTTATGAACATTCGACCTTAACTTTGGATCTATTCTTTTGATAAGTTTGTTGAATTGTCTTCCAAGCATGGCTATAGCTTCTGAAATATTTTCTTCTTCATCCTCCTTGTTTTCAACATCAGTGTTGGATACAAGTGCTATGCTCTTGTTCTTCTTGTCACCATTTTTAGTGATCCCCATCTCAAAAGTCTGAAGAGACCCAATAAGTTCATCCACTTTCAACTTGCTGATGTCCTGGGCTTCCTCTATGGCAGTTACCTTCATTGCAAATCTTTCAGGCAAGGATCTGAGAATCTTTCTCACCAATTTTTCTTCTGACATCTTTTCTCCCAATGCTCCTGAGGTGTTGGCAATCTCCAAGATGTTCATGTGAAACTCATGAATGGTTTCATCTTCCATCATTTTTAGATTTTCAAACTTGGTAGTCAACATCTGAAGCCTTGACATTTTTACTTTGGAAGTGCCCCCATGGGTAGTTTTGAGAGTGTCCCAAACTTCCTTGGCCAGTTCATATTGATGTACTAGTCTGAATATGTTTCTATCAATTCCATTGAACAAGACATTTAAAGCTTTGGAATTACCCAGGGATAACTCATCTTCTTCTTTACTCCAATCTTCCTCAGGCTTCAGACTGATTGTCCCATCTTTCTCAGTTATGGTGGGATGGTTCCATCCTTTGTCAGCAGCTCTCCAGGCCTTTTTGTCCAGTGATTTTAAGAAGGCAATCATACGAGGTTTCCAGTAGTCATAATTTGTTCCATCCATAATGGGTGGTCTATTTCCAAAAACTCCTTCTTTGTCCATAGTGCTAGAAAGTGATATCCCTAGATCTCACCCAGTAATACAGGCAGGGTGCCTGCTCTGATGCCAATTGAAATTCTGGCTGCAGATACTCAATGTCACGTTCAATGTTATGACACCGTATCTGACTTTCTATAAGACAGTAAATACAAAAACAGTAAAGAACACAGTCAATTGTTTACCCAGTTCAGTGTGCAACAACACCTACTCTGGGGGCTACCAAGCGAGGGAGGAAATCCACTATAAGAGATATTAATTCAGGAATAAACCAACCAGTTTATCTCCTTCACTTAAGACCTACCCAATGCAACTTCAATCTAAGAACAACTTAAACCTGAGTTCCTACTCACTCCCCCTTAATCACAACAGTGATACTTAAAACAATTGACTAATGAATTGATGAAGACACTCTTCAAAACATACACTTGATTATGCTTCACAACTTTTTAATCAAGCAACACAAACACTCTTGCTTCACAGCTTTGAGTGATACATAAACCTAACTTGACTTTGCTTCAAAGCTTTAGTCAAGAGACACAAAACACTCTTGCTTCAAAGCTTTGAGTGATACAAAACCCTTACAATTAAAACCTATTCCAAGTCACTTATCACAATGATACTTGCTTGGATTACAATAGTTAAAACTATACAACTTCTAAATGATCTTCTGTCAAAAGGGATAAATTCCAAATAGCAGCCCTGTTGAATATATAGCAGCTGCTTCTTCAGTTAGGGTTTCCACAAAAAGCTAGGGTTAATTCCGTTTGACCTTAATACTTGGTTATAAGACTTTATCAACCAGGTTAGGGTTGAGCTAGGTTAACCCAAAGTCTACGAGAGATTCTGTTCTGGAAAGACTGAGTCATTTTCCTGAAAAATCTCAGAATTAACCAAACTGCATAACTGTTAGATCAGAACAGGATGTCTTAACATTTGTTATGACATCTGAATTCCTGTTTACTGATTTTGGTAAATGTGATCATTTTGCAAAATGCTCAGATACACACTCATAAACAGCAGTACCTGTATGCCACTATTTTTCTACAAAGGTACCTAATAAACCAGTACCTAATAAATCAGAATGTTATGACATTAGTCATGACATTCACACACCTAGTTTTACCAAAAATGCATGCACTTAACTAAACAACTACAATCTATTTAAACACTCTTCACATGACTCTCACACGTTTACCTTCACTTTCATCTTCACTAAGCATTTCTGTTTTCTGAGAAACCTTTCAAGCTTCTTTTCAAAAAATCCTCGTGTGAACATGGCTTCTAGCAGCAATCTTAGATCAGGTTCCCAGAAAGACACATCAGCTGAGAAATATGAGGTTCCTCTCAGAACGCTACTCACTCTAGTCAAGAACCTTGAAGTTCTGTCAGAAATTATTATGGATTTCAACAGTTTGAAGGAAAATGGTTTTGACTTATCAGAAAAGGTTCAAGCTCAAGGGTGAGAGAAATACTTTTACAGGTTGGTGGGTCCAACTTTCCCTATCTTGGTTAAGGAATTCTGGATTCACGCCTCTTCCTCAAATCACCAAGTCACTTCCTACATAATGGGGAATAAGATTGTGATAACTGAAGATTTGATTGCTCCTCTGATTGGCTACAATGGAGGTGGTATACGCTGTATTGACATGGCAGAAAGATGTCAAGATGCTGCCCTAATTGCAAGGGATATTTTCACGCCAGGGCTTCCCTCCAGCAAGATAAGGGATCTGAAAGATAAGCACAAAATTTGGGCAAAGATTATTCTAGGCTGTTTCAATCACAAGAAGCCTACAAGCTCTCCTGATTACATAAACATAGATCAGCAGTTTTTGATTTATTTTATCAATCAGAAGGTAAAGATTAATCTAGCTCATCTTCTATTCAACCATCTGAGAACCAGCGTCAAGGAGACAAGGGAAGAGGAACACACTAAAAGGGATTGGATACCCTTGGGAAGATTGATATCAGATATTCTGACTGAGAATAGGCTGATTGAACACTTGACAGAGGCACAAGAGATCAGCACCCTGGAACCTTCTGTTGGCAAGCAGCTGAATACCAAGAATCTAAAGAAGATGAAGCTGATAGAGAACATTAAGAAGGAGCCCAGCATCACTCCTTTTACTGAAATCTCCAGCAGGAGAATCCCTCTGGACGACTTTCCTATGTTCTCAGAGAATGACTCCAAGCCTCAGATCATTCTGAGATATTTGGATGCGTGCAAAGCTGATGGTACAACACCCAATCTGAACATTCAAGATCTTCAGCAGAAGGCACCAGAGGTTGCTCTGAAGAAGACTAAGAAGAGAAAAGCTGCTCCAGAAGGACCATCACAACAGACTCCAAAGAAAAGAGGTAAGCCTGTTTCTGTATCTGTTTTAAGTTCAAGTGTTGTTTCCCCATCTATTCCTAACCCCATTCCAACTCCAGCTGATATCCCAACACCCCAAACCTATGAAGATTTTGACATTGATTTTGACCCTTCTGAGTCTTTAACCCTCAGAAGACCCCACTCTAAACCACAAAATCCAAACACTGCAACCTTAACAGAACCAGAACTTGCACTAGTTCTGTCTGACATAGACCAACATACTTCCGCTCCTGAAATAAACAATCCAAATACACAACCAGAAAATCCAAATCCAAAATCTGAAATTCCCATTTCTCCACAACCTGACATTCCACTATCACCAATACCAGAAACTCCAAGTCCAGAAACTCCACTCTCTCCAATACCAGAACCAGAAATTCCACAACTATCCTCTCCTCAACCAGATATTAATCCTCCATCTCCTCCACATGCACAATCACCACAACCTAAGACTCAAAACTCTGAGGCTCAAACCTCTGAGTCCCTTGAACCACAACCCTTGGCCATTCAATTGCCTTGTGGTACAACTGTTAATATGTCTCAGCTACCATCCTCACCAGGAACAACTCCATCTAATACCCCATCCGGTCCAATCATTATTTATGATTCTCCCACTCCCTTACCTAAGAAAAATTCAAAGAACCACAGCAAGACACTCATTGATCTAACAGTCTTTGAACGCCTTGCTGCAATAAAGCAGAAAACTACTATTCCCAAACTAAAAGAACCAGATGTTGGTTCCAGCATTTTGAATTTTGAAACAGATATGCAGAAGTGGATAACTTCTTTGAAACAAGCAAATCTGGAAGTGGTTGATCCTGCTGTATCAGACTTTCTCTGGACTCAGTTCAGAAGATGGGTCTGTGCTGAAACCTTCAAGCTGCAAGACCAGAGCTATGGGCAGGCTCAACAGAACTTCGGCAATCTGCTGAAGGAAATGGAAGGCCCAGTTCTGAGCAAGTTGCTGAAGGAAGAAGCTCTCCCTCTGGACATTGAGCCTTGGTCTGAAAAGCATCCAGCATCTACAGTTCAAGCTGCAGAAGAACAGGTTATTCAAGCTGAAGATTTGGGTCAAGCAGAAGAAGCTACAGAAAGCTCTGAGAAGCAGTCTGTATCTGAAGATCCTCAAGCTTCCTCTCTTGACAGGCAGGCTCTGGAGGATTTGAAGAGATCAGATATGATGATGAACGAAAGGATGGACAAGTAGGATATCAAGATTGATTATATAGCAAACATGGTATCTAAGCAACATGAAACCAGCGAGCAAATCAAGAGCATGTTGGAAGCTCTGTTCACACGACTTCCTCCTTCTTCTTAGATTTTTTTGTGTTTTCCTTATTTTTGTTACATGTTTGTCTGTAATATTTCTACTTGTTCTAAACTCTCATTGCTTCTGTTTTAATACAAACGTGTTTTTACTCTTATCATTTTAAACTATGTTTATTTATGCTTTTTGATAACTGACAAAAAGGGGGAGAAAGAATGATATTTTTCAATAACGGTTTACTGAGACAAAAGTCTCAAACATTCTAACATCATTATATACTTGTTGTTGTTATGAAAAGCTTACAGGTACAAGAATCTGATGAACTCTGATGAAGTCACACTCTGATGCTCAAAGAAAGTTTAAGTAAAGTTCTGATGCTCAAGGTCTCAAGGAATCAAAAGGAATAATCAACTCAGGGGGAGTTTTTCTCATCATTACTCTGATACTTTTTATTCCTTACCCTCTTAGCTCTGATAACTTTTACTCATTTTCTGATTATATCTGATATCGTTTCCTCTCTATCCTTAAACTCTGATACTTTCATCATTCTATTTTAATTGAAAAAATCTAGTTTTTGTCATCATCAAAAAGGGGGAGATTGTTAGAACATAGTTTGATTCTACAACCCTCAGTTAGAGTTTTGATGATAACAAAATACAAGATTAAATGAATTATGAGTTTTATATAAGACATAGATGCTACTTAAAATTATGTTGTGTATTTACAGGAAACTCTAATGGAATCAGCATCAGAATATCAGTATCAACATCAGCATCAGAAGATCAGTACATGTGCTACGCTAAAGTCTGATGAACAGAATCTGCACTCAAACATACTCTGATTCTGATCTAGTTCCTAATCATGTCATCAGCACTCAGAAGCACCAGAATAAGCTAAAGCCAAGAACACTCTGATCTTCATTACGCAAAACATTCTGAAGTATCAACGTTACTGCATTCAAGGCAGATTAATTACCAACGACTTTATTCCAAGACAAAGATCTTCTCAAAATGGAAAGAACATAATGAGCATTGAAATGGAATTATGGACTGCAACGTATCTATTCCAAGAAGTATTTAAACAAATCAGTGAGAAGTGAAATGGCTAATGCTCTACAATACTCTACACGCATATACACGCCTAAAGCCAATAATCATCTTCGTTTTCACTAAATCAGTTTGCTAAAGCTCTCAATTGCTTACTCTATAGTTCTAGCAATCTAGTTTCATATAAGCTTCATTTTGTGTATTATCACAGTTGTGATATATAGTTTTTCTAGAAACATCAAACACACATTTGTTCATTTATCAGTGTAAGAATTTCCTTGAGAAATCGGTCTGTGGTTTAGACTCAAGAAGGCTTTAGCAGTTGTTAAAGCAGTTTTGTATTCAGTTGAATATAGTGGATTAAGACCTCGTTGGAGAGAGGCGAAATCACCTTGACGGGTGGACTGGAGTAGTTTGAGATCAAACGAACCAGGATAAAAATAACGTGTTGTCTGCATTTGATTTCAAGTTTTAACAATTCAACCCCCCTTCTTGTGTTTTTCACATCTTCAGCATGCACCACAGGAGGTGTCAAAGTAACAATAGTCTAAATAATCGGAGTATCTTGAGGACCAAGATTGAAACCTTCAGGTGTAAAATTCTCTGGCATTTCCCATGGATAACCTTGAGGCATACGATTCTGAACAGCAGCTGGAGGAGCAGATACGAGAACGATCGGAGCTTCAGTAGTTGCCCTTGTTGGTTGAGGTTGAACACTCGGTGGCTGATTCTAAGCAGCCACCAGAGCTTCCATCAGAGTAGTCAGATTTTCCATGTCGGCCTTCGAAGCAGAAACCTCCTCGTGCAGCTCGTGATTCTCTTGTTCTAGGTTGTCCATCTTCTTTCTGAGATTAGCCCGAGTGTTATAGTGGTGAGTCAGCTTGCTGAATGAAGTAAAGAAGCTTGGTAAGACACCTGGATATGCATAAAAAATGCAAGAAATGTGTACAATATGATGCATGATATGCAATGCACATGAGTTTATTTAATATTTAAAAGGATTTAAAATTTGTGGACGTATTGCAAATATCAAAGTAATAACGCATTTGAAATACTGAAAAATTTTATTATAACAATTCCAAAATGGATTACAAGTTTCAATGATTCCAAGTACAAGATGAAATAAAAATATAAAACCCTGAGAAGTAAAACTGATGGAGATCACTCTATACGCTGGCGCTTCCCTGTGAGCCTGAAAATCTGAGCCTTCAACCTCTGGTTTTCTTCCGCATGTCTGATGGCAACCTCCTTCCAATCACCTGAATCAGGAAGTGAGTGATCAGCATCTGATTGAGGCTTAGGAGAAAATAAATCCCATTTCCTCTCTATAGTCTCTACCGCTCGACTCTCAAGGATCTCTATGAAGTCGTCTTTCTCCTTCAAGTCTGCTCTATAGGAAATCTCTAAAGTTTGGAACTTGTTCTTCCTAGCGTCCTTTTCTTGTTGCATCCTAACCAAAGCGAGTTACAGCTCCTCTAGACCATATAATAAGGGAGGAGTGGTCTTCACAAATAGATTAGGCATAGGTGTTTCTCGGGAATACGACATCTTCAACTGAATAGCTCTCATTCGGACCCACTGAAGATATGGCTCCAAAGAAACAGCACCCCTAGGTCCCAAATCCTTCCTACTCTTCTTATGAATGTGACGCCAAGCCTTCACAATCTTCTCCCTATCTTCCCTATGGTCTTCTCCATCCTTCAAAAATAAAATACTCAAAAGAATACTATTTGGTTTATCCCTCATCGGATAACCAAGTTGTCGTCGTGCAAGAACAAGGTTATAGTTAATTCCTCCCTTTGTACCAAGAAGAGGTACATTGGGGAAACTACCACAACTGTCAATAATCTCTATATCCTAGTAAGCTAGATGATACCAATCAATATCCGAGTGAGTAAGTGCCATGATCTTAGAAGCCCAACGGGGTTCCTTCTTGACATCCCAAAAAGCATCAGACTGAGGCATATGAGAGATAAACCACCGGTATAATAGGGACGTGCAATAGAGAATCATCCCCCATGATAAGAGTTCCGAAGATGAATAGAGTAATAAGCATCACCCAACAAGTTAGGAACTGGGTTTCCAATCATGAAGATCCTGATAGCATTAATGTCAACAAACTTGTCCACATTAGGAAATAAGAACAACCCATAAGCAAGTAGAGCAAAGATGGCCTCAAAAGCGATTGTACTCTTCATCCTAGCAAAGTAACGAGCTTTCTCCAATAAGAACTGAGCTGGTAATCCTCTAATCCCTCCTTTAGTAGTCATATGGGCTTCCACCTCAGACTTCCCCAGATGAATCAAAGCAGCAATCTCATGTAGTTTTAGCTCACCCTCCAAACTAGTAAAAGGAACACGATCGGTAACAGGTAAATCAAACAGATAAGAATACTCATCCAGTGTAGACATCAACTGATAGTCGGGAAAAGTAAAGCAATGATACATCGGATCATAGAACTGGACCAAGGTTGAGAGAATACCCTCCTTCATCTTTAGCTTCATGAGAGGAATAATGGATCCATACTTCTTCTGAAAATCTGCAGAACACTCGATCTCGAGAATTAGACTGATCAACTTATCTATCTTGGGATCCTTGAAACTGTACTTCCCGGTCTTTCTCTTTCCAGAATCCATGGTTTAAAAAGTACCTGAGATATTCACAAATGGTCAACTTTTAAATCCCTTGAAATAAGATTTCTCCAAAAGATGCTTATGAGTGCATGGATGCATGATGCAGCAATCACACACAAGATCACACATATAGGGTTCATAGGTTCAACGTCACGAGCATGAGGTCGAAGGTACTACCCATAAGGTATTGGTTTGAAAGTTATCACCTGCCGAACAAGGTTCTAGAGGTTCCCAGAGTCTACATCCTTCCTTCGGATATTACCAACTTCCCGATTAACTCGGTAATTAGTAATATTCTCAAGAAAAACTCGTCTGAGCGTAGTATCGCGTGACAACTATTTCCGGATTACTCAGTCATAGCTTCTGCACTACTCCTAAAAGGCCAAGATGGGTTTGGTATTCTACGGTCCTCAATTTCAGCAGGCTCCCAGGTCGAAAGCCGTACGTCTTCCCGATTACTCGATAAACGACACTACAGTCAAAGGGGCCTCCACTGTGTGGGGGATCTCATGCCTCCTATTTTGGGATTACTCCCTCAAAGTTAACATGACTATACCGCCCGTCCTATCTTAAAGTCTTTCCAAGTTCGGGTATAGAACTTATGAGTAATCACCAAGTACCCTTAAAACCAGGAAAATCTAGACAAACATATATACAACATACAACACAAAAACAATAATAACACATATACAAATATAAACAAAGATAGGCTCAACCCACTTAGGGATGGACTAGCAAGAGGTCAATATTTCCCCAATGAAGTCGCCATTTTTCTATAGCGGTAGAAATGTTCAAGACTAAGCCATTGGATTGTCTAGACTTATACAACTCAAAATAAAAATCCCCACCGCGCTTTATTGTTTCCAAAGGAATGGGAAAAGAGAGAATAACCTAAAAAGAATGGGAAATATTCTAGGTAAGGGAGTTGGTTATGCAAAGGGAAGGTATTAGCACCCTAAATATCTACGGTACTCTGCAGGAACCTCTTTGAAAAATTTAAATATTTTGGCTATGAAAAATGTTGTATAAAATAGATGGTGGAGGTGGGAAAATAAACACATTTTTTACGATTTTTGCATCCGTCGCGGTTGCGAATCTTTAGTGCCTAAGTACTACCTTTTTATGCAATAGGAGATCAGGGTACACGTAGTTCATCTTTAAAAAAATTTAAAACACAAATGTGTTGGTCAATTTTATGAGATAAAACATCATCGTCATTGTCCGTGTGGAAAACATACCTACTACCCACAATCATGAGAAAAGAGAATTTGCATCATCTCAAAGTGGAGGATATGGCTTGGATTTTAAAATCAACAATGCCTCACTCAACACCCAAGTGGAAAAAATCTCTCTTTATTACATATTGTAGAAGTATAGTTGTTTGCATCACTACAAGGATTGACAAGAGTTCAATCTTTTGAGAAAAGTTTAAAGATAAAAGCCAAAGTGGAAAAATGGTTTAAATGAGATTGATTGACTTTTAGTCTTCTCACAAAAATGTCAAAGTATTGTTAAGTTTATTGGAGTTTATTTATGAAAATGTTTGAAAATGCATGGACCTAAGTCCAAGTTTATTTTAAAAGTAATTCAAGTTTAAAACAAGAAGTGTTTTCAAAAGGGGGGAGAAGATTTTTGAAATTAAAGAAGATGGGAGGAGAAGAAGAGGCTATCCTAAAGCATAAGGTAAAAGCTAGGGATAAGAACCATCTAACCAACAAGAAGCCAATACTTGACATTATAGCCAAAATAGAATTCCCGTTCTTTGGATTGAAACCAAACAAGAAAATGATACTAGACCTCTTGGGAAAACCAAACTTCAAGTGTATTAAGTCTTCACAAAAATTGGGCAGAGTAAAAGCTGTATACGGGTGAATTCTAGATTACAAACAAAGGGTGTAATCACAATAACCTGCACACAAAACAAACAAACAACACAATGTCTTGAGGTAAACCTCAAGAGCTCCAGACAAAATAATCAGATAAGATCACAAGGTCTTCAATCATAGGCCAAGGTTTATAATCCTAAGTCCAAAAAGTCCAATGCTCCATAATGCCAAGGGTAGTAACCAAATAGTCCAATAATCATTAAAGATTTTTAGGGTTTATGTTGATTATTAGGTGTCCTTAAAAGAAAAGAAAAGCTCAACCGAGCAAAATAAAAAATGACAAGAATATAAAGGGGCTCAAGTGAGCAAAGATGAAAAATAGCATGAAATGTAAATGCTAAAAGTAAATGGTGCATAAAGTAAAGAACATAAAATAAAAACACAAAATAAAATCAATTATTAGTGATTAGTGGTTAGTTGGATGATCATCTTGAAACTTACATTTGGAACTCATTAGAGGATTGGTAGAACCAAAGCCTCCACACAACAAGTTGCATTTGCTTTTTGTCAAGTATATCGTCCATTTGGAATCCTTATGAGTATCATTTAATGATCAACGATGTTTAAGTGATCCGCGTTGACCAACGGTGTTGTAGATCCATTAGAGGATTGGTAGAACCAAAGCCTCCACACAATGAATCTCAAGGTTATTGGATCAAAGAGATCAAATTAACATACTTGGGCTTGCAAACATAAGTTTGAGCCATGAATGATCATTTATTCGAATCGGGACAAAATTTAGCGCTATGTTAAGCAATCGTAAGTGGACTTATATAAAAGTCGCACCTATTTTAAGGCCGGTCAATAGCAATCTATGCACCATTTATTTTGAGACATGATATAGAGATCATGCTCCAACAACATTTAGTGCAATAAGAAGGGGATGAGATGAAGAGGGATGAGAGAGAATATACAAACCACTTTTGAATTAAATTTAATCAAACTATTATTAAAATCACTCATCCATTTTTGTGGAGTTAGACTCAACACCATGGATCCAATGATGTTAATAAAGTTCATGATAAAAAATTTAATCCAAGATCAGCCATAAAATAGTCACAAAATAATATTACATTTTAATATATACAAAAAGGTTTAAAAATAATGTTTAAAAATAGAAATAAAAGAGAAAAATATCAACTATGTTCAAACTAATCAGGAAATAAAAAGTAAGACCATAGAAATATCAGAAATGAACTAAAATAATTTTATAAATTTTTTGGTAATTTTTTAAAGTCAGAAACTATCTTAAAATTAAAAGAAAGGGGTGAAATAAACCAAAAAATGATTAAAAAAATAGCAAAGTCAAACAAAACAAAAATAAGATCACCAATATTTGTCACAATATCATTGGATCATTCCATAATTTTTTTCGGAATTTAAAAATGCATAAAAGTATTTTTAAACATTTAAAATAATTCCAATAAACTATAAATTTATAAAAAATACCAAAACACAAAATTAAGTTGTGAAAAAATAAAAATCAGAAAGAGAATAATCAAAAATATTTTTCATAATTTTTTCAGATTTTTTGGACTTAAAATGAATTTTCTATAATTTTTTGAAGTTTAAAACAATTAAATATAAAAAATCAGAAAAGAAAATAAAATTAAAAAATATGTGGACCATTGGATGAGAGTCAAAACGCGTTAGTAATCAAATCCAAGGGATCTGACGCGCTGTGCATATCATGGTCATTAGTGAATAAAGCCCTGAATCAGAAATAAATGCATAATTCAAAAATAACAAGTGGCGTGCAATCATTGGTTGGAAGATGACACGTTGGTCATCTTCAACCTCCAGCCAACGTGAATTGCAATTCTCTCAAACTGTAAAATCAAAAGCTCAGACCTATGCCATTTGCTTCGTCTCTTTAAGACGAAGACAACCACACACTCGCGCCAAATTTATATAAACTGTAGCTCAAGCAATTTGGAAAGAAAGTTTTGAAAAGGGATTTGAAATTTCATGGTCAAAACGTGTTTCCAGTAAGAAGTAAGTGTTGTGACTAGAACCAGGGCAATGAGAGCATCACAATGATATCAAAGTTTTGAAGAATTGATGAAGGAATTTACCTATTAAAGTTGAGTTGCAGAGCTCTGAAACTGGACTTCTATGGAGTAATATAGGGCACGATTATTTAATGTAATTATATGGTTAATGTTGTACCCCAAAATTTTCCCTCTCATTTATCAAGAATTTGCTCACAAGATCTCCCTTGACCCAAGACTGCACTAGGGTTTGATCAGCTCAAGACACCTCCTTAGGCACTGATGACCAAAATTAGGGTTTGAGTTTGCACAAGGATATATGATCTTCCAATGCCCCATATGACTTTCATGGATCATTATGGACCCTCAAGATTACTCATTTCAAGTTTCAAGCTTTGAATCATATTTTTGCTCAGTCAATTGAGCAATTGACCTAAAAATCAGTTGTATTGGGGAAAAAGTCAACCATGGCCAATTTACAGTCAAACTTCATAATTTTTTATCCATATCAACATTTTAAACTTATATGTATCATTTGATCAAATTTGGACCACAACTCCTCAATAAATTTGATCAAATCTCCAAAAGGGCAAAATGGTCAAAATTAGGGTTTTGATTGAGAAGGGGAAATTTCTTATTTTTGACTTAGCAAATGGTCAATTGTTTTAAGGCATGATCTCAAGAGTCCAATTTCATCATTTTTACCTAATGGCATGGTTCAAAACATTGCAAGTCCATTGGATTGACAGATGAATTTTTCAATCAACTGATCAAAAGTCAACTGTATACTGAAAAGTCAAACTTTGACTTTTTGGTCAAATTCAAGTGACAAAGATCATAATTCATCAAAACATGTCAAAATATGAAACTTATTCATCAAGAAATCAAAAAGTCAAGATTTCATTTTGAAACGTCAAAATTTCAACTTAGAAATTTTTCTAAGTGTTGGAAATTTCATGTTTTTTCATAACTTTGAACAAAATTTTCACCATGATGAAAGATGATTCAAGAGAAACTTCCAACATGAAAGTTGCAGATATCCATGAAATATACAACTTTTCTTTACACAACTCCTTCCAAAAATGCTTGGATCTCAAGTTATAATTTTATGAACATGTGGTCATGAAACTAAACACTTAGTGAAATTTTGCCCTAATTTGGTTAGGATTTTGACCCAACTTCATGGAACTTTTTCATATAGTTCCAAGGGGAATCTTCAAAAGAAATTCAAATATGGGTTGTATAAAACATTGCAAGCTTTCCAAAATGTCCAAGAACTCCATGAGATCATTCTTGAGTAGGGAGAATCGAAGAGATGAAGTTAGGGTTTTGTCACTTGAATTACAAGTCATTTTTGATGAACACTTGAACCAAATCCATGCTAGGCTGCATAATATTTTCTTTGCAGGCCTCAAACTTGTTTGTCACTCCATAATTAAATGTTTACACAACATATGGAGCCATTATCCAAGTATTTGAACCATTATCCAAGTTACATTTCCATTTTTTGAAGAAAGACACCATTGCTATTCTTGAAAAGTGGCTTTAATCACAGAGTCCACTCTCCTTGAGCATTGAACTTGTTCTTTCTGCACACACAAACCCTATAAACCAAAAGCAAGCATGTCCAAAGTACTAACCACTCTATGCATCCCTGTACTTTGCCTTGAAACAAGATGTTTCAACTTTGCTTCAAAAACAAGAAAGATGCTACAACATTTGGTTTTCAAATTCTGACTTGTTATAAGACATAAGACCTCTTGCCTATAAATACATACACTATTTTCAAGATAACATACGAATAGACAAGCTCTGAAAACTTTTAAAACTCAGAACTACATCACAAACCACCATTGTTGCATATTCTGACCAAGAACTTCAAACTTCCATTTCACTCGTGCGTTTCCTGGCCTTTTTCCTACAAAAGCTTCCAAACATCATACATAAGCCATCCATATCCCTTTTACACGACTCTAACACCATCTTCATCTATTTCCAAGTTTAAAAATAGAGCATCACAGTTGGACTTCTCCAGACGATTCCAGCCACCCTTAGCTCAAGCCAGCCATTGCATTAGCTTCCTAGAGGTCCAAGGAAGCTAACCTGATCATCAGTAATGCCTGAAACAAGCTCAAATCCATTTCACGATTTCCAGTTTTGAGGTATTTTTCTTGAACTTCTATCTTTATATTTAGGCATTGTTAGGCTTGCATTTGTGAAGATAAAATGTAGAGATCATTGCCCTGAAACTATACATGTCCATAGATTTCATTTATTTTGATTGAGCTAGGAGAATTTTGAGTTTTAACTTGCTGAAATATTTAGGTCAGAATTTGGTACTTTTAGAAATTCTCATTCATCTTTGATTTATAGCTTATGATATTTATATGGTTGAATTCGTGTGACAAAATGGAGCAATTTTCATGTTTACATTTTTGCAAATGGTTGAGAAATGAACAAGTTACAGATCCTTTGGTTTGAGGTTGAAGATGAAGTGTAATCAGGGTGCATTTTATGTTATGTATTTATCCTTTCACACAAGTTAACAGATGTATCACCACCCCAGTGGTTAAAGCGCGCGCCTGTCACCCTTAGGTCCTGGGTTCAAGCCCCAGCGTGACCTTTTGCATTTTTTCACTTATTTTTTGACATTTTTGTGCCATTTTTTTGCAGCGCCTGGGCCCTTATGTTGGGCGTTCCATTTTTGCTGACTCCTAACCCCAGTTTCACTTTTGCACCCCCTAGCCAATTATTTTCTTTATTTCATTTTCTCTTTTTATTTTATTTTCATTTCATATTTTCTTTTATTATTTTCACTATTATTATTATTGTTATTATTTTTATTAATAAAAATCCAAAAATATTTTTATTTATTATTTGCACTTATATATTTCATTTTATTTTTCTTATAAAAAACAAAAGGACTAAAAATACTTTCTTAAATAAATTAATTTCCTTTTTGTTAATAAATATTTAGACATAGGTTTAATTATCTATTTTCTTAGTTAAGATTAATTTAGAACTTAGGATTATTTTGATTAATTAATTTTCATATTACTTTTATTTAACTTAAAATCTTTTCATAAAAACCCTAAAAAACAGTTTAAACTTAATTTCCCTCCTAATTAATTTAGGTTTTAGATTTTGTTTATTTTTTCATTAATCATCTCACTTAGTTAGGTCAAAACCCTTTCATAAAAAAACAAACAAAAATCATATTTCTTTACATTCATATTCTTACATTTTTTACCTTTATTTTTGTATATTTGTTCAATTTCAATATGGTTGTAATAGACTAATTAGGTTTAAATTCTTGCAATCCCCATTCATGAGTTTGTACACCCCCTCCCCACAAATGTTGTAATAGCATAGTAACTTTAAACCAATACTTAGAAAACCCTAATTCAAGACAAAAACAAGCATGCAAATGATTCACTTGCACACAAGAACCCCTAGGGTAAATCCACTTGGTTGCCTTTACAAAATGGCCATATTACGCATGCAAGGTATCTTAGCAAAAACAAGCAAATACAAGATCATAATCCCTCGACGACGCTATCTAAGTTGCCTTACAAATGATCTTAGTCCCTCAAAAAGAATGCTAAGATACCTTGAAACATTTCTAATCATGGTTATACGATGACCCACGCCCGTCCCGTTTACATCCAAAGATAGGGTTGCTTACCAAATGGTAAGACAACAATGTCAAAGGAAAAGAAAATGAACAAGAAAGACATTTGAATAGGTAGATTGCTCCTAATTACTTGCTCCATTTCAAAACAAACATCCTTGCTATTTTCAAAACAAACACATACACTTTCAAACATCTTACAAAATTGAAAATATTTTCCAAATATCAAACATCTTTGTATACATTCTTACAAACAAGAATCATTACAAAGAATGCCTAAACAATGGTCTCTTTACAAAATACTTTCAAAAACCGCCTCAAGCATAATTTCAAACAAAAAAGCAAGTGATCTAGCAAGTAACTAAGAGCCCATGTAAAACCATGGATGAAAAGGGTGCTAATACCTTCCCTTTTCTTAATCTACCCCCCGAACTCAAGAAACAATCTCAAAGGTCTTTTCTGTGCTTTTTCACCTTTCCTTTTGGATAAAAGAAAAGCCGGTGGTGACTCTTTCTAACCGCAACATTTGTGATCAAACACAAAACCTTCAAGTCAGTTCTCCCAACGTATCACAGTTAGCTTCAGGGAAGATCAAGGAAGGTGAATTGATGAAAAAATTAGATTGAAAAAGGCTTGAGAATAGATTTCAAGGTTGCTGAATTCTGAGTTAGGGAACAAGTTTGGCAGGGTGATTCTGGCTATCCAAGCTTGAGAAAATGAATGAGATAGTTCATGTATTTATAGGAGAAGCAAATGGGGTCAAAAGGAAGAGTGAATGATGCATTTTGGAGGGAATTCGTGCAAACTTGATGCACGAGTGAAGTGTGATCTAATTTTCAGCAAAACTCGTCCAATCCTTGCGTTTTGAGGTGCTAAACAAATCTGGAACTTCACTAAACATGTTTAGAGGCAAAACGCATGGAAAACTTGTGATTAGAGGCCACATTATGAATTTCAAATTTCTGACTTGGTGAGAAATTCAGTTTCAAAGTGCCAACTTCTGACCAATGGCATTTTCAACTCAAGGGGTCTTAGGGCATGATTCTTGATTCTTCCTGAAAGATGAGGTTACAAGCTTTGCAATGGAAAGGGAATGGAATCAAATGGATGCTTGATCTGAAATTTGTGTTGAGTCGAAGTTGGAGAAAAAATGTTGACTTTCCATACATAGAAGTATTTCAAATTCTTCTTCAAAAGTGACCTATAATGTCTTGCATCCAAACATAGCATTCCACTTGGAATTTTCTCTTGACCAAAAAAGATGGCATGAAGTATACCTCTTAAATGACATTTTTAAACTTGAACCATTCACAATCCCCAAAAATTGAGAAAGTTATGACTTGTTGAAGTTGGCAAAATTTCATAAAATGACCTATAATCTTTTGTATCCTTAAGGAAATTTCCATTCACTTTCTCACTTTGCACATAAAAGAAGGCATAAAGTTCACATATTCAAGATCATTATGGAAAAAGAATGGGCTCAAGGTAATAAAAATTGACTATGCTATGATCATTCGAAGTCACACATGGAAAAATGGGGATTCATCTGGAGGACTTGTAATCTTTCTTCGTCATCAAGTTTCTTCCACATGAAAACTCCTTGGAACTTTTGAAGTAATTTGTTGATAACCATTTTAAGAGAAGTATGTCTTTGGAATCTCTCAAAAATACCAAAAGATGGGCAAGATATACTCCTTTGAAGTTCAAAACCATAACTTCTATATTAAGAAACATGCCTTGAGGAACTTTGATGATTTTGAACAAACTTCTTATACAAAAACAAATGCTTTGTAAATATAATTTGTTGAGGATGATAATGATAACTCATATCAACCACAACCACTTCTACATCTTGATAATTGATAGAAATATTCACTTGTGATCAATGGGAACAAGGCCTTGTCCAAGCATGAGGACTCCTTCAATCAACCCTTTGTACTTTTGACTCAATCTTAATAATTTGGAAATGTAGTGAACCATAATAACCTTGCCATGCCATACCTTCCAAAACAACTTCAATGGTGAGGTTTGAACTTCTCAAGCTTCATTGACTAGGTCATGGAAATAAACTCATGAACCCATGGATCAAATTGCCAAGCCCCATTGCCATTATCTACATTGTTGACAAGTAAGACAAACCAACATTGCATTTTATTAATTAAAAGGAAAGTCAAACAAAACATGAATGATTACATAAGAAAAACAAGTCAAGGTGCTTGGTGATTCCTCAAAGAGCAAAGCTAAAGATAGGGAGGAGAACCTAAAATCCCTAATGTGATCTTGTTTTGATTGAATCAATATGGTATGGTGAAGGGATCTTATGGGAAAAAATTGGGGTACAACAATACTCAGAGCACAAGATGTGAATTTCTAAAGTTATTCAAAAATGTGAACACCGATGTCATGCAGTGACATACTATTACACACCTTACAATAACATTAGAACAAAATTTATTTGTACTAGTACCAACACTTACCATTCTTGAAATCGTACTTATCTCCTTGCATTTTCGACTCCGAATCGCGATTCATAGCATTCCAATAATTTCAAAAACTTTTACAATCACTCACAAGGATCCCACGACAAGGTCTACTGCAATCTGTCACTGTCACCGTTCAAACGTTGACAGCTTACGCAAGGGCTACCCAAACTGAGAACTTCACAATCCACCAGCAGCGCTGAAACATTGCAACTTTATAAATTCCATCTTCTAAAAATTATCCTTGTTACTTAACAATCACCTTGAGAAACATCAAGGATTTACACTGTACTCGTATATCAACAATCATTACACTGCTCCTCATCCTTCGAGAAGTAAACATCAACAATGTCTGATCATCCTCCCTCAAGACACTCCAACTTGATTAACAAACAAAATCTTGAATCCATGTCACCTTCGGATTCGGGAAACAACAACACTTCAACAATATTTGCACTGTCGCAATCAATAGCATATTGGACCAACATCTTACAACCAACTCCTGCATACAATCGATTGGAAAAGCAAACAAGTACCGAGAGTGTGTCGCACACATGTACTAAGAAACAACACATTGACAGTATTCAACTGTCACACTACTCTACTGACTCAACAACTTGGTCGGACAGACCGACGTACTCTGATACCACTAATGTAACACCCCATTTCTACCCAAGGAATTATATAAAATCAAAGTTACAAAATTTCCAATAAACAAATGAAATGCTACACTTTCAACTTGGAAAACACGACATTCAATCACCTATAGTTCAGATACATAACACATAAAACTCGGATGAACTGATAACAACCTGTTTATTCTTTAAAAATAAAACAACTTTCATTGCTACGCAGCGGATTCACAATTTCAACTGAAAACACCATAACATCTTATCCACTCAAAAAGGCTTTAAGACAACAAGTCTTTAATGAAAACAACTTAAAAATTCCGAAACATAATGAAAATCAACAATAAAAAAAACATGTGTTTATCCCCCAGAGTGCTAAGTATCAGAGCGACAACATCGACTCGAAATAACGAAGGTAACAACTAGCCTTCTTGATTACCCACACGTTACCAACATAGGGAAACATTCAAACAGAATGGGTGAGATATCGAACCATATAATTGAGTGTATGATAAAAAATTTATTAGATCAGATTATATTAAATCACCACTTCACAACTTTCAACCAACACCAATCATCACAAGTCAACAACACAACATGTTAAATATGCAACACAAAATGCGACTTGTTACAATGCACATGCATGTGGAGAAAAAATCCCAACTTAGAAATCTGCCAATTAATAGAGTCATCAATAAGGCATAAGCCTTCAACTTAATTTTCCAATCTAGGCCAACTTACCGAGCATCAACTCAAACTTGATATGTTATGTATGCGACCCAATATGAATGTCAGGATAGCAACAACAAAATTCCATATGAACGCAACAATAAACCAACATTGGTCATTATAATACGTTGGGAGAACTGACTTGGGTGTTTTACGTTTTATCGTAATTGTTGTAGATAGCGAGAGTCATCACCGACTTTTCTTTTATCCAATAAAGGAAAGGGTGAAAAGAACAAGAAAGACCTTTTGAGAATTTTCTTGAATTCGAGGGGTAGGTTATGAAAAGGGATGGTGTTAGCACCCTTTTCATCCGTAGTTATCTACGGGCTCTTAATTTGTTGATCATTTAAAAATACTTTGTGTTTGTGTGTGTTTGAAAATTTTTGAAGGTGTTTGAAAATGTTTGAAAAATGGTAATTTTGTAATGATTCTTGTATCATTGAGAATGTATACGAAATGTTTGTTTGGAAATATTTTGAAAATGCCTTGGTATGGAAAACTTTGTAATGACTCGTATCATTGAGAATGTATACAAAGTGTTTGTTTTAAAAACATTTGTTTGGAAAAAGAGTGTTTGAAAAGATGTTTGTTTTTGAAAGTGTGGGGTGTGGAAATGGTTTTAGTTTATGAGAAAGATATTACGAGCAATCTACCTACTCAAAAAGTCTTTGTTCTTTTCCTCCTCCTTTAGATAGTGCTACTTTACCATTGATTGGTAGAGAGCGTTATCATTGGTTGTGAGGGACGGGTGTGGGTCATCATACAGTCGTAGAAGACAACTCCTAAGATGTTTTTAGAAATTTATCTTAAGAGACTAAGATCGTTTACTGAAGGCAACATTGAAGGTTTATCAAGTAACTACGATTTTTTTATCGAGGGTCTTTGCTAAAACATCTCACGTTCGAGGGTGACTGTTTATATCTGAGGCAACAAGTGTGGTTACCCTTAGAGGTGCACGTGTGCAAGGTGTTTTGATTTCAAGTATTTATCTTTGGAATAGGGTTTTGCTAAGTTTGATTTTAAGTCTTGCCATACAAACCCTGATTACTAGCAATAATATGGAAATCGATAAATTGTGGAAATTAAAGATTCTACGCTATTACAATACTTTTGGGGATAGGGGATACAAATTTACAAATGGGGATGACAAATAAAGTAAACCCTAATTACTATTACAAGGCTTTGACAATTACATAAATTATAATGCAAAATAGTAAAATGCGCAAAGAAAATATAAGAGAGAAGAAAATGTTTTTGTGGTGATTTTTGATGGAGGAGGTTTTATGGTTAATCTAATTAACTAATTAATTTACAAGAAAAGTTAATTAATTTATATAACAAAACTCTAATAGTCTAAGTAATTAAAATAAAATTAAATAAAACCTAAGTCTAATTTAGTCTTAATTCTAAAAAAAGAAAAGGTTAATTAAAAATATTCTTGGAGTTTTATTCACAAAAATAAAGTAAAAATGAAATAAAATAGAAAGTTTTTTAGTCTATTTATTTAAGAAAATAGATTTTGTATTTAAGTTAACTAAAAATAAAATAAATAAAGAATATATAAAAAAAAATAAAAAATAAAAAATTGGGCCAGGGGGAGTAAAAAAATAGAAAGAGGGTGAAAAGTAGTAAACAGGTTTAGGCCCAAACATGGTTTTTTTTGTTTAATCAGAAAATAATTAAAAAAGTGACAATGGGCTAGTGATGTGGTGAGTAATCAGGAAGGGTGTGCTGAAGGAAAGGGAAGTTAAGGCCCAAAGTTGGAGGTCCAGGCGCGCTTGTGAGTGAGAAAAGGAAATAAAATCACAAAAGAAAAGACAAAAGGGTACCACTGGGGCTCGAACCCAGGTCCCTATAGATCAATGCCTTAGTGCATGCTCTCTTGCCACTGGTGTGGCTGTTTCATCTGGTATTAGAATGATAACCAATAAATTTAAAATAAACCAAGTTCTGAACATCTCACCTTCTTCATCCTCGCTCCAGAAGCCATTGTTACATATTTGAATTTTGTAACTTTCTCATTTCTCAACTATTTCAGAAATTATAAACATCAAACTTGTTAGAAATTTCATCACGATTCCAACCATGTAAATAACTAAAGCTATAGATCAAAGATGAACACGAATTTCATCTGGTACCAAATTCTGACGTAATTTTCTGTAACTTCAAACTTAAAATCCATATCACTAAGGTAATATAAATGACATCTAAGGACATGGTTAGCTTTAGGACAATGATGTCTACATTTTATCTTTTTGAAATCAAAGACAAATGATACTTGTATAAGGATTTGAAAGTTCATAAAACTTACCTTGAAAATGGAAATCGTGTTTTGAGTTTGAGCACTCCTGGAAGTGTTGTGATGATTTGAATAGCTTCACTAAACCTCTAGGTAGCTAATGCAATGCTTAATTTAGATTGAGAGTGGCTATGTTGTTATGGAGAAGTCAATGTGCAAGTTACTATTTTTGGTTATGGAAGATGAGGAAGATGATGTTACAGTTGTGTTGCAGGCGTTTGTACAATTTCAATATGTGATATAAAAGCTTTGTGATAGATTAGAAATGAAAACGCACGATGGAATTTGAAGTTGGAGGTTTATGGCCAGAACTTGCAACAAAATGAAGTTTTTATGCCAATTCTGATTGTAGAGAGTTTGAGGGATTTAGAAGGCTTATGAACTTGTGTGGTGACTTGTAAGAAATGCCTCTATTTATAGGAAAAGATATGAGGGAAAGATAACATCAGGTTTGCAAGTTGTAGGGTTATGGCTACATGACTTGTTTTTGAAGCAAGCTTTGACAAACATTGTTCCAAGGCATGGTACAAGGATATCTAGAGTGGTTAGAAGCTTTAAACATGTTTATCTGACTTTGTATGTTCAGTGTGTGCAGAGGGAGAAAGTTAGAGGCTCAATACAAGTTGACTTTGTGATTAAAGCAACTTTACAAGAATGGAATGGAAACTTTATGCCGTAAATGGACAATTGGTTTAGACAATGGCTGAATCACTTGGATAATGGCTCAATGAATTGTGTAAACAATTAATAATAGAGTGAATTACAAGTTATAATCCTGCAAAGCAAGATTATGCAGCATAGGTTTGAGATTTGATCAAGTTTTCTTCATGAAAATGGCTTGAAATGCAAGAATGGATGCTCAACTTCTTCTCTTCGATTCTCCTAGCTCAAAAATGACCTCTTCAAGTTCTTTGACATTTTGGAAATCTTGAAACATTTTATACAACCTTTATGTTGACCATTTTGACAAAATAAAATTGGTACTAGGTGAAAATTGGTCAAGAAGTTAGGTCAAAAATCTGCCTAAACTAGTTAAAAATTTCACGAAGTGTTTTATAAAAAATGTCATGACTTCATGGGCTCATATCTTCAAATATAAGCATTTTTTAGACATCAACCCACTCATGTAAAGTTGTATAGTTCATCAAGATCTACAACTTTCATGTTGAAAGTTTTCCTTGAATCATCTTGCATCTTGGTGAAAAATTGTCATGAAGTAATGAATTTATCAAGTATAAAAACACTTAGAAATTTTTTAAGTCTTAGAAATCTTGATTTTTTTATTGACTTTTTGAATTTATTGATTCTTGATGATCAAGTTTGGTATTTTTAAATGTCTTGATGAATCGTGATTTTTGAAATTCAATGTTGATCAAAAAGGTCAAAGTTTGACTTTTTGTGTATCAGTTGACTTTTCATCAGTTGATCAAATTTCAACTATCAATCCAATGATCTTGAGAAATGATTTGAGCCATGAAATTAGGTAAACATGTTATGTTTAAGTCCTTGAGATTATTCCTCAAGCCATTAGGTAATGTACTAGGTCAAAAGTCACTGATCAGTCATCCTTAATCAGAACCCTAATTTTGACAATTTTGCCCCTTTGATGATTTGAGGGCTTTTCTTGAGGAATTATGATCAACACTTGATAAATTGATGGATATGAATTCAAAATTTTGATGTTTGCTAAAAATTATGAAGTTTGACTGTATATTGACCACCATTGACTTTTTACCCAGTATAGTTGATTTTCAGTCATCTGAGCAATTGACTGAGCGAATTTGTGGTGCAAGACTTGAGACTTGGCATGAGAAATCTTAGAGACCTATAATGAACCATGAAAGTCATTTGAGGCATCAAAAGTCCAATTGTCCTAGAGAAAGACAAAACCCTAATTTGGAGGCTTATTGCTTAGGAGGTGAGCATATCTGATCAAACTCTTGGAATTTCTTGAGCATTTGAGATATTTTGTGAGAAATGTCTTGAGAATAGAGAGGACAAATTTTGGGGTACAACAGCCATAAGCCCACAACTTAATATGTTTCCCATAAATAGAGGCAATAACATCACCTGCTAATTAACTTTTTTCAACAAAGAACACAATACAATGAGTCAACCAAAATTTACTATAAATAAATCATGTAATTATTCGGACTATTACGACTATTTCTGGTTAATTAATTATCGGCTAAAAGTTCTATTATTTCTACTTTATTCTAAAGTTATCATTATCTCTCTGTTAAATTAATACTACACTGTTATTAGAGCATGTACTGTCAATAATATGGTTCTGCTTTTTTTATTAACTTCTAAACATGTTACTGATTTAGCCTGCTAAATTTTGCTTCTACTATTGCTACTTTATACTATTTCCTCTTTTTGCGCCTACCACCAATTCCTGCTACTTATATTAATTTATTCTAGTGGCATACTACTATAATTGATTAAACAATTTTCCATACTGATAATAAATCATAAATTAGCAAAGATGTATTATTATTTGGAACCTTCAACTTACCCTGCTTACAACTCTAAATATGTCAGAATTATGCAAAACAAATAAAAGTGACTTTTAATGATACGAAACAACTCTATTGATAACTTTAACAACACTATTGACAACTCTAACAACCCTATTGACAACTCAATCGGAATTGAAAATAACTTAAATTAGCTAAATAATCTAAATAATTATCTCTAACTCAAAACTCCTAAAAATCATTATATTAATAGTACTAAATCATTAATATAATAATAATAATAATTACTAATATTATAATTAGTATAATCTATTATTTATACCAAATGAAGTATTATATATATATATATATATATATATATATATATATATATATATATATATATATATATATATATATATATATATATATATATATATATATATATATATATACCCCAAAATTTTTCCCCTCATATTTCTCAAGACATGTCAAGAAAAATCCCCAAGTGGTTCAGATTGCTCAAGAGTTGGACAGTCAAGTCATCTCCTAAGGCAGTCAACCTCAAACTAGGGTTTTGTGTTGCATCAAGGTCCTTGCATAAAAATGACCTCAAGTGCTCCCCAATGTCCTAATATGTTCTCAAGTTCATCCAGGTCAAATTTCAAGCCTTGCAGAGAAAGTTTGCTCAGTCAATTGCTCAAGAGGCCCAAAAATTGATTGTGTTAGGGCAAAAGTCAACTGTGACCTACAAATAGTCAAACTTCAAGATTTTTTGTCAACATTCTCATTTTGAAGGATATTTCATCATTTGATCAAGGGTTGATCATGATTCATCAAGGATTGCTCAAAATTCATCAAGACTCAAAAGTTGCTAAATTAGGGTTTTGTAGGAAAAGTCAACTCAACTTTGACCAAGTATAAATTTCTCATACTTTATGAGAAATGACCCATCCAAATCTCATTTTGAATAGGATGCAATTTCCTACAATCCATCTTCATACCCCAAGATCAAGAAATGCACTCACAAGAAGTTACAAATTTGGACATTATAGGTCATTTTTGAAAGTCAACAAAACACCTTTTTTGCCAAAGCTTATAACTTGAGCATGGAATATCAAAATGAGATGAGACCAAAAGGGTTGGTTAGAGGACATCTCAATCTGTCCAAAAAGTCAAATAACACTTCCAAAAGTTCAAAATTATAGAAGTTATGCATTGTTGAAGTTGGACATTTTTGCAAAATTGCCAAAAGTCAACTATCCCCAAAACATCAATTTTTGTCAAAAGGGCCCATTATTTTCCACTTGATTTGATCTTTTCACACTTCACACGTGTCCTAGCTTCAGCCTCATGACCATTTATCAATTTTATTATTTAATTTGATTTTTTAATGAATTATTGCATTTTAAATCAATTTAAATCATATAAAATCCAAACATTGATTACTGGATCTCCTTTTGGATATTTCAAGACCTAATCATCATCATAAAGTTGATCAAATTCGTATCTCACCATATCATGAACAATAAGATAGATTTTGGACAAAATTGGATGCTTTTTAATGGAGGATCAAATCAAATCTCTAAGCCATAATGCACAAAGATTAAGTCCACAAAACTTGACCTAATGCATTGCTTTATACATATACAAGTGAGAGGCACGAGTTTTAGAGAGAAGAGGCTGCATAAAGATCAAAAGAAAACTTGAAAAAAACTTGGAAAAAGCTTGAAACTGAAATCACTCCTAGAGGCTAATTCAGAAGCAAAGCTCAATGTGAATCAATTGTTGGGTATCCACTGAAGCGAAGCCAACTCAAAACCAATCCCCATAGACATTCTAAAGCGCTGTAAGTCTCTGAAAATACCGCCTTGCAGTTGAAATTGAAACTCCATGTTCTTGCATATTTTTAACAAAATCTTTGCATATTCATGATCCTTGTGCAATTTCTAAACTTTTTGCATTATTTGATTGTATTTATATAGCCTGTAACTCCCTAGACGAATCTAGGGTTCTTTGTCTTTGTTTTTGGGCGTTTTATGTATAGGTGAAATCAAGGCCATTAATGGACATGCACGTGCTCAGGATGTCCAGACGAGCCCAACCATGGTCTTGGGGTTGGTTTTAGTGGCCTAGAATAGATTTTGGAACGAGCATGCGCATTTAGCCGCGGATATAAATCCGCAGGTAAATATCCAGGCCAAACGAAGAAGATGAAAACGTGCCCCTTTGTTATTGGACGATTTGAATTTGGCGCATTTTGTTTTATATTTTATGGCATTTACGTGTTTTCCAATATTATATTTTTTTCTTATTGCATTAACAAATAAAGTGCAGTGGTTGAGTGGCAAGGCGTTAGTGCAAGATCCAACAGGACCTAGGTTCGAGCCCCAGGTCCCCCCAAACGCATATTGTTAATTTTCTTTAGGTGTTCTAGCGCGCTTCAGCAATCATGGCCTATCATACACCCTCATCCAATCACTTGCCAGATGGCCCCAGGCCAGATCTGGTGGCTCAGATGAGATGTCCATTGTACACTCAAGTCAACGTACGCATGGAGAATCAGAAAAGTCCACCAGGCCTGCGTGTAAATGGGCCACAAAGCTGCTAATCTCACCTCCCAAAATCAGGCCCATATATTTCTAACTCATTTTTTTTTTATTATTTCATTTGATTATTGTTATTATTTTTATTTAATCAACCAACCAAAATTTTTTCTTAATAAAATTAAAAACCAAAAAAACATTTTCATCATTAAAATTAATTTCCAGTATTTTATTTTTGTTAAATAAATTAATTTAATTAATTTAGTCTAAATTAGGAATGACTTTAATTTCTTTTTTTGCAATAATTAAAATTAATGTAGATAATTAGGTTTTACTAACTTTGATCAAATTTATTTTATTTCCTTAAAATATCCAAAAAAATCCAAAAATATTATTTTCATTAATTAATTAGCTTATTTGATTTAATAATTAACTTAGGTCTAATATCTTTTTTAATTCAAAAATAAACCAAAAAATGCTTTATTTTAAAAAGGGGTCAAAACCCTAAAAAAAATTCGCATTCGATTTAATTTCTCGCACGTGACCCATTTGATTTCAATATTGTATTTGTTTCCCAGAATGTAATAGTTTAATTAGGACATTTTTTATCGCTTTATTTATTTTCCGCATTTTAATTTCTAGGGTTGCTTTTGGCGATGTAAATACCCGACGCCTTGTAATAGTTAGATTCAATTTCCGCAATTTAATTTCCGCAACTTATAAACTGTTAAATGTTTGATAATAGGGAATGCATGACAAGATCGAATGTTTAACCTAAAATCAACATAGATAACCATTGACATGTATAAAGATAAAATTAACTGAAAACAACGCACTCGCACATGCTCACTCTTAGGGTACACCTCGCTTGGTTGCCTTCGAACGTGGTCATTGAGTATAGGAAGTTTTAGAGGTCGCCCTCTTGTCCAAAGATCATAGTTTCCTCAAAACGGTTGCCTCGAAAAAATGATCTAAGATATTAGGGTTACTGCTAAGGCGTCATAACATTGCTTTAGTGACCATACGTCCCTTAATCGAATTGACCCTAAAACTCCAACAACGATGCTACCTACTCATCAATAGTGGGATAGCATTGTCTAAAGGACATTAGCACAAATTGATTCCTTTTTTGAGTAAGTAGATGGTTCTTAAGTACTTGCTCCTTTCAAAACAAAATAAAATTTTCGCACTTACACTCCTTTCAAACAAAAACTTCTTCAAACCCACAAACACAAAGAAAAAGCAAAATTTTGAAAACCACTTTGAGCAAGTACCTAAGAGCCCGTGGATAACCACGGATAGAAAGGGTGCTAACACCTTCCCTTTCTATAATCTACCCCTAGACCCGAGAAACATCTCGAAAAAGGAATTTTTCTTTGCTTTTTTCCTTTCCTTGTTGGATAAAATAAAAGACGGTGGCGACTCTTGCTTACCGCGACATTTTGCGAAAACAAACGCAAAACGCAAACCAGCATTCCAAAACACTCAGTTCTCTCCCACCGTATCACATATATAATATGAATCAGTCATGTTAACTTAATTCAATTAACAAGTTTGCCGCTACAATATATTATCTTGACATCTACTAGAACACATTCATAAATTAGTATCACTAAAGACACAAAGTCTTTATCGCTACAGTATATTCCAATATATCCTATGGAATTGTTAGATAGTAATTGCTAACTCTATTAAACTATATACAATGCAATATATACAGTAAGGGGTTACACTTCAAATATATATGTATATATATAACAATGAAAGTCAGTGTGCTCATAGAAATGAAATTAATGTTGCAGTATTCTAACCAAAGCAGAATATACATATACAGGGCACCATAATAATACCAGTACCAAATCATATATATCAATTTCAAACACAGACAAAAAATTTTACAACCTAATTCTACATATCATTCATCACATACCCTACTATAGAGTCAGAACACCATCTTTACCTTGGATTGAAGGTTGCTTTAACTCTCTGATTGCACCTAGCTTTTCCTCCTCTTTGCACTTCTACATATCTCTTCCAAAACCCTTATTTTATTCTTCTGCTAAAACCTATTCTTCTTTCTTTCTACTGATACTTCTATTTTCCTATCATTTCTAAATATCTATTATAATATAATTACTATACTATTATTCTTATTTTTCCTTGTTGGGCTTAAATTTATACACCTCTCTTTCTACTACTTCTAACATTAAAATAGGCCCACATAAATAATAATAATAATAGTATTATTCAATGTTAATCCTATGACTTAATCAACTAATGAATTCAACTAAGAATGACACAACTTAAATTAATATTTCACAACTTCGAAAATTTTAATCGGAAAAATATTCAAAAATATTTAATTAAATAATTAATTAAATATTGGGTGTTACAACTCTCCCCCACTTAGATTATTTTCATCCTCGAAAATCTACTCGATACCACCACTCTTAACTAGAATTTCACATCTCACTCTCTGATCCACAAGTCGCGTTTGGCAACACTTTGACCACTACTTTCTCGACATAACAATAACTCAACACGATTTAAATCAAATACACACATGCTAATCATTCAACACTTTCATGACATAATCGTTAATAACTTATCAACCACTTCAACAATATTATGACATATTAACATTTAAAGTAGTAACAACCATAACACACTTATACTTGGATATACAACATCACATTATCATCTTAACACAATTTTCAACACCAAAACACATACAAAATTTCATTCCCATATATATATATATATATATATATATATATATATATATATATATATATATATATATGTCAATTATCAACAAAATATTAACAACTTTATTCATATCGTCGTATCTCCCTTATAGTGACATCAACATGGCCAACATAATCAACTTTATCATATTATGGAGTATTATTCATCATTTACAGTAACCAACAACAACACCACGACAACGGTAACAAAATCATTATAACATCAACTTAACAGTATAACTCAACAAATATACACATAACTCACCATCAACCAACAACCATATTAATATCCTTATAAAATCAAGAAATATTTACGAGAAAACACAGTTCCCTGGCACATCATCCCTATATCAATAATCCAACAAATCAAACATGTAGATCAAGATATATCATTCCCATAGGCTTCTGATATTTAGTCCTTCACTTATAATGAGTCGTACAAGCATAGCAACTGCGCCACATCATGCTTCAGCTGCGCAACTCTGGTCATCCATCTTACATTACCGTCCTCATTAAAATTTCCGTCAAATATATGGTTTACAAGTTTCAACCTAGTTTTGGACTTTCTTTAACATCCACCATAAAATCGCTGTTCATTTGATATTCTCAATCTTTCACTTTGCGATGTTAGCTCCCATATAAACCCGCTACTCCGAATTGTTTAATACGTCTCAACTCTTTCCTAGATAATCCTCTATTAATTCACACAAACTGGTGAGCAATTATCCTCATGATATAACATCAATCACTTTACACACCGTTAAGATAGCAAGACAAGTTTATACCATCCAACACGATCTCGTCTACTATCAACAAGAGATTAAAGGTGATTAGTTCCTCAATTTGTCAATAGATAGCCGACAACCACAATGGAGTATAAATCATTGTTACCAAACTATAATAGTGTTCCTTTAGAACTTTTACTCAAGTCAACTAAAGCACCATAATCCAATAATTTCCAATGAGGTTTACAAATACTCCCACAATTTCCCTCTCATTCGATCTTGTCAATGAGACACCAACGCTCAACATATTACACGGTCCATATTACACTCACTTAGCCTCACACGAAGGTTAAGTGTTCTCCAAATCAAGAATTACTATTATACCAGTACATTATACGTCGTCTCGTTCTAATTTGAAATCTCAACAATGTTGTTCCACACCATTTTGGTGATAAAACCTCCCCAATTCTTCTTTTACACACGCCACTACCTTGGAATCATAAACACGACTCTAATTCCTCTTAAAAGCATCTTCCTTTAAAAGGATATCTTCATTATAATCATGGTTAATCATCATAAGTTGCATCTCTATGCGCTTCTCCAAAACTTTCACATCCTTTTTAATGTCGAACATCTCATTTCTCAACTTATTCGCCAACAACATATTACACTTGACCTCATCTCGAACAACTGTGATAATAACCATTTATGCCTAAAAAGCATCTAGTTCCATAACCCACTTCAGAGTCCCTCCATATAGGAATGCATCTACCATATTTGAAAACACTTTCATAGGATATAGTATATTTTTATCTCCTCATAGGTTCAAATGGAACATACATCCGATACTCATAACACAATATATGAATTTCCAAAGTTATCCGAAAATGTAAACACTGATTTCATGCAGTGACATACTATTACACACCTTACAAAAAATCAGAACAAAATTTATTTGTACATGTACCAACACTTACCATTCTTGAAATCATACTCATCTCCTCGCATTTCCGACTCTGACTCGCGATTCAAAACATTCCAATAACTTTAACAACTTTTACAATCACTCACAAGGATCCCACGACAAGGTCTCAGCAATCTGTCACTCTATCACCGTTCAAACATCGACATCTTACGCAAGGGCTATCCAAACCGACAACTTCACATTCCACCAGTAATGGTGAAACATCACAACTTTCTAAATTTCATCTTCTAAAAATTATCCTTGTTACTTAACAATCACATTGAGAAACATCAGGGATTTATACTCTACTCGTATATCAACAACCGTTACATTGCTCTTCATCCTTCGAGAAGTAAACTTTAACAATATCTTATCATCTTCCCTCAAGACGCTCCAACTTGATTAACAAACAAAATCTTGAATCCATGTCACCTTCAGATTCGGGAAACAATAAAAATTCAATAATATTTGCACTGTCGCCATCAACAACATACAAACCTAACATCTTACAACCAAAACATATTTGATAAGCAAAGCTTCTCACCCACTTATCTTCAAACCAACTTCTGCATACAATCAATTGGAAAAGAAAACAAGTATTGGCAGTGTGTCGCACACACGTACTAAGAAACAACAAATCGATAATATTCAACTGTCACACTACTCTACTGACTCAAAAACTTAGTCGGACAGACCGACCTACTCTGATACAACTAATGCAACACCTCATTTATACCTAACGAATTATATAAAATCAGAGTTACAAAATTTCCAACAAACATATGGAATGCTACACTTTCAACTTGGAAACCACGACATTCAATCACCTATAGTTCAGATACATAACACATGAAAATTCAGATGAACCGATAACAACCTATTTAGTCTTTAAAATAAAACAACTTTCATTTCTATGCAGCGAATTCACAATTTCAACTAGAAACACCATAACATCTTATCCAACTCAAAACGGCTTTAAGACAACAAGTATTTAATGAAAACAAATTAAAATTCATCAATATAATGAAAACCAACAATAAACAAAAATGCGTTCATCCCCCAGAGTGCTACGTATCAGAGCGACAACACAGACTCAAACTAATGAAGGTAACAACTATCCTTCTTGATTAGTTGCATGTTACCAACATGGGGAAACATTCAAATAGAAGGGGTGAGATATTGAACCATATAATTGAGTGTATGATAAATAATTTTTTATATCAGATTATATAAAATCACCACTTCATAACTTTCAACCAACATCAATCATCACAAGTCAACAACACATCATGTTAAATATGCAACACATAAGCGACTCATTATAATGCACATGCATGTGGTACCAATGGAGCAAAATTCCTAACTTAGAAATTTGCCAATTAATAGAGGCATCAACAAGGCATAAGCCTTCAACTTAATTTTCCAATCCATGCCAACTTACCAAGCATCAGCTCCAACTTGATATGTTATGTACGCGACCCAATATGAATGTCAGGATAGCAACAACAAAATTCCATAGCAACGCAACAACAAAACAACATTGTCCATAAGCCCATAACTTAACATTTTTCCCATAAATAGAGGCAATAACATCACCTGCTAATTTATATTTTCCAACAAAGAACACAATACAAAAACTCAACCAAAATTTACTACAAATAAACCGCGTAATTATTCAGACTATTACGACTATTTCCTGTAAATTAATTATCGGCTAAAAGTTTTATTGTGATACGGTGGCAGAACCGATTGTTTAATACTGGTTTGTGTTTTGTATTCGCAAATATGCGGTAAGCAAGATTCTCCACCGTCTTTTCTTTTATCCAACAAAGGAAAGGGTGAAAAGAACAAAAAAAGACCTTTTCGAGATGTTTTCTGAGCAAGGGGGTAGATTATGGAAAGGGAAGGTGTTAACACCTTTTCCATCTGTAGTTCTCTACGGGCTCTTAGAGGTTTTCTCATTTTAAAATACCTTTGTGCTTTGTGTTTGAAAATATTTTGAAAATGCCTTAGTACGGCGAACTTTGTAATGTTTCTCGGGATAGTGGAGAAAGTATAGAAAGTGTTTTGAAATTGTTTTTGAAAAGTAGTGTTCTTGTAAGTGCAAAATGTTTGAGCAAACTTCTAACAGCTATCTACTTTATTACTCAAAAAGGGTCGTTCTTTTCCTCTTTCTCTTTAGACAATGCTATTCTACTATTAGTGAGTAGGTAGCCTTATCGTTGGATGTTGAGGGACTATCGAAAGGGATATTTATGGTCATTGAAGGCAACATGTAAAGATACCTTAGCATTTCGAAGGGACTATCATCATCATATATTTGTAGGCAACTCGTGGGACAAGATCATTTCTCGTAGGCAACTCGAGGGACATTTAGGGACAATGATATTTTATGATGACTTAAAACTGAGGGTCTTTGCTAAGAGTATCCCTACGTTCGTGGGACGTGGCCATTTCCGAAGGCAACCGAAGTGGGGATACCCAAGAGGTGCATATGTGCATATGTGTTAAGATTAAGTTATTTTTTTTCTTTTTATTAGGTTAGCTAACGTTTTTATTTACAGTCTTTCCATACACGCCTATTTAATAACAATAATATATCAAAATAACACAGTAAATGTGCGGAAAATAAAATGCAGAAAAATAAATCCTAAGCTATTACACGGCTTTGGGAGAGTTACATAAAAAAGAGTGTAGGAAATAAAGTGCGGAATTTTCAATCTAAAACTATTACACCCATAAGCAGTTACAACATTTATATAAAATGCGAGAATAAAAATAAACGCGCGCGAAATAAATATTACGTCTAAAAAACCTAAGAAAAGTTCTAAGTTAACAAAAAAATCTTTTTGGTTTTATTTTTATTAAGAAAAAAATAATCAGACTAAATCTAAATTTAATTTTAGTTAAGAAAATAAAATTTAAATGAGATAAATCCTAATTTTAATTTTTTTTGGTATTTTTTAATGAGAAAATAATTTGGAACATAAATTAAATCCTACATTAGTTCATTTTTAATTTGAGAAAGTAGTTAAAATTTAATTAGTTAATTAATTAAAGCAATTAATTATTTAATTAAAAAAAGTCAAAGCCTAATTTTTTTGTGATTTTTTTGATTTAAAGTTGATTTAAAAGATGAAAAAGTCAAATAAATAAAAAGACAAAAGCCAAATAAGAATACAACAAGGGATCCTTCGATCAGGGAGAAAGGAGGACTTTTCGATCCAGAGGGGAAGCTGCCTTTCGACCCATGCAGTAGACCCCTTTGATTAACACTTCTTTTACTTCCTTTCAATTGAGTTTAGGAGTTGGTGTGAGCAACCTTCGATTTCCACCTTTTCTGCTTCTTTCGATTGGCCTATGAAGCAGTATAGGCCTACAGAGCAGCATGAGGGTAGGTCCTACGTTCACACTCTTTTTGTATTTCATTTGAGCCTGTCCAGGTTAGTTGGGAAAGAAAAGAAGACAAACCGAAAAAAAAAATACAGAAACGAAGAAAATAAATAAAAAAAGCCATTTACATGTTATGCTAAAACGAAAGATGCAAGGCTAAGAGGATTTACCTTGCTTGAAACTGGAATATGTGTGTGTGGACTGGAGTTGTTAGATGCTTCAATTTGACACTCTCTGGGCATGGAGACACTTGCTTAGGAGCTGGTGTAGACTCTTGGGTGTCTCAGGAACAAAAATCTGGTCTTCGTTTAGGCTGAAGGTGTCTGCCAAAAAAGGGCTTCGATTGGGACACTTTTGGGACTTCTTTGAGAAATTTGGCAGCGTGATCTGTTCGTGTGCAAAGAATCTCCTCTTTTTTTCTTCCCCTGGCACTGTGTCCTTGGCCTTGTATTTATAGGAGTGTGATGGTGCATAGTAACGGCAAGAGACCGCCATTTAACTAGGCTTTTAAAGCAATGAGACAAGAATCAGAAATATTAAAAGTTTTCCATTTTGAAATGTTCATGCTCCTTTTGAAATCTTGGATGAACCTGGACATTTGACTCCTTTGAATGTCCTTCAACGTTGCTCTTCAATTGGCCTATTATTACTTCCTTCGAATGGCTTTCAAACCAATCGAAACATCAACTCTCCCTTTTAACTAGTTGAAGGTTACTTCAGCTCTCTATCAATTGAAGGCTTTGAACTTAATTTGAATTGCTCATATTCTCAGCATTAGAGTTTCTTCAGTTAGCCCCTAAACATTATTCTTCTTGATGGCGTTGAGTCCTGATTTGAATTGCTCAAGGCTCCCTTCAGCAGAGCTTCTTCGCTTTAGCCATGGTTTTTATGGATTCGAATGGCCCATCATCATAATTTTTGAAAACTTCTCAGTTATTTCTCTTTTGATCTCATTTTCTCTAACTTGGACAATCAGAATATCATCCTGTTGATATGCCAATCGAAACATCACCTGGTTAACATGCTTTTGGAAAGGCACTTTGTACGCTTTAACTAAAAACAACCTTTAAGATACCTGTCGAAGCTGCCTTGTTGGAGATGTCCATCGAAAGGCCTTGTACCAATCAAAGGGTTTTTTGCAGATGCCAATCGAAGGGTCTTTTGCAGAGGCCAATCGAAGGGTACTTTGTAGATGCCAATCGAAGGGTACTTTGTAGATGCCAATCGAAGGATCCTTAACCATCTTTTGAAAAGTTTCCCTTTTCTTTAGGCAAAGGTTTGTAACCACCCATGCAAGAGAAAATCTTTGAAAAACATGAGATGGGAAATTTTGGGGTACAATAGCTTCCCCTGTTCAATCTTCTTAAACCTGAGGATGTAGATTGGCTTGTCTGCCTTTCGTGATCTGAAGGTGGAAGATGATTGAACACTAGAGTACCCAGAAATTTGCACTCGCCTGAAGTGATAATATTGGTGGATAATATCGGGAATGGGCTTATAGATGCCATTTGGAAAAGATGACATAATATTTTCGGAGATGGGCTTAAAGATGCCATCCAGAGAAAATGACGGAGAGTCGTCGGATATGGGCTTAAAGATGCCATTCAGAGTAGATGCTGACTTCATAAGAGGTCTCTTTATGTGGATTCCTATTCCTGTTGTCTAAGGAGGAGTCCACTGGGGATGTTGGTTTCTGTTGTTTTCTTATTTGAGGAAAACTCTGTGGGGAATAGAGTCTAGGAACTTCATTTGTCCATTAATCTACTAGGGAAGCTATCTCTTGACATGGAGAGATGAAAGTTTGTTGTTTTCTGGTCGAAATCCAGGCTTCACGGTAACTTGCCGAGGATAACACAAGTTGACAGTTATATGGTCGTATCCCAGGTTTCACAGCGCCTTATTGGGGAATATGAAATTAACTACTATCTGGTCGGTTCCAGGATTCGCAGTAATTGTAAACATTGAACTGTTATCTGGTCGTATCCAGGCTTCAGTGATTTGAAGAAATTAAGTTGTTATCTGGTCGGGTCCAGGCTTTAACTTGAATCTGAGGTATATTGTTATCTGGTCGTATCCAGGCTTCGGTGATTTGAAGAAATTAAGTTGTTATCTGGTCGGGTCCAGGCTTAAACTTGAATCTAAGGTGTACTATTATCTGGTCGTATCCAGGCTTCGGTGTACTGTTATCTGGTCATATCCAGGCTTCGGTGATTTGAAGAAATTGAGCTATTATATAGTCGGGTCCAGGCTTCAACTTGAATCTGAGGTGTACCGTTATCTGGTCGTATCCAGGCTTCGGTGATTTGAAGAAATTAAGTTGTTATCTAGTCAGGTCCAGGCTTCAACTTAAATATGAGGTGTACCGTTATCTGTTCGTATCCAGGCTTCAATGATTTGAAGAAATTAAGCTATTATCTGGTCGGGTCCAGGCTTCAACTTAAATCAGAGGTGTACCGTTATCTGGTCGTATCCAGGCTTTGGAGTTTCTTTAACATGTCATGTAAGTAGTCAACGATGTTTGTTGATTTGATCTTTCCTGAAAAAGGTAAAGAGTTAGTCATATGCAATGCCATGATGTATGAAGTGTATTGTGATGATGTTCTCAAAATAAATGAGATTATGATGTATGCGATGTGTATGCACATGCCATGATATATGAATATGGGGTGTTTTTGTGATATTTCCTAGTCTGGGAAAATAAATCCCTGACTGCTGCTGAAGAGTATTGGGAAGCTGAATCCTTCATTTTCTACTGGGGATGAAGAATGGAGATAATTTTCCAGGGATTTTCCTTTTTCGCTCGAGGATATTCTACTGGGAATGACTCTGTAGGGGAAGGATGCTCTATTGGAAGGTTTTACCGATGTAGTGAAATAAACTCTGTTGGGGGATAAACTTTCTTAGTTAGAGAAATAAACTCTGTTGGGGAAGGAAAGCTTTGTAAACTGAACTGTTGCTAGAAGATAGCCTGTAATAAGTATCAGGATGATATCCGTCTCTGGATTGTATTCTAACTATTGCTATAAGATAGTCTGGAGTAATTATCAGGATGATATCTGTCTCTGGATCGTACCCGAACTGTTGCTAGAAGATAGTCTGGAGTAAGTATCAGAATAATATCTGTCTCTGGATCATACCGAAACTGTTGCTAGAAGATAGTCTGGAGTAAGTATCAGGATAATATCCGACTTTGGATTGTACCTGAACCGTTTCTAGATAAGAATCTTGGAGTAAGTGTCAGGATAACATCTGTCTTTGGATCGTACCTGAACCTTACTTGAAACATGTGTTGAATGAGTGTCAGAATGACATCCGTCTTCGGATCGTATCTGCATTGTACTTGAAATATGTGTTGAATGAGTGTCAGAATGACACCCGTCTCTGGATCGTATCTGCACTGTTTCTAGAGGAGACTCTGGAATAAGTGTCAGGATGACATCCGTTTCTGGATCGTACCTGAACTGTTTCTAGAAGAAAGTCTGCTTCATTTAGAATGTTTCCGCTGGGAATTCTTGTTTTGTTGTTTTGAGAAGAAATCTGTTGAGGAACATTGATTTTGATTGATTGTACGTGATTCTTTGTTGGAATTCATGTCTAATTCCCCAAGTGATTCAGATGGAGATCTGCCCCTGGCTGTTTGGCATTTTTGAGAGATTCCTTAAATTTTGACTTGACTGTCCCAGATGATGGACAATGATCGTGTCGTGCCCCTTGGTCGGAAGTGTTTTTCCACTTGAGGTGAAACTTTTTATTGAGAAAGTTTTTGTGCATTAGATATTCGTCATGTGAATTTCTATGTTGTCGAACATATAACTATATGTGAACAATGATATTCAAATAATGCGAAGTTTATGCTTGTCTTGAAGTTTGAAAATTCATTTTTTTTAGTAAAACAAAATTTTGCAAGAGGGTAATATCAACTCAGGATATATAGCAAGTCCTACAGGAGTTAGGATACCTTTTGTAACAGTATGCTTCCAAACTAACCCATGCTTCAGTTAGGACTTTTAAGGGTTGTAGCGTGGCCTGGTTCACGGTTTAAGAAACAAAGGATAAAGGCTCAAAGTTTTATTTGTACCCATCTGTTCTTCGTGATGTTCTTCAGTCTTATGCTCAGTTAATTGTGCATTTCGAATCCCAGTTGTGATTTGGAATTTCCTTGATGTTCCGATGATGGTTCGGAAATTGAAAGTTTGTTTGAGAAGGAAGTCATTTTTGTGACCTTTTCTTTTTGTTAAGGATTTGTATGACCTCGTTTTTTTTTTGGTATCCCTACTTTTGCCTGAACTATTTCTTTTGTGTTTACAGTCAGCGGGATGCCCCCGTTTTTTTCTTAAGTCTCCTTCACATGTTTTGACTTAATGGGCTTTTATTTTGAGACACAATGACTTCCTGTTCTTAATGATTATGTGGAACCATCACCATCTTCTGGAGAGCATCTTCTACACTATTTGTCATGTATGAAGGGAAATCTTGCGACTGAATGCACATCTGAATTAATTGAGAAAACTACCCTTCCCCAGGTTATGATTAAGGGTTTTAATTTGTGTGAAAAGAAAAACTCCTACTTCTTTGGCTCAAAGGGGTGGACTAGGGATTATCTTCCTTATTACTCCACTGTTTAGGGTTTGAAACAACGCATGTACATCATCAGCAAGGTCTGTTCAAAAGCACACTGTGTGAGATTGTGGTATCGTTCTCGTCATCCTCCCTCTAAAGACTTATAGCTTTTTAATCGAGAGTCGAATGTCACATATGCGATGCATTAATGGGAAAACCAAAGTTTGGCATGATAGTAATTGTTTGAACAACAAATGAAATTACAAATGAAAAATAAAAAGTGAATTGGACGTTCTCAATAATTTGGCCTAGGAGCAGTGATCACTTTGTGAGTCTCTGGAGGGTCGAATTCAATCTCTTTGGCGTCAATCATATCCTGAATTTCGTTCTTCAGAGCCCAGCAGCCATTTGTATCATGTCCAGGACTATCATAATGGTATGCGCACCTCTCATCGGGGTGGTAACTAGGAGCAGAAGTATTGGGATTTTACAGAGGAGCCTTTAACGTAATCGACTCTGCCTTCAACATGTGTTGTAATGCTTGAGCTAGTGACATGTTGATTCTGGTGAATTTTTTCTTAGGCGTGACCTCTTTACGCTGATTCCCCTATTGGTGTCGTTGCATAGGCGTAGGATTGGAGACCAATATTTCCCCCACAAATTGATTGTGGTCGTCTGCCTTATTATGACCCTTCTGGCCATACACAGCATTGGCTTCCCTCTTACCAGCAAATGGCTTCTTCTTAGCATTAGAAGATGCAGCCATCGGGATCTTCCCACTCTTGATACCACTTTCGATCCTTTCTCCAGTAAGAACCATCTCTATGAACCCAGATGAGGAACTCCCGATCAACAGATTAAAGAACGGGCCTGACAGAGTGCCCATGAACATGTCTACCATTTCCCGATCATTCAGAGGAGGTTGTACCCTGCCAGCTAGATCCCTCCATTTCTGTGCATATTCTTTGAACCCTTTTCTTGAGCTCATGGACATATTCTACAATTGCACTTGAGTTGGTGCTAGGTCAGCATTGTATTGGTAGTGCTTGTAGAAAGCAACAGCCAAGTCTTCCCAGGTATGGATTTCAGTTCCTTCTAGCTAATAGAACCAATCCAGTTGAGTGCCAGCCAAACTTTCTTGGAAAAAATGGACACATAGCTTCTAGTCAGCAGTGTGAGGCTAGATTTTTCTGACATATGACCTCAAGTGAAGCTTGGGGCAGGAAACACCGTCATATTTTGCAAAGATAGAGACCTTGATCTTAGGTTGGATGACCAACCCTGGAACCAAAACTAATTCTTCAAAATCCAGACCGGGCACCCTTTGGATCTCCATGGCATTGGGTCAATCCTCTTGTCGTTTGCATTTATTGTCAGCATGAGGGTATTGCTCCTCTGAATAGTCAGGTTCATCTTTTTCAGACGCTGGATTGTTATCTCCTTCCTCTGATTCCTCGTCATCTTCCTTTTGGTTATCCCCTCTCTTTGATGGGGTTGCAAAATCTAGAGCTCGATTAGCTGGTCTTCTTCTTCCCACACTCAAAACAAGAACTAGTTTCTTTGCCTTTTTAGCCTTCTTTTTGGCGATCAGAGCTTTCAGGTCTTCTTGCCCTTGGGTCAGAGTCAGGAACATTTGTTGGAACTGAGCATTTTGAGCCTAAAGATCTTTGATTGTTTCTTCAAGAGCCATTTCTTCTTGCTGAAATAAACAGTGAAGGGATAAGAAGCTTGTACCTGGAATACCTGTTATGCAATTACATGTATGATATGAAAATGTTTTCAAGGATCTCGCGGGGTAAACAAGAAAAATTTTAGGCGTTGAACTTTACAACTTTGATTGAAGCACTTCGTATCGTTGAAGGTCCTTCTACAAGATTCAAGCTCACCGTAGCAAGTGGGCCATAACCCCTAACTCAAGTTATCACTTTTGTCTTTTTACAATATTGGCTAGAGGAAAATAAATCCCCTTGCCCCTTGTTAGACGTCTGGTTCATCATGACCTGCACCACAAACCCTTGAGATCCTTGAAATGGTTAAGGAAATGCTGTGGCATGATGTTATAATGTGTATGTTATGCGTTAAGAAAAAGTGTATGGTGATGAAGGCAAGTGAGTCTAATAAGTCCAGGTTACTTGATAATGACTATAAACAAATCCTACAAGGAAATCATGTTGTTAGATAAAAACCCTGCAAGTAGCTCAAGTTTAAAGCAAACAAATCACACAAGCATCCTTAGGTTTAGGATTTCATGGGGTTTGTAGATAAGTACCCTCTTGAATGTTAATATGGCTCAACCTGTCTTAGAAATAGTAACTGGGTTCTAAGGAATCTCAATATCACTGATCTTTCTTTAACGGTATTATTTCAACTTAGCATTCTTTTCTTACGGCCGAAACATCTCGAAAGTCTGATCTCAATGAGTGTAGTATCGAGTATCAACTGATTCCTAGCTTTACACCAAGGCCGGCTATCTCACTACTTTCTAATGGCCATGTTTGTTCAACTAAGGTTCTAAGGTTCGTTAGTGCTTTAAGACAGCACGCGGCGGCCCCGTATTCTCCTCGATTCAACATAAGGGATACTGGTACCAACCAAAGTGTCACACTAACACAACTATCGCTTCAATCATATCGGTTTATGCCATACAGTCTCCACGATCTATTGTTGTTTACATAAAAATATGCCCCAGATCCGGGTATAGGATCTATAGTATCCCAAGCAAACCTTTAAAAGTAAATCAATCAAAACAAACAAGGAAAGCAATTTAGAAATGAACTATACCCTAAGGTAAACCCCACTTTTTATGATTCCCCAACAGAGTCGCCAGTTCTGTGATACGGTTGCAGAACCAACTGTTTAATACTTGTTTGCGTTTTGTATTCGCAAATATGTGGTAAGAAAGAGTTGCCACCGTCTTTTCTTTTATCCAACAAAGGAAAGGGTGAAAAGAACAGAAAAAGACCTTTTTGAGATGTTTTCTGAGTAAGGGGGGTAGATTATAGAAAGGGAAGGTGTTAGAACCCTTTCCATCTGTAGTTCTCTACGGGCTCTTAAAGGTTTGCTCATTTTAAAATACGTTTGTGCTTTGTGTTTGAAAATGTTTTGAAAATGTCTTTGTACGGCGAACTTTGTAATGTTTCTCGGGATAGTGGAGAAAGTATACAAAGTTTTTTGAAATTGTTTTTGAAAAGTAGTGTTCGTGTAAGTGCAAAATGTTTGAGCAAACTTCTAACAGCTATCTACTTTATTACTCAAAAAGGGTCGTTCTTTTCCTCTTTTCCTTTAGACAATGCTATCCTACTATTAGTGAGTAGGTAGCCTTATCGTTGGACGTTGAGGGACTATCGTAAGGGGCTGTTGTACCCCAAAATTTTCCCTCCCAAATTTCTCAACACATGGCAAGTGAGGTCCCCAAATTGCTCAAGGAAGTTCAAAAGTTGACCTGACAAACTCTCTCCTAAGGCAGTCTACCTAAAATTAGGGTTTCATTTTTCATCAATATACTTGAGTCTAAAGGATCCCAAATTCTCACCATTGTCCTAATATGTTCCCAAGATCATCCATGTCAATTTTCAAGCCTTACAGAAGAATTTTGCTCAGTCATTTGCTCAAATGCCTGAAAATCGACTATGCTAGGTCAAAAGTCAACTGTGGCCCACATACAGTCAAACTTCAATATTTTTGATCAACATCCTCATTTTGAAGTATTATTCATCATTTTATCAAGGTTTGATCATGATTCCTCAAGGATTGCTCACAATTCATCAAAACCCAAAAGTTGCTAAATTAGGGTTTTGCAGGAAAAGTAAACTCAACTTTGACCAAGCATAACTTTCTCATATTTTATCAGAAATGATCCATCCAAAGCTCATTTTTAAGAGGATGAAATTCCATACAATTAATCTTCAGCTCCCAAGTTCAAAATATGCACTCACAAGAAGATATAAATTGTGACATTATAGGTCATTTTGAAAAGTCAACAAAAACACCTTTTGGGTCAAAGCTTCATACATGAACATGGAAGACTCAATTGAGATGAGATCAAAAGGGTTACTTAGAGGACATCCTAATATTTCTAAAAAGTCCAAGAACACCTATCTAGGGTCAAAATTGAGAGAGTTATGCATTGACCAAGTTGACCTTTTTTGCAAAATTGCCAAAAGACAAATGTGCTCAAATTTGCATTTTTTTGTCAAATGGGCCTAGTTTTTCATGATTGAATCTTGCTTATGATGTGGTCCACGACTCAAATGCTTATCCACCAATTGTTTGCTTCATTTTTCAATTTATTTTGATTTTTTATTAATTAAAAGGTGAATTAAATCAAATAAATGGTGAAAATTAGCAAATATTTGATTTGATTGGATTTTTTGACAGGTTAGCAACCAAGATTTGATGAGCTTGCATGAACAATTTGTATCAATGGTAATTGGAACAAAAAGAGCATGATTATGCCTAATTTGGAAACAAATCATACAAGGAAGGAATGAGATCAAATCTTTAAAGTTTTCAAAGATACATGTAGTTTTTATAGCCCTAATTCATTTAGGGTTATATATTGAACGTGTCCAAGGCAAGAACAAGGGTTGATAGTCGTGCATAGCCAAGAACAAAAACTCAATTTTTGGTAGAAAAGTGGTGATCTGATCTCTACCCTAGAGGAAGATTCAAAGCTTTCCAACACTCCTAATCGCATCCTGGAGCATCTCTGAAGCTAACTGGATCAATTTCAAGCATCCTCGTGCCCGCAATCGACCCATAGCAGTCACACGGTTTACCTAAAAAACTCGTTTTCGATTTCATAGATTTACTCATCATATGCACGTTTTGATTATATATTCTTGTTCATCATTAAGTTTGCAAGCTAATCATTCTATTCAATTGCATTTTTGATGACTGTATGTGAAACTGCCATGGCTAGGGTTTTGCTTTGTCGTTTAGGGCTTTGCAGTATATGCTAAATTAGACGTTAATTCTGGTACCATGATACTCGTGAGGATGAGAAGAGTTGATTGGTACCTTTAAATTCCATTTATCTTGCTTGTGGATAATTTTTTAGATGCACAGGTCTGTACCTACAATGAAACGTCCGTAGGTAAAAGCTTGTTTACCTAAAACGATGGTTTCGGGAAGAAGATGATGCGTGGCACTCCCTGGTTTGGTGGTTTGAATTTTAGCGTGTTTTTCCATTAACCATTATTTTTCATATATTATATTTTGTTTTCATTATATGTACAAACAAGTCAAGCAACTCAGTTGGCAAGCGTGCATTGGAAATATGCATAAGGACCTGGGTTTGATCCTTGGTCCAGACAACATTCTTTATTTTCTTTTCCTTCCACAGATTCAGTGCAAATCTCTTTCACACGCCTACCATGCACCTTTAATAATCAACCAGGGGATGCAACAGTCAGCCAGGTGTACGCGTTCCAGCCCGAAGGACTACCATGCGCCTCAAGTCAACCTGCACACTAGATCCAGCAAAGTCAAATGGGCTTGGATCATTTGGGCTCAGAATTTCAGCAGTATGCCCCCTAATTGCTAAGCACAGGCCCATCATTCTTTTCTTATTTCTTTTATTTTATTTATTTCTTTTAATATTTATTTTATTTATTTCTAATTCACAAACTTATCATTTTTTCATAAAATCATAAAAAATCAATAATTCACAATAATCAGGATTAGTTTTTTTTTATTATTATCAAAATTAATTTAATTTAGTTTAACTTAGGAAAATTGTAATTTATTTTCATAAATAAAATCAAATAGAAATTAGGTTAAAACTCTTGATTTTATTTAATTTTCTCTTTTTTCTCAAATAAATAAAAATACAAAAAATAGGTTTTAGAATAAATTAATGTATTTTCCTTTAATTTAAAATTAATTAGAACTTAGGATTTTCTTTTTAATTGTTTCATTATGTTCTTAAATAACAAAAACATGACAAAAACATTTTTTAATCGCGAATAGGTCTAGTCAAGGGTCAAAACCCTATTTGTCTTGTATTTAATTCATCGCGCGCGTTTATTATTTTTGCCAATATTTTTGTAACTATTCATGGTTTGTAATAGTTTAATTTAGGGCTTTTTACTCGTCGCTTTTTCCCCGGGTTTTTGGCTATGTAATTAATCCCCCACCCCGAAGCCTTGTAATAGCGTAGATTTACTTTCTCGAATTCTTAATTCCCGCAAATATTTAACTGTTTAGATGTATGCTAATAGGATTGTATGACAAGAATGCATGACAAATTAATACGGTTAGAAAACCCTAATGTGCAAAGATTAAATAACTGAAAACAGATCACTCACACATATCACTCTTAGGGTATACTCTCACTTCGGTTGTCTTAGGTAAACGATCATTAAGCATAGGGTGTCTTAGTAGTTGCCCTCCTGTCTAAAAAGATCAAAAGTCCCGTTCGAATGTTGCCTCGAAAATGTTGCCTCGAAAATGTTGCCTCGAATATGATCTTAAGACTCTAGGGTTATTACTAAGATGTCCTAACATTGCTTTAGTGATCGTGCGTCCCTTTCCCATTGACCCTTACAACTCCAAAGACGGTGCTACCTATTTCTCAATGGTGGGATAACGGTGTCTAAAGGAAACGAGAATAGAAATAATCTTTTTTCTAGTAGGTAGATGCTAGTAGGTACTTGTTCAAATCAAAACTTTTCACACTTACACTTTTCAAACAAATTTTCAAAACAACTTTGTCACACCTTTGAGGACTGATACAAGGGTTATCACGAAGTCAAACATATCAAAAACAAAGCACATACACAAGAAATTTAAAAAAGATGAGAAAGTACCTAAGAGCCCATGGAAAACCATGGATAGAAAGGGTGCTAACACCTTCCCTTTCTATAATCTACCCCTCATACTCAGAATATCTCGAAAAAGGATTTTTTCTGTACTTTTTTCCTTTCCAATTGGATGAAATAAAAGTCGGTGGCGACTCTTGCTTACCGCGACATTTTGCAAACAAAAAACGCAAAGCACAAACCAGCATCAAACAGTCGGTTCTTCCACCGTATCACAGAACTGGTGACTCTGCTGGGGAAATATAAGTGGGGGTATACCTTAGGATCTAGGTCATCATAATTGCTTCTCTTGATTGCTTTATTTGCTTTACTTTTGAGGGTTTTGTTTGGGGTTACTATAGATCCTACACCCGGATCTGGGGAATACCTTTTAGGTAAGTAGCAATAGACTGTGAGGGAACTGTACGGTGTAGACCGATACGGTTGAAGTAGTATCTACATTGGTGTGGCACTTTGGTTGGTACCGGTATCCCTTGTGGAGAAACGAGGAGAATACAAGGCTGCTGTGTGGTGTCGTTAAGCATCAACTGACCTTAGAACCTTTAATTGCCTAACTTGGCCATTAGAAAGTAGTGAGATAGTCGGCCTCGTGGTAGAGATGAGAACTGGTTGATACTCGATGCTACACTAATTGAGATCATACTCTCGGAATAATTTCGGCCGCAAGAAAAGATTGGGTGAGTTGAAACCATGACCGATGGAGGATGGTTAGTGATATTGAGATCCTCTAGAACCCGATTACTTTTCTAGGACAAGTTGAACTAACTTAACTTCAAATGGTACTACCTTTAACCTCATGCAAGCTTAAACTTAAGGTTGTTTGTGTGACTTGTGTGCTTTCAACTTGAACTACTTGCACAGTTTTATTATCTGACAACATGAGTACCTTGCAGGTTTTGTTTACAGTCCTTATCCAATAACTTGGATTTATTTCCGGGTTTACTTACTTACATCACCATGCACTTTTGCTTAAACGAATAGCATACACATCATAACATCATACCATAGCATCTCCTTAACCATTTCAAGGATCTCAAGGACCTGTGGTGCAGGTTATGATGAACCAAACGTCTAGCAAGGGGCAAGGGGATTTATTTTCCTCTAGCCAATGCTGTCTAGAGATCAAAACACGATAACTTGAGTCAGTGGCTATAACCCACTTGATATGGTGAGCTTGACTCTTGAAGAAGGACTCTTAACGACACGAATTTTCTTCAATCAAGTTGCAATCAAATTCTAATAGTTTATTTTTTACCCCGCGAGATCCTTGAAAACATTGCATACATATATCATACATATCATTGCATAACAGGTCTTCTAGTACAGGTCTCTCATGTTCTCACTGTTTATCTCAGCAATGGCTCTCAAACAAGACAACAAAGATCTTCAAACTCAAGAAGCTCAGTTTAGGGACATATTCCTAAACCTATCCAAGGGGCAGGAAGAGTTGAAAACACTCCTCGTTGGGAACTTGGTCAAGAAAAGTCCTGAAGACAATAAGGATGAACGGCTGGAACAACTGCAAGTTGAGGTAGGTGCAATGAGAACCCAAATGCTGGGGCAGATGGCTCTTATCCAAGGCCTAGCCCGAAGACAAGAAGAGCTAAAAGCCATCATCAACCAACTTTATCAAGACGGATACAACAATATGAAGCAAACAGTCGAGGCTGGGGACCAAGTCATTGATCAACCTCCAAGAAGACAAAAGGTTGGTTTGGTGAAGAGTGGACCTTTCCAAGTTGCTACTACATCACGGGTCCAATAACAACCTCGCCAAAAACAACAGGTTAATCAGAGTAAGGCAGATATGCCCAAAAGGCAGTTTACCAAACTCAACATGTTGTTGTCTCAAGCTTTGTAACACATGTTAAGGATGAATCTGATTACGTTGATAGGACCTCATCCGAATCCCAAGACTTCTTCGCCTAACTACAATCCTGATGCAAGGTGTCCATATCACTCCAACAGTCCGGGGCATGATACTGACGACTGTTGGAGGTTGAAATACAAAATTCAAGACCTGATTGATGAAGGAGCATTGGAATTCACACAAGATGGTCAACTAGAATGTTTCTGTCAATCCTCCAAGGCCCACCATTTGAAGTGACAAGTTCTAACAAGAGGGCTTTTCGTTCATTAGAATTTTCAATTTGTAATTTTCTTTTGATTGTTCGAATATTTATTCATGTCAAACTTTGTTACTTTATCAATGCATTCCATATGCCTGTTCTGAATCAACTCATTCGTATTCACTATATTTAAACTCCGTTCCTTTTTGTGATATTCAACTCTCGACTAAAAAGATGTAAGCCTTTAGAGGGAGGATGACGAAAATGATACCATAACCTCTACATTATGCTTTTGAATAGACCCCGCTGACGATATACAGGCGTTGTTTCAAATCCCAAACAGTGGAGTTATAAGGAAGATAATCCATAGTCAACCCCTTTGAGCCAAAGAAGTAGGAGTTTTTCTTTTCACACTAATTAAAACCCTTAATCATAACCTGGGGTAGGGTAGTTTTCTCAGTTAATTCAGAGGCGCATTCAGTCGCAATCTTCCGCTTCATACACAATGAATAACATTGAAGACGTCCTTCCAAATCAAAAGACGACGATGGTTCCGCATAATCGTCAAGAAATGCAGTCATTATCTCTCAAAATAAAGCCCACTAAGTCAAAACCTATGAAGGAGACTTTAGAAAAAAAACTAGGGCATGCCGCTGACTATAATCACAAAAGAAACAGTTCAGGCAAAAGACAAGGATAGTAAAACCAAAAAAAGAGGTTACTATAAATCCTCGTCAAAAAAAAGATTACAAAATGACTGCCTTTTTCAAGTAAACTTTCAGTATCTGAACCATCTTCGGAACATCAAGGACAATATTCCAGAACTCAACTGGGATTCTAAACGCGCAATTAACTGAGCATATGACTGAAGAACATCACGAAGAGCGGGTGGGTACAAATAAATGTTGAGCCTTTATCCTTTATTTCTTGAACCGTGAACCAGACCACGTTATAACCCTTAAAAGTCCTAGCTGAAGCATGGGTTAGTTCGAAAGCATACTATTACAAAAGGTATCCCGACTCCTGTAGGACTTGCTGTAAATCTTGAGTTGACATCACACCTTTACAAAAAAAAAACTTGTTTTACTAAAAAATGAATTTTCAAACTTCAAGACAGACATAAGCTTTCCATTCTTAAAATAACATTGTTTGCATATGACTATTTGTTCAACAGCAGAGAAATTCGCATGACGAATATCTAGTGAACAAAAACCTTCTCAATAAAAAGGATCACCTCAAGTGGAAAAACACATCTAACCAAGGGGCACGATATGATCATTGTCCATCATCTGGGGCAGTCAAGTCAAGATTCAAGGAATCTCACAAAGATGCCAAATAGCCAGGGGCAGGTCTCCATCTGAATCACTTGGGGGCATTGGGCATGAATTCCAGCAACGAATCTTGTACGATCAAACAAACATCTTCTGGTAGTGTGGCAACACAACACTACCGACAGTGACAACTCCCTACACCCTGAGAGCGTGGACATAGTCAGAAAATACTGCGCATGAACAAAGACCCGCTAGGTTGACTTGCCTAGGAAAAAATAAGGGCATCCCTGCGAACCAAAAGGGTTCGGGAAAAAATTAGGGATAAAAACAAAAAAAATATGTACACCCGGCAAACCGAAAACTGGAAAAGGCGGCTTGGGCAAAAAAGGGTATCCCGATGGACTGAAAATATGAAAAGACAGACCAGACAAAAGTTAGGGATTAAAGCGTACGACTATGTCCCATTATTTTATCACTTTCCCATCAGTATAAGACTTACCATTCCGATTGGCAGTTACCAAGCACCTCATAAGTTGGGATGACACTCAATCCACAAGGCCTCTGCATGCACTTTCTCCGACAAGTACAAGGGTGAAAAAGTACTGATACAAAGTGATTGTCATATCCTTAGCATACGACCCTGTGACACATACACTCCCACAGAGTAAAAAGTATCCAAAGACATTGATGTTAGCTCTTCCGAACAGGACATAACTCTCTCCAACAGAGTTATTCCCCAAGCAGAGTTTATCTCTCTCACAAGCAGAAATTCAATCTCCCACCGAATTCATTATCACCAGCAACGAAAGTTCATCCCCAACTGAGTTTATTTCTCCAAATCAGCAGATTTATCAACAGAGTATCTCCACTCCAACAGAGTTATCCCCGCAGAGCTATCCTCAAACATGGTCTCTTCTGGCAGAATATTCACCAGCCGAATGGATGTGAATCCCCAGCTAGTCACCTTTGTTCACCATCCCCAACAGAAGTAGAGGAACTATGGTTTTTATAGTGGTCAAGAATACCATTTCTCACACTCTCCAAACATCAGTCATGGATTTATTTTCCCGGACTCAGATTATTACATCAGCATTTCATGTTCATACATCATGACATGTGCATACATTACATATAACATAATCTCAGTATTTTGAGAACCTCATCACAATGCGTCTCATGCATCGCACATAACGAACTCTGTATCTCTTTCAGGAAAGACAATTATTATCAACAATTTCCGGCAGGTCCACGATCAACACTCGAAGCTGGACAGAGTAATCATCGGTGCGACAAAAGCAACCTTATCCAGGTTCCTTCTTACAGCCCTACTATCCCGACTTTCATATCAAAGTAACCCTACCATCCAGGTTCCTTCTCACAACCCTACTATCTAGGCTTTCATATCGAAGTAACCCTACCATCCAGGTTCCTTCTCACGGCCATACTATCTAGGCTTTCATATCAAAGTAACCCTACTATCCAGGTTCTTTCTCACAGACCTACTATCCAGGCTTTCATCTCGAAGTAACCCTAATATCCAGGTTCCTTCTTACGGCCCTACTATTCAGGCTTTCATATCGAAGTAACCCTACCATCCAGGTTTCTTCTCACAGCCCTATTATCCTGGCTTTTATATCAAAGTAACCCTACCATCCAGGTTCCTTCTCACAGCCCTACTATCCAGGCTTTCATATCGAAGTAACCTTACTATCCAGGCTTTCATATCGAAGTAACCCTACTATCCAGGTTCCTTCTCACAGCCCTACTATCCAGGCTCTCTTATCGAAGTAACCCTACTATCCAGGTTCCTTCTCACAGCCCTATTATCCAGGATTTCATATCGAAGTAACCCTACTATCCAGGTTCCTTCTCCAGCCCTACCATCCAGGCTTTCATCTCGAAGTAACCCTACTATCCATGTTCCTTCTCACAGCCCTACTATCCAGGCTCTCATATCTAAGTAACCCTACTATCCAGGTTCCTTCTCCAGCCCTACTATCCAGGCTTTCATATCGAAGTAACCCTACTATACAGGTTCCTTCTCACAGCCCTAATATCCAGGCTTTCATTTCGAAGTAACCCTACTATCCAGGTTCCTTCTCACAGCTCTATTATCCCGGCTTTCATTTCGAAGAAACCCTACTATCCAGGTTCCTTCTCACATCCCTACTATCCCGACTTTCATTTCAAAGTAACCCTACTATCCAGGTTCCTTCTCACAGCCCTACTATACCGTCTTTCATTTTGAAGTGACCCTACTATCCAGGTTCCTTCTCACCGCCCTACTATCCCGGCTTTCATTTCGAAGTGACCCTACTATCCAGGTTCTTTCTCACAGCCCTACTATCCCGGCTTTCATTTCAAAGTAACCCTACTATCCAGGTTCCTTCTCACAGCCCTACTATCCAGGCTTTCATCTCGAAGTAACCCTACTATCCAGGTTCCTTCTCATAACCTTACTAGTCGGGTTCTTCCTCTCTTATCCCCAGAAAGCAGTCCACAACATTGTAAGACCGGGACACGATCACATACGATTGGTTTCACATTTCCTCAGAAAGTCGCGATGCAGCATATACCCTGACCAGACACGCAGTTCACTTCCGCTTCCCAAACCGGAATTATTCCCCAGTAGAGTAACGGACAACTGAAGCTCCTAAAACTCTATTTCTCTCAAGACAAAGACCAACATTCCCCAGCGAAGTCCTCCTCAACAACAGGTATACAAGTTCTCCCGAAGGAATCTCTTATGCGATCGACACTTCTTCGGATGGCATCTTTAAGCCCATCTCCGAAGATTCTCTGTCATATCTTCCGGATCACATCTTTAAGCCCATCTCCAGTGACCTTCCGTCATCTCCTCCAAATGGCATCTGTAAGCCCATTCCCGATACTACTTACATAGTCAAGCATCATTATAGACGGGTGCAAATTTCTGGGCACTATAGTGTTCAATCATCTTCCACCTTCAGATCACGAAAGGCAGACGAGCCAATCTACATCCTCAAGTTTAAGAAGATTGAACAGGGGCAGCTGTTGTACCCAAAAATTTTCCCTCCCATATTTCTCAACACATGGCAAGTGAGGTCCCCAAATTGCTCAAGGAAGTTCAAAAGTTGACCAGACAAACTTTCTCCTAAGGCAGTCTACCTCAAATTAGGGTTTCATTTTACATCAAGATGCTTGAGTCTAAAGGATCCCAAATGCTCACCATTGTTCTAATATGTTCCCAAGGTCATCCATGTCAAGTTTCAAGCCTTGCAGAAGAAGTTTGCTCAGTCAATTGCTCAAATGCCTGAAAATCGAAAGTGCTAGGTCAAAAGTCAACTGTGGCCCACATACAGTCAAACATCAAGATTTTTGGTCAACATCCTCATTTTGAAGTATTATTTATCATTTTATCAATGGTTTATCATGATTCCTCAAGTATTGCCCACAATTCATCAAAACCCAAAAGTTGCTAAATTAGGGTTTTGTAGGAAAAGTCAACTCAACTTTGACCAAGCATAACTTTCTCATATTTTATCATAAATGACCCATACAAAGATAATTTTGAAGAGGATGCAATTCCCTACAATTCATCTTCATCTCCCAAGTTCAAAATATGCACTCACAAGAAGATATGAATTGTGACATTATAGGTCATTTTGGAAAGTCAACAAAAACACCTTTTGGGTCAAAGCTTCATACATGAACATGGAAGACTCAATTGAGATGAGACCAAAAGGGTTGCTTAGAGGACATCATAATATTTCTAAAAAGTCTAAGAACACCTCTCTATGGTCAAAATTGAGAGAGTTATGCATTGGCCAAGTTGACATTTTTTGCAAAATTGCCAAAAGACAAATATGCTCAAATTTGCATTTTTTGACAAATCGGCCTAGTTTTTCATGATTGAATCTTTCTTATGGTGTGGTCCACGACTCAAATGATTATACACCAATTGTTTGCTTCATTTTTCAATTTATTTTGATTTTTTATTAATTAAAAGGTGAATTAAATCAAATAAATGGTGAAAATTAGCAAAGATTTGATTTGATTGGATTTTTGACAGGTTAGCAACCAAGATTTGATGAGCTTGCATGATCAATTGTATCAATGGTAATTGGAACAAAAAGAGCATGATTAGGCCTAATTTGGAAACAAATCATACAAGGAAGGAATGAGATCAAATCTTCAAAGTTTTCAAAGATACATGTAGTTTTTATAACCCTAAATCATTGAGGGTTATATATTGAACGTGTCCAAGGCAAGAACAAGGGTTGACAGTCTTGCATAGCCAAGAAAAAACTCAATTTTTGGTAGAAAAGTGGTGATCTGATCTCTACCCTACAGAAACGAAGAAAATAAATAAAAAAATCCATTTACATGTTATGTTAAAACGAAAGATGCAAGGTTAAGAGGACTTACCTTGCTTGAAACTGGAATTTGTGTGTGTGGACTGGAGTTGTTAGATGCTTCGATTTTACACTCCCTGAGCATGGAAACACTTTCTTAGGAGCTGGTTTAGACTCCTGAGTGTCTCAGGAATGAGAATCTGGTCTTCGTTTGGGCTGAAGGTGTCTTCCAAAAAAGTGCTTCGATTGAGACACTTTTGGGACTTCTTTGAGCAATGTGGCAACGTGATCTGTTTGTGTGCAAAGAATCTCCTCTTTTTTTCGTCCCCTGGCACTGTGTCCTTAGCCTTGTATTTATAGGAGTGTGATGGTGCATAGTAACGGCAAGAGACATCCATTTAACTAGGCTTTTAAAGATATGAGACAAGAATCAGACATATTAAAAGATTTCCTTTTTGAAATATTCATGCTCCTTTTAAAATCTTGGATGAACCTGGACATTTGACTCCTTCGAACGTCCTCCAGAGTTGCTCTTCAATTATCCTATTGTTACTTCCTTCGAATGGATTACAAATGAATCGAAACATCAACTCTCCCTTTTAACTGGTCAAAGGTTGCTTCATCTCTCTCTATCAATCGAAGGCTTTGAACTTGATTCTAATGGATCATATTCTCAGCATTAGAGTTTATTCGATTATCCCCTAAACATTATTCTTCTTGATGGTGCTGAGTCCTGATTCAAATTTCTCAAGGCTCCATTCAGCATAACTTCTTCGCTTGAGCCATGGTTTGTATGGATTCGAATGGCCCATCATCAGAATTTCTGAAAACTTCTCAGTTCTTGCTCTTTTGATCTCATTTTCTCTAACTCGGACAATCATAATATCATCCTGTTAATATGCCAATCGAAACATCACCTTGTTAACATGTCTGTCGAAAGGCACTTTGTATGCTTTAACGAAAAACAACCTTTAGGATTCCTGTCGAAGCTGCCTTGTTGGAGATGTCCATCGAAAGGCCTTGTAGCAATCGAAGGGTAGTTTGCAGATGCCAGTCAGTGGGTCTTTTGTAGAGGCCAATCAAAAGGTACTTTATAGATGCCAATCGAAGGGACTTTTGTAGAGGCCAATCGAAGGGTACTTTGTAGATGCCAATCGAAGGATCCTTAACCATCTTTTGAAAAATTTCCCTTTTCTATAGGCAAAGGTTTGTAACCACCCATGCAAGAGAAAATCTTGGAAAAACATGAGAGGGCAAATTTTGGGGTATAACATCTATTATTTCTACTTTATTCTAAAGTTCTCGTTATGTCTATGTTAAATTAATACTACAGTGTTATTAGAGCATGTACTGTCAATAATATGGTTCTGCTTTTTTTTTTATTAACTTCTAAACCTGCTACTGATTTAGTCTGCTGAATTTTTCCTTTACTATTGCTACTTTATACTATTTCCACTTTTTGCTACTTATAAACATATACCACACTATCACTTTATTAATAAGCTTACCACCAATTCCTGCTACTTATCTTAATTTATTCTAGTGGCATACTACTACAATTGATTAAACAAATTTTCATACTGATAATAAATCATAAATTAGCAAAGATGTATATTTGAAACCTCTAACTTAATCCATTGACAACTCTAAACATGTCGGAATTACGCAAAGCAAATAAAAGTGACTTTTAATGATACGAAACGACTCTATTTATAAGTTTAACAACATTATTGACAACTCTAATAATCCTATTTACAACTCAATTGACAATTGTAACAACTCTATCGGAATTGAAAATAACTCAAATTAACTAAATAATCCAAATAATTATCTCTATCTCAAAACTCCTAAAAATCATTATATTAATAATACTAAATCATTAATATAATAATTATTATTATTACTAATATTATAATTAGTATAATCTATTATTTATACCAAACGAAGTATTATATATATAATATATGAATCAGTAATGTAAACTTAATTCAATTACCAAGTTTTCCGCTACAATATATTATCTTAACATCTACTAGAACACATTCCTAAATTAGTATTACTAAAGACACTAAGTTTTTATCGCTACAGTATATTCCAATGTGTGATATGGTGGGAGAACTGACTTGAGGTTTTGCGTTTGTGTTCGCAAATGTTTCGGTTTAGCAAGAGTCGCCACTGACTTTTTATTTTATCCTAAGGAAAGGTCAAAAAGCACAGTAAAGACCTTTGAGATGTTTTCTTGGGTTCGAGGAGTAGATTATGAAAAGGGAAGGTGAAAGCACCCTTTTCATCCATGGTTATACATGGGCTCTTAGTTACTTGTTTAGATCACTTGCTTTTGCTTTTCAATTGTTTGAAATGGTGCTTTGTGTGTGGTTTTGAAAATGTTTTGAAAAGAGGTCATCGTTGTGGCAACCTTTGTAATGATTCTTGTTTGAATATATACAAATGTGTATTGTCTTTTGAAAAGGTTTCAATGTTTGAAAGTTTGATTTGGGAAATTGTTTTGGAATTGTGTTGTAAAGTGTGTTTGAAAATAGCAAGGATGTTTTGCAAGTTTTTGATCAAGTAACTAAGAGTTATCTACCCTATTTTACTCAAAGATATTTCCTACACATTTTTAACCCTTTTGACAGTTTTGTTTTACCATTGCATTTGGTAAACAACCTTGTATTAGGATGTTAAACGAGACAGACGCGGGTCATTGTATAGACCATGATAGCAATTGTGTTAAGTATTTTTGGCAATTTTCCGAGGGACTTGATCATTTTGTTTAGGCAACCAAGATAGCGTCATCGAGGGACTATAATCTTTTGTTTTGTTTTTGTTTTGCCAAAGTACCCAACATGCATAACATGGCCCATTTTTAAGGCAACAAGTGGATGTAACCCTAGGGGTGCAAGTGTGCATTGTGTATTAATTTTCATGCATTTAGGTCTTGTATTAGGTCAAACTACATGTTAATTTTGGCATTTTGCATATAAACCCTAATCTCTAATCATGGCATAATTGAAAGCGTAAATGCGTAAAATAAATCTACCACTATTACAACATGATTATGGGGAGGGGGATAAAATTTTGAATGAGGAATATTTGACAAGAAATTAAAACCCTAGTTTTACTATTACATCCAAATTAAATCAAATAGCATAAATAATAAATGAATAATATTTAAATAATCAAATTAAATAAATATACAAAATAATATGAATATGCAAAAAGGTTTTTTGTTATTTTTATGTATGTAAAAATATTTAATGTAAAAGAAAAGAAATAAATAAAAAGATTATCATTTTTTTTATTAAGGGTAAAACCCTAATTTTCTTTAAGAAAATAAATATACTAATTATATTATTTATATACAATAAAATAAAATAGTGTACAATAAAATAATATATATAATTATATATATATATATATATATATATATATATATATATATATATATATATATATATATATATATATATATATATATATATATATATATATATATATATATATATATATATATATATATATATATATATATATATATATATATATATATATATATATATATATATATATATATATATATATATATATATATATATATATATATATATATATATATATATATATATATATATATATATATATATATATATATATATATATATATATATATATATATATATATTTATATATATATATATATATATATATATATATATATATATATATATATATATATATATATATATATATATATATATATATATATATATATATATATATATATATATATATATATATATATATATATATATATATATATATATTTATATATATATATATATATATATATATATATATATATATATATATTAAATATGTATAATAAAATAAAATATATACAAAAATAAAAATATATTTAGAACAATATTTTTTTAGTGTGAATAAAATAATAATAAAATAAAAGTATAACTTATATATTATTTTTAAGTTTTCAATAAATACAAATATATATACTAATTAAATTGTTTTTTGTGTTAGAAAAAATAGAAATAAAATGCAAAATAAATGTAAAAAATTATAAAATATTTTTTTGGGTATTTTTTATGTTTGGAAATAATAAAATAAAATCAGAAATGAAAATAAAATAACAAAATATAAAAATATGAAGAAATGGGCCAGGGGGTGCAAAAAGTAAAAGGGGGGGTGTCAATAGTGAGAGGACCAAAGTCCAGCCCAAACCACTTCATCTTCAACCTCTGACTTCAAATTTCGCGCGCGCCCTGTACAATTGCTAGATTCTGTATACGAGCTCTATTGCAAAAACACATAACATCAAAGTTGTAGAGCTTTTCAAGACGAATCCAACCATATAAAAAACTTGTCCTAACTCTCAAAGACCAGAGAGAATTTCTCTGGCCCTAAAATCTAACTTAATTTTTTCAGGATGTTCATGGACCAAATTCTCTTATAATGCTTAATTAAAATGAAAACTGAGCATATGTACAACTTCATGGATATGAATACTACATTTCTTATTCACAAACCTAAGTCTAAATGTTCCTAAATAGAGAGATAGGAAGTTGATAAAAACTTGTTTCAGCTGACTTCGTGTATGGCAATATGGAGCTTTTCAACAAGGCTTGAGATGTCTGGGAGCTTGCTTGAACTTCACTTGACCTTCTCCAATGTCTAACTTGTCTTGAATGTACTTGAACAAGCCTACAGAACTCAACCTGCACAAGCTCAAATTGAAAATGGCAAACCCTGTAAATGGAGTTACAGTTGGTGTTTAAGGTTTGGGGTAGCTTGGATGGATGGAATGGAAGGTGTTTGAACAGGTTTGGGGCAAAACGCACGAGCAAATTGTGCTATGGAAGTCAAGATGCAGATGCTGCCCTGTTTTTCCAATGGAAGGTGATTTTGAGCTATGGGATGTTTGAGGGATCAAAGAGTCGTGTTTCTAGCTCAAAGGGATGTGAGAAAGATGTTTCAAAAGCTTGCACAAGTTAGTTCTAACTGATGTTCTAGTTTTTGTGTTTTAGATAAATTTCTTGGTTATGAAGCAAAGTGTGTGAAGTGATGTGAAACAGGCCTGTACAGGCTATCCATATGCTTGCACCCTCTGCTCTTGGCCCCTCTAATTTGTGGATTTTATTTTCTGCATAAGATCTGGACCAATGCTCAAAGATTGTGGTTTGACATAAAGCAAGATTATGGCAAAAATGGTAATGTACCTTTTTCTACTTAAGGATTAATTTTGTATGCAATGTTCTAATGACCAAAACAATTCCTTAGACCAATGGATTTGCATTTAATTATTGAGTGTGGAATGGTTTTGAGGCCTGTAATCTAGTGCAAAGCAAGCTGATTTAAATTTGCAACTTGTATCATAATGAACATGCCATGGAAGGAAAAGTGAGTTTTTGCCATCTTCAAGCCTTCGATTCTCCCTAACCACAAATCAGTTTGGAGAGTTATTGGACATTTTGGAAAGCTTGAAACATGCTATACAATCCATATTTGAAATGAAATTTTATATTCCAAGTGGATCTATGTGAAAAATGGCCATGAAGATAGGTCAAAGTCCTGTCTAAACTAGGGCAAAATTTCACTAAGTTAAAAGTTTTAGGGACCCTTGTTACAAAAATCATAACTTGAGATCCATGCTTCTTTTGGGAAATCTTTGTGAAACAAAGTTGTATACTTTGTGGAGGACTACAAATTTCATGTTGGAAGTTTTGTTTGAATCCAATTGCATCATGGTGAAAATGTTGGGCAAAATTAGGAAAAATTAAGAAAATTTCATAACTTAGAAAAATTCTAAGTTATGAAAATTTTCAACTTTAAACCCTAATTTGCAAAAATGGGTTTCTTGATGAACAAGTTTCATGTTTTGACACATTTTGATGAAAAATGACCCTTGGCACTTAATTTTGACCAAAAAGTCAAAGTTTGACTTTTTAGTGTACAGTCAAAATTTGATCAGTTGATTGAAAAATTCATCTGTCAATCCAATGCAATTGAGGTCTTTTGAACCTTGTGAATAGGTCAAGATGATTCCATTGAGTCCTTGAATCCATGCTTGAACCCAATTTTCCATTGGGTAGGTCAAAAATCAGAAATTGCCCTTGTGCAGTCAAAACCCTAAAAATGACCATTTTGCCCTTTTGGTGATCTGATCAAATTTCTTGTGGAGTTGTGGTCCAAACTTGATAAAATGGTTCATATGAGTTCATAATGTTGATGTGGATCAAAATTCATGAGGTTTAACTGTAAATTGGCCACAATTGACTTTTTTCCAAATATAGCTGATTTCTAGGTCAACTGTCCAATTGACTGGGCAAAAATTTTATTCAAGGCTTGAAACTTGGTAGAGGTAATCTTCTAAGTCCAACATGAAGTGTGAAAGCCATCTTGAGCATTAGAAATCCAAAAATACATGTGCAAACTCAAACCCTAATTTAGGTCAACAGTGCAAAGAGATGTCTTGAGCAGAGCAAACCCTAGCTTGATCTTGAGTTCAAAGAGCCTTGTGATGAGAAATGTTGATAAAATGAGAGGGAAAATTTTGGGGTACAATAGTTGCCCCTGTTCAATCTTCTTGAACCCGAAGAGTTAGATTGACGAGTTTGAGCCTTTCGTGACTCGAAGGTAAAAGATGATTGGACACTAGAGTGCCCGTAAATTTGCACTCGTCAAAATGTAACTGAGGGAATGGGCTTAAAGATGCCATTTGGAGATGGTAGAATCTTGCTGGAGATGGGCTTAAAGATGCCATATAAAATTTCTTGTTAAAATCAGGAGAATGAACGTCAGAATGGTATCCGTGTCTGGAACGTATCTGAGTTGTATCTGGAGATTTGATTTGTATTAGCAAAGGAATGACGTCCGTGTCTAGAGCGTATCCAAGCTGTAACTGTATTGGTTCTTGAATGAATATCAGAATGACTGCCGTGTCTGGAGTGTATCTGTATTATATCCGAGATCTGAAATCTGAATAAGCGACAGAAAGACATCCGTGTCTGGAATATCTCTGGGCTGGGGAAATAGGTTTGAATGAGTGACCAGAATGGAAACCGTGTCTGGAGCGTATCTGGACTGTATATGTAGTTGAGATTTGTATGAGTAGCAGAATGACTTCCGTGTTTGGAGTGTATCGTACTGTAACTGGGATCTGGACAAGTGACATAATGACTTCCGTGTCTGGAGTGTATCTGAACTTGAAATTGATAGTTGAATCTGAATGAGAAATAGAATGGCTTCCGTGTCTGGAGCATATCTAATCTCTATCTGATTGCTGAAGTCTGAATGAGTAGTAGAATGACCGCCGTGTCCTGGGGTGTATCTGTACTGTATTTGAAATCTTTGAACATTTGTTAAAGATAGCTTTTAATCTCATCCTGAAAAAGGGTAAAATGTTAGCTGAAAAAAACAAAGTTATGTTGCATGAAATGTATGGTGCAATAAAATGTGTTTTATCCATGTTTATGATATATGAATGTAATGGATGCGCATGTAAGCTGAGTAGCCGTTCTTGCTGAGGAGAATAAATCCTTGATAGCTGGAGATAACGAAATCTTTGACCGCTGCCGGGGAAAATAAACCCTGACTGCTGCTGAGGATTCAAAACCTTTGACCGTTGAGAAAGAGAAATCTTGGGGCCACTGATGAGGATTGAAAATCCTTGGTGACTTGTGGGAATTAACAAGAACTTTGACAACTTCTGCGGGGGGAATTGAGAATCCCACACGACTTTCCTGGGGAATAAGGAAAACTCTGACGATCTCTACTGGGGAATTAAAACCTGGGAGGCTTCAACTGGAGGAACGAGATCGAGAATCTTTGATATGCAGGGCAATAACTCTGTGGGGAGCATACTTATCCTGTTGGAGAGTTTTTAAAAGCTTGGGTTGTATGCCAATCTATTGAGGAAGCAAGAATGAGAATCTTCATTCAGGCGTTTGGGTCAGGAGGTTGGGTGTATGCCAATCTTCTGGAGTTTTAAGAATGAGAATCTTCATTCTGTTAAGGGGTATCAGGAGGTTGGGAGTATGCCAATCTTCTGAGGTTTTATCCTTGGTTTGGGATAGAACAAAAGTTAACTGTTATCTGGTTGATTTCCGGGTTTTAAGATAACTTACTGGAGGATTTGGAGAAATCGGATGATCTCCACTCTGGTTTAGAGGTTAAAGTTTTGGACTCCGTTTGGAAAGAAAGTTTTATCTTCACTGGGGATTTGTAGTTCAAAGTCTTCTGGCTCCGCTGGGGATTGGGAGTTTAGAAACTTAGCTCGGATGACGATTTTGAAACTTAACTCCGCTGGGGATATGCATTTCAAAGACATTTTCCTCTGGAATAGCCTAAAGACATTTTCCTATACTTTCAACCTATCAGTAATTATCCTTTCTCATTCCGTCTTATTTGTAAGCAATGATTATATTCAAATGCATATGCTCATTTTAATAAATCATTGGACGTTTTCAAATAAAACACAAGTGTAAAAAGAAAGAAAAGGCAAACAAATTTCTGCACTTTGAAGTATCTTTGTATTAACTTTGTGTAAGTATTTTGTAAAAAGGAGATAGACATCCTAGTAAGAGAATGTTGTCATAAAAATGAGAAAAATTTATACAAAGAAAGATGGCTATGTGTAACAATTCCATGGGGTTCCCATTCTGTTATAGCCTTCGCAACTCTGAGTATGTTGTCCATTCGTTGCTTCGTCCGAAGATGATTGAATTGATCAGAATCCCGGAGCTTGTCTGTGAAGAGATTATCCTTAAATTGATCCGACGATACATAGTCATACGCTTTAATTCCCTAACTTTTGCCTGGACCGCCCTTTCGGGTTTTTAGTCCATCGGGAAACCCTTTTTGGCCCAAGTCGCCCTTTCGGGTTTTCAACTTGCCGGATGTACAGATTTTTTGTTTTATCCCTAATTTTTTCCTGAACCTCCCTTTCGGGTTTTCGATTCACCGTGATGCCCTTTTTTTCCCAAGTCGCCCTTTCGGGTTTTCAACTTGTCGGATCATTTATGCGTAGTATCTTTTGACTATGTTTGCGTTCGCAGGGTGCGGCAGGTCGTCGTCATCCATGGCGGTTAGAATCATAGCCCCACCAGAAAAGATGTTTTTGATCACAAATGGTCCTTCATAGGTAGGAGTCCATTTGCCCCTGAGATCACTTTACGTCAAGATGATCCTCTTGATTACAAGATCCCCGACTTGATATGTCTGGCATCTGACTTTCTTGTTGAATGCCTTGATCATCCGTTTTTGATACGCCTGACCATGGCAAACAACAGTAAGTCGCTTTTCATCAATCAAGTTAAGTTGATCAAGCCGGGTCTGAATACAATCGTCTTCACTCAAAACAGCATCCTTCATAATCCTTAAAGAAGGAATCTGAACCTCCATAGGTAAAACAACTTCCATGCCATATACCAAAGAAAAGTGGGTTGCCCCAGTTGAAGTACGCGTCGTGGTACGATATTCGTGCAGAGCAAATGGTAACATCTCATGCCAGTCCTTGTAGGTGACTGTCATCTTTTGAATGATCTTCTTGATATTTTTGTTCGCAACTTCAACAGCACCGTTCATCTTTGGCCGATAGGGAGATGAATTGTGATGTTGAATCTTGAACTGTTCGCACAGAGTGGTGATCACAGTGTTTTTCAGGTTTGTACCGTTGTCTGTGATGATCCTGTCGAGGATACCATACCGGCATATGAGGTTCTGCTTGATGAAGCTGGCAACCACATTCTTTGTAACGGAGGAGAAGGAAGCTGCTTCGACCCACTTGGTAAATTAATCAATAGCCACCAGGATGAAGCGATGTCCATTGGATTCCGTAGGCTTGATCTCTCCAATCATGTCAATACCCCACATTGCGAATGGCCAAGGAGCTATTAGAACATTGAGAGGGACTGGAGGAATATGTACCTTGTCATCATAGACTTGGCATTTGTGACAAGTACGGGAATATTGATGACAGTCAACTTCCATGGTAGACCAGTAGTAGCCTGCCCTTAGAATCTTCTTAGCCATCGTATGTCCGCTCAAATGGGTGCCAAATGTGCCACTATGCAATTCAGTCATGATTAGCTCAGCTTCAACCTTGTCCACGCAACGAAGTAGAACACAATCATGGCTGCATTTATATAGGATACCATTGCCCAAGAAGAACTTGGCAGCAAATCTCCTTAAGAACTTTTTTTCGTTGACTGAAGCTCCTTCAGGGTATTCTCGAGTCTTGAGATACCTTTTTATTTCATGAAACCAGGGTTGTTCCACTACTTCTTCGGTATTAATCTCGTGACAGTGCGCAGGTTCGTCCATTCGCTCGACGGTGATTTTGGGAGCCTCATTATCCCAGTTGAGTTTAAACATGGAAGACATTGTATCTAGAGCATCCCCTAGATGATTTTCTTCTCGCGGGAAGTGCTCGAAGGTAATCTGCTCGAAATGAGGTAACAATGTCAGGACATGTTCTTTGTATGGGATAAGATTGGGATGTTTAGTGTCCCACTCTCCTTTGATTTGACTGATAACCAAAGATGAGTCCCCAAATACAACCAAAGATTTGATTCCTAGGTCAATTGCAGCCTTGAGACCAAAGATACAGGCTTTATACTTGGCCATGTTGTTGGTGCAGCTGAAGCAGAGTCTAGCAGTGAAAGGTGTATGGAAACTTTCTGGAGAAATAAGTACCGTACCGATATTGTTGCCAAGTGCATTTAAAGCACCATCAAAGTACATGGTCCATCGGGATCCTTGTTCAGGTCCGTCATACGGTCCGTTACCTTCAATGTTGTCAAATGTCATAATGTCTTCATCGGGGAAGTCGAACTTCATGGATTGGTAATCTTCGACGGCTTGATGAGCTAGATGGTCAGCTAGTACACTCCCTTTTATAGCTTTTTGGTTTGTGTACTGGATGTCGTACTCAGTCAAGATCATTTGCCATCTAGCGATTCTTCCAGATAAAGCAGGCTTCTCGAAGATGTACTTGATCGGATCCATTTTGGAAATTAACAAAGTGGTATATGTCAACATATATTGTCTTAGCCGGCGAGCAGCCCATACTAAAGCGCATACAGTTTTCTCAAGCAGTGAGTAGCGAGTCTCACAGTCGGTAAACTTTTTGCTAAGGTAATAAATGACATACTCTTTTCGACTAGACTCATCATGTTGGCCCAGTACGCACCCCATTGAGTTATCCAAAATAGTCAGATACATGATTAAAGGTCTTCCTTCGATGGGTGGCATCAAGATAGGAGGTTCCAGCAAATACTCCTTGATCTTATAGAAAGCAACTTGACAGTCATCGTTCCATTCAACCATCTGATCTTTCTTCAACAGCTTGAAGATTGGTTCACAGGTAGATGTTAGGTGAGAAATTAATCTTGCAATGTAGTTTAGGCGTCCCAAGAAACCTCTGACCTCCTTTTCAGTGCGGGGGCAGGAATTTCTCGTATAGCTTTGACTTTGGCAGGATCAACCTCGGTGCCTTTGTTACTGACGATGAATCCCAAAAGTTTATCGGACCTGACTCCGAAAGTGCACTTGCTAGGGTTCAGTCTAAGCTTATACCCCTTCAATCTGACAAATAGCTTTTGCAGATGGTCGGGGTGTTGTTCTTCTGTCTGTGAACGGGCTATCATGTCGTCTACGTAGACTTCAATCTCATGATGTATCATGTCATGAAACAAAGCTACCATGGCTCGCTGATAGGTTGCCCCTGCATTCTTCAGTCCGAATGGTATCACTTTATAGCAGAAGGTACCCCACTGCGTAAAAAAAGTAGTCTTCTCCATGTCTTCGGGGGACATTTTGATCTGGTTGTACCCTGAAAATCCGTCCATGAAAGAGAATACCTTGTGTTGAGCTGTGTTATCAACCAAGATGTCAATGTGTGGTAGTGGAAAATCATCTTTAGGGCTAGCCCTATTTAAGTCTCTGTAGTCCACACACATTCTGACTTTGCCGTCCTTCTTAGGTACGGGAACAATGTTAGCAACCCATTGTGGATAGGAAGTAACAGCCAGAAATCCATCATTGAACTCCTTCATCACTTCAGCTTTGATCTTTTTAGACATATCGGGCCTCATTCGGCGGACTTTCTGTTTGATTGGTGGGCAGTCTTCTCTTGTAGGGAGACGGTGAACCACAATATTTGTATCCAGTCCTGGCATGTCTTCATAGGACCAGGCGAAGATCTCAACAAACTCATTCAATAGCTGAACTAAGCGCTCTTTGACACTTGGTTCCAGGTTGGCACCCACTTTAACCTCTTTTCTGTCTTCGGCAGTACCCAAATTGATAGTCTCTAACAACTCTTCATGGGGCAGAATAGCCCTTTCTTCTTGTTGCAAAAGTCTAGCAACTCTCCAGGCACTTCACAGTCTTCATCACCTTCGTACTCGGCATGATTGACCAGATCTTCAGAGTTGCTGAAGGCCACAGCAGAATTGTTACCCATGGAATCCGGAGTGGATGGGTACCTGCATTTTGTGAATGTGGGTGTGTGTAAGGGATAGCCATCCTTAAACAAAATAAAATGTAAAAGGAAAGAAAATGAACACAAAAGTTTATAGATGAAAACGTCCATGATTCATTAAAAATGGCAAATGAAAATGAAGAATCAAAACCCTTACAAATGGACCTATGTGCCCCGGGAAAGGCACAAGGCAAAAGAGTGTACGAATTGTTTAAAAGTTATTACAGACCAACATAAATGTTCAAAAGATAAATTACTGATTGATGAAAGTAATGGGAACGAAGTCTTTTTCCTCCCAGTTGTTCAGTCCCCCTTCAATGGTTGGAAAGATCCAATCTTCAAAACTTCTTTCTTCATCATTATTTTCTAGAGCATGAACTCCATGATGAGTGATTTTTAGTGGCGGTCCTCCAGCTCGGGAGCGACGCACAGCTTTCTGGCTAGCCGCAGTGAAACCCAATCCGAACTTATCTGTCTTGTGAGGAAAATCTGGCAGTTGACCCCACACTGTACTTCCTCCTTCCTTGATCACAGCCTCCGCATCTTTAAGGGATGACATCCGGGACACAGGTTTGGTAATAACGGGCACATCAGTCATTGTCTTGGCTACCGCAACTTCAGGAGAAACCTCTTCAAAGTGTTAGAAAGGTGTTTCTATGAATTCACCATCTAACTCCAGGTAGCGGAAAGAGTTAAGGTGACTTATCATATAAGCCTCCTTACCATGAACTGTTATGATTTTACCCTGGACTGGGTATTTGAGCATCTGGTGTAGAGAAGAAGTGACTGCCGCAGCGTTGTGGATCCATGGCATTCCCAACAAGCATGAATATGAAGGACGGATGTCCATCACATAAAAAGTAGATTTGAAAATTTTTGTTCCCACCTTAATTGGGATGTCCACCTCTCCGTGAACCACCCGCTTAGAACCGTCGAAGGATATAACAATGATATTACTGGGCTTTAGGGTCAAACTTTCATAGTCCAATTTGTCCAATGCTTTCTTTGGTAGGACATTTAAAGATGAGCCGGTATCAACCAGAACATGAGCAAGTGTGGTCCCCCTGCACTCTACCGAAACATGCAGCGCATCATTATGCTTTCTTCCCTTAGACGTCAGATCAACATCAGAGAAACTAAGACCATTGTCGGTTGTAAGGCTAGCCACGCACTCTTGAAACTGATCTGCAGAAGTTTCTTGAGGCACGTGCGCCGTCTTCAGGAATTTGATCAAGGCTTTGGAATGAGCCTCGGAACAGAGCAATAGAGCCAGCATAGAGATTTTTGAAGGGGTTTGCCCTAGTTGTTCTACGACATCATAGTCGCTCTTCTTGATTATCTTTAAAATTTCCTCCATTTCCTTTTGGGTGGTCTCGGGGATAACCAAAGTTTGAGCCCTCGTCCTGACGGGCGTTTCTTGGATCCCCTTACCTTTATCAGCAGTAACAGCAGAGGGTACAACTTCGGGAGTAACAATTTCTTCAATCACTGGACTTTGCACGGATATCTTGACAGGCACAGGAGCACTTGAGGGTCTGAAGACTGTCCTTGGAGGAGCAATCTATGGAGAGAAGATTCTTCCGCTACGAGTTATCTTACTTGTCCCTGCAATATTTCCTACATCAGGAGTTTCTTCATCGGAATTTTCTTCGGCTAATTCGATCTGCTTGACACCATGGTAGAAGATATCTCCTCCATAATTCCACGGTATCGTCTTGTTGGACTTATATGGGATAGGCCCCGGCATGGTAATCTTCAGCGGTACAAACTTTGGATCAGGTGTAATCTTAACAGGCCTTTTGTAGGTCTTGGAAAGATTGTCGGAAATGGTGATTATAGCAACATCATTGATTGGAGTAATAGGAGTAACATGAGTAATAGTATCAACATCAGTTTTCTAAAAGAGGATCTCTTGAGTATCCATCAGGCGTTGGATGCATGATTTCAACAGCGGACAGTCGGATTGCAAGGTTGAATAAAAGTAACAATCTTTTTCACAGCCCGGGAAAATCCCGGCTTTCAACAGATTCATCTTGATCATTGGCAATGGAGTCATTAAGTCATCAACAGCAGTAACATGAATATCTTCTACAATAGCATGGACATTATGACCATGTTTCGGCATAGGAGCAGATATCACATTATGTTTTTTGGGGGCATCAAACTCTACCTCCTTGGCATCTATCAAATCTTGGATCTTGTTTTTAAGGGCCCAACAGTTGTTGGTGTCGTGCCCCACACTATCCGAATGATATGCATATTTTGCATTTGAATGATAATAGGAAGACGAGGTATTTGGGTTTTTCGGCGCTTCTTTCAAGTTTGTAAGGTTTAACTTTAACAGATGAGGGAGGACCTGAGCCGGTGTCATATTGATCCGGGTGAATTTCCATTGTGGCCTTTCTACCCTTTGTTGGTTAGCTCTAGGTTGACTGCTTCGAGGTTGATCGACTGAGGAGTTCTGGAACATCACAGCCCCCACCGCTGGTTGGCACTCCATTCTCCCTTGATTTCTATGGGTGTGAACAGCAGAAACCTCCTTCTTGGCTGGGAAGGTCTTCTTGATAGCAGTGGAAGCGGAGGTATCCTTCTGAATTTTACCACTCTTAATGCCAGCTTCGACCCTTTCATCGGTCAGATTTAATTTGGTGAACCCTGCAGATGAGCTCCCGATCAAGTGATTAAAGAATAGACCTGACAAGGTCCCCAAAAACATATCAACCAGCTCTCTATCTGACAATGGTGGTTGCACCCTTCCATCCAAATCCTTCCACTTCTGGGCGTACTCCTTAAAGCCTTCATTAGAGACCATACTCATACTTTGTAGTTGAGTACGAGTAGGCGCTAAATCTGCATTATATTGATATTGTCGATAGAAAGCAGCATCCAAATCTTCCCAGTTATGTACATCAGATCTCTCAAGTTGATAGAACCAGTCCAATTGCGTACTCGACAAACTATCTTGAAAGAAGTGGACCCAGAAATCCTTATCAGAAGAGTGAGGTTGGATCTTTCTGACGTAGGACCGCAGATGCATCTTCAGACAGGACAAACCGTCGTATTTAGCAAATGTAGGCACTTTGAACTTGGGAGGAATGACGATCCCAACAACCAACCTTAGTTCTTCGAAATCCAGCCCAGGTACCCTTTGTACCTCCATGGCTGCCAACCGATCCTCAAGATTCTTATATTTATCGTCCTCCAGAGGATACTGCTGTTCGGAGTAATCTTCCTCCTCTTCTTCTTCTTCCTCTTCAGCTTCAGACTCGGAGGGCATTGCAACTCCTTTACCTTTACCAACCCCTTCTTCAGACGTTGAGGGGAACTCGAGGACCCTTCTAGCATGGTTCTCAAACCTTTTTCCCATAGTGGCCACACTAATTCTTTTCTTCTTTTTCTCTTTGTCTTTTTCCTTCTCTTTCTCTAACAGTGCTTTAAGATCCTCTTGACCCTTTGCCAAGGTCATGAGGAGTTGTTGGAACTGAGAATTTTGTGCTTGCAGATCTTTGACCGTCTGCTCTATATCCATCTTGCTGAAATAAACAGCAGAAAGATAAGGAAACCTGGTGTGAAGACTTGTTTATGCATATGATGAATGATATGTTATTCATGTAATGCATTCAAGTATTCAGAAATTCAAATTCGTCGCAAACAAAAAGAACACACGTCATATTAATAAGAATAAATTTGTTAGTACATAAATGACCCATGGGCAAAATATTACAAAATTCTTAATGTAAAAAGACATTGCGCATCCTTTTTGGCGCGATGTAGGTGTTAAGAGTCTCTTCTTCATGAATTCGGCGGGTAAGTTCTAAAACCTTCTTCTCACTGGCATAAAAGCTGGCTTCAAAAGTATTTCGTTCTTCCTTGAGCTGTATCCAACTCTTTTGCAATTCTTCCAATTATGTTGGCATGTCTGGATGTAGGAGGGTGTATGGAACCTCTCCTTCCATAACAGGCTCTTTGATCATAGGCAGAATGTAGGGGTAAGGCATCATAAGACTCTGGGTGCGGGTTCGTACCCACTTGAGATAAGGCTAAAGGGAGATGGAATTTTTGTGTCCCAGTGTCTTACTATCCACTTTGTTGGGCATCCTCCATGATCGGATAAACCTTTGTCGAAGTCCTTGAGCGTCATTGTCGAAGTCAAAAACTAAGTCAGGAATCAGCATATCATGAGGGCCATCCCTTCGGGCATACCCAAATTGCCTCAAAGCTAAACAGGGGTTATAGGTAATGCCTCCCCTAATGCCAAGTAGTGGGACATTAGGGAATTCTCCACAACGATCAATGATGATGACATTTTCTCTGGACCGAGAACACCAATGAACATCAAAATGTGTAAGAGTCATCAATCATTGTGACCACCTTAATCCATTCTCATTATTCAAAACTGATTGGGGAAGGTGAGAAATAAACCACTTTTCTAGAAGAGGAGTACATCACATGAGAACACCTCTTTTCCTCATTGTTCGTGTGTGAAATGAGTGTAGGATGTCCCCAAGCAATGTAGGCACAGGATTCCGAGATATGAAAACCTTGACAGCATTCACATCTATAAGCTGGTCAGGGTTTAGGAACAAGACCAACCCATAGATGAGAAGTGCTACAATCTCCTCAAAAGCTTACAGATCTAAAGAATTCCAGCAGTCTTGTGCCTTCTCAAACAGAAACTTTTCCAAGAAACCCTTGACACCACTTCTGGTTTCCCAATGACCTTTGATATCAGATGGTTGCAAGTGTAATGCTTGAGCAACATCTTCAGGCTTTGCTTCTCTTTCCGTACCGTTGTAGGGTAGTTGATGGAGAATAGGAATCCTCAGGAGTTGAGAAAATTCCTCCAAAGTAGGTACTAGTTGGTAATCAGGAAATGTAAAGCAATGGTGTAGGGGATCAAAGAACTGAAAGAGGACTTTCACCATGTCTTCTTCAATGTTGGAGTTGACCAAGTTGAGAAGTCTACCATGCCTTTCACTGAAGGGAGAATTCTCTGGAATTTTGGAAGTAAGCTCCTTGAGTTGAGGAGGGATTCTCACAAGGTTGACTTGAATTGTTTTCCTGCGAAGAGATTCCATGACCTACAAAACAAGAACAAAGATGAAGATCCAAACCCTTGAAATGGTTAGTGGATGCATATGATGCTTTATGATGTTCATGATGTATGCACAAGTATATATACAAGCAAATCACACAAGATCCTAGTTTCAGGCTTGCATGAGGTTTCATAGGTAAGTACCCTCTTGAAGTTAGTTGGCTCAACCTGTCCTATAAATAATAACCGGGTTCTAAGGAGCTCAATATCAGTGGATTATTTTCTGTGTTCATTGTTTCAGTTTGGCCATTTAACTGGCTACTGAAATATTCCAAGAAAATAACCCTCAATGAGTGTAGTATCGAGTATCTACCAACTTCGGACTGCACCAAAGCCGGTCATCTCACTACCCCTAAAAAAGGCCAAGATGGTCAAGTAAGGTTCTAAGAGTTCATTAGTGATTCATGACATCACTCAGCGGCCCCGTATTCTCTTTGATTGACTCAAAGGCTACCGGTACCCACAAATATGTCGCACTAATATAGCTATTGCTTCAACCATGTCAATATACCCCGCATAGTTTCCACAATGTATTGCTATTTACCTATGAATGTTTCCCAAAAATCCGGGTGGAGGATTCAAACCCAAACAAGAGAACTAAATGTAAAGCAATCAAAGCAAACAAGATAAGCATGCAAAGGTGATCTAAACCCTAAGGTTACTCCACTTTTAGAGAATATTCCCCAACAGAGTCGCCAGTTCTGTGATACGGTGGGAGAACAGACTTGAGGTTTTGCGTTTGTGTTCGCAAATGTTTCAGTTTAGCAAGAGTTGCCACCGACTTTTTATTTTATCCTAAGGAAAGGTCAAAAAGCACAGGAAAGACCTTTGAGAAGTTTTCTTGGGTTCAGGGAGTAGATTATGAAAAGGGAAGGTGCAAGCACCCTTTTCATCCATGGTTATCCATGGGCTCTTAGTTACTTCTTTAGATCACTTGCTTTTTCTTTTCAATTGTTTGAAATGGTGCTTTGTGTGTGGTTTTGAAAATGTTTTGAAAAGAGGCCATCGTTGTGGCAACCTTTGTAATGATTCTTGTTTGAATATATACAAATGTGTATTGTCTTTTGAAAAGGTTTCAATGTTTGAAAGTTTGATTTGGGAAATTGTTTTGGAATTGTGTTGTGAAGTGTGTTTGAAAATAGCAAGGATGTTTTGCAAGTTTTTGATCAAGTAACTAAGAGTTATCTATCCTATTTTACTCAAAGATATTTCCTACACATTTTTAACCCTTTTGACAGTGTTGTTTTACCATTGCATTTGGTAAACAACCTTGTATTAGGATGTTAAACGGGACAGGCGCGGGTCATCGTATAGACCATGATAGCAATTGTGTTAAGTATTTTTGGCAATTTTCTGAGGGACTTGATCATTTTGTTTAGGCAACCAAGATAGCGTCATCGAGGGACTATGATCTTTTGTTTTGTTTTTGTTTTGCCAAAGTACCCAACATGCATAACATGGCCCTTTTTTAAGGCAACAAGTGGATGTAACCCTAGGGGTGCAAGTGTGCATTGTGTATTGATTTTCATGCATTTAGGTCTTGTATTAGGTCAAACTACTTGTTAATTTTGGATTTTTGCATACAAACCCTAGCATAATTGAAAGCGTAAATGCGTAAAATAAATCTACCACTATTACAACATGATTATGGGGAGGGGGATACAATTTTGAATGGGGAATATTTGACAAGAAATTAAAACCCTAGTTTTACTATTACATCCAAATTGAATCAAATGGCATAAATAATAAATGAATAATATTTAAATAATCAAATTAAATAAATATACAAAATAATATGAATATGCAAAAAGGTTTTTTGTTATTTTTATGTATGTAAAAATATTTAATGTAAAAGAAAATAAATAAATAAAAAGATTATTATTTTTTTATTAAGGGTAAAACCCTAATTTTCTTTAAGAAAATAAATATACTAATTATATTATTTATATAGAATAAAATAAAAAAGTGTATATATAAAAATAAAGTATATTTAGAAAAAGTATTATTTGAGTATAAATAATAATAAAAATAAAAGTATAATAGTTTTTATGTTTTTGTTCTAAAGTATGTAATAAAATAAAAGTATATATATATATATATATATATATATATATATATATATATATATATATATATATATATATATATATATATATATATATATATATATATATATATATATATATATATATATATATATATATATATATATTAATTATATTAAATATGATAATAAAATAAAATATATACAAAAATAAAAATATATTTAGAACAATATTTTTTTAGTGTGAATAAAATAATAATAAAATAAAAGTATAAATTATATATTATTTTTAAGTTTTCAATAAATAGAAATATATATACTAATTAAATTGTTTTGTATGTTAGAAAACATAGAAATAAAATGCAAAATAAATGTAAAAAATTATAAAATATTTTTTAGGTATTTTTTATGTTTGGAAATAATAAAATAAAATCAGAAATGAAAATAAAATAACAAAATATAAAAATATGAAGAAATGGGCCAGGGGGTGCAAAAAGTAAAAGGGGGGTGTCAATAGTGAGAGGACCAAAGCCCAACCCAAACCACTTCATCTTCAACCTATGACTTCAAATTTCGCGCGCGCCCTGTACAATTGCTAGATCCTGTATACGAGCTCTTTTGCAAAAACATATAACATCAAAGTTGTAGAGCTTTTCAAGACGAATCCAACTATATAAAAAACTTGTCCTAACTCTCAAAGACCAGAGAGAATTTCTCTGGCCCTAAAATCTAACCTAATTTTTTCAGGATGTTCATGGACCAAATTCTCTTAGCATGCTTAATTAAAATGAAAACTGAGCATATGTACAGCTTTATGGCTATGAATACTACATTTCTTATTCACAAACCTAAGTCTAAATGTTCCTAAGTAGAGAGATAAGAAGTTGATAAAACCCTGTTTCAGCTGACTTCGTGTATGGCAATGTGGAGCTTTTCAACAAGGCTTGAGATGTCTGGGAGCTTACTTGAACTTCACTTGACCTTCTCCAATGTCTAACATGCCTTGAATGTACTTGAACAAGCCTATAGAACTCAACTTGCACAAGCTCAAATTGAAAATGGAAAACCCTGTAAATGGAGTTACAGTTAGTGTTTAAGGTTTGGGGTAGCTTGGTTGGATGGAATGGAAGGTGTTTGAACAGGTTTGGGGCAAAACGCACGAGCAAATTATGCTATGGAAGTCAAGATGCAGATGCTGCCCTGTTTTGCCAATGGAAGGTGATTTTGAGCTATGGGATGTTTGAGGGATCAAAGAGTCGTGTTTCTGGCTCAAAGGGATGTGAGAAAGATGTTTCAAAAGCTTGCACAAGTTAGTTCTAACTGATGTTCTAGTTTTTGTGTTTTGGATAAATTTCTTGGTTATGAAGCAAAGTGTGTGAAGTGATGTGAAACAGGCCTGTACAGGCTATCCATATGCTCGCACCCTCTGCTCTTGGCCCCTCTAATTTTTGGATTTGATTTGCTGCATAAGATCTGGACCAATGCTCAAAGATTGTGGTTTGACATAAAGCAAGATTATGACAAAAATGGTAATGTTCCTTTTTCTACTTAAGGATTAATTTTGTGTGCAATGTTCTAATGACCAAAACAATTCCTTAGACCAATGGATTTGCATTTAATTATTGATTGTGGAATGGTTTTGAGGCCTGTAATATAGTGAAAAGCAAGCTGATTTGAATTTGCAACTTGTATCACAATGAACATGCCATGGATGGAAAAGTGAGTTTTTGCCAACTTCAAGCCTTCGATTCTCCCTAACCACAAATCAGTTTGGAGAGTTCTTGGACATTTTGGAAAGCTTGAAACATGCTATACAATCCATATTTGAAATGAAATTTTATATTCCAAGTGGAACTATGTGAAAAATGGCCATGAAGATAGGTCAAAATTCTGCCTAAACTAGGGCAAAATTTCACTAAGTTAAAAGTTTTAGGAACCCTTGTTCCAAAAATCATAACTTGAGATCCAAGCTTCTTTTGGGAAAACTTTGTGAATCAAAGTTGTAGAATTTGTGGAGGACTACAACTTTCATGTTGGAATTTTTGTTTGAATCCAATTTCATCATGGTGAAAATGTTGGGCAAAGTTAGGAAAAATTAAGAAAATTTCATAACTTAGAAAAATTCTAAGTTATGAAATTTTTCAACTTTAAACCCTAATTTGCAAAAATGGGTTTCTTGATGAACAAGTTTCATGTTTTGACACATTTTTATGAAAAATGACCCTTGGCACTTGATTTTTACCAAAAAGTCAAAGTTTGACTTTTCAGTGTACAATCAAAATTTGATCAGTTGACTGAAAAATTCATTTGTCAATCCAATGCAATTGAGGTCTTTTAAACCTTGTGAATAGGTCAAGATGATGCCATTGAGTCCTTGAATCCATGCTTGAACCCAATTTTCCATTGGCTAGGTAAAAAATCAGAAATTGCCCTTGTGCAGTCAAAACCCTAAAAATGACCATTTTGCCCTTTTGGTGATCTGATCAAATTTCTTGTTGAGTTGTGGTCCAAACTTGATCAAATGTTTCATATGAGTTAATAATGTTGATGTGGGTCAAAGTTCATGAGGTTTGACTGTAAATTGGCCACAATTGACTTTTCCCCCAACACAGCTGATTTCTAGGTCAACTGTCCAATTGACTGGGCAAAAATTTGATTCAAGGCTTGAAACTTGGTAGAGGTAATCTTGTAAGTACAACATGAAGTTTTAAAGCCATCTTGAGCATTAGCAATCCAAAAATCCCTATGCAAACTCAAACCCTAATTTAGGTCAACAATGCAAAGAGATGTCTTGAGCAGAGCAAACCCTAGCTTGATCTTGAGTTCAAAGAGCCTTATGATGAGAAATGTTGATAAAATGAGAGGGAAAATTTTGGGGTACAACACAATTTATCCTATGGAATTGTTAAATAGTAGTTGCTAACTTTATTAAACTATAGACAATGCAATATATACAGTAACGGGTTACGCTTTAAATATATATGTATATATAATAACGAAGGTAATGTACTCATAGAAATGAAATTAATGTTGCAGTATTCTAATGAAAGCAGGATATACATATACAGGGCACCATAACCAAATCATATATATCAATTTCAAACACAGACAGAAACAATTTTACAACCTAATTCCACATACCATTTATCACATACCCTATTATAGAGTCAAAACCCCACCCTTACCTTGGATTGAAGGTTGCTCTAACTCTCCGATTGCACCTAGCTTTGCCTCCTCTTTGCACTTCTATGTATCTCTTCCAAAACCCTTATTTTCTTCTTCTACTAAAACCTAGTCTTCTTTCTTTCTACGGATACTTCTATTTTCCTATTATTTCTAAACATCAATTATAATATAACTACTATACTATTATTCTTATTTTGCCTTGTTGGGCTTAAATTTCTACACCTCCCTTTCTACTACTTCTAACATTAAAATAGGTCCACATAAATAATAGTAATATTATTCAATGTTAATCCTACGACTTAATCAACTAATTAATTCAACTAAGAACGACACAACTTAAATCAATATTTCACAACTTCAAAAATTTTAATCATAAAAATATTCGAAAATATTTAATTAAATAATTAATTAAATATTGGGTGTTACAATCGAGATACTAATCCGAGACGGGCACCTCAAGCAGTATAAGAAGGAAAAAGAGGGTTCCTACAAGGAGCCTCGAGAAACCAAGAGCATCTGAGAGGGGAAGGAAAGCCCCGACAATGGCATCATACTGGTTGCCACGAGCATCACGCGACCAGAAGATTTATACTTCCGGAACACGGAGGATGTCTCTATATACTTCTCCTCTCATAGTCCCATGGAGTCCTTCTCCAGTGTGATGATCATCACCGGCAGAGGATACAATAAGCACATGGTGGGATCCGTAAAGAGAAGGTTCGATCATATTATCAAAGCCAACTTCGACATGGACGCTACCCTTAACAAGTTAAGGGGAGGCTCTCATCCCCTTGCATTTCACTGAGAGGAATTACCAGGCGGAGCTCCCAACTCGACCATCCCACTGCTCGTGTCGGCTTGCATGGCAAACTTCAACATTCGGCGCATCCGGTCAATCAAGGAAGCTCGGTGGACATCATGTAAACCCAGTTGTTCACCACCCTCCAGTTGAACGAAACCCACCTGACCCCGTACGCGGGCTTAGACCTCCAAGGCTTCAACAGGGCCAACAACAAACCATGGGGGCATGTCGAACTGATTGTCACCTTCGGGAGAGGGTTAACCGTCAGAGCCATCAAGACTCAGTTTCTAGTAGTGTACTACCTGTCTCTCTATCAATGCATCTTCGGGAGGCCAACTCTAGCCAAATTGATCGTGGTGCCCTCCACCGTGCACCTCAAGATGAAATACTACACTTACTAAGGCTTGGTCTCCACCCTCCACGGGGACATCCAGGTAGCAAGGAGGTGCTTTGAAGCTTCGGCCAAGGGCCTGAGTTCCATCAATGCTCAACCCTGAATGACCACTGGATTCTCCTTTCCCTCTAGCTCCGAGGAGCCCAAGCCCCTGCTAAGGGTCGACACCATTGACCTCGACATCCGCTTCTCCAAGGAAGATTTCACAGAGCGAAGGAGAAAAAGGAATGACCCCATGGTCGAAGGGGAGAACTCATCCCCGACTGCAGACAACAAGGAGACTTCAGATCACATGCGGCCTATTCCAGACGAGAACTTAGAAACTACCCCTCTCGGGAACGATCCTTCAAGAGGAGTCAAGATCGGATCCGACCTCCTCGACGTGGAAAAGAGGAAACTTAAAGCTTGCTTAAGGGAGAATGCTGACCTGTTCGCCTGAAGTACATCTGAAATGCTTGGATTGGACCCATAGATTGTATGTCATACTACTTGGTTGATTTCTAAAATGGATCCAATTATGTATATTTTTGAAAAGTCAGCTCTTACCATAAGAATTTCCCGCTGGTAGATGTTGTTATTTAAATATTATATTGAATACCGTACTCAGAAGGCTATTGAAAGATTGTGTGTTGGTATAGTATGTTGCTCACCAACCGGTGGATGATTATCAGTCTGTTAAGTGTGATTTCCCAGATGAGGATGTGATGTTTTTGAAAGTTAAAGATTGTGATGAGCCTTTTCCTGAGGAAGGTCCTGATCCTGAATCTCGATGGGGTATGGTGTTTGATGGAGCTGTAAATGCTTATGGAAAAGGAATTGGTGTTATAATTATCACTCCCCATGGGTCACATATCCCTTTTACTGCAAGGTTGACATTTGATTGTTCCAATAATATGGCGGAGCATGAATCTTGTGTTATGGTTCTTGAAGAGGCTATGGATCTCATAATTAAAATTCTTGATGTATGTGGTGATTCAACTTTGGTAATAAATCATATCAAAGGAGAATGGGAGACTCTTCACATTGGCTTTTGTTCCCTATAAAGATTATGCAAGAAGATTATTACCTTTCTTCAATGAGGTTGAATTCCATCACATTTCCAGAGATGAGAATCAGATGGCAGATGCTTTAGCCACTTTGGATTCCATGTATCAAGTGAATGCTTGGAATGATGTACCTCGGAATATATTTCGACGTCTTGATAGACCAGCTCATGTGTTTTCTACAGAGGGGGCGTCAGATGAAAAATTGTGGTATTATGATATCAAACGTTTCCTTCAGACTCAAGAATACCCGGTTAGTGCGTCGAACAAAGATAGAAAGACATTGAGAAGTTTTGTACCCCAAAATTTACCCTATTGATTTATGCTTATGTTTCATCATAATCATCAAGTTGCATTTCATTCATTCATTGTGATGGGATCAAAGTACTTTGGTTGTCAAATATTCCTCAAGCTTTGGAAGTTGATTGTATTGGAAAGTTACTTAAGGAGAGCATCATTATCTTAATCTTTGGATCTTTCAAGTCCCAAAGATCTCTCATGTATCAAGAGATATCACTTGTCTCATTGGTTTATCAAGAGTTGAAGTTTTGAAAATATTTTAAGAGAAATTCATTTATCGCCTTCATCTGGTGAAATTAGGGTTTAGACCTATTGTGTGATTTAAAGCTTGTTTAAGCGAATTTCTTAAAGAATCCTCTTCTTATTATCATTTGAGGCATATTTTTTCAAAGAATTTCTTAAGAGATCCAGATGAACTAGGGTTTTTAAAGCTTGATCATCATTCTCCTAACACAAGATGCAAAATTAGGGATTTGAATTTAATCAGGAGTTCTTCAAGTTTATTTGATTAAAATTTGATTCCATGTATTCCTATATGATATTGAGCATCTATAATTGTAATATTGTCCATTAATTTTAATTGGAAGAGGTTCAATTGATTAAAAGGGGAAAAACAATATCCTATTTTCATATTTCATGATCATTGGTGTCCTAATATCAAGAGAAGAGGTCAAATTGGAGATAACTTGCTCAAGAAGTCATTTGGATACTTATAAATTTTTCTAAGTTCTAAAGTCCCTATAGTACTGAACGTTAGACATCTGTAACTTTCTCATTTTTTATCCAATGGAAACAAACTATACATATTCAGAAAGCTCTTGAAAAATGCTAAAAGATTGTCATTGTGTGTGGAAAGCTCAAAAGTGAACCATTTAACAGAAAATCAAGTTGAAAGTTCTGGCCACAAGAGATGTCATGTTGCCTTCTCATTGGCAAGTCATGCACATATTTTTATCAAACACATGATGTTCCAAATGTGTGAGCTTATTTCTTCTAATTTAAGCATCAATTTGGAAATACAATTGGAGAATTTTATAGATTTCCATGAGAGCTTTCTAATAAGCTTGGAATCACTCAAATTGGCTAACGATCCATCAAGATATGAATCCATGAGGATGCTTGCTCACACCTAATGTCATGCCCCCATACAAGCCATACACGTGCGTGCAGTCTGCCTTACCAAGTCTCACTTTTTTATCATCTTTTCTCCATCATATATCCATCATTTTAAGTCCAAATTGAGAAATTCAAAGCACCATTATTATCTACATGATGTAAGATTTTGAAAGGCCCCTTAAACATATAAAATGCGCGAGTAGGTTTTGAGATTTTGAATGAGAAAGTGAGTTGATCAATGTGATGCAGTGCCATAGCCAGTTTTGCATGATTTTGGATATTTTGTTGTGGGAATGTTACAGGTCATGTTGCCATGTGATTAGTACGAAATAATACTCAATATCTTTGTCAAATACTCACACATTATGCATTGTACTCTCCCCATCAAATGTTGATATTTTTAGCAAAATATCTCATTTCAAAAACCTGACCCCATGTGCAATAGAGGACACCTCATCATTCTTTCTCATTTCCACTCACCTCACACCCTTTCCGAGCTCACAAAAACAACACAAGAGAAAGCCTGAGCTCAAACAAAATGCATCACACCACCTCACTCTCTCATTTTTTTTAATTATCTACAATTTTCTTCCAGCGGTTTTGTTAGCCTCTAAAGACCATGATACCCTTGATTTCACTCTCTATATAACCAGAACACCCTCACATTATGATCGAGAGGCTTCATTTTCTCAAAATCCATATTTGAGTTCTCTCTCAAGAAAAATGCGCTTCGAATTCATCATTTCTTTCATTCCAGAGCTTGCTTCTTCTTCAATTTTACTCCAGTGAAGTCTTAAAGTGAAGATTTTCAGGGTTTCACATCGTTTTAGAGGCATTTAGTCAGTTTATTTCTCACTTTGAAAGGTATTTTTCAGATCCAAATTATGCATTCCCTAGCTTGTTTCCTTTGATTCAAAGCATGTAATTACATTCATAGTTGGCCAGATCTTACATTTGATGTATAAGTTTGCTCTGATTTGAAGTGTGATTCGTGTTTTGAGCTTCTGAACTTGTTCGTCTTTTCATATTTTTGTGAGATTTTTGCTCTGATTTCTACTTCTATGATTGATGGTTTTGAATTTTGTGAAAAGTGTGATGTAGTTGATAGTTTGAACTTTAATTTGCGATTTGAATCACTGAAAATGGTTGAGAATTGAGTAAGAATGAAGGATCTAAAGTTTGGTTGAAAACTGACTTGTTAGGGCTTAGCTGGAGAAGACGAAGTTGACTTTATCTTGACTAGGCTTTTTGTAGCGCTTCTTTGAAAAAAGTAGGTGTAATTGATCTTTTGATTATTTGAATTTTAATTATTTTGTGCATTTTTTGTTAAAATAGTTTTAGCGCATCAAAAATTCCACAAAAAAAATATTTTAAGCTATATTAATAGTATATTTTTCATTTCTAAATTTTATTTCATAATGTTTGCATTTATACCAATTAAATAATTTGTGGCATTTAATTAGTGTTTTTAATCATGATTTTCGCATATTGATTTATTTCACTATTTTCCTTAAGTCTAAAAATTCAAAAAAAATACTTTCTAGTATTCTTATGATTTTATCTTGATTTAAAGGCTTTGTTTGTGATTTTTTATCATTTGTTGCCACTGATTTCAAAAATTGAAGAGAACTAAATATCCCTTTGTTTGATTTTGTTGCTTACACCACAAGTTTGATTTAATTTATTAATTCTTAAAACTTGTAAATGGAAAATAGCTTTCGGTTAGGATTCTTGAGTGTGTGATGTCTCTGGAAATCAATTTTGTTTGAATTTATCCTTTAAACTTCAATATTTCTCAAAACTATTTTGTTAAATGTGTCTAGTTTGAGCTTTATCTCAACTAGTTGTGAAAGATGAATTTTATTTTTACTTTTCCTTTAGTATTAAAGGATCCAAATATATTGATTCTGACATTTATAAATCTTAAGTACTTTGAAATATTTTCACTTCATTTTTATAATATTCTTTCTATTTTTGTTTTATATAAGTTTGTGAACTTAGTGTTTAGGCTTTTCCTCAACAACTTGATTTTCATTTGGGTGCTTTTGTGCATATTTGGGAACCAAGATTTTGAGCACTTGACACTAATGACTTAATTAAGTTGTGTGTAATTTTTCATAATTTTTTTTGTGCCTCTAACTATTTTTACCTAATTAATTAAGTTAGGGTTCCCAATTAGAGGCTTATCTAGGCTAGTCTAACTTGTATGATTTTGTTTTCAACTCGAGCTCTACTAATTTTTTCTTGAGCTTGTTGTCTTGATTTTACAAGCTTCGTTTCTATTTTTGGCTCAATAATCTGTCTCATGTATGGTTTGATGCTTGTTTGAATTAGAGGTAAAGGGAATGCACTTTTGCAACCCATGAGGGATCAAATTTGTGATACGGTGGGAGAACTGACTTAAAGGTTTTGTGTTTGATCGCAAATTTTGCGGTTATAAAGAGTCGCCACCGACTTTTATTTTATCCAAAAGGAAAGGTGAAAAAGCAAAGGAAAGACCTTTGAGATTGTTTCTTGAGTTCGGGGGGTAGATTATGAAAAGGGAAGGTATTAGCACCCTTTTCATATATGGTTTTCCATGGGCTCTTAGTCACTTGCTAGATCACTTGTTTTTTTTTTTGAAATTGTGCTTGAGGTGGTTTTTGAAAGTATTTTGTAAAGAGGCCATTGTTTAGGCAATCTTTGTAATGATTCTTGTTTGTAAGAATGTATACAAATATGTTTGATCTTTTGAAAATGTTTTCAATTTTGTAAGATGTTTGAAAGTGTATGTGTTTGTTTTGAAAATAGCTAGGATGTTTGTTTTGAAATGGAGAAAGTAATTAGGAGTAATCTACATATTCAAATGTCTTTCTTGTTCATTTTATTTTCCTTTGACATTATTGTCTTACCATTGATTTGGTAAGCAACCCTATCTTTGGATGTAAATGGGACGGGCGTGAGTCATCATATAACCATTATTAGTAATGTTGCAAGGTATCTTAGCATTCTTTTTGAGGGACTAAGATCATTTGTAAGGAAACTTAGATAGCGTCGTTGAGGGACTATTATCTTGTATTTTCTTATTTTTGCTAAGATACCTTGCATGCGTAATATGGCCATTTTGTAAAGGCAACCAAGTGGATTTACCCTAGGGGTGCTTGTGTGCAAGTGTATCATTTTCATGCTTGTTTTGGTCTTGAATTAGGGTTTTCTAAGTATTGGTTTGAGTCTTTCCATACAAACTCTAATTACTAGCATGTTATATGAAAGCGATAAATTGCGAAATTTAAAGTTACTATGCTATTACAATATTTGTGGAGAGGGGGTGTACAAATTCATGAATGGGGATTGCAAGAATTTAAACCTAATTAATCTATTACAACCATATTGAAATTGAACAAATGTACAAAAATAAAGGTAAAAAATGCAAGAATATGAATGTAAAGAAATATGATTTTTGTTTGTTTTTTTTATGAAAGGGTTGTGACCTAATTAAGTGAGATGATTAATGAAAAATAAAAAAAAATCTAAAACCTAAATTAATTAGGAGGGAAATTAAGTTTAAAATGTTTTTTAGGGTTTTTATGAAAAGATTTTAAGTTAAATAAAAGTAATATGAAAATTAATTAATCAAAATAATCCTAAGTTCTAAGTTAATCTTAACTAAGAAAATAGATAATTAAACCTATGTCTAAATATTTATTAACAAAAAGGAAATTAATTTATTTAAGAAAGTATTTTTGGTCCTTTTGTTTTTTATAAGAAAAATAAAATGAAATATATAAGTGCAAATAATAAATAAAAATATTTTCGGATTTTTATTAATAAAAATAATAATAATAATAATAATAATAATAATAATAATAATAGTGAAAATAATAAAATAAAATATGAAATGAAAATAAAATAAATAAAAAAAATGAAATAATGAAAAGAATTGGCTAGGGGGTGCAAAAGTGAAACTAGGGTTAGGAGTCAGCAAAAATGGAAGGCCCAGCATAAGGGCCCAGGCGCTATAAAAAAGGCACAAAAATGTCAAAAAAAATAAGTGAAAAAATGCAAAAGGTCACGCTGGGGCTTGAACCCAGGACCTAAGGGTGACATTCGCGTGCTTTAACCACTGGGGTGTTGATACATCTGTTAACTTGTGTGAAAATATAAATACATAACACAAAACGCGCCCTGATTACACTTCATCTTCAACCTCCATCTAAAGGATCTGTAACTTGCTCATTTCTCGACCATTTGCAAAAATGTAAACATGAAAATTGCTCCATTTTGTCACACGAATTCAACCATATAAATATCATAAGCTATAAATCAAAGATGAATGAGAATTTCTAAAAGTACCAAATTCTGACCTAAATATTTCAGCAAGTTCAAACTCAAAATTCTCCTAGCTCAATCAAAATAAATGAAATCTATGGACATGTATAGTTTTAGGGAAATGATGTCTACGTTTTATCTTCACAAATGCAAGCCTAACAATGCCTAAATATGAAGATAGAAGTTCAAGAAAAATACCTCAAAACTGGAAATCGTGAAACAAATTTGAGCTTGTTTCAGGCAGTGCTGATGATCAGGTTAGCTTCCTTGGACCTCTAGGAAGCTAATGCAATGGCTGGCTTGAGCTGAGGGTGGCTGGAACGGTCTGGAGAAGTCCAACTTTGATGCTCTGCTTTTGAACTTGGAAATAGATGAAGATGGTGTTACAGTCGTGTAACGGGAATAAGGATGGCTTATGTATGATGTTTGGAAGCATTTGGAGGTAAAAGGCCAGGAAACGCACGAGTGAAATGGAAGTTTAAAGTTCTTGGTCAGAATATGCAACAATGATGGTTTGTGATGAAGTTATGAGTTTTAGAAGTTTTCAGGGCTTTTCTATTCGTGTTTTATCTTTCAAATAGTGTATATATTTATAGGCAAGAGGTCTTATGTCTTATAACAAGTCGGAATTTGAAAATCAAATGTTGTAGCATCTTTCTTGTTTTTGAAGCAAAGTTGAAACATCTTGTTTCAAGGCAAAGTAGAGGGTTGCATAGATTGGTTAGTACTTTGGACATTCTTTCTTTTGGTTTATAGGGTTTTTGTGTGCAGAAAGAACAATTTCAATGCTCAAGGAGAGTGGACTTTGTGATTAAAGCCACTTTTCAAGAATAACAATGTTGCCTTTCTTCCAAAAATGGAAATGCAACTTGGATAATGGTTCAAATGCTTGGATAATGGCTCCATATGTTGTGTAAACATTTAATTATCGAGTGACAAAAAATTTTTAGGCCTTCAAAGAAAATATTATGCAGCCTAGCATGGATTTGGTTCAAGTGTTCATCAAAAATGACTTGTAATTCAAGTGACAAAATCCTAACTTCATCTCTTCGATTCTCCCTACTCAAGAATGATCTCAAGGATTTCTTGGACATCATGGAAAGCTTGAAATATGCTCTACAACCCATCTTTGAATTTATTTTGAAGATTCCCCTTGGAACTATATGAAAAAGTGCCATGAAATTCGGTCAAAATCCTGACCAAATTAGGGCAAAATTTCACTAAGTGTTTAGTTTCATGACCACATGTTCATAAAATTATAACTTGATATCCAAACATTTTTGGAAGGAGTTGTGTAAAGTAAATTTATAGATTTCATGGAGATCTACAACTTTCATGTTTGAAGTTTCTCTTGAATCATCTTGCGTCATGGTGAAAATTTTGTTCAAAGTTATAAAAAAACATGAAATTTCCAACACTTAGAAAAATTTCTAAGTTTAGAAATTTTGACTTTTCAAAATGAAATCTTGACTTTTTGACTTCTTGATGAATAAGTTTCATATTTTGACATGTTTTGATGAATTATGATCTTTGGCACTTGAATTTGACTAAAAAAGTCAAAGTTTGACTTTTCAGTATACAGTTGACTTTTGATCAGTTGACTGAAAAATTCATCTGTCAATCCAATAGACTTGCAATGTTTTGAACCATGACATTAGGTCAAAATTATGAAATTGTACTCTTGAGATCATTCCTTAAACCAATTGACCATTTGCTAGGTCAAAAATCATAAATTTCCCCTTCTCAGTCAAAACCCTAATTTTGACAATTTTGCCATTTTGGAGATTTGATCAAATTTCTTGAGGAGTTATGGTCAAAACTTGATAAAATGATACATATAAGTTTAAAATGTTGATATGGATAAAAAATTATGAAGTTTGACTGTAAATTGGCCATGGTTGACTTTTTCCTCAATACAACTGGTTTTAAGGTTAACTGCTCAATTGACTGGGCAAAAATGTGATTCAAAGCTTGAAACTTGACATGAGTAATCTTGAGGGTCCATAATTATCCATGAAAGTCATATGGGGAATTGGAATCTCACATATCCTTGTGCAAACTCAAACCCTAATTTTGGTTATTAGTGCCTAAGGAGGTGTCTTGAGCTGATCAAACTCTAGTGCAGTCTTGGGTCAAGGGAGATCTTGTGAGAAAATTCTTGATAAATGAGAGGGAAAATTTTGGGGTACACCAGTTTCCCGTGTTCAATCTTCTTAAGCCTGAAGAGTTAGATTGGCATGTTTTACCATTCGTGACTCGAAGGTGGAAGATGATTGGACACTAGAGTGCCCAGAAATTTGCACTCAACGATGTGATGGTAGAGGGAATGGGCTTAAAGATGCCATTTGGATGAGTGATAGAAAGCTGTTGGAGATGAGCTTGTAGATGCCATCCAAAAGTGATTGTTGAATGGTAATTTGTAAGCTGAAAGAATGAGTATCAGAATGGCGTCCGTGTCTGGGGCGTATCTATACTGTATCTGAGAGTTGAATCTGAATGAGTGTCAGGATGGAATACGTGTCTGGAGCGTATCTGAACTGCATCTGAAAGTTGGATCTGAATGAGTATTAGAATGGATTTCGTGTCTAGAGCGTATCTGAACTGTATCTGAAGATTGGATTTGAATGAGTTTCAGGATGGCATTCGTGTCTGAAGCGTATCTGAACTGTATCTGAAGATTGGATTTGAATGAGTGTCAGGATGGCATCTGTGTTTGGAGCGTATCTGAACTTTATCTGAAAGTTGGATCTGAATGAGTATCAAAATGGAATCTATGTCTGAAGCGTATTTGAATTGTATCTGAAAGTTGAATGAGTTTCAGGATGGCATTCGTGTCTAGAGCGTATCTGAATTGTATCTGAAGATTGAATGAGTTTCAGGATGGCATCCGTGTCTAGAGCGTATCTGAACTGTATCTAAAGATCGAGTCTGAATGAGTATCAGGATGGCATCCGTGTCTGGAGCGTATCTGAACTGTATCTGAAATCTTTGAACATTGTTAACGGTAGCTGTTTGATTAATCTTATCCTGAAAAAGATAAAATGTTAGCTAACATGCAATGTTTATGTTGTATGAAATGCATAGTATAATGCATTCTTGTTATCAATGTTTATGATATATGGAAGCAATGTATGCATATGTGAGCTAGTCTGCTGCACTGCTGTTGGATTGGGGAAAACTAATCTCTGATTGCTGCTGAGGAATATGGAGTATAAGTCTTCATGTTGTGAAGTCTAAGTGTTGATTAATTTCTGCTTGGAGAAATAAACTCTATTGTAAGAGAAATGTCGTGTACTGCTTGAAAAATCCTATTTGGGGAATTCGGAGAAATTTGACGACTTCTACTGGGGATTGATAACTGGAAGCTCTGTTCCGCTGGGGATTGAACTGCACACTGCAGGGAATTATAGGAATAACTTAGAGAGATTTCCCTATCTCTTAAAGCCATCAGTAATTGTCTTTCTATTTTGTTTATTTATAAACAGTAATTATGTTCAAATGCATATGTTCAAAAATGAATCATTGGACGTTTTTGTAAACAAAACACAAGAGTAAAGGAAAAAAAACCAGATAGTTTTGCACTTTTAAAGGGATATCTTTGTATTGACTTTGAGTAAGTACTTTTGTACAATGAGACGAACATTCTAGTAAGAGAATTTCGTCGTAAAAAAATGAAAATTTTGATACAAAGAAAAGATAGCTATGTGCAATAATCCCATGGGGGTCCCATTCTGCTATAGCCTTCGTATCTCCGAGTATCTTGTCTATTTGTTGCCTCGTCCGAAGATGATTGAATTGATCAGAACCTCTGAGTTTGCAGGTTATTCGTAAGGTGATCCAATGGGACATAGTCATACGCTTCAATTCCCTAACTTTTTCCTGGACCGCCCTTTCGGGTTTTCAGTCCACCGGGATACCCTTTTTTTCCCAAGTCTCCCTTTCGGGTTTTCAACTTGCCGAGTGTACAGATTTTTTTGTTTTTATCCCTAGTTTTTTCTCGAACCTTTTTGGTTCGCTGGGATGCCCTTGTTTTGCCTATGTGTGTTAACCTAGCGGGTCTCTTATGCGTAGTATCTTTTGACTATATCGGTATTCGCAGGGTGTGGCTGGTCGTCGCCATCCATGGTGGTCAAGATCATTGCTCCACCAGAGAATATGTTTTTTATTACAAATGGTCCTTCGTATGTAGGAGTCCATTTTCCCCTAGGATCACCTTGCAGCAATATGATACGTTTGATCACCAGATCTCCAACTTGATACACTTGGAGTTTGACCTTTTTGTTGAAAGCCTTGATCATCCATTTTTGATACATTTGACCATGGCAAATAGCAGTAAGCCTTTTCTCGTCAATCAAGTTTAGTTGATCAAGTTGAGTATGGATCCAATCTTCTTCATTCATCCCTGCATACTTCATAATTCTCAGAGAGGAGATCTGTACCTCAATAGGCAAGACAGCTTCCATGTCTTACACCAAGGAGTAGGGTGTTGCCCCGGTTGATGTGCGAGCTGTGGTATGATACCCGTGGAGAGAGAATGGTAGCATCTCATGCCAGTCTTTGTATGTGACTGCCATTTTTTGTATGATCTTTTTGATTTTTTTTATTTACAGCTTCGACAACACCATTCATCTAGGGCCGGTAAGGGGAAGAATTATGATGTTGAATCTTGAATTGCTCGCACAAGGCGATGATCATAGTATTGTTCAGGTTTGTACCATTGTCTGTAATGATCCTCTCTGGAATACCATAACAACATATGAGATTCTGCTTGATGAACCGGGCGACAACATTCTTGGTAACGGAAGCGAAGGAAGCTGCCTCCACCCACTTTGTAAAATAATCAATGGCCACTAAGATGAAGTGGTGTCCATTAGAGGTTGTCGGCTTGATTTACCCAATCATATCCATCCCCCACATAGAAAAGGGCCAAGGAGTTGTCAAGACATTCAAAGGAACTATAGGTAAATGCACCTTGTCAGCATAAATCTGACACTTATGGCAAGTTCGAGAGTGTTGATAGCAATCTGCTTCCATGGTAGACCAGTAATAGCCTTCCCATAGGATTTTCGTTGCCATCGTATGCCCACTAGAATGGGTTCCAAAAGTGCCTTTATGTAATTCATCCATGATCCTTTCAGCTTCAACCTTGTCTACGCATCGAAGTAATACGGAGTCATGGTTGCTTTTGTAAAGAATGCCATTACTAAGAAATTAGAAGAGAATCTCCTTAAGAACTTCTTATCGTTGACTGAAACTCCTTCTGGGTATTCTTGAGCCTTGAGATACCTCTTGACTTCGTGAAATCAAAGTTGGTCCACTATTTCTTCAGTATTAATCTCGTGACAGTGTGCTGGTTCATCCTTTCGTTCAATGGTAATATGGGGAGCCTCATTATCCCATTTAAGTTTAAACATAGATGACATTATGGCTAGTGCATCGGCTAGCTGATTTTCTTCTCGTGGGAAGTGCTCGAAGGTAATCTTCTCAAAATGTGGGAGAAACGTCAAAACATGTTATTTGTAAGGGATAAGGTTAGGGTGTTTGGTGTCCCATTCCCCTTTGATCTGGCTAATAACCAAAGCTGAATCCCTGAATACATTCAAAGATTTGATCCCCAAGTCTATGGCAGCTTTGAGACCAAAGATGCATGCTTCGTATTCCGCCATGTTATTTGTACAATTGAAGCAGAGTCTTGCCGTAAAAGGAGTATGACATCCTTCAGGAGATATAAGTACAACACCAATACCATTGCCAAGTGCGTTAGATGCCCCATCAAAAACCAGGGTCCATCGGGATCATTGTTTAGGTTCGTCATATGGCCTGAATTCTTCACAGCTGTTTACCATCATGATGTCTTCATCTGGAAATTCAAACTTCATGGACTGGTAGTCTTCTACATCTTAGTGATCAAGGTGATCAGCTAGTACACTGCCCTTTATTGCTTTCTGGGTAGTATATTGTATGTCATATTCCGTCAGGATCATCTGCCATCTTTCTATTCTCCTAGAGAGAGCAGGTTTCTCGAAGATGTATTTTATTGGATCCATTTTAGATATCAACAGGGTAGTATGAGTCAGCATATACTGTCTTAGTCGGCGAGCAGCCCACGCTAGAGCGCAACAAGTTTTCTCGAGCAATGAATATCTTGTTTCATAGTCGATAAACTTTTTGCTCAGGTAAGAAATAGCGTGCTCTTTTCGGCCAGACTCGTCATGCTGCCCCAACACGCACCCCATTGAATTTTCAAAAATGGTTAGATACATGATCAATGGTCTCCCCTCAACCGGTGGCATCAAAATAGGAGGCTCTTGCAGGTACTTTTTGATCTTGTCGAAAGCAGTTTGGCATTCATCATTCCATTTGACTACTTGATCTTTCTTCAATAGCTTGAAGATTGGTTCATAGGTAGCTGTCAGGTGAGAAGTGAATCTGGAAATGTAGTTCAAACATCCCAAGAACCCTCTGACTTCTTTTTCAGTACGAGGAGCAGGCATCTCTTGTATCGCTTTCACCTTAGCAGGATCTACTTCAATACCCTTATTGCTGACGACAAAGCCTAGGAGCTTACCAGACCTTACTCCAAATGTGAATTTATTTGGGTTCAACCTCAGCTTGTACTTCTTTAGTCTCTCAAAGAGTTTTTGTAGATGGTCAAGATGCGCTTCTTCTGTTTGAGATCTAGCTATCATGTCGTCCACATAGACTTCTATTTCGTGATGTATCATGTCGTGAAATAGAACTACCATGGCACGCTAATAGGTTTCCCCAGCATTCTTCAGTCCGAATGGCATCACCTTGTAGTAGAAAGTTCCCCACTACATGACAAATGTTGGTTTCTCCTTGTCCTCAGGCGCTATTTTGATTTGGTTGTAACTTGAGAAACTGTCCATGAAGGAAAATGCTTTGTGTTGTGCAGTATTGTCAACTAGGATGTCAATATGGGGAAGTGGGAAATCATCCTTAGATCTTTCCCTATTTAAATCTTTGTAGTCCACGCACATTCATACCTTGTCGTCCTTCTTGGGCACGGGAACAACATTGGCAACCCATTGCAGATAGGAGGTGATGGCAAAGAATCCAGCATTGAATTGTTTCATGACTTCTGCTTTAATCTTCTCTGACATATCTGGTCGCATGCGACAGACCTTTTGTTTTACTGGTGGACAATCCTCTTTTGTAGGTAGACGATGCACCACAATATCTACATCAAGTCCTGGCATGTCTTTATACGACCAGGCAAAGACCTCAACATACTCGTGTAGCAACTGAATCAGACTTTCCTTGACACTTGGTTCCAGATTGGCACCCACCTTGACCTCTCTTTTGTCTTCCTCGATACCTAGGTTGATTGTATCCACGAGTTCCTCGTGAAGCTGAATGGTTCTCTCTTCTTGTAGTAGTAATCTGGCAATTCCCCTGGTACTTCACAATCTTCCTCACCTTCGTCTTCGACTTGGTAGATTAGATTTTTAGAGTCACAAAAAGCGATAGCATAACCATTATCCATGGGATCCCGAATGGATGTAGACCTGCATTGTGAGTGTGAGTGTGTGTAAGGGTATAACTATCTTTGAAAGAAAAATGTAAAAAGAAAAACAATGAGCGCAAAGTTTGTATGCAAAACGTCCATGATTCATTGATGTCATATGTAAATGAGATAATAACCCTTACAAATGGACCATTGTGCCTCGGGTAAGACACAAGGTTTTAAGAGTTTGAATTGTTTTAATATTACAGATCCAACAAAATGTAAAGATAAACTACTTTGGGATAAAAGTGATCGGGACAAAGTCTCTAGCCTCCCAATTGTTGAGCCCTCCACTGATAGTTGGGAAGATCCAATCTTCTAGGTTGCAACCATCTTCATCATTCTCTACCGTGTTGACTTCACGATTACTGATCTTCAGGGGTGGTCCTCCAGCACGAGCGCGGCGTACAACCTTCTGAGCATTTGAAGTGAAACCCAGGCCAAATTTGTCAGACTTGTATGGGATATCTGGGAGTTGCCCCCAGATAGTGCACCCACCTTCTTCTATCACTGCCTTTGCATCCTTCAACGATGACATTTTGAGTGGAGGCCTTGTGATTTTGGGAACAACCCTGGTTACTGCCACATCTTGTGGGACTTCCTCAAAGTGTTGGAATGGAGTTTCAATAAATTCACCATCTAACTCCACATATATGAAGGAATTGAGATGGTTGATCATATACTCTTCTTCTCCATGAACGGTGATAATCTTCCCTTGGATTGGATACTTCAGCATTTGGTGCAACGTAGAAGTGACAACGCCAGCATTGTGAATCCATGGTCTTCCCAAAAAGCAGGAATATGAAGGACGGATATCCATTACATAAAAAGTTGAATCAAATGTTTGGATTCCAACCTTTATGGGGATATCCACTTCCCCGTGCACCATCCTTTTTGAGCCGTCAAAGGCCCTCACTACTATGTTACTCGACTTTAATGTCAATCCCTCACAATCAAGCATATCAAGAGCTTTTTTAGGCAATACATTTAGAGATGAGCCAGTGTCCACCAAAACATGAGCCAAGGTTTTACCCCTACATTTAAATAAGACGTGCAATGCCTCATTATGCTTCCTTCCTCTTGGCGTTAAATCAGCATTCGAAAAACCTAGACCATTATTTGCAGTCAAGCTGGCTATGCAGTCTTGGAACTGGTCGACAGATGTTTCTTGGGGTACATGGGCAGTTTTCAAGAATTTTACCAAGGCTTTTGCATGCGCCTCGGAACACAGTAGTAAAGCCAACATGGAAATTTTGGATGGAGTTTTCCCCAGTTGTTCAACTACATCATAGTCGCTTCTTTTTATGATCTTTATAATTTCCTCCATATCTTTTCGAGAGGTCTCAGGGATAGCCATTGTTTGTGCCTTCGTCTGGACGGGCTCAATCAGAATACTTTTACCTCGAGTCTCGGTTAACTCGGCAGTAGGAATGTCAGTAGGAGTGATAGCAGGGATTGTAACAACTTTGTCAGTTGGAGTATTGGTGGAGATGATTGTGGGACTGGGAATAGCCTTCGGAGGAGAAACAACAGCAGGAATGATTACGGGTCCAGAAACTTCTTTTGGGGGAGCAATTTTTGGAGAGAATATACTTCCGCTTTGGGTAATCTTGCTAGTCCCTGTAATATTACTGATATCAGGGTCAAATTTTTCAGAACTTGAATCTTCGGCAGCTGGCCAGTCTTGTTTGATACCGTGGTAGAAGATATCCCCTTCATAATTCAATGGTATGGTTTTGTCTGACGAATACGGGACTGGTCCAAGCATTGTAATTATCAAAGGAGTTGCTTTTGGAACTGATGTAATTCTAACGGGTCTTTTGGTGGAGACCCTGGAAGAATTGGCGGAAATGGTAATGATAGACACATCATTAAGAGAAACAGGTGGAACAAAAGTCTTTTCAAACAAAATTTCCTTGTTATCTATTAGGCACTGAATGCCTGCTTTCAACAAAGGACAAATGGTTCGTGAGGACAAATAGAAATGACAACCTTTATCGCAGCCTGGGAATACACCGACAATCAACAAATTCTTTTTGATAATCAGGAGTGGGGTCACAAGTTCATCAACTGAAGTAACAAACATATCTTCCTCAATGGCGTTAGTATTATGGTCGTGTTTGGGCATAGAGGCAGAAATGACATTTGGATTTTCGGGCGTGTTGTACCCTAAAATTTTCCCTCCCATATTTCTCAAGACATTGCAAGAATAATCTCCAAGTAGCTCAAGATTGCTCAAGGGTTGGACAGTCAAGTCATCTCCTAAGGCAGTCAATCTCAAATTAGGGTTCTGTGTTGCACCAAGGTCCTTGCATCCAAATAACCTCAAGTTCTCCCTAATTTCCTAATATGTTCTCAAGTTCATCCATGCCAAATTTCAAGCCTTGCAGAGGAAGTTTGGTCAGTCAATTGCTCAAAGGGTCCAAAAATCGACTGTGCTATGGCAAAAGTCAACTGTGGCCTATATACAGTCAAACTTCAAATTTTTTGTCAACATTCTCATTTTGAAGGATATTTCATCATTTGATCAAGGGTTGATCATGATTTATCAAGGATTGCTCAAAATTCATCAAGACTCAAAAGTTGCTAAATTAGGGTTTTGTAGGAAAAGTCAACTCAAATTTGACCAAGCATAACTTTCTCATACTTTATGAGAAATGACCCATCCAAAGCTCATTTTGTATAGGGTGCAATTTCCTACAATCCATCTTCATACCCCAAGATCAATAAATTCACTCACAATAAGTTACAAATTTGGACATTATAGGTCATTTTTGAAAGTTAACAAAAACACATTTTTTTCCAAAGCTTATAACTTGAGCATGGTACAAAATAATTAGATGAGACCAATAGGGTTGGTTATAGGACGTCTCAAGCTTTCTAAAAAGTCCAAGAACACTTCCAAAAGTTCAAAATTGAAGAAGTTATGAATTGTTGAAGTTGGGCATTTTTGCAAAATTGCCAAAAGTCAACTATCCCCAAAACTTCAAATTTTGTCAAATGGGCCCATTCTTTTCCACTTGATTTGATCTTGTCAAACTACACACGTGTCCTAGCTTCAGCCTTAAGTCCATTTATTAATTTTTCTATTTTATTTGATTTTTTATTGAATTAATTCATTTTAAATCAATTTAAATCAAATAAAATCCAAATATTGATTACTTAGGATCTTTTTTATTTTTATAGGTCTTAATTGTCATCATGGTCAGCATTAAATTCGTATCATACCATATCATGAACAAAAAGATGGAATTTGGACAAATTTGGAAAGTTATCAATGGAGGATTAAATCAAATCCTGAAGCATCAATGTGCAAAGATTCAAGACCCAAAACTTGACCTAATCCAATGCTGCATACATATACAATGCAAAGGCATGAGTTTTAGAGGTTAGAGGATGCAAAATCACAAGAACCAAACTTGAGAAAACTTGGAAAAAGTGTGAATCTGAAATCGTGCATAGAGGCCAATTCATAACCAAATCTCCACACTAATCAATTTTTGGACCGTCCTTGAAGCGAAACCAATCCAAAACCAGTCTCCATACGCGCCCAGAAGCTTTGTAAGTGTCTCAAAAAACCACCTTTCAGTTGAATTCGTATATCATTGTTCTTGCACTTTTCTTGCAAAATCTTTGCATATTCATGCTTATCGTTCCATTTATAAGTTTCTGCATTATTTGATTGCGTTTATATAGCCTGTAACCCCTAGCCGAATTTAGGGTTCTTGGTTCGTGTTTTTTGGGCATTTCGTTTGCAGGTGAAATTGATGCCATTGATGGACATAGGCGTGATCAGGAAGCCTAGACGAGCATGACCATGTGCTTGAAATTGATTTCTATGGCTTAGAATGAATTTTAGGAGACACATACGAATTTAGCTGTGGATATAAATCCACAGGTAAATAACTAGGTCTAACGAAGAAGACGATGACGTGTCTCCCTCCCATTCGCTGATTCAAACTTGGCGCGTGTTTTATTTTAATTCTGGCATATTAATTGTTTTTCCCTTATATTAATTATTGTCCATTATAATAACGAATGAAGTGCAGTGGTTGAGTGGCAAGGCGTTAGTTCAATGACTCACAGGACCTGGGTTCGAATCCCAGGTCCCCATATGCTTTGTATTATTTTTCCACAGATATTCCAGCGTATTTCAGGAAGTGTGGCATACCATGGTCCTCAAATCTCAAAGCGCCAGATGGCCCCTAGGCAAGATTTGGTGGTCCAGAGGGGGTGTCCACCATACTCCCTAGTCAAGGTGCCACGTTGAATCATGAAAAGTCAGCCAAGCCAGCGAATTTGGGCCTTGGAAATTGCTAAACAAACCTCCCAAAAGCAGGCCCAAATCTCCAACTTTCTCTATTTCTTTCTTTTTTATTTAATTGCTTGTTTATATTATTTTTATTATTTAATCAACCAACCAAACTTTTTTCTTAATAAAATCAAAACCCAAAAATATTTTGTTTATTAAATTAATTTCAGTATTTTATTTTTATTAACAATTATTAATTAATTTAGTTTAATTAGGAAATAACTTTAATATCTTTTGCAATAATTAAAATTAATTTAGACAATTAGGTTTTTTATTAACTTTGATCAAATTTATTTTATTTCTTTAAACATCAAAAATCCAAAAATATCTTTTTTTAATTAATTAATTAATTTATTTAATTAACTTAGTTTATTTCCTTTTAATTCAAAAACCAACAAAAAAATCTTTTCTTTAATGAACAAAAGGGTCAAAACCCTAGAACTCGCCCAATTTAATTTCTCGCACGCGATCCATTTTACCATATTATTGTATCTGTTTCTCTAAATGTAATAGTTTAATAGGACTTTAATTATTTTATCGCTTTATTTATTTTCCGCATTTTAATTTCAAGGGTTGCTTTTGGCGATGTAAATATCCGACGCCTTGTAATAGTTAGTTTAATTTCCGCAATTTAATTTCCACAACTTATAAACTGTTAGATGTTTGGTAATAGGTGTGATACGGTGGGAGAACTGACTTGAGGTTTTGCGTTTGTTTTCGTAAATGTTTCGGTTGAGCAAGAGTCACCACCGACTTTTTATTTTATCCTAAGGAAAGGTTAAAAAGCACAGGAAAAACCTTTGAGATGTTTTCTTGGGTTCGGGGAGTAGATTATAGAAAGGGAAGGTATTAGCACCCTTTCTATCCATGGTTATCCATGGGCTCTTAGTTACTTGCTTAGATCACTTGCCTTTGCTTTTCAATTGTTTGAAATGGTGCTTTGTGTGTGTGGTTTTGAAAATGTTTTGAAAAAGATGCCTTGTCTAGGCAACCATTGTAACAATTCTTGTTTGAATGTTTTACAAGGGTGTTTGTCTTTTTGAAAAGATGTTTCAATGTTTTTGAAAGTTGTTTTTGAAGTTGTGTTGTGAGGTGTGTTTTGAAAGTAGGCAAGTGTGTTTTGCAAGTTTGATCAAGTAACCAAGAGCTATCTACCCTAAATTTCTCAAAGATCTTTCTCATGTTTTAACCCTCTTAACAGTGTTGTTTCACCATTGTGTTTGGTGAACAACCTTGTGTTAGGATGTTAACGGGACGGGCGTGGGTCATCGTTTAGACCATGAATGCAATAGTGTCAAGTGTCTTTGGCAATTTTCTTGAGGGACTATGATCATTTTGTTTTAGGCAACAAGATGGCGTCATCGAGGGACTATGATCATTTTGATTGTTTTTGTTTTGTTTTGTTTTGCCAAAGTACTTGACATGCAAACATGGCCCATTTTTGAAGGCAACAAGTGAAGTAACCCTAAGGGGGCAAGTGTGAGTTGTGTATTGATTTTCATGCATTTATCTTTGTATTAGGTTATCTAGCGGTTGATTTTGAATCTTCACATACAAACCCTAATTACTATACAGTATATAGAAAGCGATAAATTCCGGGAATTTAAAGTCTAAGCTATTACAAATAAGTATCCGGGGATGGGGGTACAAATGTTTACAAATAGGGATGAGTCTCATCAGAATAGTAGTGTCCAAATATTAGTTACAACCAAATCGATACATCGCATTCTCAATGTAAAATATAGCAAAGTATAAGAATAAAGAGAAACAAAAGTATTGTAAAATGTATGTGATTATTTACAAATGATCAAAATGTTAACTTAATGTATTTATTAAGTGTTAATGTTATTTTTGTGTTTTTGTTAATTATATATAAACAAAAGTTTTAAAGAAAAGAAAAGTAAAATGTTTAAGTTAAAGGAAACTATTGTTTATGTATTTTAGTTTATATATACAAAGATTTATTAAAAAAATTCTTAAGACAAAACCCTATTAAACTAATAAATCTAATATTTACATATTTTTGGTAAAATGTAATAAACATTAGGGAAAGTTTTTGTACAAAGAAAAATAATATATTGTTTTTTTCTTAACAAAATAAGTTATATAAAAGAAAGGGAAATAATGTAATAAATAAAAAAAATGTTTTGTAAATATAAAAAAAAAGAGTTAAATGGGCCTTAGGAGATGTTTTGGCCCAAAGAACAAAATGAACAGATTCACAAGGGGGGGGGGGGGGTGCGCCAGAGATCATGGGCTTAAGGGTTTACTGGAGCAGGCCCAGAACGCGTTTCACAAGTTTTGTTTAGGGTTTCATTTGTTTGCTTCAGAGCTTAGGGTGTGTGTCTTACAAACGGCGCCGCTCTCCACCTTCTTCTTCTCCTCTTCACTTTCTCAAACCATGGCTTCTGAATAACCCCTTTCACGCCTGGCTACTGGACGCCACCTCCATTTCCCCTCTCTCCAAGGTTGAGCAAGGCGGCGACAAGAAAAGGTATCGGTTTCTGTTTTCATGTTTTAAGGGTTTCGGATTCTTATTCTCGCATGTTATTAACCTTGGACACGTTCTAATCTTCTGTTATTGTTTATGCTTGTGTGAGGTGTTAAGAAAAAGAAAAGGGAGGAGTTACTACCTTTGTTCTGCTTTTTTGGAGAAGAGGCGGAGAAATGGACAGGAGGCGTCTTAGGCGGTCGGGCGAGGGAGCAAGACACTGAGGAAACCTTTGTTCTGGTACTTGTATCTTTGCCTTGTTTTGTTTTATGATGATGCTATCTTCTGAAAACAACGCTTCTGGAATTTTTTTGCTTCCAAGATCCTTCCTCTTCTTTGGCTTGGTTTTGAATTGATGCTGAACATATGTTGATGTTCTTCTGAGTTTTGCTTGTCGTTCTGATTAGGCCATGTTGATGAACTTTAATTCTGAAATGCTCATTAGTTAGCTTCTGACTCTCTTCCTTTCTGGGGCTTTATTGATTTCCAATGATGAATTTCTGAGGTGTTTTTGCTTCTTGTTGTTCTGTTGCTTGATGATGTTGATGATGTTCAATGTTGAGATTGATTCTGAGGGTATTTGGGTTTGCTTTGAGTTTGGTACAGGCTTGGAGTAAGTTGGCTATTTTGGCCCTGTGATGAACATGGTTTTGAGGGCTTTTGTTTTTGTTTAGTGATACAGGTTTAAGGCTTTGGCAGGTTTGGATACTGATTTGTTTGTGGGTATGCAGGTTACTGAGTTGTCCTGAGGTTTATGCAGGTTTGAGCTTTTGCTTGCTTGTGTTTGACAGGCTTGGAGGGTTTATGCAGATTTGAGCTTTGTTTATGCAGGTTGATATGCTTTTGTTGTTCACAAGTTTGAAGCAGGCTTCTTGAGGTTTTAGCAGGCTTGTGGTATATGCAGCTTCAAGGCTTGTGTTTTAGCTTTGTGTTATTTGTTTCTATGTGTTCTACCCCCCCCCCCCCCCCCCCCTTTGAACTGTTCTGATACTCTTTATTTTATATCTCTCTCTCTCTCTCTCCTAAGCCTGCAAACTGTAAGCCTCTACTTCTCTCTCTCTTTTCTCTCTCTATCAGAAAAGCATATTTTAATGCTTTAGAATAGCTGTCTCTGAAAAGGTTTTTTTGGCCATAAAATGATGATAAAATGTACTCCTACAAGCTTGCTTGCATCTTATCTTTCCTCTGCATATCTTCTTGCCTCCAGATTTTCTGCATTGCTTTTGTGTACTTGTTGACACTTTATTGGCTTTTGATATCTTTTGATATCTTCTTGACAGTTTGGTAGCTTCTTTGGACAGTTTTGACAGCTTAGTTGACATTTTGAACTTGGGCCACTTGTTTGTTCAGTTTGAACTTTGTAATTGTTTGGCATATTTAGTTTGTCCATGTGCAGTTTGTTTGAATTTGTGCAGCTTTGTATTTGATTAATTCATGCTTGCAAACTTTTAATTTCCCTCTTTGTGAACCAAGAAGAGACATCTTCTTGCAATTTGCAGAGAGGACGAACAAACTGATTCCGGCCAAAACCTTTAATGATGAGTCTTTATTTATCTGTCTGAGAATGCTCTTTTTTTTTAATTCATTTGTGTTGACTTCTTTCTCTTCTTTTTGCAGGTAAATATCAGTTGAGCAAAGGATGCAATCAGTAGAAGATGAAGATTTCCAGAGATTTAGGATATAGTTTTAATTTACTTTTAATCATTGTAATAATATTATTGTAAACAACTGTAAATAAATTTACAGTGTTCAAATAATATTTGTAACAAACAATTAAAAATGAATAAAAATATTTCTTTGTCAGATAATTCTCTATTTCACTGTTTATTTATTTATTTAAATCTCTTGAATTAAAACGACTGGAAATGTATTCCAATTATTTTAACTTAGATAAAATAAACAATTAATAAACACTGTAGTCTTGCATCTTCGCATTAACCAATAATAAACTCGGCGTTCCAATTAACCATATGTATTGCACAGTTAATCAAACAAACGTCCATAGGTCTTTTACCTCACTGATCAAACTTAAACTTCAAACTTTCAATCAGAAGCCTCAACCCATATCCCAGATGTTTAGACCTTGAGAAACAAAACAGAAATCTTGAACAAACGTCAAAACCATGTGACAGTCAGTTGAAAAGACTGTAGAATTAACTCCTTCTGAGAATGCGCGTGCAAACCCTAATTTGGGGATTTACCGTTAAAGAAACGTCCGCCTGATCAAACCCTGAGCCAAACTCAACCAAATCCTAACAATCTGCTTGAACTGATTCAAAATCAATAGAAACCCTAATTTTGGATTTGACTGATAAGAAAAGTCTGTTTGACCGATTCTTGAGCTAATCTGAAAAATCAGGAAAAGCCCGAAGCTGTGATTTCTTGTGAAAAAAGAGAGAGAGCAAATTTTGGGGTACAACAATAGGGAATGCATGTCAAGATCGAATGTTTAACCTAAAATCAACATAGATAACAATTGACATGTACAAAGATAAATTAACTGAAAATAAAACACTCGCACATGTGCACTCTTAGGGTACACCTCACTTGGTTGCCTTCGTATGCGGTCATTGAGTATAGGTCACTTTAGAGGTCGTCCTCTTGTCCAAAGATCATAGTTGCCTCGGAAAAATGATCTAAGACATTAGGGTTACCGCTAAGGCGTCCTAACATTGCTTTAGTGACCACATGTCCCTTAATCAAATTGACCCTTAAACTCCAACGATGATGCTACCTACTCATCAATAGTGGGATAGCATTGTCTAAAGGAAGATAGCATAGAACGATTCCTTTTTCGAGTAGGTAGATGGTTCTTAAGTACTTGCTCTCTCCAAAATAAAACAAAACTTTTCGCACTTACACTTTTCAAACAAAAACTTCTTCGAACCCACAAACACAAAGAAAAGCAATTTTTGAAAACACTTTGAGCAAGTACCTAAAAGCCCGTGGATAACCACGGATAGAAAGGGTGCTAACACCTTCCCTTTCTATAATCTACCCCCCGGACCCGAGAAACATCTCGAAAAAGGAATTTTTCTGTGCTTGTTTCCTTTCCTTGTTGGATAAAATAAAAGACAATGGCGACTCTTGCTTACCGCGACATTTTGCAAAAATAAACGCAAAATGTGAACCAGCATTCCAAAACAGACAGTTCTCTCCCACCGTATCACAGAACTGGTGACTCTGCTGGGGATATTTTATAAGTGAGGTGTACCTTAGGATTAGATCACTGTGTTTTCAATTGTTTGCTTTGTGTGCTTTATATTTGTGGGCTTGTATCGGAGTTTCTACAGATCCTAACCCGGATCTGGGGATACCCTTTAGGTAAGTAGCAATAAACTGTAAGGGAACTGTACGGTGTAGACCGATACGGTTGAAGCAGTAGCTACATTGGTGTGGCACTTTAGATTGCACTGATATCCCTTGTGTTGGAACGAGGAGAATATGGGTCTTCTAAGGGGTCATTAAGCACCAACTGACCTTAGAACCTTTAAATTGACCAACTTGGCCATATAACAGTAGTAGTATGCTACACTCATTGAGATTAAACTCTCACGATGATTCCGGCCGCAAGAAAAGGTTGCTAAACTGGAATTATGACCGATTGAGGGTAGTTAGTGATATTGAGATCCTCTAGAACCCGGTTACTATTTTTAGGACAGGTTTGAACCAACTGAACTGAAAGAGGGTAGTACCTAAGCACCTTGCCAGACTGAAATCTAAGGGCTCTCTGTGTGACTTGTGTGCCTTTACCATGTTTTCTATTTGTGGATACTTGTGGTGTGCTTTCTATCATGACATCATGACATCATAACATTGCATACATCTTGCATTGGACTAACCTATTTCAAAGACAGGAGGGATTCATCTTTGTTCTGTTTTGTAGGTCATCATGATGCCCATGCGTAGGAATACCATCCGGATCAACTTTGTCCAGGTTCCCACTATGCTCAAAGAGTTGATTGCAAAGATGCTTGATACTACTTCCTTCATCAGGAGACATGGGTATCTTCTCAGTTTGGTTACCTCCAAATTGGACGAGCAGATGATGAGTGTTTTGGTCCAATTCTATGCTCCACTATACCATTGCTTTACTTTCCAGGACTATTAGTTGGTTCCCACCTTAGAAGAGTTCTCTGATCTGCTCGGTATCTCTATTCTGGAGCAGACCCCGTTTACTGGTTGGGAGAAGATTCTGAGACCGCAAGAGATTACTTCAACCCTTCATATGACAAAAGATGAGGTAATGGCTAATTGGGAGACTAGAAGTGGAGCAAAGGGCTTTCTGACTAAGTTCTTGGTTGGTAAGGCTAATTATTTCTGGGATAGTCTAGACTCCAAGGCATTCGAAGATATTCTGGCTCTTCTGATATACGGCTTGGTGTTATTTCCGAATCCTGACTCCGTTGTTGATGTGAATGCGGTGAAAATCTTCATATCTCGTAATCCTGTACCCACTCTCTTGGGTGACATTCTTCATCAGCTTCATGCCCGTACTGCCTGAAACCGGGGAACCTTGATGTGCTATGCTCCGTTATTGGCGAGGTGGTTTATTTCTCACCTCCCCAAATCAGTGCTGAAGAACAAAGAAGGCATGGGCTGGGCTTATAGGGTTATGTCTCTCTCTCATAATGACATCATCTGGACTCTCAAGGGTATGGACGAGGTGGCTATTATTGATCGTTGTGGGGAGTACCCCAAAGTTCCACTGATAGGAACCAATGGAGGAATTTCTTACAACCCGTGCTTGGCCTTACGTCAGTTTGGGAGAGCCAGAAGAGAAGGACCTCATGAGCTGTTAATGCCTAGTATCATCTTTGATTTTCAAGGGGATAGCGACGAGCAACGCCGCAGATTCATAAGGGCTTGGGATAGAGTTCACAGATCTGATCCACATGAGTTGGGTCCAAAGACTTCACTTCCGATGGAGCCATATCTCAGATGGGTCCGTATTCGTGCCCAAAAGTTGGGTATGCCGTATGAAGCCGTCTTGCCTATCATTGTTGAAGTTGCTAATGAAGAGGGGGTTCTTCCTACCATCCTCCATCCTTACATGCCCACTGGCATTGGGGCACTGAAAAGGTCTTGGATGCAACTGAGAGAAGAACGGGATGCTTACCGAGAAAAGTTTAACGAGCAAGAGCAGAAGATCCAGAAGTTGACTAGGCAGCTGGAGAACGAGCGGATTCTCAATGACTATGTAGGAACCTACAAGAAGAGACCATGGGAACACTGATTGTCCTTTGTTTATTTACATTCCATTTCTTATTTACTTTTCAGTATTTCCTTTCTTGTAACTCCTTAAGGGCAATTTGGTGAACAATTTGAATTTCAAAGTTTATCTAATAAAGTGTGTTTCATTTCTTGTTTACAAATTTGAATCTCCCGATTGTCTTTGAAATCATGTCATAAGCATTTCATCCCATGCACTTCATATCAGGTACCCATTACATGTCTCTAATCTTTTTCGCTGTTTATTTCAGCACTCATCATGTCTGCTGAACCATCAACTGAGCAAGCAATCAAGGCCCTACAGGCCCAGAATGCCCAATTCCAAGAGATGTTCATGAATCTAGCTAAGGGTCGGCAAGATTTGAAGACCCTGATTCTGAAAGAGAAGAAGAAGAAGAAGAAGAAGAAGAAGAAGAGGACAATCCTGTTTAACACAGGTAACAGGTTTGGAAACAGGCTACAGAATGAAGTTGATTTGACCACCTCATCTGGAGGGAAAGATAGTCAGGAAGAAAGGAGGGCTCCTAGTCCTGTGGTCTCCGACAACGAGACGGACTTCGACGAAGACCAATATCCTTCTGCTGAGGATAGATATAAACAACTGGAAGACCGGTTGAGTGGGATGGAAGTTCATAAAGTGTTTGGTCTGGAATTTGGTGATCTATGTCTATCATCTGGGGTGGTGATCCCCCACAAATTCAAGGCACCAGCCTTTGCTAAGTATGACGGAGTTTCTTGTCCGAAGATGCACCTTCGGTCATATGTAAGGAAGATTCAGCCGTACACCGCTGATAAGAACCTATGGATCCACTTCTTTCAAGACAGTCTCTCAAGGACTCAGGTTGAATGGTTCTATCAGTTGGACGGAGCCAGCATCCGCAGTTGGGAAGATTTGGCTACTACTTTCTACAGGCAGTATCAATACAATTCCAACCTCGCTCCCACGCGTACCCAACTCCAGGGTATGTCAATGGGAACGGGAGAAGGTTTCAAAGATTATGCTCAGAAGTGGAGGGACCTCGTCGGAAGAGTACAACCACCCTTGGCTGATCGGGAGCTTGTGGATATGTTTCTGGGGACCCTATCTGGTCCATTTTTCAACCACCTGATTGGAAGCTCTTCATCTGGGTTTACAGAGCTAATTATGACCGGTGAGAGTATTGAGGCTGGTATTAAGGCTGGTAAGATACAAAAGGGTGCTTCATCAAGCACCGAGAAGAAGCCTTTTAAGAAGGAGTCCAGTGCTGTCTACAATTCGAGAAGCCAAAGTAGACCTGAACGCCGCCAAGTTGTTAATGTGGTTGTAATTTCAAAACCTGTTGGTGCTCCTCAGTACAACAATTAACAAAAGGACGAGAAACCTCGAAGGTAATTCACCCGTCTCAGCATGACTTTGTCTCAGATTCTGCAGCAGTTGTTAAAGACCAATCTAGTGATTCCAAGGGAGGCCCCGAAGAATCCTAATACAACATCACCAAAGTACAACCCTAACACCCGTTGTGCTTTTCATTCTGATAGCCCGGGACATAATACAGATGATTGTTGGGTTTTAAAGAACAAAGTACAGGACTTGATTGATGCTAAAGAGATCAAGTTCGGAACACCAGAAAAGCCTAAACAAGAGGCAGGGGTGAATGCTATCGGGGATGACGATGATGAAGAGTTTGACGTTGACAGCTGGATCTACCCGACTGCCAATGGTGGATTAAGCAACTGGACAGCGAAGGATTCTATGCCCGTTTCTGTTATCACCCAGTAATGAAACTTTTTGTTTTGAATTTGTAACAAACAATGTTTTAAACTCTATGGCCCGGTGTCTTACCCGGGGGACCGTGGCTTCATTTGTGAGGGATTTATGTGTGTCATTTTCATATATCATTAATAAAAGCATTGGACGTTTCTTGCATTTCAAATCTTGCGCTCCTTGTTTTTCTTTTATTATATATTGCAAAACAACTATTTTACACACACTCACATACACAGGTCTACATCCACTCTGGATCTCACTGGTAACGACTCTGCTACTGTCAGTTATGACTTTGAAAATCCGATCAACTTAGCCGAAGACGAAGGTGAAGATGATTGCGAAGTGCCTGGTGAACTTGCAAGACTGTTACTCCAAGAAGAGAGGGCCATACAGCCGCACGAAGAGCCAGTGGAATCGGTAAATCTGGGTACAGATACAGACAAGAAGGAAGTTAAGATTGGTGCAAATCTGGAGCCTAGTGTGAAGCAACGGTTGATTCAGATGCTCCACGAATATGTTGAGATCTTTGCCTGGTCTTACAAAGATATGCCTGGGTTGGATACCGATATTGTGGTTCATCGCCTACCTGCCAAGGAAGAATGTCCTCCAGTGAAACAGAAGGTCTGCCGAATGCGCCTAGAGATGTCTGAGAAAATCAAGGCTGAAGTTATGAAACAATTTGACGCCGGTTTTCTAGCAGTTACTTCTTACCCTTAGTGGGTGGCGAATGAGGTTGTTGTGCCGAAGAAGGATGGTAAGGTTCGAATGTGTGTTGACTATAGGGATCTGAACAGGGCAAGCCCCAAGGATGACTTCCCTCTACCTCATATTGATGTTCTGGTTGATAACACTGCTCAGCATAAAGTCTTCTCCTTCATGGATGGTTTCTCCGGTTATAATCAGATTAAAATGGCTCCCGAAGACATGGAGAAGACAACTTTTGGTACTCAGTGGGGTACCTTTTGCTACAAGGTCATGCCTTTTAGATTGAAGAACGATGGGGCAACGTATCAGCGTGTCGTGGTTGCTTTGTTTCATGACATGATCCATCATGAGATTGAGGTATACGTTGATGATATGATTGCAAGGTCCCAGACCGAGGAAGAACATCTTGACCACCTTCAGAAGTTGTTTGACAGGTTGAAGTTGTACAAGCTGAGGTTAAACCCGAACAAGTGCACCTTCGGGGTGAGATCTGGTAAGTTGCTGGGTTTTATTGTAAGCGACAAAGGTATTCAAGTAGATCCTGCAAAGGTGAACGCTATACAGGAAATGCCAACTCCCAGAACAGAGAAAGAAGTTAGAGGCTTTCTGGCCCGTCTGAACTACATTTCCCGATTCATCTCGCACCTGACTGCTACTTGTGAACCAATCTTCAAGCTGCTGAAGAAAGATCAAGTGGTACATTGGAACGATGAATTCCAGGTTGCTTTCGAAAGGATCAAAGAGTATCTCCAAGAGCCACCTATTCTGATGCCACCGGTTGAAGGGAGACCTTTGATCTTATACTTGACAGTACTCGACAACTCAATGGGGTGTGTGCTAGGTCAACATGACGAGTTTGGCCGAAAAGAGCATGCTATTTATTACCTTAGCAAAAATTTTACCGACTGTGAGACCCGATACTCACTTCTCGAGAAAACTTGTTGCGCTTTGGCATGGGCCGTTCTCCGGCTAAGACAGGTATATGTTGACTCACACTACTCTATTGATTTCAAAAATGGATCCAATCAAGTATATCTTCGAAAAGCCTGCCTTGTCCGGAAGAATAGAAAGATGGCAGATGATATTGACTGAGTATGAAATCCAATACACGACTCAAAAAGCAATCAAGGGGAGTGTGTTGGCAGACCATTTGGCACATCAGACAGTGGATGATTACCAGTCTATGAATGTTGAATTCCCGGATGAGAATATCATGTTGATAACTGATTGTGAGACACCTGGACCAGATGAAGGACCTGAGGAGGGATCCCGATGGTCTATGTACTTTGATGGAGCTTCGAACGCTTTGGGTAATGGAATTAGCGCCGTGATCATATCTCCTAAAGGCTCTCATACTCCGTTCACCGCCCGACTATGTTTCAACTGAACCAACAACATGGCGGAGTATGAAGCGTGCATTATGGGTCTTCGAGCAGCAATTAACCTAAGGATTAAGTTTCTAAGTGTCTTCGGAGATTTCGCTCTCGTGATCAGTCAGATCAAAGGCGAGTGGGATACGAAACACCCAAATCTGATTCCTTACAAGGAGTATGTATTGACGTTGCTTCCCCATTTTGAGGAGATAACCTTTGAACACTTCCCTGGAGAGGAAAATCAGTTGGCGGACGCGCTAGCTATGATGTCTTCTATGTTCAAGGTCAATTGGGACAACGAGGCTCCCCAGATTATCATTGAAAGATTGGATGAACCTGCACATTGTTGTGACATTAAGACTAAAGAGGTAGCAGATAAACCATGGTTTCATGAGGTGAAGAGGTACCTTGAAGCTCGGGAGTACCCCGCGGGTGCATCTGTTAATGACAAGAAGTTTTTGAGAAGGTTCGCGGCAAAGTTCTTCATTAGCAATGGCATTCTTTACAAGCATAACCATGATTCGACCTTACTGCATTGTGTAGATAAGGATGAAGCAGAAAGGATCATGGTGGAGTTACATGAAGGTGCTTTCGGAACTCATTCCAGTGGACATACCATGGCAAAGAAAATCCTACGGGCAGGATATTACTGGTCCACAATGGAAGCTGACTGCTATCAGCATTCTCGGACGTGTCATAAGTGCCAAGTCTATGCTGATAAGGTGCACATACCTCCAGTTCCTCTGAACGTCTTGACGGCACCTTGGCCTTTTGCAATGTGGGGCATTGATATGATCGGCGAGATCAGACCTACAGCATCCAACGGGCATCGTTTCATCCTGGTAGCTATTGATTACTTTACGAAGTGGGTTGAAGCAGCTTCCTTTGCTACCGTAACCAAGAACATTGTGGCATGGTTCATTCGGCGTAATTTGATATGTCGATACAGAGTACCAGAGAGGATCATTACGGACAATGGTACCAATCTCAACAATAAGATGATCACTGAGCTCTGCGAGTAATTCAAGATACAGCATCATAACTCCTCTCCCTACCGGCCGAAGATGAATGGGGCTGTCGAAGCGGCTAATAAGAACATTAAAAAGATTGTGCAGAAGATGACCGTGACATACAAAGATTGGCACGAGATTTTACCGTTTTCTCTTCATGGGTACCGTACCGTACCTCAGCGCGGATGTCAACAGTGGCAACACCCTATTCCTTGGTATATGGTATGGATGCAGTCTTGCCCATTGAAGTTCAGATACCCTCTCTTCGGATCATGAAGGATGCATGTTTGAGAGAAGATGACTAGATTCAGACCCGGCTTGATCAGCTGAACTTAATCGACAAAAAGAGACTTACTGCCATTTGTCATGGTCATACGTACCAAAAATGGATGATCAAGGCATTTAACAAGAAAGTTAGACGACAAGAGTATCAAGTTGGGGATCTGGTAATCAAGCGAATTATCCTACCTCAAGGTGATCCCAGGGGCAAATGGACCCCTACTTACGAAGGGCCATTTGTGGTTAAGAACATTTTCTCAGGAGGAGCTATGATTCTAACCAGCATGGACGGTGACGACCTTCCTCACCTCGTCAATGCAGACATAGTGAAAAGATACTACGCATAAACAAAGAACCGCTAGGTTGACTGGCCTAGGAAAAAATAAGGGCTTCCCGGCGAACCAAAAGGGTTCGGGAAAAAATAAGGGATGAAAATGGAAAAATCTGTACACCCGGCAAGTCAAAAACCTGAAAAGGCGGCTTGGGCAAAAAAGGGTATCCCGGTGGACTGAAAACCCGAAAGGGTGGTCCAGGCAAAAATTAGGGATCAAAGCGTAACACTATGTCTCATTGGATCACCTTGCATCCAGACTTCGGTATCGACTATCAAACTTGGACGACACTAATCAATCTGATTCATCTTCAATCAGTAGCAAAGTGATGAGATGCTCGAGGGCATAAAGGCAATAGCAGAGTTGGAACCCAGTGGGATTATTCACATAGCTGTTTTGTTTTGTTTTTCACAAATTGTGTAAATCCTATCATTCAGCGGCGTTCTCTTACTAGGACGTCAGCCTCCTGTACAAAAACGCCTATTTACAGGCCAAACTTCAAAATCAATACAATTCATTTTCAAAGAAATTTCAAATTGTTTTTCCTTTATCTGTTTTGTTTTGCAAAGAACGTCCAATGTTCATTTTTTGATATATGCATTTGACATTAATTGCTACTCATGAATATTTGCATGAGAAACAAAAAGACGATTATGGGTAATATCAGAAACAGGGGCAATAAGAATTGTCCAAGCTGTACAGTTGCTCTGTCCACCAGGTACATGGTAAATTCAGCTGAAGAATGTGACTAAGATACCTTCACTCCCCGCATAGTAAGGCATTAATGGTAGCTCTCCCCCAGCTGAGACTTGCAACTATGAACGAACCAGTAATATGTTCTCCCCAAGCAGAGTTTATCTACCATCAGCACTAAACAGGCCTGATATCCCCGACAGTCTTAATATTCCCCAGCGGAGTATAAGAATATTCCCCAACAAAGTATAAGAATGTTCCCCGGCAGAATACAAGATATCCCCAGTGGAGTTAAAATTTGCCCAGCACGTTCTAAAAAAGCTTCCCCAATGGAGTTGGAGCATCATCCCCAGTAGACTCTAGAAGTCTATCCCCAGCGGAGTACAGGAATAAATCTCCCCAGCTGAGTTCAAAGGATCATTCCCAGCATAATTCAGAGGATTATCCCCACAAAAGTCTAACAGGGTTATCCCGGCAAGTCACAACTGAAAGATCATCCCCAGTGGAGTTCTTTCCTTTCACAAACAGGAATTCAATCCTCAACAAATTCAGTATCACCAGCAATGGTAGTCCATCCCCAGCGGAGCTTATCAGTGGAATCCTCAGCAGAGCATCTCTTCCCCACAGAGTAATCTCCTAATCAGTTTATCCCCCCCAACGGAGTCATCCTCTCCTACAGGTTTATTCTTGCAATCATCTTCGTTCTTCATCCCCAGCAGAAACGAAGAATCCAGCTCTATTCTCCAGTAGCTATCCGAGATTTATTTTCCCCAGCTAGAAACATTACATTTCCATACATCATAATACATGCATATACGCATCATACCATACAATCGCATTTATGTTGAGAACATCGTTGCTTGATCCATATCATGCATTGCATATAACTGACCTTTACCTTTCAGGAAAGATATAGTTAAAGCTCTCAGCTATATCGAAGACTTCCTCTGGTTCAGTCAGATCACCGATAAGATCTCTCTGATTCGTATTCCATTTGAAGTTATTCCAAGACCTTGTCTGGTCCAGTTAAATCGATTCCTAAAGATTTTTATGATGCCGATTCAGTCAAAGTTATTCCAAGACCTTGTCTGGTCCAGTTAAATTGATTCCTAAAGATTTTTCTGATGTCGATCCAGTCAAAGTTAATCCAAGACCTTGTCTTGTCCAGTTAAATCGATCCCTAAAGATTTTTCTGATGCCGATCCAGACAAAGTTAATCCAAAACTTCCTCTGGTCCAGTCAGATCGCCGATAAGATCTCCCTGATTCGTATTCTAGTTGAAGTTATTCCAAGACCTTGTCTGGTCCAGTTAAATCGATTCCTAAAGATTTTTCTGATGCCGATCCAGTCAAAGTTAATCCAAGACTTTTTGTCTGGTCCAGTTAAATCGATTCCTAAAGATTTTTCTGATGCCGATCCAGTCAAAGTTAATCCAAGACCTTTTCTGGTCCAGTTAAATTGATTCCTAAAGATTTTTCTGATGCCTATCCAGTCAAAGTTAATCCAAGACCTCCTCTGGTTCAGTCTGATCGCCGATAAGATCTCCCTGATTCGTGTTCCAATTGAAGTTATTCCAAGACCTTGTCTGGTCCAGTTAAATCGATTCCTAAAGATTTTTCTGATGTCGATCCAGTCAAAGTTATTCCAAGACCTTGTCTGGTCCAGTTAAATCGATTCTTAAAGATTTTTCTGATGCCGATCCAGTCAAAGGTAATCCAAGACCTCTTCTGGTTCAGTCAGATCGCTGATAAGATCTCTCTGATTCGTATTCCAGTTGAAGCTATTCCAAGACCTTGTCTGGTCCAGTTAAATCGATTCTTAAAGATTTTTCTGATGCCGATCCTGTCAAAGTTATTCCAAGACCTTGTCTGGTCCAGCTAAATCGATTCCTAAATATTTTTCTGATGCCGATCTAGTCAAAGTTAATCCAAGACCTCCTTTGGTTCAGTCAGATCGCCGATAAGATCTCCCTGATTCCTATTCCAGTCGAAGTTCATACCACCTATCAGCAGTCTCCAAATGGCATCTGTAAGCGCATTCCCGTCATCACTAGGCGGATACCATTTCATGCGAGTGCAAATTTCTGGGCACTCTAGTGTTCAATCATCTCCCACCTTTGGATCACGAAAGGCCCGAAAGCCAATCTATATCCTCAGGTTTAAGAAGATTGAAAAGGGGAAGCTGTTGTACCCCAAAATTTTCCCTCCCATATTTCTCAAGACATTGCAAGAATAATCTCCAAGTAGCTCAAGATTGCTCAAGGGTTGGACAGTCAAGTCATCTCATAAGGCAGTCAATCTCAAATTAGGGTTTTGTGTTGCACCAAGGTCCTTGCATCCAAATGACCTCAAGATATCCCCAATGTCCTAATATGTTCTCAAGTTCATCCATGCCAAATTTTAAGCCTTGCAGAGGAAGTTTGGTCAGTCAATTGCTCAAAGGGTCCAAAAATCGACTATGATAGGGCAAAAGTCCAATGTGGCCTATATACAGTCAAACTTCAAGATTTTTTGTCAAAATTCTCATTTTGAAGGATATTTCATCATTTGATCAAGGTTTGATCATGATTCATCAAGGATTGCTCAAAATTCATCAAGACTCAAAAGTTGCTAAATTAGGGTTTTGTAGGAAAAGTCAACTCAACTTTGACCAAGCATAACGTTCTCATACTTTATGAGAAATGACCCATCCAAAGCTCATTTTGTATAGGATTAAATTTCCTACAATCCATCTTCATACCCCAAGATCAAGAAATCCACTCACAATAAGTTACAAATTTGGACATTATGGGTCATTTTTGAAAGTCAACAAAAACACCTTTTTTTCCAAAGCTTATAACTTGAGCATGGAACATCAAAATGAGATGAGACCAAAAGGGTTGGTTATAGGACATCTCAAGCTTTCTAAAAAGTCCAATAACACTTCCAAAAGTTCAAAATTGAAGAAGTTATGCATTGTTGAAGTTGGGCATTTTTGCAAAATTGCCAAACGTCAACTTTCCCCAAAACTTCAAATTTTGTCAAATGGGCCCATTCTTTTCCACTTGAGTTGATCTTGTCACACTACACACGTGTCCTAGCTTCAGCCTTAAGTCCATTTATTAATTTTTCTATTTTATTTGATTTTTTATTGAATTAATTCATTTTAAATCAATTTAAATCAAATAAAATCCAAATATTGATTACTTAGGATCTTTTTGATTGTTATAGGTCTTAATTGTCATCATGGTCAGCATCAAATTCGTATCATACCATATCATGAATAAAAATATGGAATTTGGACAAATTTGGAAAGTTATCAATGGAGGATCAAATCAAATTCTAAAGCATCAATGTGCAAAGATTCAAGACCCAAAACTTGAGCTAATCCAATGCTGCATACATATACAATGCAAAGGCATGAGTTTTAGAGGTTAGAGGATGCAAAATCACAAGAACCAAACTTAAGAAAACTTGGAAAAAGTGTGAATCTGAAATCGTGCATAGAGGCCAATTCAGAACCAAATCTCCACACTAATCAATTGCTGGAACGTTCTTGAAGCGAAACCAATCCAAAACCAGTCTCCATACGCGCCCAGAAGCTTTGTAAGTGTCTCAAAAAATCACCTTTCAGTTGAATTCGTATATCATTGTTCTTGCACTTTTCTTGCAAAATCTTTGCATATTCATGCTTATCGTTCCATTTAGAAGCTTTCTGCATTATTTGATTGCGTTTATATAGCCTGTAACCCCCTAGCCGAATCTAGGGTTCTTGGTTCGTGTTTTTTGGGCATTTCGTTTGCAGGTGAAATTGATGCCATTGATGGACATAGGCGTGATCAGGAAGCCTAGACGAGCATGACCATGTGCTTGGAATTAATTTCTATGGCTTAGAATGAATTTTAGGAGACACATACGGATTTAGCTGCGGATATAAATCCGCAGGTAAATAACCAGGTCCAACGAAGAAGATGATGACGCGTCTCCCTCCCATTCGCTGATTCAAACTTGGCACGTGTTTTATTTTAATTATGGCATATTAATTGTTTTTCCCTTATATTAATTATTGTCCATTATAATAACGAATGAAGTGCAGTGGTTGAGTGGCAAGGCGTTAGTTCAATGACTCACAGGACCTGGGTTCGAATCCCAGGTCCCCATATGCTTTGTATTATTTTTCCACAGATATTTCAGCGTATTTCGGGAAGTGTGGCATACCATGGTCCTCAAATCTCAAAGCGCCAGATGCCCCCTAGGCCAGATCTGGTGGTCCAGAGGGGGTGCCCACCATACTCCCTAGTCAAGGTGCCACGTTGAATCATGAAAAGTCAGCCAGGCCAGCGAATTTGGGCCTTGGAAATTGCTAAACAAACCTCCCAAAAGCAGGCCCAAATCTCCAACTTTCTCTATTTCTTTCTTTTTTATTTAATTGCTTGTTTTTATTATTTTTATTATTTAATCAACCAACCAAACTTTTTTCTTAATAAAATCAAAACCCAAAAATATTTTGTTTATTAAATTAATTTCAGTATTTTATTTTTATTAACAATTATTAATTAATTTAGTTTAATTAGGAAATAACTTTAATATCTTTTGCAATAATTAAAATTAATTTAGACAATTAGGTTTTTTATTAACTTTGATCAAATTTATTTTATTTCTTTAAATATCAAAAATCCAAAAATATATATTTTTAATTAATTTATTTATTTATTTAATTAACTTAGTTTATTTCCTTTTAATTCAAAAACCAACAAAAAAATCTTTTCTTTAATGAACAAAAGGGTCAAAACCCTAGAACTCGCCCGATTTAATTTCTCGCACGCGATCCATTTTACCATATTATTGTATCTGTTTCTCAGAATGTAATAGTTTAATAGGACTTTAATTATTTTATCGCTTTATTTATTTTCCGCATTTTAATTTCAAGGGTTGCTTTTGGCGATGTAAATACCCGACGCCTTGTAATAGTTAGTTTAATTTCCGCAATTTAATTTCCGCAACTTATAAACTGTTAGATGTTTGGTAATAGGGAATGCATGACAAGATCGAATGTTTAACCTAAAATCAACATAGATAACCATTGACATGTACAAAGACAAATTAACTGAAAATAACACACTCGCACATGCGCACTCTTAGGGTACACCTCACTTGGTTGCCTTCGTACGCAGTCATCGAGTATAGGTCACTTTAGAGGCCATCCTCTTGTCCAAAGATCATAGTTGCCTCGAAACGATTGCCTCGAAAAAATGATCTAAGACATTAGGGTTACCGCTAAGGCGTCCTAACATTGCTTTAGTGACCACATGTCCCTTAATCGAATTGACCCTTAAACTCCAACGATGATGCTACCTACTCATCAATAGTGGGATATCATTGTCTAAAGGAAGATATCATAGAACGATTCCTTTTTCGAGTAGGTAGATGGTTCTTAAGTACTTTCTCTCTCCAAAACAAAATAAAACTTTTTGCACTTACACTTTTCAAACAAAAACTTCTTCGAACCCACAAACACAAAGAAAAGCAATTTTTGAAAACACTTTGAGCAAGTACCTAAGAGCCCGTGGATAACCACGGATAGAAAGGGTGCTAACACCTTCCCTTTCTATAATCTACCCCCCGGACCCGAGAAACATCTCGAAAAAGGAATTTTTCTGTGCTTTTTTCCTTTCCTTGTTGGATAAAATAAAAGACGGTGGCGACTCTTGCTTACCGCGACATTTTGCGAAAATAAACGCAAAACACGAACCAACATTCCAAAACAGTCAGTTCTCTCCCACCGTATCATAGGGTGCATCGAATTCAACCTATTTGGCTTCAATGAGGTCTTGTACTTTGTTCTTTAGAGCCCAACAGTTGTTAGTGTCATGGCCGGGACTCTCATAGTGGTATGCACAACGGGCATTAGGATGATAATGAGGAGATATTGTGTTAGGGTTCTTTGGAGCTTCTTTCAAGGTCACTAAGTTGGACGTTAACAGATGTGGTAATACTTGAGATAAGGTCATGTTAATTCTGATGAATTGCCTGACTGGTCTTTCCATCCTTGGTTGGTTGTTTCTTTGCTGATCAGGCGCAGGTTTTAGAATCATAACAGCCCCCACCATTGGACGGCGTTCGGCCCTATCTTGATTTCTCTGAGGATAAACAACAACGACTTTTTTCTTTCTGATAAATGGCTTCCTTATAGCAGCAGAGGATGTATGTTTTTGAATCTTTCCACTCTTTATCCCGGCTTCTATCCCCTCTCCGGTCAATATCAGTTCAGTAAAACCTGCCGATGAACTCCCAATTAGGTGATTGAAGAAGGGACCAGACAAGGTTCCCAAAAACATTTCTACTAATTCTCTTTTAGATAGAGGAGGTTGAACTCATCCAGCCAAGTCTCTCCATTTTTGCGCATAGTCTTTGAAACCTTCATTGGAAATCATGGCCATACTCTGGAGTTGAGTACGAGTAGGCACAAGATCAGCATTGTATTGGTATTGTTTGTAAAAGGCTGCAGCAAGATCTTTCCAGTTATGAACATTGGCTCTTTCTAACTGATAAAACCAATCAAGTTGAGTTCCAGACAGACTGTCTTGGAAGAAGTGTAACCATGAGTCTTTGTCAGCGATATGGGGCTGGATTTTCCTCACATAGGACCGGAGATGCATTTTAGGGCATGAAACTCCGTCGTATTTGACGAACACAGGTGCTTTGAATTTTTGAGGAATGACAATCCTCGATACTAGACCCAATTCCTCAAAGTCTAATCCAGGCACTTTTTAGATTTCCATTGTGCTCAATCGCTCTTTGAGATGTTTATACTTATCATCAGCTGGAGGGTATTATTCTTCAGTATAGTCTTCTTCTTCCTCTTCCTCTTCTGATTCTGACTGGACAACTGTTTCCTTTCCCTTCCCATCTTGGTTGTATTTCTCACCGGATGTTGTTGCAAAGTCTACGGCTCTTCTTGTCTGCCCTTGGAACCTTCTTCCCATGTTTAGAACTCCGGATATCTTCTTTTTCTTCTCCTCAGCCAGCAAAGTCTTTAACTTTTCTTGTCCTTTGGCTAGGGTCAAGAACAACTGTTGAAACTGTGGATTTTAAGCTCGGAGGTCCTTCACCGTTTGCTCGAGATCCATCTTACTGAAATAAACAGTAGAGAGATGAGGAGACTTGTTGCAAGAAACCTGCTTATGTTATGATGAATGATAAATGCATATGCAAATGTTTTCAAGGATTTTAAGATTCAAATTTGTTTTAGACAAAAAGGAAACACACGTCATATTAATAGATTAAAGCTTGAGTACATCAATGTCTTCTTGGGAAAAATAATACAAAAAATCTAAGATAAAAAGGTAGTACGCATCCTCTTTGGTTCAATGTAGGCATTCAAAGTCTGTTCCTCATGAAATAGCCTAGTGAGTTCCAAAACCTTCTTCTCGCTTGCGTAGAATTGGGCTTCGAAGGTATCTCACTCCCCCTTGAGTTGTATCCAATCCCTTTGTAGGTCTTCAAGAGAGGTAGGCATGTCAGGATGTAGGATAGTATATGGAATATCTCCCTCCATGATAGGCTCAATGGTTATCGGGAGAATGGAGGGGTAAGGTATTATAAGACTCTGAGCACGAGCTCGTACCCATTTGAGGTAAGGCTCAAGAGGGATGTAATTCTTGTGCCCCAAAGTCTTGCTATCTACCTTTTTTAACATCCTCCAAGCTCGGATAAATCTCTGGAGAAGACCTTGGTCGTCGTTGTCCTAGTCAAATACCAAACCTTGAATCAGCATCTCGTACGGGCCATCCCTTCGGGCGTAACCGAACTGTCTTAAGGCTAAGCAGGGGTTGTAGGTGATACCTCCCATAATTCCAAGTAAAGGGACATTAGGAAATTCTCCACAACGGTCGACAATGGTAACATTCTCTATGGATCAGGAGCACCAATGAATGTCTAAATGTTTGAGCGTTATCAACCTTTGTGACCACCTTAAACCTTGCTCATTCCTTAATACAGACTGGGGAAGATGCGAAATAAACCATATTGCCAAGAGAGGAGTGAAACACATAAGGACAACTCTTTTCCTCATTGTGTGAGTGTGAAAAGAGTGTAGGATATCTCCTAGCAATGTAGGCACCGGGTTGCAGGATATGATGATTTTGACGGTGTTCACATCTATGAGTTGATCAGGATTTGGAAACAAAACCATCCCATAGATGAGGAGATCCATAATTTCCTCAAAATCTTGCAGGTCCAAAGAATTCCAATAGTTTTGGGCTTTCTCAAACAATAACTTTGCTAGGAAACCTTTGACACCACTCCTTGTTTCCCAATGAGTTGTGACATTAGATGAGTGCAAGTGTAGAGCTTGAGAAATCTCTTCTGGCTTTGGGTCTCTTTCCGTACCGTTGAAAGGTAGTTGGTTGAGAATGGGAATCCTCAAGAGTCGAGAGAATTCTTCCAAAGTAGGCACAAGTTGATAGTCAAGAAATGTGAAGCAATGGTGTAAAGGATCAAAGAACTTAAAGAGCACCTTCACCATGTCCTCATATGTGTTGGAGGTGACCAAGTTGAGTAGACGACCATGTCTCTCGGTGAATGGAGAGTTTTTAGGAATCCTTTAAGCTAGCTCCTTAAGTTGTGGAGGGATCCTTACAAGGTTGAGTTGAATAGTTTTCCTGCGAAGAGAATCCATATCCTACGAAACAAGAACAAAGATGAATCCCAAAATCCTTGAAATGGTTAGTGAATGTGTATGATGTTATGATGTTCATGATGTTATGTACAAGTATGTATATACGAACAAAATAAATAAGTCCCTAGGTTTAGGCTTGCATGGAGTTTTATAGGTAAGTACCCTCTTGAAGTTTAGTTGGCTCAAACCTGTCCTAGTAATAGTAACCGGGTTCTAAGGAGCTCAATATCACTGTTTTGTTTCCTTGGTTATTATTTCAGCTCAAGCCTCTTTAATGGAGACCGAAATATCCCAAGAAACCAAACCTCAATGAGTGTAGTATCGAGTATCTACCAACTTCGGACTGCACCAAAGTCGGTCATCTCACTATATCCTAAAGGCTAAGTTGGTCAAGTAAAGATTCTAAAAGTTCATTAGTGCTTCATGAAATCACTCAGGGGCCCCGTATTCACTTTGATTAACTCAAAGGCTACCGGTACTCACAAATATGTCGCACTAACATAGTTATTGCTTAGACCATGTCGGTATATCCCGCACAGTTTTCACAACATATTGCTACTTACCTATAATGTATCCCAAATCCGGGTAGAGGATTCAAACCCAAGCAAAGAACCATAATGTAAATCATATAAGTAAAACAATGTAAGAAAATAAATGTGATCTAATCCTAAGGTAACCCCACTTTTAAAATTTTCCCCAGCAGAGCCACCAGTTCTGTGATATAGTGGGAGAACTGACTTGAAGGTTTTGCGTTTGATCACAAATGTTACGGTTAGCAAGAGTCGCCACCGACTTTTCCTTTATCCAAAAGGAAAGGTGAAAAATCACAAGAAAGACCTTTGAGATTGTTTCTTGAGTTCGTGGGGTAGATTATGAAAAGGGAAGGTATTAGCACCCTTTTCATCCATGGTTTTCCATGGGCTCTTAGTTACTTGCTAGATCACTTTCTTTTTTTGTTTGAAATTGTGCTTGAGGTGGTTTTTGAAAGTATTTTGTAAAGAGGCCACTGTTTAGGCAATCTTTGTAATGATTCTTGTTTGTAAGAATGTATACAAAGATGTTTGATCTTTTGAAAATGTTTTCAATTTTGTAAGATGTTTGAAAGTGTATGTGTTTGTTTTGAAAATAGCAAGGATGTTTGTTTTGAAATGGAGCAAGTAATTAGGATCAATCTACCTATTCAAATGTCTTTCTTGTTCATTTTCTTTTCCTTTGACATTTTTGTCTTACCATTGATTTGGTAAGCAACCCTATCTTTGGATGTAAACGGGATGGGCGTGGGTCATCGTATAACCATGATTAGCAATGTTGCAAGGTATCTTAGCATTATTTTTGAGGGACTAAGATCATTTGTAAGGCAACTTAGATAGCATCGTCGAGGGACTATGATCTTGTATTTGCTTGTTTTTGCTAAGATACCTTGCATGCGTAATATGGCCATTTTGTAAAGGCAACCAAGTGGATTTACCCTAGGGGTGCTTGTGTGCAAGTGTATCATTTTAATGCTTGTTTTGGTCTTGAATTAGGGTTTTCTAAGTATTGGTTTTAGTCTTTCCATACAAACCCTAATTACTAGCATGTTATATAAAAGCGATAAATTGTGAAATTTAAAGTTACTACGCTATTACAACATTTGTGGGGGGGGGGGGGGGTGTACAAATTCATGAATGGGGATTGCAAGAATTTAAACCTAATTAGTCTATTACAACCATATTGAAATTAAACAAATGTACAAAAATAAAGGTAAAAAAATGCAAGAATACGAATGTAAAGAAATATGATTTTTATTTGTTTTTTTTTATGAAAGGGTTTTGACCTAATTAAGTGAGATGATTAATGAAAAAATAAACAAAATCTAAAACCTAAATTAATTAGGAGGGAAATTAAGTTAAAAATGTTTTTTAGGGTTTTTATGAAAAGATTTTAAGTTAAATAAAAGTAATATGAAAATTAATTAATCAAAATAATCCTAAGTTCTAAATTAATCTTAACTAAGAAAATAGATAATTAAACCTATGTATAAATATTTATTAACAAAAAGGAAATTAATTTATTTAAAAAAGTATTTTTAGTCCTTTAGTTTTTTATAAGAAAAATAAAATGAAATATATAAGTGCAAATAATAAATAAAAATATTTTTGGATTTTTATTAATAATAATAATAATAATAATAATAATAATAATAGTGAAAATAATAAAAGAAAATATGAAATTAAAATAAAATAAAAAGATAAAATGAAATAAAGAAAATAATTGGCTAGGGGGTGCAAAAGTGAAACTGGGGTTAAGAGTCAGCAAAAATGGAAGGCCCAACATAAGGGCCCAGGGGCTGCAAAAAAAGGCACAAAAATGTCAAAAAATAAGTGAAAAAAATGCAAAAGGTCACGCTGGGGCTTGAACCCAGGACCTAAGGGTGACAGGTGCGCACTTTAACCACTGGGTGGTGATACATCTGTTAACTTGTGTGAAAGGATAAATACATAACACAAAATGCGCCCTGATTACACTTCATCTTCAACCTCTAGCCAAAGGATCTGTAACTTGCTCATTTCTCAACAATTTCCAAAAATGTAAACATGAAAAATGCTCCATTTTGTCACACGAATTTAACCATATAAATATCATATGCTATAAATCAAAGATGAATGAGAATTTCTAAAAGTACCAAATTCTTACCTAAATATTTCAGCAATTTCAAACTCAAAATTCTCCTAGCTCAATCAAAATAAATGAAATTTATGGACCTGTATAGTTTCAGGGAAATGATGTCTACATTTTATCTTCATAAATGCAAGCCTAACAATGCCTAAATATGAAGATAGAAGTTCAAGAAAAATACCTCAAAACTGGAAATCGTGAAATGGATTTTAGCTTGTTTCAGGCAGTGCTGATGATCAGGTTAGCTTCATTGGACCTCTAGGAAGCTAATGCATTGGTTGGCTTGAGCTGAGGATGGCTGGAATGGTCTGGAGAAGTCCAATTGTGATGCTCTGCTTTTGAACTCAAAAATAGATAAAGATGGTGTTACAGTCGTGTAACAGGGATATGGATGGCTTATGTATGATGTTTGGAAGCTTTTGGAGGCAAAAAGCCAGGAAACGCACGAGTGAAATGGAAGTTTGAAGTTCTTGGTCAGAATATGCAACAATGGTGGTTTGTGATGCAGTTCTGAGTTTTAGAAGTTTTCAGAGCTTGTCTATTCGTGTGTTATCTTGCAAATAGTGTATATATTTATAGCCAAGAGGTTTATGTCTTATAACAAGTCATAATTTGAAAATTAAATGTTGTAGCATCTTTCTTGTTTTTGAAGCAAAGTTGAAACATCTTGTTTCAAGATAAAGTATAGGGCTGCATAGAGTGGTTAGTACTTTGAAAATGCTTGCTTTTGGTTTATAGGGTTTGTGTGTGCAGAAATAACAAGTTCAATGCTCAAGGAGAGTGGACTTTGTGATTAAAGCCACTTTTCAAGAATAGCAATGGTGCCTTTCTTTCAAAATTGGAAATACAACTTGGATAATGGTTCAAATGCTTGGGTAATGGATCCATATGTTGTGTAAACATTTAATTATGAAGTGACAAACAAGTTTGAAGCCTGAAAAGCAAATATTATGCAGCCTAGCATGGATTTGGTTCAAGTGTTCATCAAAAATGACTTGTAATTCAAGTGACAAAACCCTAACTTCATATCTTCGGTTCTCCCTACTCAAGAATGATCTCAAGGAGTTATTAGACATTTTGGAAAGCTTGTAGTGTTCTCTACAACCCATATTTGAATTGCTTTTGAATATTCCCCTTGGAACTATATGAAAAAGTGCCATGAAGTTGGGTCAAAATCCTGACCAAATTAGGGCAAAATTTCACTAAGTGTTTAGTTTCATGACCACATGTTCATAAAATTATAACTTGAGATCCAATAATTTTTGGAAGGAGTTATGTTAAGAAAATTTATATATTTAATGGAGATCTACAAATTTCATGTTGGAAGTTTCTCTTGAATCATCTTACATCATGGTGAAAATTTTGTTCAAAGTTTTAAAAAACATGAAATTTCCAACACTTAGAAAAAATTTCAAAGTTTAGAAATTTTGACTTTTCAAAATGAAATCTTGAATTTTTTATTTCTTGATGAATAAGTTTCATATTTTGACATGTTTTGATGAATTATGATCTTTGGCACTTGAATTTGACTAAAAAAGTCAAAGTTTGACTTTTCAGTATATAGTTGACTTTTGATCAGTTGATTGAAAAATTCATATGTCAATCCAATGGACTTGAAATATTTTGAACCATGCCATTAGGTAAAAATTATGAAATTGGACTCTTGAGATCATGCCTTAAAACAATTTACCAATTTCTAGGTCAAAAATCAGAAATTGCCCCTTCTCAGTCAAAACCCTAATTTTGACCATTTTGCCCTTTTGGAGATTTGATCAAATTTCTTGAGGAGTTGTGGTCCAAACTTGATAAAATGATACATATAAGTTTAAAATGTTGATATGGATCAAAAATTATGAATTTTGACTGTAAATTGACCATGGTTGACTCTTTCCCCAATATAGCTGATTTTTAGGTCAATTGCTCAATTGACTGAGCAAAAATGTGATTCAAAGCTTGAAACTTGAGATGAGTAATCTTTAGGGTCCATAATGATCCATGAAAGTCATATGGGGAATTGGAATCTCAAATATCCTTGTGCAAACTCAAACCCTAATTTTGGTCATTAGTGCCTAAGGAGGTGTCTTGAGCTGATCAAACCCTAGTGCAGTCTTGGGTCAAGGGAGATCTTGTTAGAAAATTCTTGATAAATGAGAGGGAAAATTGTGGGGTACAACAAAATCCTTTTCTTTTTATCATTCTCGCTACTGGTTTAGAGATTTTAGTTCATCATTGAACCATTCAAGCTCTCATAACTTGCTTATTTTTGTCAATTTTGTTTGGTAATCACTTGTGACCATGGTTTATGAGGTAGATTTTGTGCACCACCTTTTGTGTATCAATTGGATCCATTATGATTTGAATCCTTTGTGATCCTGACATATCAAGGTTTTCTTTCTATTATTTCAAAGCTCTTTTGATCCTTGATTAGCATTTCATTGCTAATTCAACATGGTGACAAGAAAGGAGCAATAGTCCACTAGTTTTAACCTAGTTGGTATTTGTATTTGCTTGATGACTTTAATGTCCAATGTTTAATGTTTGAATGTTGTTTTCATGCCTCTATTCTCATATTTTCTCCTTATGCTTACATGAACCCTTAGGTGACACTTCATTGTCATATCATCTTGGTCTCATGTTTGAAGCTACATTGGCCACTTTGTTGGGGTTTTAAGTACCATTCTCTAATGGTCATCCTATGAGATTTTGTGCTTTGTCTCATTAATATCTCTTGATGTTGGCCTCTACCATAACATCTAAGAATCTTAATTTTGATCTAACTAGATCGTCCTTTCTTTTATGCACTTGAGACAATACTTTTAATATGTTGCCCTGACACTTGAGCTTGTTTCTTCAATAATAAATGCTCAAGGCTTTTGGTTCATGATATATGCTTTAGTAGGGACCATTCCATTTCCATATAACATATAATAAACACTCTTATTCATCTCATTTGATCTCTACCATTTTCCTTTAGTTTTAGGAAAATGTAACCATCTTTTGTGATCTTGATTATTAAGTCATGAGACTTTGCTTTGTGTTTGAAGTTTCATCTTCACTTTAGGTTGCTAATGAATTAATGATGAGTTAAATTATATCACAAGTCATACATGTCTTAATTCTCCAATTAAGACCATGTTATTTGATCTTTACCTTTCTAACTTGAACATGCTAAGTGTTTGTCTCTTTTGATCACTACCTTTGTGTGCTTTTGTGTACATTATTTATCCTGTGTTTGAGATGTCTTTTAATTTGATTTGTGTAGGTATTAAGATACTGACATTTGGTGTTTATCACTCTTTTACCTTGTGTCATATTCATCTTTTCCTTGTTTTCCTTTACTCTCCTCTTAGGGTTAAGCTTAGGGTAGAAATTAGACCTCTTCTCTTATTGATTCTTATGTTGTTTGTAATGGTGATGCTTGATGATTATTTGGGGATCATGTGTGAGTATTATTTATATGTTTTACCTCTGACTTCACTCTTATGTGACACTCTAATGCATGTCCACTCGAGTACATATTTGCACTCACTTCATCACACACTTTGGTTGTATGTTTGGGCTCTCTTGTGAAGATTTGTTTGGGAATCTCTTATGAGTTTGATTATGTGACATGATTTAGTTCTCGATATGACATCTACTGAATTTTATGTCTTTTCATCTTCCAACCATCTTTCTACTTCAATTATGTCTCAACTTTGCTCCATTTGACTTTTGAATAACTTTAAGGTCAAGATCTTGACTAGTTTTTTAGTACTAGCTTTGCGTGTGTCTTCTTAATGATGCTTCTGATTTAATTTTTGAATCATTTTATATAGTGTTCCTTCTAAACTCAACCATCATGATACAATTAACACATGTATGGTTAATCACAAACTTATGTTCACTTTACTATATTATTGTTATGGTTTGCTAGTTTGACTGTTTTGGTGTTTGTACCATGTTTCTCGTCTCCAATTGAGTTTCATCTTGATTGTTTGTTGTTTGTTATGTATGTAACATGTTTAAGTCATAACCATAAGACTCTTTTGATGTGCTTTTATTCCATGCCTCTTTGATTTCTTATCTTTGCTCTCTTGTGTGTTTCACCATATTGTTGCATTTGAGATGTTTTGCCATCTATTCTCTTATGTGTTTTGGTCACATTACCTGGATGTTTTGTCATCATTACTTTATTTGTTGCAATAATTTCTTATTGCTTTGATGTATTGTCATATATCCCTTTGTGTTTCATCACATTGCCTTGTTGTTACTAATTTGTCTATTAAGTGTGCAAGGTACCATGAAAAAGCTTTCAACATTGGCTTGATTGTTTCGTGTTCCACTTTATTTATAGGATACGACTACCATATTGGAACTATTGTGTGACTTTACCTATTTGAATTTCCTTGTAGTTTATGTGGTTGTGTCTTCTACACACCACTTGTGATTTATTTTCAAATTTGAAGCATTGTTGCTTATGTCTGATGGCGTGATTTCTGACTTGATTGTTTTATTGATGCTAGCTTACTCGAAGTTTTATGGGTTTCTTATATTCTTTCTTACTTGCTACAGATCATTATCCGTTTGGTATTGCATTACTTCCCTTTTACTTTTTCCGCACTTTATTTCTTTCCATTGCATGATGGGACCTCTATTATAGATATATGTCAGGAGTCCCTCTGGTTTATTTAAAGGCATGTTTAAGGCAATTCTATCAGTATGTTAATTGTGTTTGTTTAAAATCCTACCTTTGGTGTAGGTATTTCGCATGTGTGTTTACATTTGTGCTTGCATAGTGGGATTATGGTTCTAGGTCCTTTTAGGGCAGCCATTCCTAAGTCCTCAAAAGGAGGCAAGTGGAAAGGGTTAGTAATCAACCCCTACCAGTTTTCTGTTGTGTCATTCTTATGCTCACTTTTTACAAGTTTTGAGTTCTTGAACATGTGCCAAAGATCCTGATGAGTATAAGTCCTCAAAAAGAGGCAAGTGGAAAGGATCTTGTAGTCGGATCTCCATGCCTTCTTTAGCTCGTGTTGACCGACACTAATGCTCGATGTACGCATACACCTTGTCCTTTTCCCCTGATCTTTCTTCCCCTGGTAATTGATACCGCGGTCAAGAACCTATTATATTTCCACAATTTTATGGTTGACTCGGGTGATTCGCTCCTCTTGGTTATGGCTTGACCCTTGGTCTGATTCTTGGTTGCTTGTCTATGGTGGGACCTATCCTTTTACTACTTGTCATGTTCCTTGTAGGTGTTTGATGTTCGAGTGATGCTCGAGCTTTTGTTTGTTCAAATGTTTTACCATCTATTTATTTGATTTTTGTCACATGATCTGTGATGTTTTTCCATTTGCCTTTCGATGTTTTGGCATCCATTATCGTATTTTCTCTTATGACAGTATGATTGCTCTCACGTCTCTTTTATGAGATATTTACCATGCTCCCTTAGGATTGCTCGTTTAGGATCAGTCCTCGAGCTAGACATTAGGATAGTTATCCATGTATGTCCACTTAGGTAGATATTCTTATTTCATCCTTGACACAGAGCCATCCTTGTATGATAACTATAGGGCTATTTTGCTAGTCTCCCTAGTCTTTGTCTTTCTCTTTTGCATGTTCCATTTACAAATAAAACCTTCTTTTTTGTTTCAAACTTCAAAACACTCTAAGAAAATTTAAATCCTTTTCTAAGGTAAAAAATAAAAACCAAGCTTATTTGTTTTTGTGCCTGTTGGCTTTTCTTTAGACCTTTCTAGGTTTTGTTTTATCATCCATGTTATGATGTTTTCTCATCTTTGTGCCGATGTTTCGTCATCATGTATGTTTGTTATCCTACTTTGATTTTCGATATCATTGTTAAGTGTGATGTTTTATCATCTAATTTGTGATGTTTTGTCATCCTGGCCATGATATTTTACTATCCTTACGCCGATGTTTCATCATTGCATATGTTTGTTATCCTACTTTGATTTTGGATAACATTGTTAGGTGTGATGTTTTATCATCTACGTTGTGATGTTATGTCATCCTTACCATGATATTTTACTATTCTTGCATCGATGTTTCATCATCGCATATGTTTGTGATCCTACATTGATTTTCGATATCATTGTTAGGTGTGATGTTTTATAAACTAAGTTGTGATGTTTTGTCAACCTTGCCATGATATTTTACTATCCTTGCATCGATGTTTCATCATCGCGTATGTTTGTTATCCTACTTTGATTTTTGATATCATTGTTAGGTGTGGTGTTTTATCATCTCTGTTGTGATGTTTTGCCATCTATGTTTTTGATGTTTTTCTATCCATGTTGTGATGTTTCATCGTCCAAGTTGTGATGTTTTTCCATCCATGTTGTGATGTTTTATCATCCATGCTACATTTTCTTATCGTCTTTACCATGACGTGTTGCCATCTTTGCTGTGATATTTTACTATCTTTGCCATGATTTTTTGTCATCCTTGTGTCAATTCTTCTCCATCGCTTATGTTTTCTATCCTACTTTGATTTTCAATATCACTGTTAGGTGTGGTGTTTTGTCATTATTGATGTTTTGTCATCGTTGTTGATATTTTGATATCTTACCTGATGCTTTATCATCATTGTTGATCTTTTGCTATCTCGTCCGATGTTTTATCATCGTTGCTGATGTTTTGCCATCTTATTTGATGTTTTGCCGTCTTATCTGATGTTTTATCGTCTTGTCTGATGTTTTTCCATCTTTCTTGATGTTTTGTCTTCTTAATTAAAAAAACACAAACAAACCGAAACTATTGAGCCAAACTACGGCTGCTCTAATTCCTTAAAAGGGATACGTAAGCGGAGGTTTTTGTGGGGGCTAATCGAGTATATCTTTGTAAACATTTCTTTTCTTTTCCACACATTTTCTTTTCTTTTTCCCTTTCATGAATTTAACTTTGAGATTTAGACTTTACACCCATAGATTAGATAGCAAGTGTGGATCCCATCGAGTACGATGGACGTGTGGGGTGCTAACACCTTCCCCTCATGTAATTGACTCCCTTACCTGTTTCTTTTTGTCGTGATGACCATGCTTTTTCTTCCCTCAGGTTTATGCAGTGTTTCCTTTCCCTCTTGTGGGATAAATACACATTGCTGGCGACTCTATTGCGCCACTTTCGTGTTTGTACTTGGATGAAAATCTCGGGAGTGACAAGAAGGTTGGCAGGTAGCTTTTTCCTTAATAAAGATGTGTTATACAAGAGAAATTATGACTTGGTATTGCTCAGATGTGTGGATATACACAAAGCATACATGTTAATGCATGAGATCCATGAAGGTTCCTTTAGTACCCATGCCAATGCACATTTGATGGAAAAGAACATGCTTAGGGCATGCTACTATTGGCTGACAATGGAATCTGCCTGTTATAAATTTGCGAAGAAGTGCCACAAATGTCAGATTTATGCTGAAAAGATTCATGTACCTCCAACGCTTCTCAATGTTATTTCTTCCCCATGGCCTTTTTCTATGTGGTGTATTGATATGATTGGAATGATTGAACCTGAGGCGTCGAATGGACATCATTTCATCTTGGTGGTCATTGACTACTTCACATAGTGGGTAGAAGTAGCTTCCTATGCTAATGTCACCAAGCAGGTGGTAGTACGCTTTATCAAGAAGAATTTTATATGTCGGTACAGTGTGCCAAGTAGGATTATCACTGATAACGACTCAAATTTGAAAAATAAGATGATGACAGAACTTTGTGAATAATTCAAGATTATCTATCACAATTCGTCTCCTTACAGGCCTAAGATGAATGGGGCTGTTGGAGTTGCTAATAAAAATATTAAAAAGATCATCTAGAAGATGGTTGTTACCTATAAGGATTGGCATGAGATGCTCTATTTTTATTTGTATGGGTATCGTACATTCATTCATACTTCAACAGGGGAAACCTCGTTCTCTCTTGTGTATGGTATGGAAGCAGTGCTCCCCGTTGAGGTCGAGATTCTTCTTTGTGTGTAATAATGGAAACCAAGTTGTCAGGTGCTGAATGTTCCAGAACAGGTTTGACCAGTTGAATTTGATTGAAGAAAATAGAATGACGGCCTTGTGTCATGGTCAGTTATATCAGAAAAGAATGAATAAAGTTTTTGATAAGAAGGTCAAGCCTCATGAATTCAGGGAAGGAGACCTCGTGCTCAGAAAGATCATGTCTTTTAATGTTGATTCTAGGGGAAAGTGGACTCCTAATTGTGAAGGCCCATATGTTGTCAATAAAGTCTTCTCTAGCGGTGCATTGATTCTTGAAACTATGGATGGTGAGGAGTTCCCACGTCCTATGAATGCCGATGCATTCAAGAAATACTTCGCATAAATAAATAAATAAAAGAATGGCTCGCTAAGTTGAAAACCTGAAAGGGCAGCTTAGGAAAAAAGAGCGTCTTGGTAGGCTGAAAACCCAAAAGGGCGGTCTAGGAAAAAGTTAGAGACACAAATTGAATAAATTTTCTCGATAGGTTAAAAACCCGCAGGGGAAACCTAGGTAAAAGGTAGGGATTTCCTCGCAAGTAACTACGTCAGACAAGACTTGATCATTGAAGCAACAATCTTTTCAGATTCTCACCATAATTCAACTGAAGCCTCTGCTCAGGAGTTCAAAGTTGTTAGGGAGAATAGTAATCAATGTATTTCAATGTATTTTTCCATGTATTTACCATTTTCCAAAACTTTGTAATCATCTATGGAGTCTCACCATTTGAAGACTACCATTCTACTAATAAGGTTTGAGCCTTTATCCAATTCTTTGTAGTTCTTATTTTATTTTGTTTACAAAAATTTCATTTATTATTGATAGTAATTTTCAAAGCAAAAAGACTTAAATAATAAAAATGTTTTTGAAAAGAATTTGAAAATTATTTTTTACTTCTGATTCTGTGACTCAAGTGGAACAAAATTAATGATTCCAAGGATGGATGAACTCCAAAGTTTTGAAAAGATCCCCCAAGAGGTATTTTGGGATTACTCTTTCTAATATGCTCATGATCCACTTGTGTTTCATTCCTTGGATAGTTGGATTTCATACCAATTGATATATGGTGCAATGTTGGGCCTGTCATCTTATTTTCCCCAGTTAAGTCTTGGTTCAAATTTTTCTCCAGGTTGATTATTTGGTTTTGGGTTTGCACAGTTTGACGCCTCTATCCCAGATTCTCTAATCACGACTTGACGCAGATTTTTCAGCTGAGTAGCCAGACAAAGGCAGTATCTTTTCTAAGAAGTGTTGAGAGAGCTGTCAAATTTTTGGGTTTTCTCTCGCCAAGTGTTGGGTTTGATTTAAAATCCCCATAATTTTGACTTCCTGCTCCGTTGTTAACTTCTTAGATCCCCAAATGAAGCAAAGATGATACTCCTTTCTAAAAGTTATTATCCCCATGAAGTTTCATAATTTCTCCCTAGAGAAGTTTTCACAACCATTACTCTTGACATTGAAGATTGTATTTGGGCTCCCCTTGACAGTGCGGTGATGTCTTCCCTAGTGAAGTCAATACGGAATCCCCAGTTAAAGTCTAGATGATGTGTCATTGTTTTCCCTAGAGAAGTCTTTATGATATTCTCCGGTGAAGCTAGGAGGAGGATGTTATATCTTTGTAATTGTATTGGTTTATCGCTATCAGATTCTGCCGTGATTATTTTTAAGCGATGTTTCTTCCCAGCGGAGTTAAGTCGTGAAGTAGGAATTTGTTTCCTCAATTGGTGCTTATTCTCTTATGGAATCTTCATCCTGGATGTGATTTAGCCGAGTGTTATCTTTACCCAAGTTGGTTTTGTCTGGTTATTCCCAGTGTTGTATGTCTGTTTTGTCTGCATATACATGATAACATTCATACATTCATACATGCATCATACATAGATGAATTAAAATTCATTGCTAATTCGCATTCATTAATTTGTTGGCATATTACCCTCTTTGAAGAGTTATGTTACCCTCTCTCCAATAGATTGTCAATCTTAAGCAGAGAGTGTATATCCTTTCAATTTCCCCACTGAGTTATCCCTCGTGGAAGAATTTTTCTTTAGTCTTCCTACCCAATTCATTATTTGGATGTGTTATCCCCATTTGAACTTATTCCTCATTGGGTAGTGTCTTGGTTGACTGCTTCACTCTGGACTATTCTTGGTTTGAATGTTGGTTCCCAATAAAAATGTTACTCTGACCTCTCTAGGTTGTGATCCTTGGGTTGAGAATGTGCATTTATTTTGCATGTGAAGACTTTATCTCCTCAGCAAGAATGTATTGGCACTTCCCTAGGAAGTCAGGATTCATTTCCCAGCAGCGTTATCACAATCCTCTTCGTAAACAGGAAGTGGCAGGTCTCTTTATTTGAGCAACTTGTTCTTCCCCAGTAAGTCTATTAATGCTAAAGAAGATGTTTTACCCCAATGGATGGTAGTCTCTTCATTATGGGAGATAGTTTGTTATTGGGATGTTTTACTCTGATGGATAAAGGTCTCTTCATTATGGGAGATAGTTCGTTGAGAAGATGTTTTACTCTAATGGATGGTAGTCTCTTCATTATGGGAGATAGTTTGTTGTTGAGATGTTTTACTCTTATGGATGGTAGTCTCTTCATTAAGGGAGATAATTTTTTGTTGAGATGTTTTACTCTAATGGATGGTAGTCTCTTCATTAAGGGATATAGTTTATTGTTGAGATTTTTACTCCGATGGATGGTAGCCTCTTTATTATGGGAGATAGTTCATTGTTGAGATGTTTTACTCTGATGGATGGTAGTCTCTTCATTAAGGGAGATAGTTTGTTGTTGAGATTTGTACTCAAATGAAAGGTAGTCTCTTCATTATGGGAGATAGTTCATTGTTGAGATTCACTTTTCTCTAAAAAAAGGTTGAGTTGTTCCCATCCATGAGTGCTGGTGTCAATCATATGTTTCCAGTCGTAAGTACTGATGTCAATCATTTGTTACCAACCCTAATATTGTTATTTACTGGTATTATCTTATCGCTTCTATTTGCATCCTTCGGGTCGTTAATTTCCGATCCCCTGTGAGTCAATGTTACTCTATTTTTACTATTCCCTCTAGGAGTAGGTAGTTCGCAGTTATCTGGAAATCATTGGCATACATTACTTTTTCCTTATTTATTGAGTTAGTGGTGCCTTATCTTCTCTTCGGGCTTTACCCCAGCAAAGTTGAGTCTTATGTTCCCCAGCGATTTATTTTTCCTAGTTGGACTCTCTTTTTGATTTATTATTTTATCTTCTTCTTATGTAGTGGTGTTTGTGTTACCTTTGGAGTTGTTTGTTTGCATTCATGATCATAAGCATTTCATAGCATTTTAGGGCCAAAAATAGGGTTTGTTTTGTATTTAAGTATCTCCAATCACGTTGAGACGAAGATTTTAACCTTTGTATCTCCGGATAGAAGACGCTTAAATAAGAGCAGTTGTTATACCCTAATATTTTCCCCTAACATTTCTCATTATCTCATGTCACAATGCATCAAGACACACACGTTACGGTTGTTTCTCTCTTTATCATATCTTTAAGTTTTCTCTTGAGGGATTACCAAGCAACTTGAATTGTGTATCTTGTACATGTGTTATATTAACTAACACCAATATGTGTATATATGTTCCTTTGGATGTTCATATTGTAGGTGACCACAATTGCATTTATCTCACCATCTAATCTAGGGTTTGAGGGGTGATTCTCAATCAAATGGTTCTCTAATGGATTGCAAGAGATAAATCTTCAAAGTCATTTCCATTACATCAAAGATTTATGGTTCAAGGAGCTCTCTCACTTTATTTAGGTCAATACATCCCGAAAGTTGGTGGTGGAATTCATCAAGAAGATTCATAGGTTCATGTGTTTATTTCTATGCCTTCTTCAACAAGCTTCATTGAGACTTAAGCTCCATCTTTGAGTTTGCTTCAAGACAATATCATTTTAAGGCCTCTTATGATTCATCATGATTACTTTTCCAAAAAGTCCAAAAGATTCAAGGTTGATTCAACAAGGTTGACCTAATTGAGAAAATATTATATTCAGTGATGACAAGTGCATAACTCTCTCAATTTTCAACATTTTGAGTTGGTTATTTTTTCTATGGATTCTTATCATCATCTACAATAACCTCTCTTCACATGACAAGATTCAATTGTGCAAGAAAAATCATCAAAAGTTGAAAGGGGTTTCAAGTCATTTTGACACTCTCTGAGTTAGGGTTTGTTGACTTATAAGGACCATATCTTGCTCATTATTTGAGATTTTTTTTATTGGTTCAAAAGCCATGATTATATTTAAAGAGTCCTTAACAAGCTCTCTTCAAAAGTCTAAGGCTAATTTTGAATGGAAGATCACTAAAAGTTGAGAAAGATTACAAGTCTACTTGAAGAACCTTTGAATTCTAGGGTTTGACTTCAAATAATCATAATTTGGTCAATTTTTATCTCATTGATCCCATTCTTTGTCCATGATAATCTTTGAGATGTCTAATACAACTTTGTTTTTATGTCCAAGACTTTAGGATGCTTGGAAAGTGGTTGAAGATTTGAAAAGATTATAGGTCTTTTGTGAATTTCCCCAAATTTGTTCATCGTCTTCCAAAGATCATAACTCTTTCAACTTTTATGATTTTTGAGTGATCTCAAATTCGCATCATTAGTTTTTAACTAGAAGTGAGATTTGCTCATGAATTTTCAAATTACTTTCCAACTTTTTTCTTCTGCTTTTTCTCAAATCGACTAAGCTACAGTTTATATAAATTTTTTGCGAGGGTTCCATTGGAATCGTCTTGAAGAGACGAAGTGAATGACACTGGTTTGAGCTTCTGATTTTACAGTTTTTGAGACCTGCAATTCGTGTGTGGCTGGAGGTTGAAGATGACCAAGGTGTCATCTCTCAACCAATGACAAAGTGCCACGCATTTTTTCAAATATATTTTTTTAATTAATGATCCGGTGATTTATTCTCTAATGTCCATATCATGCACATCGCGCCAGATCCCTTGAATTTGATTACTAACGCGTTTTGACATTGATCCAATGGTCTTCATCTTTTTTACTTTATTTTTATTTTCTGATTTTATATTTTAATTGTTTTAAACTTCAAAAATTCATTAAAAAAAATCATTTTAACTTCTAAAACTCTGAAAAAATTCTCAAAAATACTTTTGATTTTTCTCTTTCTATTTCTCACAATTTAATTTTATGATTTGGTATTTTTTAAGATTTTTCACTTTATTTAAATTGTTTAAATTGTTTAAAAATACTTTTCTTGATTTTTAAATTCTGAAAAAAATACAAAAGGATCCAATGACCTCTTGATAAATATTGGTGACCTCATTTTATTTTTATTTCAGATTTTACTCTTTTTTACAATTTTTGGTTTATTTTTCTTATTTCTTTAAATTTTAAAAAATATTTTCTGACTTTATAAAATTCTGAATTTTTTTGTCGACACTTGTTGACTCATATTTGACTTCTGATATTATTTTAGAATTTTTATTTGGTATTTTAATATACTTTGTGTATTTTACCAATTATTTCTCTTTTATTAATCATTTAAATATTTTTTTATTAAATATTATTTTATTATTTCTGTTTAGTCCTGATTTGGGTGTTATTTTGGGACAAGTTCCTCAACCTCATTGCATCATGGGTGTTGATAGGTTGAAAAAGCAAATCCACTAAAATGGATGAATGATGTTCATGATATTTGAAACCCTAACTTTATCTGATACATCCCTTCCCTCTTCATCTTATCCCTTTCTTACTTGTGCTACACATTATTGGAGAATGATCTACATATCATTTCTCTAACATGTGGTACATAGATTTCTATTTACCGGCCTCAAAATAGGTGTGACTTCAACATAATTCAACTTAGGATTGCTTAATATAGCGCTAAATCTGTCCCAATTCGAAAAATGATCATTCGTGGCCCAAACCTATGTTTGCAAGCCCAAGTATGTTTAATTTGAAACCTTTGACCCAATAACTTTGAGGTTCATTGTTAGAAGGCTTTGATCTTATCAATCCTCTAATGAAATTCATGAACTTTGGTTTAAGTGAATCATTTGAACATCGTTGATCATATGTGGTTGTCTTGAATACTTGAAATGAATGATATACTTGACAAAAAGAAAATGAGACTTGTTGTTGAGAAGCTTTGATTTTTATCAATATTCTAACGAGTTTATAAATGCATGTTTCTAGATGGTCATTCAACTAACCTTTAACTTCTAATTCACTAACAATTGAGTTTACTTTGTGTTTTTTTTACTGTATGTCCTATTTTATGTCTTTACTTTTATGCATCATTTACTTTAGCATTTACTTTTCATGTTATTTTCATCTTTACTCACTTGAGCATTTATCTTTATGTTATTTTATCTTTTCTCATTTGAGCATTTATCTTTATGTCTTTTTTTATTTTGCTCACTTGAGCTTTCTTTTCTTTTTGAAGACACTTAATAACCAACTTGAACATTAAAAAACTTTAAAGTTACTTGGACTATTTGATTACTATCCTTGGCATAATGGAGTTGTGGGCCTCTTGGACTTAGAATTAGAAGCCTTAATACCCTTGGGACCTTGTGACTCTGTTATTATTTTGTCTGAAGTTCTTAGGGTTTACTCCAAGACATTGGGTTGGTTTTCTTTGTGTGCAGGTTATTCTGATTATATCCAATGTCTGTAATTGAGAATTCCTCTGTATACAGTTGTTATTCTTCCAAATTTTTGTTAAGACTTAATGCATTTGAAGCTTGTTATTCTTAAGAGGTTTAGTATCTTTGCTTGTTTTCTTTCAATCCAAAGGATGAGAATTTTACAATGACTTCATATGTCAAATGTTGGCTTCTCGTTGGTTAGATTGTTCTTTTCCTTAGCTTTTACTTTATGTTGTAGGATAGTCCCTTCATCTCCTCCCATCTTCTTTAATTTCAAAAACATTCTTCCTCCTTTTTAAAACTCTTCTTATTTTCTAACTTGAACCGCTTTCATAATAAACTTGGACTTAGGTCCATGCATTTTTTAAAATCTTTTCTTAATCAAATATTAATCAACTTAAACATATTTTGACATTTTTTGTGAGAAGACTAAAAGTCAATCAAACTCATTCAAACCATTTTGCCACTTTGGCTTTTTACTTTAAAACTTTTTCTCAAAAAAGATTAGACTTTTGTCGATTCTTGTAGTGACGCGAGCTACTATACTTCTATGATATGTAGTGAAGTGAGATATTTTCCACTTGGGTGTTGAGTGAGGCTTTGTTGATTTTAAAATCCAAGCTATATCCTCCATTTTGAGATGATGCAAATTCTCCTTTCTCATAATCGTGGGTAGTAAGTATGTTTTCCACTCGGATATGACGATGGTGTCTCTTCTCTTAAAATTGATCAACACACTTGTGTTTTAAAATTTTTAGGTGAACTACGAATACCATGATCCCCTATTTCACGGAAGGTGGTACGTAGGCCATAAAGGTTCGGAATCGCGGCGGGTGCAAAATTGTAAAAAAATACTTCTTTTCTCATCTCCACTATTTATTTTTGTATACACCATTTATAGCCAAAATACACAAATTTTCAAATAGGTTCTTACGGAGTACCATAGATATTTAGGGTGCTAATACCTTCCATTTGCATAACCAGCCCCTGTACCTAGATCCTCTCCCCCTTTTTTGGGTTTATTCGCTCTTTTCCCATTTCCTTTAGAAACAATACAACGTGGTGGTGATTTTTATTTGATCTGTACGAGACAAGTCAATCCAATGGCTTAATATTTACCTCTGGATTTGGTAAACAATGATGGTCCCTTGAAAATAAGTTTAGAGGCGAGATCGACCAGAGAATCTCGGAGTCATTCCTCAATTCATGCACGTAGTCAAAGCATTTTCAAAAAGGGTGCGTTCGACTAAGAGCCAAATGTTTTAAGTTATAAAAGATAATGACGAAAAGACAAAGTAAAGGAGACAAAAAGCGTTTTAAATTGTTAAATATAATGACATAACATTAAAGAAAGGTTGAAAAATAGGTTGGTTCAAACATACATTGCCTTTTCCTGACTCACTTCTCTCGTTCGCTTGGTTACTTTGAGTGACCAGCATGCAGGAATGTGAAAAGTTTGACCCTTTACAAAGTGCACTAAGTGCTTTATTTATAATACACAGAAATAACTACTTTCTAAGCGGGCTTCGTTTCCTTTCATGCCACGTCTTCTTCGTAACTTCCCCTCACGAAACCACGTTCTTTATTGTAACTTCTCTTTATTAATCCATGTTCTCCATTCTGGTGGTCAAAACCATGTTCTCTATTATAACTGTTGAACCCACGTTCTCCCTCCATAATGTTTTGCCTTTACTGTTTAGGCGCATATGGGTCTTTTAACTCTTTTGGGCTTCTCACCTCTCTTGGGCTCAATCCATTCACCATGAACCTTTCTCTAATCGACTGCGCTTACGAAACCCTGGTCGATTGCCTGTGAAATAAACCATGGTCGAAATGCTTATGTATTTGACTCCTCATAATTTAATGCTCTTTAAAGAGCCTTTTCACTTTTGGTTTGGATTTCTCTCTATGAAAATCCCAGCCAAAAAATCCCCCCCCCCCAAAATTTCCTTTTCGACTGAATGAGCAGAAATAGACATTTTAATCCTTTTCTCTTAGTGTAAAGTGATGTCATTAAAATCATGACTTTATTCTTCAAACGTTACATCAGCGATCACACAGCCATTTCCCTACTTTCTAGCTTCAACTTCCTAGGACAATCGTGGCCACCAACTTACCAACTTCCTCGCCTTAGTTGCCATCTGTTTGACACGTGTCGATCATGTGGCCATAATTTTTCCCACTTTCTTCCTAAACTTTTGGTTTCTTTGGAAGTATAAATACCATTTTCAATCCTTCATTTTCTCCTTACGCTTTCTTTGCATCCTTAATCTTTTAGCTTCCAAACTCAGCAAACAAACTCACCTTCGTTTTTTACCCAAAGCTTCTAATCACCTTCCATGGCGTCTCCAAGCCAAGTTGTTGAACACATCAATGCTCCTCATGCAGTTGAACTAGTTTCCACCATGCCCTATGTTCTCACTGTTGACGGGAACACCTTTATGTTGGAACCAAACCCAGCATGCAACATTGCTACTTTTTGTTCGAATTTGTTACTTTCATTTGTCTGCAACAACACTGCATATGATATCATGGGACCTACCCCTGATGAGATTAGGGCACCAAAAAATATGAAAAAATGCTTCCTTGTTCATAGAAGCACAAGGCCCCTTATTTCCCGAAAGTGTCCTTCAGATTTCTCCCATATCTATAGGACCTCGAAAGTTTTTCGCTTCGCTCCTGCTATCAATCAGAACTACATTGCATGGTTAAATAAGGTGGATAAAGTTAAAGATGATGTCTAGAAATCCCAATGCATTTTTGACTTGATTCAACTTTCTAGGGTTGGCCCTAGTTACTACAACTATATGATGACTTATGCCCTCTATTTTTGAGAGAGTTCCACAAACACCTTCCATTTCGCAACTGGTATGCTAACTCCTAAGCTCTTCGACATTGCGGCCATCATTGGCCTTCTCCCTACAAGTGAAACTTTCATCCCTATTGCAGTTGATGAAGACGTTACTCCTTTTGATAAGGACATCATTGGTTTCACCAAATACATGGAGCTTTTTCACGCCAAGGATATCGACACGGTGTCTGATGAAGAGCACATTGCCTTTCTAGCCTTGTGGCTCTCTAAATATATTTTTTGCAGCATTTCTCTGAAGGTGGCCAAATGTTTCATTGTGTTGGCGCATCACCTCCACGTGGGTCGAAACACTTATTTGAGAGAACTCATCCTGGGGTCGCTTTATGAATCACTCAGTGTGGAGGTCGACCAGATGACCTCTCTTGCACCAACTACCAACTATCTGCTTCCTGGGCCATTTTTGCTGCCGCAATTATGGCCAAATGTCACCTTGGGGATCAGCTTAAATTTAAGCTTTCAGAAGCACAGGAGGCATTCTTTGCCAGTCGTGCCATTGAAGGTCCTCGTCTTGTTGCAATGATGCCTTCCAACAACGAACTGAGTCGATAAGAGGTGCTTGAAATGTGCTTGAAGTTTTTCTTCAGGTGTATCTCTTTTCACCCAAGTATGGTGCCATTTTCTTCAATACCATATGGTCTTGAATGGTTTACTCGGTCATTTCCCCCTGCTGAGCCAACGCATGTCCCTGAATCTAAATCCATTTGGCATGCTTTTTTGACCCCAAGGCTTATAGCGTCTAGGGTGGGTGCTAATGATGGGGTAACACTTTTGTTACCAACCCAATCTGGTGACTAGGCAATTTGGTTTATGTTAACCTTTTCCTCGTAGATTTTATAAGCCCTCAAACGCGATGTGCCTTTCGTCTCAAAGCTACAGAGAAGCAGAGTCCACTCAACGCCTCCAACATTTTGCTGCTGACGTTCCTAACCTGAACTTCGTCACCTTCGAACCTCTCTTATATACAATGAAGGATTTTTTTTATTGGTGGACCGTGAGGTTTGTACAAAAAAATAGGAACCTCAAGTCCTTCAAGCATCGATTGGCCAACGCTTTCGAGGATATGAATTAGCAATTTAAGAAAGTTATGACTTACTATTGTGACTGTCGCTCACTTTATTTTTTTTCTCGCTTCTTCATGCTTCGACCGTTAAACTTTGTCTTGTGCTTTTGTTTTCCTCAACAGTTGAGCCAAGAAGCGTGTTAGGGGTATTGTTAGTAGTGAAGTTGTTTCTGCTTCTGCTTAAGAAGCTCCTGTAACTTCCTCTCAGGTAATCTATCAATTTTGGTGTTCTCTTAACTAATTTTATCCTCTGTATAACACGTTGATTATGTCAACCCATTTGCAGGCTGCTGAAGCCCATGTTGTTGTCCCTTCTGGACCATCTCCAAAGAGGCTAAAACACTCTTACCATGAAGAGAAGCACATGGACAACATGCCTTCGGCTGTTATCCCCTCCTAATCCAAAAAGTATCGGTCGAATCGATATGAAGACATTTCAAAACAAACTACTTCTTCCATTATGTCTGCTCCAGTGGTTGAAAAAATACGAGTCATGCAACCAGCTTCTACTCGTCCAGAGAGAATTAATTCTAGCCCTAAAGGGGACTCTCAGGTATCTTTCTTTTCCCAACACTCATTTCCTTTTCAAGATTGCTTGCTCCTTTTTAGTTGTGTCTTTACTTGTCTCTGTTTGTTTTAACGACCAACCGTCAAATCTAAACAGCATCCCACCAAGCTCATTTTAAGGACTTTGAAGGGGAAAAAGAAAACGATTGTGATTATGTCAGATAGTGAACCTACTTGTTGTACCCCAAAATTTTCCCTCCCATATTTTTCAAAACATGTCAAGAATCATCTCCAAGCTGTTTAAGATGGCTCAAGAGTTGGACAGTCAAATCATCTCCTAAGGCAATCAATTCAAAATTAGGGTTTTGTGTTACATCAAGGTCCTTGAATCCAAATGACCTCAAGTTCTCACCAATGTGCTAATATGTTCTCAATTTCATCCATGTAAAATTTCAAGCCTTGCAGAGAAAGCTTGGTCAGTGAGTTGCTAAAGAGGCCCAAAAATCGATTGTGCTAGGACAAAAGTCAAATGTGACCTACAAATAGTCAAACCTCAAGATTTTTTGTCAACATTCTAATTTTGAAGGATAATTAATCATTTGATCAAGGGTTGATCATGATTAATCAAGGATTGCTCAAGATTCATCAAGATTCAAAAGTTGCTAAATTAGGGTTTTGTAGGAAAAGTCAACTCAACTTTGACCAAGCATAAAATTCTCATACTTTATGAGCAATGACCCATCCAAAGCTCATTTTGAAGAAGCTGCAATTTCCTACAATCCATCTTCACACCCCAAGATCAGGAAAGGCACTCACAAAAAGTTATAAATTTGGACATTATAGGTCATTTTTGAAAGTCAACAAAAACACCTTTTTTTCCAAAGCTTATAACTTGAGCATGGAATATAAAAATGAGATGACACCAAACGGGTTGGTTAGAAGACATCTTAAGGTTTCTAAAAAGTCCAAGAACACCTCCAAAAGTTCAAAATTGAAGAAGTTATGCATTGTTGAAGTTGGGCATTTTTCCAAAAGTGCCAAAAGTCAACTATCCTCAAAACTCCAATTTTTGACAAAAGGGCCCACTTTTTTCCACTTGATTTGGTCTTGTCACACCACACACGTGTCCTATCCTCAATTTCATGACCAATTATTAATTTTTCTATTTTATTTGATTCTTATTGATTTAATTCATTTTTAATCAATTTAAATCAAAATAAAATCGAAATCTTAATAGCTTGGTATCTTTGTGATCATTACAGCTTTCAAATATCATGATACACCAAATCAAATTCGTATCAAGCATTATTATGAACAAAATCTTGGATTTGGCATAATTTTGGAAGCTTTGTTAATGTAGATCATATCATATCTTGAATCTTCAATGCACAAGGATTGGAGGCCCAAAGTTTAACCTAATGCAATCCCTTATACACACACAAGCCAAATACATACAAAAACGACTTGAAGCTGCCCAAAATCAAGAAACAAAAACTAAAAAAAGTTTGAAAAAGTGTGAGATCAAAATCTTGGTTAGAGCTCGATTCAATCCAAAATCTCAACGTAGCTTCCTTGCCTGACATCAAGTGGAGCTAAAGCAATCAAAACCAAGCCTTGAGACCTCCTAAACAGCGCTGTAAGTACTCAAGAACATAGCCCTATGCACAAATTCACAACCTTGGATTCTTGCATCTTTTTGCCTAAATATTTGTATATTCATACTTTTCGTTGCATTCTGAAACTTTTGGCATAATTGAATTGCATTTTCATAGCCTGTATAGCCATGCCCGAAGCTAGGGTTTTGTTTCTTTGTTTTTAGGCATTTTGATTTCAGGGAAAATTAGAATAAATCATGGGCATAAATGGAATCAGTGGAAGGAGACGAGCATGATGACGTTCTTAAAACTCGTTTCCATGGCCTAGGATGAATTTTGGAAGCAAGCCACAAATCTTCCTGCGGATAAAAATCCGCAGGTAAGAAAACCAGGGTTTTGTTGGAGAAGACGACTAGGTGTCTTCCCCTGATTGGCCCGTTTAAATTATTCGTGCTATTTTTATTTTTGTTCCAGGCATAATTGTTTGTTTTATATATAATGATTGATGTTTAATATAATAACAAACAAGCATCATGGCTCAGTTGGTGGAAGCGTGAGTGGAAAGGCCTATGGGACCTGGGTTCGAATCCCAGGTCCCCCAATGCATTTGTTTTCTTTTTCTTCAGGTACTCTCATGCAATGCTCAAAATGTAGTCCACCATATGCCTCAAAGATCCAGGCGCCAGATGGCCTCCTGGCCAAATCTGAAGACTAGGATTGAAGGACCATCATATGTCCAGGTCAACAGGCGCATATGGAATCAACAAAGTCAAAGCAGGCTGGAACGAAAATGGGCCTCTGAGATGCTGATTCTACCTCCAGTTTGGGCTCATACCCCCCATTTGGTTTATTTTCTATTTCTTTTCATATTTCTTTTTTTCATTTAATTTTTTTATTAATTATTATTATTTACACTAACCAATTTATTTTTCTTAATAAAATCAGAAAATATAAAAAAATATTATTTTTATTTATAAATTTAATTTCATCACTTTATTTTTGTAAATAAACATTAATCAATTAATTTAGTTTTTAATTAGGTACAATTTTAATATTTTTTGCAATAAATTAAAATTAATGTAGAATTAGGTTTTTAATAATTTTAATCGTTTTTATTTTTATTTCCTTAAATATAAAAAACCCAAAAATATATTTTTTATTTAATTAATTAATTAACTTAAGTTTAATTTAATTAAATTCAAAAATAACAAAACATGCTTTCTTTAATGAAAAGGGTCAAAACCCTAAAAATGCGTCGTTTAATTTTTCGCACGCGATCCATATTTCCAATATTGTAATTGCTCCCAGCATGTAATAAATTTTAATTAGGACTTTAATTATTTATCGTTTTATTTTACTTTCCACAATTTAAATTAAAGGGTTTGTTTTTGGCGATGTAAATACCCGACGCCTTGTAATAGTTTAGATTTACTTTCCGCAAATTTAATTTCCGCAACTATTAACTATTAGATGTTTGATAAATAGGGAATGCGTGACAAGATCAATCTTTAATCTAAAATCAACATAGCTCACCCATGACATGTACAGATAAAATTAACTGAACTAACACACTCGCACATGCCACTCTTAGGGTACACCTCACTTGGTTGCCCTCGAACGTGGTCATTGAGTATAGGAAGTTTTAGAGGTCACCCTCTTGTCCAAAGATCATAAGTTGCCTCGAAATGGTTGCCTCGGATAAAATGATCTAAGACATTAGGGTTACCGCTAAGGCATCCTAACATTGCTTTAGTGACCACACGTCCCTTAATCGAATTGACCCTTAAACTCCAACGGTGCTACCTACTCCTCAATAGTGAGATAGCATGGTAGAAAGGACATTAGCACAGTTTAATTCCTTTTTCGAGTAGGTAGATGGTTCTTAAGTACTTGCTCCTTTTAAAACAAAACAAAAAATTTTCGCACTTACACCCCCTTTCAAAACAAAAACTCTTTCAAACCCACAGACACAAAGAAAAGCAAACTTTTGAAAACACAATGAGCAAGTACCTAAGAGCCCGTGGATAACCACGGATAGAAAGGGTGCTAACACCTTCCCTTTCTATAATCTACCTCCCGAACCCGAGAAATATCTCAAAAAGGAATTTTTATGTGCTTTTGTCCTTTCCTTGTTGGATAAAATAAAAGACGGTGGCGACTCTTGCTTACCGCGACATTTTGCAAAAACAAACGCAAACGCAAACCAGCATTCCAAAAACAGTCAGTTCTCTTCCCACCGTATCACACTACTAATAGCGATCTCAATTCTCCCGTCGATTAGGTGGACCCTGAGTATTCTCCCATCAGTGAAGGAGTGTGTTGTACCCCAAAATTTCCCCTCCCTTTTGTTTACAGTGATTTCTAGTAAACAACCGCTAGTCTTCCAATTTACTAATTATTATTGGTTACTTGTAGGATCGACTAGATTGATCCTAGAACACATGTGTCATAACTCATTTTTATGTTCATATCTAATATGTTGATAGACTTATATTGTATGTTAAGTTCGAATACGTCTTAGGAAAGATTTCTAAAATGGTCTATAGGAATAAACTAACTGAATGTAGGCAAGAAAGGCTTCGAATTAGACTTGGGCTTGAATGTAAAGATAAGTTTTTGACTAAAAGGATAAAGTAAAAGTAAAGTTTCTAACGAAGTGACTGTGTTTAAATGCAAGTAAAATAAGGAAATCGAAGGATTTAAAGGGTAAGGAAATGCAAGTAAATCGAAAGATTTAAAGGGCAAGGAAATGTTGTAATGCAAGGAAATCGAAAGATTTAAAGGGAAAAAATACGGTAATGGCGAACTAAATATAACAAGACTTGTATTGAAATTGTAAAAAAGTAATGATGTTCAATACGTACATTATATCTTCTGACTCGTTTTCCTTAATTCACGGAAGTTTGAGTATTTTGATACCTTTTAGTACATAAAAGTGAACATCTTAAATCTAACATAAGAACATCTATTTATAGTGTCTTGACCCTAACGGCCCTATTCTAAAATGACGCCACGTTCGAAGCATGCAGGCTTCGTATGTTTGTTGACTTCCACGTGTCTCCTAGAATGGCGCTCTTTATTTGAAATTCGAAATTTGTACCAATCGAAGCATCTTGTTCTTTCGTTGCTTTCGAAATAACCCAATTACCTGGACCGTTTCCAATTTCTGGCACCCTTGCATAAAGGAGCTCTTTATAATTCGAACACTAAAAAAGTCCAAATCGAAATCTGCTGGAAATCGAATAATCCTTTAACATAATGACTCCATATCTCCCACCAATATCCAATATTGATATTAATCTCCTTAGGTACTTTATTCGAAATATTATTTTGATAGTGGTTTCTTCCTTATTCGAAATAGCCAGCTAACAAATTGCCCCCCAAGAACATGTATTTCGACATATATAAAGAAATACTTGTTTTTGGACTCATCCAGGCTATTTCGAGAGTATCAAAAACTCATGATGATCATACTGTACACGATGGCAGAGTAAGCGTCCTACTTTCTGCAAAAACGTCCAATCACCATTATATTTTTTATTATCCTGTAGTGATTCTGACCTCTTGTAAGCATGGCTTATACCTTTTTAAGTATTTCCCATTTACCCTCAAGATTCTTCTATCTTCTGCTAATTCTTCTATTTCATAAGCATTATTCGAAAATGTTTTCAAAACTCGAAAGGGACCCTCCCAATAGGGTGACCATTTACCTAATAATCTGTTCTTTTTATCCATAGGCAATATAACTTTCCATACCAGGTCATTGGTTGAGAACAACTTACTTTTAACTCTCTTGTTGTATGCTCTGGCTACTCTTTCTTTCTGTCTTCTCATAACTTCTAAAGCATGTAGCCTATCTTCATCCACGTCCACTAATTCATTCATCATCATTTCCCAATATTGATCAGTTGGTATTTCATTTTGTCTTTGGATTCTTACTAATTGTAAGTGTATTTTGACTGGCAACACTGCATCATGTCCAAAGGTAAGTCGAAATGGAGTAGTATTCGTTGCTTCTTTAGGAGATGTTCGACATGCCCACAAAGCTTGGTCCAAAGTTTTGTGCCAATTTCTTGGCTTTCGACCTACATGTTTCTTTATCAAACCTATTATGACTTTATTGGCTTCTTCTACTTGTCCATTAGCTTGAGCATAGTAAGGAGTTTACGTGAGTAATTTAAATCCCATTTCTTTTGCAAACTCTTGCATTTTTCGCCCTGTGAAAACTGAACCTTGATCTGTTGTAATACTTTCTGGTATTCCGAACCTGTAAATTATTTTCCTCTGGATAAATTCCATAATGACCTCTTGATCAACGTTCACTAGAGGAATTGCTTCGATCCATTTTGTAAAATAATCTATACCCACAAGGATATATTTATGTCCTTTGGATGATGCTGGTCGAATTTCACCAATTAGATCTAATGCGCATCCTCTAAAAGGCCAAGGCTTAACAATTGAATGTAACTCACTTGCAGGAGCATGTTGAATACCTGCATGAACTTGGCATTGTTCGCAACCTTTAGCAAATTATATGCAGTCTTTGAGCATAGTGGGCCAATACATTCCATATAGAAACAACAACCATTTCATTTTGTGACCTGCTTGATGTGCCCCACATGCCCCACTGTGCACACTGGATACTGCTAAATATGCCTCATTTTCTCCTAAACACTTGAGTAATATACCTTCTGGGGTTTTCTTAAAAAGTTCATTTCCTATTAGGACATAAGACAATGCCCTATATTTGATCTTTTTCTCTGTAATCACTGAAGGTTCTTTCAGATAATTTACTATGGGACTTCTCCAATCTGTATCTGCCAAAGTATCAATATTCAGAATTTTGAATTCTTTCTAATCTGCATAACCCAGTTTCGAATTTTCCAAGTCTAATGGTGATAATTTGGTAGCCATTATTCTGCCTCTTGTTTCTATGAGATATTAGAGTTTTTCTCTAGATGTCTTATATCCTGAAGCTATTTGAGCCAAGTCATTTGCCTCCTGATTATCAATTCTGGGAATATGTTTTATATCTACATATTCAAATTTCTTGAGTAATTTGTTAGCAATAACAAAGTACATGATCAAATTTTCCTTGATACATTTGTATTCTTTGGTTATCTGTTTGATGACCAGCTCTGAGTCTCCCCTAATTTCGACTCTAGTTGCCCCCAACTCTAATAAAGCTTCAAGTCCAACAATTAATGCTTCATACTCAGCTTCGTTGTTCGAACAAGGAGGGCCTTCTAACTTGTACTTGAATTTTGTTGGAATTCCCTCAGGAGAAATTATAAGGACTCCAACACCACTTCCATGTTTATGTGTTGACCCATCGAAGGATAATTTCCAAGGTTGGATCTCAACATAATCTAACATGAAGTCCTCACTCACAAAGTGATCCACTATGAAATCTGAAACTACTTGTCCTTTCATAGCTTTTAAAGGCTTGAAGGTCAAATTGTACTCAGTGAGCGCTAAGGCCCATTTGCCAATCCTGCTGTGCATGATTGGTTTTGAAAGCATATGTTTAATAACATCAAAGTGAGATGAAACATAAACATCAACTGGTTTAATATAATATTTAAGTTTTGTACAAGAGAAATACAGACAGAGGCATAGTTTTTCAATGCTACTATACTTAGCCTCTGCTTTATTTAGGACCCTACTAAGATAATAGATGGCTCTTTCGACGCCATCATCATTTTCTTGGGCCAACATACTACCTATAGTTACATTGGAGGCAGAGATGTACAGCCTCATTGGTTTATCTTTAGAAGGGGGTGCAAGTATAGGAGGATGCATCAAATAAGCTTTGATTTTCTTGAATGCCTCCTGATGTTGCACAGTCCATTCAAAATTCCCTTGGTTGAGACGGAGGAGTGGAGCGAAAGCTTGAGTTCGCCCACTCAAATTAGATATGAATCTCCTTAAAAAGTTAGTTTTACCCAATAGAGATTGCAACTCTTTCTTTGTTGAAGGAGGTTTCGTCTCCATAATAGCCTTCGTCTTGTTCAAGTTAATTTCGATCCCCTTCTTGTGGACCACAAAGCCTAGGAAATCCCCAGCCTGAACAAAGAAAGCACATTTAAGAGGATTCATTTTTAAGCCATGTTTTCTCATTCTTTCGAATGACTGGCAAAGGTGAGTCAAATGATCCTCATCAGAAATAGATTTGACTACTATGTCATCTATATAAATCTGCATAAATGACTCAATGAAATCATGAAAAATAGTGTTCATTGCCCTCTGATATGTTGCCCCAGCATTTTTTAGTCCAAAGGGCATAACTACCCATTCATAAGTGCCTAAGGCGCCTGGACATCTGAATGCAGTTTTGGGAACATCATCCTCAGCAATAAAAATATGATTATACCCAGAGTATCCATCTAACATACTTAGGTATTCGAAACCCGCAGCAGAATCAATTAGCATTTCTGCTATAGGCATGGAATATTCATCTTTTGGGGTGGCAGTGTTTAAATCCCTAAAATCTATGCAAATTCGTAAAGAGCCATTTTTCTTAATAACAGGTACAATGTTAGCAAGCCATTCTACATAACTTGTGGTCATGATAAATTTGCATCAAATGAGTCGTTCCACCTCTGCCTTTATTTTTGAGAGGATTTCTAGAGCGAACCGTCTAGGCATCTGTTTGATGGGCTTCTTGCCATCCTTGATTGGAAGCCTATGTTCTACTAGTTCCCTCTTTAAACGAGGCATTTCATCATAGTCCCAGGCGAAGCAATCTCTGTTTCGTTAGAGTATTTCAACCACTTTGCCTTTTAAATTGGGACTAAGTTTCGCACTGATGTATGTAATCCTTTTTTCAACACCATCCCCAATATCAACTTCCTCCAAAGGATCTTGGGCCAGCATCTTAGCGCTTGATGACTCTGGATCCTTTTCGAACCCCAAGGGCTCTTGATCATAAATGGCATCTAGTCTTTGATCCATCAGCTCAGAAGTTTGTCCATCACATGGTAAGGATGAATGGTTTCGTTCAGGATTTGCTATTTCTTTTTTGTCTATGGCTTCGACAACCATGTTTTGTATTTCGGCTTCGAGAGCCGTTCTTCGTTTATTCTCAGCCAAATAGGCCAAAATCTTTTGGTAGTAATTCGATTCAGTCATAATAACCTTCGCTTGCCCAGCCAGTTGGTTGTATCATCGAAGTCTCTCCATCTTTCTCAGTCACCTGCCCATCCCACATGATTTCCCTATCCCATTGGAATCCATTGAGACGCAAGGTTAGGGAATAATAAGCGTTCTCATTTGGCTCGAAATATTCCTCAGGTGGGTGACATGGCCCAATGTTGGCCATATTTCTGTCGAAATTTCTTTTGTCCGCATTGTTGATTTCTGCTATATAGTAACTTTGGTCTGCTTCTATATTCTCAACAATACCATCATCTCTCCACAACACCAGCCTTTGATGCATTGAAGAAGGTACTGCTCCAACTCCATGGATCCATTCCCTGCCAAACAATAGATTGTAATTTGCTTTTGCAGCAATGACCATAAACATTGTTGGCCTTGTGAGGGAACCAACTGTCAGGTTAACTTGTATTACTCCCAAAGTCTGGCCAACCTTCCCTTCATAATTTGAAAGCACCATGTTGTGAGGTCTAACATCTGAATCTTGCATTCCTATTCTCTTTAGCATGAATTAGGGCATCAGATTGACAGCAGCTCCACCATCTACCAGAACCTTGTTCACACCATATTGTTCCACATTTGCCCTGATGAATAAGGGTTTGAGATGGTTTTTCATTCCTTCGTATGGCTTTTCAAAGAAAGCATTCTGCTCTTCGACCGCTCCATTGTTCATCACATAATAGCATACTGGCCTATGTCTGGCCATTTCGTCCTCATCAGTCTCCTCATCAGCATAAACCTCTGTTTCCTGATTGTACTCACAAGGCAGCACCAAAACTACATTGCAGTTTGCATTGAAGAAGGATTCCCCCTCAGATTCGAAGGCATCAGTCATCAAGTCCTCTTCGTTTGCAGCTTCCTTCTGAGTCCTATTTTCTTTAGCGTCCTTCTATGGAGAAGAAAGTTTCCTGGACACTGGGGGTTTGCCCCCAGTCTGGTTCAGTGATGTTGGGTTATTGGTACTGGATTCTCCTACTCCTGTAGGTTTCGAATCCCTTGCAGCTTTTTGGTTTCTCTGGTGTCTGCGCCACTGAGAGCGAGACATTGGGTTTCTGCCTTTATAATTCTCCAATCTTATTTCTTCCCTCCTGTTTGAATTGAATTTCCTCCTGTAAGCCATTGCAGTCCTGCCTCCTCGATCGAAACTGCGCCACTTTCTTTTTCCCTTATCAGCATTCACTTGCAGCCATCTGTCAGTGGGGATTTCTGCAGGTAGTTTAAAGGAAACTCTCTTTGCTCCCCTGGGATAAGGACTATCTGGCCTCCTTGGCAAACTTCTGGCTGTGCTAACAAGATTCGAAGGCATTCCGCCTTGGTGCCCTCAGCCTGACGCAAATGGAATTCTCTCGAATGCTTCAGCCATTTCCTTATCATACACTGCTACACATCTGGGACATATTAAGCATTGTGTTCCAATCTTATGGCAACGAACCAGGAATTCGAGCAGACTTTCATCAGCTTTTGGATAGACTTTGTATAGTTGGTTGTCTTGCCTCCAGTTGACTCATGTTCGTTCACGCTGGGCCCTTTCGAATTCAGCAGCAATTTTGGGGTTGTAGATGATACTGCACCTTGGGCATAGCAACTTTTCCTGATTTTTCTTATGACAGTGGAAGAGGTATTCACGCAAACCTGCGTCCTTTCTAGGTAAGTTATCTCTTATTTGTTCTCTTTCCCTCTCCAAACAGCGTTCTACTTCTTCCATTTTAGTGTTAGGCTGTTCGAAGTCCACCATATTCACTCCCAGCATTTGGTCATCAGAAATTTTGACTTCTTCAAATTTCATCCTAAGACCTTCAGTGGCCTTATCCAATTTTCTATCACTTAATATCTTTGCTTTGAGCACCTTTGGGAGGTCATCAGTAGCCTCTATTTTGTTTTTGATCAATGGGAGGCCATCAGTAGCCTCTCTTTTGTTTTTGATCAATGGGAAGCCATCAGTAGCCTCTCTTTCGTTTTCGATTAAGATGAAGTCCCCATCCTCTTCGAATTCCTCCTTCGACTCAACTTTCCCCTCAGCAATTTCCACCACATTGATTTCTAGAGGTTCAGCATAGTTAGTCTCCGCCATCAGCAACGGATCAGTATCAACTTTCATTGGATTTTTTCCCTTGTCTGAGAACTTCAACCTGCCATCTTTGATTGCATTCGGTATCAGATCCCTGAAAAGAAAACATTGTGAGGTTTTATGGCCTAAAAAGTTGTGATATTTACAAAAGCCCCTCTTTTTCCTTTGTTCCAACGGAGGAACCTTAAGGTTAGGAGGAACTATTAACTGGCCATCTTTAACAAGTAGATCAAATATCTCATCACATTTAGTTATATTGAAAGTATATATTTTCTTGGGGAATTTATCATTCCTTTCACTTTCGACAGAATCCTTTCCATTGGAAGGAAGTAGAACTTTGCAAGCATAAGGGGGTGCTTCTTTTAGTTCTGCAAGATCTATTTCGAACTGATCGAAATCATAAGGGTCTTGAGGACCATCTATGTTTTCCTCTTCAGCCTCTATGTAGGCTATTCTCTCTTTCTTATGATTTTTACTAGCCCTGGCTTTTTCAGCTTTTAACCTTTCGACCTGACGCACTCTGTCTGCTAGTTGGGCCATATCTATAAGATAATGTGTATCCAATTTCTTTCGAATGGAATAATCTAGACCCCCAGCAGCCATTTCTACTAATTCATGTTCAGGGACCACTGCGAAGCATCTGGATTTTAATAAACGGAATCTATTCAAATATTCATCTATTGGTTCCATGAATTTTCTCTTAATGCTTGCTAGTTCCTTGAGACTGATTTTAGACTAACCCATGTAAAATTGTTCATGGAAAAGTCTTTCTAAATAAGGCCATGTGTCCACAGATCCAGGGAGCAAGGTGGTGAACCAAGTGAAAGCATTCTTTGTTAAAGAACTTGGGAAGTATTTTATCCTAAGATTTTCATGATTTGCTATATCTCCTGCTTCTGTTAAATATCTTTCTATATGTTCCACTGTTGATTCACTTGTATCTCCAGTAAATTTCGTGAATTTAGGAACTTTAACGCCCTTGGGTAATTCTGTTTGCAAAACATAATCTATAATAGGAGATGTGTAATTTGGCCTCCTAAATCCTGAATTTAAACCATTTTGGGCCATTATTCTTTCAATCATGGTGGTGAGGTTATTTTCTGCCACTAAATTGTCATTCCTAATTCTATGAACAATTTCGTCTGCATTTTGGTCACTATTCACCATCATTATAGGTCTAGGCTGTTCATTCTGAACTTCCTGAACTCCATGGTCTCTTAATCTTACCCCTATATTTCTTTCTTCGACCACTTGTACAGGGGGTCGAATTTGTTTAATTATGGGTTCTTCATTTTGAATTACCTCTGGGTTTTTGCTTACGCCTTGCAGGCGTATTAGGGGCACCAAAAAAATATGCTATTCTGGCCATCTGGGCAGCATTTTCTTGGTTTGTTCTATTTATATTCTGGATTAGGGGATTGAAAATAGCATTCATTTCGCGGGCTAAGATTCCTATCATATCATGATTGCTATCATCCATCTGTTGTCTAAGCGCTGCCTGACTATTAGTTGTAAGAGTAGGCAATTGGACGAAGTTTCCTCTATTCTGGAAATTTGTACCCAAATGGTTCATTCCCGAACCAGATCCTTGGAGTGGGGACGGAGTTGTTGTATTATGTAACCCTTCCATAAACGAAGTTGGCATCCCATACTGAGGATTTCTAGGTCTCAAACGTTCGAAACCTGGAGGCCTAGGGGGGTTGAATACTGTTGATTCCCTATGTGTGGCGCAGTTTTCACTGAAGACATGTTTGATGGCATGTCTAATATACTTACTGGGATCGTATTCGAACTTCCAACAGGAATGGCATTGGAGGCATCAATCGAACTTGAAATGATTGTTGCAGCCCCCTGTGGGGGATTCTGTACCCCATCTTGGTTTGTTGGATTAACCATTGTTTTAGTACGTTGTTTTCTGGGTATATGTGGATTGTTATTCTTTATTTTGCCGCTTCGAAGGTTCATGTACCGAAACGCGCTCCACACTCATAAAATCCTAAAACTTCTCTAATATGTTTGATAAAACTTTTTGTTATGACACTGTCCCACCAGGTGTGCCAATTTGTTTACAGTGATTTCTAGTAAACAACCGCTAGTCTTCCAATTTACTAATTATTATTGGTTACTTTCAGGATTGACTAGATTGATCCTAGAACACATGTGTCATAACTCATTTTTATGTTCATATCTATTATGTTGATAAACTTATATTGTATGTTAAGTTCGAATACGTATTAGGAAAGATTTCTAAAATGGTCTATAGGAATAAACTAACTGAATGTAGGCAGGAAAGGCTTCGAATTAGACTTGGGCTTGAATGTAAAGATAAGTGTTTGACTAAAAGGATAAAGTAAAAGTAAAGTTTCTAACGAAGTGACTGTGTTTAAAGGCAAGTAAAACAAGGAAATGCAAGGAAATCGAAGGATTTAAAGGGTAAGGAAATGCAAGTAAATCGAAAGATTTAAAGGGCAAGGAAATGCTGTAATGCAAGGAAATCGAAAGATTTAAAGGGCAGAAATATTGTAATAGCGAACTAAATATAACAAGACTTGTATTGAAATTGTAAAAAAGTAATGATGTTCAATACGTACATTGTATCTTCTGACTCGTTTTCCTTAATTCACGGAAGTTTGAGTATTTTGAGATCTTTTAGTACATAAAAGTGAACATCTTAAATCTAACATAAGAACACCTATTTATAGTGTCTTGACCCTAACGGCCCTATTCTAAAATCACGCCACGTTCGAAGCATGCAGGCTTCGTATGTTTGCTGACTTCCACGCGTCTCCTAGAATGGCGCTCTTTATTTGAAATTCGAAATCTGTACCAATCGAAGCATCTTGTTCTTTCGTTGCTTTCGAAATAACCCAATTACCTGGACCGTTTCCAATTTCTGGCACCCTTGCATAAAGGAGCTCTTTATAATTCAAACACTAAAAAAGTCCAAATCGAAATCTGCTGGAAATCGAATAATCCTTCAACATAATGACTCCATATCTCCCACCAATATCCAATATTGATATTAATCTCCTTAGGTACTTTATTCGAAATATTATTTTGATAGTGGTTTCTTCCTTATTCAAAATAGCCAGCTAACACCTTTTTACTCAACACATGCCCATTGAGGTCCCCAACTTGCCCAAGGATGACCAAGAATTGACCAGACAAATTCTCCTCCTAAGGTAATGAACCTCTGACTAGGGTTTCAACTTTCATCAAGATATGAGAGCTTAAATGGTATCGAATGTTTTCCATGGTCCTAATTTTCCTTCAAGTTTTCCCATGACAAATTGCATGCCTTGCATTACAAGTTTGCTCAGTCAATTGCTCAAATGCCTGAAAATTAACTATATTAGGTCAAAAGTCAACTGTGGCCTATATATAGTCAAACTTCAAGATTTTTGGTCAACTTAAACATTTTGAAGTGATATCCATCATTTGATCAAGGTTTGATCATGATTCCTCAAGAAATTCTCCTAATTCATCAAAAGTCAAGAATTGCTAATTAGGGTTTTTATAGAAAAAGTCAGTGAAACTTTGACCAGGCATAACTTTCACATACTTCATCCATTTTTCCCCAACCAAATCTCATTTCGAATAGAATCCAGTTCCTTACAACTTCTTTTCGTCCCTCAAGTTCAAGAGATGCACCATTTGAAAGATACAAGTTCATACATTACAGGTCACTTTCAAAAAGTCAACAAAAGCCACTTTTTTCCAAGACCTTTTACATCAAGATAAAATCTTCTAATGCAAAATTAATAAAAATAGGGATTGAAGTAGACATCATGTGATTTCCAAAAAGTCTAATATCATCATCATAAGATGAAAATTGATAAAGTTATGGCTTTCCCAAGTTGGGAAATTTTGGAAAAATTTCAAGAAATGTGCAATGTGCAAACTTGACCTTTTAAGGAAATGGCTAAACTTTTTGGACTTCAAACACTTTCATGACATTATGAAGGGCCTCTAAAATCACTTTTGCATGCCTTTGATTTTATTTGCATTTATTTTGATTTTTATTCAATTTAAAATTAAATAAATACAAGATAAATGCATAAAATGATAGGTTATTATTTTGGACATTTGGGCTAATGTGTTGGGTCAGCCTTGGGCCCATAATTTCGTGCAAAATGTGTCCAGGTTCATGTACCAAGCAAAGATGGCAAGAATCACACAAAAATGGATAGTTTTCAAATTGTGATTTTAGTTTTAAAACCATAAGTTAATGCTCGATTCTTTCCATGCTAGACTACTCTCCTCACTCCTCTATAAATATAGGGTCATACAAGCTTGAAAGGCCGCGAGGACACAGCTTCAAGAATCCATACAAATTTTGCAAAAAATCACATAAATTACCCAAATTCAAACATACAACTCCAGCTTCCCTCGTGCCAAACTAACCATACCACTCAACTCCTGACGTTCCCAGGAGATCATTTCAACCGTTTTCCAAGCCAAACATACGCCAAAACACCCTCACCGTATCTCTCTGATTGGTAACTTTTTCTTGATCTCAAACTCTCAATACGTGTTATTTAAATCCATATGAAGCATGTATTTGTATTATTGATGATATTTGTGTGCATTCTAACGTTTTACATGAGAAGCTAGAGTTCATAATCACTTTATGCCATGGATGACCGTCATTAGGGTTTCAAGCTCGAACCCAATGATGCGTGAAGATTTATCAATTTTAGAGGCCACAATAGTGATCGGGAGACTTTTTAAGGCAGGCTGCGTTGTTTGTTTTTCTGTTTGGTTTAATTTTCAGGTGAGCCCATCGGAGAAGACGGTGGAAACCACCAGCTCCGGTGGTTGGACTGGTTGGCTCTGATTCAAAGGGCTAGCATGGCTGTTATTCACGATCCCATTGGCTAGATCCAGACAGATAATCCCTCTCTCCGCTCGTGATTGGTCCATTTGAATATTACAGGGACCCACTGAAGGGCACGCATGACAACTCAGCCATTTGATTGGTTTTCATATTATATTGTTTTTCTTTGTTTATATGCATGAATGAGCAGGATGGCCAGATGGTAAGAGTGCAAGCGTGTGAGGGAAGGGACCTGGGTTCGATCTCAGGTCCAGGAATTTTCTATTTTTATTAACATTTCTTGCAGGATCCAATGAATTGCATCTCCATACGTCTACCATGCATCTCTAGATCCCATCCATCAGATCACCACAAGATCAGATCCAGTGCCCAACAATCAACCCTCATGGTGGACATTCTAGATGAGATCTCACTAGATCTCAGACAAGGCGTTGGGCCTATCTGATCTGGGCCTAACCAGATTCAGCTTCACACCTCCCAATTGCTCCATGAACCTCAGGCCCATTCTCTTATTTTTTGTTTTCAGTTTCTTTATTTTTATTTTATTTGTTTTTAAAATCATTTTTATTTTTATCATAAAATCAATAAAAAAATCACAAAAAAATAGACTTAAGGTTTTTTTCATAATTAAATTTAGTTTTTGTAAATTAATTTAGTTTAATTACTTTAACTTGTTTTCTTTAAACTAAAATTAATTAGAAATTTGGTTAAAATTTCAAATCTTTTTTCTCAATAAAAATACAAAAAATATTTTTTTAAATCAATTAGATTTTTTAAGACTTTTCAACTTGTTCCCGTCTTGATCTTCGAACTTTATCTTTTTTCCATTTTATTTATCTTTTCCAATTATCTAACTGTTTCCCGATTTGTAATAGCTTTAATTAGGTTTAAAATTTCGCATTTTATTTTTTGTGCTATTTATGTAATTTCCCCAAGGCCTTGTAATAGCTTAGGAATTTTATTTTCCGCAATTTATTTTCTGCACTATTATTAGCTGCTTAGAGTAATAGGATTGCATGAAAATATTGGAAATTAAAACGTTAGATAACCCTAAATGCGCAAGATAAATGAAATGAATCAATACACTTGCACATGCTCACCCCTAGGGTATCTCCCACTTCGGTTGCCTTCAAAAATAGTCACAATTCTCGAAACGTGAGAATCTTTAGTGGTTGTCCTTTAGTTCAAGAGATCACAAGTCCCTCTATGACCCTTTCGATGCCGCCTCGGTTAAAAAGTGATCTTAGAACTTTAGGACAATTACTAAAAGTTCTTGCCCAGTTGCCTTAGTAACCGTAAACGTCCCTTTGATAGTCCCTCAAACATCCAACGATAGGGCTACCTACTCACTAATAGTAGGATAACACTATCTAAAGGAAAGGAGGAAAAGAACACCTTTTTCGAGTAGGTAGATAATTGTTAGGTACTTGCTCAAAAATAACCTTTTTTACACTACACTTTTAAAACATTTTTCAAAAAACGCTTTATCAACACTCTTGATGACTGATACAAGAGTTATCATAAAGCAAACAAACTTTTCAAAACACACAAACACGAAAGCAATTTTCAAAATGAGAAAGTACCTAAGAGCCCGTGGAAAACCACAGATGGAAAGGGTGCTAACACCTTCCCCTTCCATAATCTACCCCCCTTACTCAGAAACTCTCGAAAAAGGTCTTTTTCTGTTCTTTTCACCCTTTCCTTTGTTGGATAAAAGAAAAGTCGGTGGCAACTCTTGCTTACCACAACATTTGTGAATACAAATGCAAAACCAGTATAGAATTGTTGGTTCTGCTACCGTATCACAGAATTAGCGAATCTGGTGGGGAAAAAATAAAAAAGTGGGGTTACCTTAGGGTCTAGTTCATTTTAAAATTTCTTTGTTTGTTTGTTTTGTTTGCTTTACTTTTAAAGGTTTGCTTGGGATACTATAGATCCTATACCCGGATCTGGGGTATCTTTTTAGGTAAACATCAATAGATCCTGGAGACTGTACGATGTAGACCGATATGGTTGAAGTGATAGCTGTGTTGGTGTGACACTTTGGTTGGTAGCGGTATCCCTTGTGTTGGATCGAGGAGAATACGAGGCCGCCGCGTGGTGTCGTGAAGCACTAACGAACCTTAGAACCTTAGTTGAACAAACTTGGCCATTAGAAAGTAGTTAGATAGCCGGCCTCGCTGTAAAGCTGGAAATCAGTTGATACTCGATACTACACTCATTGAGATCAGACTTTCGGGATGTTTCGGCCGCAAGAAAAGAATGCTAAGATGAAATAATACCGATAAAGAAAGATCAGTGATATTGATATTCCTTAGAACCCAATTACTATTTCTAAGACAGGTTGAACTAACTAAACATTCAAGAGGGTACTTACCTTAAACCTCATGCAAGCCTTTGAACCTAAGGTTTATTGTGTGATTTGTTTGTGTTTATTTGTGATTTAAGCATAATCATGACATCATAAACATCATAACATCCATTTTTCATTTCACTAACCATTTCAAGGACCAAGGGAATTTATCTTTGTTCTGTTTTGCAGATCATGGCTTCCACTTATAGAAATACTATCTGGGTCAGCTTCGTGAGAATACCTCTCCAACTCAAAGAGCTAGTATCAAGGGTTCCTGAGACTTCCTCATTTACCAAGAAATATGGTCGACTTCTCAGTCTGGTTACCCCGGGTTTTTATGAGAAGATGATGAGTGTACTCTTTCAATTCTTTAACTCTAAGCACCATTGCTTCACTTTTTCGAACTATCAGCTGGTACCCACCATGGAAGAATTCTCTCAGTTATTAGGCATACATATTCTAGATCAGTAGCCTTTCACTGGTTTGGAAGAAGCTCCAAAGTCGGATTTATTGCAGCAGCTTTGCAACTAAAACGGTCCGACATTGTATCCAACTGGGAAACAAGAAGCAGAGTTAAGGGTTTTCTAGCAAAGTTCCTAATAGAGAAGGATCAGCTGTTTTGGGATGATTTGGACTTCCAGGCTTTTGAGGAGGTCTTGACCCTTCTAATCTATGGGTTAGTATTGTTCCCTAATCCAGACTTACTCATAGATGTGAATGCTATCAAGGTCTTCCTCTCTCGCAACCCTGTGCCCACTTTACTCAGAGACATCTTTCATACCCTCCACACTCGTACCATGAAGAAAAGAGGGATTCTTATGTGCTGTGTGCCATTGCTGTCAAGGTGGTTTATTTCTCACCTCCCTAAATCAATACTGAAGAATGAAGAAGGTTTGGGTTGGTCGCAAAGGATAATGTCACTTTCTCACGCGGATATTCTCTGGTATTCCCGATCTATGGGATATATTTCTGTTATTGACAGCTGCGGGGAATTCCCTAATGTCCCACTACTTGGCATTAGGGGAGGCATAACTTATAATACTTCTATGGCTCTGAGAAAATTTGGTTATGCTCGAAGAGATGGTCCTCAGGAGATGCTTATCCAGGGCATTGTGTTCAACTATGAGGATGATGTCAAGGGTATCGTCAGAGGTTCATACAAGTTTAAGGCATGGTAAACAGATTTTATACTAAGACTTTGGGGCCGAAGACTTCCATCCCTATGGAACCTTATCTCCAATGGGTACGAGCTCGCGCTCAGAACCTTGTGATGCCATATACATCCAACTTACCAGTGATTGTAGAGCCCATTACCGAAGGGGATGTTACTTATACAGTTCTCCATCCTGACATGCCAACTGATCTTGAAGAGTTGCAGAGATCCTGGATTCAGCTGAAGAAAGAGCGATGTGATACCGTAGCAGAACTGACTGTTAATACTGGTTTGCGTTTTTTGTTTGCAAATGTCGCGGTAAGAAAGAGTCGCCACCGACTTTTATTTTATCCAATCAGGAAAAGGAAAAAGAACAAGAAAAAACCTTTTTCGAGATGTTTCTGAGTACGGGGGGTAGATTATAGAAAGGGAAGGTGTTAGCACCCTTTCTATCCATGGTTTTCCATGGGCTCTTAGGTACATGCTCATTTTGAAAACTTCTTGTGTGTGCTTTTTTTTTTTAAAAGTTTTTGTTTTACTTCGTATTAACCCATGTTTCTGTCCTCAAGAGTGTTACGAAGTTGTTTTTGAAAACTTTGTTTGAAAAGTGTTGGTGTAAAAAAGTTTTTGTTTGTTTGAGCAAGTACCTAGGAGCTAATCTACCTACTCGAAAAAGGTCTGTTCGTTTTCCTTTTAGACAATTCTATCCAATTATTGAGAAATGGGTAGCAACGTCGTTGGAGTTTTTTAGGGAAATTCGAAGGGACAAATACCATCACAAAAGCAATGTTAGGAAATGTTAGTAATCATCCTAAAGCCTTAAAGATCTTTTTCCGAGGCAACATCCGAATGGGTCATTTTAGATCTTTCGGGGCTAGAGGACAACCACTAACAAACCCTATACTTCATGATCGTTTACCGAAGGCAACCGAAATGGAGTAAACCCTAGGAGTGAGCATGTGCGAGTGTAATTTTTAGTTAATTTATCTTTGCACATTTAGGGTTTTCTACCGTATTAATTTCCAGTTTGTCTTTCCATACAATCCTATTAACATACATCTAAGCAGTTTATAGTTTACGGAAATAACATGTGGGAAAGTTAAAAGTCCTAGCTATTACAGGGCTTTTGCAGATACATAATTATTTTGGACTGAAAATAAAGATGCGGAATTTAAAACACTAATTACTATTACAAACTCGGAGCAGTTACAATAATAATAAAAAGGAAATTAAAAAATGCGCCCGGCGAATTAAATGTGAGAATAATTGGAGAACCCTAAGAAATCTAATTGAAAAAGATTTAGGTTATTTTTTGAGGAAAAAAATTGAATTATGTACAAATTGAATCCTAATTCTAAGTGATTTTAATTATAAAAAAGAATTAAGTTACCCTAATTTGGATTAAACTAATTAATTTAAAAAAAATATTTTATAAAAAAATGATTTTTAATGTTTTTGTGATTTTTGATTTGATAAAAAAATGATTTTTGTGTTATTTTTAAAAAAGAAAATAGTTAGAAAATAATTAAAAAGAATTAAAATAGAAAGGAAAAGAATTGAGCCTGTGTTGTGTGTAATCCAGGGGATATGTTGTTGAATTGTTTAGGCCCAAGAAGGTTGAGCCCAATCCTACGCCTGATTCTGTACTGCTCCCTTCTGAAGGTGTACCATGGTCTTCGATGTGTGGGACGTTGGATCTGATTGGAGACGAATCCAATGGCTGGATGGTGGTAGCGCATGATGGACGTCTTGTAGCGTAATGCATGGAACCTGCGTTCAAATGTTAAGAAAATAAAGAAAATTGTTAGGACCTGGGATCGAACCCAGGTCCTTTCACTTTCAAATATACGCCCTTGCCATATGCGCTGCATGGATTAATTGATAATATAATAACCATAATAAGTAATATATAAAACAAAAGTGGGTAACTGAATAAAACAAAAAAATGCGTGTGATTCAAACAAGCCAGTGGTGTTGTACCAACTCATCATCTTCCTCCATGTCCATCGTCTTAGGTATGAGACTTATACCTACGGACAGAACTCCATAGCCATAGCCCTGCAAGCTTCAAAAATCCATAAAATGAAGGATACATTAATTCTAACTACATGGATCAATTCGTCTTGATGCCACGAGCATTATGGTACCCTTTCCTTGGGCCAATTTAACCTGTATGATAAAACCCTAAAACGGCCAAACAAACCCTAGCCATGGCATTCATCAATATATGCATCAAAACGCAAAATTAAATAAACCAAAATATTCTAAATGATGATACAAACACAATGCTATGCTTAAAAGTGATTAATCATGCGTAAATTATCAAACTCAGATTCAAGAAATAAGCCAAACCGTGAGGATCGTGTAGGCTGATTCTGGGCTCGTGGAGGCGTGCAACCGATTGGAAAACGTTCTGGAGATGCCCAGGAATCTATTAGGAGCTTTGGAATGGCTTGAATTGACCTCTAGGTTAGAAAATAATTAACCACTTTCTTGAAATTTTTAGTTTTGTTCTGGGGTTCTCACGACTGCAATCCTTTTCCTTTTGGCTTGGGTATGTTCTATATATGTAGTAGAACTGATTAGGTTAACAAAAACAAATTAAATCTTTGTGAATCATAGAAATTGGATTTGATTTTGCTCTTGTATTATATCTATCCAAAACAAGCATAATCATGCCAATTTTGCTTCAATCATCCCTTGCACGATTTGATATGATATGCCAGCCTAATTGGATTTGATTCCTACAAAAAAATCAGATCAAAAATTAATCTTTTATATTTTTTGCAATTTATTTGATTTAATCTAACTTTTAATAAATAAAAATCAAAATAAAATAAATAAATAAATAAGAAAATAATATATGGAGGCTGATTAGGGTTGTGGACCATGTCACAAACAAGATACAATCATGAAATGCTAGGCCCATTTGACAAAAAATGTATTTTTGAGCACATTTGACTTTTGGCAATTTTGCAAAAATGGTCAACTTTTACAAGGAATATCTCCTCCAATTTTAACCCTAGAGAGGTGTTCTTGGACTTTTTAGAAAGATTAGGATGTCCCCTAAACAACCCTTTTGGTTTCATATCAATTGGGTATTGCATGTTCATGTAAGAAGCTTTAACCCAAAAGGTGTTTCTGTTGACTTTTCAAAAGGACCTATAATGTAGAAATTCATATCTTTTGATGAGTGCATATTTTGAACTTGTGGGCTGAATATGAGTTGTAGGGAATTTCATCTTATTAAAAATTAGCCTTGGATGGAAAATTTCTGATAAAGTATGAAGAAGTTATGCCTGGTCAAAGTTTGGTTGACTTTTCATGTGAAACCCTAATTTAGCAACTTTTGAGTTTTTATGACTTTGGGGGTATTCCTTGAGGAATCATGATCAACCCTTGATCAAATGATGGATATCTCTTCAAAATGTTGATGTTGACCAAAAATCTTGAAGTTTGACTGTATGTGGTCCACAATTGACTTTTGACCTAGTATAGTTGATTTTCAGGCATTTGGGCAATTGACTGAGAAAACTTCTTGTGCAAGGCATGAAACTTGACATGGATGATCTTGAGAACATATTGGGACCATGGAAGGAATTTTGGATCTTTGGAGTTCAACCATCTTGATGAAAATGGAAACCCTAATTTTAGGTATATTGCCTTAGGAGAGAGCTTCTCTGGTCAACTCTTGGGCATCCTTGAGCAAGTTAGGGACCTTAATGGGCGTGTGTTGAGTAAAATGAGAGGGAAAATTTTAGGGTACAACATCTGCCCCTGTTCAATCTTCTTAAACCTGAGGATGTAGATTGGATGTCTGCCTTTTGTAATCTGAAGGTGGAAGATGATTGAACACTATAGTTCCTAGAAATTTGCACTCGCATGAAGTGAATGGTGATCGATAATATCGGGAATGGGTTTACATATGCTATTTGGAAAACATGACAGAGAATCCTCGGAGATGCGCTTAAAGATGCCATCCAGAGTAATGTCGATTTTATGAGATATTCCTTCGATGAAAATTCCTGTTCATGTTATTGAGGAGGGGTCTGTTGAGGAATATTGGTCTCTGTCTTGGGAGAAGTAAAATTTTAGGAGCCTCAGTTTCCCGTTACTCTACTGGGGGAATCCTTTTTCAGTCGAGGAGGTGAAAGTGAACTGTTATTTGGTCGTGCTCTAGGATTTACAGTGATTTGCTGAGGATAATAAGATTAACTGCTATCTGGTCGTGCTTCAGGTTTAACAGTCACTTACTGAGGAGACGAGATTAAACTTGCTATCTTATCGTGCTCCATGCTTTGCAATTTCTCAATTCTTATTTGGCCGTGTTCCAGGCTTCAGAAGGAATTAAGTATTTATCCGGTCGCATCCAGGTTTCAACTTGAATTTAAGGCGTACTATTATCCGGTCGATTTCCGATCTTTATAGTGTCTCTTGCCGCTATTTGGTTATACTCCAGTCTTCACAGTGTCTTATACCGTTATTTGGTCGTGCTCTAGGCTTCACGGTGTCTTATACCACTATCTGGTCGATTCCAAGCTTCATAGTATCTTGTACTGTTATCTGGTCGATTTCCAGGCTTCACAGTAAGTTGTTGGGGATTAAGCTGTTTTCCTATTGATTTCTGGGTTTCATAGCTTGAATTTAAGATATACCACTATCTGGTCGATTCCAGGCTTCATAGTATTTTGGAGAAATTAAGATATTATCCGTCGATTTCCGGGCTTCATAGTTTGAACTGGTAGAAATCTTGGTATCGATTTGACTGAACCAGGGAAAACTTGTGAGAACTTCAACTAGGAGAGAAATCTTAGTATCGATTTGACTTATCCCGGGGGAGGTCTCGGATTAACTTTGACTGGCATAGAAATCAAGGGAATCTTAACGGCGATTCGGCTGACCCAGACAAAAGTCTTAGAACATCTTCAACCAGAATAGAAACCTTAGTTCCGATTTGACTGAACCAAAGAAAATGTTGGAATATCTGCAACTGGAATAGAAACCTTGGTGTCGGTTTGACTGAACCAGAGAGAACTTGTGAGAAGTTGATTGCATCTTTCCCTGAAAGGTAAAGAGTTAGTTGTATGTAATGTCATGATGTATAAAATGTATTAAGTAATGATGCTCTCAAAATAAATGAGTTTGTGTTGTATAATATGTATGCACATGCCATGATGTATGGGTATGCAATGCTATTGTGATATTCTCTAGCTGGGGATAATAAACCCTGGACTGGTGCTGGAGAAAATAAGGAGTTGAGTTCTTTGTTCCCTCTGGGGATAGTGACCGAAGATGATTAGTTGGAGATTTACATCCATTCTGCTTGAGAATCTTCTACCGGGAGAGACTCTGTCTGAGAATAATCCTGCAGGGGGATGACTCTGGGGGGGAAGAGAGGTACTATGTTGGAAGATCTGCTAATTTGGAGAAATAAACTCAACTGGGGATGAACTTCCACTGCTGGAGAGAAGCGCCCTGTTGGAGATCAAGCTTCCGCTGTCAGAGAAATAAACTATGCTCGGGAGATGGCTTTATAAACTGTTCATGGTTATAAAACTCGATTGGGGAATGCAGATATCAGCTTTCTGAAGGAACCTGCTGGGGAAGGAATACCTTCTTGGGGATACGGAGGTTGGATCTTGGTTGTCTCAGCTCTGTGGGGAATATAGGTATCACTGGCTTATTCGTGATAGTGACTTTGCTTCCAACTGTCTCTGCCCCTTGTACCATGATGGACAGGGTAACTGTTGACATTTAGGTTTTGTACCAGTTTCTTCGAGTTCTTAGCAACTGTAACTTTTATATGCAGATATTTGTGAGCAATAATCATATTCAAATGTATATGTCAAGAATAAACATTGGACGTTTTTTGCACAACAAAATAGAAAAAGGAAAAACAAACACACATTTTTGTACTCAAAAGATGATTTGTATTGATTTGAAATTTTCCTATGACAGGCGTTTTTTACAAGGAGGCTGACGTTCTAGTAAGAAAATGCCGCCGTAAAACTGAAAATTATTACAGAAATTGTGTACGAAAAGAAAACAGCTATGTGTAGTGATCCCATTGGATTTCAATTCTGCTATTTCCCTTATGTCTTCAAGCATCTCATCACTTTGCTGCTTGTCCGAAGCTGACTGGATTGATCGGTACCGTTTGAGCTTGATATTTGATTACTGAAATCTGATCGCAAGGTGATCCAATGGGACATAGTGATACGCTTTAATCCCTAACTTTTGCTTGGACTGCCTTTTCGGGTTTTCAGTCCACCGGGATACCCTTTTTGCCCAAATCGCCCTTTCGGGTTTTCGACTTGCCGGGTGTACAAATTTTTTCATTTTTATCCCTGATTTTTTCCTGAACTCTTTTGGTTCGCCAGGATGCCCTTATGTTTTCTTAGGTATGTCAACCTTGCGTAGTATTTTTTTCACTATGTCCGCATTGACAGGGTGTGGGAGGTTGTCACCATCTATGCTGGTCAGAATCATGGCTCCACTTGAAAATATGTTCTGGACTATAAATGGTCCCTCATAGGTGGGAGTCCATTTTCCCCTGGGATCACCCTGCGGCAGTATGATGCGCTTGATTACTAGGTCCCCTACTTGATACACTTGTTGTCTGACTTTCTTGTTGAAGGCCTTGATCATCTATTTCTAATACATTTGACCATGGCAGACAACAATAAGGTTTTTCTTGTTGATTAAGTTTAATTGATCAAGTCGAGTCTGGATCCAATCATCTTCGCTCAAACCCGCATCCTTCATAATCTGTAGAGAAGGGATCTGGACTTCTATAGGTAAGACAGCCTCCATGCCATATACCAGAGAATAGGGTGTTGCCCTTGTCGATGTACGTGCTTAAGTACGGTACCCGTGAAGAGAAAACTGTAACATCTCGTGCCAGTCTTTGTATGTCACCGTCATCTTCTGTATGATCTTTTTTATATTCTTATTAGCAGCTTCAACAGCCCTATTCATCTTCAAAAGGTAAGGAGAAGAGTTGTGATGCTGAATCTTAAACTATTTACAGAGTTCAGTGATCATCGAGTTGTTGAGATTGGTACCGTTATCCGTGATGATTCTCTCAGGGATACCATAACGACAAACCAAGTTGTGCTTGATGAACCGTGCCACCACATTCTTAGTAACCGTAGCAAAGGAGGCAGCCTCAACCCACTTTGTAAAGTAATCAATGACCACTAGGATGAAACGATGCCCGTTGGACGCGGTAGGTTTGATCTTGCTGATCATGTCAACGCCCCACATTGCAAAGGGCCAGGGAGCCGTCAAAACATTCAAGGGAACTGGAGGTACATGCACCTTATCAGCATAGATTTAGCACTTGTGACAGGTTCAAGAATGCTGATAACAGTCGGCTTCCATTATGGACCAGTAGTATCCTACCCGTAGGATCTTCTTCACCATGGTATGTCCACTGGAATGAGTAATCGTAGCAAAGGAGGCAGCCTCAACCCACTTTGTAAAGTAATCAATGACCACTAGGATGAAACGATGCCCGTTGGACGCGGTAGGTTTGATCTTGCTGATCATGTCAACGCCCCACATTGCAAAGGGCCAGGGAGCCATCAAAACATTCAAGGGAACTGGAGGTACATGCACCTTATCAGCATAGATTTAGCACTTGTGACAGGTTCAAGAATGTTGATAACAGTCGGCTTCTATTATGGACCAGTAGTATCCTACCCGTAGGATCTTCTTCACCATGGTATGTCCACTGGAATGAGTGCCGAAGGTACCTTTGTGTAGGTCTGCCATAATCCTTTCTGCTTTGCTCTTGTCTACACACTACAGTAAGGTAGAGTCATGATTCCTCTTATAGAGGATTCCATTGTATCCCGCTCCTCTTTAAGATGAATTGGGCTTCAAACGTATCCCGCTCCTCTTTAAGATGAACCCGGAACTTTTGTAACTCTTCGTGATCAGTTGGCATGTCTGGATGAAGAACAAGATAAGGAGTGTCTCCCTCGGCAACTGGTTCCATAATCATAGGTCAGATAGCGGGATAAGGCATCATAAGAGATTGAGCGCGGGCTCATACCCATCTGAGATAAGGCTCGAGAAGTATGGAATTCTTATGCCCAAGTGTCTTGATGTCAACCCTATGTACCATACTCCAAGCTTGTATGAACCTTTTGCGGTAACCCTGAACAGCATTCTCATAGTTGAAGGCGATTCCTTGAATAAGTGTATCATGAGGACCATCCCTTCTCGCATAACCAAACTGTCGTAATGCTAAGAAAGGGTTATAAGTGATTCCTCCCCTAATTCCTAAGAGAGGGACATTAGGGAATTCACCATAGCGATCGATGATAGTAACATCTTCTGAGAACCGTGAACACCAATGAATGTCTGAATGCGTAAGGGACATCAGTCGATGAGACCATCTTTTACCTTGTTCATTCTTCAAAGTAGATTTGGGTATGTGCGAAATAAACTACCTAGCCAATAGAGGAGTGCAACACTAGAGGGTCCCCCTTCTTTTTAGAGTGCGAGTATGCAGAGAGTGTAGAATATCCCCGAGTAATGTAGGTACCAGATTCCAAGACAGAAAAACCTGGATTATGCTCACATCTACGAGTTGATCCGCATAAGGGAACAGTACCATCCCATAGGCAAGGAGCGCCAAAACCTCTTCAAAAGCTTGTAGATCCAGGGTATCCCAAAAATAGTAAGCCTTCTCGAACAGAAATTTAACTGGAATTCCTTGAACACTCCCTCTGGTTTCCCAATTTGTCACTGTCAGACCGTTATAAGGATAGAGCTTTAGCAATTTCTTCAGGTTTTGGATGTCTTTCCGTACCGCTGAAAGGTAGTTGATCAAGAATGGGTATCCCTAATAACTGAGAAAATTCCTCCATAGTAGGCACTAACTGGTAATTCGGGAATGTGAAACAGTGATGCAGAGGATCGAAGAACTGAAACAGCAATTTCAACATTTCTTCGTCAGGTTTTGTGTTGTACCCCAAAATTTGCCCTCCCTTTTTCACAAGAAATCACAGCTTCAGGGATTTCCCTGATTTTTCAGATTGGCTCAAGAATTGGTCAAACAGGCTTTTCTTATCAGTCTATCCAAAATTAGGTTTTCCATTGATTTTTGAATCAGTCAAACAAAATTAAGTTTTCTTTTGATTTGGTTGAGTTTGGCTCAGGGTTTGATCAAGCAGACGTTTCTTTGACAATAAATCCAAAATTATGGTTTGCACACGCATTCTCAGAAGAATTGGAATCCACAGCATTTCATTTGACTGTCACACTGCTTTGGCGCTTGTTCAAAATTTCTGTTTGTTTCTCAAAGCCTAAACGTATGAGATAGAAGCTGAGGCTTCTGATTAAAAGTTTGAAGCTTTAGTTTGATCAGTGAGGTAAAAGGCGTATGGACATTTGTGTGTTTAACTGTGCAATGCATTTGGTTATTTGGAATGTCGGGCGTATTGTTGGTTAATGCGAGGTTGTGAGACTACAACGTTTATTAATTATTTATTTTATCTAAGTTAAAATAATTGGGATGCATTTCCAGTCATTTTAATTCAAGAGATTTAAATAAATAAATAAACCGTGTAAAAGAAAGGTTGAAATAGTTGACAAAATATTTTTATTTATTTTAATTATTGTTACAAGTGTTATTTGAATACTGTAAAATTATTTACAGTGTTTACAATAATGTTTATTACAGTAATTAAAAATAAAATAAAACTATCTTCTAAGCCTCTTGAAGTCTTCGTACTTCTCTGATCCCCAACTGGTATTTACCTGCAAAGACAGAAAAAAGAAGTCAATACAGTTAAATTGGAAAAGTATTCTCAGACAGATAATCAAAAACTCATCATTAAAGGTTGTTGGCCGGAATAAGATTGTTTTGATTTTCATCATATTTTGCTCATCCTCTTTGCAAATCACAAGAAAATTTCTCTTCTTGGTTCACAAAGAGGAAAGTAAAATTATTTTGCAAACATATAAATCAATTAAAAAGAAGGCACAAGGCTGCATAAAAAGTACACCAAGTTGTACAATGGCAAACAAAAATGCTATACCAAGCTGTGCAAATGGCAAACAAAAATGCCAAACCAGGTTGCAATGTCAAACAAAGCAAACTAAGTTACACAAACTATCAACCAAGCTGTCAAAGAAAGCTGTCAACAAAGCTGTCAACAAGCTATCAAAACTGTCAATGCAGGAAATATGGAAGTACAAAATGCAGAGCAAAACCAAGTTGCAAGCAAGCAATTTTTCATCATTTTCCAGGCCAACAACTTTTCAGAAAAAAAGTACTCTAAGCAATAAAATATGCTTTTATGGAGAGAGAGAAAGAGAGTAAAGTAAAAAGGTTTGCAGTTTGGCAGGCTAAAGAAAGAGATAAATATAACATTGTCCTAACAGTTCAAGAAAGAGGAAAACATAGGGAAAGATACCACAAAACTGTAAACACAAACCAACAGCAAGCCTGCATAACAACAGCCCACCTGTACCAGAAACCTGTTGCCAAACTTGCTTAAAACCTCCAAACAAACTGAAAACAACAGCAAGTCTGCATAACAACAGCCCGCCTGTACCAGAAACCTGTTGCCAAACCTGCTTAAAACCTCCAAACAAACTGAAAACAACAGCAAGCCTGCATAACAACAGCCCGCCTATACCAGAAACCTGTTGCCAAACCTGCTTAAAACCTCCAAACAAACTGAAAACACAAACAAGCCTGCATAACTTGTAACCTGCAACAAATACAGGCCTAAGGAACAACAAGCCTTGAGGCCTGTTTCCAACAAACCTGTTTCCTCCAAACCCGCCTCAAACCTTCCTGTAACAAACAAGCCTTAAAACATGTTCAAATATAACATCAAGCCTGCATAACCTTCAAAAAAAAAGACCAGTTCAAACTACAAATACCAACAAGCCTGCCTTCCTAAAATTTCAAGCAAACTTGCCTTCAATCCAAACACCAAATCCACAAATAACACTAACAAGCACCTCAGAACGGGGTTCATCATAGGCAAAACTATCAGCCAACAAAGCCCTAGAGAGGAAGAAAGTCAGAAGCAAACAAGCATCTCAGAAGAACATCATCATTGACAAGAAAAAGAGGAAGATTGTGAAGGCTAACAACAATAGCAAGCATTCTCAGAACAAAGTCCTCACAGAATCAACAGCAACAACAATAAGCAAAGTTCATCACAGGGTCAACATCATCAAACAACCAAACAACAATTATTGCAAGCATCTCAGAACTAAACTCATCATGGAAAACTAACAAAACCCATAAAGAGGAAGACGTTAGAAGTGAAAAGAACAACAATAGCAGAATCTCAGAACGAATTTCATCATTGAAAGGCAATAGAAAGGAAGTCGACAACAAGCAAGTATCAGAAATAATGCTCATCGTTAACAATCAACAATAAGAAAAGTTCAGAAGAAGCTCATTATCATTAAGCAATTTCATAAATACAAAATCATCATCAAAAGCTAACGTTCAAATAAGAAGAAGAAAGAACTCAGCATATAGTGTTTTCAGAAATTTCATCACTAAACATTCAAAGAGAAAGGTACAAATACCAGAAAAGCCAGCATCAGCGTCTCGCTCCCTCCTCTGGCCACCTGAGAGCGCCGCCGTCCAACCTTTTGTCTCCTCTCCAAAAAAAACCCAAGGTATTAATTCCCCCTCTTTCTGCTTTGCATCTCACACAAACAAAAACAATCAAAGATCAAAACATGTAAAAGTTAAACATGCACGAATCTAAAAAACCCTAAAACGCGTTAGAGTGAAAATAATACCCTTTTTTATCACCGCCTGGTACAACCACGAGGAGGAGGAAGTGGAGGCATCACCCTGGTAGCCTGAGGCGAGGAGAGAGTTTAGTCAGAGGCTCTGTTTGAGAAAGACGAAGAAGACAAGAAGGGAGCGGCGCCGTTTCAAACAGAACAAACCTAATTTTGAAAATACATTGCAAACCCTAACAAAAATTGTTAACATGTCAACTGGGCCATCCCCATAAACTGAATGCTAAGCCCATTTATTCTGGCGTGTATACCCCCTCTTGTCCTCTTTCAATATACATTTTGGGCCAATTATTTTCCTCACAGCCCATTTAGTTTCTTAACCTTTTTATACAAATCAATCCTTTTTTTTATATTATCACCTTATTTTCTTTTTTTCATAACCTATTTTTGTTAAATAGAAAAATGATACATTAATTTTTGTATAAAATTTTATTAGTAATTTTCATTACCTTAAAAAACTTAAAATATATAAATATTAGATTTTTTGAGTTAAATAATTTTCTTTCATTAAAAAAACCTTTTTGTTTATATAAAACTAACAAAAACTTAGAAAAATAATAACACTTAATTTTCATTTGATCATTTGTAAATAATCATATGCATTTCACAATACTTTTGATTCTCTTTGATTGTTATACCTTGCTATATTTTTACATTGAGAATGCGACGATTCGATTTGGTTGTAAATAATATTTGGACATTACTATTATGATAAGACTCATCCCCCATTTGTAAACATTTGTACCCCCATCCCCGGATACTTATTTGTAATAGCTTAGACTTTAAATTCCCGCAATTTATCGCTTTCCATATAATGTATAGTAATTAGGGTTTGTATGCGAAGATTCAAAATCAACCGCTAGATAACCTAATACAAAGATAAATGCATGAAAATCAATACACCATTCACACTTGCACCTCTAGGGTAACCTCGCTTGTTGCCTCGGAAAATGCAATCATGTCCCTCGAGTATGAGACACTCTAGCAAATGTCCCTTCGATAAACAAAGATCGTTAGTCCCTCGATGACCCTCGATGTTGCCTTTGATAAAACGATCTCGTCCCTTACAAAAATTGCTAGAGCGTCTCACAAGTTGCCTTCAATGATTGTACACAATGACCCGCGCCTGTCCCGTTCAACATCCTAACGCAAGGTTGTTCACCAAACACAATGGTGAAACAACACTGTTAAAAGGGTTAAAACATAAGAAAAATCTTTGAGTAAAATAGGGTAGACAACTCTTAGTTACTTGATCAAAAAACTTGCAAAACATCCTTGCCATTTTTCAAACACACATCACAACACAACTTCAAAAACAATTTCCAAACAACTTTCAAAATATTGAATTATCTTTTCAAAAAGACATACACCTTTGTATATACTCAAACAAGAGTCATTACAAAGGTTGCCTAGACAAGGCATCTTTTTCAAAACATTTTCAAAACCACACACACAAAGCACCATTTCAAACAATTGAAAAGCAAAGGCAAGTGATCTAAAACAAGTAACTAAGAGCCCATGGATAACCATGGATGAAAATGGTGCTAGCACCTTCCCTTTTCATAATCTACCCCCCGAACCCACGAAAACATCTCAAAGGTCTTTCCTGTGCTTTTTGACCTTTCCTTAGGATAAAATAAAAAGTCGGTGGCGACTCTTGCTAAACCGAACAAGTGCGAAAACAAACGCAAATCCCAAGTCAGTTCTCCCACTGTATCATAGAACTGGCGACTCTGCTGGGGAAATTTCTAAAAAGTGGGGTTACCTTAGGGTTTTAGATCACCTATACATGCTTTCTTTGATTGCTTTGATTGCTTTACTTTTTGGGTTTGTTTAATCCTACACCCAGATTTGGGGGCACCTTTTTAGGTAAATAGCAATAAACTGTGAGGGAACTGTGCGGGGTATACCGACATGGTTGAAGCAGTAGCTATGTTAGTGTGACATATTTGTGGGTACCGGTAGCCCTTGAGTAGTCAAGGAGAATACGGGGCCGCTGAGCGATGTCATGAAGCACTAACGAACTCTTAGAACCTTACTTGACCATCTTGGCCTTTTTAGGGGTAGTGAGATGACCGACTTTGGTGCAGTCCGAAGTTGGTAGATACTCGATGCTACACTCATTGAGGATTGTTTTCTTGGGTCATTTTGGTCGCCAGTCAAGTGGCTAAACCAAAACAATGAACACAGAAAATAATCAAGTGATATTGAGCTCCTTAGAACCCGGTTTCTATTTTAGGACAGGTTGAGCCAACTAACTTCAAGAGGGTACTTACCTACAAACCCCATGCAAGCCTAAAACCTAAGGACTTGTTTGCTTTGTATGAATATGACTGTCTGTATATACACTTGCTTACTTTTGCATACATGTCCATAACATCATAACATTATACCATGGCATTTACAATAACCATTTCAAGGTTCTCGAGGGTCTTTTTGATGCAGGTTCGCGTTGAACCAGACGTCTACCAAAGGGTGAGAGGTTTTATTTTCCTCTAAACAAACGCCGTCAAAGATCAAGTGCAACAACTTGAATCGGGGGCTATGACCCACTCGACATGGTGAGCTTGATTCTCGTGGAAAGACATCCACCGTTAAAAAGTTCTCCAATCGAAGATGTTGATCAAAATTCAACCTCTAACATTTTCTTGTGTTTACCCCACGAGATCCTTGAAAACATGCATCCACATATCATGCATTGCATCGTAACAGGTTTTCCTTTCCAGGTTTCCTTATTTCTCCTACTGTTTATTTCAGTAGAGATGGCTCTAGAGCAGACCATCAAGGACGTTCAGGCTCAAAATGCTCAACTCCAAGAAATGTTCTTGAACCTGTCCCAGGGGAAAGAAGAAGTGAAAGCTCTCCTCACAAGGGGTTTGGTCCTAGGGAATCCAGGAAGCATCAGGAATGATCAGTTGGAAGGGATACAAATTGAGTTGGCAACAATGAGTATCCAGATGATGGGACAGCTGGTGGGCCAGATGGCTCTCATTCAAGACTTAGCTCAAAGACAAGAAGAGCTCAGGGTCCTCGTCAACAAGCTGCTTCGGGACAACCAAGTGGGGCAAACACCAAAGGTTGAAGATCAAGTCATAATTCAACCCCCTTTGAGACAAGAAGACAAGGGAAAAGCTCATCAACTTGCTTCAGGGTCACAAGCCCAGCAACAACCTCGTCAGCCTCAACAGGGTAATCGGCGTAAGAAAAATACGTCTGGAAGACATTTCTCTGAGACTGACATACCATCATCTCTGATACTGAAACGCTTGTTGGAGGTCAACCTGCTTGCTTTAAGGGATACTATTAGGAAACCCAATACCTCTACTCCTAGCTATCACCCCGATGCGTTTTGTGTATACCACTCCCATAGTCCTGGACATGACACCGACGACTGTTGGGCTTTGAAAAACAAGATCCAAGACTTGATCGACGAAGGAGTGCTGGAATTCATGCCGGATGGCGAGATGAAAATCTTCCGCTAAGGGTTCTCCACCTGAAATGACAAAGCTCGAACTGAGAGACTTTTGTTCCATTTGAATTTTCAAGTTGTAATTTATTTTGTTATTTAAACAATTATCTGTTGATGTCAAACTTTGTTTCATTAATGCATTGCATATGTTTGTCTTGAATTCATCCATTCGTTTTCACTATTCTTGTGCTTTTCTTTATGATACTTAACTCTTGATAAAAAGCTACAAGCCTTTAGAGGGAGGATGACGAAATAATACCGTAATCTCATACAGTATGCTTTTGAAACAGACCTTGCTGACGATGTACAGGCGTTTCTTTTAAATCCTAAACACTGGAGTTATAAGGAAGATAATCCCTAGTCAACCCCTTTGAGCCAAAGAAGTAGAAGTTTTCTATTTTTACACGAATTGAAACCTTTGATTTAAACCTGGGGCAGGGTAGTCTCTCAGTTAATCCAAAAAAAGATGCGCATTGAAGTCGCAAACTCTCAGTTTGTAATACAACGAACGACCTCAAAAGCATTCCTCTGGAATCAAAAGACGATGATGGTTCCCTATCACATAGGCAGTCAATCTCTCAAAAGAGAAAAGTCCACTGAGCCAAAACCTATAAAGGAGGCTTAAGAAAGTTGGGGCGTCCCGCTGACTGTAATCTCGAAAACAGGAACGGTCAGGAAAAAGTTAGGGATAACAAATTAAAAGAATGAGGTCACTTCAAATCCTCAACAACATGAGAAATGTTGCAAAAATGACCGCTTTCCAACAAATTCAACTTGTGTGAACTATCACCAAAAAACGTCGTTCCAGACTCATTTGGAGTTCAAACGCACAATTAACTGAGCTTAGGACTGAAGGACATCACGAAGAGCGGGTGGGAACAAATATACTTTGAGCCTTTATCCTTTGTTTCTTAAACCGTGAACCAAGCCACGTTACGACCCTTCAAAAGTCCTAATTGAAGCATGGGTTAGTTCGAAAGCATACTGTTACAAAAGATATCCTGACTCCTGTAAGGCTTTGCCCTAAATCTTGTGTTGAATTTGTCTTATAAAAAGTTTTCTGCTAAAAAACGCATTTTTCAAAACTTCGAGACCAGCATAAACTTTACATTATTTGAATATCGTTGTTTGCACATGGTTTACTTGTTTAAATAGCAAAGAAATTCATACAATGAATGTTTGGAGGAACGAAAGCTCTCTCAGTGAATGAAATCACTTCAAGTGGGATGACACTTCCGTTACAAAAATCTCCTATCAACAAAAGGGGATTTTATATGGTATTGTCCAGTAAACATGGGGCAGTCCATTCAAGGTTTCAACAGATCTTTCAAAGTTCAGTTAACCTGGGGAAGTCCAGTCAAGATTTCAACAAATCTTTCAAAGTTCAGTGAACCTGGGGCAGTCCAGTCAAGATTTCAAGAAATCTCTCAATTGTAGGATAACCTGGGGTAAGTCTCCCTCACCATCACTTGGGGCATTTAAACGTCAATCTCATCAAAGGGTTACGTGCAGTCCAAGTGTCCTGGCAATATCACAAGCATCTGATACTAGGGGCAGTGATGAAACCTCTCCGAAATCTTTCTGAAAAGAAGTTCAAGCGTCCTCTAGAAGTCTATCACCCCTCTAGCAGATCAGCAGTCATGGGTTTATTTCCCCAACATTTGTCAAGGATTTATTCTCCAAATAAAATTACATTTCAAATTGAAAGGTTGTTCAAAATTTCCTTCATAACCTGCTGGAAGTTATGATCATCATCAAAAATTCCTTCATCACCTGCTGGAATTCAAGGTCGTTCAAAATTTCCTTCATCACCTGCTGGAAGTTACGATCATCATCAAAAATTCCTTCATCACCTGCTGGAATTCAAGGTCGTTCAAAATTTCCTTCATCACCTGCTGGAAGTTACGATCATCATCAAAAATTCCTTCATCACCTGCTGGAATTCAAGGTCGTTCAAAATTTCCTTCATCACCTGCTGGAAGTTACGATCATCATCAAAAATTCCTTTATCACCTGCTGGAATTCAAGGTCATTCAAAATTTCCTTCATCACCTGCTGGAAGTTACGATCATCATCAAAAATTCCTTCATCACCTGCTGGAAGTTACGATCATCATCAAAAATTCCTTCATCACCTGCTGGAATTCAAGGTCGTTCAAAATTTCCTTCATCACCTGCTGGAAGTTACGATCATCATCAAAAAATTCCTTCATCACCTGCTGGAATTCAAGATCGTTCAAAATTTCCTTCATCACCTGCTGGAAGTTACGATCATCATCAAAAATTCCTTCATCACCTGCTGGAAGTTACGATCATCATCAAAAATTCCTTCATCACCTATTGGAATTCAAGGTCATCAAAAATTCCTTCATCACCTGCTGGAAGTTACAATTATCATCAAAAATTCCTTCATCACCTGTTGGAAGCCACGGTCGTTAAATTTTTCCTTCATCGCCTGTTGGAAGTTACAGCCACCAACAGAATAAAGGACAACTGAGGCTCCTAAAAATCTGTTTTTTCTCAAGAATGAAGACTCTCATCCTTGAAACCTCAAAAGATTGGTATACTCCCAATTTCTGACCCTTAACAGAATGAAGACTCTCATCCTTGAAACCTCAGAAGATTGGTATACTCCCAATTTTTGACCCTTAACAGAATGAAGACTCTCATCCTTGAAACCTCAGAAGATTGGTATACTCCTAATTTCTAACCCTTAACAGAATGAAGATTCTCATCCTTGAAACCTCAGAAGATTGGTATACTCCCAATTTCTGACCCTTAACAGAATGAAGACTCTCATCCTTGAAACCTCAGAAGATTGGTATACTCCCAATTTCTGACCCTTAACAGAATGAAGATTCACATCCTTGAAACCTCAGAAGATTGGTATACTCCCAATTTCTGACCATTAACAGAATGAAGACTCTCATCCTTGAAACCTCAGAAGATTGGTATACTCCCAATTTTTGACCCTTAACAGAATGAAGATTCTCATCCTTGAAACCTCAGAAGATTGGTATACTCCTAATTTCTGACCCTTAACAGAATGAAGACTCTCATCCTTGAAACCTCAGAAGATTGGTATACTCCCAATTTCTGACCCTTAACAGAATGAAGATTCTCATCTTTAAAACCCCAAGAGATTGGCATACACCCAATCTTATGACCCAAGACCTGAATGAAGATTCTCATTTTGGCTTCCCCAGTAGATTGGCATACACCCAACCTCCTGATATTCCCGACAGAATGAAGATTCTCATTTCTCAAAGTGGTATAACATCTGAATTTCTGGTATCCCCAACAAGGTGAAGATTCTCATTCTTAAAGTGGCATACGACCTAAACCTGAACTTCTTCCAGACAGGAATAAGCTTTTCCCAGAGTCCTAAGTTTTTACTCTCCAACAGGATAGCCACTCCGCAACAGTATGGCTATTCCCCACAAAATTCTTATTCCCCGAGCAGAATGAAGACTCTCATTCTCAGTTCCTCACAGGGTATTTAGATATTCCCCAGTGAAGATCTCCTCAAGACAGGAATCCCTAGTAGATTGGCATACAACCCAAACTCCTGATTCCCCAACAGCGGTCCCAGGACTTCTCATTTTCAACGATCAAAGAATTCTTATTCCCCAACAGCAATCAAGGATTTACTTTCCCCGGTTGCAGTCAAAGATTCTATTATCTCCAATTATCCAGGATTTATGTTCTTCAAGCAAGATAGCTACTCAGCTCACATGCGCATCCATTTCATTCATATATCATAAACATTAATGAAACACAATTCATTGCATCATACATATCATGCAACATAATTTGTGTTTTATCTAACATTTTACCCTTTTTAGGATAAGATTAAAGGGTTCTTGTTAACAAGTGCTCATATACAGTACAGATACACCCCAGACACGGCGGTCATTCTGCTATTCATTCAGACTTCAGCAATCCGATACAGACTAGATATGCCCCAGACACGGCGGCCATTCTATCCCTCATTTAGATTCAACTATCAACCTCAAAGTTCAGATACGCGCCAGACACGGATGCCATTTTGTCCTTTACACCAGCAGATTGATTCTCCCCAGTGCAATCGCCACGGAAGTCATTCCGCTACTCATACAGACTTCAAGACTTCTGAAAATAGTTTACGGATTCTCCAAACACGGATGTTAATCTATCGCTTGTTCAGATTCAACCTTTGAAAATAGTTTATGGATGCTTCCCAACATGGATGCTGGTCTATTGCTTATTCAACTTCAACTTCTGAAAACAGTTTACGGACTCTCCAAACATGGATGTCAATCTATTGCTTATTCAGACCCCCAGTTCAGATATGTTCCAAACATTGATACCTTTCTGATATTCACCCACTCACCAACGACATACAGTTCAACAAACATTCTTGGATGGCATCTTTTAAGCCCATCTCCGACAAGATTCTGTCACACCTCCAGATGGCATCGTTAAGCCCATCTCCGACAAGATTCTGTCACATATCCAAATGGCATCTTTAAGCCCATTCCCTCAACTACACTTTGACGAGTGCAAATTTTTTGGGCATTCTAGTGTCCAATCATCTTTTACCTTCGAGTCGTGAACGGTAAAACTGCCAATCTAACTCTTAAGGTTCAAGAAGATTGAACAGGGGCAACTGTTGTACCCCAAAAATTTCCCTCCCTTTTTCACAAGAAATCACAGCTTCGGGGTTTTCCCTGATTTTTCAGATTGGATCAAGAATCGGTCAAACAGGCTTTTCTTATCAGTCTATCAAAAATTAGGTTTTCCATTGATTTTTGAATCAGTCAAACAAAATTAAGGTTTCTTTTGATTTGGTTGAGTTTGGCTCAGGGTTTGATCAAGCAGACGTTTCTTTGACAATAAATCAAAAATTAGGGTTTACACACGCATTCTCAGAAGAATTGGAATCCACAGCATTTCATTTGACTGTCACACTGCTTTGGCGCTTGTTCAAAATTTCTGTTTATTTCTCAAAGCCTAAACATATGGGATAGAAGCTGAGGCTTCTGATTGAAAGTTTGAAGCTTTAGTTTGATCAGTAAGGTAAAAGGCGTATGGACGTTTGTGTGTTTAACTGTGCAATGCATTTGGTTATTTGGAATGTCGGGCGTATTGTTGGTTAATGCGAGGTTGTGAGACTACAACGTTTATTAATTATTTATTTTATCTAAGTTAAAATAATTGGGGTGCATTTCCAGTCATTTTAATTCAAGAGATTTAAATAAATAAATAAATAAACCGTGTAAAAGAAAGGTTGAAATAGTTGACAAAAGATTTTTATTTATTTTAACTATTGTTACAAGTGTTATTTGAATACTGTAAAATTATTTACAGTGTTTACAATAATGTTTATTACAGTAATTAAAAATAAAATAAAACTATCTTCTAAGCCTCTTGAAGTCTTCATACTTCTCTGATCCCCAACTGGTATTTACCTGCAAAGACAGAAAAAAGAAGTCAATACAGTTAAATTGGAAAAGTATTCTCAGACAGATAATCAAAAACTCATCATTAAAGGTTGTTGGTCGGAATCAGATTGTTTTTATTTTTATCATATTTTGCTCATCCTCTTTGCAAATCACAAGAAAATTTCTCTTCTTGGTTCACAAAGAGGAAAGTAAAATTATTTTGCAAACATATAAATCAATTAAAAAGAAGGCACAAGGTTGCATAAAAAGTACACCAAGTTGTACAATGGAAAACAAAAATGCTATACCAAGTTGTGGAAATGGCAAACAAAAATGCCAAACCAGGTTGCAATGTCAAACAAAGCAAACTAAGTTACACAAACTATCAACCAAGCTGTCAAAGAAAGCTGTCAATAAAGCTGTCAACAAGCTATCAAAACTGTCAATGCAGGAAATATGGAAGTACAAAATGCAGAGCAAAACCAAGTTGCAAGCAAGCAATTTTTCATCATTTTCCAGGCCAACAACTTTTCAAAAAAAAAGTACTCTAAGCAATAAAATATGCTTTTATGGAGAGAGAGAAAGAGAGTAAAGTAAAAAGGTTTGCAGTTTGGCAGGCTAAAAAAAGAGATAAATATAACATTGTTCTAACAGTTCAAGAAAGAGGAAAACATAGGGAAAGATACCACAAAACTGTAAACACAAACCAACAGCAAGCCTGCATAACAACAGCCCGCCTGTACCAGAAACCTGTTGCCAAACCTTCTTAAAACATCCAAACAAACTGAAAACAACAGCAAGTCTGCATAACAACAGTCCGCCTGTACCAGAAACCTGTTTCCAAACCTGCTTAAAACCTCCAAACAAACTGAAAACACAAACAAGCCTGCATAACTTGTAACCTGCAACAAATACAGGCCTAAGGCACAACAAGCCTTAAGGCCTGTTTCCAACAAACATGTTTCCTCCAAACCCGCCTCAAACCTTCCTGTAACAAACAAGCCTTAAAACTTGTTCAAATATAACATCAAGCCTGCATAACCTTCAACAAAAAAGACCAGTTCAAACTACAAATACCAACAAGCCTGCCTTCCTAAAATTTCAAGCAAACTTTCCTTCAATCCAAACACCAAATCCACAAATAACACTAACAAGCGCCTCAGAATGGGGTTCATCATAGGAAAAACTATCAGCCAACAAAGCCCCAGAGAGGAAGAAAGTCAGAAGCAAACAAGCATCTCAGAAGAACATCATCATTGACAAGAAAAAGAGGAATATTGTGAAGGCTAACAACAATAGCAAGCATTCTCAGAACAAAGTCCTCACAGAATCAACAGCAACAACAATAAGCAAAGTTCATCACATGGTCAACATCATCAAACAACCAAACAACAATTATTGCAAGCATCTCAGAACTAAACTCATCATGGAAAACTAACAAAACCCACAAAGAGGAAGAAGTTAGAAGTGAAAAGAACAACAATAGCAGAATCTCAGAACGAATTTCATCATTGAAAGGCAACAGAAAGGAAGTCGACAACAAGCAAGTATCAGAAATAATGCTCATCGTTAACAATCAACAATAAGCAAAATTCAGAAGAAGTTCATCATCATTAAGCCATTTTAGAAATACAAAATCATCATCAAAAGCTAACGTTCAAATAAGAAGAAGAAAGAACTCAGCATACAGTGTTTTCAGAAATCTCATCACTAAATATTCAAAGAGAAAGGTACAAATACCAGAAAAGCCAGCATCATCGTCTCGCTCCCTCCTTCGTCCACCTGAGAGCGCCGCCGTCCAACCTTCCGTCTCCTCTCCAAAAACAAAACCCCAAGGTATTAATTCCCCCTCTTTCTGCTTTGCATCTCACACAAACAAAAACAATCAAAGATCAAAACATGTAAAAGTTAAACATGCACGAATCTAAAAAACCCTAAAACGCGTTAGAGTGAAAATAATACCCTTTTTATCACCGCCTGGTACAACCACGAGGAGGAGGAAGTGGAGGCATCACCCTGGTATCCTAAGGCGAGGAGAGAGTTTAGTCAGAGGCTCTGTTTGAGAAAGACGAAGAAGACAAGAAGGGAGCGGCGCCGTTTCAAACAGAACAAACCTAATTCTGAAAATACATTGCAAACCCTAACAAAAATTGTTAACATGTCAACTGGGCCATCCCCATAAACTGAATGCTAAGCCCATTTATTCTGGCGTGTATAACCCCCCTCTTGTCCTCTTTCAATATACATTTTGGGCCAATTATTTTCCTCACAGCCCATTTAATTTCTTAACCTTTTTATACAAATCAATCCTTTTTTATATATTATCACCTTATTTTCTTTTTTTCATAACCTATTTTTGTTAAATAGAAAAATGATACATTAATTTTTGTATAAAATTTTATTAGTAATTTTCATTACCCTAAAAAACTTAAAATATATAAATATTAGATTTTTTGAGTTAAATAATTTTCTTTCTTTAAAAAAACCTTTTTGTTTATATAAAACTAACAAAAACATAGAAAAATAATAACACTTAATTTTCATTTGATCATTTGTAAATAATCATATGCATTTCACAATACTTTTGATTCTCTTTGATTCTTATACCATGCTATATTTTTACATTGAGAATGCAACGATTCGATTTGGTTGTAAATAATATTTGGACATTACTATTCTGATAAGACTCATCCCCCATTTGTAAACATTTGTACCCCCATCCCCGGATACTTATTTGTAATAGCTTAGACTTTAAATTCCCGCAATTTATCGCTTTCCATATACTGTATAGTAATTAAGGTTTGTTTGCGAAGATTCAAAATCAACCGCTAGATAACCTAATACAAAGATAAATGCTTGAAAATCAATACACCATTCACACTTGCACCTCTAGGGTAACCTCGCTTGTTGCCTCGGAAAAATGCAATCATGTCCCTCGAGTATGAGACACTCTAGCAAATGTCCCTTCGATAAACAAAGATAGTTAGTCCCTCGATGACCCTCAATGTTGCCTTCGATAAAACGATCTCGTCCCTTACAAAAATTGCTAGAGCATCTCACAAGTTGCCTTCAATGATTGTACACAATGACCCGCGCATGTCCCGTTCAACATCCTAACGCAAGGTTGTTCACCAAACACAATGGTGAAACAACACTGTCAAAAGGGTTAAAACATAAGAAAAATCTTTAAGTAAAATAGGGTAGACAATTCTTAGTTACTTGATCAAAAAACTTGCAAAACATCCTTGCCATATTTCAAACACACATCACAACACAACTTCAAAAACAATTTCCAAACAACTTTCAAAACATTGAATTATCTTTTCAAAAAGACATACACCTTTGTATATACTCAAACAAGAGTCATTACAAAGGTTGCCTAGACAAGGCATCTTTTTCAAAACATTTTCAAAACCACACACACAAAGCACCATTTCAAACAATTGAAAAGCAAAGGCAAGTGATCTAAAACAAGTAACTAAGAGCCCATGGATAACCATGGATGAAAAGGGTGCTAGCACCTTCCCTTTTCATAATCTACCCCCCGAACCCACGAAAACATCTCAAAGGTCTTTCCTGTGCTTTTTGACCTTTCCTTAGGATAAAATAAAAAGTCGATGGCGACTCTTGCTAAACCGAACAAGTTCGAAAACAAACGCAAATCCCAAGTCAGTTCTCCCACCGTATCACATTTTATAATGACCAAGTTGAGCAACCGACCATGCTTTTCAGTGAAAGGAGAGATTTCGGGAATCCTTACTGCCAAGTCCCTTAATTGGGGAGATACTTTCACTAGGTTAATCTAAATAGTGTTCCTGTGGGCGGATGCCATATCCTACAAAAAAAGAGCAAAGATGAGCCCTAGAAACCCTTGAAACAGTTAGTATGATATTCTATGGTATGATGTTTATAATGTCATGATAAATCACAGGTATAGAAAACACAGACAAATCACACCAAGTCCTTAGGTTTAAGGCCTGCTTGAGTTTTAAGGTCATACCCTCTTGAAGCTGGATTGGTTCAACCTGTCCTATAAATATGTAACCTGGTTCTAAAGGGATCTCAATATCACCGATCTTTCCCCCAAGCCTTGTTCAATCAACGATTGACTCGTAATCAAACAAAACTTAGAAGTCAAACCTCAATGAGTGTAGCATCGAGTATCTGTCGACCTTGGGCATACACCAAAGTCGGCCATCTCGCTACATCCTACTGGCCAAGTTGTGCAATTAAAGGTTCTAAGGTCAGTTGATGCTTTATGACACCACGCGGCGGCCCCGTACATCTCCCTGATTGACTCAAGGGTTACGGGTACCAACCAAAGTGCCACATCAACGTAGCTACTGCTTCAACAGTGTCGGTATACCCCAACACATCTCCCTCACAGTTTATTGCTACTTACCTAAAAGGTGTTTCCCGATCCGGGTGTAGGATCAAATAACCCAAACAGTTCCCATAAATATAAAGCAAGCAACACAATCAAGAGAAAGCAATTAAATATGACCTAGATCCTAAGGTTTACCCCACTTTATATTCATTTCCCCAACAGAGTCGCCAGTTCTGTGATGCGGTGGCAGAACCGACTGTTAATACTGGTTTTCGTTTTTTGTTTGCAAATGTCGCGGTAAGCAAGAGTCGCCACCGACTTTTATTTTATCCAATCAGGAAAAGAAAAAAGAACAGAAAAACCTTTTTCGATATGTTTCTGAGTACGGGGGTAGATTATAGAAAGGGAAGGTGTTAGAACCCTTTCTATCCATGGTTTTCCATGGGCTCTTAGGTACTTGCTCATTTTGAAAACTGCTTGTGTGTGCTTGTTTTTGAAAAGTTTTGTTTTACTTCGTATTAACCCTTATTTTTATCCTCAAGAGTGTTACGAAGTTGTTTTTGAAAACTTTGTTTGAAAAGTGTTGGTGTGAAAAAGTTTTTGTTTGTTTGAGCAAGTACCTAGGAACTAATCTACCTACTCGAAAAAGGTCTGTTCATTTTCCTTTTAGACAATGATATCCTATTATTGAGAAATAGGTAGCATCGTCGTTGGAGTTTTTTAGGGACATTCGAAGGGACAAATACGACCACAAAAGCAATGTTAGGAAATGTTAGTAATCATCCTAAAGCCTTAAAGATCTTTTTCCGAGGCAACATCTGAGTGGGTCATTATAGATCTTTCGGGGCTAGAGGACAACCACTAACAAACCCTATACTTCATGATTGTTTACCGAAGGAAACCGGAGTGGAGTAAACCCTAGGAGTGAGCATGTGCGAGTGTAATTTTCAGTTAATTTATCTTTGCACATTTAGGGTTTTCTACCATATTAATTTTCAGTTTGTCTTTCCATGCAATCCTATTAACATACATCTAAGCAGTTTATAGTTTGCAGAAATAAAATGTGGGAAAGTTAAAAGTCCTAGCTATTACAGGGCTTTTGCAGATACATAATTATTTTGGACTGAAAACAAAGATGTGGAATTTAAAACCCTAATTACTATTACAAATTCGGAGCAGTTACAATAATAATAAAAAGGAAATTAAAAAATGTGCACGGCGAATTAAATGCGAGAACAATTGGAGAACCCTAAGAAATCTAATTGAAAAAAATTTAGGTTATTTTTTGAGAAAAAAATTGAATTATGTACAAATTGAATCCTACTTCTAAGTGATTTTAATTATAAAAAAGAATTAAATTTCCCTAATTTGGATTAAACTAATTAATTAAAGAAATAAAATATTTTATAAAAAAATGATTTTTAATGTTTTTGTGATTTTTGATTTGATAAAAAAAATGTTTTTGTGGTATTTTTAAAAAAGAAAATAGTTAGAAAATAATTAAAAAGAATTAAAATAGAAAGGAAAAGAATTGGGCTTATGTTGTGAGTAATCCAGGGGGTATGTTGCGGAATTGTTTAGGCCCAAGAAGGTTGAGCTCAATCCTACGCCTGATTCTGTGTTGCTCCCTTCTGATGGTGTACCATGGTCTTTGATGTGTGGGACGTTGTATCTGATTGGAGACGAATCTAATGGCTGGATGGTGGTAGCGCATGATGGACGTCTTGTAGCGTAATGCATGGAACCTGTGTTCAAATGTTAAGAAAATAAATAAAATTGTTGGGACCTGGGATTGAACCCAGGTCCTTTCACTTTCAAACATACGCCCTTTCCATCTGCGCTGCGTGGATTAATTGATAATATAATAACCATTATAAGTAATATATAAAACAAAAGTGGGTAACTGAATAAAACAAAAAAACGCGCGTGATTCAAACAAGCCAGTGTTGTTGCGCCAACTCATCATCTTCCTCCCTGTCCGTCGTCTTAGGTATGAGACTACTATCTATGAACAGAACTCCATAGCCATAGCCCTGCAAGCTTCAAAAATCCATAAAACGCAGGATAAATTAATTCTAACTACATGGATCAATTCGTCTTGATGCCGCGAGCATCATGGTACCCTTTCCTTGGGCCAACTTAACCTATATGATAAAACCCTAAAATGGACAAACAAACCCTAGCCATGGCATTCATCAATATATGCATCAAAACGCAAAATTAAATAAACCAAAACATTCCAAATGATGATACAAACATAATGATATGCTTAAAAGTGATTAATCATGCGTAAATTATCAAACTCGGATTCAAGAAATAAGCCAAACCATGAGGATTGTGTAGGCTGATTTTGGGCTCGTGAAGGCATGCAACCGATTGGAAAACATTCTGGAGATTTCCAGGAATCTATTAGGAGCTTTGGAATGGCTTGAATTGACCTCTAGGTTAGAAAACGATTCACCACTTTCTTGCAAATTTTGAGTTTTATTTTGGGGTTCTCACGACTGCAATCCTTTTCCTTTTGGCTTGGGTATGTTCTATATATGTAGTAGAACTGATTAGGTTAACAAAAACAAATTAAATCTTTGTGAATCATGGAAATTGGATTTGATTTTGCTCTTGTATTATATCTTTCCAAAACAAGCATAATCATGCCAATTATGCTTCAATCATCCCTTGCATGATTTGATTTGATATGCCAGCCTAATTGGATTTGATTCCTACAAAAAAATCAGATCAAAAATTAATCTTTTATATTTTTTGCAATTTATTTGATTTAATCTAACTTTTAATACATAAATATCAAAATAAAATAAATAAATAAGAAAATAATATATGGAGGCTGATTTGGGTCATGGACCATGTCACAAACAAGATACAATCATGAAATGCTAGCCCATTTGACAAAAAAATGTATTTTTGAGCACATTTGACTTTTGGCAATTTTGCAAAAATGGTTAACTTTGACAAGGAATATCTCCTCCAATTTTAACCATAGAGAGGTGTTCTTGGACTTTTTAGAAAGCTTAGGATGTCCCCTAAACAACCCTTTTGGTTTCATCTCAATTGGGTCTTCCGTGTTCATGTAAGAAGCTTTGACCCAAAAGGTGTTTTTGTTGACTTTTCAAAAGGACCTATAATGTAGAAATTCATATCTTTTGATGAGTGCATATTTTGAACTATTGGGATGAATATGATTTGTATGTAATTGCATCCTCTTAAAAATGAGCCTTGGATGGAAACTTTCTGATAAAGTATGAAGAAGTTATGCCTGGTCAAAGTTTGGTTGACTTTTCCTGTGAAACCCTAATTTAGCCACTTTTGGGTTTTGATGAATTTGGGGGCATTCCTTGAGGAATCGTGATCAACCCTTGATAAAATGGTGGATATCTCTTCTAAATGTTGATGTTGACCAAAAATCTTGAAGTTTTACTGTATGTGGGCTATAGTTGACTTTTGACCTAGTACAGTTGATTTTCAGGCATCATGGCAATTGACTGAGCAAACTTCTTATGCAAGGTATGAAACTTGACATGGATTATATTGAGAACATATTAGGACCATGGAAGGAATTTGGGACCTTCGGAGTTCAACCATCCTGATGAGGAGTGAAACCCTAGTTTGAAGTTTGTTGTCTTAGGAGGAGGATTTGTCTAGTCAATCCTTAGTCATCCTTGAGCAATTGAGGACCTCTAGAGACATGTCTTGAGTGAAATGAGAGGGAAAATTTTGGGGTACAATAAGAGGGATACATATAGAGATCATTTCTATGCCCATAAGAGGAAAGTGTTGGAACTCACTAAGAAACTTCACGAAGAAAAAGGTCTTAATGCATATCTCGGCACGAAGAGGAAGCGCCCATGGGAAACCCGATTTATTAATTTTTAGAATTTTTCAATTGTAAGCCTAAAAGTAAATTGTATTTTGAATTCTACTAATAATACCTTTGTTTTATTTTGGATCACAAATTTAAATTTCCCAATGTCCTTGAAAACATTGCATACACTTATCATACATGTCATTGCATAAACAGGTTTCAAAGCAGGGTTCTCATCTTCTTCGCTGTTTATTTCATCAAGTAAAGAAATGGCTCTTAAACAAAACATCAAAGATCTCCAGGCACAAAACACTCAATTCCAGCAAATGATCTTGGCTCTAGCTAAAGGGCAAGAAGATCTGAAAGCTCTTATACTGAAGGACAAAAAGAAGAAGCCAAAGAAACCAACTGGTGTAGTGAATTTGGGAAGAAGGATCAGAGGACCAGTGCCGCGAGCTTCAGAACTAGTATCTTCATCAAAAGGAGGAGACAATCGGGAAGGGGAGACAAGAGAGGAAGACCTCATCCCAGAAGAATCTGACTATAATGAGGAGCGGTATCCTCCTACTGACGATAAATACAAACAGCTAGAGGATCGTCTGAACGCAATGGAAATCCAGAGGGTACCTGGACTAGATATTGAAGAGTTGGGTTTGGTTTCTAGGGTTGTCATCCCGCCGGAGTTTAAGGTTTCGGTGTTTGCTAAGTATGATGGGGTCTCGTGTCCCAAGATGCATCTCCGATCTTATGTGAGGAAGATTCAGCCTCACACCGCTGACATGGATTTATGGGTCCACATCTTCCAAGACAGTCTATCTGGGACTCAGCTAGAGTGGTTCTGTTAGCTGGAGGGAACCAATATTCATAATTGGGAAGACCTGGCTGCTGATTTTTATAAGCAGTACCAATATGATGCAGACCTTGCTCTGACTCGTACATAACTCCAAAGTATGTCTATGGGTTCTAGCGAGGGTTTTAAAGACTATGTCCAGAAGTGGAGAGACCTAGCAGGAAGAGTCCAACCCCCTCTGTCTGATAGGGAGTTAGTGGACATGTTTTTGGGTACTCTATCTAGTCCATTTTTCAACCATCTGATTGGAAGCTCCTTAGCTGGTTTTATTGAGCTGGTCTTAACGAGAGAAAGATTGGAAGCTGGTACTAGAAATGGAAAGATTCAAAAGATACCTCTTCAAGTGCAGGAAAGAGACCTTTTGTGGGAAAGAAAGAGGCCAGTGCTACTTACAGTCAAAGAAATCATGGCAGAACTGAACACCATCTAACAGTAGGGACTGTAATGATTTCCAAGCTTGCATCTACTCAACAGTGGAATAGTCAGCCTAGAGCAGAAAGGCCTATGAGATAATTTACCCGGATTAATATGACTTTGTCTCAAGTTTTTCCCCACTTATTGAAGTCCAATCTGGTAACTTTGAGGGAAGCTCCGAAGAATCCTAATACTACCTCTCCCCACTATAATCCAAAGGCTCGGCCTTCCTATCATTATGAGAGTCCAGGACATGATACAAACGACTTATGGGCTTTAAAAAACAAGGTGCAGGATCTTATCAAGGAAAAGGAGATTGAATTTGATGCTCCAGAGACCCCTAGTGTTATAACTGCTCTCATGCCCTAACACGACCATGGTGTTAATGTTGTTGACGATGATATGTTTGTTGCTTCCGTTGAGGAACTTGTTACTCCTCTCATGCCTGTTAAAAGGAATCTGTTGCAAGCCGGTTTATTTACAGGCTGTGGTGAAGGTTGCCACTTATGTTTATCTCTACCAACTGGTTGCTATTTGTTGAAAGCATGTGTTCAACGCCTGATGGATGATAAAGAGATTCTATTTGAGAAGAATCCTGTCACAACTGTTTCATGTAAATATGTTTCTATTATAACCATTTCCGCCAATCCTCCCAGGGTCTCCACCAAAAGACCCGTCAGAATTACATCTACTCCAAAGTTAGCTCCCCTGATCATCACTATGCCAGGGCCAATACCATATTCCTCAGACAAAGTTGTTCCCTGGAATTATGGGGCTGACGTCTATTACCATGGCATCAAGCAAGACTTGTTGGCTGCTGAAGACAAAGTTACTGGAAGTACTGATCCTGACGTCGGCAATATCGTTGGGACCAGTAAATAACAATAAGCTGAAGAGTGTTCTCTCCCGAGATCTCTCCTCCAAAAACTGTTACTACTCCTGTGATCATTCATGTTGCTGCTCCTGCTAATACTACCACTACTACTCCTATGATTAGCCCTGTTGCCACCCCTGTCACCGAGTCGGCCGAGACTCGGGGCAAAGAGATATTGGTTGATCCTGTCCAGACGAAGGCGCATTCAGAATCCATTCCGGAGGTTTCTAAGAGGGAAATGGAAGAAAATTTGAAAATAATTAAAAAGAGTGACTACAATGTGATTGAACAGCTGGGGTAGACCCCTTCCAAGATTTCAATGTTGTCCCTATTGTTGTGCTCTGAAGCTCATGCAAAGGCTTTGGTAAAATTCCTCAAGACTGCTCATGTGCTACAGGAAACCTCTGCTGATCAATTCGAAGATTGTGTGGCTAGTTTGACCGCTGATAATGGATTGGGTTTTTCTGATGCTGATTTAACACCCAGAGGAAGAAAACACAATGATGCGCTGCATGTCTCCATCAAATGCAGGGGCACCACTTTGGCCCATGTTTTAGTGGATACGGGTTCATTGCTGAATGTTATGCCCAAGAAGGCTCTTGACAGATTAGATTGCGAAGGTTTGACTCTGAAGCCCAACAACATTGTGGTGAGGGCTTTCGATAGTTCGAAAAGAATTGTGCACGGGGAGGTGGACACCCCTATCAAATTTGGTTCCCAAACCTTTGAATCCACCTTCTACGTGATGGATATCAAACCATCTTATTCTTGTTTGTTGGGACGCCCTTGGATCCATGGAGCTAGAGTTGTTACTTCCACTCTACATCAGATGTTGAAGTACCCAGTGAGGGGAAAGATTATCATGATACTTGGTGTGGAGGATTACATGGTAAGCCACCTGAACTCTTTCAGGTATATCAAAATGGACGGCGAGTTCATCGAGACCCCTTGTCAAAACTTTGAAGAGGTGCCTCAGACCATGGAAGCAACCGAGACTATTACCAGTGTGCCAAAGATCAACAGACCTCTATTGAAGATGGCTTCTCTCAAAGATGACAAAGCAGTAATCGAAGAAGATGGGTGTACCATTTGGGGCCAACTCCTTGACATTTCATACAAATCTGATAAGTTTGGTTTTGGTTTCACTTCAGAGGCTCAGAGGGTTGTTCATCGTGCCCGCGTCGGAGGACCTCCCCTACGCATCAGCAATCATGGGATCAACACTTTAGAAGAAAGTGATGGTGACTATGACATAGACAGTTGGATCTTCCCTACTACCAATGGTGGACCCAGTAACTGGACAGCTAAAGACTGTACCGATTACTTTTATTCATGAGTAATTGTCTTTTTTGGGTTTTTTGGATAAGTAATAAATGAACAATATAAACTTTATGGCCTTGTGTCTTACCCGAGGCACAATGGTTTATTTGTGAGGGTTATCATTTTTCAATATCATATGCCATTAATAAAGCATTGGACATTTTGCATACAAATTTTATGCTCTCTGTCTTTCTTTTCTGCTTTTTGCTTTATCAATACATATATGCTCTTGCACACACTCACGTATCAAACTGCAGATCCATATCCACTCTGGATCCCATTGATAACGGTTCTACTATTTCCAATTATGACTTTGAAAATCCGATCAACCAAGCCGAGGACGAAGGGGACGAAGATTGTAAGGTACCAGGAGAACTTGCCAGACTGTTACAACAGGAAGAAATGGCTATACAGCCCCGTGAAGAGCCAGTTGAGACAGTGAACCTGGGTACAGAAGAAGACAGAAAAGAAGTCAAGATAGGTTCAAACTTGGAACATAGTGTCAAGGAATGTTTAATATAGATGTTACATGATTATGTGGAGATATTTTCCTGGTCATACGAAGACATGCCAGGACTAAACACTGATATTATGGTTCATCGCCTGCCGATAAAAGAGGATTGCCCTCCAGTAAAACAGAAGGTTCTTCGTATGCGCCCTGAAATGTCAGAGAAGATCAAAGCAGAATTTATGAAATAGTTCAACATTGGGTTCTTAGATGTCACCTCTTATCCATAATGGGTTGCTAACGTAGTTCCGGTGCCTAAGAAAGACGGAAAAGTATGGATGTGTGTGGACTGCAGAGACTTGAACAGGGAGATCCCCAAGAATGACTTCCTGCTTCCCCACATTGACGTTCTAGTTGACAACACCACACAACATAAGGTATTCTCCTTCATGGACGGATTCTTTGGTTACAATAAGATCAAGATGGCACCCAAAGACATGGAGAAGACAACCTTCGTCACACAGTGGGGCACTTTCTGTTACAAAGTGATGCCATTTGGGTTGAAGAATGTTGGGGCAACCTATCAGCGAGCTATGGTAGCTTTGTTACATGATATGATTCACCATGAGATAGAGGTCTATGTTGACGACATGATAACCAGATCTTAAACGGAAGAAGAGCACCTCGATCACTTGAAAAAGTTGTTTGATAGGTTGAAGACGTACAAGTTGAGATTAAATCCGAACAAGTGCACCTTTGGGGTAAGGTCTGGTAAACTCCTAGGTTTCATTGTCGGTGACAAGGGTATTCAAGTAGACCCTGCAAAGGTAAAATCTATACAAGAGATGTCGGCTCCTCGCACTGAGAAGGAAGTTAGAGGTTTCTTGGGACGCCTAAATTACATTGCCATGTTCAATTCCCATCTAACTGCTACTTGTGAGCCAATCTTCAAACTCCTGAAGAAAGATCAAGTGGTAAAGTGGAATGACGAATTCCAGACTGCCTTTGACAGAATCAATGAATACCTTCAAGAGCCTCCAATTCTGATGTCTCCGATTGAAGGAAGACCTTTGATAATGTACTTAACAGTGTTAGATAATTCAATGAGGTGTGTGTTGGGGCAACATGACGAGTCTGGTAGAAAAGAGCATGCAATATACTACATTAGCAAAAAGTTTACCGATTGTGAAACAAGATACTCACTGCTCGAGAAAATTTGCTGCACTTTGGCATGGGCTTCTCACCGACTAAGACAGTATATGTTGACTTACACTACCTTGTTAATATCTAAGATGGATCCTATCAAGTACATCTTCGAGAAGCCCGCTCTCTTCGGTAGAATAGCAAGATGGAAGATGATCCTGACTGAATACGATATTCAATACACAAGCCATAAAGCAATTAAGGGAAGTGTATTAGCTGATCATTTGGCTCATCAGGCCGTGAACGACTACCAATCCATGAAATTTGAATTCCCGGATGAGAATATTATTTTAGTGACTGATTGTGAAGGACCTGGACCGGATGAAGGACCTGAGAAAGGATCTCGATGGACTATGGTTTTTGATGGAGCTTCTAACGCACTTGGAAATGGAATCGGTGCTGTAATTATATCTCCCGAGGGCTGTCATACTCCTTTCACTGTCAGGCTATGTTTCAACTGTACCAATAATATAAATGAGTATGAAGCATGCATCATGGGTCTCAAAGTTGCTATTGACCTAAGAATCAAGTTCTTGAGTATTTTCGGAGATTCGGCCTTGGTAATAAGTCAAATCAAAGGAGAGTGGGACATGAAGCATCCTAATCTCATCCCTTACAAATAACACGTGTTGACACTGATTCCACACTTTGAAGAAGTCACCTTTGAACATTTCCCACGAGAAGAGAATCAGTTAGCGGACGCGCTAGCTACTATGTCATCCATGTTCAAGGTCAGATGGGATAACGAAGCTCCTCAGATCACTATTGAGAGATTGGATGAACCAACTTACTGCTATGAGATCAATACTGAAGGAGTAATGGACAAACCTTGGTTTCGAAGTGAAAAGGTATCTCGAAGCTCAAGAATACCATGAGGGGGCATCTGTCAATGATAAGAAGTTTTTGAGAAGGTTCTCTGCAAAGTTCTTCCTCAGTAATGGAACCCTCTACAAGTGCAACTACGATTCTACTGTGCTTCGGTGTGTAGACAAGAATGAAGAGGAAAAGATTATGGATGATTTACATGAAGGTACCTTTGGCACCCATTCTAGTAGACACACCATGGCTAAAAAGATCCTACGGGCAGGATACTATTGGTCCACTATAGAAGCAGACTGTTATCATCATTCTCGAACTTGTCACAAATGCCAGATCTATGCTGACAAAGTACATGTGCCTCTGGTTCCCTTGAATATCTTGACTGCTCCCTAGCCCTTTGCAATGTAGGGCATTGACATGATAGGAGAAATCAGACCTACCATTTCAAACGGGCATCGCTTCATCCTATTCGCCATTGATTACTTCACGAAGTGGGTTGAGGCTGCCTCATTTTCTTCTGTTACCAAGAATGTTGTGGTGAGGTTCATAAAGCATAACCTTATCTCGGTATGGTATCCCCGAAAGAATCATTACAAATAATGGTACAAATCTCAACAACACTATGATCATCGAACTCTGTAAGCAATTCAAGATCCATCATCATAACTCTTCTCCTTACCGGCCGAAGATGAATGGAGTTGTGGAAGCTGCTAATAAGAATATTAAGAAGATCGTCCAGAAGATGACGGTCACATATAAATACTAGCATGAGATGTTACCATTTGCTCTTCATGGTTACCTCACCTCAGCACATACGTCAACGGGAGCAACACCTTTCTCCCTGGTGTATGGTATGGAGGTTGTCCTACCTATTGAGGTCCAGATCCCTTCTTTGAGAATCATGAAGGATGCGGGTTTGAATGAAGATGATTGGATCCAGACCCGACTTGACCAACTGAACCTGATTGATGAAAAAAGACTTCCGGCTGTTTGTCATGGTCAGATGTACCAAAAGCGTATGATCAAGGCTTATAACAAGAAGGTCAGACATCAGATATATCAAGTTTGTGATCTGGTAATCAAGCGCATCATACTGCCACAAGGTGATCCCAGGGGAAATGGACTCCCACGTACGAAGGGCCGTTTGTGATCAAGAACATATTTTCTGGTGGAGCTATGATCTTAACCACTATGGACGGTGGCGACCTTCACACAAACATAGTTAAAAGATACTACGCGTAAATAAAGACCCGTTAGGTTGACTGGCCTAGGTAAAAATAAGGGCATCCCGGCGAACCAAAAGGGTTCAGGAAAAAATTAGGGATAAATACAAAAAAATCTGTACACCCGGCAAGTCGAAAACTTGAAAAGGCGGCTTGGGAAAAAAAGGGTATCCCGGTGGACTGAAAACCCGAAAGGACGGTCTGGAAAAAAGTTAGGGATTTAAAAGCGTATAACTATATCCCATTGGATCACCTTGCAACCAGACTTCAATATCAACTATCAAGCTCAAACGGTACCAATCAATCCAGTCAACTTCGGACAAGTAGCAAAGTGATGAGACGCTCAAGGACATAAGGGCAATAGCATAATTGAAACTCGGTGGGATTATTACACATAGATATTTTCTCGTTGTACACTATTTTGTATAGTTTTCATTTTCACGACGTCATTCTCCTACTAGAATGCCAGTCTCTTTGTACAAAAAACGCTTATTATGGGCAAACTTCAAAATCAATACAAAACACTTCTTTGAAAGTACAAAACTTTTCGTTTTCATTTTTTCTATTTTGTTTTGAAAAAGACGTCCAGTAATTATTTTTGACATATGCATTTGAATATGATTACTGTTTACAAATACTTGCTTAAAAAATAGAAAGACAGTTGCTAATGACTTCAAGAAACGGGAAAAAGTCTAAAAAACCATTTGTAGTCCCCGTTGTTATTTTCTCCAGCATGTACAAAGGCAGAGACGTTCTACTGCAAATTCATCGCTACATCCTCAGCATACGTCCTAGTGATGTCTATGTCCCCGCAGAGTGAAAACAACCAAAGTTTTGACCTCTTCTTCCCTAAGCAGGAATTACTTCCTCCAGCAAAGTTCCCTCAGAGAACTGAAATCTATGTTCCCCGGCTAAGTTTTATAATCTCAAACAGTTTATAAAGCCTCATCCCCGGTAGAGTATATTTCTCTAGCTGCGGAAGTTCATCCCCCAACAGAGTTTATTCCTCTACATTGGTAAGATATTCCAACAGTGCATCTTCTCCCCAGCGGAGAAATCTCAAGCAAAAGTCAAAGATCCCCGACAGAGTACCCTCAAACGGAAAGAGGAAATCCCCGGCAAATCATCTCCATTCATCATCCCCAGCGGAAATAAAATAATTACTTTCCTCATCTACCAAACAACAGTCCGGGATTCAACTTCCCAGTACTCTCCAGCAAGCAGTCATGGATTTATTTTCCCAGACTAGGAAATGTCGCAACAACATTCCATGTTCATACATCCTGGCATGCACATATATATTGCATACAGCACAATCTCATTTATTTTGAGAACATCATTACATGATACATTTCATACATGATGACATTGCATACGACTATCTCTTTATCTTTTCAGGTAAGATCAATCAACAAACACCAATAACTACTTATATGGCCTGACAGTCTTCTCAAAGGCTACATCTGACGAAGGGCTATTTCAGCATTTTCCTTATGAAAATCATTCTCAAGACCTCTGCTGGTTCAGTTTAAATCAACCATGATTTATTCTAATTCATTTTCGGTGGATACTTTCTCTGGTTCAGTCAAATCGGCCCTAAGATTTATCTGATTATATTCCAGTTAAAGATAACTCAAGATCTCTACTGGTTCAGTTTAAATCGACTAATGATTTATTCTGATTCATTTCCGGTGGATACTTTCTCTAGTTCAGTTAAATCGACCCTAAGATTTGTCTGATTCTATTCTAGTTAAAGATAACTCAAGACCTCTACTGGTTCAGTTTAAATCGACCAATGATTTATTCTGATTCATTTCCGGTGGATATTTTCTCTAGTTCAGTTAAATCGACCCTAATATTTCTCTGATTCTATTCCAGTTAAAGATAACTCAAGACCTCTACTGGTTTAGTTTAAATCAACCAATGATTTATTCTGATTCATTTCTGGTGGATATTTTCTCTGGTTCAGTTAAATTGACCCTAAGATTTTTCTGATTCTATTCTAGTTAAAGATAACTCAAGATCTCTACTAGTTCAGTTTAAATCGACCAATGATTTATCCTGATTCTTTTCCAATAGATACTTTCTCTGGTTCAGTTAAATCGACACTAAGATTTCTGATTCTTATCCAGTTAAAGATACTATAAAGCCTGGAGTCCGACCAGATAACAGTTTATTAATTACTATGAAGCCTGGATCTGACCAGATGATAGTATAACCTATGACACTGAAGCCTGGACTCGACCAGATAACGGTATACCTCAGATTCAAGTTGAGGCCTGTACCCGACCAGATAACAGCTTAATTTCTTCAAATCACTGAAGCCTGGATACAACCAGATAACAGTTCGATGCCTACAATTAATTCAAAGTCGGGAACCTACCAAATAGCAGTTAATTTCATATTCCCCGATAAGTCACTGTGAAGCCTCGAATACGACAAGATAACAGTCAACCTTATTATCCTCAACAAGTCGCTGTGAAGCCTGGATCCTGACCAGATAATAGCTCGCCTTCATCTCTCCAGTCAATAGATAACTCTCCAGTAGAGTAATGGACAATCAAAGCTCCTAGACTCTATTACCCTAAAACATTCCCCAGCGGACTCCTCCTCGGACAGCAGGAACAGGAATCCCCACAAAAAGACTTCTCATGAAGTTAGCATCTACTTTGGATTGCATCTCTAAGCCTATCTCCGATGACTCTCCATCATATTCCTTGGATGGCATCTTTAAGCGCATCTCTGACAGTCTTCTGTCATCTTTTCCCAATGGCATTGGTAAACCATTCCCGATATTATCCACCAACAGTATCACTTCAGACGAGTGCAAATTTCTGGGCACTCTAGTGTTCAATCATCTTCCATCTTCAGATCACAAAAGGCAGACCAGCCAATCTACATCTTCAGGTCTAATAATATTTAACAGGGCAGTTCTTGTACCCCAAAATTTTCCCTCCCTTTTTACTCAACACATTCCCATTGAGGTCCTCAACTTGCCCAAGGATGACCAAGAATTGACCAGACAAATTCTCCTCCTAAGGCAATGAACCTCTGTCTAGAGTTTCAATTTTCATCAAGATATAAGAGCTCCAATGGTCTCAAATGTTTTCCATAGTCCTAATTTGCCTTCAAGTTTGTCCATGACAAATTTCATGCCTTGCACTACAAGTTTGCTCAGTCGATTACTCAAATGCCTGAAAATCAACTATATTAGGTCAAAAGTCAATTGTGGCCTATATACAGTCAAACTTCAATATTTTTGGTCAACATCAACATTTTGAAGTGATATCCATCATTTGATCAAGGGTTGATCATGATTCCTTAATAAATGCTCCTAATTCATCAAAAGTCAAGAATTGTTAATTAGGGTTTCTATAGGAAAAGTCAACCAAACTTTGACCAGGCATAACTTTCACATACATCATCCATTTTCCCTCAACCAAAGCTGATTTTTAAGATAATCCAATTACTTACAACTTCTATTTATCCCTCAAGTTCAAGAGATGCACCATTTAAAAGATACAAGTTCATACATTACAGGTCACTTTCAGAAAGTCAACAAAAGCCACTTTTTTCCAAGACCTTTTACATCAAGATAAAATCTTCAAATGAAAAATTGATAAAAGGAGGGATTGAAGTAGACATCTTGGGCTTTCCAAAAATTCAAAGATCATCATCATGAGATAAACATTGAGCAAGTTATGGCTTGTCCAATTTGGGAAAATTTGGAAACATTTCAAGAAATATGCAATGTGCAAACTTGAACTTTTAAGGAAATGGCTAAACTTTTTGGACTTCAAACACTTTCATGACATTATGAAGGGCCTACAAAAACTCTTTTGCATGCCTTTGATTTTATTTTCATTTATTTTTATTTTTATTCAATTTAAAATTAAATAAATACAAGATAAATGCATAAAATGATAGGTTATTGTTTTGGACATTTGGGCTAATGTGTTGGGTCAGCCTTGGGCCCATAATTTCATGCAAAATGTGTCCAGGTTCATGTACCAAGCAAAGATGGCAAGAATCACACAAAAATGAATAGTTTTCAAATTGTGATTTTTGTTTTAAAACCATAAGTTAATGCTCGATTCTTTCCATGATATACTACTCTTCTCACTCCTCTATAAATATAGGGCCATACAAGCTTGAAAGGCCACGAGGACACAACTTCGAGAATCCATACAAATTTTGCAAAAAATCACATAAATTGCCCAAATTCAAACATACAGCTCCAGCTTCCCTCGTGCCAAACTAACCATACCACTCAACTCCTGGAGTTCCTAGAAGATCATTTCAACCATTGTCCAAGCCAAACACACGCCAGAACACCCTCACAGTATCTCTCTGATAGGTAACTTTTTCTTGATCTCAAACTCTTAATACGCGTTATTTAAATCCATACTAAGCATGTATTTGTATTATTGATGATATTTGCATGCATTCTAACGTTTTACATGAGAAGCTAGAGTCCAGAATCACTCTATGCCATGGTTGACCATCGTTAGGGTTTCAAGCTCGAACCCAATGATGCATGAAGATTTAGAAATTTAGAGGCCATAATCGTGATTAGGAGACTTTTTTAAGGCAGGATGTGTTGTTTGTTTTTCTGTTTGGTTGAATTTTCAGGTGAGCCCACTGGAGAAGACGGTGGAAACCACTGGCTCCGGTGGTTGGACTGGTCGAATCTGAGTTAAAGGGTTGGTGTGGCTATTATTCATGATACCATTGGCTGGACCCAGACAGATAATCCCTCTCTCTGCTCATGATTGTTCCGTTTGAATATTACAGGGACCCACTGAAGGGCGCGCATGACAACTCAGCCATTTGATTGGTTTTCATATTATATTGTTTTTCTTTGTTTATATGCATGAATGAGCAGGATGGCCGGATGGTAATAGTGCAAGCGTGTGAGGGAAGGGACCTGGGTTCGATCCCAGGTCCAGGAATTTTCTATTTTTCTTAACATTTCTTACAGGATCCAATGAATTGCATCTCCATACGTCTATCATGCATCTCTAGATCTCATCCATCAAATCACCACAAGATCATATCCAACGCCCCAGCAATCAACCCTCATGGTGGACATTCTAGATGAGATCTCACTGGATCTCAAATAAGGCGTTGGGCCTACTTGATCTGGGCCTAACCAGATTCAGCTTCGCACCTCCCAATTTCTCCATGAACCTCAAGCCCATTCTCTTATTTTTTTGTTTTCAATTTCTTTATTATTTTTTTTTAAATCATTTTTATTTTTATCATAAAATCAATAAAAAATCACACAAAATAGACTTAAGGTTTTTTTCATAATTAAAATTAATTTTTGTAAATTAATTTAGTTTAATTACTTTAACTTGTTTTCTTTAAACTAAAATTAGTTAGAAATTAGGTTAAAATTTCAAATCTTTTTTCTCAATAAAAAATACAAAAAACATTTTTTAAATCAATTATATTTTTTAGGACTTTTCAACTTGTTCCCGTCTTGATCTTCGCGCTTTATCTTTTTTCCATTTTATTTTTCTTTTCCAATTATGTAACTCTTTCCCGGTTTGTAATAGCTTTAATTAGGTTTAAAATTCGGCATTTTATTTTTTGTGCTATTTATGTAATTTCCCCAAGGCCTTGTAATAGCTTAGGAATTTTATTTTCTGGAATTTATTTTCTGCACTATTATTAGCTGCTTAGAGTAATAAGATTGCATGAAAATATTGGAAATTAAAACATTAGATAACCCTAAATACGCAAGATAAATGAAATGAATTAATACACTTGCACATGCTCACCCCTAGGGTATCTCCCACTTTGGTTGCCTTCGAAAACGGTCACAATTCTCGAAACATGAGAATCTTTAGTGGTTGTCCTTTAGTTTAAGAGATCACAAGTCCCTCGATGACCCTTTCGATGCCGCCTCGGTTAAAAAGTGATCTTAGAACTTTAGGACAATTACTAAAAGTTCTTGCCCAGTTTCCTTAGTGACCGTAAACGTCCCTTCGATAGTCCCTCAAACATCCAACGATAGGGCTACCTACTCACTAATAGTAGGATAACACTATCTAAATGAAAGGAGGAAAATAATTCCTTTTTCGAGTAGGTAGATAACTGTTAGGTACTTTCTCAAAAATAACCTTTTTCACACTACACTTTCAAAACATTTTTCAAAAAATGCTTTATCAACACTCTTGAGGACTGATACAAGAGGTATCATAAAGCAAACAAACTTTTCAAAGCACATAAACACGAAAGAAATTTTCAAAATGAGCAAGTACCTAAGAGTCCGTGGAAAACCACAAATGGAAAGGGTGCTAACACCTTCCCTTTCCATAATCTACCCCCCTTAATCAGAAACTCTCGAAAAAGGTCTTTTTCTGTTCTTTTCACCCTTTTCTTTGTTGGATAAAAGAAAAGTCGGTGGCGACTCTTGTTTATCGCAACATTTGCGAATACAAATGCAAAACCAGTATATAACTGTCGGTTCTGCCACCGTATCACAGAGTGGAAGACAACGCCCATAATGACGGCTTAGAAGGGGATGCTGGGAATGATGAAATGGATGGTCCTGAGTACGGTTCTAACATTGATGAGACTATTAACCAGCAACCTAAAATAGCCAAAGAGCCTCCTCAAACAAATTCTCTCGTTGGCGTTGTTTCAACTCCTCCCAATGTGGTTCCTACCACCACCATGTCGCCTCAAGCCATTGCTGCTTTAAAGAAAAGTAGCCCTTTGGGATACTTGAAGTATTTGGTGGCTGCTAGAAATTGCTCGACTGATTGGGGATCTAGAACTTCGACTGTCTTTAGGGGCGTTTCTTCTCTTGGAACCCAAGGCGAAGTTCTTAGTCGTCTAAAAATGTAGCTCTTTCATGTCGATTTGATCGACCATTTAGAGGTGTTTCCTGCTGATGACGCTAAGTTCAAAGAGGCATTGCAAAAGGTTGACGTTCATATAGACTCTCCTCATGTCATCACGTTTGTGGCTGAGGTATCTGCTTTTGTTGACCAATTCTTGGTCGACTTGGCCAAACGCAAGGAGAACATGGGGAAACGTCTTCCTAAAGAAAAGGAACATAACCTCGAATTAGCCTTTGTGGAGTGCTCCATAACTGCTAGTGAGGCGCTAAAGAAAGCTCTCAAGAAAGCCAAAGAATACTTCAAAAAGAAGGCCGGTAATATCTATTTATGGTAGCAACATATTTTTGTTTTGAAACAACAAATTAAAGAGCTGGAGAAGAAGATTAATGAAGCTGAAACCTCACAACTTGTTGGATTTGAGACGGCTGAAAAGGCGCTGTATGACGAAGCTTCTACTGGGGTTTTTCACTGGGAGCATGATGAATTGTTGGACATTGAGCTAGCTAAATTGGATACCTCTCTTTCATTGATCAATGGTCGAATGTCCTTCGCTCGAGACCGCTATCTGACTCTCAAGGAGAATGTGCCTTTTTAGCCGACTTTGTAATGCCTATTGCATCTTGCAGGCCCTTTAGTGCCCTTTTATTATGTAATGAATGGTTTTCTACTCTTTTCTTATTACAATTTCTTGTAACATAAGTCTATATTTCTTTAAGTATTTACCATTTACTCTTAATATTCAACCTTCTGACATGAGCTCTTCGATCTCATAAGCATTGTTTGAAAAAGCTTGAACCACTCGAAACGGTACTTCCCAATTTGGTGACCTTTTTCCTATAATTATATCTCTTCGATCCATGGGTAAGATCATTTTCCAGACCATGTCCCCAATAACGGACGCTTTTGCATTCACCCTTCTGTTGTAGGCCTTTGCTACTTGTTCTTTCTGCCTGAACAAAGTTTCTAAATCCGAATGTGATGCTTACCATCTAACCTATAGGGAGATCAAAGTCTTTAACTATCCTTTAAGATCGAACCAAGTACATGAAGAACAATCCTCTTCAATGTACACACTTGTTTCAAACAATCCTAAAAACAAGGTAACCAATACAAATTAAAAATGTAACAATCCTCCCATAATACTCTCTTGCTTCCAACAATCCTGGACAACAAGGTTACACCACAATCACTTTGGAAAAATGATTAGAAACAAATTCTTGAAGTAGATATGAAAGTTGATAATCAATGTCAAAACAAAGTATTGATCTCTTCTCTTTCAAGACAAAAATTTAATGAATATATTACACAATTTCCCAAATGCATATGATGAAACTTTTATAATGGTGTATTTGAAAATGTAAGAGTAAAAGTTTCATGCAAAATATTAATCCACACACTTGTTTGAAAATGAGAAACAAAATGTTGAATTGTATGTTGTGATTGTTGTTATTTTGTGTGTGTTTCTACTTCATAAATATTTGAATTATATACATGTATTGAAATCTTTCAAAAGGTTTTAAATGGATTTAGAAGTGTAATGGTTCATGGACAAATGCAACAAACAAACAACATTCAAAATAGTCTTATTTTTCAAATTCGTTTCAGCGATAACTGGTTACTAGAATGCAGTAACCGGTTACCCAGTGCAGGTAACGTATATTTTTTGAAATGCTAAAGCCTCTAACCGATTACAAGAAACCTGTAACCGGTTACCACTGTACGAAAAGTGAAATAACCTTTTTAATGACTTGGAAATGAAATGCATGTTATATTAAAAGCCATGAAACATGTATGCATAATGTTAGACATATTTTGAGCACTATAGTAACATACTATATTGAATTGGAGTCTTGTACCATAATGAAGATCAAATACCAAAGTCTTCTTTAGTAGTAACTTAGCTTGAACGCCAAAAGTCCATTTTGAGTAGATACTTTTTCTTCTTCTTTTTTATAATGCCTTTTTCCTTGATCATGATGTTTGTAATCATCAAAACATAAACTTGTTGAAGCATGACTTTACAGTGTTGTGCTGAGAGATCATCGACATAGAGCGATACGATTGATATCTTGTTCTGCGTCAGAGATGACCTCTATGTGAGCGATACATGATGATATTGACGGATAGTTAAGGTTAAGTGTAAATGGGTAGTAAGTTTAAGTATTTGATAAGGTAGACGAAATACAAACTTGAGAGTTCTTTACTATTCGAAGAATGAAATTCTTTTTATGTTTATGACTTTTAATTCCCGCACCTTACAAACAAACCCATTCTATTACCAAACTCATAAATGCGAGAAATTGTTGAACGATAATTCAATAGCACTAATCCCAATGGAGATGATATGATATAACCTATAAAAATACTTACTTTTGCTTGCGGCTTTACCGCTTCAGCAAAATGGAGCCATTGTTGGAGATTGGTGTTTATTGTTTTTTATTGCAATAGTTTCTTTGTTTTTTATTTTTGTAATTAATGTATATGTTGTATATAATGTGTACATAAACTTGTCTATTTTTACTTGTACATGTTTAGTGTTTACTTTCCATACATGTGCATATATGTCTTTTTCTTTGTTTTCACGTATTGTTGTGAATTGTCTCATTTTCGTAACATTTGTTGTGTGCTTGTTAGGACATTTTCTTTAGGTTTGCATGGTGTGACAATACCATGGCATGACAAGAAGAGGTTACTAGCTCACACAATAAAAGCGTCGAGCTTACGACGTAAACTAAGAATGTTTATGTTCGTTTATGTTGTGTGGTGAATTTTGTTTAAACAAGTTGAAATTGGACTTGTTTTAAATTCTCAAATTTTCACTTTTCAACTTGTTTAATTCACTTTCACCCGTTTGATTTGTTATCTCAATTTGTGTTTTTCTGCAAGCTTGTCGTATTTAGCTTGAGGAGTTTTGTTTGTTGTAAAAAGTGTAAATTTTGTACATTTAAGTTATGTAGGTGTAAGTAGAGCTTGCATAGCAGCTGCACCAGTTGCCTTATTTTTCTGCAGCTGGTGTAGCTCCCTTAGCACGCTCGATGCCGCTTAGAGCGCCCTGTTGTACAGAGCCACTGAATTCTTTTTAATTTTTTGCTTGGCTCTCTTTTTCCCCACTACACTCAAGGCTTTATAGTATAATAATTAATAGTAATATTTCTAACTCTTTTATTTGTTGTTTGGACTCTAATTTTGGTCTGATATCTTAAGGAATTTTGAGGCAATTTTCCAAGTCTTAACATTTCAACTTGCGGATGTATGATAATGATAATGTTTTGAAGTTGGCACATGCCAGGTACTCATTTATCGCTTTCTAGAACATAGCATATTTAGGAGACTTTTGTTTTGTACAATTTTCATGTCATTCATTCTTTTGCAATTTGTGTTTAGTTTTGAATAACTTTAGGACTAAACCTCTTGTGAGGTTGCTTTCCATTGTTTACTATATGCACGGGAGACCGACAATTTTGTCTTAACTCAATTTTATTACGTTTAATATTGCATTTATATTGATTTGTATGAAAGCGCAAAATTATCAAGGCATTTTGTTTGATTTTGAGAAAAACCACCTAACCAAAAGTGATTCGCCTTGTGAGTGAGCGATCATTTGTGAACTCCTTTGAGCCTTTTAGTTAGAATTCACAATGGATTCTAATGTTGTTTTTTGGTACTTAACCCTCAACCATGTATTGTGATTGAATTTTTTCTTGCCTTAGAAAGTGAGAGCAATTTATCACTATGTGTGGTCGTGTTTAAGTTGGGAGAGCAATGTTGCTTGTTTATAAGATGGTTGTTTGAGGTTAAAAATAAATAATGTGGTGTGTTGTACCCCAAAATTTTCCCTCCCATTTTTCAAAACAAATTAATTCAAGATACTTTCTCATGCATATGAAGGTCCTAAACACTCAAGATTACTCAAGAGTTGACCAGACAAACCTTCCTCCTAAGCATTGACCTACCACTAGGGTTTTGTTTTTCTCAAAGAAAATTGGACTTCTAATGCCTCAAGTGGATTTCTTGGTTTCTCATATGCTTCAAATAGTCCTCATGCCAAATTTTAAGCATTGCAGCATAAGTTTGCTCAGTCAATTAGTTAGATGATTGAAAATCAATTGTATTGGATAAAAAGTCAACATCGACCAATTTACAGTCAAACTTCAATATTTTTGGTCAACATCAATATTTTGAAGTCAAATTCATCATTTTATCAAGGGTTGATCATGATTCATCAAGAAAACTCAAGATTTATCAAAAGTCAAAAGTTACTAAATTAGGATTTTCTTAAGGAGAAGTCAACTAAACTTTGACCAAGTATAACATTCACATGCTTCATCGGAAAATTCTCAACCAAAGCCCATTTTGATGGAAATACAATTATCTACAACTTTGTCTCTCTAAGCTCAAGGCCAAAAATACTTCATTTGAGAGATATGAGCAAAAACGTTACAGGTCATTTTAAAAGTCAACAAAAAGACACTTTTTGTGAAAGTAATTTATATTAATTTAAAATCTTCAAATGAAAAAGTGACCAACATAAAGATTTTAGGGAACATATTGAGGTTTCCAAAAAGTCCAAGATCATCTTCATATGATAAAAATTGAGTGAGATATGATTTGTGCAAGATTGGTCAATTTTGAGAAAATGGATGAAGTTCAATATGAGCAAACTTGAATTTTTGGACCAATGGGCCTATCTTTTAAAGTCCAAACGTGTTCTTGACCTCATAATGGACCTCTAAGTCCATTCATGTATCATATTAATTTTTATTCCACTTATTTTGATTTTTATTCAAAATTAAATCAAATAAATATTAAGTGAAGGTGTAAGGCATAAAAGGCTTGAGATCTGATTTTTTTGGAGGCCCAAGGTCACACTACAAACCATGGAGACCTATTCTTGAATCAAATCTTCATGATTTTATATAATTTCAATATATTTTCAAACAAAATCAAAAGATACATTTTACATGATGTCCAAGCCCATCTCTTAACCTAATCTTTTCCACTATATATACTCATCACATTCAGACCAAAAGGACACGGAAAAAGCTGCTCAAGAAACAAGGATTTAGAGGTCGAAATTTTCAAGGAAAGGTTGAAATCGAAATCCAACTTTAATCCATCCTCAAGGTAAGCCATCCATTCATATCAATCCCTAATGTATCATAGAGTAAGTCTTGATCATTCTTGATGATCAAAGAGGCCTAAAACATGCATTTCATGCATCACCGGTTCTAAATATTTGTGAAATTCAAATTTTAATTTTTATAAGGCTTTGACCTAAACTAACAATTTCAATTTGTTCCTGAAACAAAATAGTGCAGGTTTGATCCTTTGCATGAGGCCCATGACACCAGAATAATTCATCACCATTATTGAACTGTTTTTCGCTTTGTTTTCAATGTATCTCCTTATATAGGTCGAATTAGCCAAAATAATGCCACCATTGGATTCACATGGGTTGATTTAGGAGGATAGGTTCCTTCTTACTCTCTAATGCGTGTTGTATTTGCAGTTTGAGAAACGAGCTCACTGGAGCTAGGGCTCCGGCGCCTCTCCGGTCCACCTGCTTATAATATATTTATTTGTTTCATTTGTATAACAGATTGGAAGTACAACACGGTTGGTTAAGGCGAAGGCATGTAACGTTAAGGGTGTGAGTTCAATCCTTGCGTCTTGCAATATTCTTTTGTTATTTTTCAAACTAACGCAGGTTTCATATATATTTTGAAATTCTTATTCCATACATCAACAAGCGCTTGGCCTAGTGGAAAGCAGTGCAATGTGAAGCCAGGAGGGCGTGGGTTCAACACCCACCCCATGCAATTTATTTTTACCCTATTTTCTTTTAATTTAATTTCTTTTCTTTTTCTTTTCTAACCCTAAATTAATTAATTAATCAACTTTCTTTTGTAAATATTAAAATCAATTAGAATTTAGGTTACTAATTATTATCACTTAAATTATTTTCTACAAAAATCATAAAAAAAACATTTTAACATTATTTTTCTATTTTCCTATTTATTTTAATTATCTTCATAGATCAAATGTATATGACGCATTCTCTATTGTAATAGTGTAGATTTACTTTCTAAATTTTTCCTACTATGTAACTGTTCACAGGATGTAATAGCTTAGGTTTAATTTTCCGCACTTTACATTTCACATTTTATTTTTATGTACATATTTAACTGCTAGTAACTAGGGTTTATATGGAAAGACTAATAATTGAACCTGGAAAACCCCAATTCTCAAGATAAATATCTGAAAACAAACATTCTTCACACTTGCACCTCTAGGGTATCCTCTCTTGTTGTCTTACGAAATACTGGTCACGTCCCTCGAAAGTGGAGATAATTTAGAAAAAGACCCTCGGTCAAATAATCATGTCCCTTTCGAATAAAGATCATAATCCCTCGATTAACCTTTGAGTTACCTACAAAATCATGTGGTCTACAAGTAAATGATGATAGTCCCTTCGATACAATTGCTAAAGTATTCTTGCATGTTATCTTCGATGACCATACGATGTCCCTACGCTTGTCCCTTCACATCCAAAAGATAGGACTATCTACCAACAAATGGTATAGATAATATTATCTCTAAAGTAGAAGTAAAAGAATAAGAAAGACTTTATTGGGTAAGAAACTCCTGATTGCTTGCTCACAACTTTTCTCACAAACAAAACATTTTTCACACATCACTTTCAAACAAATATTTTCAAAAACACTTTGTACACATTCTTTAGGACTGATACAAGAATCATTACAAATTTAGCCTTATATTGGCTTTTCAAAATATTTTTAAATCATACACACACAAAAGTTTTCAAAGGTGAGCTAGCAATTAAGAGCCCGTAGATAACTACAGATGAAAAGGGTGCTAACACCTTCCCTTTTCATAACTTACCCCCCGAACTCAAAATCTATCAAAGGTCTTTCCTGTTCTTTTCATCTTTCCTAAATATTGGATAAAAGAAAAGTCAGTGGCGACTCTAGTTATCTGCACATTTGGATAAAACCAAAAAGTCAGTTCTCCCACCGTGTTATAGAACTTGAGACTCTACTGAGTAAATACTTAAAAAAGAGGGGTTACCTTAGGGTTAGATCACTTTACTTGCTTTAATGGTTTGATTTTATTGCTTTACTTTAAGGGTTTTGTTTGGGTGAAAAAGAAAAAGATAAAAAAGTATGTGAAAAAGAAAAGAAAAAGAAAGAAGAAAAAAAAAGATAAAAAGTTTTGAAAAAGAAGAAAAAAAGTATCAAATAAAAAGTTTTGTGTTGGTGTAACATTTGGGAAAGTTGAAAAAGTTGATTGAGCGTTGCTTGAGACTTTGTGAATTGATTTATCTCATAGGATTAAGCATTTTTGTTTGTTTCAATTACCCTCTAGATATTTACCCTTCCTTATTTTACAAGCCACACTACAACCCTTGAAGCCCTTGTGATTTTACTTTTGTTCTTTTCAATATGATTTTGCTTTAATGAATGCATAATTTAGTTGTTGTTAGCAAGATTGTTGGGTGAGAGTTGAGCACCTTATATTTGTATTTTTCATCTACCGATGAAGTGTGTGCTAGGTGTGATTCACTTGTGAATATTGTATTGTTTTATAATTTCTGACATGTGCTTTGTATTTAGGAGTTGTTTCATTTTCATGTTACCGTTGTAGTTTAGTGGTAAGTTTTTGTATTGTGTGTATGTTTTTATTTTGAACCATACATTTGTTTTCCGTTTTAAAAACATGTTGATTCGTGATTCTCTGATTATTGTTTCTTTGTTCTTTGAGTTGTTTGGCCTTGTTTAAGGACAAACAAGTTCAAGTTGGGGAGAGTTTGATAAGTGCGAGTTGTAGCTATTTTTGTATATAAGTTTTGTTGCACTTATCGATACTTTTGTTAATATTCTTTGAATAATTCCCCGCTTTGTTTGTAAATACGTTTACTTTGCAAATAATTGTATTTTTATGTAAATAGTGTACCGTTTGATAGTTTTGGTCTATTTTGTAGGTATTTGTCGCATATTTGGAGCATCGAGGAATAAGGTTTCAAAGGAACAACTTCCGATGCGCGTTTTCCGAATAAAAGACCATTTTTTAGAGAGTTTTGTCCAGGCAGGTGCACTAAGCAGAAGATGTAGCACACTGCGAGTGATTTTGTGAAGTTTGGTAGAAGCATAATTTTTTAGCCCGTTTAGCGTGGTTTAAGCGGTTTAATGTGTAAATATCGCGCATCCCACTTAGCGCGATGAGGTCGCTAAGTGCGGTCTGATGAGAATAGTTTTATAAAACATATTTTAGTTTATTTTCTAGGTTATGGTTTTTGGGGTATTTGTTCCCAAACTCCATCACCTTCATTCTTTGATATTTAGAGCTTATAAAACAACATTTGTGGTTTGAAATTGGATAATCCGGGGTCGGGAGCTTGATGGATCATGTTTGACACCGTATGACATTTGGTTTCTTCTCCTCTTCCTCTCTTTGTAATCATTTTTTGTTGGATTTTATATGTAAATTTACCTTGATTATATGTATATTTATTTATCATGGTGTTGTATGAAACTTTCTTTACAAATATTTATTGATGTTTATCCTTTTTAGCTTTCTAAGGGTTTGGAGTTGAGTTATTGCAGAGATGGACGGTTTGAATTCGAACTTAGGATGAATATCTATTGGGCTTAGATTTTAGAGATAGATTTAGGCTTAGTAATCACTTAAGTATCGACTCTTAATGCCTCCGTGTTGTTTTGTATTATGCTGAGAGATCGTCAACATAGAGCAATACAGTTGATATCTCGCTTTTCATTAGAGATGACCTCTGTGTGAGTGATACATGATGATATTGACGAGTAGTTAAGATTAAGTGCAATTGGGTAGTAAGTTTAAGCATTTGATAGGGTAGATGAAATAAAAAATTTAAAGTTATTTACTATTCAAAGAATGAAATTATTTTTATGTTTATAACTTTCGATTCCCGCACCTTACAAACAAACCCATTTTATTCTCAAACTCATAAACGCGAGAAATTGACGAACAACAATTTAGTAGCACTAATCCATGTGGATATGATATGATATAAACTATAAAAAAATACTAACTTTTGCTTGTTGCTTTATTGCTTCAGCAGGTAGCTGGAAGAATCACCAATTTCAATGTTAGTAGTTGCACTTGGTGTGGAAAGGTCTTGTTTTTTACTTCTCCACTTGAGCTTCTTACACATATAATAGAGCTTCTACCTCATAGATGTCTGCAAAATCTAATTTTCCATAAATCACCATGTTAAATAGGTTACATTCTTTAGATAGACCCTGAAGAATAGCACCAACGTGGTCTCTTTTAGCTATATGATCTCCAATATTCAGCAATGAGTCAATTATAGCTCTCATACAAAGAACATACTCTGAGACTGGCATGTTACCTTTCTTGATGATTTTCAATTGAGCTTTTAGTTGATGAGATCTTTCTTTCATTTACGAGTGAAAGTGTTTATGCACATTGTCCCATACTTCATATGCATGCTTGCAAGAGAGCACTCTTGGTAAAACCCATATAGGTTGAAAGTAACCAAGTGAAGAGAGCTCGATCTTGAACAATCCAAGACTTATACTCTTCTGAAATTATATTAAGAAGCCTCTCATTATTCATTTTAAACATGGATAGAATATTTGGATTCACCACTGTTGTACCCAAAAATTTTCCCTCTCATTTATCAAACATTTCCTCACAAGATATCCTTTGGTTCAAGACTGCACAAGGATTGATCAGCTCAAGACACCTCCTGAAGCACTGATGACTGAAATTAGGGTTTGAGATTGCACAAGGGTAATTGAACTTTTAATGCCTAATTTGAATTTCATGGATCATTATGGACCCTCAAGATTACTCATGTCAAATGTCAAGTCTTGGATCACATTTTTGCTCAGTCAATTGAGCAGTTGACCTAAAAATCAGTTGTATTGGGGAAAAAGTCAACTGTGGTCAATTTACAGTCAAACTTCATAAGTTTTATCCATATCAACATTATAAACTCATATGTAGCATTTGATCAAGTTTATACCACAATTCCTCTAGAAAATTGATCAGATCATCAAAAGGGCAAAATGATCACAATTAGGGTTTTGACTGAGAAAAAGCAATTTCTGATTTTTGACCTAGCAAATGGTTAATTGGTTTGAGGAATGATATCAATAGTTCAATTGCATCATTTTTACCTAATGACATGACTCAAAATATTGCTCAAGGTCATTTGATTGATAGTTGATTTTTCAGTCAACTAATCAAAAGTCAATTGTACACTGAAAAGTCAAACTTTGACTTTTTGGTCAAAATCAAGTGTCAAATATCACAATTCATCAAAACATGTCAAAATATGAAACTTAAGAAATCAAAAAGTCAATATTTTATTTTGAAAATTCAAAGTTTTCAAACTTAGAAATTTTTCTAAGTGTTGAAAACTTCATATTTTTTCACAAATTTGAGCCAATTTTTCACCATGATGCAAGATGATTCAAAGGAAACTTTCAACATGAAAGTTGTAGATCTCCATGAGATATAAAACTTTTCTTTACACAACTTCTCCTAGAAATGCTTGGATGTCAAGTTATTAATCCATGAAGTCATGTTCATGAAACTAAACACTTAGTGAAAATTTTGCCCTAGTTTAGGCAGGATTTTGACCTAACTTCATGGCATTTTTTCACATAGTTACAAGAGGAATTTTCAAAAGTGATTCAAAGAGGGGTTGTATAGAAAATTACAAGCTTTCCAAAATTTCCAAGAACTCCTTGAGATCATGTTTTAGTAGGGAGAATCGAAGGCATGAAGTTGGCATTTCATTCTTGAATTATAGGCCATTTTCATGATGAACAAAAATGCAATTTCAATGTTAGGCTGCATAATCTTGCTTTTCAGGCCTTCTAACTTGTGTATCTATCCATCATTAATGGATTACACAAACTTTTGAGCTATAATCCAAGTGGTTTAAGCTTTATCCAATTCACATTGCCATTTTGGGAAGAAAGTGAACAATACCATTCTTGAAAAGCAAGCTTTATGCACAAAGTCAATTCTTGAGCCTATAACTTGTTCCCTATGATCACACTCCATCTACAAAGTCAGAAGCAAGTGTGTTTAAAGTATAACCATTCTATCTTAGCAATTACACAAGGCTTTGAAACTTGGACTTCTCAAAAATCACATGTTATGCATAAACTTGTGATTTTGAATTCTGATCAACAACAAGCTTCCAAACTTGTTGCTTATAAATAGAGGCACTATTTGTGAGCTAGGACACGAGCTGAAGCACCATGAAACACTCCCAAACTCTCTCAAATCAGAAATTTCCCAAAAACTCCATTGTTGTACGGTTTCTGACCTTGAACTCCAAACTCATATTTCCCTCGTGCGTTCTTTGGCCTTTTAGTTCCTAAAGCTTCCTTACATCAAATACAACTCATCCATGTCCCTGTTACACGACTGTAACTCCATTTCCATCATCCTCCATAACCAAAAACGGAGTACTGCACATTGACTTCTCCAAGCCATTTCAGCCACTCTCAACTCAAGCTAACCATTGCATTAGCTTCCTGGGAACTTGAGGAAGCTAACCTGATCATTGCAGCACCTTGAATCAAGCTCATTTGCATTTCACGAATTCCAGTTTTTAAGTAGTTTTCTTGAACTTCTATCTCATTACTTAGGCATTGTTAGGCTTGCATTTGTGAAGATAAAATGTAGACGTCATTGCCCTGAAGTTGTACATGTCCATACATTTTATTTATATTGCTTGTGCTAGGAGAATTTTAGGATTGAACCTCTGAAAATAATTAGGTCAGAATTTGGTACTTTCATAAATTCTCATTCATCTTTGATTTATAGTTTATGATGTTTATATGGTTGGATTCGTATTGAAAAATGGAGCAACTTTCATGTTTGCATATTTCATTTTTATTGAGAAATGGTGAAGTTACAGATGATCTGGCTGGAGGTTGAAGATGAAGTTCCATATTCAGGACTTGTTTTGTATTTTGTATTTATCATTTCAGTTAAGTTAACGGGTATACAACCACCCCAGTGGTAAGGCATCGCGCGTTATTGGTAGAGGTCGTGGGTTCGAACCTCAGTGCTGTCTTTTATTCATTTTTACACTTTCTTTGACTTTTGCAGCGCTTGGGCCTCCACCCCATGGGCCTGACTTTTTTCTTCTTAACATTACTCCCTGTTTCACTTTCTAACCTCCCTGACTGTATTTTTATATTTTTGTTTTATTGTTATTTTCTTTATTATTATTATTATTATTATTATTATTATTATTAATAAAAAATCCAAAAATATTTATATTTTATTATTTATATTTATTTAGTTTATTTTCTTCATAAAAACTAAAAGAACAAAAAACATTTCCTTTAATAAATTAATTTACTTTTTTAAATACTTAGATAATTAGTCTTAATTATTATATATTATTTTCTTGTAAATTAAAATCAATTTAGAACTTAGGACTTTTATTTAATTAATTTTATTTACTAGTTTAATTAAATTCACAAAAAATCCTAAACACTTGTTTTCTTTATTAAATTATTTATTTTACTAACTTAATCTTAATTTTCTTATTTTTAGTTAATTATTTTTATTTTAGTTAATTAGGTCAAAAAACCCTTTTCATAAAAACCAAACAAAAATCACATTTCTTTTTACATTTACATTCTTGCATTTTTATTTATTCATTTTTGTACAATATTCAATATGGATGTAATAATTATTTAGATTTAATTTTCTTGCAATTCCCCCCATTTGTAAATTTGTACACCCTCTCCCCTAAATGATGTAATAGCTTAGTATTTTTATTTTCCGCAATTTAAATGCTTTATATACAAATGCTAGTAATTAGGGTTTGTATGGGAAGATAAAATCAATGCTTAGAAAACCCTAATCAAGACAAAACAATGCATGTAAATTAATACAATTGCACACATACACCCCTAGGGTAAATCCACTTTGTCGCCTTACAAAAATGGCCATATTATGCATGTGAGGTATCTTAGAAAAAACAATCAAAAAATACAAGATCATAGTCCCTCGATGACGCTATCAAAGTTTCCTTTCAAAATGATCTTAGTCCCTTAAAATAAAATGCTAAGATATCTTACAATATTGCTAATCATGGCTATACGATGACCCATGCCCGTCCCTTTCACATCTAAAGATAGGGTTACTTACCAAATCAATGGTAAGATATCAATGTCAAATGAAAGAGGAAATAAACATGAAAGACTTTTGAGTAGGTAGATTGTTCCTAGTTGCTTGCTCAATTTCAAAACCAAAAACATCCTTGCTATTTTCAAAACAAACACCAACACTTTCAAAAAACATCTTTCAAAATTGAAAACATTTGCAAAAGATCAACACTTTTTATACATTCTTACGAACGAGAATCATTACAAAGTTTTCCTAAACGATGACGCCTTTTCAAAATACTTTCAAAAACCACACAAAGCACATTTTCAAACAAAAGCAAGTGATCTAGCAAGTAACTAAGAGCCCATGGGAAACCATGGATGGAAAGGATGCTAACACCTTCCCTTTTCATAATCTACCCCCCGAACTCAAGAAAACATCTCAAAGGTCTTTCTTGTTCTTTTCATCCTTTCCTTTTGGATAAAAGAAAAGTCGATGGCGACTCTTGCTAACCGCAACATTTGCGATCAAACGCAAAACAACCAAGTCAGTTCTCCCACCGTATCACAACCACAATCTTATGAAGCTTATGTGGAAAAATTACACCCTTCACTCATTTGTTCCACAAAATAAAATTATTTTCTTGTAATTTGATAGAGATGTTCGGTGTAAATGTATTACTCGAGTGAGAATGAATCATTGTAGATATCATTGGCTGTAGAGATTTTGGTAAATCTTATGAATCTTCTTGCACAGTTCCTTGATCAACCATTGAAGCTTCTCTGAAGCTTTCTCGTGTAGAACACTACTTTGTAAAAAAATGCATTATGCAGTGCCCGGTAGCTCAAATCATAGGGGGAAATTCCCAGTTACCAAAGGGAGACGGTCGCGACCAAACAACGAGACTGCTCGTACGTGGTGCTCGAACAAAAACTTTATCGGAGAGGATTTTCCATCCCGCTACTGAAATGCGTCGAGGAGTCCAAGACGCCTGAGATACTATGGGAAATCCACGAGGGAATCAATGCCCAACACTTGGATGGAAAATCCCTAGCATGAAAGGTGCTGCGGGCGGGCTATTACTGGCCGACCTTGCAGCAAGATGCAAGGGAACACGTCAAAAAATACGAGAAATGTCAGAGACACGTGGACATGCACCTGGCTCCCCTACAAGAGCTCAAAACATTATCGTCCCCGTGGTCATTCGCCTGGTGGGGAATGGACATCCTCGGACCCTTCGTGCAAGGATCGTATTAAAATAAATTCCTAATCGTGGCGGTCGACTACTTCACGAAGTGGATAGAAGCCAAGGCCCTGGCCAAAATCACTTCACATAATATCCTGCATTTTTACAAGCAAAACATACTTGCCCAATTCAGGATACCACAAGCGCTCATCACCGACAATTGGACGCAATTCACATATCAAGGTTTCCAAGACTTCATCATCAAGCTCGGCACTAAGCATCACTTCACCTCGATCGAACACTCTTAAACCAACGGGAAAGCCAAAGCCGCAAATAGAGTCATCTTGCTAGGACTCAAGCACAGACTTGGAGAGGCCAAAAGAGGGTGGATAAAAGAACTACATAGTGTCCTATGGGCCTACCAAACAACGCCGCACTCAACAACTGGTGAGACCCCGTTTCAGCTGACCTATGGCACCAAGTCAGTCATCCCCGTGAAAATCACGGAGCCATCCAGGTGAACAGAAGTCCCTCTTGACGAGGAGCTCAACGACGAGGCCTTACGATAAGAGCTCGACTTAGTCGAGGAGATCCGATTGGGAGTAGCTCTCTGCGAAGCCATGCTGAAACAATAGATAGCCCTTCGCTATGACAATAAACTCATCAAACATGAAATCCATGTCGACAACCTAGTCTTGCAGAGAAATCAGAAAGATTCCCGCGAGGGGGAAGTTGGCCGCAAATTGGGAAAGACTGTATCACGTCCACGCAGCTACGAGCATTGGAGCATATTACCTCGAACACCTAACTATGGAACCATTACTTCGACCATAGAACTCTTCAAAGTTGAAATAATATTACAGTTAAGTCCTTGTCAAGCGACATACATTATAGTTGATTGATTCTCTCTAGCGAACGACAGGACACGCTTGACCATGGAAGCATGTCGAGGTACAAACATAGCCTCCAAACTAGCGAAAGGAGATTTTTTTCATTCCTCGAGCAGAACCTTAGCCCGATAGGGACACCTCGATCGAGCTCCATTGTCGAAGTACCCAACTGGAAGAACACCCAGCTCGTGATGGGAAGTTCATGCCATGAAGTCAAGATTCTGACCGTAATCTTTAATTCGTCCCACGGATCCCTAAACCGCCTCCTCGACACATCCTAACGTGTGTCGACCACAACCAAGGTTGGGCACAAATCCCCAATCATGGAAGTACCAACTTCCATGAAATAAACAAGTCAAACACAACGACAAGCAGTATTTAACGAACATCAAAAAGTGCATAAAGGAAAAATAAAAGCATTTATAAATTCCGACCACGAAAGCCGACGTTGTTCAAATAATTACAAAATATATAGGCACGCAGGCCACAAATCCAAACTGAAACAAAACCGGGCACGCAGATTCTGAGACATCAGATTTCACCCTCCCCGTCACTATGCTCCTCAGGACTATCATCGGGAGGATAAAACATTTTCCCATCGACCACCTGATTAAACGGCATTGCACCTTCAACCACTAACTCGACCCTCGAGTTCAATATCTTGAGTTTCTCCATGGATGTGTTAAAACCTTAATCAAGGGTATCCACGACATCTTGTTCGAGCACGTGGATGCGCCCGATTAGCTCTCCCCTGGTCGTCATGGATTTCTCCGCCTCAATATCTTCATCAGTAGGTGTCGAGATCCCTTCCAGCTCTTTTATTCTAGCGATCAGCCGCTCATTCTCTTTGGCCGCAGCATCAAGCTGAGGCCGTAACTCATTCAGGTCCTTGAAAAGCTGGACCTGTGACTCATACTTCACCCTGTGGTTGTGTATGTAGTTCTTCAGCTTCGTATTTTTTCCTTTCAGCTTCTCAATCTTGGCGAAAGCTTTGTTAAAGGTGACTTGAGAGCCCACGGATTCATCATTCAGCTTCAACACCGTCTCTAGGATCCTCATCACGGTGGCCACATCGTCCGCCAGGTTCTTCCGACGGGTATCTTTATCCTTGGACAAGATCGCTCCCCACTCATCCTCGTGGAGTCCTAGAGAACTCTCCCCGCTGAAGATGGTCTGATTGAGATAGAAAGGAGGCTCCCTCGGCTCCCCCATCACCTTCGGGCACCACCGCTTGGGCTCTTCCACGCGCTTTCTCTTTGCGTGTTGTTCAGGAGGAGGAGCATGAGTCTTTGAGGAGGGGGAACCACTAGCTCGGCCAGGAGCTTTGGCCTGCTGCTGAAGTTGGGAAGCCCAAATCTTGGGCTCCAAGGTGGAGGTATTCTTGGGCCTCAACTTGAGTAAGCGCTCGGAGAGGGACACCATCCGATCTGCAACCAAAAAGAAAAATGTTAGTCACAAGGAAAACATACAAAGAGAAATTCACGGGCATGTCCCCTACCTAAAAGTCGCAGAGCTTCCTCATCTAAAGAACACTCGAGCAGCGCCTTTGTATTTATTAGTCTATTAACAAGGAGATACTCCCCATTATCTTCGAATAGGAAGTTATTGTCCATGTCCATGCACGTCGCCGGCGTGAAACTCCTGACATAGGCCACCAACTTCTCATAGGAAAGTTGTCCTCGTCATCTAAATCCTCTAGTTTCACTGCATAATACTCGGGCTTTTGCTCAAAATGTTTCCACTGCCATTCGAGGGCAAATCTAGCATTCAATTGAACTATTGTCTGACCTTCTCGGACCACCTCCGAGCATTCATATAATAAGGTCACATCCGCGTCTGTAAGAGGGTTCACGACAAAGTACCTCTCTTTAAAATAACGGATGGATTCGAGATACGGCCGGAAGAGTTTCCCGAACTTCTTAAAGGACACTCAGGTTTGTCCCCTTCCGATAGACTGCCTTTGCAGATGGAATATACGGAAGAAGAGGCGCAACGTGGCACCTATCAGAAAATATTGACATACGAGCTTGAAGGAACGCATGAAAGTAAGCACATTTGGGTGAAGCTGGGAGAGCGCTAATTGTAGCCATTGAAAGACCCCGAACTAGAAACCGTTGAAGGAAAAATGCATTCCTGCTTCCTTGAAAGCAAATTCATACATGGGAAAGCGTTTGACCAGATATGCCGAGCATATTCTTCTGTTTCTATGAGGGATCTGCATGACCCAATTGACCGGGGCACCCTGTGCTCGAACCTCCAGGCAGTTAAATGCATCAGTAGTATCCTGAGAGAATATCGAATTTTTGTTCCTAGGTTCAGGCGCGACCCAGGCCAAAGGGTCTTCCTCGAAAACATTGTCGTCCACATGGGTGGCGAGCATAATGTCATCCTCGATTTGGTGGGCCATTGTACCTGAAAGGCAGGGGAAAACAGTGAATTTAACATCATAAAATTCACCCTTCCACCGCAAATCAAGTGAAAGGGTGATGATTGCGTCGAGGAATGGACCTCGACCCAAGCCTTCGCCGGCCAACTTAAGAACGAACCATGCCCTGTGCAGGGACGTTTGGGTGGCCCAAAAACCACTCCGCTACTCGGGGAGGACGACCCCGACACACATGAAGTTGGACGTACGAACATTCGCATGTGGCCATGAACTTTAATGAACACCCATGAAGATTCATGACTGAACTCACGAACATTCATCTAGAAGTTCACCCGTTCATAACAAAAACTAAGTATTCAATTTAAAAATCTGGGAAAAAACATCATCAAGAGGATATGACTTGCTTGGAAAGATCTTGGGTGAAGTGTTGGGGTGGCGCTGAAACAAAGGAGATCCACGAGTAGAGGAGAGAGGATGGAGAGGAAAACGTGAAAATGATAAATGAGCTCAATGATTCCACTATTTATAGCTGGTTCACACCCCACGAGGCAGCATACGAAAATCCATCATTACTTTGGGCTTTTGAACTCTCCTATAAAAAAATGGCACCCCAAAACAGCTGACACGTAGTGTGACAAGCAGCTACATGCCCACTCTTGGAGACGAATTTGTCCCCGACTCATCTATGGAACGTTATATACGGGCCAATGAGCGACGTTTCGGTCTTAGGGATGGGAACCGAACAACCCTCAACACAGCCATGACTACGAGCAAATCTATATTGTTCCCCTAAAGGCGACGTAAATGCTCGACGTCAGGGCATATCCTCATAGACGAGCACGCGAAAAGAAATTTTGGGGAATCCCTCGCTTCACATGGACATATGTGCCTGACGGACCCAAAACCAACAACATCAGAGTGAAAATCGGTCGAGGGACCACCCACTGGCCTAGTCGATCATGCCACACACATGTTTTTTGTATCCTCGACATCAACCCACAGATCATCCCCAGCGGAGTTGGGCAATTTCCCATTGCGGGCAGCGTTTCCTTGACAGTGGAGTTGAACTTAAGTCACCACCCTTTCATCTACGAGCAATGACTTGGGAGACTCTTGTTCTGGACTGGACCAACACTTACCCCACCGTTGGAGAGACCCAGTCCAGTGCCTCTATTAAAGGCCCAAAGCTATAACCCAACATAATGACTGTTGGGCATTTCCCCACGTGTCCGCTAGGAATACGTTGCCCACGTGTCCAAACTGTCATCATACTGCCCTTCAGGAATAACAGGTCAAGTACCTACTTTCTGGGGCAGTTGACCAGGGAGGGGGGCACGTGTTGGACCCCATATACAAACTCTAGCAGTCTTCCTTGTTGGGCCTCGTCATGACCCATCATTGAAGACCTTAACGCAGCACTAGAGACTATAAATATCCTCTCATTTCAGGAAGAGTGCTAGCAAGTATGAGAGTATATAATTTATTGGAAAAAAACTAATTTTTCTATTTAAAAAAAAATAGTATATTTCATTTTTTGTAATATTTCATTTATAATTCTATTTTTAAAAAATTAATAATATTTTTTATATATAACTATTATTTACATCTTAATGTTTTTTTGTTTATATAATATTTTGTTTTTCATTAGGATAAAAATATATATACTATTTTTTGTTTAGTAAAGTGTGTAAAGAAAACCAACAAAAGAATTGATAGAGTACAACCCCTTAAGTAAGTTTTGTAGTAAGGGGTTGGATTTCTTACTCTTACGCATATGAAAAATCCAGTTGTTAGTGGATAACTCACCTTACATCTTACACATATATAAACACATTTCCTATCATTATTACTAATAAATAAAAAAGTATAAAATGATTAAACGGTAATAAAGAAAAAAACGAGAAGAAAAAAATGGAAAATTTGATCTTCCCCATATCTTATCTCATAGTCAAACACTGAAGACAAGTTCCCGCCAAAATATGGAATGAACGATAAAGTTTGTTAGATTCAGTTACGTTTCTGTTAAGATTAATCAGTTTTCAGTTTTCAGTTAGTTGAATCCATTCCCTTAAATACATCATAAACCTTCATTCATCCAATCACATTCACAATTTTCCATAACTCAAATCATCACACACACACTCTCTCTCTCTCTCTCTCTGAATTTTCCTTCTCTCAAACCTTTCCCTCTCAAGATGCATCCATGGATTCAAACCCTGATCGATATATGCAGGGGGAAGTACAAGGGAGATATCAAGGCTTTCAACCAAGATCCTCTCGGAAAATCGATCAATCTCGAAAAGCATTGCTTCGGAGAATTTTCCATGGCCAATGTTCAAGCCAATGACATCATGGAAGATCAAAGCCAGGTTGAAGTTGCCTCCAACAACGCTCTCTTTCTTGGCGTTTACGATGGCCACGGTGGCAACCGCGCTTCTTACTTCATCTCTCGACATCTCTTCAAGAACCTCATAAGTAACTTTCTTTTCTTTCTTTAATTTGAAACTTGTTATCTTTCTTTAATTTAATCCACTTTGAACTTTTTTTTTGTCTTTGTTATAGGGATTGCTCAGGAGAATGGAAATACCATAACCGAAGATACTCTAAGAACCGCTGTTTCTGATACTGAAAAAGAATTTATGCATTATGTCAGCACGGATTTTGTCGCAATACCTGATCTAGGAAAAGCTGGTGCATGCTGTCTTGCTGGAGTTATATGGAAAAAGACTCTATACATCGCGAATCTTGGAGATTCGCGCGCTATAATTGCTTCTATGGTTAATGGAAAACCTGTTGTTCAACAGTTGACAAGAGATCATAACTGTGGAGATGTAGTTATCAGAGAAGAACTCCAGGAAATGCATCCAAATGATCCCGAGATTGTGATGCATAGGAATGGAGCGTGGCGCGTTAAAGGCATCATCATGGTTTTTTTTGTTTCTTTTTAATCAGTTTTATAGTTTGATTTGATACTGGTTTATGAATTGTTATAATGTGTTCTTGTATTTTTTTTTTATAGGTTAGTAGGACTATTGGTGATGCATATTTGAAGAGGCCTGATTTTACGTTTACAGCTTCGTTTCCCAAAGATTATCCGAATGTGCCTAAAATTCCTGATAGATGTGTGCTATCAGCAGAACCTGAGATGCATTCTAGAGCTTTAAGAGATAATGATAAGTTTCTTATATTTGCTTCTGATGGACTTTGGGAGCTCATGTCAAATGAACAAGCTGCTCAGATTGTTGCAAGCAATCCAAGAAATGTATGTACATGTATATCTATATCTATGATTTGATCTTTCATAGTTTTTACTTTCGTATTGTTAGAAAATGAAACGTAGCGGTTTGATTCTATATAATGGCTAAACTGTTTTGACTGGTATTTGATATTTTTGTAGGGAATTGCGAAAAGGCTTTTAAGTGTTGCGCTAACAGAAGCTGCTAGTAGAAGGAGAGTTAGCTATAAGAGCATTCAGGCTGCTAATCCGGGACGTGATATTTTGAGCAGGAGGTCATTTCATGACGATATAAGCGTGATTGTTGTGTTCTTAGAGAAAACGTCGTTTCTGAGGAAACGCGCGCCTAATAGGTCCTACAGAGGCTCTAGTCCGACGTCTCAACCATCTGATTTCGCACGGTCTGGATTAACCTCTTTGATTCGGAGTCCATTGAGTCCTAGGCGTCTGAGGAATAGTTTCAGAAAACGGTCAAAATCAGCTGACAGCCCTCGGACTCCTAAGAGTCCTCTAGGTGAAAGTTCTCAGGCTGAGGACACTGAAAGGCTTATTGATCAGAGGCGTCCTCGGACAGCTCGAAGCCGTTTGGAGTCTCTGAAACAGTTTCTCACACTGAGTATCTTTACACGAAACCAAACATAAATATGAATTCTGATTCTGTGCTGTTTTAACTTCCTTCAAGTGTCCGAGATCTGTTAAGTCAATTGGTTGAGTCTTTTTTTTTTACTGCACCAAAATGAATTGTAGAAGTGTCAATTTCATGTTGATATATTGATTTTTCATAGAGCTATAGGAGATAAGAGCTATATGACAGTTGTTTTTCACTCAGTTGTACAAATTTGAATAAGTGTCCACAAGTTTGTGACACAAGGATTATGAATTGGAAGTTAAAACATATTCTGAAATTTTGCTTACTGTTTTTACAGAATTCAATTGTAGTTTAGTTTGAAAATTGTGTTTGAGAGCTATGCCTTGGACAATAAGAAATGAGAGAGTTTGATTGAATAAACGATAATGTGCTAAGATTTTACAAATATAGATCACCTATGGTAGGTGAAATTTATGTAGGAGTGCATCTTTATACAGATTCTGATTTCTGGATCTTTAACTATATTGAATCAAAAGTTGAATGGCTTAGAAATTCAATTTAAGGATTGAGAATGGTTTCAGGTTGATGCCTCGGCATCTATGTTTGCTGTCTTGGTGAGCGATGCATTCATGGTAACGTTGCTCTATGCACCTGATCATTATGCAAATGATTTAAACGTTTATGAATCTTAATATAATATAAGAGCTCAAATGGAAATTATTGTTAGTTCAGGAACTTAATTACAATTTTTATAGTCTGATAATTCCCAAATAGTTAAGGGACTTGTAGAGTAATTGAACATTTTGCAAGTGTAGTGATGTTCTACAGCTAATAAAGAAATTAGGATTAAATAAGAAAACTATGAAAGGAAAAATAAATAAAGTAACATTCTAATTTTTATAAGGACAAATTATGGGTCTTGATAATAATGTGCTGAATGCCACTTAGGAACATACCAAAAATCAATTAACAGCCCATACTTAAAAATTAAGAGTGATGTGTTAATTAACTCTATGGAAAGTCAAATATGCTTTTATGTAACAAATCTTAAGATTATATAACAAATCTTTTTATCAGAAAGATACATCCATCCAAGTTTAAAATGTATTAGGATTTCAAACAATACATTCTTCACACAATAAACCATACACATAAGTCGTTTATAACTAAGATCAAGTTTTCATAACTCATTCGGAAACCATACATCAGTCATTCATAAAATACAATTAACTATACAAATTTTCAAATTGTTTACAAAATACAAATAAAAATACAACTACTACCGTATATATCTGACGTCTTTATTCCCCATGCCTTCAGTATTGTAATGCATATTATGGTTTTGCTAAGATTTCCTGTAGAGTGACCCTTTCAGGAGTTCCTTCCTGAAATTCTCCTCTAGCTATGGCCCCTCTCTCAATAGCTGCAATACGATGACATATCTGTTAATGGTGATAACCTCACCTTGGTGACATAGCAGGGAGAAGAAGATAGAACCAGAAACTGTTTTCATTGTAACAGAAAACAGTTGAGCAAATAACAGAAAATTATTCTTCCTCTTTTCAATTAATTATCAGCATTGTACAATCAGATATATATATATACAAAGGGATAGGATAAAGAATGTGTGGATGTCAGGAAGCTAAAGAAAACACACGTGGCATCCACAGATAGGCTAATATTAGAGTTAGAAATAAAACTGAAACTATCCTATCTATATACATATATTAACAGCCCCCCTCAAGTTGGACGTTGGATATTGCAAAGTCCCAACTTGTCCAATGTAATCTTCAAAGCTGGTGAATGTAGAGGCTTAGTCAACATATCAGCTAGTTGAGCATTGGTTGATATGGGAAGAAGATGAATGAGCTTGGACTGTATTTTCTCGCGCACTACATGACAGTCAAGCTCAATGTGCTTGCTCCTCTCATAGAAGGTTGGATTGTGAGCCAAGTAAATGGTTGATCTACTATCACAAAAGATGGATGAAGGCTGGGAGAAAACAACATGAAGATCACGAAAGAGATAATGCAGCCATTGAATTTCACAGGAAACAGATGCAAGAGCCTGATACTCTGCCTCAGTTGAAGAACGAGACACAGTCTGTTGCTTTTTGGATTTCCAGCATAAAAGAGAGGAGCCAAGCATGACACAATAGCCAGTGATTGATCTTCTAGTATCTGGACATCTGGCCCAGTCTGCATCAACGAAACCAACAAGTTTCAGAGCACTGGATGCAGAGAATAGGATACCTGTAGCAGGAACGGACTTGAGATATCTCAAGACCCGATTAGCAGCTTGTAAGTGAGGCATCCTGGGTTGAGACATGTACTGGCTTAAGTGCTGAACGGCATAGGAAATGTCAGGTCTTGAGTTGGTCAGATAGATCAAACGACCAATTAACCGCCTGTAGACAGTGGGATCCTCCAACATAGGTCCTTCATGAATAGAAAGTTTGACAGTTGGGTCAAAAGGAACAGAGGAGGGTTTTGCAGCGAGAACACCAGCATCCTGAAGAAGTTCCAGGGTATACTTGCGTTGGTTCAAGAAAATGCCATCTGCAGATCGAGCAATCTCAAGACCAAGGAAGAATCTCAACTGACCCAAATCTTTAATCTTAAACTGCTGATCCAAGGACTTCTTGACATGATTAATCTCTGAAATAGAATTCCCTGCTAACACTATATCATCTACATAAACCAATAGTGCAGTGAAATGTTGGGAAGAAGATTTAACATATAAAGAATGGTCAGCTAAAGACTGATTATAACCCAGAGAAATAAGGAAAGCAGATAATTTGGAATACCACTGTCTACTAGCCTGTTTCAAACCATAAAGTGATTTTCTGCAACTTGCATACTTTTGATGGAGAAAGACCAGTAAGACCAGGAGGAAGATTCATGTAAACTTCCTCATGAAGGTCACCATGGAGGAATGCATTGTTCACATCTAACTGTTCCAAATGCCATCCCTTAATAGCTGCAAGTGAAAGTAAAACTCTAACAGTAGTAAGTTTAGCAACAGGGGAAAAGGTATCAAAATAATCCACTCCTTCCATTTGAGTGAAACCCTTTGCTACAAGTCTGGCCTTATATCTCTCAACTGAGCCATCAGCTTTGTGTTTTACTTTGTAAACCCATCTACAACCTATAGGAACCTTGCCAGGAGGAAGATCAACCACAGTCCAAGTTTGATTTTCTGCAAGAGCTTCTAACTCAACATTCATGGCATTAATCCAACAATCATGTTTAATGGCCTGTTTATATGTTTTAGGTTCAGAGATAGCAGATATAGAACAACAAAAATGCTTAAAAGCTGGAGAACACCTGTCATAGGATAAAACAGATGATAGAGGATATAAGGTGGATTGTTGCTTAGGAGATGAAGAAGACAGAGATTGAGGGTTATTCAAAATATGATAGCAATGATAATCTGCCAGGTATCCAGGAGGATGAGTAGACCTGGTGGACTGTCTAAGAGGAGGATGGGGATTGTCTGAGATAGGAAGATGAGTATCAGGGGAAGATCTATCATTAGACAAGGAGTTATCAATTGGTTGTCCAAGAGATAATGAAGGAGAATCAGGTACAGAAGTAAGTGAGGGTGACTCAGAAATGGATATAGGGATAGTACTAGAAACAGGAGTAGCTGGCAGAATAGGAGATGTAGGATCAGTAGCAGAATTAGGACTGCTGACAGAAGGAGGACTGTGTGTACTAGGAAGTTGACAAGGACTAGGAGCAGAAATAGGATCAGAAAAAGAAGTAGTATTGTCTAAAGGATTAGAAATATCAGTGGATACAGGAGACTGATGGACCATAGAATGGTCATCATAAAGTGGTTGATGTTGGGATGTGTGTTTGGAAAGAATTTTGGACTGATGTGGTTGAAAAGGAAAGTTCTGTTCATAGAAAATAACGTTCTTAGATACAAATATATTGTGATGAGTTAGATCATAAAGGATGTAACCTTTGGTGCCATCCTTGAATCCAAGGAAAACAGACTTTCTAGCCCTAGTGTCAAATTTTGTCCTGTGAGAGTGTAAAGTGGCAGCAAAACTCAAACATCCAAAAACTTTTAAATGCACAATAGAAGGTGGCTGCTGAAAAAGAAGTTCATAAGGGCATTTTAATTTCAAAGTAGGAGTAGGCAACCTATTGATGATATGAATAGCATGCTGTATGCAGAAATTCCAGAGATTTAGGGGAATATTGGAATGAAAGAATAGAGTTCTAGCTACATTCAAAATATGTTGATGTTTTCGTTCAACTACTCCGTTTTGTTGGGGTGTTTCCACACATGTTTTCTGATGAATAATGCCCTTAGATGCAAGAAAATCAGTCAATGCTATGAACTCAGTACCATTATCCGACCTTAAGCATTTTAGAGAAGTATGAAATTGGTTTTCTATGTATGCTATGAACTTGATAATGTTTTCTTTGGTTTGATGTTTGCTCTTGAGAAAAACAGTCCAAGTATATCTAGTATAATCATCAACAAGAGTCAAAAAATATTTATGTCCTAACACAGATATAGTAGAAAATGGACCCCAAACATCAGCATGAAGAATTTCAAAAGGAGCATTCGATTTACTATTACTGTGAGGAAAGGGAAGCCTCTTTTGTTTGCCAAAGTGACAAGAGTCACAAGGTATGTCATTATTACATTGTGAAGGTACAAAAGGGAAAACTTTAGAAATATCTTGTAAACCTATATCAGAAACATGGCCTAATCTTAAATGCCACAAATTACAAGGATTTTGAGCAAAAGAATGGAAAGCACGATGGTGAGAAGAAGATTCAAGAACATAAAGCCCTCTTTGAAGTTTAGCTATACCAATCATTGCCCTCGAATGATTCTGCACAATTTTGCAGGAATTATCAGTAAATTGAACAAAACAATCATTACTGTTGACAAGCTTGGCAATAGAAATCAAGTTAACACGAAATTTTGGTATGAACAAGACATTGTGTAAAACTAAAACAGGGGAAATAGTGATGCTGCCAGAAATTGAAGCAGATACTTGGGATCCATCTGGCAAACTAACATGAATGGGAATTATGGATTTGTAAGAAGTAAAAGCTGTAAGATCAAAAGCAATGTGGTCGGTAGCACCAGTATCAAGAATCCACAAATAGATATTATTACCTTGTTCATTGTGAGAGTGAGAGTTCAGAACAAAAGGCGATGTGGTGATGGAATTGACTTGAGAGGTGTGTTTGGATTGCTGAAGTAATGCCAGAATGTTTTGGTATTGCTCTTGAGTAAAACCAAAAGAGGACTTGGATGAGTTCTGCTGAGAAGATTCCAAGGCTGCATCAGCAGAGACATCACTTTGAGTAACTGAGTTGGTGGATTTGCCTTTGCTCTTGAAGCCAGGTGGATACCCATGTTTCTGAAAACAAGTCTCAACTGTGTGATAGTTTCTACCACAGTGTGTACAAATACGACTGTGACCTTTAGCTCCACCATAACTTTGTGTTCTGCCTTTACCATAGTTGTTACCAGTCTTGCTGTTACCATTACCATTGCCATTGTAGGAATTGGTGTGAAAAGCTGCAGATTCTTCAGAACTGTTGGTAGTGGGTGTAGCAGCAGAATTAGAGTTATTCAACTCTCGTTCTTGTTGAATAACCAGCGAAAAGGCTTTGTCAATATCTGGTAAGGGATTCATCATCATGATTTGGGACTTGGAATGAGCAAACTTCTCATTCAAGCCCTTAAGAAACCTAATCACATAATCCTGTTCACGATATTGACGAATTGATGCAAGAGCACCACATGAACAAGGAATAGCACAACAACAAGCAGTAATGGGACGATAGGTTTCAAGCTCAACCCACATTACTTTCATCTGTGTAAAATAATTGGAGACATCAAGAGTACCTTGGCGGAATTTGTACAAATCTTCTTGAATGTCAGAGATTCTGAAAATGTCACCATGAGAGAAGCGAATTTGCAGGTTCTTCCACACGCCAGCTGCAGTATCAATCCAAAGAACGGACTTAGCAATTGATTCAGAAAACGAACGGTGAATCCATGCTAATACCATTGTATTGCAGCGAATCCACGGAGCGTAAAGAGGATCAGAAACGGGAGGTTTCGTGATGGTGCCATCGATGAATCGCTCCTTGTTCTTGGAAATCAACGCGATGTGCATTGATCTTGCCCAGGTATGATAATTCTTGTCATCAAGCAAGGGTGACACAAGAACAAGAGACGGATTTTCATTCGGATGAAGGTAAAAAGGATTCGTGGAATTTGTGGAGAAGTCGCTATAGCTCTGGTAAGCCATCAGAAGGAAAGAAAACGAAAGGTGTAAACGAAGAAGAGGAGTGTGAATCAAAGAAACGAAGAAAACTCAAGGTGAGCAAGAAAAACGGGGAGATTCACAATCGAGGAAGGGTTTGCAACAATGGCTACCAGAGCTTTTTGAGCTCTGATACCATGTTAATGGTGATAACCTCACCTTGGTGACATAGCAGGGAGAAGAAGATAGAACCAGAAACTGTTTTCATTGTAACAGAAAACAGTTGAGCAAATAACAGAAAATTATTCTTCCTCTTTTCAATTAATTATCAGCACTGTACAATCAGATATATATATACAAAGGGATAGGATAAAGAATGTGTGGATGTCAGGAAGCTAAAGAAAACACACGTGGCATCCACAGATAGGCTAATATTAGAGTTAGAAATAAAACCGAAACTATCCTATCTATATACATATATTAACAATATCAGTAATACATCCACGTCATGGTCCACCTTTTCATGTTCCTCTTCTAGTAACTTTTGATGAGTTAGCATAGGGGGATCTCCTTCTAGATTTGGTGTCATATAAGGATGATGTATTCTATAAAACCATTTGATTTAACTGTATACCTTCTCCATGGACGAGGAGATGGTGTAAGTACAAACTTCGTCGTCAAGTATTTTGAATGATGCCAAAATTGGGAAAGCTTTCACGTTTGAGTATTGGATAATATCCTTATGTCTTATGGCATTCCTATGCATTAAAGGTCTTAGAAATCATTAAAAAGCATCTTGAAATTGATCCAAGTCATGAACAATAGTTTTTGCATGATTTTTCACTGCATGTGTCGACACATCCATATTTCTGGTCGACACATGTAACTCATTATTAAAGCCTGTAGTCTCTGTAAGTCTTAGACTGACACATGAATGATTCAAGTCGACACATACTAAAGCTTTTCTGAAATTGCAGAAATTCTTATTTTATGTGTCGACACATCCACTTTTCAGGTCGACACATTTACTATCGTTTTAAGGCATGTAGCTTCTGACTTGTTTCGGTCAACACATGGTTTCTCATAGGTCGACACATACAGTTTAAAATTCACGTATGTATCGACACATACGATACATAGATAGACACATATTGTTATGTTTTGCTAATTTCTTTTAAAAAAATTATTCCGAATTTACCCCTTTTGCCCTAAAAGTTCCAAAATTATAAATACTCTTTCATGCATCATTCATAACTTGTTGAAAACCATAAAATTAACCTATTTCTTTCTTCATCTTCAACCTTCAATCTATGCATACACATTGACATTACATTGTAACGATGTTCTGTTGGGGTGCCATCTAGAGGAGGATTGCTAGCGTCCAATTGTGTATTGGGTGGAGTTTTGTAGGAGTTTTCATCTAGGAAAACCTCGGGTTTGTCCTTGCAGATTATTGATTGATTTGGGGACTTTCGTGCAAGACATTGTCATACCTCAAATTTGTTTGCCCTTTATTCCTACAGTCAAAAATAATTTCAACATTAGTTTTTATAATATTCTTTGGTTCAATTTTACTAACATTTTAACAATAATTTATTTCGCTCATTTAAAAATGTATAATAGTTTATTTCAAATTATTTGTATTTTAAATAGCAAATACTTCTTCACTTTCATATACCTTCAATTGTATTTTTTTTATTTCAAATGAGTAACATAACACAATTGGTAAGGAATAAAACTTTAACATCCACAATTTCATAATCTTAATCTTTCTCTTACTGATGAACAATTTTGCATTTTTCTTACTTACATATTTTATCCACTTCTAATCACCAACTCACTACACAATAACATACTATACGTAGTATTTTACACACTCTTGTTCACAAAAGATCACTAACAATCCACGCACTTGGTGCATACAAGTCATAACTTTGTTTTTAACACCAATCTCCCGTCGCCTGTTATTTCATCCCAACTATTCCAAGTCATAATATTTTTAAACAATTTCTATTCATAACATAAATCATTCACATTGCACGAAACTGTGTCCATATAATCATCATCACCATCATACGAACCCAAAATCAATCCATTTGTAAATATCACAAACATCTAACTCTGTTTTTCAAACAAATCCATTAACACAACACAATTTCAAGCATCATGCGAACAAAACATCACTCAAAACAAAAACAAAAAATACATTTGTCTTGTTGTTATCTTTGATTGTTGTGCAGGGAAACAAGGAAGCAATATCACAATACCAAAATCAAGTTCTTGGGTTCAAGGAAACGAAAAAACAAGAGTAAGGATGAAGAGGAGACAAAGCAGATCTGATGACACACCACCGTTAATCTTTCAATCTCAGCTCTGGTTCAACACCACTTCCAATCTCTTCCCGCCGGTGTTCAGTCGCAACAGCTATAATTCCCTGCCGTCCACCATGAACCAACTGGACTGCAACCCAATCACTCTCCACGACCGCAACTCGCCGCGACCTAACAAATCGACCTCCAAAATCTCCTCCGCGCAAGCCTCTCTCCGATCTCCTCTGTAGATTTCGCTCCCAACTGCCGCAATCTCCGACGAACCCCAGATCACGCTTCCCAAAGTGCACGCCGCAACATCCATCACCACAATCGCCGGAATCTGCTCTCACCTCTGACATACCTCCTCTCATCTTTTCAGTTTGAGAGCACAACCCACAGAGGTACCTTCATTTGGTTTTTCACTTATGTCTGGTTGTTCCATATGTTGTTTCAATTTTGTTTTAAGAAAAAGAAGCGAGAGATGAAATTGGAAAGAAGTAAGCAGATAGAAAAAGTAGAAGAAGAACCGCGAGACATCGAGAAAGAGGAATAGCGATTTGGGGAAGGTGATGAAGAGGAGACAAAGCAGACCCTGGAGCAAAGATATTGTGATAAGTTTCTTGCCAGCACGTTCTGTTATATGTGTAAGTCTTTTATTGTGATAAGTTTCTTCCCAGCACGTTTTATACCTCTAATGGTGCAACTCAATTTTTGATTTATCTTGGAATCTATTAAGCCACATCATCTTGAAGCAATTCATTCAATTTTCACTCCAATGGTGCAACTCTAAAGAACTCAAATTAGGTCTCACATCTTTACTTTATATATTAATATTTTATTCATATTAAATTTTATTTGATTTAAAATAATTATTTAAATTTAAATTAATATAAAATAAATCAAATTAAAATTAAACATAAAATTTAAAATTAAAATTAAAATTAATCTCAAATACATGACATATAATTAAAAACATTAAAAATAAATAACATAACAGAATTACTCAAATTTAATTTTCATCATTCTCATGTCCAAAACATTCTCAAATATGCTCGACTAGATCTCCTTGAAGTTGGCGATGAACTTGTTTTTCACGAAGACTTGCTCTTCTTTGTAGTCTTGTTGCAAGATTCGGATGAGGACCGTTAAATGTTTCAGTTGTTGAGTAGGTGTCATCTACATTATCATAAGAGTAATCAAAATCACCTTCATATGTGTGGCGTTCATCTTCAACAATCATGTTGTGCAATATGATGCAAGCATATATGGTATGCTTGAGGGTTTCCATATGTCAGGCACGTGCTGGGCCACGTATAATTGCAAATCGAGATTGGAGCACTCCAAATGCCCGCTCCACATCCTTTCTAGCTGATTCTTGATGTTGAGCAAATAGTTTTCTCTTTTCTCCCTGCGACATTGAAATAGTCTTGACAAATGTAGCCCACTCAGGATATATACCATCCGCTAAATAATACCCCATATTATATGATGTTCCATTGATTGTATAGTTCATAGTGGGAGCATGTCCTTCCAAAATATCGTTAAACACATTGGATTGGTTTAGCACATTAATGTCATTGTTTGAACCTGAAATACCAAAAAATGCATGCCAAATCCATAAGTCTTGTGATGCCACTGCTTCAAGCATGATTGTGGGCTTACCATGATCGCCTTAGCAAAATTGTCCTTTCCATGCAACAGGACAATTTTGCCATTCCCAGTGCATACAATCAATAGAATCCAACATACCTGGAAAGCCACGTGACTCTCCCATTTGTAAGAGATGTGCAACATCTGTGTTGTTAGGCTTTCTCAAATACTCTGCCCCAAATACAACACTCACGCCCCGAACGAATCTTTCTAAGCACTCAACTGAAGTGCTTTCACCGATTCAAACATATTCGTCCATACTGTCAGCAGGAGACCCTTATGCCAACATACGAATATCAGATGTGAATTTCTACAATGGTGAAAGACCCATTTTACCAGTTGCATCGACCCTCATTCAGAATATTCATCATGATTTTCAAGGGCGGCTACAATTCGAAGAAACACATGCCTATGCATTCTAAACCTTCTTCGGAATTAAACATCTGTGTATACTAGATTTTCCGAGAAGTAGTCATTGAATAAACGATTGTGCACTTCTTCACGATTTCGATCTATCATTGTTCTTCTCTTTCGCCTAGAGGAACTTCCATATTGATGTTCCTTCTCGAGCATTGACTTTAGTAGTTCTTCATCAGTGTTGTCCATAAATTCTTCTTCAATCAAGTCCCAAAAGAGATCATTTGAACTATCTGAATCCATTAAAGTGAGTGAAGAATGAAAGAAGAATGAGAGAAAAAAGAGAGAAGAATGAGAGAAGATTGAGAGAAGAATGAGAAAATAATGAGAAGAGTGGTCATTTATATAGTGATATATGAATAATGGCTAGTTTGAATAACGGCTAGTTTGAATAACAACATAATATTTATTATAAATTAAATTGGTATTAATGACCATTTTACATAGGTGTTGATACATAATAAGTACTACATCTTTTCATCATAACTAAAATCCATTTTTTTCCAACTTATTACAATATTTTTCATGAATATCTCGGTGACTATCATTCATCATAGAAGTGTCTTTCGAGAGTAATTGCATTGCCTTATACTCCATCTCGTCCTCCTTACATTGAGCTAGTCTTTCCATTGTCGCTACTCTTTTATTCCATGTTTCTTGACAATATTAGAAGGTGATTCAGATGCATTTTCCTTTGCCTTACTCTTTCTTTTTGCTGCTTGTTGTCCCATTGGACGCTCCATTGGTAATGATGAGTTAAACTCATAACTTGAAGGTGTCGCGAGGTTAGACGATGATGAGTGTGCCCCACTAGCAGAATTCTTTGTTCTTTTTGAAGAATTTTCGGTCGATGCTCCCATCCATTTAGGTTCATCCTTTAACAATCGCCACGCGTACTCAAGATTGAATGGTGTACCTTCATCTTGAGCAAAAAATGCATATGCAGCAGGCAAGATATCTTTCTCCAAAGTCCCATTTTTCTTTCCATTAACAACTTGTTTGTAACACCCAATAAATTTTTGAACCAAGCCATTTATTCGATGCCATCGAGATTTTAATTGCCCACGTAGCTTTTCCCGTGATTATGCACGATACTCGTTATAATTGGTAGTGATTCTTAACCAAAAACTCTCAGCTTTTTGATCAACTCCCACAATTGAATCATTTGAAACATTGAGTCATAATTGGATAAGAAGTATATCTTCATCCCTTGAAAATATCTCTCGAGCTTTTTTTTTAACAGGGCGGCTTTCTTCTTTTTCAATACTGACTTGAGTTGAAAATGGTGGAACTTGACTTTCGGACATAGACACAATCAGTGTTTCCGGTTCATGACGAAAAAATTCCATAGATGGTTGACCATATGGTGGAGTTTGGTGACGGAAAAAATGCGGCGGAGTGTTTCCGGTTGATGACGGAAAAAAAACGGCGGAGTTTGTTGGCATCGATTGGAATTGAGAATTTTGAGGATTAGGATTTTGAAATTTTTTCATGAAATTGAACATAGATTGTTGATAATTAAATTGATTAGGATCCATTTGACCTAAATAATATTAATTTTGAAGTAAAAAGGTAAAAATTTGGGTAAAATATATTGTCAAATGAAGGCTAATGAGAATAAATTGTAAGAGAAAAAAAATTAAAAATGAAGAGCAAAGTGATGAAATTGTAAAAAAGAAATTCAAAATTTATGAGCAAATAAAAATATGAGAGAAATTTTGTGTGTAAAATTTTTCAAATAGAGGTATTTATAATAAGTTAAAGTTCTAAAAAAAAATGAAGTTAGCCGTTAAAACAAAAAAATAACTATTTTTTAATTAATATTTTATTTGAAAGATCGTTAAAATACACTTGCACAATATTCCACCGTAGTCAACTCCAACGACACTTGAATTGAAATTGTTGTTTGCCAGGTTAGAGGACAATTTGAAATACTCCCGTTAGAGTTCCTCATATATGTATAAGTTTCTTCCCAGCAACAGCTATAATTCCCAGCACGTTCTGTTATATGTGTAAGTTTTTTATTGTGATAAGTTTCTTCCCAGCACGTTCTGTTATATGTGTAAGTTTTTTATTGTTTTTTCAATTACACATTTCATGCTTTGAATGGTGGACTGTGTAGATAGATTAGGTCAAACTTTCCTTTCCCTTTTAAAATTTATTTTCTTATTGTACAACATAACAATGAGGGGCACCTCCCTTGGCCCTATATTATTTTTTCTTGTTTTTAGAATTGCTGTAAAGGTATTTTCTTTTAAATCATATTTCTTAGTTCGTTTGAATTTAATTAATCTAGCTACTAAACGATTTAATGTATTGTAATATTTGGTTCCATTTACTAAAAATAATAAAAACATTTAATTTATTTAGATTGGGTTAGAATAATGTGGTTTACTAGATTGTTTTATTAAAAATAGTTTCGTTATTTTTCAATTAATTATTAGGATTAATCCTTCCTCGTAAAGAAAATATATATATAAGAATATAAATTAGTTAGTCATATTAGATTAGTTAAAATTGTAAATATACTTAAATATTTTTCACAATATAATTAATTCAACAGTTCAAATATTTGGCCACATGATGAGGAAGACTATATCAGACTCCCCACACCATATGTCTTACCATACTCGTTATCGATTAAATACTCAAAATAGCTAACCAATCTCAAATCATTCTTTTTCCACTAACATAACAAAATGCAAGATATTTTCGTAAAAAGGAGTGAGGAGAATTTCTTTCAAAATTAACTACGAACTGCGTCTACGATAGACAAGATTCAAGGATAATTCGAAATCAATTCTACACAATCCTATAAAAAGCACCAACCAACACTACAAACTACGAATTGAGACTCTGATTTCTCATAAGAGGATACGTAGGCATACGACTTAAAAACCGTGGCGAGTTCTCTAATTAAAAAAATCAAAACCCTATCCTACCCTTAAACTTAAACCCTAGTATCCTTGTGAACCAGGGTTGATGAAGGGTTTCTAAAATCTTCCCTTCATCTAAAGTGAGTCAAGAACATAGAATCTTTGTATCGATTTAGGGTTATCCCGTTATATTCTCGTTCTTAGGATAAAAATTAATGGTGGCGACTCTCAATTTCAAACCGGTTATTACAGACGCTTGAGAGGTAATTGCCTTGGAGTGCTTAAAATCTTTGCAAGGAACCTTGGAGTGTTTGAAATATTTTCAAGGAAGTAACTTGGAGTACTAGATAGAATCAAAGTTTTGTGTTGCAATAGTTTGAAATTAACGGTGCGCGAAAGCTTTGGAGATAAAGAATGCAAAGGAGAATCAAGATCCAGATAGTCATTTTCATCTATTGTGTTTTGGTCTCTCTCAAGATCAAAAATGGAGAAGGGGTTGAATCAATAACAAGCTTAGGATTTGTGGAGTTTCTCTTGAACACTTCTCTTGTATAACCAATTTTGCATAGTAAGAATTATCTTAATTCTATTAGAATTAGGCGCAGACGTACCAACACGTAAGGACGCTAGTAGGGAACTGTGAAGACAAATTCCTTCTGTCGCTTTTATTTTTGCTTTTTACTTGCTTTGATATTGATTGATTAATTTATCAAATAGCATTGCGTTATCATTTGAATTGTAATAATTTTCCTAATCAATTTTGATTTCACCTCAAGTTTTGATATAGCTTATAATTGTAACGCCCGCAATTTAATTAATTATTTAATTGCATTATTTTTGGAATATTTGTGAAGATGTGTTGTGATTAATTAGATTTAATTTATTTTATTAAGTGGTGAAATAATATTAGAAGTATAATATTATTTGTTTTGGGCTTGTTTTAAAGGAATAGAAGTAATTAGGGGGAGTGTAATAGTTTTAAGCCCAATAAGGAATGAAGAGAATAATAGGTTATTTTATTATTGTTAGAAAGAATAGGAAAGAGGAAGCAGTAAGACGAATAAGGGTTGGAAAGAAGAACATGAAGCTGTTGGAAAAGAGGAAGAACGACAGAACGGGAATCCAACTGGAAGTTTTAGAGCGACCTTCAATCCAAGGTAAGGGTGGGGTTCTGACTCTATAATTGGGTTCATGATAATTGGTTTATGGGATTAGATGTGAAAGTGTTGTTTTGTTCATGGTTGAATTATATGTTGTTGTATGATGAGAATTGATGATTGAAAGATGAATGATGATGTCCCGATGCTGTTTATTTGACGTAGAATTATAGGATAACTATAAGTGATGATTATCTATGATTATAATATTTTTTAGGGCTTAAAGTATGGAACCCGTAGTGAAAACACAGAGAAAATCACATAAATTACCCATGACAGAGCAATATGCGTCGACCCCAAATGGTATGTGTCGATACAAGCTGGCCTTTAGACTCAGGATGAGTCGACATGAAGAGGTCTTGTGTCGATACATGAGGACTTTTAGACTCAGGATGAGTCGCTACGTAGGAGCATGTGTCGATACATATTGTGTGGTAGACTCATTATGAGTCGATACAAGAGAGGATGCGTCGACTCATGTTGCGAGTTCAGTGCAGTACGCATCAATCCAATGAGTTATGCATCGATCCATGTTGTCTGGTCTTTGCCAGAATCAGTATGAGAATGCTGTAACTTGAATTTTCGGACTCCGTTCGAGGTGTCGTTCGAAGCGTTGAATAGCTAACGCGATGAGCTTTATTCTTAAGGATTAAAATGAAGAGTAGGAAGGATAACCCTAGTAATCCCAATTAGGACTAGCGTTAATTCCCGCGTTAATCGTTATGATGGTTTTTATGTAGAATGATGAGGATGAAATGTTTATAGGCTGCTGTTTGATTTGTAACAGTAGGATTAATGATAATAACGATGTAATATTACAGAATAGTAGTATGTAGAGATTTGGTGATTTAGAAGTAAGCCTTAGTTGATTAACTAATCTTAGGAAATATCTTGTATAGGCCTATGGCCAACATTGTGAAATTGATGAGTTACCGTCGTATTACTGTACGGCGGAGTTGTTGATGAGATGATGTTAATGAGAGTTTGTTTTAATGAATTATGATGTATAAATGATGTTTGATGATTTATGATGATAAATGATACCGATGAATGATGTTGATGAAGAGATGTTGAGATGCTTATAAGATGTAGGCCTTTGGCCAACGACGGTGTTGTATTGAGATGTTGTCAATTATGGTGTTGTTATTACATTCATGATTGTGTCGCATACATTGCATTTTGAGATGGAGCTTATGCTCGTTGAGATGACCTGTATTGGCGAATATTGAGATGAAGGCTTATGCCTTGTTGATGCCTTTATTAATTGGCAATTTTTGAGATGGGAGTTCTGCTCCAATGGTACCACATGCATTTGCATAGTATTGAGTCGCATTATATGATTGCATAAAGAAGTGTGTATTGATGTTGCGAATGTGTATTATTATTGTGATTATTTTTGATTATGAGATGAGAAGTGGTGATGCTATGTGATCTAATTTAATATATTAATTATCATGTGCTTTATTATATTTTTAGATATCTCACCCCTTCTGTTTGAATGTTGCCCTTACGTTGGTAACGTGCAGGTAATCGAGAGTGAAGGCTATATAACTTTAGTAGTTCGAGTTGGTGTCATTGCTCTGATATGTAACACTCAGGGGGATGAACATTTGTTACTTTTGATTGTTGATTATTCAGTTGTTGAACTTTAAGTTGATTATTATTAAGTATATGTTGTTTTAAAGTTATTGTAACGATGATAAAGATGTTATTAATAATTCCACTGCGTAGATGTTTAAATTATCGAATTATTTAATTAAAGTATTATGCTGATGGTTCATCCGAAGTTTTAAAGTGTTATATATCCACGATGAATGCAATGAGTTGTCAATGATGAATTTGTGACATCCTGATTCGTTTGCATGATTGATTTTATAACTCTGATTTATTTATATAATTGCCGGGTAGAATTGGGGTGTTACAAAGTTGGTATCAGAGCAAAAGGTTAGTCCGACCTTGTCGTCGAGTCATAGTTGTCTAACAATCGAGTATTGTTAATTTGAGTTCTAACCGTTGTTTATGTTATAGTGATAAGTTGAGATGGCTGGAAGGAATGATGCTACACTTGTTGCTGCTTTAGAAGCAATGGCTCATGCGATGGAGAATCAGTCGAATACTGACGGGAATGTTGGATCTCGTAGCTTGGCGACTTTCCAGAGAGAAAATCCACCTACGTCAAGGGAAAGTATGATCCTGAAGGAGCATTGGATTGGTTGAAAGAGATTGAGAGAATCTTCCGTGTGATGGATTGCACTCCAGCGCAGAAGGTTCGATATGGTACTCATATGCTAGCAGTCGAGGCTAATGACTGGTGGCTTGAGACTTGTCAGAGATTGGAAGCTGCAGGTGAGAATGTCACTTGGGCTGTGTTCCGTAGGGAATTCTTGAGGAAGTACTTTCCTAAAGATGTCCGTGGTAAGAAGGAAATTGAATTCCTTGAGCTAAAGCAAGGGAATATGCCAGTTGTTGAGTATGCCGCCAAGTTTGCTAAGTTGGCTAAGTTTTATCCGCATTACGCTGATGTAGATGTTGAGTTTTCGAAGTGTATCAAGTTTGAGAATGGGTTGCGCCCGAAGATCAAGAAGGCAGTTGGATACCAGAAGATCTGTGTCTTTGCTGATTTGATTGATAGTTGCGAGATTTATGAGAAGGATAATAATGCTCATTACAATATTATCAGTGAGAAGAGGGGTAAGCACCAACAGAATCGTGGTAAGCCTTATGATACCCCAGCTGGTAAAGGTAAACAGAAAATTGCTCAGAGTCTGAGGACTAGTGGGGGAGATGCTCCTGTTGGTGTTGTTTGTTTTAAGTGTGGAAAACCTGGGCATAAGAGTAATGTGTGTACTACTGAAGTGAAGAGGTGTTTTCGTTGTGGTAAGAACGGACATGTTATATCTGAGTGTGAATATAAGGATGTGATTTGTTTCAATTGTAGAGAAGAAGGGCACATTGGTAGTCAGTGTCAGAAACCAAAGAGGGTGCAGACGAGTGGTAAAGTTTTTGCTTTGGTGGAGGATCGAACAACTGTTAAGGACAAACTTATCAGAGGTACATGTTTCATTAATAGTACTCCTTTAATTACTATTATTGATATCGGTGCTACTCATTGTTTTATTGTTGCTGATTGTGTTGAAAGATTGAGTCTTATGTTGTCTTCTTTGAATGGAGAAATGGTCATCGATACCCAGCCAAGGGGTCGGTGACTACTTCTTTTGTGTGTGTTAAGTGTCCCTTGTAGATCTTCGACAGAGACTTTGCCGTTGATTTGGTTTATTTACCGTTAAGAGGTTTGGATGTGATTTTGGGTATGAACTGGTTAGAGCATAACCGTGTTCATATTAACTGTTATGACAAGTCTGTGAGGTTTTCTACTCCTGAAGAAGAGGAAGATGGTATGTTGTCTGCTAAACAGTTGAGGAAGTTGATGCACGAGGAAGCACAAATGTTCTCGTTGATGATGTCGCTATCTGTAGAGACTCAAGCTATAATTGAGGAATTGTAAGTGGTGTGTGAGTTTCCTGAAGTTTTCCCTGATGAAATTCCTGATTTATTGCCAGAGAGGGAAGTTGAATTTGTTATTGATCTTGTACCTGGTACTAGACCTGTGTCTATGGCACCATACAAGATGTCTGCATCAGAATTGTCAGAGTTAAAGAAGTAATTGGAAGAGTTACTTGAAAATAAGTTTGTAAGACCAAGTGTATCACCGTGGGGAGCTCCTGTGTTGTTAGTAAAGAAGAAAGGTGGAAGTATGAGGCTTTGTGTTGATTATAGACAGTTGAATAAAGTGACGATTAAGAACAAGTATCTGCTTCCAAGAATAGATGACTTGATGGACCAATTGGTGGATTCCCGTGTGTTTAGTAAGTTGATTTGAGGTCGGGTTACCATCAGATTAAAGTGAAGGATGAAGATATCCAGAAGACGGCTTTCAAAACGCGTTATGGACATTATGAGTATTCGGTGATGCCTTTCGGTGTTACTAATGTGCCGGGAGTATTCATGGAATATATGAATCGTATCTTTCATACTTATTTGGATCAGTTCATAGTGGTGTTCGTTGATGATATTTTGATTTACTCTAAGTCATAAGAAGAGCATGCAGAACACTTAAGAGTAGTATTGCATGTTTTAAAAGAGAAAAAGTTGTATGCAAAGTTGTCCAAGTGTGAATTTTGGCTAAAGGAGGTTAGTTTTCTTGGTCACGTTATTTCAGGTAGTGGCATTGCTGTAGATCCATCGAAGGTTGATGTTGTGTTACAATGGGAGACTCTGAAGTCAGCTACTGAGATTAGAAGCTTCTTGGGATTAGCTGGTTATTATAGAAGGTTTATCGAAGGTTTTTCTAAGTTGGCACTTCCGTTGACTAAGTTGACTTGTAAAGGTAGAGCTTTTGTATGGGATGTTCAATGCGAATAAAGTTTTACAGAATTGAAGAAGAGGTTTACGTCGGCTCCGATTTTGACGTTGCCTAATTCAGGAGAGCCTTTTGTGGTGTATTGTGATGCTTCTAAGATAGGTTTAGGAGGTGTGCTTATGCGGAATGGTACGGTAGTTGCTTATGCGTCGAGGCAGTTGAGGAATCATGAGAAGAACTATCCTACGCATGATTTAGAGTTTGCTGCAATTGTCTTTGTGTTGAAGATTTGGAGGCATTATCTTTATGGTTCTAGATTTGAAGTGTTTAGTGACCATAAGAGCTTAACGTATTTATTCGATGAGAAGGAGTTGAATATGAGGCAACGAAGATGGTTGGAATTGTTAAAGGATTATGATTTCAGTTTGAATTATCATCCAGGAAAAGCGAATGTGGTGGTTGATGCATTGAGTCAAAAGACTTTACATATGTCGACAATGATGGTCAAAGAGTTGGAATTGATTGAACGGTTCAGAGATATGAGTTTAGTTTGCGAGGTTACGCCGTGAAGTGTTATATTGGGTATGTTGAAGATTAATAATGAATTTCTAGACAGTATCAGAGAAGCTCAGAAGTTGGATGTGAAACTGGTAGATTTGATGGTTGGGATTGATCAGTCTGAGAATAATGATTTTAAGTTAGATGCGTAAGGTGTGCTGAGATTTCGTAACCGGATTTGTATTCCTGATGATGCTGAGATGAAGCAAGTAATACTTGAAGAGAGTCATAGAAGTAAGTTGAGTATTCATCCAGGAGCTACAAAGATGTATCAAGATTTGAAAGGTTTGTTTTGGTGGCCTGGAATGAAGAGTGATGTGGCTCGTCTTGTATATGCATGTTTGACTTGTCAGAAGTCGAAAGTTGAACATCAGAAGCATACAAGATTGATGCAACCATTAGAAGTTCCAGAATGGAAATGGGATAGCATTTCAATGGACTTTGTGACGGGGTTGCCTAATACTTTAAGAGGACATGATTCGATTTGGGTGATTGTTGATAGGCTTACAAAGTCGGCTCATTTTATTCCTATTAACATCAGTTTTCCAGTGTCGAAGTTGGCTGAGATTTACGTTAGTGTAATTGTGAAGCTGCATGGTGCCCCTTTATGCATTGTGTCAGATAGAGATCCAAGGTTTACTTCTGATTTTTTGAAGATTTTGCAAGAAGCATTGGGTTCTAAGTTGAGGTTGAGTTCAGCGTATCATCCTCAAACAGATGGTCAGACTGAGCGGGCGATTCAATCGTTGGAAGACTTGTTGAGGGCATGTGTTCTTGAGCAGGGAGGTACATGGGATACTTATCTTCCGTTGATAGAGTTCACCTATAATAACAGTTACCATTCTAGTATCAGGATGGCACCTTTTGAAGCGTTGTATGGTCGAAGGTGTAGAACTCCTTTATGTCGGCATGAATCTGGAGAAAGTGTAGTACTTGGACTTGAACTTGTTTGTGAAACTACTGAGAAGGTGAAGTTGATTCGAGAAAAGATGAAAGCTTCCCAAAGTAGATAGAAGAGTTATCATGACAAGCGAAGGAAGGATTTAGGATTTCAAGCGGGTGACCATGTGTTTTTGAGAGTTACACCTGTGACTGGTGTTGGGCGAGCATTAAAGTCTAAGAAGCCCACTTCTCGTTTTATTGGACCATATCAGATTTCAGAGAGAGTGGGGAATGTTGCTTACAGAGTGGCTTTACCGCCTAATCTTTCGAATTTGCATGATGTGTTTCATGTGTCGCAACTCCGGAAGTATATTTCAGATTCATCTCATGTGATTCATATGGATGATGTGCAAGTACGAAATAATCTTACGGTGGAGACGATGCCTGTACGGATCGCGGATCGTGAAACTCAGACTCTGAGGGGCAAAGAGATTGTTTTGGTTAAAGTGGTTTGGCTAGGAGCTGCCGGAGAAAGCATGACTTGGGAGTTGGAGAGCAAGATGCGAGACTCTTATCCTGAGTTGTTCGATTAAGGTAAATTTTCGAGGACGAAAATATTCTAAGTGGGGAGAGTTGTAACGCCTGTAATTTAATTAATTATTTAATTGAATTATTTTTGGAATATTTGTGAAGATGTGTTGTGATTAATTGGATTTAATTTATTTTATTAAGTGGTGAAATAATATTAGAAGCATAATATTATTCGCTGTGGGCTTGTTTTAAAGGAATATAAGTAATTAAGGGGGTGTAATAGTTTTAAGCCCAATAAGGAATTAAGAGAATAATAGGTTATTTTATTATTTTTAGAAAGAATAGGAAAGAGGAATCAGTAAGAAGAATAAGGATTGGAAAGAAGAACGTGAAGCTGTTGGAAAAAAGGAAGAACGGCAGAACGGGAATCCAACCGGAAGTTTTAGAGCGACCTTCAATCCAAGGTAAGGGTGGGGTTCTGACTCTATAATTGGGTTCATGATAATTGGTTTATGGGATTAGATGTGAAAGTGTTGTTTTTTTCATGATTTAATTATATGTTGTTGTATGATGAGAATTGATGATTGAAAGATGAATGATGATATCCCGATGTTGTTTATTTAACATAGAATTATAGGATAACTGTAAGTGATGATTATCTATGATTAGAATATTTTTTAGGGCTTAAAGTATGGAACCCGTAGTGAAAACGCAGAGAAAATCGTAAAAATTACCCATGACAGAGCAGTATGCATCGACCCCAAATGGTATGTGTTGATACAAGCTGGCCTTTAAACTCAGGATGAGTCGACACGAAGAGGTCTTGCATCGATACCTGAGGACTTTTAGACTCAGGATGAGTCGATACATAGGAGCATGTGTCGATACATGCTGTGTGGTAGACTCATTATGAGTTGATACAATAGAGGATGCGTCGACTCATGTTGCGAGTTCAGTGCAGTACACATCGATCCAAGGAGTTATGCATCGATCCATGTTGTCTGGTCTTTGGCAGAATCGGTTTGAGAATGCTCTAACTTGAGTTTTCGGACTCTGTTCGAGGTGTCGTTCGAAGCGTTGAATAGCTAACGCGATGTGCTTTATTCTTAAGGATTAAAATGAAGAGTAGGAAGGATAACCCTATTAATCCCAATTAGGACTAGAGTTAATTCCCGCGTTAATCATTATGATGGTTTTTATGCAGAATGATGAGGATGAAATGTTTATAGGCTGCTGTTTAATTTGTAATAGTAGGATTAATGATAATAACGATGTAATATTACAGAATAGTAGTATGTAGAGATTTGGTGATTTAGAAGTAAGCCTTAGTTGATTAACTAATCTTAGGCAATATCTTGTATAGGCCTATGGACAACGTTGTGAAATTGATGAGTTACCGTCGTATCACTGTACGGTTGAGTTGTTGATGAGATGATGTTAATGAGAGTTTGTTTTAATGAATTATGATGTATAAATGATGTTTGATGATTTATGATGATAAATGATGCCGATGAATGATGTTGATAAAGAGATGTTGAGATGCTTATGAGATGTAGGCCTTTGGCCAACGACGGTGTTGTATTGAGATGTTGTCAATTATGGCGTTGTTATTACGATCATGATTATGCCGCATATATTGCAATTATGGTTTTGTTATTACATTCATGATTTTGTGTGCATTGTATTCCACATTAATGCCTTGATAGGGTTAGTGTTGAATCTTTATGTACACCTATATGTTTCATTAACTTGGCATATAATGTTTTTCTAGTAGTGTTGTAATATTCAACATCATTCATATTGTTGATTAAAGTTGATCACTAGAGTTTAGTGATTATTAGCTCATATCACGGGTTGTATGATAGAGAAGAAAGTGAGTAGGTTCTCATATTTAGGGGGGGGGGGTTCTAAATAGAAAGTCATTGGGTAGTGTTAGGGCGAGGAATTGAACAACATATGGTTTGTTATTGCTTGTAAGATTAATTGTACTAAACTACTAATAATAAATTTCCTTTTTAGGTTAGAGAGTCAATCCTCCAGATGTAGGTATGGTTTCATTGAACTGGGTTAGCAATTGGTTGTGTTCTTTATTGATTTTTGGATTCATCATCTTGTATTAGTTCATTGTTATAATGCTGATGCAAGTTGTCAAACAGTATCCCTAGACATCACATACGAAATTTGTCCTCTGAGGAACCGAATTTCTAAAGGCATCAAAGTAGGAACCTTGACATGTTGGGTGAGCTCCGGGGAAGATAAATTCTGATCAAATTGATACAATGAAAGATGGAGGATCAATCAACAAACCACCAGTTTTGGATGGCACCAACTATGATTATTGTAAGTCCGTGATGGTTGCCTTTCTCAAATCCATGGGCGACAAAGCATGGAAAGTTGTGATAAAAGGATGGAAATATCCAGTGGTTACTTATGAAGATGGCTCAACCAGTTTGAAACCAGAAGAAGATTGGATTAATGCTAGATATAAGGAAACTATTGGAAACTCCAAGGCTTTGAATGTTATCTTCAATGGTGTGGACAAGAACATGTTAAGGTTGATCAAGACATGTTCAGAGGCTAAAGTAACATCGAAGATTCTCAAAATTTCTCATGAAGGCACATCCAAAGTTTGTATGTTAAGGCTGCAGCTCCTCACCACTAATTTTGAGAATCTAAGGATGAATGAAGATGAATCTCTTTATGATTTCCACATCAAGCTACATCATATTGCCAACACCTCATTTGACTAAAGTGAAAATATGTCTGAACAAAAGCTTTCTAGAAAAATTCTCAGATCATTGCCTAAGAGATTTGATATGAAAGTGACTGCTATTTAAGAAGCTCAAGATTTGAGTTGTATTAAGGTTGATGAACTCATTAGTTATTTGCAAACCTTTGAGATGTCCATCAATAAAAGGTCAGAGAAGAAGAACACAAGTATAACCTTTGTTTCTAAAACTGAAGGACACAAAAGCCAAGGTAATATAGAAGAAAACTTGTTACATGCCATAACTCTTCTTGGGAAAAATTTCAACCAATCCTTGAAGAACCTGGACATGAAATGAAGGTCAAATGTCCAGGACAAGAGGCCCAACTTCAGTCCCCAAGACAAAGTCATGAGATAATGCAAACCCAATAGTATCCATGATACAAAGTGTTATAAGTGTGAAGGCTTTTGACACCTTAAAGCTGAATGCCCTATGTTTCTAAAGAAACATAAAAGGGGATTATCAATAATTTGGTCTAGTATTGATGAGGAAAGTGAGGAAGTAAATATAAACAATATGACGACTTACTCTGGGAAACATGAAGCAGAAAGTGATTCTAGTAATGAAGACATGATGAATGAGGAGTTAGCTTTTACTTACAAACTATTGCTCACTAAGTGGTAGGAAGCTTGCTTAGAAATGGAAAAATAGAAGAAAAATATCAAAAGTCTCCTCCAAGAGAAGGTGAAACAACCTACTACCATCACTGATCTAGAAGAAGTTACCATGTTAAACTCCAAGCTAGAAAACTTGATAAAATCTATTCATATGCTGAACAATGGGTCTAACACGCTAGATGAAATATTGCAAGTTGGGAAAGTGTCCAGAAACATGAAGGGAATAAGGTTTGATCCCACGTTCATAAGCAAGAAGGACACAAATAATTCTAAGAAGTTTTTTCATCCTGAAAACAAAATTGAGTTCTAGATTTTGGACCATATGGCTCAGCAACCTGCTCGACATTGCAACAGAAGATGTCATCATTATGGAAGATATAGAAACAGAAGGATCTACTATTTTATATTGTATGGTTATCCTTAAACCTACAACAAATTAAGACCCAAAAGAAAGGGTAAGCATGTTAAAACAAAGAAAGTGTGAAAACCCAAGATTGATGTCAAAGCCCTCATAGCTCAATCATCTGTCGGAATGGCTCCAAAGAATAAGTGGTTTCTTGATAGTAGGTGCTCCTATCATATGATAGGTGAATAATCTTTCCACGAAGAAGTCAATCCATTCCCTATAGGATAAGTAACATTTGGAAATGGTAGAAAAGGAAGGACCAGAGGTATTGGTAATGTGGTCAGACCAAGAATTCCTTTCCTTACTAATGTGTTACTAGTAGAAGACTTGGTTGCAAATTTAATCATCATAAGTCAACAGAGAGATCAAGGGTATAATGTGAGCTTCAAAAAGGTTGAGTGTGTTTTTATTAACAATGATCAAGAAGTGTTAATGAAGATCTCAAGATCCAAAGATAATGGCTACATGTGGATATTTAAGCCAACTACTTATGTGTTATTTAATAATGAGGAAAGAATAAAGAAGATCAAAACTGAAAAAGATAAAATAAGTGGTAATTTACAAAGGATGAATCAGGCTAAGATTCCTTACAAATAACTTAAGCATATCTCCTCTTCTAAAGCTCTTGAAGCACATTATATGGACCTTAAGGAACATATGCTTAAGAACAATATAAATGTGAATAATTATTGTGACACTAGTAAGAATTAGATGGGAAAAATGGCTGACATGATACTTGAACATCGTACTCGACATGTATCCTCTAAATGTAATATCAGTTATGGTGAAAATTTTAAAAACATACTTGAGTGTCAAGCTAAGCAAACACAATAAAATTTGATTGGTTCTACAAGAAAAATAGAAGTTAAAAAACTAAAGGGTACTATTTCCATTTGCGTGAGTGAGAGTTATTGTCAAGAAAGCATGCAAAAGGAAAGTTTCTCTCACCAGAAATTATTATTTCTCAGGACACAAGGCGCCATTTCCTCATACTTCAAAAATCTTCTGCTCTCACTCTTTCAAATAAGGTTTACTACCTAAATTGTTCTTCTCTCACCAACCATCTCTTTCAACTCCTAAGTCACCAAATACTTTTCATAATGAGTCAATAATTTGACACTAACAACATCTTTAAACCCAATTTTGTCACAAACACCCAAGGGATCAAGATGTTAGAAGAATCCAAGCAGCAGGGCAGACAAGGATCATGACATCCAGAATGTTGTACTTCTTAGGATGGTTGTTCTAGATGATTTCCCAAGAAAGAGGGACAAACATACTGGTATTAGGAAGGGAAGAACTTCTAAAAAGGTAAATTTGTTTGTCTATGAGAAATCTGAACACGATCTGGACATTGTCATGAGAGATATTGATGCCTATACTTCTAATAATGAAAATGATTCTGATGAAGTCAACACTAATCAACATGTTGAACCCAATGTTGGACCTTCTGGTACAAAATATGGTGAACCTTAAGTTCCTCATCGAACCTGGGGATACATAGGAACGAGAATCAACGTCTCGTTAGGCACCCTAATAAAAAACCTAAACTTTTTCCATTTCTTTTCTTTTGTAAATATTCACAATAATAAGTAGAAGATCACAAATAACATTATGCTAACATTCATTCGCGAGACTAAATAAATGGGTACCGTTGAGTATAACAAGTGTGAGGGGAGCTAATACCCCCTCCCCCCTGTAACACCCAAAAAATCTAGATTAATTATTTAGTTAAATTAGTATGAATATCAGTGATTATTGGTGAATATATGAATTATGAAGAATTAGTCTATGCAATGTAATTATATGAGTCGGTGGTTTTTATGATGTGATGTGATGTGTTTGTTGATGATTAGATGTCTCATCAATTATAGAAGTTGAGGTTATAAGGGTGTTTGGCTAAATGCGTAGAATCATGGGTGTGTGTGGAATAATAGTTATTATTATTATTATTATTATATTATAAGGATTATTATTATTATTTTACAATAATAATTAAATAATTATTTAATTGGGTTAGTAATATTATTTAGAATATAATAGAGTGAGAAGAAGGAAAAGAGAGTAGTACGTGAAATAGAAGAAGAACAGAGAAGTTAGAAGAAGAGAGGGCTCTAGGAATCTAGGGTAACGATTCACCGTGAGAATCAAGAACCAACCAAGAATATAAGGTAAGGGGAGATTCTAACTCTATAATTTTTTTCCTAATTATGGGGTATGGTAGGATTTATGTTGCTTGATTTTATGTTTTGATTTCTATCGATTTGGTTATTTTTGGGGTTTTTCCCTATTGATGGGTTTTTGGTGATTTTAATGTGTTTGTGATGAGATTTGATGACACAAATTGGTTAGTATTAGTAAACAAATGTTGGTGAGTAATTAGACTGCTTAAAATATGATTTTTGATGTGAAAACTATGAACTTTGGGAATTGGAACATGGAAGATCGTAACATGAAAACTGCAAAAATTGTCATTGTTATCGCAGGATAATCGGTTACCCAAATCTGGTAACCGGTTACCATATCAAAGGTTGCAAAATGAGTAGCTTCTGTCATGCGGTAACAGGTTCGCATAAGTGGGTGACCGGTTACCGTGATGAGTTTTAAAAAGAAATGAGGCTATTGTTCTGCAGTAACCGATTATCATAACTGGGTGACTGGTTACCACTGCCACTGGCAACATTTTTGGAAAACTTCTAAAACTCATAACTTTTGCTTTGGGTGTCCGTTTGATGCACCATTTGGACCGTTGAAAAGATAAAATAATTTCCTATTTTATGAAAATGATTTATAATGCAGTAGTTAATTATTTCACCAACATTGATACCAATCCGTGAATGTGTTTTGGTGTGTATACCATGAATTATGTTGTGTTATGATCGCAAAGTTGTGAATATAACGATGAACGTGAATATATTTCTTGAGGTGACAATGTTGTGATGATGTATGTACTATGATATGTGCTTGGTGGCCTGTATTGGCTTATTTTGATGTTTTGATATAATTGCGAAGTTGTGAATATGATGATGGAATCAATGAGATTTATATTGTGATTGAATGAATACGATGATGTTGCATGAATGTTTTGATGGTGTGACACGATATGCATGATAATGATGATGAGCGAAGGCCTTTATTGGCATGGAATTGATAGATAAGAATAATCAATATGAAATTAAATTATTGCATGTCAGTGTCGCATGCATTCATAAGCGAAGGCCTATATTGACGAGCAAAGTTGATTGCCCTAAAATGGAATTATTGCGAAGTGGGTTTTGCCCTGTTGATACCACATACATTGAGTATGTGTCAGTCTTTTGCATCATATTGTGATTGATAATTTGATGGGTGAATATTGATGAAAGTATGTGTTGTATTATGATGAATGTTATGTGCTGATTTTGTACTTGAATTTGTACCTGCTCATTATTATGCTTTCTTTTATATTGTTATGATATCTCACCCTTTCTTTTTGAATGTTACCTCCATATGGGTAACGTGCAGATGGTCCGAAGTAGCTAGAGATTAAAGGCCAGCTGAGGAGTTCCTTCAGTTGCATAGATTGAGTCGGGTCTGCTCTGATACATAACACTTGGGGGTTTTGTGTTTGTCTTATCATGTTGGGAGTAAACATGTATAACTCTGTTGTTTTTTATTTACTTTATGATTATGTCGATGTTTTGTAAGTGAATAATTATGACTCATGTTGGAGAAATTGAGATGACTATTTAGTGATTTTCTTCCGCTGCAAATAAATGCATTGAAGTTTAAGACTTATGAACATGCGATTTTATGCTGCGCATCCTAATTTGAGCATGTATGATTGGCGAAGTATGTGACATCTTATTTAATTGACGTTTATCTAGAAATTAATTTACTCTAATTATTATATAAATTACCAACGGGGAAATAGGGTGTTATACCCCCCTTGCATAACAGACTCTTGAACCCAATTTTGGTTTCAACGAACAATTTTCTTTTATTTTAAGGGTTTTCTTGATATTTTCCCTTTCCTTTTGGAATAAATAATGTTTGGTGGAGACTCTGTTGTATTTCGAGCGTTTTATGCGCTCGGGTATTTTTCGCGTCGCGATAGGTAGTTGATAAGAAGACAACCCATAAAGAAGTGATCAACATTGAGGAAGATGACAATGAGGATGATGAAACTCCTTTTGTCAGCATAATAAAAAGGATTATAAAAAACAAGGAGAGTTATGAATTGGTGGCAATCAAGTTGACTAAAAGGAAGGAAGAAAAGGAAAAGGCTATTAAAAGGAATGAAGGAAAGGAAAAGGCTACTAAAAGGAGAACTCTGAAGAGAAAACTTATGGTGTCTATTGATTTAGAGCCAAATGTTGAATGAGATATCTAAGACATGATACCTTCTGCAAGAAGGAAAGTTGAAGGAAAGAAGATTCATGTATTCATTTATGTTGGTCCTTTGGATAATGTGTCATTTTATTCTTAATAAAGTGCTCAAAAGTGTAAGTTTGTTGTTCAAATGAGGATTGCTTCTGAAAGAGAACTTAGTGAAGAATCCCTAGGCTACAAAGGACTTGTGAAACTGATAAAGGCTACAAGATTAATGAATACTTGTAACACGGTGGGAGAATGAACTTAGTGTTTTGAGTTTGATCGCAATTGTTGCGGATAGCAAGAGTCGCCACCGACTTTTCTTTTATCCAATAAGGAAAGGGTGAAAAGAACAGGAAAGACCTTTAGAGATGTTTTCTTGATTTCGAGGGGTGGGTTATGAAAAGGAAAGTTATTAACACCCTTTTCATCCGTAGTTTTCTACGAGCTCTTTGTTTTTGCTAGATCACTTGCTTTTGTTTGGAAATGTGCTTGTGGTGTGGGTTTTGAAAGTAATTTTGAAAAGTGTCTTTGTAATGGTTCTTGTTTCTATAAAAACGCGTACAAAGCGTTTTGTCTTTTGAAAATGTTTCAAATGGAAGTGTGGGTGTATAAAATGTTTTTGTGGTTAGCAAGCGAGTAACTAGGAGCATCCTACCTACTCAAAAGGTCTTAATGTTCTTTTCCTCCTCCTTTAGATGTTGCTATCTTACCATTGATTTGGTAAGAAGTCCCATCATTGGATGTGAAGGGACGGGCGTGGGACGTTTGTATAGTCATAGAAGACAACCTATGGGACGTTTTAGCAATGTCATTTAGGGACTAGATCGTTTACCGAAGGAAACATTGAGGGTCATCGAGGGTCATCGAGGGACTACGATCTTTTATGGAGGGTCTTTGCTAAAACGCCCATATTCGAGGGACATGACTATTTTTCCGAGGCACCAAGTGAGATTACTCTAGGGGTGCATGTGTGAATAATGTGTTTGATTGCATGCATTTTGTATTTTAAATTTTAGGTTATCTACTTGTTGTTTTTTATCTTGCCATACACCCTAATTACTAACATTTATACAAAAACAATAAAAATGCAAAAATAAATCCTACACTATTACAACCATATTGAAGTAGCAAGAAAATATAAAGACAAAATAAAATAAAAGGAGAAAAATGAGCCCTTTCGATTCAAGCAGAAGCGTCCTTCGATTCCGCACTTTTTGACCTCTTTCGATTTGGACCTGGAGTCAACAAGGTTCTGTCCTTCGATTTGGACCTGGAGTCAGCAAGGTTCTGTCCTTCGATTGTGAGCTGGAAGTAAGCAAGGTTTTGTCTTCGACTGGGAGTTGGAAGTCAGCAAGGCCACCTTTCTGGTTACCTCTTTCGTTTGAGGCCTGAAGTCAGTGTGAAATGCATTCTACTGGCTACTTCCTTCGATTGAGGCTTGGAGTTAGTGTAAGGTGCATTCTTTGGCACAGGCTCCTTGCTGACTCCTTTGACTGTAAGTATGCTAGGCCCTCAAGTTGAGATTCGAAAGGCTTGAGCATTTAGTCAATCGAAAGGTACAAAGAACCTGTCTTAAATTCTTAAAATGAAACACTCAAGTGTAACTACAGGCCAGGGGTCAGCACAAAACTATTGCGTCTCAAAGTCCAAAGCCTAACTAGTCAAAGTTGAGATTTTCAGCATATGGATAGTCAGAATCGAAAGCTAAAACATGGTCAAGTTCCATATATGAAATATCTACATTTTTCTTTATTGGCATGTGCACATGATATTTAAATAGGATAAACTTAAGTTAAAAGGGAACTTACCTCATGAAGTTCTCAAATCGAAGGAAACTGCAAGTGTCTTCCTTGGTGGTGAATGGAAGTTTGTTGGGGCCTTCCCGAGACTAATCCAGTTACTACTTTGTGCAAGCAGTCACTGAATCGAAGGAGGGTGTGTGAATGGATCGAAGGTTCTTTAACGGAAGGACTCAAAGGGTTACCGTATTGTGGTTGGGGAAGTGGGTCGAAGGCTAGTTAGATTGTCACTTGGGAGGGGGGGTGAATCTAAGGATTCACTTTGTGTACAAAGAGAGTTGTGTTTTTTATGAGTGTTGAGAATTTTTAAATAAAAGCGTAGGATGGATGCTTGAGAGTTTGGGGAATTTTCACAAGAGTTCTCTTGCAACTCTTCAGGCGCCCCTAACATGTGTGGTGGAGGATCATACTTATAGATGGCCTGGGATGATGTTTTAGGAGGGAAAACAAAAGGTTTTAACAAAAAAGGCATGTTGTGTTTGTAGCTTTCGAGAGACAGTGTTTATATGCCATTTTGGTGCAAGGAATAAGACAATGTTGCAGGACTGCTATGCAGTAGTTTTGGAGTTTTATGGGCAGTGTATTAGGCCTGAACCTGGCAACGCATGGGACTTGGTCAACAAATACCTTTGGCATCTAAACCTTTTGTCTTGACCCCCTAGCCCTGTCTTTCGACCATACTTTTCAACAATCATTTAGTTTTTCAAATCAAAGTCTCCTTTGAATGGCTCATGTGGATATCCTTTGAAGGGGCCCAAATAAGTGTCTTTCGACCAGGCCCTTCATGGATTCTTTCAAATGGTCCAAACACCTGCTCCTGAGGTGGGTCAGTAAAACATGTCATCCGATTGGGACATTCAGACATGTCTGGAAAGTCCTTCGAATGTGCTACCATGGTACTTATTTCGTATGAAAGAATGTCATAGTGTAGAATTTATATGTTGAAGTAATCCATTTCCATGGGAGATACTTCCCACTCAAACTTTCCTGCAAGGGGCCATATGGCCAAACGAAAGGGTGTATATAGGAGGTCCCTGCTTTGTGACTTCATGCAAGATATCCTTGCTCAAACGAAGGCTTGTATGAAGGGAACCATATAAACAAACGAAAAGTGTGACCAAAAACTTGTACTGAAGGATTCACACACCCCAAACGAAGGATGCATGCAGAGTATGAAAGGCACAATCAAAGCTTGCAACACTGGGAAGGCCATATGCCCCAAACGAAGGAGGCCTGTAGGAGGTAAAGGGCACAAATGAAGCTTACAACAAAGGGGGCCACATGACCCAAAGTAAAGGTACACGCAGGAGGTAGGGATGCAATCGAAGGATGCCAAAAGGAGGCTTTTTTCCTTGGAATCTAAGGAGGCTACATGAGGCTTTTGCCCTTGTGCATGCTAGCATGGTGGGAGCCTCTTGCACGCAAGAATGATGTTGTGGCTCAATCGAAGGCTTGTATGTAACTAGTCATCACTTTGTAAGTCAAAGAAAACATGGGGGGAGGGGGAATATTTGTCCAGTCAACACAGGTATGCAAGCATCAAACATATAATCAAAGCAGGCACATAGGCAACCATTTCATTGTGAACCATGTGAGGCCAAAGATGCAATCGAAGCTGGCATGCAGGAAGCTCATGCCTTGTGAATCCAAGACAGCGTGCCAGAGGCTAACGCCCAGTCGAAGGATACAAGCCAAGCTTGCATAGAAAGATTCCAAACGGCCAATCGAAGGAGATGAATCGAAAAGACTTGTTTTTCTCCAATTTTGTCAAAAAGATTATTTTTATCTGTTTTCCCCTTTTTAACAGTTTCCTTTTTAACTTGATACTGAAAAATCCAATTGTACTTGTGCAAGCTTGAATATTGAGAATCCTTTTGAAAAATTCCTTGAGAAATGAAATGGAAAATTTTGGGGTACAACAACTGCCCCTGTTCAATCTTCTTAAACCTGAAGAGTTAGATTGGCGAGTCTTCCATTCGAGACTTGAAGGTGGAAGATGATTGAACACTAGAGTGCCCATAAATTTTCACTCGATGATATGGTGGTTGATTATGTAGGGAATGGGCTTAAAGATGCCATTTGGAAAGATGATAGAGGGTTTTCGGAGATGGGCTTATAGATGCCATCCAAAGGTGATTGTTTGACAGAAATTAGACTAAGTCTAAACTTGAATTCAACTATAAAAGAATCATAATAAATCTTGGAGTGATTTATCTAAACCAGAGAAAATGTCTACCGGAAATGAATTAGGATAAAACATTGATAGATTTAAACTGAACCAACAGAAGTCTTGAATATTCTTTAACTGGAACGAGTCAGAATAAATCTTGGAGCGATCTATCTGAACCAGAGAAATTGTCTGCTGGAAAACAATAAGGATAAACCATTGATAGATTTAAACTCAACCAGCAGAAGTCTTGAATATTCTTTAACTGGAACGAATCAGAATAAATCTTGGAGAGATCTATCTGAACCATAGAAATTGTCTACCAAAAAGGAATCAGGATAAACCATTGATAAATTTAAACTGAACCAACAGAAGTCTTGAATATTATTTAACTGGAATGAATCAGAATAAATCTTGGAGCGATCTATCTGAACTAGAGAAAATGTCTACCGAAAAGAAATCCGGGTAAACCATTGATAGATTTAAACTGAACCAGCAGAAGTCTTGAATATTCTTTAACTGGAACAAATCAGAATAAATCTTGGAGCGATTTATCTGAACCATAGAAAATGTCTACGGGAAAGAATCAAGATAAACCATTGAGAGATTTAGACTGAACCAATAGAGGTCTTGAATATTATTTAACTGGAAAGAATCAGAATAAATCTTGGAGTGATTTATCTGAACCAGAGAAAATGTCTACGGGAAAGAATCAGGATAAACCATTGAGAGATTTAAACTGAACCAGCAGAGGTCTGAAGGAAGTATTTGTCATGTATATGGTCACCCTGTCTCGTTTCGGGAATTGATCTACAATTAATTTGTTCATAGATATTTATCCTGTCTGGTTTCAGGTATTAAGCTTGATGGTGATAGATGATGAAGGAATCCTGGATGATTACTACTTCAGCAGATAATGAAGAAATCTAAGACGATTACTACCTCAATGGATGATGAAGGAACCTTGGACGATTACTACCTCAACAAATAATGAAGGAATCTTAGATGATTACTACCTCAGCGGATGATGAAGGAATATGAAATGATTACTACCTTAATAGACGATGAAGGAACCTTAGACGATTACTACCTTAGTAGATAATGAAGGAATCTTGGACGATTACTATCTCAGTAGATAATGAAGGAATCTTGGACGATTACTACCTCAGTGGATGATGAAGGAATCTTGGACGATTACTACCACAGCGGATGATGAAGGAATCTTGGACGATTACTACCTCAGCGGATAATAAAAGAATCTTGGACGATTACTACCTCAACAAATGATAAAGGAATCTTGGACGATTACTACCTCAGCGGATGATGAAGGAATCTTGGATAATTACTACCTCAGCGTATGATGAAGGAATCTGAAATGATTACTACCTCAACAGATGATGAAGGAACCTTGGACGATTGCTACTCCAAAAGGTAATAAAGAAATCCAAGCTTGATTTTGTCTTGGAGAAGTTTACAGATTAATGACACTTATCTGTTGATCTTTTCCTGAAAAGGTAAATAATTAGTTGTATGTAATTTCATGATGGATGAAATGCATTGCGTAATGATGTTTCTCAAAATAAACGAGATTATGATGTATGCATTTATCATGTATGTAAATATCTTGCATGAAATGTTGTTGGAATGTAATTTTGTCTTGGAAAATAAATTCTTGACAAGTGCTGGGGAGTTTTGGGAAGCTGAATCCCAGACGGCCGTTGAGGAATGTTGGTTTTGATTGAGAAGAAATCTCTGTGGAGAGTGTTGATTATGTTATCTAGTTATCTCCCAGGTTTTGCAGCAACTTATTGCAGATTATAGGAAAGTCTACTGGGGAGTTATCTTGGTGATTGTAGAGCGGTCTATTAGGGAAAAGGAGTTATGGTCCCTTGATTTGTGATAGTCTAGGAGGAAAATTCAAGCTGGGGAATCCTCCCGTTTGTTGGGGAAATAAACCATGTCGCCAGTCTGCTGGAGAGGCATTTTCTTTTGGCAGAATTCCTAGAGGATTCTTCTGTAATCTCAAGCCTCAACTCAACTTTAGTTTTGATGAAAGACAAACAAGCTAGTTTGATGAAAGACAAACAAGCATTATGGAAAGAAGGAAAAGAAGTGGAAATTAACTTAAAGCATCATTCACTCAAAGCTTCAAGGATCTTGGCAAGCAATCAAGTATATCAATTCTCAATTAAACTACATTGATTAGAAATGCTCAAAAATGATATACACACTTGCCACATCACTTCAATTATATTTCAAAACAATTTTTAAGTTTTTTTTCTGCTGTAAATCGATTAACATCTTGTGTAAATCGATTTACACATGCTTTTTCAAAAAACTGTTTGCTCCTGCCAGCAATCGATTTACAGGTTGTGTGAATCGATTGATCACAGAACAAACTGATTTTTTAACTCTTGTAAATCGATTGACACAACATGCTAATCGATTTACACTTCAAATTTTTTGAAATTCTGAACGTTACAAACACGTGCAATCGATTTGCATCTTATGTTAATCGATTTGCACATTGAAAATTTTGAAAAATCTGAACTGGTTTCAAGATATCCTTCACACCTTTTCTCCAATAGTTGCATGATCAAACATTGCATCTTATCAAGTTTTTCAAACAGAAAAGTGTCCTTTTGGAAAGGTATCTTGATTACTATATATTACAAAATCTTTCAAATCATAAACAACTCTTCTCTTATGCAATAAAATCTGAACTTTGTAAAATATTCAAACTTCATATTTCTTAACTTTTAAGAACAAAGATTTTCTGCACTTTCACACATATAAAGAACAGAAATCTTTGAGCATTATCTAACCATTGTGTTACAGTTTGAATTGCTTACAAGAGAAGAAAGAAGAAACTTCAAAGAAGTCACTCTATGTGATCAACATCTTTCAAGAAATCATACTTCATAAAAACATACAAAGTGTAACTTATTTCCAGGATTGTTGGAATTAAGTATTAGATTACTTTTGTTCCTTGTTGTCCATTATTGGAAACAAGAGGTATCTTTTGAGAGGATTGTTCTCATTAGACTTATTGGAAATCCAAGAGGGTGTTCTTGGTTATTTGTTAGGTTCTTTAGTGGATAAGACTAGGAAGAGTCTTGTAAAAGTTCTAACAATATAGTAAAATCTCTTGCGTGTTTGCAAGGGGACTGGACGTACTTCCGGGGTGTGGAAGGAACCAGGATAATTCTCCGTGTCTCTTTACTTTCTGCACTTTACAGTTTTCAAAGCACTAAATCAAAACCAGAAAGTATAAAATAAGTCAAAAATCGACCACCACCTAATTCACCCCCCTCTTAGGCGCAATCTTAATCTTACATCTTCTTGATACCAACTCAGCTGGGAAGATGGTTTTCCAGAGATTGAAACTCTGGCTGGGGATCATCCTATGAAAAGGACTTTGTGGGAGATTTGTCACTTCCCATAGTAGCAAGTGTTTGCAGTATTGCAAGGAAATGTTTGTCTGATTGTACATAACCCTTTGATGGAATTCACGTTCAATGCCCCAAGTGATTCAGATAAATACATGCCCCTGGTTACTCATCACTTCTTGAGAGACTTCTTGGAATCTTGATTTGTCTGCCCTAGGTGAATTTGGACAATGACATTTCATGCCCCTTTCTTATAGGAGATTTTTCATTGGAAGTGTCTTCCTATTTGAAGTGATTTTGTTCACTGAGAGAGCTTTCGTTTGCTGGATATTCGTCGTGTGAATTTCTCTGTTGTCAAACTATTAGCCATATGCAAACAACGATATTCAAAATAATGTAAAATTTATGCTTGTCTTGAAGTTTTGAGAATTCATTTTTAATAAGTAAAGAGTTTTGTAAGAATATGAATTCAACTCAAAATTTGGAGTAGAGCCTTACAGGAGTCAGGATACCTTTGGTAACATTATGCTTTCAAACTAACCCATGTGTGATCGGTGGATCTGGAACTGACTGTTTAAAGCTGGTTCGCGAAATGTCGCGGAAGCAAGAGTCGCCACCGTCTTTTATTTTCTCCAACATGGAAAGGACAAAAGCACAGCAAAATTCCTTATGAGATAGTTTCTCGGTTCGGGAGGTAGATTTATAGAAAGGGAAGGTGTTAGCACCCTTTCTATCCATGGTTATCCATGGGCTCTTAGATACTTGCTCATTGTGTTCTCAAAAGATGTTTGCTTTTCAAAGTGTGAGTGGGTTTGAAAAAGTTTCGTTTTAAAGATTTCAGATAGACTCTTGTATCAGTCCTCAAGAGTGTTTGAAAAATTGTTTTGAAAGCTTTTTTGAAAGTGTCGGTGTGAAAAGAGTTTTGATTTTTTTTAGAGAAAGTATCTATGAGTCATCTACCTACCCTAAGGAATTAGGCTGTGTAAATGTCCTTAAGGTAGTGCCATCCCATCATTGAGAGGTAGGTAGCACCACCGTTGGAGGTGTTCGGGTCAATTCGTCTGTAGGGACAGTGTGGTCACCAGAGCAACAGTAGGACACCTTAGAAGCTACCCCTATGCCATAGATCATGGACATAAGGACTTACTAAAACGTCCTATACTCGACGACCACGTTTCGAGGGGCAAGGAAACAGTGAGGCATACCCTAAGAGTGGTGTGTGAATTTGTGTATTGTTTTCAGTTATGTTTTATCTTGTCATGCATTTGGTGAGCTACGCATTGTTTTTTAATTTAGGCCATTCATTCTTTCATGCAAAGTTTAGCAGTTTTAAGGGTGCGGAAATTAAAGTGCGGAAAATAAAGTCCTACGCTATTACAAGGCGCGGGTCTATACATCGCCAAATTAACAAAGACCCGTTTTGAATAAAAATGCGGAAAGTAAATAAATTTCCTAATTACTATTACAAGGCTTGAGCAATTACATAATATTTACAAGAAAATAAAAATAAATGCGCGAAAAGAAATTAGAATCGAATGTTTGCGGGCGTTGGACCCATTAAAGATTAAATTGAAATTAAAAGTTAATTAATGATTAGATAAAGAAAAGAAGTTATTTTTTTTATGGTTTTTGGTATTTATGAAATAAAGAAAATCAATTAAAATTAGAAGTTAAATGAAAACCTAATTCTAAATTATTTTTAATTGTTAAAGAAAATATTCAAGTTTTAACCTAATTTACACTAGTTAATTAATTACATGGGTATTTACAAAATAATTAATAATTAATAATAATAATAAGAAGAAGAAATTATTTATTAAGAAAAAGATAAAAATGCTAAAAAACCTAATTTCTACATATTTTAGTTATTAAGAAAAACATTTAAATTTTAAAACCTGATTTAACTAAATTTATGATTTAAAGATTTATTTACAAAAATATTAATGAATTAAATATTAAATAAACATATTTTTAGTTTTGATTTTTTTGGTTTTATTATTGTGAAAATTATTTTATGTAATTTAAAGGAAACAATTAATTAAAAAAACAATTAAAAGAATAAAAGGAAAAATAAATAAAAATTGAAAATTGAACAAACCATGGGGGGTATTCAGACACCAAAGGGAGGGTTTTTTGTGAGAATTTTGGCCCAAGAATGCAAGGCCTGCATTGACTTTCCAACTTGCGTGTGGATCCATTGACTGGCGTGCATGGTAGACTTCACGATCTGGCCTTTGGATTGATCATGAAGCCACTTGTCAAGCCTGGGCGTTGGGATGCATGGTGCTCCTTTGAATGAGTGCTACGCTGGAATACCTTGCAACAAAAATTATTAAGCGTTTGGGGGGGACCTGGGAATCGAACCCAGGTCCCAGTACCTGCATGACAACTCAACTTCCAACTGAACTAGCGCGTTACTTTGTATATCTAATGGATAATGATTATTATGAGAGAGAAAGCAAGCGTTGGTGGTGTTTAACGAAAACGCGCGCCAGTATTTAAACTACCCAGTAAGACCAAGCCACGCTAGCATCGTCTTCCTTTTGTTCCTGCAAATAATACCAAATAGCGGGGGTTTTAAACCCCCACTAACTGCAATGCATAAAAATAACGATTAGAGCATGGTCAGTTATAAAAAGGGCGCGAGGTGGTCAAATGATTCGTCTGGATGCCCTGATTTCAATGGTACCAGTTTGGTGGCCCGATTTTTCCATATGGGGAAAGCCCCAATTCAAAGCTTCTGCAACCCTAGAAATCGTTAATGGTGAATCATGATACAGGGCTTGATAATTCAATTGAGTTATGTCATTAGCTTCAGCATATCCATATTAGTGTAAATCAACAATTAAAATGCATGAACAATGCCTGGAAATTAAAACACGATAATGAGAAAATCTATGAAAAGTGAGACATCGTTCTACCACTTCTTTGGGTATGGAGGCCTGGATTTGATTGCAAATGCTTCCTAGTAGTGTCAGGAGTGTATTGGAATACTTTACAAGCCTTGAATCGTCCTCTAGGTGTGAAAACAGTTTCAAGGTTTTTAGGTGAAAGTTGCAAGTTTGTTATTGGTTTTCTGCGCAGCCTCTTGTGTATAATGGAATAGGTTTCACTTGTGCATAAGTAAGTGAGTGAATTAGGTAAAGAAAACCAGCCCATAATCCATGCATTCATGTTTTTGATATTTGATTTCCAATCATATAAAATCCAATCTTTTTCAATCCTTTTTTATGCCAATCATTGCCAATCATGTAGAATCTTTCCTTTTTGAATGATGCACGAAATATTGAGCACATAATGAGTGAATTCTCTGCACAAAAAGATTTGAAAGGTATTATTTGCTATTTTTTCATATTTAATTTTAATTAAGTGAATTAATAATAATAAAAATTCAAATAATTAATCAAAAATGAGAAAATAACTCCCTTGGAGGTCAATGGGTCGTGCATGGCCTTTGGGTAATGATTCATGGAAGAAATTGAGGCCCATTAGCATTTTTGAAGCCTTTTATGTAAAGTTGACTTTTCAAAATTCCCAAAAATTTCCCAACTTCTACAAGGCATATATTGCTCAATTTTTAAGCTTTGATCATGTTCTTGGACATTTTAGAAAGGTCTTGAAGTCCTCTAACCAATTCCTTTGGTCCCATGTCATTTGGATTTACCAATCTCAAGTTATGGTCTTTGACTTAAAGTACTTTTTGTTGACTTTTGAAAATGACCTATAATGTTAAAATTGATAACTTTTTGTGAGAGCATTTCTTGGACTTGAAGTGTGAATATGAGTTGTAGGAAATATCATTCTCTTCAAAATGAGCTTTGGATGGAATTTTTCTGATAAACCATGAAGAAGTTATGCCCTGGTCAATTTGCAGTTGACTTTTTCAACTGTCCAAAAATAGAAACTTTTGTATCTTGAGACCTTTTGAGCCATGCTTTTAGAATCATGATCAAGAATTGATCAAATGATGTTTGTGGCTTCAAAATAAGATGTTGACCAAAATTTTTGACTTTTGACTGTCAAATGACCATTTTGCCCCTGCAGTTGACTGTGAAGCATTTAGGGTTTTTGACTGTGCAATTTGATGTTGTGAGTCCTAAAACTTGGCATGTGGATGCTTAACAATGTTTATAGGCATGTGGGACTTGTTTGGGCCCTTGAAAACTTCAATTTCTTTGCCATAACCAAAACCCTAATTTTGACTGTGTTAGGAGGCAATTGGACTGTGCAACCTTTGAGTTATTTTGAATCATCTGAAGACTGATCTTGGCAAATCTTGAAGAATATGGGAGGGAAAATTTTGGGGTACAACAGTTGCCCCTGTTCAATCTTCTTAAACCTGAGGATGTAGATTGGCTGTCGTGCCTTTCGTAATCCGAAGGTGGAAGATGATTGAACACTAGAGTGCCCAGAAATTTGCGCTCACATGTTAGCAGTGTGATGGTGGGAATGGGCTTATAGATGCCATTTGGAGACTGATGGATAGGAGGATGGGCTTATAGATGCCATCGGGAGGTTGTCGATCGCGTAAGAGATTCCTTAGCGAGAACTTGCGTACCTCAGAAAGAAAGTAAATACCTGGCCTGGTACAGGAGTTGGCCTTCAAACTCTTTGCGTAGATGTGCCCTGGCTGGATACAGGTATCGAATATTTAAACTCTTTGGACGTGCCCTGGCGAGATACAGGAATCGAGTCCGAAGAATATAGTCGTCAACAGATACACCCTGGCGAGATATAGGAATCGGATCTTCGAACTCTTCAGACGTGCCCTGGCGAGATACAAGAATCGAGTCTGGTAATGTTGGTCGTCAACAGATACTCCCTGGCAAGATACAGGAATCGGATCTTCAAACCCTTCAGACTTGCCCTGGTGAGATACAGGAATCAAGTCTGGTAATGTTGGTCGTCAATAGATACTCCCTGGCAAGATACAGGAATCAGATCTTCAAACCCTTCAGACGTGCCCTGGCGAGATACAGGAATCGAGTCTGGTAATGTTGGTCGTCAACAGATACTCCCTGGCAAGATACAGGAATCGGATCTTCAAACCCTTCAGACGTACCCTGGCGAGATACAGGAATCGAGTCTGGTAATGTTGGTCGTCAACAGATACACCCTGGCGAGATACAGGAATCAGATCTTCAAACCCTTCAGACGTGCCCTGGCGAGATACAGGAATCGAGTCTGGTACTGTTAGTCGTCAACGGATACACCCTGGAAAGATATAGGAATCGAATCCTCAAACTCTTCAGACGTGCTCTGGCGAGATACAGGAATCGAGTCTGGTACTGTTAGTCGTCAACGGATACACCCTGGCAAGATACAGGAATCAGATCCTCAAACTCTTCAGACGCACCCTGGCAAGATACAAGAATCGGGTCTGGTAATAGTCATCAACAGATACACCCTGGCGAGATACAGGAATCGGATATTTAGTTGCGACCGTTGATAGCAAATATCTTTGTATTAACCTTTATCCTAAAAAGACAAAATGTTAGTTGTATGCGATGTCGTGATGTATGACATGCGAGATGTTCTCTGAATGAATGAGATTGTATGTTCATGATGCATATATGCATGCTATAGTGTATGAAGACGTGATATTCATGAGTGTATGTTTTTGTCTAGGAAAGTAAATCCTTGACGGGTGCCGGGAAATTAAATCCTGGGCTGATGTGGAATAGAGTAGCGTTCTTTGTTTCCGCTGGGGATGATTGTTGTAAGAACCGGCAGGAGAAGATGACTCCGTTGGGGAATAAACTTGGCGAATAGAAAACTCTGCGGGGAATACTCTGTGGGGAAAGAGAGATTCTTTGCTGATATGATGATAACTCCGCTGGGGATACCATTGATGTGTTATGTTGGAAGATGAACTCCGCCGGGGATAGGAAGACTTTGCCGGGGACGATCTTTCCATGGTTATTGGCTGAGGATAACCCAGTTATATCCTGGTGGGGTAATAACCTTCTGAATAAAGCCGGGAGACGCATTCGTGCTCTGCGGGTGACAAGCTTCCAGAATCTACTGGGGATAAGCTTCCTGCTGGGGAGATTGATTGAACTCTCCTGGAGAAATTTTTGAGATACACTGGGGAAGTGGCTCCACTGAATGTCTGGTATACCGCCGGGGAACAATCTTAGATCAAGACTGCCGGGGATGCTTGTTAAGAATATTCGTATATTGCGTTGAGGAATGTTGAGATCTGCTGGAGGATACCCAACTTCCTTAAGGCTGATAGAGTAGGCTAACTCTGCTTGGGGAGAGTGTATTGACTTGCTGGCTCACTCTCTGGGGACTTAAGATATCTTGGTTACGTTCTTCAACTGAACTTACCTTGGTACCTTGGTGGACAGAGCAATTAGATCGCTTAGACGACTCATTGTTGCCCCTGTTTCTAATGTTACCTGTAATTAATCCTTTGTTTCATATGCGAATATTTATGAGTTAGCAATTATTGTCAAATGCATATATCACAAATTGAACCTTGGACGTTCTTCGCAAAACAAAACAGAAAAGGAAAAACAATTGGCAATTTTAGCTGAAAAGTGAATTTATATTGATTTTTGAATTTGCCTGTAAATAGGCGTTTATGTACAAGAGGCTGACGTCCTAGTAGGAGAACGCCGCCGAAAAAGAGTTTATACAATTTTGTGAAAAAGGGAAAACAAAACAGTTGTGTGAAGAAAGAATAATCCCACTGGGTTCCAACTCTGCCATCGCCTTTATATCTTCGAGCGCCTCATCACTTGGCTGCTTGGTTGATGATGAAGCTGATTGATCGATGCCGTCCGAACTTGATAGTTGATACCGGATTCTGGATGCAAAGTGATCCAATGAGACATAGTATTACGCTTCAATCCCTAACTTTTGCCTGGACCGCCCTTTCGGGTTTTCAGTCCACCGGGATACCCATTTTTGCCCAAGCCGCCTTTTCAGGTTTTTGACTTGCCGGGTGTACCGATTTTTTTCATTTCATCCCTCATTTTGCCCGAACCCTTTTGGTTCGCCGGGAAGCCCTAATTTTTGCCTAGGTATGTCAACCTAGCGGGTCTTTTATCATGCGTAGTATCTTTTTACTATGTCTGCATTGGCGGGGTGAGGAAGGTCGTCACCATCCATGGTGGTCAGGATCATGGCTCCTCCTGAGAACATATGTTTAACCACAAATGGTCCTTCGTACGTAGGGGTCCATTTTCCCCTGGGATCACTCTGAGGAAGAATGATGCGCTTGATTACCAGATCCCCAACTTGATACTCTTGTGGTCTGACCTTTTTGTTAAATGCCCTGATCATCCGTTTTTGGTACGTCTGACCATGACATATAGCAGCAAGTCTCTTTTCGTCAATTAGATTTAACTGATCAAGTCGTTTCTGGATCCAATCATCTTCACTCAGATCTGCATCCTTCATTATCCAAAAAGAGGGTATCTGAACTTCAATCGGCAAGACTGCCTCCATGCCGTAGACCAAGGAAAAGGGAGTTGCCCCGATTGACGTCCTTGCTGAGGTACGGTACCCATGAAGAGCGAACGGTAACATTTCGTGCCAATATTTGCAAGTCACTGTCATCTTCTGCACAATTTTCTTGATATTCTTATTAGCTGCTTCTACAGCCCCATTCATCTTCGGCCGGTAAGGAGAAGAGTTGTGGTGCTGTATCTTAAATTGCTCGCAGAGCTCAGTAATCATCTTGTTATTGAGATTGGTACCGTTGTCCGTAATAATCCTTTCTGGGACGCCGTATCGACAGATCAAGTTATGCCGAATGAACCGTGCCACAACATTCTTAGTTACTGTAGCATAAGAAGCTGCTTCAACCCACTTTGTAAAGTAATCGATCGCTACCAGGATGAAGCGATGCCCATTGGATGCCGTAGGTTTAATCTCGCCGACTATATCTATGCCCCATATTGCAAACGGCCAAGGTGCTGTCAAGACATTCAGGGGAACCAGAGGAACGTGCACCTTATCTGCATAAATCTGGCATTTATGACATGTCCGAGAATGTTGGTAACAGTCAGCTTCCATTGTGGACCAGAAATATCCTGCCCGAAGGATCTTCTTTGCCATGGTATGTCCACTGGAATGTGTTCCGAAGGTACCTTCATGTAGCTCTGCCATGATCCTTTCTGCTTCAGCTTTATCCGCAAAACGTAATAAGGTCGAATCATGGTTTCGCTTGTACAAAATGCCGTTGCTGAGGAAGAACTTCGCTGCGAACCTTCTCAGAAACTTCTTGTCGTTGACAGATGCACCTTCAGGGTATTCCTGAGCTTCCAAGTATCTCTTCACCTCGTGGTACCAAGGTTTTTCAGTTACTACCTCGGCCTCAAGATCACAACAGTATGCCGGTTCGTCCAGTTTCCAGATAATGACCCGGGGAGCCTCATTGTCCCATTTGACTTTGAACATGGAAGACATCGTAGCTAACGCGTCCACCAACTGATTCTCCTCTCTTGGGAAATGTTCAAAAGTTATCTCTGTGAAATGGGGGATCAATGTCAACACACATTCTCTGTAAGGGATAAGATTCGGATGTTTCGTATCCCACTCGCCTTTGATCTGATTGATCACGAGAGCGGAATCTCCGAAGACACTCAGAAACTTGATCCTTAAGTCAATCGCCGCTTGAAGACCCATGATGCATGCCTCATACTCCGCCATGTTGTTGGTGCAGTTGAAACATAGTCGGGCAGTAAGTGGAGTATGAGTGCCTTGAGGGGATATGATCACAGCACCGATACCGTTACCCAAAGCGTTGGAGGCTCCATCAAAGTGCATAGACCATCGGGATCCTTCCTCAGGTCCTTCATCCGGTCCAGGTATTTCATAATCAGTCACTATCATGATGCTCTCGTCTGGAAACTCGAAGTTCATTGACTTATAGTCGTCTACTGCCTGGTGTGCCAAGTGATCTGCCAATACACTTCCCTTGATAGCTTTCTGAGTCGTGTACTGGATGTCGTATTCCGTCAAGATCATCTTCCATCTTGCTATTCTTCCAGACAGAGCAGGCTTTTCAAATATGTACTTTATTGGATCCATCTTTGAAATCAACAAGGTAGTGTGAGTCAGCATATACTGTCTCAGCCGGCGAGCAGCCCATACCAAAGCACAACAAGTTTTCTCGAGCAGTGAGTATCGGGTCTCACAGTCGGTAAACTTTTTGCTAAGGTAATAAATGGCGTGCTCTTTTCGGCCAGACTCGTCATGCTGCCCCAGCACACACCCCATTGAGTTATCAAGCACTGTCAGGTATAGTATCAGAGGTCTCCCTTCAACCGGTGGCATAAGGATGGGTGGTTCTTGGAGATACTCTTTGATTCTGTCAAAAGCGGCCTAACATTCATCATTCCAACGTACTACCTGATCTTTCTTCAGCAGCTTGAAGATTGGTTCACAAGTAGCAGTCATGTGTGAGATGAATCGGACAATGTAATTCAGACGTCCTAGAAAGCCTCTAACTTCTTTCTCTGTCTTAGGAACTGGCATATCTTGAATGGCTTTGACCTTGGCAGGGTCCACTTGAATACCCTTGTCACTTACGACAAAGCCTAGCAACTTTCCAGATCTTACCCCGAAGGTGCACTTGTTCGGGTTCAACCTCAGCTTGTATAACTTCAGACGGTCGAACAACTTCTGTAGATGGTCAAGGTGTTCCTCCTCAGTTTGGGACCTTGCAATCATATCGTCGACATACACTTCAATCTCATGGTGGATCATGTCATGAAATAAAGCAACCATGGCACGTTGGTAGGTTGCCCCAGCATTTTTCAACCCGAACGGCATGACCTTGTAGCAGAAGGTGCCCCACTGAGTAACAAAGGTAGTCTTTTCCATATCTTCAGGAGCCATCTTGATCTGATTATAACCTGAGAAGCCGTCCATGAAGGAGAACACCTTATGCTGGGCAGTATTGTCAACCAGAACGTCAATGTGAGGTAGGGGGAAGTCATCCTTGGGGCTGGCCCTGTTCAGATCCCTGTAATCGACACACATCCTGACCTTACCATCTTTCTTCGGTACCGGCACCACATTGGCAACCCACTGAGGGTAAGAAGTCACTGCTAAAAACCCGGCATCGAATTGCTTCATAACCTCAGCTTTGATCTTCTCAGACATCTCTGGACGCATACGGCGGACCTTTTGCTTAACCGGAGGGCAGTCTTCCTTGGTAGGCAAGTGATGGACCACAATGTCGATATCCAACCCAGGCATGTCTTCGTAAGACCAGGCAAAGATCTCCACATAATCATGCAACATCTGAATCAACCGTTGCTTTACGCTGAGATCCAGATTGGCACCAATCTTGACTTCCTTCCTATCTGTCTCAGTACCTAGATTTACTGTTTCCACTGGCTCTTCATGTGGTTGAATTGCCCTCTCTTCCTGGAGTAACAGTCTTGCAAGCTCACCAGGCACTTCGCAATCATCTTCACCTTCGTCTTCGGCTAAGTTGATCGGATTTTCGAAGTCATAACTGGCAGTAGCGGAGTCGTTACCAGTGAGATCCAGAGTGGATTGAAACCTGTATAAGTGAGTGTGTGTAAATATAGCTGTTTTGCAATATATAAAGAAAGAAAGAAAGAAAGGGAGCACAAGATTTGAAATTCGAAAAAACGTCCAAGGTCTTTATTCATGATATATGGAGATGACAAGTAATAAGCCCTCACAAATGAAGCCACGGTGCCCCGGGTAAGACACCGGGCCATAAAGTTTCAATTCAATGTTTATTACAAATAACAAAAACAAAGGAATTCATTACTGCGTAACAAAAGTAACAGGTATATGATATTTTGCGGTCCAATTGGTCAATCCACTGTCAGTCGTCGGGTAGATCCAGCTATCGAACTCTGATTCTTCCACTTCGTCTTCATCCCGAATAGCATTCACTCCCAGGTTGGTGATGAGCACAGGAGGTCTTCCGATCCTAGCTTTGCGCACAACCCTCTGAGCCTCTGCAGTAAAACCCAGTCCAAACTTGTCAGTTTTAGGAGCGAAATCAGGGAGCCTGCCCCAGTTAGCACATTCACCTTTCTCAATTACGAGCGTCCTTTAAGGAGACCATCTTCAAAGGAGAACTCTCTTCAGTCACTGCTTCTGCTGCTGCCAATGTTGGAGGTACCTCTTCAAAATGTTGAAAGGGGGTTTCAATAAACTCCCCGTCCATCTCAATATACCGGAAGGAATTCAGATGACTAACCATGTATTCTTCCTCCCCCTGCACAGTAACAATCTTCCCTCTGACAGGATACTTGAGCTTCTGGTGTAGAGTGGAAGTCACTACCCCAGCTTTGTGAATCCAAGGTCGACCCAGTAAACATGAATAAGATGGATGAATATCCATCACATAGAAAGTTGAGTCGAACACTTGAGAACCCACGCGAATAGGAATGTCTACCTCACCATGAACCATCCTCTTTGACCCGTCGAAGGCTCGGACAATGATGTTGCTAGGTTTCAACTCCAGGCCCTCACAATCCAAACGGTCTAAGGCCTTCTTGGGCAATACATTTAGGGAAGACCCGGTGTCCACCAACACGTGTGCGAGAGTAGTGCCCCTGCATTCTATAGAGACATGCAGGGCATCATTGTGGTTCTTTCCTTTAGCGGTAAGATCAGCATCCGAGAAACCCAAGCCATTGTCAGCTGTCAAATTGGCTACACAGTCAGTGAATTGATCCGCAGATGTCTCATGTGGCACATGGGCCGTCTTCAGAAATGAAATCAGGGCCTTGGCGTGGGCCTCTGAGCACAGCAGCAATGAGAGCATATAGATCTTGGAGGGGGTATGCCCCAGCTGTTCAATGACATTAAAGTCACTCTTCTTGATTATCTTAAGAATTTCCTCCATCTCTTGCTGGGAGGCTTCAACATTCACAGACTTTGGTGCCTCCATCCAGGCAGGCTCATCATCAATCCCTTTGCCCAGAGTATTAGATGACTCGGCAGCAGGGGAAGCAACTTAATCAGAAGTGGAAACAGGCGCACTTGCAGGCGTTATTATGAGAGGTCTTCGAATAACTGGTGGCGCAATGTCAGGCGAGAAGAGCCTGCCACTGCGGGTAACTTTAGTTGGACCAGTGATGTTACTGATACTGGTACCAGTGTTGAACTCTTGCTTTATTCTAAGTACATATACATCTGCCCCATAGTGCCATGGGACAGCCTTGTCAGATTCATAGGGGAGGGGCCCCGGAACAGTAATAATAATGGGTGCAAAAGACATGATTTTAACTGGCTTCCTCGGGGGAGCCTTGATTGGATTGTTGAAAATTGTAATGACAGATACTTCTTCAGCGGGAACACAAGGAACAACGGTCTTCTTGAACAGAATCTCTTTGCTGTCCATCAGGCTTTGGATGCCTAACTTCAGCAACGGACAACCAGCAGGGGTAACAGCACACAGAAGGCAACCCTTGCTACAACCCGGAAATAAACCGGCCAGCAGCAGGTTCCTCTTAACAGTCCATAGAGGGGTAGCTATATCATTCACAGAAACGGCATACAAGTCTTCATCAATGGCATTTACTCCATGCTGGGGCATAGGAGCAGTCACAACATTTGGCCTCTCAGGCGCCTCAAATTGTATTTCCTTCGCATCAATAAGGTCTTGAACCTTATTCCTTAGGGCCCAACAATCATCGGTAGAATGCCCCCGGCTATCGGAGTGATAAGCACAGCGGGCATTTGGATTATACTTGGGGGATGTAGTATTCACAACCTTCGGGGCCTCTCTGACGGTCACCAAGTTGGTTGATAGCAGTTGCGGCAAGATCTGTGACAAGGTCATACTCAGCCGAGTGTATTCTCTTCTGGGTCTCTCACCCCTTGGTTGGTTAGGTTGCCGAGGAGCGGCAGCAGGCTTAGCAATTACCACCGCGTTGACAGTTTGGCGGCACTCTGGTTTGTCTTGCCTCCTAGGCCCATACACAGCACTGGCCTCCTTCTTAAAAGGTTTCTTCTCAGAACTTGAGGACGCACCTTTCTGAATCTTTCCTGATTTCATACCAGACTCTATCCTTTCCCCAGTCAGAATAAGGTCTGTGAATCCTGCAGATGAATTGCCAATGAGATGATTAAAGAATGGCCCGGATAGGGTCCCCAAGAACATATCTACCAATTCACGGTCAGTTAATGGTGGTTGCACCCTGCCAGCCAGGTCCCTCCACTTCTGCGCATACTCTTTAAAACCTTCTCCCGATCCTAGCGACATACCCTGGAGTTGGGTACGTGTAGGAGCGAGGTCGGCATTTTATTGATACTGCTTGTAAAAAGCAGTAGCCAACTCCTCCCAGTTACGAACCTTGGTTCCATCCAGCTGATAGAACCATTCGAGATGAGTCCCTGAAAGACTCTCCTGGAAGAAGTGGATCCACAAATTCTTGTCCACTGTATACGGATGAATCTTCCGTACATAAGATCTGAGGTGCAGCTTAGGGCAGGACGCCCCGTCATACTTTACGAAAGATGGTGGTTTAAACTTGTGCGGGATGACCACACCAGAAGATAAACCCAAGTCTCCGAAATCCAACCCAGGCACTTGTTGAATTTCCATGGCATTCAGACGGTCTTTCAACTGCTTGTATATGTCTTCAGCTGGAGGATACTATTCCTCATTAAAATCAGTCTCGTTGTCAGAGACCACCGGACTTGGAGCCCTTCCCCCCTGGGGACTGCCTTTGCCTACAGAAGAGCCAGCTTCCTCATTCTGCAGTGTGTTACCAAACCTCCGGCCCGTGTTGAATAAAACAGTTCTCTTCTTCTTCTTCTTCTTAACCAGCAGAGCCTTCAGCTCCTCTTGACCTTGGGCCAAACCCATGATCAGCTCTTGAAATTGGGCGTTCTGAGCCTGAAGGGCCTTGATAGACTGCTCGGTAGATGATTCAGGGTTCATGATGCTGAAATAAACAGCGAAGAACATTAAGCAACCTGAAAAGAAGAGTACCTGCTATGCACGTGATGCATGATATGTGTTTATGCAATGCATTCAAGGGTTCGAAAGTTCAAATTTGTTGTAGACAAAAAGGAACACACATTATTACTAAGAAATAATTGTTCAGTACATCAAAGCCTCATGGGCAAAATATTACAAAAGTGAATCAATCCCAGAAGACACTATGCATCCTTTTTGGAGCTATGTAAGTGTTGAGATTCCTTTCCTCATGCAGTAGGCGGGTGAGCTCCAAGACCTTCTTTTTACTAGCATGTAGACTGGACTCGAGAGAATTCCGTTCTTCCTTAAGCTGGATCCAACTCTTCTGCATTTCTCCCCAGGATGTAGGCATGTCAGGATGTTGAATGGTGTAGGACACCTCTCCTTCCAAAACTGGCTCTTTGATTACAGGGAGAACATGAGGATAGGGCATTACTAACTTCTGGGAGCGGGCTCGTACCCACTTGAGATAAGGCTCCAATGGGATGGAATTCCTGTGCCCCAGGGTCTTGCTGTCTATCCTACTTGGCATCCTCCAAGCTCTGATAAATCTCTGGCGAAGTCCTTGTGCATCGTTGTCGAAGTCAAAAACTATGTCAGGAATTAACATGTCATGAGGGCCGTCCCTCCGAGCATAACTAAACTGTCTCCAAGCCAGACACGGGTTGTAAGTAATACCTCCTCTGATTCCAAGTAAAGGAACATTAGGGTACTCCCCGCAACGATCAATGATAGTGACATCCTCTATGGATCGAGAGCACCAATGTATATCAGCATGTGTAAGAGTCATCAATCGTTGTGACCATCTCAAACCCCGCTCATTCTTCAAGACTGATTGTGGAAGGTGCGAAATAAACCACCTTCCCAGGAGAGGAGTGCAGCACATAAGAACACCTCTTTTTCTCATGGTTCGAGTGTAACATGAGTGAAGGATGTCCCCAAGCAACGTAGATATAGGATTCTTGGACATGAAGATCTGGACAGCACTGATATCTATAAGCTGATCGGGATTCGGGAACAAAACCAATCCATAGACAAGGAGGGCCACAACTTCTTCAAAAGCTTGTAGGTCAAGGGAGTTCCAACATTCTTGGGCCTTCTCAAACAGAAACCTGGCTAAGAACCCTTTGATACCACTTCTAACTTCCCAATGTCCCTTGATGTCAGATGGTTGTAGGTGTAAGGCTTTAGCAACCTCTTCAAGTTTGGGTTCCTTTTCCGTACCGTTGTAGGGTAGTTGATCAAGGATAGGGATCTTCAGAAGCCGGGAGAACTCTTCCAATGTAGGCACCAGTTGATAATCCAGGAAAGTAAATCAGTGGTGCAGAGGGTCAAAGAACTGGAACAGGACCTTTATCATATCTTCCTCAATGTTGGTGTTGACCAAGCTAAAGAGTCTTCCATGCCTCTCACTGAAAGAAGAGCTCTCGGGAATCCTGGATATAAGTTCCTTAAGCTGAGGAGGGATCTTTACAAGGCTGATCTGAATTGTCTTTCTGCGAACAGTTTCCATGTCCTACAAAACAAGAACAAAGATGAAGATTCGAACCCCTGAAATGGTTAGTCAATGCATATGATGTTGTATGATGTCATGATGCTATGATTAAACACACCACAAATATTCACAAAGGTAAACATGATAAGGCACACAAGTCACACCACAACCCTTAGAGTTTAGGCCAGCATGGGGTCTAGGTATTACCCTCTTGAAGTTGGTGGGCTCAACCTATCCTATCAGAAGTAACCGGGTTCTAAGGGTCCCAATATCACTGGATTGCTTTCATTGTTCATCGTTTCGATTTAGCCACTGAACTGGCGATCGAAATATTCCAAGAAAACAACCCTCAATTGAGTGTAGTATCGAGTATCAACCAACCTCGGACTGCACCAAAGTCAGTTATCTCACTACCCTAAAGAGGCCAAGATGGTTCAATTAAGGTTCCTAAGGTCAGTTGATGCTTCACGACACCACACGGAGGCCCCGTACTCTCCTTGACTGAACTCAAGGGTTACCGGTACACACCAAAGTGCCACATCAACGTAGCAGACTGCTTCAACCATGTCGGTATACCCCACGCAGTTCCCTCACAGCCTTGTTGCTACTTTCTAAGAAGGTATCCCCAGATCCGGGTTAGGATCTATAGAACTCCCAAGACAGGCCCACAATTTAAAGCAAACAATTCAGACAATTGAAAACACAAGTGATCTTAGTCCTAAGGTACACCTCACTTTTATAAATTCCCCAGCAGAGTCGCCAGTTCTGTGATCGGTGGATCTGGAACTGACTGTTTAACGCTGGTTCGCGAAATGTCGCGGAAGCAAGAGTCGCCACCGTCTTTTATTTTCTCCAACATGGAAAGGACAAAAGCACAACAAAATTCCTTATGAGATAGTTTCTCGGTTCGGGAGGTAGATTTATAGAAAGGGAAGGTGTTATCACCCTTTCTATCCATGGTTATCCATGGGCTCTTAGATACTTGCTCATTGTGTTTTCAAAAGATGTTTGCTTTTCAAAGTGTGAGTGGGTTTGAAAAAGTTTCGTTTTAAAGATTTCAGATCGACTCTTGTATCAGTCCTCAAGAGTGTTTGAAAAATTGTTTTGAAAGCTTTTTTGAAAGTGTCGGTGTGAAAAGAGTTTTGATTTGTTTTTTAGAGCAAGTATCTATGAGTCATCTACCTACCCTAAGGAATTAGGCTGTGTAAATGTCCTTAAGGTAGTGCCATCCCACCATTGAGAGGTAGGTAGCACCACCGTTGGAGGTGTTCGGGTCAATTCGTCTGTAGAGACAGTGTGGTCACCAGAGCAACAGTAGGACACCTTAGAAGCTACCCCTATTCCATAGATCATGGACATAAGGACTTACTAAAACGTCCTATACTCGACGACCACGTTTCGAGGGGCAAGGCAACAGTGAGGCGTACCCTAAGAGTGGTGTGTGAATTTGTGTATTGTTTTCAGTTATGTTTTATCTTGTCATGCATTTGGTGAGCTACGCATTGTTTTTTAATTTAGGCCATTCATTCTTTCATGCAAAGTTTAGCAGTTTTAAGGGTGCAGAAATTAAAGTGCGGAAAATAAAGTCCTACGCTATTACAAGGCGCGGGTCTATACATCGCCAAATTAACAAAGACCCGTTTTGAATAAAAATGCGGAAAGTAAATAAATTTCCTAATTACTATTACAAGGCTTGAGCAATTACATAATATTTACAAGAAAATAAAAATAAATGCGCGAAAAGAAATTAGAATCGAATGTTTGCGGGCGTTGGACCCATTAAAGATTAAATTGAAATTACAAGTTAATTAATGATTAGATAAAGAAAAGAAGTTATTATTTTATGGTTTTTGGTATTTATGAAATAAAGAAAATCAATTAAAATTAGAAGTTAAATGAAACCCTAATTCTAAATTATTTTAATTGTTAAAGAAAATATTCAAGTTTTAACCTAATTTACACTAGTTAATTAATTACATGGGTATTTACAAAATAATTAATAATTAATAATAATAATAATAAGAAGAAATTATTTATTAAGAAAAAGATAAAAATGCTAAAAAACCTAATTTCTACATATTTTAGTTATTAAGAAAAACATTTAAATTTTAAAACCTAATTTAACTAAATTTATGATTTAAAGATTTATTTACAAAAATATTAATGAATTAAATATTAAATAAACATATTTTTAGTTTTGATTTTTCTGGTTTTATTATTGTGAAAATTATTTTGTGTAGTTTAAAGGAAACAATTAATTAAAAAAACAATTAAAAGAATAAAAGGAAAAATAAATAAAAATTGAAAATTGAACAAACCATGGGGGGTATTCAGACCCCAAAGGGAGGGTTTTTTGTGAGAATTTTGGCCCAAGAATGCAAGGCCTGCATTGACTTTCCAACTTGCGTGTGGATCCATTGACTGGCGTGCATGGTAGACTTCACGATCTGGCCTTTGGATTGATCATGAAGCCACTTGTCAAGCCTGGGTGTTGGGATGCATGGTGCTCCTTTGAATGAGTACTACGCTGGAATACCTTGCAACAAAAATTATTAAGCGTTTGGGGGGACCTGGGAATCGAACCCAGGTCCCAGTACCTGCATGACAACTCAACTGCCAACTGAACTAGCGCGTTACTTTGTATATCTAATGGATAATGATTATTATGAGAGAGAAAGCAAGCGTTGGTGGTGTTAAACGAAAACGCGCGCCAGTATTTAAACTACCCAGTAAGACCAAGCCACGCTAGCATCGTCTTCCTTTTGTTCCTGCAAATAATACCAAATAGCGGGGGTTTTAAACCCCCACTAACTGCAATGCATAAAAATAACGATTAGAGCATGGTCAGTTATAAAAAGGGCGCGAGGTGGTCAAATGATTCGTCTGGATGCCCTGATTTCAATGGTACCAGTTTGGTGGCCCAATTTTTCCATATGGGGAAAGCCCCAATTCAAAGCTTCTGCAACCCTAGAAATCGTTAATGGTGAATCATGATACAGGGCTTGATAATTCAATTGAGTTATGTCATTAGCTTCAGCATATCCATATTAGTGTAAATCAACAATTAAAATGCATGAACAATGCCTGGAAATTAAAACACGATAATGAGAAAATCTATGAAAAGTGAGACATTGTTCTACCACTTCTTTGGGTATGGAGGCCTGGATTTGATTGCAAATGCTTCCTAGTAGTGTCAGGAGTGTATTGGAATACTTTACAAGCCTTGAATCGTCCTCTAGGTGTGAAAACAGTTTCAAGGTTTTTATGTGAAAGTTGCAAGTTTGTTATTGGTTTTCTGCGCAGCCTCTTGTGTCTAATGGAATAGGTTTCACTTGTGCATAAGTAAGTGAGTGAATTAGGTTAAGAAAACCAGCCCATAATCCATGCATTCATGTTTTTGATATTTGATTTCCAATCATATAAAATCCAATCTTTTCAATCCTTTTTTATGCCAATCATTGCCAATCATGTAGAATCTTTCCTTTTTGAATGATGCACGAAATATTGAGCACATAATGAGTGAATTCTCTGCACAAAAAGATTTGAAAGGTATTATTTGCTATTTTTTCATATTTAATTTTAATTAAGTGAATTAATAATAATAAAAATTCAAATAATTAATCAAAAATGAGAAAATAACTCCCTTGGAGGTCAATGGGTCGTGCATGGCCTTTGGGTAATGATTCATGGAAGAAATTGAGGCCCATTAGCATTTTTGAAGCCTTTTATGCAAAGTTGACTTTTCAAAATTCCCAAAAATTTCCCAACTTCTACAAGGCATATATTGCTCAATTTTTAAGCTTTGATCATGTTCTTGGACATTTTAGAAAGGTCTTGAAGTCCTCTAACCGATTCCTTTGGTCCCATGTCATTTTGATTTACCAATCACAAGTTATGGTCTTTGACTTAAAGTACTTTTTTGTTGACTTTTGAAAATGACCTATAATGTTGAAATTGATAACTTTTTGTGAGAGCATTTCTTGGACTTGAAGTGTGAAGATGAGTTGTAGGAAATATAATTCTCTTCAAAATGAGCTTTGGATGGAATTTTTCTGATAAACCATGAAGAAGTTATGCCCTGGTCAATTTGCAGTTGACTTTTTCAACTGTCCAAAAATAGAAACTTTTGTATCTTGAGACCTTTTGAGCCATGCTTTGAGAATCATGATCAAGAATTGATCAAATGATGTTTGTGGCTTCAAAATAAGATGTTGACCAAAAATTTTGACTTTTGACTGTCAAATGACCATTTTGCCCCTGCAGTTGACTGTGAAGCATTTAGGGTTTTTGACTGTGCAATTTGATGCTGTGAGTCCTAAAACTTGGCATGTGGATGCTTGACAATGTTTATAGGCATGTGGGACTTGTTTGGGCCCTTGAAAACTTCAATTTCTTTGCCATAACCAAAACCCTAATTTTGACTGTGTTAGGAGGCAATTGGACTGTGCAACCTTTGAGTGATTTTGAATCATCTGAAGACTGATCTTGGCAAATCTTGAAGAATATGGGAGGGCAAATTTTGGGGTACAACACCATGCTTCAATTAGGACTTTTGGAAGGTGGTAACGTGGTCTGGTTCACGGTTTAAGAAACAAAGGATAAGGTTCAAAGTGTATTTGTACTCGCCCATTCTTCGTGATGTTCTTCAGTCTTAAACTTAATTAATTGTGTGTTTGGACTCCAATTGAGTCTGGAATGACGATTTGGCGATGGTTCAGAAATTTGGAAGTTTATTTATTAGAAGGCGGTCATTTTTGCCATGTTCTCTATGCTGTTGAGGATTTGTAGTGTCCTCTTTTTTGATCTTCTATCCCTGATTTTTTACTGACTGTTCTTGTTTTGAGATTACAGTCAGTGGGATGCCCTAGTTTTTCTTAAGTCTATTTCGTAGGTTTTGACTTAGTGGGATTTTCTTTTAAGAGATAATGACTGCCTATTTGGTAGCGAACCATCATCATCTTTTGATTCCAGAGGAATGTTTTTGATGTTATTCGTTGTATACAAAGTGAAATCTTGCGACTGACGCACACTTGAATTAACTAAGAGACTACCATGCCCCTGGTTTTGATTAAAGGTATCAATTTGTATGAAAAAGAAAACTCCTACTTCTTAGGCTCAAAGGGGTTGACTAGGGATTATCCTCCTTATAACTCCAGTGTTTAGGAATTGAAAGAACGTCTGTACATCATTAGCAAGGTCTGTCCAAAAGCATACTGTATGAGATTATGGCATTGTTTATGTCATCCTCCCTCTAAAGGCTTGCAACTTTTTTGAAATAAGAGTTGAATATCATAAAGGGAGTAAAAATCATAATTAAAACGAATAGATTAATTCAAGACAAACATATGCAATACATTAATGAAACAAAGTTTAACATTAATAGATAAGTATTTGAACAACAAAAGAGATTACAATTGAAAATTCAAAATGAAAAAGGCGCTCTCAATGACTTGGCATAGGAGCAGTGATCACGTTAGGAGTCTCTGAAGGGTCAAACTCAATCTCCTTAGTGTCAATCAAATCTTGAATCTTGTTCTTCAAAGTCCAACAACTGTCAGTGTCATGTTTAGGACTATCAGAATGGCAGACACTTCTTACATTTGGATTGTACTTAGGAGAGGAGGTATCCGGGTTTTGAGGAGGATCCCTTAGTGTGATCAGCTTTGCTTTCAGAAAATGTTGTAACGCTTGAGACAATGGCATGTTAATCTTAGCGTACTGCCTTTCTTGGTATTTTATCATACGCTTATTGCCCTGTCTTTATTGAACAAGTGTGGGATTAGAGATCAAGATTACCCCCACGTGTTGGTCGTGGTTATTTTGATTACGACCTTTTTGACCGTACACAACATTGGACTCTTTCTTCCCATTATATGGCTTTTTCTGAGTATCAGAGGATATAACTCCTTGGATCTTTCCACTTTTGATGCCAACTTCGACTCTTTTGCCAGTCAGTATTAGTTCGGTGAACCCGGACGAGGAGCTTCCGATTAGGTGATTAAAGAAAGGTCCTGTCAAAGTTCCCATAAAGATGTCAATCAGCTCCCTGTCAGTCAATGGGGGCTGCACCCCGCCAACCAGGTCTCTCCATTTTTGGGCGCATTCTTTGAAGCCCTTGTTGGAACGCATGGTCATAGTCTACAATTGCATACAAGTTGGTGCAAGATCAGCATTTTATTGGTACTGCTTGTGGAAAGCAGCAACCAAGTCCTCCCAATTATGAATGTCGGTTCCTTCTAACTGATAGAACCACTCCAGTTGAGTGTCAGCCAAACTTTCTTGGAAGAAATGGACCCATAACTTCTGGTCAGCAGTGTGAGTCTGAATCTTGCGGACATAAGGCCTCAAATTCATCTTAGGATAAGAGACCCCGTCATACATGGAAAAGGTGGGGATTTTGAACTTTGGTGGGATGACCACTCCGGAAACAAACCCTAACTCTTCAAAGTCCAAGCCAGGTATTTACTGAATCTCCATAGCATTGAGGCGATCCTCCAACTGTTTGTATTTATCATCAGTGGGAGGATATTGTCCCTCAGAGTAGTCAGCTTCATCTTCATCAGTCTCCGGGTTGTTATCTTCTTCATGATTATTCCCCTCATTTGATAGAGTTGAGAGATCTAGAGCTCTCTTGACTGGTCCTCTAAGTCTTCTTCCCAAATTCAGGACGCCTACTGACTTCTTTGACTTTTTCTTCTTGTCTTTGAGAAGAAGAATCTTCAGGTCCTCTTGCCCCTTAGCCATAGCCAAGAACATTTGTTGGAATTGGGCATTTTTTGCTTGAAGATCCTTCACAGTTTGTTCCATATTCATCTTATTGAAATAAACAGTAGGAAGATAAGGAGACCTGTATGGGAGAAACCTGTCATGATATGATGCATGGTATGTGAATGCATGTTTTCAAGGATCTCGCGGGGTAAACACAAGAAGATGTTAGAAGTTAAACTTTGACTACAACTTTGATTGGAGAACTTTGTATCGGTGGATGTACTTCCACGGGAATCAAGCTCACCATGTCAAGTGGGTCATAGCCCTTGACTCAAGTTACCATGCTTTGGTCTTTGACGTTGTTTGATTAGAGAATGGATCCTGGTGCCCCTTGATAGGCATCCAGTTCAACATGACCCTGCATCATAGGCCCTTGAGATCCTTGAAATGATTATTGAAAATGCTATGGTATGATGTCATTATGTTATGTACAAGTATGCAAAGTAAGCAAGTTGTTATGTACAAATAGTCATATAGACAGAAAGCAGACAAGTCCTTAGGTTTAGGCTTGCTTGGAGTTTGTAGATAAGTACCCTCTTGAAGTTTAGTTGGCTCAACCTGTCCTAGTAATAGTAACCAGGTTCTAGGGGATCTCAATATCACTGATCTTTCTTCACCGGCCATTGTTTCAGCGCAAGCCTCTTTAATGGCGACCAAAATATCCCGAAAGTCCGATCTTAATGAGCGTATCATCGAGTATCAACCAACTTCGTACTACACCAAAGTCGGCTATCTCACTACTTCCTAATGGTCAAGTTGTTCAATTAAGGTTCAAAGGTTAGTTAGTGCTTCATGACACCACACAACGGCCCCGCATTCTCCTTGACTACTCAAGGGCTACCGGTACCAACAAATATGTCACACTAACATAACTATTGCTTCAACCATGTCGGTATACCCCTCATAATTTCCATAATCTATTACTACTTACCTAAAAGGTGCACTAGATCCGGGTAGAGGATAAAAAAAACCCAAACAAGGAACCAATGTAAAGCGAACAAGTCAAACAAGGAAAGCAAGTAAAAGTTATCTAGCCCTAAGGTAACCCCACTTTTAAGATAAGTCCCCAGCAGATTCGCCATTTCTGTAACACAGTGGGAGAACTGACTTGGTGTTTTGCGTTTGATTACAATTGTTGCGGATAGTAAGAGTCTTCACTGACTTTTCTTTTATCCAATAAGGAAAGGGTGAAAAGAACATGAAAAACCTTTAGAGATGTTTTCTTGAGTTCGGGGGGTAGGTTATGAAAAGGGAAGGTATTAGCACCCTTTTCATCTGTAGTTTACTACGGGATCTTAGTTGCTTGCTAGATCACTTGCTTTTGTTTGAAAATGTGCTTGTGGTGTGGGTTTTGAAAGTGATTTTGAAAAGTGTCTTTGTAATGGTTCTTGTTCCTATAAGAACGCGTACAAAGCGTTTTGTCTTTTGAAAATGTTTCAAATGGAAGTGTGGGTGTATAAAATATTTTTGTGGTGAGCAAGCGAGCAACTAGGAGCATCCTACCTACTCAAAAGGTCTTAATGTTCTTTTCATCCTCCTTTAGATATTGCTATATTACCATTGATTTGGTAAGAAGCCCCATCATTGGATGTGAAGGGACGGGCGTGGGAGGTTTGTATAGTCATAGAAGGCAACCTATGGGACGTTTTAGCAATGTTATTTAGGAACTAGATCGTTTACCAAAGGCAACATTGAGGGTCATCAAGGGACTACGATCTTTTATCGAGGGTCTTTTCTAAAACGCCCATATTCGAGGGACATGACTATTTTTCCAAGGAAATAAGTGAGATTACCCTAGGGGTTCATGTGTGTGAATAGTGTGTTTGATTTCATGCATTTTGTCTTTTGAATTTTTAGGTTATCTACTTGTTATTTTTTATCTTTCCATACACCCTAATTACTAACATTTATAAAAAAACAATAAAAATGCAAAAATAAATCCTACACTATTACAACCATATTGAAATAGCAAGAAAATATAAAGAAAAAACAAAATAAAAGGAGAAAAATGAGCTCTTTCGATTCAGGAAGAAGCATCCTTCAATTCTGCAATTTTTGACCTCTTTCGATTTGGACCTGGAGTCAGCAAGGTTCTGTCCTTCAATTGGGAGCTGGAAGTCAGAAAGGTTATGTCCTTCGACTGGGAGTTGGAAGTCAGCAATGTTTTGTCCTTCGACTTGGAGTTGGAAGTCAACAAGGCCACATTTCTGGTTACTTCCTTCGTTTGAGGCATGGAGTCAGTGTTAAATGCATTCTACTGGATACTTCCTTTGTTTGAGGCTTGGAGTCAGTGTGAGGTGCATTCTTTGCCATAGGCTCCTTGCTGACTCCTTCAACTGTAAGTATGTTAGGCCCTCGGGTTGAGATTCGAAAGGCTTGAGCATTTAGTCAATCGAAAGGTACAATGAAACCATCTTAAATTCTTAAAATGCAACATTCAAGTGTAACTACAGGCCAGGGGTTAGCATAAAATTATTGGGTCTCAAAGCCTAAAGCCTAACTACTCAAAGTTGAGATTTTCAGCATATGGGTAGTCAGAATCGAAAGCTATAACATGGTCAAGCTCCATATATGAAATATCTACATTTTTCTTTATTGGCATGTGCACATGATATTTAAATATAATAGACGAAACTGCAAGTGTCTTCCTTGGTGGTGAATGGAAGTTCGTTGGGGCCTTCCTGAGACTAACCCAGTTACTACTTTGTGTAAGCAGTCACTAAATCGAAGGAGGGTGTGTGAATGGATCGAAGGTTATTTTTATAACAAGTAACAAAAGGACTCAAAGGGTTACTGTATTTTGGTTGGGGAAGTGGGTCGAAGGCTAGTTAGATGGTCACTTGGAGGGTGAATCGAAGGATTCACTTTGTGTACAAAGAGAGTTGATTTTTTTATGAGTGTTGTGAATTTTAAAGAAAAGCATAGGATGGATGTTTGAGAGTTTTGGGAAATTTCACAAGAGTTCTCTTGCAACTCTTTAGGCGCCCCTAACATGTGTGATGGAGGCTCATATTTATAGATGGCCTGGGTTGATGTTTTAGGAGGGAAAACAAAAGGTTTAAACAAAAAAGGCATGCTATGTTTGTAGCTTTCAAGAGACAGTGTTTATATTCCATTTTGGTGCAAGGAATAAGACAGTGTTGCAGGACTGCTATGCAGCAGTTTTGGAGTTTTATGGCCAGTGTATCAGGCCTGAAACTGGAAACGCATGGGAATTGGTCAACAAGCACCTTTGGCATCTCAACCTTTTGTCTTGACCCCCTAGCCTTATCTTTCGACCCGACTCTTCAATAATCATTTCTTTTTTCAAATCGAAGTTTCCTTCGAATGGCTCATGTAGATATCCTTTGAAGGGGCCCAAATAAGTGTCTTTCGATCAGGCCCTTCATGGGTTCTTTCGAATGGTCCAAACACCTGCTCCTGAGGTGGGTCAGCAAAATATGTCATCCGATTGGGACATTCAGACATGTCTGCTAAGTCCTTCGAATGTGCTACCATGGTACTTCTTTTGTATGAGACAATGACATAGTGTAGAATTTGTATGTTGAAGTAAGCCATTTCCAAGGGAGATACTGCCCACTCGAACTTGCCTACAAGGGGCCATATGGCCAAACGAAAGGGTGTATATAGGAGGTCCCTGATTTTTGACTTCATGCAAACATGCAAGATATCCTTGCTCAAACAAAGGCTTGTATGAAGGGAACCATTTGCCCAAATGAAAAGTGTGACCAAAAACTTGTACTGAAGGATTCACACACCCCAAACGAAGGATGCATGCAAAGGATGAAAGGCACAATCAAAGCTTGCAACACGGGGAATGCCATATGCCCCAAACGAAGGAGGCCTACAGGAGGTAAAGGGCACAAACGAAGCTTGCAAAAAAGGGGGCCACATGCCTAAATGAAAGGTACACGCAGGAGGCAGGGATGTAATCGAAGGATGCCAAAAGTAGGGTTTTTGCCTTGTAATCGAAGGAGGATACATGAGGCTTTTTGCCTTGTGCATGATAGCATGATAGGAGCCTCTTGCACGCAATAAAGATGTTGTGGCTCAATTGAAGGCTTGTATGTAACTAGTCATTACTTTGTGAGTCAAAGCAAACATAGAGGGGAATATTTGTCTAGTCAACACAGGCATGCAAGCATCAAACATCCAATCGAAGCAGGAACATAGGCAACCATTGTATTGTTAACCATGTGAGGCCAAAGATGCAATCGAAGGTGGCATGCAGGAAGCTCCTGCCTTGTGAATCCAAGCCAGTGTGCCAGAGGCCAACGCCCAGTCGAAGGATGCAAGCCAAGCTTGCATTGAAAGAGGCCAAAAGGCCAACCGAAGGAGCTGAATCAAAAAGACTTATTTTTCTCCAATTTTGTAAAAAAGATTATTTTTATCTGTTTTCCCCTTTTTAACAATTTCCTTTTAACTTGATACTGAAAAACCCAATTGTACTTGTGCAAGCTTGAATCTTGAGAATCTTGTGAAAAATGCCTTGAGAAATGAGAGGGCAAATTTTGGGGTACAACAATACTATTACATAGATTAAGCCTTGTTTTAAAAATATTGTTATGGAATTTATAGTAAACATCTCTCTTGAGTGTAATATTAAATGGGGTTAAGAGTATAGGAAGGTGTATGTTAGAGGAAAATGTGTAAAGTTTTCACCATCTGTCATTAATGAACACTTGAAGAGAAGTAAGACTGAATAATTCAAAAAGGATAAGACATTTGGAATTAAGGAGATAGAATCTTTTGACAATACAAAAGATGAGGAAAGTTTTGAAGATTGAATCTTTGGAAAAGGAATATACCTGCCACAATGTTCCAGAAATATGGTAGGACAAGGGAATGAGAGTTGGAGCTGTTTTTTCGCACTTAGATTTTGGCTAGTTTTTGTTGTAATATATATATAATCTTTACACTTCTTGCAATAGATTTCCTATGGTTCATGTGGTTGTTTACTCATAATATTATATGTATGTACCATCACACTAACATGTGTATAAGTAACCTCTAGATGATTTTCTGAAATACTAACCATTTTCCAAATTATGGAAAAAAGGGGGAGTAGTGGTGAAGAAGGTAATATGTGATTTTTTAGTATTGACCATATGGGTAAGTACTAATGATGTGATCACATGTCAGAGCATCAGGTAGGACATTTTGCCCCTTATCTGTTATTTTGTGTTAGTAGTACTTTACATATCCTGATACTAACTACTATTTGTTTGTCTTATGCATGAAGAAGTATGTGAGTTGACTGAGTACCATGCATTACCAAGTCTGTGAATGATTGCATGATTGATTATCTGTTTGGTTTGGAGTAACTGAATGGATTGTGTATAGCATATACTACTATGCTCTGCTACTGTTGTTAGGGATTAAATTTTATAATTTGAAGATGACTACTACTGCAGATTGTATGCTCTGAGAATCCAGTGTTTCTACTAGTTATAACTTGTTCTAGTCTGGATAATTTTTATATCTTGAAGAGTTTTTTTCCCACAATGTTCCAAAGGGGAGAGGTTGTTGTTCCTTTTAGGTTGGCTACATTTAGGAAAACAATAATATCGATGTCGCACCATGAGAAATACAAAAACAATGAAGTTGCCATTGAGCTTTATTTGTCCCAAATAGGGAAGGGAAAATATCAAGAAAACCTCAACGAAGTGAAGAACATGGTCTTTCAACCAATATCTGGGCAAGGGAGTCGAGTATGCAAGGGGAAAGTATTAGCACCCCTCGCGTTCGTTATACTCAATGGGATCCACTATTGTTGTTCTAATCAAAGGGTGTGTATATCTAAAAACTTACTTCCTAAGGGGATTCATGAATGAATTATTAAAGGAAAAAACAAAAGGTTTTTATTATTGAGTTCATCTGATTTTCGCAACTCAGTGCCTCTGTGTCCCAAAGGGAATCAAAACTCCGTAGTTCTTCTCAAAAATGTTTTTTATTGTGTGTGTGTTTTTTATGGATGATGCTAAGCTCACATTCTAACTTTTAATGTTTGTCGCTCGACCTTTGTAGATTAACACATTGTTGTATTGTATAGAAAGGAATTAACATGTCCTTTTTTAAAAGGTTTTAAAAAAGGGGCTCTAAGGCAAAATGGTTTGGATTTGTTGGAGTGTTTTTGTTAGGAGAAATATCTTAAGTGGTTCCCTTAAGCAAGGGATACTTAAGTCTTTCCTCCTTTAACTTTTGAAAGTATTTGAAATTGTTAAGTGTCTTTGGGTTTTTGATTAAAGAAAATAAGTTTTTGTTTTAGGATGCAATGTAAAAGAAAGAAAGAAAATCTAAAGGGAAACTTGAAACCTTAATGTGATCATGCAAAAATGGACTTAAGGTTGAAATTGAAGGGAATCTAATCTAATGTTATCATGCATCAATGGTCCAAAAGTTTGGATTGATATGGGGAGACCTAATTGGATTTATCATACTTGGATTGAACCCTAATATCTATCTTCATCCAAATCTCAATCAAAGATTAAGTTGGACAAAGCAAACCTAAGAGAGCATGTGAACCAAATAAGTAGTGATCAACAACATCAAATGAATAAACAAGAATCAAAGCTCAAAGTTGATTAATCAAGACAAGTTTCAAATATGGTCATCAAGATCAACAAGCATCATGCCATAAAACAAAGTCACCAAGTACATAGCAATAAAAATGAACCTAGTAGTGATCAAGATTTAAACAAATCATCATGTCAAAGCAAGCATTAAGGTTGTAACACCCCGTACATATACGTCTAGAATAATATGCAGTGATGCTATAAATGGTACATGGAAACATACATAAGTTGGAATAGACAAGAAATTAAAATCATATACAATTCGAATCTTCAACTATTTTGTATACCATTAGCTTGTCCACAACAATGCACAACAGAAAGATAAGATCTGATGAGGTCTTCCTGCCATCTGCTCGCCCACAGTCTCCAATACTGACCATCTAGAAATTCTTCTACCTAAAACTTGTGCCTGAAAAAAATAATAAGAGGATTGGGGTGAGATTACTAAATATCAGTGAGTTCCTCTATCTTATGGGTTCACTCGGTTCTGTGAGGTGCATGCAATCAAAACATATCCATCGTGGATTCAGGGTTTCCTTACGGCTAGGTGCAAATACATAAGAAGGGTAATATCTCCATTGATAGTACCTTGACTCACCAATGAGAGAACAATAAGAACATAGTCAACCACAAACAAGTAAGCAGACCCGTACATGTGTACGAGGAATCCAGAAGTAAGTTCTCTGCCACATACCTAGGCCAAACAATCACACCCTCGATGAGTCGTGACTGCCTAATTGTCAAGAGACTTTCACAAGCACACCGCACGATAAATCAAATGAATCGAAAGTGGTTTAGGCCTACTTGGCTACATAATCGAATCAGTGACGGGTTACCGTAGTGACATTTCCTACATGGTGTCACAACCCCGTCAATCATCCAAATGTAGGTGAATGAAAAATCTAAGTGAAATCACGCCTTCTTTACTACACAAGCCCGCCGAGAAAAAGCCTAGTGATGTTGCCTACTTGGCATCACTAGAGGCGAGTAATCGAAGTGATAATGCCTACATGGCATCACTAACTCAACATACCAAGCACGAAGAGGCGTAACTTCAAGTGGGAAATGCCTTATAGATCCTCACTTGCGCATCACACTGGTAGCTCAGGTGTGTATGACATATTGAGAACACCGATGATTACTCCAAGTGGGAAACGCCCTATAGAACCTCACTTGTGCATCACAACGGTATAAGAAGTTGGACACACCGTCCAACGTCATAAGTGATTTGCCACCTAGTAGCCAGACCTACTTCGATTCAAGCATACATCCAAATCACAATACACATCAAGCCACACGACAAATGATCACATATAGTGCTTACTGTAGCGGTAGAAATGTTTAAGACTAAGCCATGAGATTGACTAGACTTGTACAAATCAAAATAAAATCGCCACCGTGCTTTATTGTTTCCAAAGGAATGGGAAAATAGTGAATAACCCAAAAAGAGGTGTAAATATTCAAGGTAAGGGGGTTGGTTATGTAAAGGGAAGGTATTGGCACCATAAACATCTACGGTACTCCGCATGAACCTCTTTGTAAAATCTGTATATTTTGGCTATGAAATATTATGTAAAAATGGATGGTGGAGGTGAGAAAAGAAATATATTTTTATGGTTTTTGCACCCTCCACGGTTGCGAACCTTTAGTGCCTAGGTACCACCTTTTCATCTAATAGGGGATCAGGGTACACGTAGTTCCTCTTTAAAAATTTTAAAATGTAAGTGTGTTGGTTAATTTTTATGAGATAAAACATCATTGTCATTGTCCGTGTGGAAAATATACCTACTACCCACAATCACGAGAAAGGAGAATTTGCATCATCTCAAAGTGGAGGATATGGTTTGGATTTTAAATAAAATAATGCCTCACTCAACACCCAAGTGGAAAATATCTCTCTTCACTATATTTTATAGAAGTATAGTTGTTTGCATCACTACAAGGATTGACAAGAGTCTAATTTTTTGAGAAAGGTTTTAAAATAAGAAAGCCAAGGTGGCAAAAATGATTTGAAATGAAATTGATTTACTTTTATTCTTCTCACAAAAAAATGATGTCAAAATATTATTAAGTTGATTGAAGTTTATTCATGAAAATGTTTTTGAAAATGCATGGACCTAAGTCCAAGTTTATTATGAAAGTGGTTCAAGTTTCAAAACAAGAGGAGTTTTCAAAAGGAGGAAGAAGATTTTTTAAATTAAAGAAGATGAGAGGAGAAGAAGAGACTATCCTAAAGCATAAGGTAAAAGCTAGGGATAGGAACCATCTAACCAAAAAGAAGCCAATACTTGAAATTATGAGCCAAGATAGAATTCCAATTCTCTGGATTGAAACCAAGCAAGCAAAAATACTAGACCTCTCTAAAGAACCAAACTTCAAGTGTATTAAGTCTTCACAAAAATTGGGCAGAGTAACGGCTGTATACAGGTGAATTCCAGATTACAAACAAAGAATGTAATCACAATAACCTGCACAACAAACAAACAACCAACCCAATATCTTGAGGTAAACCTCAAGAACTCCAAACTAAATATTAATTAAGGTTACAAACTTTCCAACATAGGCCAAGGTTTCTAATCCTAAGTCCAAGAAGTCCCATACTCCATAATGCCAAGGATAGTAACCAAATAGTCCAAGTATCATTAAAGATTTTTAGGGTTCATGTTGATTATTAGGTGTCTTAGAAGAAAAAAGAAAAGGCTCAAGTGAGCAAAGATGAAGATAACATGAAATGAAATGCTTAAAGTAAAAGGTGCATAAAGCATAAAAAAAATAAAAGGGCATAAAGTAACAACCAAGGGTAAAATCAATTATTAGTGATTAGTGGTTAGTTGGATGATCATCTTAAAACTTGCATTTGGAAATCATTAGAGGATTGGTAGAACCAAAGCCTCCACACAACAAGTTGCATTTTCTTTTTGTCAAGTATATCATCCATTTGGGATCTTTAAAAGTACCATTTAATGATTAACGATGTTTAAGTGATCCGCATTGACCAAAAGTGTTATAGATCCATTAGAGGATTGGTAGAACCAAAGCCTCCACACAATGAATCTCAAGGTTACTAGATTAAAGGAATCAAATTAACATACTTCGGCTTGCAAACATAGGTTTAGACCATGAATGATCATTTATTCGAATCCGGACAAAATCTAGCGCTATGTTAAGTAATCGTAAGTGGACTTATATAGAAGTCAAACCTATTTTGAGGTCGGTCAATAACAATCTATGCACCATTTGTTTTGAGACATGATATAGAGATCATGCTCCAATAACACTTAGTGCAATAAGAAAGGGATGAGATGGAGAGGGGTGAAGAAGAATATACAAACCACATTTAAATTAAAATTTAATCAAACTATTATTAAAATCATTCATCCATTTTTGTGGAGTTAAACTCAACACCATGGATCCAATGATGGTAGTAAAGTTCATGATAAAAAATTCAACCCAAGATTAGCCAGAAAATAATCACAAAATAATATTGCATTTTAATATATACATTAAAAAATGTTTTAGAAATATTTAAAATATAAATAAGGGATAAAGATATAAACTATGTTCAAATTAATCAAGAAATAAAAAGTAAGACCATAGAAAAATCAGAAATGGACTCAAATATTTTTATAAATTTTTTGTGATTTTTTAAAGTCAGAAACTATTTTTAAAATTAAAAGAAATGAGTAAAATAAACCAAAAATGATAAAAAATACCAAAGTCAGAAATAAAAAATAAGTGAGGTCACCAATATTTATCACAATATCATTGGACCATTCCATATTTTTTTTCAGAATTTAAAAATGCATAAAAGTATTTTTTAAAATTTAAAACACATCAAATAAAGTGAAAAATAATTAAAAAAAAATACCAAAACACAAAATAAAATTGTGAAATAAAAATCAGAAAGAGAAAAATCAAAAATATTTTTCATAATTTTTTCAGATTTTTTGGACTAAAATGAATTTTCTATGATTTTTTGAAATTTAAAACAATTAAATATAAAAATCAGAAAAGAATATAAAAATAAAAAAATATGGGCCATTTGATTAATGTCAAAATGTGTTAGTAAACAGATCAAGTGGACCTGGCACGCTGTGCATGTTATGGACTTTAGTGAATAATGCATTGAATCATTGATTAAATCAGATTTTAAAAAATACAAGTGGCGTGCCATCATTGGTTAGAAGATGACAAGTTGGTCATCTTCAACCTCCAGCCAACGTGAATTACAGGTCTCTCAAACTGTAAAATCAGAAGCTCAGACGAAGACGAAGACAACCACACCTTCGTGAAAAATTTATATAAACTGTAGCTCAAGCAAATTGGAAGGAAAGTTTTAAAAAGGGATTTGAAATTTCGTGGTCAAAACAAGTTTCCAGATGAAAGTAAGTGTTGCGACTAGAATCAGGGAAATGAAAACATCACAATGATATCAAAGTTTTGAAGAATTAATGAAGGAATCTACCTATTGGAGTTGAGTTGCAGAGCTCTGAAACTGGACTTCTATGGAGAAATCTAAGGCACGATTCTTGAATGTAATTATATGGTTAGCTTCAGGGAAGATCAAGGAAGGTGAATTGACGGAAAAATTGGATTGAAAAAGGCTTGAAAGCAGATTTCGAAGTAGCAGAATTTTGAGTTATGGAACAAGTTTGACAGGGTGATTCTGGCTATCCAAGCTTGAGGAAATGTATGGGGGATGACCCTCTATTTATAGGGAATCAAATGGAATGTCCAAGCGTGTGAAATGATGAAGTTTGGAGGGAAATCGTGTGAAGTTGCAAACAAGAAAAGTGTGACTTTCAATTTGATCAAAACTCATCCAAAACGTGCATTTTGTTGTGCTAATCAATTCTGGAACTTCATTAAACATGTTTAGAGGCATAAACGCATGGAAAACTTGTGATTAGAAACCAAAACCAAGACTTCAAATTCTGACTTATGGGGAAACTTCAATTCAAAGTTACCAAGTTCAATCCAATAGCATTCTCAGCTCGAGGGGTCTTAAAGCATGATTCTTGATGCTTTAGAAAGATGAGGTTACAAGCTTTGCAATGGAAAAAGAATAAAATCAAATGGATGCTTGAGCTGAAAGTTTCATGGAGTCAAAGTTGGGGGAAAAAGGTTGACTTTCCATATTTAGAAATATTTCAAGTTTTTCTTCAAAAGTGACCTATAATGTTTTGCATCCAAACATGGCCTTCCTCTTGGAATTTGCTCTTGACCAAAAAAGATGGAATAAAATAGACCTCTTGAATGACATTTTTAAAATTGAACCATCTAAAATCTCCAAAAATGAGAGAGTTATGGATTGTTGAAGTTGGCAAAAAAATCATGAAATGACCTATAATCTTTTGTATCCTTAGGGCATCTTCCATCCATTTTATCACTTTTCACATAAAAGAAGGAATAAAGTTCACATACTCAAGATCATTATGGAAAAAGAGTAGGCTCAAAATGATAAAAATTGACCAAGTTATGATCATTTGAAGTCACACATAGGAAAATGGGGGTTCATCTGAAGGACTTGTAATCTTTCTTCATCATCAAGTTTCTTCCACATGAAAACTCCTTGGAACTTTTGAAGTGATTTGTTGATAACCCCTTTAAGAGAAGGATGTATTTGTAATCACTCCAAAATACCAAAAGATGAGAAAGATATGCTTCTTTGAAGTTCAAAACCCTAGCTCTTAGATCAAGAAAAATGCCTCGAGGAACTTTGACAATTTTGAACAAACTTATTGTACAAACACAAATGCTTTGTAAATATAAGTTATTGAGGATGATAATGAGAAATCATAGCAACCACAACCACTTCCATATCTTGAGAATTGAGATAAATATGCATTTGTGACCAATGGGAACAAAGCCTTGTCCAAGCATGACAACTTCTCCAATCAATCCCTTGTATTTTGAACCAAATTTGATAATATTGAAATTTGGTGAACCAAAATAACCTTTCCATTACATTTCCTCCAAAACAAATCCAATGGTGAGGTTTGAACTTCTCAAGTTTTATTGACTAGGGCATGGAAATAAACTCATGAACCCTTGGAGCAACTTATTGAATCTTATTGCCTTTAACTACATGAGTAACAAGCAAGATAAACCAACATTGCATTTTATCAATTAAGAGAAGAGATCAAGACAAAAAATATTCATGATCACAAAAGAACACAAGTCAAGGTTCTTGGTGATTCCTCAAAGAGAAAAGCTAAATATAGGAAGGGGAACCAAGAATCCTAATGTGACCTTGTTGTGATGGAATCAACATGGTATGATGAAGGGATTTTAGGGGCGAAAATTGGGGTACAACAGCTACCCTTATTTAAGTTTCTTCTATTCGGAGATACTAAGGTTAAAAATATTCGTATCGACGCGATCAAAGATACTTAAATATAAAGCAAACCCTATTAGGGCCCACGTCCTTGAAAGATAGAATACCAGACTTTACCGATTTCTGCATCTCAGTCTTCAAAGGATAACAATTCTCAACATTATGCCCTGGTGCTCCCTGATGAAAAGCACATGTTTGGTCTGCCTTGTAATACCAAGGCAATGGTGATGGTACAACGGGAGGTGGTCAGGTATGAACCAACTTCTTCTGAATCAATGTCGGTAGTAACTCTGTATAGCTCATAGGAATAGGGTCATAACTCTCCCTTCTCTGATTATACCTTTGATTCGCATGCTTGGACGGTCTCTGATAAACAATGGTAGTTGGAGTTGCACCCACAACTGGAGTAACTGAGGCGACTTGCTGATGACGCTGATAATTCCTTCTAGGAGTATTAACCCTACTCTCTTGCATAACAACATTTGCATCCCCTTCCTTCTTCTTGGTAAACCCATAAGATGGATTCTTCACACCTCTAGATCCTCCACTTCTCGTTAAATGGCCCTCTCTTACAACCTCTTCTAAGCGGATACCCATTCCTACCATTTCAATAAAGTCACTTGGCGCACTTGCTACCATCCTCTGTTAGTAAAAAGCACCCAAAGTTTTCAAGAAAATCTTAGTCATCTCCTTCTCTTCCATGGGAGGAATCACCTGGGCGGCTACCTCACGCCATCTCTGTCCATATTCTTTGAATGATTCCTTGTCTTTCTGAACCATGCCCCTGAGTTGATCACAGTCAGGCGCCATGTCTATATTGTACTTGTATTGTTTGATGAACGCTTCTCCCAAATCATTGAAAGTGTGGATGTTAACACTGTCTAAACTCATATACCACTTCAGCGCATCACCAATCAAATTATCCTGAAAAAAGTGAATCAGCAAATGCTGATCATCTGTATGGGTAGACATTCTCCTTACATACATCACCAAATGAGAACGAGGGCAAGTGTTTCCCTTGTACTTCTCAAACTTCGGGACCTTAAACTTAGTAGGTATCTTAATATTCATGACCAAGCATAACTCATTCACATTCTGCCCGAGTAACTCTTTTCCCCTGAGGGCCTTCATCTCCCTCTGCATCCTGTCGAATTGCTCTTGAAAATCATCCATTATGTCATAAATACCCAAGTCTTCACTCGGTGGAGGGAAAGGAGGACACATATGATCGTTAACAAACGGAACCATATTCACCGAAGGAGGTGTAGCAGGAGAAGAATACACCACAGGAGGTGCTAGAGTAACAATAGTCTGAACAATTGGAGTATCTTGAGGACCAAGGTTGAAACTTTCAGGCGCAAAACTCTCTTGCATTCCCCAAGGGTAACCTTCAGGCATGCGATTTTCAACAACAACTGGAGTAGCAGATACCGGAACAACCGGAGCTTCAGTAGTAACCCTTGTTGGATGAGGTTGAACACTCGTTGGCTGATTATGAGCAGCCACCAGAGATTCCATCAGATTAGTAGGACTGGACATACCGGCCTTCAAATCAGAAACCTCATCGCGTAGCTCGCGATTCTCTTGTTCTATGTTGTCCATCTTCTTTATGAAATTAGCCCGAGTGCTGTAGTGATGAGTCAGCTTGCTGAATGAAGTAAAGAAGCTTGGTAAGACACCCAGATATGCATAACAAATGCAAGAAATATGTGCAATATGATGCATGATATGCAATGGACATGATTTTATTTTATTATTTAATATTTCAAGGGATTTAAAATTTATGGACATATTTCAAATATCAAAGTAATAACGCATTTTAAATACTGTAAATTTTTATTATAGCAACTCCAAAATGGATTACAAGTTTCAATGATCCCAAGTACAAGATGAAAATAAAATCTAAAACCCTGAGAAGTAAAGCTGATGGAGATCACTCTATACGTTGGCGCTTCCCTGTGAGCCTGGCAATCTGAGCCTTCAACCTCTGGTTTTCTTTCGCATATCTGGTGGAAACCTCCTTCCAATCACCTGAATCAGGGAGTGAGCAAATGGCATCTGACTGAGGCTTAGAAGAAAATAAATCCCCTTGCCTCTCCATGGTCTCTACAGCCCGTCTCTCAAGAATCTCAATCAAGTCGTCTTTCTCCTTCAAATCTTCTCTATAAGAAATCTCTAAAGTTTGGCACTTGTTCTTCCAAGCATCCTTTTCCTGTTGCATCCTGACTAAAGCAAGTTGTAGCTCTTCTAGATCATCCAATAAAGGAGGAGTGGTCTTCACAAACAAATAAGGCATAGGTGTTTCCCAGGAATACGACATCTTCAACTGAATAGCTCTCGTTTGGACCCATTGAAGATATGGCTCCAAAGAAACAACACCCCTAGGTCCCAAATCCTTCTTACTTTTCTTATGAATGTGACACCATGCCTTCACAATCTGCTCTCTAGCTTCCCTATGGTCTTCTCCCTCCTTCAGAAAGAAACTACTCAAATGAATACTATTTGGTTTATCCCTAATCGGATAATCGAGCTGTCGTCGTGCAAGAAGAGGGTTATAGTTAATTCCTCCCTTTGAACCAAGAAGAGGTACATTGGGGAAACTACCACAACTGTTAATAATCTATATATCCTGGTAAGCTCGATGATACCAATCAATATCCGAGTGAGTAAGTGCCATGATCTTAGGAGCCCAACGGGGTTCCTTCTTAACATCCCAAAAATCATCAGACTGAGGCATATGAGAGATAAACCACTGGTACAACAGAGGCGTGCAACTGATAATCATCCCCCCATGATAAGAATTCCGAAGATGAATAGAGTAATAAGCATCAGCTAACAATGTAGGAACTGGGTTTCCGATCATGAAGATCCTGCTAGAATTAATGTCAACAAACTTGTCCACAGTAGGAAATAAAAACAACCCATAAGCAAGTAGAGCAAATATGGCCTCAAAAGTGACTGTACTCTTCATCCTAGAAAAGTAGCAAGTTTTCTCCAATAAGAACTGAGCTGATAATCCTCTAATCCCTCCTTTAGTAGTCATATGGGCTTCAACCTCAGACTTCCCCAGATTGATCAAAACAACAATCTCATATGATTTTGGCTCATTTTTCAAGCCAGTAAAAGGAACACGATCAGTAACAGGTAAATCCAATAGATAAGAATACTCCTCTAGTGTAGGCATCAAATGATAGTCGGGAAAAGTAAAGAAATGATACATCAGATCATAGAACTGGACCAAGGTCGAGAGAATACCCTCCTTCATCTTCAGCTTCATGAGAGGAATGATAGATCCATACTTCTTCCGAAAATCTGCAGAACACTCAATCTCGGGAATCATATTGATCACTCATCTATCTTGGGATCCTTGAAACTGTACTTCCCGGTCTTTCTCTTTCTAGAGTCCATGGTTAAGAAGTACCTGGGATATTCACAAATGGTCAACTTTTAAATCCCTTGAAATAAGATCTATTCAAAATATGCTTATAAGTGCATGGATGCATGATGCAGCAATTACACACAATATCACACATATAGGGTTCATAGGTTTAACGTCACGAGCATGAGGTCGAATTTACTACCCATAAGATATTGGTCTAAAATTTATCACCTGCCGAACAAGGTTCTAGAGGTTCGTAGAGTCTACATCCTTCCTTCGGATATTACCAACTTCCCAATTAACTTGGTAATTAGTAATATTCTCAAGAAAGACTCGTCCGAGCGTAACATCGCGTGACAACTATTTCTGGATTACTCCATCATAGCTTCCGCACTACACCTAAAAGGCCAAGATGGGTTAGGTATTCTACGGTCCTCATCTTCAGCAGGCTCCCAGGTCGAAATCAGTACGTCTTCCCGATTACTCGGCAAACGACACTACAACCAAAGGGGCCTCCACTGGGTGGGGGATCTCATTCCTCCTTTTTTGGGATTACTCCCTCAAAGTTAACATGACTATACCGTCCGTCCTATCTTAAAGTTTTCCCAAGTTCGGGTATAGGACTTATGAGTAATCACCAAGCATCCTGAAAACCAGGAAACTCCAGATAAACATATATTCAACATATAACACATAAATAAAAATAGCATATACACAAATATAAACAAAGATAGGCTCAACCCACTTAGGAATGGACCAGCAAGAGGTCAATCTTTCCCCAGTGATGTCGCCATTTTTCTGTAGCGGTAGAAATGTTTAAGACTAAGCCATAGGATTGACTAGACTTGTACAAATCAAAATAAAATCGCCACCACGCTTTATTGTTTCCAAAAGAATGGAAAAAGAGCGAATAACCCAAAAAGAGGGGAAAAGATTCAAGGTAAAGGGGTTGGTTATGTAAAGGGAAGGTATTAGCACCATAAACATCTACGGTACTCCACAGGAACCTCTTTGTAAAATCTCTATATTTTGGCTATGAAATGTTGTGTAAAAAATGGATGGTGGAGGTGAGAAAAGAAATATATTTTTATGGTTTTTGCACCCGCCGCGGTTGCGAACCTTTAGTTCCTACGTACCACCTTTTCGTGCAATAGGGGATCAGGGTACACGTAGTTCCTCTTTAAAAATTTTAAAATGAAACTGTGTTGGTTAATTTTTATGAGATAAAACATCATCGTCATTGTCCGTGTGGAAGACATACCTACTACCCACAATCTTGATAAAGGATAATTTGCATCATCTCAAAGTTGAGGATATGGCTTGGATTTTAAAATCAACAATGCCTCACTCAACACCCAAGTGGAAAATATCTCTCTTCACTACATATTGTAGAAGTATAGTTGTTTGCACCACTACAATGATTGACAAGAGTTTAATCTTTTGAGAAAGGTTTTAAAATAAGAAAGCCAAGGTGGCAAAAATGATTTGAAATGAGATTTATTGACTTTTAGTCTTCTCACAAAAAAATGATGTCAAAATATTATTAAGTTGATTGAAGTTTATTCATGAAAATGTTTTTGAAAATGCATGGACCTAAGTCCAAGTTTATTCTGAAAGTGGTTCAAGTTTCAAAATAAGAGGAGTTTTCAAAAGGAGTAATAAGATTTTTTTAAATTAAAGAAGATGGGAGTAGAAGAAGAGACTATCCTAAAGCATAAGGTAAAAGCTAGGGATAGGAACCATATAACCAATAAGAAGCCAATACTTGACATTATGAGCCAAGATAGAATTCTCATTCTTTGGATTGAAACCAAGCAAGCAAAAATACTAGACCTCTCAAAAGAACCAAACTTCAAGTGTATTAAGTCTTCACAAAATTGGGCAGAGTAACGGCTGTATACGGGTGAATTCCATATTACAAACAAAGAATGTAATCACAATAACCTGCACACAAAACAAACAAACAACCCAATATCTTGAGGTAAACCTCAATAACTCCAGACTAAATATTAATTAAGGTTACAAACTTTCCAACATAGGTCAAGGTTTCTAATCCTAAGTCCAAGAAGTCCCATACTCCATAATGCCAAGGATAGTAACCAAATAGTCCAAGTATCATTAAAGATTTTTAGGGTTCATGTTGATTATTAGGTGTCTTAGAAGAAAAATAGAAAAGGATCAAGTGAGCAAAGATGAAGATAGCATGAAATGAAATGCTTAAAGTAAATGGTGCATAAAGCATAAAAAAATAAAAGGGCATAAAGTAACAGCAAAGGGTAAAATCGATTATTAGTGATTAGTGGTTAGTTGGATGATCATCTTGAAACTTGCATTTGGAACTCATTAGAGGATTGGTAGAACCAAAGCCTCCACACAACAAGTTTCATTTGCTTTTTGTCAAGTATATCATCCATTTGGGATCTTCAAAAGTACCATTTAATGATCAACAATGTTTAAGTGATCTGCATTGACCAAAAGTGTTGTAGATCCATTAGAGGATTGGTAGAACTAAAGCCTCCACATAATGAATCTCAAGGTTATTGGATCGAAGGGATCAAACTAACATACTTGGGCTTGCAAACATAGGTTTGGGCCACGAATGATCATTTCTTTGAATCGAGACAAAATTTAGCGTTATGTTAAGCAATCGTAAGTGGACTTATATAGAAGTCGCACCTATTTTGACGCCGGTCAATAGCAATCTTTGCACCATTTGTTTTGAGACATGATATAGAGATCATTCTCCAATAACACTTAGTGCAATAAGAAAGGGATGAGATGGAGAGGGGTGGGGAAGAATATACAAACCATATTTGAATTAAAATTTAATCAAACTATTATTAAAATTATTCATCCATCATTGTGGAGTTAAACTCAACACCATGGATCTAATGATGTTAATAAAGTTCATGATAAAAAATTCAACCCAAGATTAGCCAGAAAATAATCACAAAATAGTATTGCATTTTAATATATACATTTAAAAAGGTTTTAGAAATATTTAAAATAGAAATAAGGGATAAAAATATAAACTATGTTCGAATTAATTAAGAAATAAAAAGTAAGACCATAGAAAAATAAAAAATGGACTCAAATATTTTTATAAATATTTTAAAGTCAGAAACTATTTTTAAAATTAAAAGAAATGAGTAAAATAAACCAAAAATGATTAAAAAAAATACCAAAGTCAGAAATAAAAAATAAGCGAAGTCACCAATATTTGTCACAATATCTTTGGATCATTCCATGTTTTTTTTCAAAATTTAAAAATGCATAAAAGTATTTTTAAACATTTAAAACACATCAAATAAAGTGAAAATTTATAAAAAAAATACCAAAACACAAAATAAAATTGTGAAAATATAAAAATCAGAAAGAGAAAAATCAAAAATATTTTTCATAATTTTTCCATATTTTTTGGACTAAAAATGAATTTTCTATGATTTTTTGAAATTTAAAACAATTAAATATAAAAATCAGAAAAGAAAAGAAAATAAAAAAAATATGGGCCATCTGATCAATGTAAAAACGCGTCAGTAAACAGATCAAGTGGACCTGGCGCGCTGTTCATGTTATGGACTTTAGTGGATAATGCATTGAGTCATTAATTAAATTAGATTTCAAAAAATACAAGTGGCGTGCCATCATTGGTTGGAAGATGACACATTGGTCATCTTCAACCTCCAACCAACGTGAATTGCAGGTCTCTCAAACTGTGAAATCAGAAGCTCAGACCTATGCCATTCGCTTCGTCTCTTCAAGACGAAGACAACCACACATTCGCAAAAAATTTATATAAACTGTAGCTCAAGCAAATTGGAAGGAAAGTTTTGAAAAGGGATTTGAAATTTCATGGTCAAAACAAGTTTCCAGATGAAAGTAAGTGTTGCGACTAGAATCAGGGCAATGAGAGCATCACAATGATATCAAAGTTTTGAATAATTGATGAAGGAATCTACCTATTGGAGTTGAGTTGCAGAGCTCTGAAACTGGATTTCTATGGAGAAATCCAAGGCACGATTCTTGAATGTAATTATATGGTTAGCTTCAGGGAAGATCAAGGAAGGTGAATTGATGGAAAAATTGGATTGAAAAAGGCTTGAAAGCAGATATCGAAGTAGAAGAATTTTGAGTTATGGAACAAGTTTGGCAGGGTGATTCTGGCTATCCAAGCTTGAGGAAATGAATGGGGGATGACCCTCTATTTATAGGGAATCAAATGGAATGTCCAAGCGTGTGAAATGATGAAGTTTGGAGGGAAATCATGTGAAGTTGCAAACAAGGAAAGTGTGACTTCCAATTTGATCAAAACTAATCCAAAACGCGCATTTGGTTATGCTAATCAATTCTGGAACTTCATTAAACATGTTTAGAGGCATAAACGCGTGGGAAACTTGTGATTAGAAGCCAAAACAAAGACTTCAAATTCTGACTTATGGGGAAACTTCAATTCCAAGTTACCAAGTTCAATCCAATGGCATTCTTAGCTCGAGAGGTCTTAAGGCATGATTATTGATGCTTTAGAAAGATGAGGTTACAAGCTTTGCAATGGAAAAATAATGGAATCAAATGGATGCTTGAGCTAAAAGTTGCATTGAGTCAAAGTTGGGGGAAAAGGGTTGACTTTCCATACTTTGAAATATTTCAAGTTTTTCTTCAAAAGTGACCTATAATGTTTTGCATCCAAACATGGCCTTCCTTTTGGAATTTGCTCTTTACTAAAAAATATGGCATGAAATAGACCTCTTGAATGACATTTTGAAACTTTAACCATCTAAAATATTCAAAAAATGAGAGAGTTATGGATTGTTGAAGTTGGCAAAAAATCATGAAATGACATATAATATTTTGTTTCCTTAGGGCATCTTCCATCCATTTTATCACTTTTTACATAAAAGAAGGAATAAATTTAACATACCTAAGATCATTATGGAAAAATAGTGGGCTCAAGGTGATAAAAATTGACCAAGTTATGATCCTTTGAAGTCACACATAGTTAAATGGGGGTTCATCTGAAGGACTTGTCATCTTTCTTCATCATCAAGTTTCTTCGACATGAAAACTCCTTGGAACTTTTGAAGTGATTTTTTGATAACCATTTTAAGATAATGATGTATTTGGAATCACTCCAAAATACCATAATATGAGAAAGATATGCTTCATTGAAGTTCAAAACCCTAGCTCCTAGATCAAGAAAAATGCCTTGAGGAACTTTGACAATTTTGAACAAACTTCTTGTACCAACACAAATTCTTTGTAAATATAAGTTGTTGAGGATGATAATGAGATCTCATAGAAACCACAACCACATTCATTTCTTGAGAATTGAGAGAAATATGCATTTGTGACCAATGGGAACAAAGCCTTGTCCAAGCATGACAACTTCTCCAATTAATCCCTTATACTTTTGAACCAAATTTGATAATCTTGAAATGTGGTGAACCAAAATAACCTTGCCATTCTATTTCCTCCAAAACAAATCCAATGGTGAGGTTTGAACTTCTCAAACTTTATTGACTAGGGCATGGAAATAAACTCATGAACCCATGGACCAACTTGCTGAATCTTATTGCCTTTACCTACATGAGTAACAAGCAAGACAAACCAACATTGCATTTTATTAATTAAGAGAAGACATCAAGACAAAATATATTCATGATCACAAAAGAACACAAGTCAGGGTGCTTGGTGATTCCTCAAAGAGCAAAGCTAAATATAGGGAGGGGAACCAAGAATCCTAATGTGATCTTGTTGTGATGGAATCAACATGGTATGATGAAGGGATCTTAGGGGCAAAAATTGGGGTACAACACTTACAACATAATCCGATTCCAACACTTTGCATATATCGATCATACATATATAAGATTTAGCATACAAGTGATCATAACATAATATCATGCATTTCATGTCGCATTCAGAAAGTCACAAAAGAACGAGGAGGCGTCTGGTCCCTTCTACAGAACAGAACTGCACTTAGGGGAAATAAGAATAAAATTATGTCTAGAGGAAGCGGAGCTGTATGGTGCTTAGGGAAAAGTACCATGATTTTCCCATGCAAGCATGCTAAGTGGCCTCTATTGCACACAGAAAAAACATAATCGAACCAACACAGAATTGGGGTCCCAATCACCATCTTCATCACCCTAAAACATGTACCCATAACTTCTAAACACATAAAATATCAAGGAAACATTCTATGCATCATTAGGATCAAACATGCAACAAGGATTTCTCATTCAACCCTTAATCCTAAATTTCATGTTATCCCACAAAACCCAAGTTCTAACTAAGAGTTCAAAAGCATACAAGATCATCAAAGACTACATTTACATCAATTAATCATGCATGCAACAACAAGAATCCAAACATTGACACATTGAAGGAATTATGTAACTAACCCATTCAACATGCAATTTATCCCATTCCTACCCAAGAATCTAACTAATGGAACTCACCTTGCATCAATGGAGGTTATAGTGATAGTCATGTTGTAATTGAACTTCCATCTTCGTCAAAACTCCACCTCCAATACCATCAAACCCATATCCTTATCTTTGCCCATTTTTAGCATGAATTATTCAACTTCAAACACGTTTATATCCTTCAATATTGATATTCAAGCAAAAAAATTTAAATACAAACGGAAGGGAATTTCGTGCTTTTTCCAAAAAGTCTAGATCACTTAAATCAGAGTTACGAGTAAAAAGTTATTACTTGTCTTCTGAAGGTTGTACCAAGGGTGCGAAAATGGAACATGAATATGATGAACATGAGGTCCTCCTCTTCTGTCTTGCTCTATACTCCTTCATTCCTCTCTCCAAATCTGATCTCATAAGCCAAACAAACCCTTTTATGTTATACTTTCTCCTTTAGACCCAAAATGCCCTTTAACTAAGTAGTATTTACAACTTTTCCATATAGTTCAAATCTAGCCAAATACCCGGATTCCAACTAATCCACAGTTCCTCTTAACAAAATCTTAATTGTCAATAGGTCCCATTTGGTTTTATTCTCATGCTTAGAGAAATAGGGATGTTACATTCTCCCCCTTTAAATAGAATTCGCCCTCGAATTCCTTCCGATCTCCATGAAAACAAGTTCCTCATATCTTCTTCCAACAAGAGGGTGAAATGTTCCTTACATTTCCCCTTTAGATAAACCTCACGAATCCATCTAATGTTGTTCCATCCAAAACAACACAAAATGCTAATACACTTGCGTCCTAACATTCTTGACTAGAAACCTTGTTCCTCACACAACACCTTTCTTCTAATACTTTGTCCTAACATACCTGGAAAAAATCCTTCCAAGGTCTCAGACCTTTACTTCTTTGCACTGAGTCTTTGTAGCTTCAGAATTCTTGGCAATCCATTCTGGTTAGATATTCCTCATCCTCAATGTTTGCTAACTCTTACTTGCTCTACACATGCCACTGATCTTCCACTTCTTTTCCTTTGGTTTCTCAAAGTACCACCATTCCAAGAAATTCACGTCGGGACTTTCCTCTCCAATGACGACGCTTCGAATTCACTACCATACAAGTCTATGGAGTCATTTAGTTATTTACTAAATTGTCTTGGTCTTGACTACGAATTCCCAGATGCTTAAATTGACTTTCTCCAAGACTACCTTCTTCGTACAAAAAAGCTTCTTAATTTGACCCTTCATTCAGTCTTAGCAAAAATAGTAACCACCGCAAGCCATAAGGGCGTACAATTCTGCAATTACAACCTTGATGTCCAACAACTTCACACCAAGCCTAGCCAGTGAATAGTAGACTCTCACAGTTAATCTACAACCATATCTCAATCCTTCCTACATAGTCATAAGTTCATAATACATAGCTACAATGAGTCTACGCCAAGTAAAGTCCTTACTTGTCTTCAGTATTCCAACAATCACAATACTCTGTTTAACCCTCAATACTCATAAGCTCAACCGTTAACCCATTAACATCTGACAACATATCAACCACATAGTCTCCTTAAAGCCGGTCAGCTATACCCCAAAATTTTTCCTCCCATTTCTTCAAGACATTCTCCTAGGGTTCTCAAATGCTCAAGGTTGCTCAAGAATTGACCAGGCAAATTCTCCTCCTAAGCAATGGACTTACAACTATGGTTTCATTTTTCTCAAGGAAGTTTGGGTTTCTAAGTACTCGAGTGATTTCCATGGTTTCTTATATGTCTCTAAGAATTCTCATACTAAGTCTCATGCTTTGCATCACAAGTTTGCTCAGTCAATGGCTCAGATGATTGAAAATCAACTGTATTGGATAAAAAGTCAACTATGGTCAACATGCAGTCAAAATTCAAGATTTTTGGTCAACATCAACCTTTTGAAGTCATATTAATCATTTTATCAAGGGTTAATCATGATTCATAAAGGAAAACTCTCAAATCATCAAAAGTCAAAAGTTGCCAAATTAGGGGTTCCTAAAGAGAAGTCAACTGAACTTTGACCAGACATAACTTTCACATACTTCATCAAATTTTATTTAACCAAAGTTCATTTTGAAGGAAATTCAATTCTCTACAACTTTTTCTCTCTAAGCTCAAGTCCAAAAAATGCTTCATTTGAGAGATATTGGCCAATACATTATAGGTCGTTTCAAAAGTCAATAAAAAGACACTTTTTGTCAAGACAACTTACATCAAGATAAAGTATTTAAATGAAAAATATTAAACATAGAGATTGTAGAGGACATTTGAGCTTTCCAAAAAGTCAAAGATCACCTTCAAATGATGAAATTTGATAGATTTGTGACCAATGCAAGTTGGAAAATTTTGAGTAAATGCATGAAGTTCAAATTGAGAAAACTTGATTTTTTGGGCTAATGGGGTATTGCTTTAGAGTTCAAGCGTGTCCTACACTCCATGTGCACCTCAAGACTTGTTCATACACCTCCCTTTGATTTATTATTTTTTATTTTTTATTTTTATTCATTTAAAGGTCAAAATAAAACAAAATAAGATCAAGGCTTGTTACAAGTCCAAGCCCATCATATGTTGACCTAATTCTCCATTATATATTCTCAGAAAATTCAGACAAAGGCCAAAAAATATCTTTTGTAAAATATCCTTCCAAAAAATCTCAAAAATACTCAAATTTAGGGCAACTTGCAAAACCTATTTGCAGCCGTTTTCAACACACACACACCAACCACTCCAATCGATTCCAAGAAGATCATAGGGTAAGGTTGGATCGTTTACAACGATCCAAACATCCAGAAACACTCGAGCGCGTATCATGATTCCATCATTGCATTATTTTTTCATTCTTGATTTTCATTGCATTTTAAGACAAACTAACTTTGCTAACATGTTCACGAGTTTCAGTGGTGCAGGAATAACCCAAAGAACGACCCCCATAATGGCCAAATCGTGAATCACCATAACTACACCGATTCATAATATTTTTCTCATATCTCTCAAACCCTTGAAATTTAGTCAAAAATTAATTATCTCATTGAATCTGTAGACCCTGATTTAGGGGGGTAGGGCATTCCTGGATTGCTAATATTCACTTGTTTTGCAGGAACAACAAAGAGGCTACCAGAGAAGACGACCGAAGCTAGGGCTTCGGTGCCTCTTTGATTCATGCATTGTTTTTACATTATATATATTTTGTGATTTAAAACAATGGATGTATTACCACCCCAGTGGTTAAAGCGCGCGCGATAAGGCATTTCTATGCCAAGGCGTGGGTGTGATCCCAACCTTTTGGTATTTTGTTTTTTTTCTTTCATATTTTCCTTGTTTTGTAGATTACAAAACACATTGGCTTGCAGTCCCTAACACAGGTGCGCGCCTGGCCTGGTGGTGAAAGTGTTGGTGGAAAAAGTTGAGGGTGTGGGTTCAACATCCAGCCTGGTAAAATCTTTTAAAAAACCTTATTTTCTATCATTATTTCCTTACAAACCCTAAATTCACCAAACCAAAAAAACCCTTCTTTAAATTTAATTTTTTCAAAAGATTTTCACAATCCCTAATCAAAATTAGGGTTTAGTTTTTTTTATTTAATTAATAAATTCTTTTTTATTAAAATTAACTAGGTTTTTTAGGTTAAACATTAAAACTTTTTTTATCAAAAAATCACCAAAAATCCGTTCGCTTTCCCTCTTTCCTACTTTACATTTTTGTGTGGTTTTTTATGCTCGCGTTTTTATGATTATTGTAATTGCTCAGAGTTTTTAATAGTAATTAGGATTTTATTTTCCACATTTTATTATGTATGTACCACTCCCAAAGCCATGTAATAGTCTAGGGTTTTATTTTCTGCTTTTACTTTCCGCTTATTTACCGCTTTCCTATTTTTACTGTTACTATTAGTAAGTAGGTCATGTATGGCAAGATAAAATAAAACCGTAGCAAATCCTAATTTCAAAGATAAGCATAACTGAAAATAATCACTTTGCACACGTGCACCTCTAGGGTAACATCCCTTGTTGCCTTTGGAAAAAACAGTCATGTCCCTCGAACGTGGGGACGCTTTAGCATTGTCCCTCGAAAAAAAAGATTGTAATCCCTCAATGACCCTTTCAATGTTGCCTTCAGTAAACGGTCTAGTCCCTTAACGATAAATTTCTAAAGCATCCATACTAGTTGCCTTCTATGACTGAACGATGACCCACACATGTCCCTTCACATCCAACGATAAGGCTTCCTACTAACTAATGGTAGGATATCATTATCTAAAGGAAAGGAAAATACAAGAAATACTTTGAGTAGGTAGAACGCTCGTAATCGCTTGCTCACAAACATTTAAAAACAAAACAAAACATTTCACACAAGACACTTTAAAAAATATTTTTAAAACAAACACTTTGTACACATTCTCGAGAACAGAAATGAGAATCATTACAAAGTCTTGCCTTACAACTGGCATTTCAAAATATTTTCAAAACACTCATTCACAAAGCATTTTTTCAAAGTGAGCTAAGCGATTAAGAGCCCGTAGATAACTACGGATGAAAAGGGTGCTAACACCTTCCCTTTTCATAACCTACACCCTGAACTCAAAATCTTCAAGGTCTTTACTGTTCTTTTCACCCTTTCCTTCTTGGATAAAAGAAAAGTTGGTGATAACTCTTGCTATCTGCAACATTTGTGATAAGACACAAAACAAGTCGGTTCTCCCATCGTATTATAGAACTGGCGACTATGCTGGGGACTACTAAAAAGAGGGGTTACCTTAGGGTTAGATCACTTTACTTGTTTTTTACTCATTTGCTTTGTTTGCTTTACATTTGGGGTTTGCTCGGGTTTTACTTTCTTGCAAAGATTCTACACCCAGATATGGGGGTACCCTTAGGTAAGTAGCTATAGATCATGGAAACTGTACGACATAGACCAATATGGTTGAAGTGATGACAATGTTAGTGCGACACATTGGTTGGTACTGGCATCCCTCGAGTCAGTCGGGGAGAATACTAGGCCGCCACATGGTGTCATAAGCACTAACTGACCTTTAGAACCTTAATTGACCCAACTTTTCCATTAGAAGGTAGTGAGATAACCGACTTTGGTGGCAAGTCAATTTCCATGCTTTACAAAACTTGTGATAAAAATCAGTGATATTGAGATCTCTAGAACCCGATTACTATTCTTAAGACAGGTTGAGCCAACTAAACTTCAAGAGGATACTTACCTACGGACCTCGTGCAAGCTTTAAACCTAATACTCTTGTGTGCTTTAATTGTATTTGTTATTTGTTAAAACATGGCATCATAACATCATAGTGTCATATCATGACAGTTTTACTAACCATTTCAAGGATCTAGGGGATTTATCTTTGTTCTTTGTTGCAGGGTCATGGCTTCCAATCGCAGAAATAATATCTGAATCAACTTTATAAAGGTACCTTCAAAGCTTGGGGAATTAGTCTCAAAGGTTCATGACAATTCTCAATTCACCAAGAGACATGGTCATCTACTCAGTTTGGTTACTACCAGTTTCAAAGAAGACATGATGAGTGTTCTGTTCCAGTTCTTTGATCCTAAACATCATTGTTTTACCTTCTCGGATTATCAGTTAGTGCCCACGATGGAAGATTTCTCTAAGTTACTTGGAGTGCCTATTCTTGATCAGATACCTTTCACCGGTCTAGAGCAAGTTCCAAAAACTGAAGACATTGCAGTAGCCTTACATCTGAAATGATCGGACATCGTATCTAATTGGGAAATAAGAAATGGAGTCAAAGGATTTCTTCCTAAATTTCTGATAAAGAAGGCTCATTGGTTTCTCGATGCTATGAGTTTTCATGCTTTTGAAGATATTTTGGCTTTGCTGATCTATGGTTTGGTGCTTTTCCCTAACCCAGACCAACTCATAGATGTAAATGCCATCAAAATATTTCTTACCCATGATCTGGTACCTACTTTACTTGGAGATATTCTGCATTCTCTTCATACTCGTACTATGAGAAAGCGAGGGATTCTCATGTGTTGCATACCTCTACTTTCTAAGTGGTTTATTCCACATATTCCCCGATCAGTAATGAAGAATGAACAAGTCTTGAGGTGGTCTCAAAAGGTGATGTCACTCCCTCATTCAGATACCCTTGGTGTTCTTGATCTCAAGAGGACATCACTATTATTGACCGTTGTGGGGAATTCCCTAATGTGCCACTCCTTGGCATAATGGGAGGTATCACTTACAACCCTTCCCTAGCTCTAAGTCAGTTTGGTTACCGTCAAAGGTTTATACGTGCTTGGGGCATGGTCAACAAATTGAAAACAAGACTTTGGGACACAAGAATTCCATTCCTCTAGAGCCTTACCTTAGATGGGTATGGTCTCGTGCTTAAAATCTTATGATGCCATATCCTATTTGTGATACGGTGGGAGAACTGACTTGAAGGTTTAGCGTTTGATCGCAAATGTTGAGGTTAGCAAGAGTCACCACCGACTTTTCTTTTATCCAAAAGGAAAGGTTAAAAAGCACAGGAAAGACCTTTGAGATTATTTCTTGAGTTCGGGGGGTAGATTATGAAAAGGGAATGTATTAGCACCCTTTTCATCCATGTTTTCCAATGGGCTCTTAGTTACTTTCTAGATCACTTACTTTTGTTTGAAATTGTGCTTGGTGTGTGTGATCGGTGGAAATAGGACTGACTGTTTTTTAGATGGTTTCACGAAATGTCGCGGTAAGCAAGAGTCGCCACCGTCTTTTATGTTCTCCAACATGGAAAGGACAAAAGCACAACAAAATTCCTTATTCGAGAATGTTTCTCGGTTTGGGAGGTAGATTTATAGAAAGGGAAGGTGTTAGCACCCTTTCTATCCGTGGTTATCCACGGGCTCTTAGGTACTTGCTCTTATGTTTTCAAAATACGTTTGCTTTTCAAGTGTGAGTGGGTTTGAAAAAGTTTCTTTTGGAAAACTTCTAAGTAACTCTTGTATCAGTCCTCAAGAGTGTATGAAGTGTTTTGTTTGAAAACTTTTTGAAAGTGTGGGGTGCGAAAAGTTATTTTTGTTTGTTTTTGAAAAGAGCAAGTACCCATGAGTCATCTACCTACCCTAAGGAATTAGGCTGTGTAAGAGTCCTTTAGATAGTGATATCCCACCATTGAGAGGTAGGTAGCACCATCGTTGGAGGTGTTCGGGTCAATTCGATTATCGGGACAATGTGGTCACCGAAGCAACGGTAGGACACCTTAGAAGTAACCCTAATGTCCAAGATCCTTTTTTATCCGAGGCAACCGTTTTGAGGCAACTGGATCTTTTGGACAGAAGGGCGACCTCTAAGATACCCTATACTTGATGACCACGTTTCGAAGGCAACGAGTGAGGCGTACCCTAGAAGTGGTGTGTGCATTGTGTGTTGTATTCAGTTAATGTTTGTTTTTGTAATTAGTGAGCTACGAGTTGTTTTTATTTACATACATTCTTTCATGTAAGTTTAGCAGTTAAGGGGTGCGGAAAGTAAATTGCGGAAACATAAATCCTACGCTATTACAAGGCGCGGGTCTATACATCGCCAAAATTACAAAGACCCGTTTTTTGGTAAATAAGTACGGAAATTAAATAAAGCGATAAACCTATTTAACTATTACATTCTTGAAGGCAATTACATAATAATCAAATAAAGTAAATGTGCGCGAATAAATTAATCGGGAATGTCTTAAGGGTGTTGACCCTTTTTTTTTTTTAGAAAAGAAATTGATTTTTTTTTTGTCTTTTTTTTGTAATTAAAGTGAAATTAAAACTAACTAATGACAAATTAATTAATTTAATTAAAAGAAAATATTTTTTTGTTTTATGTTTTTTATGGAATAAAATAAAAAGAAATAAAACTAAAAGTTAATTTTTCCTAATTCTAAATCTATTTTAATTATTAAGAAAAGAAATTGAAATTACCTAATTAAACTAATTCAGTTATTGTTTATTTACAAAATAAAATAATAATAATAATAATGATGTTAGTTCCTTCTTTTTTTGATTTTTTATGAAAAATATTAGTTAGTTAATTATTAATAATAAATAAATAAAATAAATCAAGTAAATAAAAAAAAAGAAAATGTCAAAACAAAATAAAAAGAAGAGTAAAACCCAAGGGGGTGTGGGCTGAAATGGAGGGTGTTGGATTGAGATTGTGGCCCATTGAACCTTCAGCTCGTTGACTTTTCCTGGTGGTCTACGCATGCACTGACTCCAGAGCACCATGGTCCTCATGCTTGGCCCTTGGATCTGCATCTGTGGACACCTGGAGCGCTCTAGGATGAGGTCTATGGTGGATGCTGGATGAGACGCTGCACACAAGCGCTTTAGAAAAAATGATAATGAAATATAGGGGGACCTGGGAATTGAACCCAGGTCCCAGAGATTACCAAACATATGCCCAGCCACTGAACCAAACGCATTTCTTTGTAAATATAATATGAACAAAAGAATATATGACACAAGTGCCCCATGTGCTGAAACGCGCGCGCGAATTCGAACGGACCACTCCCTGCTTGCCACGCCATTGTCTTCAAGCTTTTTCCTGCAAAATAGAGAACACATAGCGGGGGTTTTAAACCCCCACAAAACAAAACTATGAAAAATAGCGACTAGGCGCTCGTTGTACATAAAAAGAGCGCGAGGTGTCCATCACAATCGTCTAGTCCAGCTGATTTCAACCATGCCTGTTTGGGGTTCCAATTTTACAGCATGACAAAACCCCTAATTCTAAAGCTCTGAAAACCTAAAAATCGTTAATGGTGATTTGCGTTTTACAACCTTATAATCAAATTGAAACATACAGAAAGTTTTGTAATGGTGTCAGCAATGCATAGCAATGTTCAAAATGAATCAAGGAGGCGTAAAAATGGAATTCAGTTTCTTTTGAACAAACCGTGGGGGCGTGATGAGTGATTCCTTGAGGTTTTTGGCTTAATTCTGATTGCAAAAGGTTCCTGGTGATGTGAGGAACGGGTTTGGATCAAAAAGGAAGTTTGAATCGTGTTGCAAATAGGTTTTCAGTTTGTGATTTTTCTCTTGAAAATTTGGAAATGGCTTATGTTGTATGGGGCTCTCTAGGTCATGTATTGCATCTGGAAGGCTTGCACATGTGTTTTGTAATGTGAATCAATCAGCATAATGGACATTAAGCCTTTGCATTGAAGTTCTTGATTTTGCCATAAACTCCATTGAAACAACTTGCCTTTTGTGTCCAATTTTGAATTTCTTGCTTGGAATAGGCCTTGCACGAATTTGGAATGTGCTTCATGGTGATTCAAAGCAATTCAACACAAAATATATCCCTTAATTAATTTTCTTGATTTTCATTTAAATTTTAAAGATTTAAAATGAATTAAATCAAATAAAATTAAATAAAAATGGGAAAATTAATTTTTAATCTTGAAATAAATTGTGGGACACGTGGGAGGCATGGTCAAGCTGAAACAAGTGGAAAAAGTGGGCCCTTTTTTGTCAAAAATGAAGTTTCAAGGATAGTTGACTTTGGCCATTTCACAAAAATTTCCCAACTTCTCCAATGCATATCTTGCTCAATTTTGAAGCTATGAATATGTTCTTGGACATTTTGGAAAGGTCTTGAAGTCCTCTAACCAATGTCTTTAGTCCCATGTCATTTTGATTTACCAATCTCAAGTTATGGGCTTTGACTTAAAGTGCCTTTTTGTTGACTTTTGAAAATGACCTATAATGTTGAAATTGATAACTTTTTGTGAGAGCATTTATTGGACTTGGAATGTGAAGATGAGTTGTAGGAAATGCCTTCCCCTTCAAGATGAGCATTGGATGGGATTTTTCTGATGAACCATGAAAAAGTTATGCCTTGGTCAAGTTACAGTTGACTTTTCAACTGTCCAAAAATAGAAACTTTTGCATCTTGATGATTTTTGAGCCATTCTTATGAAATCATGATCAAGACTTGATCAAATGATGATTGTGGCTTCAAAATGAGATGTTAACCAAAAATTTTGACTTTTGACTGCCAAATGACCATTTTTCCCCTGCAGTTGACTGTGAAGCAATTAGGGTTTTTGACTGTGCAACTTGACCTTGTGAGCCTTGAAACTTGACATGTAGATGCTTGACAATGTGTATGAGCATATGGGACTTGATTGAGCCCTTGAAAACCTCAACTTCCTTGTGAGAACCAAAACCCTAATTTTGCCTGCCTTAGGAGGATGGTTGACTATGTAGCCCTTGAGTGGACTTTGAACCCTTTTGAGTGATGTTTGGCAAAATTTTGAAGATTATGGGAGGGCAAATTTTGGGGTACAACAGTTGCCCCTGTTCAATCTTCTTAGACCTGAGGATGTAGATTGGCTTGTGTTCCTTTCGTGATCCGAGGGTGGAAGATGATTGAACACTAGAGTACCCAGAAATTTGCACTCACATAGTAGAGTATCAGCAGTGTGATGGCGGGAATGGGCTTACAGATGCCATTTGGAGAGATGGTGGATAGGAGGATGAGCTTATAGATGCCATCTGGAGGTGTGACAAAACCTTGTCGGGAATGGGCTTATAGATGCCATTTGGAACTGTTGGTAAATGGATGGGCTTATAGATGCCACCTAGGTGTCGATCGCGTAAGAGATTCCTTAGAGAGAACTTGCGTACCTGAGAAAGAAAGATAATTACCTGGCCTATTACAGGTGTTGATCTTCACTCAGTCGTTCACAGACATGCCCTGGCTAGATACAGGTGTCGAATCTGGAACTTCAAAAGGTTGCTTACAGACGTGCCATGGCTGGATACAGGAATCGAATCTTCAAACTCTTCAAACGTGCCCTGGCAGGATACAGGAATCGAGTCCGGAAAATAGTCGTCAACAGATACGCCCTGGCTGGATACAAGAATCGGATCTTCAAACTCTTCAGATGTTCCCTGGCAGGATACAGGAATCGAGTCCGAAAAATAGTCGTCAACAGATACGCCCTGGCTGGATACAGGAATCAGATCTTCAAACTCTTCAGACATGCCCTGGCAGGATACAAGAATCGAGTCCGGAAAATAGTCGTCAACAGATACGACCTGGCTGGATACAGGAATCGGATCTTCAAACTCTTCAGACGTGCCCTGGCAGGATACAGGAATCGAGTCCGGAAAATAGTCGTCAACAGATACACCCTGGCAAGATACAAGAATCGGATCTTCAAACTCTTCAGACGTGCCCTGGCAGGATACAGGAATCGAGTCTGGAAAATAGTCGTCAACAGATACACCCTGGCAGGATACAGGAATCGGATCTTCAAACTCTTCAGACATGCCCTGGCAGGATACAGGAATCGAGTCCAGAAAATAGTCGTCAACAGATACACCCTGGCTGGATACAAGAATCGGATCTTCAAACTCTTCAGACGTGCCCTGGCAGGATACAGGAATCGAGTCCAGAAAATAGTCGTCAACAAATACACCCTGGCAGGATACAGGAATCGAGTCCGGAAAATAGTCGTCAACAGATACACCCTGGCAGGATACAGGAATCGGATCTTTAAACTCTTCAGACGTGCCCTGGAAGGATACAGGAATCGAGTCCGGAAAATAGTCGTCAATAGATACACCCTGGCAGGATACAGGAATCAGATCTTCAAACTCTTCAGACATGCCCTGGCAGGATACAGGCATCGAGTCCGGAAAATAGTCGTCAACAGATACACCCTGGCTGGATACAGGAATCAGATCTTCAAACTCTTCAGACGTGCCCTGGCAGGATACAGGAATCGAGTCCAGAAAATAGTCGTCAACAGATACACCCTGTCAGGATACAGGAATCGGATCTTCAAACTCTTCAGACGTGCCCTGGCAGGATACAGGAATCGAGTCCGGAAAATAGTCATCAACAGATACACCCTGGCAGGATACAGGAATCGGATCTTCAAACTCTTCAGACGTGCCCTGGCAGGATACAGGAATCGAGTCCGGAAAATAGTCGTCAACAGATACACCCTGGCAGGATACAGGAATCGGATCTTCAAACTCTTCAGACATGCCCTGGCAGGATACAAGAATCGAGTCCGGAAATAGTCGTCAACAGATACACCCTGGCAGGATACAGGAATCGAATCTTCAAACTCTTCAGACGTGCCCTGGCTGGATACAGGAATCGAGTCTGGAATTGATCGCTCACAGATATGCCCTGGCTAGATACAGGTATCGAATCTGGAATTGCGACAATTGATAGTAATTATCTTTGGATTTATCTTTTTCCTGAAAAGGTAAAACATTAGTTGTATGCAATGTCATGATGAAAAGCATGATGTCATGATGTCCTCAAGAATAGACGAGATTGTGTGATATGATGTGTATGTGCAAGCAATGTGTATGTAAGCAGGATGTATGAAATATGATGTTTATTAAGGTATTTTCGTCTAGGAAAATAAATCCTTGACGGATGCCAGGAAGTTAACTCCTGGGCTGATGTTGAGGAGTAGAGTTCCTTGTTTCCGCTGGGGATGATGGTTGCAAGCATAAACCGGTAGGAGAAGATGACTCCGTTGGTGAATAAACTTGTTGAGGAGATTACTCTGCGGGGAGATACTCTGTGGGAAGAGATACTTCGCTGAGGTTTGATGGTAACTCCGCTGGGGATACCGTTGATGAGCTTTGTTAAGGAATTTGATGAACTCCACTGGGGAATAGGAAGAGCTTCGCCGAGGACGATCTTTCCGTGGTTTTTGGCTGAGGATAACCTAGTTATAAGCTCTGGTGGAGCATAACCTTTGAATAAAGTCCGGGAAGACGCGTTCGTGCTCTGCAGGGGATAGCTTCCAGAATCTACTGGGGATAAGCTTCCTACTGGGGAGATGGTTTAACTCTCCTAGGGAGACTTTTGAGATTGCACTGGGGAAGTGGCTCCACTGGGGTGTCTGGTATTCCGCCGGGGAACAGTCTTAGAATAAGACTGCCGGGGATGCTTGTTAAGGAACATATGTATACTCCGTTGGGGAATATCGAGATCTGCTGGGGATACCCAACTTCCATAAGGCTGACTGTAGGTTAACTCTGCTTGGGGAGAGTGTTGCTGACTTGCTGGAGATATTGTGCCTTGTCAGGGCTTATGGGAGACCAACTCTGCTTGGAGAGAGTGTTGCTGAGTCTTGTCTTACTCTGTGGGGAGTGGAGGTATCCTGATCGTTCTTCAGCTGAACCTACCTTGGTACCTTGGTGGACAGAGCAACTAGATCGCTTAGACAATTCAATATTGCCCTTGTTTCTAATGTCACCTGTAATTAATCCTTTGTTTCGCATGCACATATTTATGAGTTAGCAATTAGTGTCAAATGCATATATCACAATTGAACATTGGACGTTCTTCACACGACAAAACAGAAAAAGGAAAAATAATTGGCAATTTGTCTGAAAAGTGAATTTGTATTGATTTTTGAGTTTGCCTGAAAATAAGCGTTTATGTACAAGAGGCCGACGTCCTAGTAAGAGAACGCCGCCGAACAATAGAGTTTATACAATTTGTACAAAGAAAACAAAACAACTATGTGAAAGGAATAATCCCACTGGGTTCCAACTCTGCTATCGCCTTCATGTCTTCAAGCATCTCATCACTTTGCTGCTCAGTTGAAGATGAAGTTGACTGATCGATGCCGTCTGAACCTGATAGTTGATACCGGATTCTGGATGCAAGGTGATCCAATGAGGCATAGTATTACGCTTATCCCTAACTTTTGCCTGGACCGCCCTTTCGGGTTTTCAGTCCACCAGGATACCCATTTTTGCCCAAGCCGCCTTTTCAGGTTTTCGACTTGTCGGGTGTACAGATTTTTTTCATTTCATCCCTTATTTTTTCCCGAACCCTTTTGGTTCGCCAGGAAGCCCTAATTTTTGCCTAGGTATGTCAACCTAGCAGGTCTTTTATCATGCGTAGTATCTTTTTACTATGTCTGCATTGGCGGGGTGAGGAAGGTCGTCACCGTCCATGGTGGTTAGGATCATGGCTCCTCCTGAGAAGACATGTTTAACCATAAATGGCCCTTCGTACGTGGGGGTCCATTTGCCCCTGGGATCACTTTGAGGAAGAATGATGCGCTTGATTACCAGGTCCCCAACTTGATACACTTGCGGTCTGACTTTCTTGTTAAATGCCCTGATCGTCCGTTTTTGATACGTTTGACCATGACAAATAGAATTGAGTCTCTTTTCGTCAATTAGGTTCAACTGATCAAGTCGAGTCTGGATCCAGTCATATTCGCTCAAGCCTGCATCCTTCATTATCCGGAGAGAGGGTATCTGGACTTCAATTGGCAAGACTGCTTCCATGTCGTAGACCAAGGAAAAGGGAGTTGCCCCGGTTGACGTTCTTGCTGAGGTACGGTACCCATGAAGAGCAAACGGTAACATCTCGAGCCAATCTTTATAGTTCACTGTCATCTTCTGCACAATCTTCTTGATATTATTATTCGCTGCTTCTACAGCCCCATTCATCTTCGGCCGGTAGGGGGAAGAGTTATGGTGCTGTATCTTGAATTGCTCGCAGAGCTCAGTGATCATCCTGTTGTTAAGATTGGTACCATTATCCATAATGATCCTTTCAGGTATGCCGTATCGACAAATCAGGTTATGCCGAATGAACCGTGCTACGACGTTCTTGGTTACTGTGGCATAGGAAGCTGCTTCAACCCACTTCGTAAAGTAATCAATTGCTACTAGGATGAAGCGGTGCCCATTAGATGTTGTAGGTCTGATCTCGCCGATCATATCAATGCCCCACATTGCAAAAGGCCAAGGCGCTGTCAAGACATTCAGAGGAACTGGAGGAACATGCACCTTATCTGCATAAATCTGGCACTTGTGACATGTCCGACAATGTTGGTAACAGTCGGCTTCCATTGTGGACCAGAAATATCCTGCCAGAAGGATTTTCTTTGCCATGGTGTGTCCACTGGATGCGTTCCGAAGGTACCTTCATGTAGCTCTGCCATGATTCTTTCTGCTTCAGTCTTATCCACACAACGCAGTAAGGTTGAATCATGATTTCGCTTGTATAGAATGCCATTGCTGAGGAAGAACTTCGCTGCGAACCTTCTCAGAAACTTTTTGTCGTTGACAGATGCACCCTCGGGGTATTCTTGGGCTTCTAAGTACCTCTTCACCTCATGATACCAGGGTTTCTCAGTTACCTCTTCAGCCTCAAGATCACAGCAATGTGCAGGTTCGTCCAACTTCCAGATAATGATCTGGGGAGCCTCGTTATCCCATTTGACTTTGAACATAGAAGACATCGTAGCCAACGCGTCCGCCAGCTGATTCTCCTCTCTTGGGAAGTGTTCAAAAGTTATCTCTGTGAAATGGGGGATCAATGTCAACACACATTCTTTGTAAGGGATAAGGTTTGGGTGTTTCGTATCCCACTCGCCTTTGATCTGATTGATCACGAGAGCGGAATCTCTGAAGACACTCAGAAACTTGATCCTTAGGTCAATCGCAGCTTGAAGACCCATGATGCATGCCTCATACTCCGCCATGTTGTTGGTGCAGTTGAAGCATAGCCGGGCAGTAAGTGGAGTATGAGTGCCTTGAGGGGATATGATCACGGTGCCAATACCATTACCCAAAGCATTTGAAGCTCCATCAAAGTGCATAGACCATCGGGATCCTTCCTCAGGTCCTTCATCCGGTCCAGGTACTTCACAATCAGTTACTACCATGATATCCTCGTCTGGAAATTCAAAGTTCATCGACTGGTAGTCATCCACTGCCTGGTGTGCCAAATGGTCTGCCACTACACTTCCCTTGATTGCTTTATGAGCCGTGTACTGGATGTCGTATTCTGTCAAGATCATTTGCCATCTTGCTATTCTTCCAGACAGAGCAGGCTTTTCGAATATGTACTTTATTGGATCCATCTTTGAAATCAACAGAGTAGTGTGAGTCAGCATATACTGTCTCAGCCGGCGAGCAGCCCATACCAAAGCGCGGCAAGTTTTCTCGAGCAGTGAGTATCGGGTCTCACAGTCGGTAAACTTTTTGCTAAGGTAATAAATGGCGTGCTCTTTTCGGCCAGACTCGTCATGCTGCCCCAACACACACCCCATTGAGCTGTCAGGTATAGTATTAGAGGTCTCCCTTCAACCGGTGGCATAAGAATGGGTGGTTCTTGGAGATACTCTTTGATTCTGTCGAAAGCGGCTTGACATTCATCGTTCCAACGTACTACTTGATCTTTCTTCAGCAGCTTGAAGATTGGTTCACAGGTAGCAGTTAGATGCGAGATGAATCGGGCAATGTAGTTCAGACGTCCTAGAAAGCCTCTGACTTCTTTCTCTGTCTTGGGAGCTGGCATCTCTTGTATGGCTTTAACCTTGGCAGGGTCCACTTGAATACCTTTGTCGCTTACGACAAAGCCTAGCAATTTTCCAGATCTCACCCTGAAGGTGCACTTGTTTGGGTCCAACCTCAGCTTGTACAACTTCAGACGGTCAAACAGTTTCTGTAGATGGTCAAGGTGTTCCTCCTCAGTTTGGGACCTTGCAATTATATCATCGACATATACCTCAATCTCATGATGGATCATATCATGGAACAGAGCAACCATGGCATGTTGGTAGGTTGCCCCAGCATTTTTCAACCCAAAAGGCATGACCTTGTAGCAGAAGGTGCCCCATTGAGTAACAAAGGTAGTCTTTTCCATATCTTCAGGAGCCATCTTGATCTGATTATAACCTGAAAAACCATCCATGAAGGAGAACACTTTGTGCTGAGCAGTGTTGTCAACTAGAACGTCGATATGAGGCATGGGGAAGTCATCCTTAGGGCTTGCCCTGTTCAAATCCCTGTAATCAACACACATTCGGACCTTACCATCCTTCTTTGGCACTGGAACCACGTTCGCAACCCACTGAGGGTAAGAAGTTACTGCAAGAAAACCGGCGTCAAATTGTTTCATAACCTCCGCTTTGATTTTCTCGGACATCTCTGGACGCATACGGCGGACCTTCTGTTTAATCGGAGGGCAGTCTTCCTTGGTAGGCAGGTGATGGACCACAATGTCAGTATCTAACCCAGACATGTCTTCGTAAGACCAGGCAAAGATTTCCATGTAGTCATGCAGCATCTGAATCAACCGTTGTTTCACACTGAGCTCTAGATTGGCACCAATCTTGACTTCCTTTCTGTCTGTCTCAGTACCCAGATTTACCGTTTCCACTGGCTCTTCATGTGGTTGAATCACCCTCTCTTCCTGGAGTAACAGTCTTGCAAGTTCGCTAGGCACTTCGCAATCATCTTCACCTTCGTCTTCGGCTAAGTTGATCGGATTTTCGACGTCATAACTGGCAGTAGCAGAGTCGTTACCAGTGAGATCCAGAGTGGATTGGAACCTGTATGAGTGAGTGTGTGTAAATATAGCTGTTTTGCAATATATAATAAATAAAAGGAGCGCAAGATTTGTGTTGTACCCCAAAATTTTCCCTCCCATATTCTTCAAGGTTTGCTAAGATCATGCTTCAAAATCTCCCAAAGGTTGCACAGTCCAATTGCCTCCTAAAAGCCAAAAATTAGGGTTTTGGTTCTGGCAAAGAAATTGAAGTTTCCAAGGGTCCAAACAAGTCCCACATGCCTATAAACATTGTCAAGCATCCATATGCCAAGTTTCAAGGCTCACAGCATCAAATTGCACAGTCAAAAACCCTAATTGCTTCACAGTCAACTGCAGGGGCAAAATGGTCATTTGACAGTCAAAAGTCAATTTTTTTGGTAAACATCTTATTTTGAAGCCACAAACATCATTTGATCAATTCTTGATCATGATTCTCAAAGCATGGCTCAAAAAGTCTCAAGATGCAAAAGTTTCTATTTTTGGACAGTTGAAAAAGTCAACTGCAAATTGACCAGGGCATAACTTCCACATGGTTTATCAGAAAAATTCCATCCAAAGCTAATTTTTAAGAGAATGACATTTCCTAAAACTAATCTTCACACTTCAAGTCCAAGAAATGCTCTCACAAAAAGTTATCAATTTCAACATTATAGGTCATTTTCAAAAGTCAACAAAAAGGCACTTTAAGTCAAAGACCATAACTTGAGATTGGTAAATCAAAATGACATGGGACCAAAGGAATTGGTTATAGGACTTCGAGACCTTTCCAAAATGTCCAAGAACATGATCAAAGCTTAAAAATTGAGGAAGATATGCCTTGTGGAAGTTGGGAAATTTTTGTGAATTTTGAAAAGTCAACTTTGCTTCAAATGCCTCAGAATTGCTAATGGGCCTCAATTTCTTCCATGAATCATTACCCAAAAGCTATGCACGACCCATTAAGCTAAAAGGGAGTTATTTTCTTATTTTTAATTAATTAATTGAGTTTTTAATCCTATTAATTCATTTAATTAAAATTAAATATGAGAAAAATACTAAACAAAGGTTTTGGAATCTTTTTGTGCAGCATATTCTTCTATTATGAGCTCAAGATTTCGTGTGCCTTCTCAAGAGACCAAATCTTCCAAATAGGCAAGTTTTCATGGCAAAGAGATTTGAAAAAAGATATGAAAAATCAAATATGCAAAATCATCAATGCAAAGGATTATGGGCTTGTTTTTCTTAACCTAATCATGCTCAGATACATATAGAAGAGAACCCTAATGCATAGAACACAACAAGCTGCGCTGAAGAACCAAGAACAAACTTGCATTTTTACACAAAAAAGTGGAAACTGTTTTCATACTTAGAGGATTGTTCAAGGCCTGAAACCTATCCCAACATATTGCTAGACCCTCCAGGAGTCTAATAGCATCAAGAATTATTCCAAACGCGCAAGGAATTGAAGAATATAGGCCATACGGTTTGTCATCTTTTCCAGAAATACATAACATGATTCATGCACGTTTAATCATTTTTCTTGTTTGATTTGCACTAATGAGGACTCTCTGAAGCTATTGGTACCATCCAATTGAATTATGGGCGCCTGAACCAGAATCCACCATGGACGAAAACTAGGTTTTCTGAAACTTCAAATTGGGGCTTTAGGCATAGGGCAAAATTAGACCTCGAAACCAGTATGAACAGAATCGTTGAGACATGACGAACAAAACCATACCTTCGCGCTCAATTTATGATGAACTATGCTCTAATAACTATTATTGTACATTGTAGTTAGTGGGGGTTTAAAACCCCCGCTATTTGTTTCTTATTTTTCAGGACAAACGAGGAAGAAGCCTGCGTGTCATAGCATGATTGGGACATTCAAATTTTCAGCGTGTTTTTTTTTGTTGTATATCACTAACTTTTGTTTTGTATTATATTATTCATGTGCCACTAACCTTACAAACAAACGCACTGGTTCAATTGGTGGCAGACGTGTACTACAGGCACTGGGACCTGGGTTCGATTCCCAGGTCCCCCCACTTATTCATATATTTTTTCTTAACGTGCTTCTGTGCAGCCTTCATTCAAAGGAGCATCATGCATCCCAATGCCTTTGCTTGCCACGCGCCCAGGAGATCAATCTGAAGGCCGGATAATGCAGCCCACCATACACACTCAGTCAACCACATGTACGCAAGCATAGAAAGTCAATGTGGCCAGATTTCAGTGGGCCTAATTGCTTCAACAACACCTCCATAATTGGGCCAGAAACCCCCTTTGTTTGTATTCTTCTTTCTAATTTTCTCCTTTCTTTTTTAATTCTTTTTTCAATTTGTTTTAACTATTTTAGTAAATTCACAAAAATAATTCTTTACAATATAAAAATCAGAAATCAAAAATAAAAATATGTTTATTTAATACTTATTTCATTAATATTTTTTGTAAATAAATTTAATAATCAACTTAGTAAAATTAGGTTAAAATTTTAATGTTTTATTTAAATAAACTAAAATATGTAGAAATTAGGTTTTTAGCATTTTTTTCTTTTTTATAATATAATAATTTCTTCTTATTCTTATTATTATTAATTATTAATTATTTTGTAAATAAACATGTCATTAATTAATTAGGGTAAATTAGGTTAAAAACTTAAACATTTTTCTTTAATAATTAAAAACAACTTAGAACTAGGGTTTTATTTTAATTAATTTTCTTTATTTCATAAATACCAAAAACCACAAAAAATAACTTCTTTTCTTTATTAAATAATTAATTAGCCTTTTCAATTTCAATTTAATTTCTTTAAAGGGTCCAACGCCCTCGCATATTCGTTTCTAATTTCTTATCGCGCATTTATTCTTATTTTCTTGAAAATATCATGTAATTGCTCAAGCCTTGTAATAGTAATTAAGAATTTATTTATTTTCCGCATTTTTCTTCAAAACGGGTCTTTGTTAATTTGGCGATGTATAGACCCGCGCCTTGTAATAGCGTAGGACCTTTATTTTCCGTATTTTAATTTCCGCACCTTTAAATTGCTAATCACATGAAAGAATGAATGGCCTAAATAAAATCAAAGCGTAGCTCACCAAATGCATGACAAGATAAAGCATAACTGAAAACAATACACGAATTCACACACCACTCTTAGGGTACGCCTCATTGTTGCCTTGCCCCTCAAAACGTGGTCGTCGAGTATAGGACGTTTTAGTAAGTCCTTATGTCCATGAACATGGCATAAGGGTAGCTTCTAAGGTGTCCTACTATTGCTCTGGTGACCACACTGTCCCTAAACTCGAATTGACCCGAACACCTCCAACGGTGGTGCTACCTGTCTCTCAATGGTGGGATGGCACTACCTTAAGGACATCTACACAGCCTAATTCCTTAGGGTAGGTAGACGACTCGTAGATACTTGCTCTAATTCAAAACAAATCAAAAAAAACTTCTTTTCACACCGACACTTTTCAATAAGCTTTCAAAAACAATTTTTCAAACACTCTTGAGGACTGATACAAGAGTCGATCTGAAACTTTAAACGAAACTTTTTCAAACCCACTCACACTTGAAAAGCAAACAAACATTTTGAAAACACAAATGAGCAAGTATCTAAGAGCCCGTGGATAACCACGGATAGAAAGGGTGCTAACACCTTCCCTTTCTATAAATCTACCTCCCAAACCGAGAACCATTCTCAAAAAGGAATTTTTCTGTGCTTTTGTCCTGTCCGTGTTAGAGAAAATAAAAGACGGTGGCGACTCTTGCTTCCGCGATATTTCGTGAACCAGCGTTAAACTGTCAGTTCCAGATCCACCGATCACAGAACTGGCGACTCTGCTGGGGAGATTTGTAAAAGTGAGGTATACCTTAGGATTAAGATCACTTGTGTTTTCAATTGTCTGAATTGCTTGCTTTATCATTGTGGGTACTGTCTTGGGAGTTCTATAGATCCTAACCCGGATCTGGGGATACCTTCTTAGAAAGTAGCAACAAGGCTGTGAGGGAATTGTGCGGGGTATACCGACATGGTTGAAGCAATCTGCTACGTTGATGTGGCACTTTGGTGTGTACCGGTAACCCTTGAGTTCAGTCAAGGAGAGTACGGGGCCTCTGTGTGGTGTCGTGAAGCATCAACTGACCTTAGGAACCTTAATTGAACTATCTTGGCCTCTTTAGGGTAGTGAGATAACTGACTTTGGTGCAGTCCGAGGTTGGTTGATATTCGATACTACACTCAATTGAGGGTTATTTTCTTGGAATATTTTGGTCGCCATTTCAGTGGCCAAATCGAAACGATGAACAATGAAAGCAATCCAATGATATTGGGACCCTTAGAACCCGGTTACTTCTGATAGGACAGGTTGAGCCCACCAACTTCAAAAGGGTAATACCCAGACCCCATGCTGGCCTAAACTCTAAGGGCTGTGGTGTGACTTGTGTGCCTTATCATGTTTTCCTTTGTAAATATTTGTGGTGTGTTTAATCATAGCATCATAACATCATACAGCATCATATGCATTGACTAACCATTTCAGGGGTTCGAATCTTCATCTTTGTTCTTGTTTTGTAGGACATGGAAACTGTTCGCAGAAAGACAATTCAGATCAGCCTTGTAAGGATCCCTCCTCAGCTTAAGGAACTTATATCCAGGATTCCCGAGAGCTCTTCATTCAGTGAGAGACATGGAAGACTCATCAGCTTGGTCAACACCAACATTGAGGAAGATATGATAAAGGTCTTGTTCCAGTTCTTTGACCCTCTGCACCATTGCTTCACTTTCCTGGATTATCAACTGGTGCCTACATTGGAAGAGTTCTCCCGACTTCTGAAGATCCCTATCCTTGATCAACTACCCTACAACGGTACGGAAAAGGAACCCAAGCTTGAAGAGATTGCTAAAGCCTTACACCTACAACCCTCTGACCTCAAGGGACACTGGGAAGTTAGAAGTGGTATCAAAGGGTTCTTAGCCAGGTTTCTGTTTGAGAAGGCCCGAGAATGATGGAACTCCCTTGACCTACAAGCTTTTGAAGAAGTTGTAGCCCTCCTTGTCTATGGTTTGGTGTTGTTCCCTAATCCAGACCAGCTTATAGATATCAGTGTTGTCCAGATCTTCATGTCCAGGAATCCTATACCTACGTTGCTTGGGGACATCCTTCACTCATGTTACACTCGAACCATGAGAAAAAAAGGTGTTCTTATATGCTGTACTCCTCTCCTGGGAAGGTGGTTTATTTCGCACCTTCCACAATCAGTTTTGAAGAACGAGCGGGGTTTGAGATGGTCACAGCGATTGATGACTCTTACACATGTTGATATACATTGGTGCTCTCGGTCCAGAGAGGATGTCACTATCATTGATCGTTGCGGGGAGTACCCAAATGTTCCTTTACTTGGAATCAGAGGAGGTATTACTTACAACCCATGCCTAGCTTGGAGACAGTTTGGTTATGCTCGGAGGGACGACCCTCATGACATGTTAATTCCTGACATAGTTTTTGACTTCGATAACGATGCACAAGGACTTCGCCAGAGATTTATCAGAGCTTGGAGGATGCCAAGTAGGATAGACAGCAAGAACCTGGGGCACAGGAATTCCATCCCGTTGGAGCCTTATCTCAAGTGGGTACGAGCCCGCTCCCAGAAGTTAGTAATGCCTTATCCTCATGTTCTCCCTGTGATAAAGAGCCAGTCGTGGAAGGAGAGGTGTCCTACACCATTCAACATCCTGACATGCCTACATCTTGGGAAGAAATGCAGAAGAGCTGGATCCAGCTTAAGGAAGAACGGAATTCTCTTGAGACCAGTCTACATGCCAGTGAGAAGAAGGTCTTGGAGCTCACTCGTCTATTGCATGAGGAGAGGAATCTCAACACCTACATTGCTCCGAAGAGGATGCGTAGTGTCTTTTGGGATTGATTTGCTTTGTAATGTGTTCCCATGAGGCTTTGATGTACCAAACAATTATTTCCTTAATGATAACGTGTGTTCCTTTTTTGTCTACAACAAATTTGAACTTTCGAACCCTTGAATGCATTGCATAAACACATATCATGCATCATGTGCATAGCAGGTACTCTTCTTTTCAGGTTGCTTACTGTTCTTCGCTGTTTATTTCAGCATCATGAACCCTGAATCATCTACCGAGCTGTCTATCAAGGCCCTTCAGGCGCAGAATGCACAATTTCAAGAGCTGATCATGGGTTTGGCTCAAGGTCAAGAAGAGCTGAAGGCTTTGCTCCTGAAGAAGGAGAAGAAGAAGAAGAAGAGAATTGTCCTATTCAACACGGGCCGGAGACTTGGTAACACACTGCAGAACGAGGAAGCTGGTTCTTCTGTAGGCAAAGACAGTCCTAGGGGGGAAGGGTTCAAAGTCCGGTAGTCTCTGACAACGAGACTGATTTTAATGAGGAACAGTATCCTCCGGCTGAAGACAGATACAAGCAGTTGGAAGACCGTCTGAACGCCATGGAAATTCAACAAGTGCCTGGTTTGGATTTCAGAGACTTGGGTTTATCTTCTGGTGTGATCATCCCGCACAAGTTTAAAGCACCATCTTTCACCAAGTATGATGGGGCGTCCTGCCCTAAGCTACACCTCAGATCGTATGTGCGGAAGATTCAGCCGTATACAGTGGACAAGAACTTGTGGATCCACTTCTTCCAGGAGAGTCTTTCAGGGACTCATCTCGAATGGTTCTATCAGCTGGATGGAACCAAGGTTTTTAACTGGGAGGAGTTGGCTATTGCTTTTTACAAGCAGTATCAATATAATTCCGACCTTGCTCCTACACGTACCCAACTCCAGGGTATGTCGCTAGGATCAGGCGAAGGTTTTAAAGAGTATGCGCAGAAGTGGAGGGATCTGGATGGCAGGGTGCAGCCTCCGTTAACAGACCGTGAGCTAGTGGATATGTTCTTGGGGACCCTATCTGGGCCGTTCTTTAATCATCTTATTGGCAATTCATCTGCAGGGTTCACTGACCTCATTCTGACTGGGGAAAGGATAGAGGCTGGCATGAAGTCCGGTAAAATTCAGAAAGGTGCGTCTTCAAGTGCTGAGAAGAAACCTTTTAAAAAGGAGGCCAGTGCTGTGTATGGGCCTAGGAGGCAAGATAAACCAGAACGCCGCCAAACTGTCAACGCGGTGGTGATTTCTAAGCCTGTTGCCGCTCCTCGGCAAGCTAATCAACCAAGGGGTGAAAGACCCAGAAGAGAATTTACCCGGCTGAGTATGACCTTGTCACAAATCCTGCCGCAACTGCTATCGACCAACTTGGTAACCGTCAGGGAGGCCCCGAAGGTTGTGAATACTGCCTCTCCTAAGTATAATCCAAATGCCCGCTGTGCTTATCACTCCGATAGCCCGGGGCATTCTACTGATGATTGCTGGGCCCTGAGGAATAAGGTTCAAGACCTTATTGGTGCGAAGGAAGTACAGTTTGAGGCACCTGAGAAGCCCAATGTGGTGACAGCTCCCCTGCCTACTCATGGATTAAATGCTATCAGGGATGATAACGAAGTGGAAGAATCTGAGTTCAACAGCTGGATTTATCCGACGGCCGACAGTGGACCTAGCAATTGGACTACAAAGGACAACCTACCTATTACATTTGTTACGCAGTAATGAATTCCTTTGTTTTTTTTATTTGTAATAAACAATGAATTAAAACTCTATGGCCCGGTGTCTTACCCGGGGCACCGTTGGCTTCATTTGTGAGGGCTTATTAACTGTCATTTACATATATCATGAATAAAGATCTTGGACGTTTTTTCGCATTTCAAATCTTGTGCTCCCTTTTTTTCTTTCTTTCTTTCTTTATATTATAAAACAGCTGTATTTACACACACTCACTACACAGGTTTCAATCCACTCTGGATCTCACTGGTAATGACTCTGCTACTGCCAGTTATGACTTCGAAAATCTGATCAACTTAGCCGAAGACGAAGGTGAAGATGATTGCGAAGTGCCTGGCGAGCTTGCAAGACTGTTACTCCAGGAAGAGATGGCCATTCAGCCACATGAAGAGCCAGTGGAAACGGTAAATCTGGGTACTGAGGCAGACAGAAAGGAAGTCAAGATTGGTGCCAATCTGGAGCTCAGCATAAAACAACGGTTGACTCAGATGTTACATGATTATGTGGAAATCTTCACCTGGTCCTACGAAGACATGCCTGGGTTGGATACCGACATTGTGGTCCATCATTTGCCTACCAAGGAAGACTACCCTCCGGTTAAGCAGAAGGTCCGCCGTATGCGTCCAGAGATGTCTGAGAAGATCAAAGCTGAGGTTATGAAGCAATTTGATGCCGGGTTTCTTGTAGTGACTTCTTACCCTCAGTGGGTTGCCAATGTGGTGCCGGTACCAAAGAAGGATGGTAAGGTCAGAATGTGTGTTGATTACAGGGATCTGAACAGGGCCAGCCCCAAGGATGACTTCCCCTTACCTCACATTGATGTTCTGGTTGATAATACTGCTCAGCATAAGGTGTTCTCTTTCATGGATGGTTTTTCAGGGTATAATCAGATCAAGATGGCTCCTGAAGATATGGAAAAGACTACCTTTGTTACTCAGTGGGGCACCTTCTGCTACAAGGTCATGCCATTCAGGTTGAAAAATGCTAGGGCAACCTACCAACGTGCCATGGTTGCTTTATTTCATGACATGATCCATCATGAGATTGAAGTGTATGTTGACGATATGATTGCAAGGTCCCAAACTGAGGAGGAACACCTTGACCATCTGCAGAAGTTGTTTGACCGTCTGAAACTGTACAAGCTGAGATTGAACCCGAACAAGTGCACCTTCGGGGTAAGATCTGGAAAGTTGCTAGGCTTCGTTGTAAGTGATAAGGGTATTCAAGTGGAACCTACCAAGGTTAAAGCCATTCAAGAGATGCCAGTTCCTAAGACAGAGAAAGAAGTCAGAGGCTTTCTAGGACGCTTGAATTACATTGCCCGGTTCATCTCGCATCTAACCGCTACCTGTGAGCCAATCTTCAAGCTGCTGAAGAAAGATCAGGTAGTACGTTGGAATGATGAATGTCAGACCGCTTTTGACAAAATCAAAGAGTATCTCCAAGAACCACCCATCCTTATGCCACCGGTTGAAGGGAGACCTCTGATACTATACCTGACAGTACTTGACAACTCAATGGGGTGTGTGATGGGGAAGCATGATGAGTCTGGCCGAAAAGAGCATGCCATTTATTACCTTAGAAAAAAGTTTACCGACTGTGAGACCCGATACTCACTGCTCGAGAAAACTTGCTGCGCTTTGGTATGGGCTGCTCTCCGGCTGAGACAGTATATGCTGACTCACACCACCTTGTTGATTTCAAAGATGGATCCGATAAAGTACATATTCGAAAAGCCTGCTCTGTCTGGGAGAATAGCAAGATGGCAAATGATCTTGACAGAATACGACATCCAGTACACAACTCAGAAAGCCATCAAAGGAAGTGTATTGGCAGACCATTTGGCACATCAGGCAGTAGATGACTATCAGTCAATGAACTTTGAATTTCCAGACGAGAGCATCATGATAGTGACTGATTGTGAAGTACCTGGACCGGATGAAGAACCTGAGGAAGGATCCCGATGGTCTATGCACTTTGACGGAGCCTCCAACTCTTTGGGTAACGGTATTGGCGCTGTGATCATATCCCCTCAAGGCACTCATACTCCACTCACTGCCCGGCTACGTTTCAACTGCACCAACAACATGGCGGAGTATGAGGCATGCATCATGGGTCTTCAAGCTGCGATTGACTTAAGGATCACGTTTTTGAGTGTCTTCGGAGATTCTGCTCTCGTGATCAATCAGATCAAAGGCGAGTGGGATATGAAACATCCGAATCTTATTCCTTACAAAGAGTGTGTGTTGACATTGATCCCCTATTTCACAGAGATAACTTTTGAACACTTCCCGAGAGAGGAGAATCAGTTGGCGGACGCGCTAGCTACGATGTCTTCTATGTTCAAAGTCAAATGGGACAATGAGGCTCCCCGGGTCATTATCTGGAAACTGGACGAACCGGCATACTGTTGTGATCTCGAGGTTGAGGTAGTGACTGAAAAACCTTGGTACCATGAGGTGAAGAGATACTTGGAAGCTCAGGAGTACCCTGAAGGTGCATCTGTCAATGATAAAAAGTTTCTGAGAAGGTTCGCAGCAAAATTCTTCCTCAGCAACGGCATTCTGTACAAGCGAAACCATGATTCGACCTTACTGCGTTGTGTGGATAAAACTGAAGCAGAAAGGATCATGGCGGAGCTACACGAAGGTACCTTCGGAACACATTCCAATGGACATACCATGGCCAAGAAAATCCTTCGGGCAGGATATTTCTGGTCCACAATGGAAGCCGACTGTTACAAACATTCTCGGACATGTCATAAATGCCAGATCTATGCAGACAAGGTGCATGTTCCTCCAGTTCCTATGAATGTCTTGACAGCACCTTGGCTGTTTGCAATGTGGGGCATAGATATGATCGGCGAGATTAAACCTACGACATCCAATGGGCATCGCTTCATCCTGGTAGCGATCGATTACTTCATAAAGTGGGTCGAAACAGCTTCTTACGCTACAGTAACCAAGAATGTCGTGGCACGGTTCATTCGGCATAATCTGATCTGTCAATACGGCATCCTTGAAAGGATCATTTCAGACAACGGTACGAATCTCAACAACAAGATGATCACTGAGCTCTACGAGCAATTCAAGATACATCACCACAACTCTTCTCCCTACCGGCCAAAGATGAATGAGGCTGTAGAAGCAGCGAATAAGAATATCAAGAGGACTGTGCAGAAGATGACAGTGACCTATAAAGATTGGCACGAGATGTTACCTTTTTCTCTACATGGGTACCGTACCTCAGCAAGGACGTCAACTGGGGCAACTCCCTTCTCCTTGGTCTACGGTATGGAGGCAGTCTTACCGATCAAAGTGCAAATACCCTCTCTCCGGATAATGAAGGATGCAGATCTGAGCGAAGATGATTGGATCCAGACACGACTTGATCAGTTAAACCTAATTGACGAAAAGAGACTTACTGCTATATGTCATGGTCAGACGTACCAAAAATGGATGATCAGGGCATTTAACAAGAAAGTCAGACCACAAGAATATCAAGTTGGGGATCTGGTAATCAAACGCATCATCCTTCCTCAGAGTGATCCAAGGGGCAAATGGACCCCTACCTACGAAGGGCCATTTGTGGTTAAACATGTGTTCTCAAGAGGAGCCATGATTCTAACCACCATGGATGGTGACGACCTTCCTCACCCCGCCAATGCAGACATAGTAAAAAGATACTACGCATGATAAAAGACCCGCTAGGTTGACATACCTAGGCAAAAATTAGGGCTTCCCGGCGAACCAAAAGGGTTCGGGCAAAATGAGGGATGAAATGAAAAAAATCTGTACACCCGGCAAGTCGAAAACCTGAAAAGGCGGCTTGGGCAAAAATGGGTATCCCGGTGGACCGAAAACCCAAAAGGGCGGTCCAGGCAAAAGTTAGGGATAAAGCGTAATACTATGTCTCATTGGATCACTTGGCATCTGGAATCCGGTATCAGACATCAAGTTCAAACGGTATCGATCAATCAGCTTCATCGTCAACTGAGCAGCAAAGTGATGAGACGCTCGAAGATATAAAGGCGATAGCAGAGTCGGAACCCAGTGGGATTATTCTTTTCACATAGCTGTTTTGTTTTTCCCTTGTACAAAATTGTATAAACTCTTTTGCTCTGCGGCGTTCTCTTACTAGGACGTCAGCCTCTTGTACATAAAACGCCTATTTACAGGCAAATTCAAAAAATCAATATAAACTCACTTTTCAGACAAATTGCCAATTGTTTTTCCTTTTTCTGTTTTGTTTTGTGAAGAACGTCCAAGGTTCAATTTGTGATATATGCATTTGACAATAATTGCTAACTCATAAATATTTGCATACGAAACAAAGGATTAATTACAGGTAATATTAGAAACAGGGGCAATAATGAGTTGTCTAAGCGATCTAATTGTTCTGTCCACCAAGGTACCAAGGTAGGTTCGGCTGAAGAACATAACCAGTATATCTTAACTCCCCAGAGAGTGAGCCAACAAGTCAATACACTCTCCCCAAGCAAAGATATACTATCATCCTTAAAGAAGTTGGGTATCCCCTACAGATCTCAACATTCCCCCAGGAGAGTCCAATCCAGATTTCCCCAGGAAAATTTGAATCAATCTCCCCAGCAGGAAGCTTATCCCCAGTAGATTCTGGAAGCTTACCCACTGCAGAGCACGAACGCGTCTCCCGGCTTTATTCAAAGGTTATTTCCCTACCAGGATATAACTGGGTTATCCTCAGCCAAAAGCCACGGAAAGATCGTCCTCGGAGAAGTCTTCTTATCCCCAGCGGAGTCTATTAAAACTTCCAACATAACAACGGTATCCCCAGCGAGGTTATCATCAACATCTCAACAGAGTACCTCTCTTCCCATAGAGTATTGCTCCCCAGCAAGGTTGCTAGGGTAATTTTCTCCCCGTAGAGTAATCCATTCGCCAAGTCTATTCCCCAACGGAGTCATCTTCTCCTACCGGTATTCTTGCCACTATCATCCCCAGCGGAAACAACAAAGCACTATTCTTCAACATCAGCCCAGGATTTAACTTCCCGGCATCCGTCAAGGATTTATTTTCCTAAGACGAAAACATACATTCATAAACATCGCATTTCCATACATTATAGCATGCATATACGCATCATGAACATATAATCTCATCACGCATGTCAGACGTCATGACATCGCATACAACTAACGTTTTGTCTTTTCAGGATAAAGGTTAATACCAAGATGATTACCATCAACGGTCACAACTAAAGATCCGATTCCTGTATCTCTCCAGGGTGTATCTGTTGACGATCGATTCCAGACCCGATTCCTGTATCTTGCCAGGGTGCGTCTGAAGAGTTCGAGGATCCGATTCCTGTATCTTGCCAGGGTGTATCTGTTGACGACTAGCATTACCAGACCCGATTCCTGTATCTTGCCAGGGTGCGTCTGAAGAGTTTGAGGATCCGATTCCTGTATCTTGCCAGGGTGTATCTGTTGACGACTAGCATTACCAGACCCGATTCCTGTATCTTGCCAGGGTGCGTATGAAGAGTTCGAGGATCTGATTCCTGTATCTTGCCAGGGTGTATCTGTTGACGACTAACATTACCAGATCCGATTCCTGTATCTTGCCAGGGTACGTCTGAAGAGTTTGAGGATCCGATGCCTGTATCTTGCCAGGGTGTATCTGTTGACGACTAGCATTACCGGACCCGATTCCTGTATCTTGCCAGGGTGCGTCTGAAGAGTTTGAGGATCCGATTCCTGTATCTTGCCAGGGTGTATCTGTTGACGACTAGCATTACCAGACCCGATTCCTGTATCTTGCCATGGTGCGTCTGAAGAGTTTGAGGATCCGATGCCTGTATCTTGCCAGGGTGTATCTGTTGACGACTAGCATTACCAGACCCGATTCCTGTATCTTGCCAGGGTGCGTCTGAAGAGTTTGAGGATCCGATTCCTGTATCTTGCCAGGGTGTATCTGTTGACGACTAGCATTACCAGACCCGATTCCTGTATCTTGCCAGGGTGCATCTGAAGAGTTTGAGGATCCGATGCCTGTATCTTGCCAGGGTGTATCTGTTGACGACTAGCATTACCAGACCCGATTCCTGTATCTTGCCAGGGTGCGTCTGAAGAGTTCGAGGATCTGATTCCTGTATCTTGCCAGGGTGTATCTGTTGACGACTAGCATTACCAGACCCGATTCTTGTATCTTGCCAGGGTGCATCTGAAGAGTTCGAGGATCCGATTCCTGTATCTTGCCAGGGTGTATCTGTTGAAGACTAACATTACCAGACCCGATTCCTGTATCTTGCCAGGGTGCGTCTGAAGAGTTCGAAGATCCAATTCCTGTATCTTGCCAGGGTGCATCTGTTGACGACTGTATTCTCCGGACTCGATTCCTATTTCTCGCCAGGGCACGTCTGAAGAGTTTAAAGATTTGATTCCTGTAACCAGCCAGGGCGCATCTACACAAAGAGTTTGAAGACCAATTCCTGTAACAGGCCAGGTAATCATTCTCTTTTTCAGGTAAGCAAGTTCTCGCTAAAGAATATCTTACGCGATCAACAACCTCTCAACATGGCGTCTATAAGCCCATATTTCTATCCATCAATCTCCAAATGGCATCTGTAAGCCCATTCTCGTCATCACACTGCCGACACACTCTATGTGAGAGCAAATTTCTGGGCACTCTAGTGTTCAATCATCTTCCACCTTCGGATTACGAAAGGCGCGACAACCAATCTACATCCTCAGGTCTAAGAAGATTGAACAGGGGCAACTGTTGTACCCCAAAATTTGCCCTCCCATATTCTTCAAGGTTTGCTAAGATCATGCTTCAAAATCTCCCAAAGGTTGCACAGTCCAATTGCCTCCTAACAACCAAAAATTAGGGTTTTGGTTCTGGCAAAGAAATTGAAGTTTCCAAGGGTCCAAACAAGTCCCACATGCCTATAAACATTGTCAAGCATCCATATGCCAAGTTTCAAGACTCACAACATCAAATTGCACAGTCAAAAACCCTAATTGCTTTACAATCAACTACAGGGGCAAAATGGTCATTTGACAGTCAAAAGTCAAATTTTTTTGCCAACATCTTATTTTGAAGCCACAAACATCATTTGATCAATTCTTGATCATGATTCTCAAAGCATGGCTCAAAAAGTCTCAAGATGCAAAAGTTTCTATTTTTGGACAGTTGAAAAAGTCAACTGCAAATTGACTAGGGCATAACTTCCACATGGTTTATCAGAAAAATTCCATCCAAAGCTCATTTTGAAGAGAATGACATTTCCTACAACTCATCTTCACACTTCAAGTCCAAGAAATGCTCTCACAAAAAGTTATCAATTTCAACATTATAGGTCATTTGGAGGGAATGGACTTATAGATGCCATTTGGAAAGATGGTGTGTTGTACCCCAAAATTTGCCCTCCCATATTCTTCAAGATTTGCCAAGATCAAGGTTCAAAATCTCTCAAGGGTTGCATAGTCCAATTGCCTCCTAACACAGTCAAAATTAGGGTTTTGGTTCTTGCAAAGAAATTGAGGTTTCCAAGGGTCCAATCAAGTCCCATATGCCTATATACATTGCCAAGCATCCATATGTCAAGTTTCAAGACTCACAACATCAAATTGCACAGTCAAAAACCCTAATTGCACCACAGTCAACTACAGGGGCAAAATGGTCATTTGACAATCAAAAGTCAAAATTTTTGGGCAACATCTTATTTTGAAGCCATAAACATCATTTGATCAATTCTTGATCATGATTCTCAAAGCATGGCTCAAAAAGTCTCAAGATGCAAAAGTTTCTATTTTTGGACAGCTGAAAAAGTCAACTGCAAATTGACCAAGGCATAACTTCCTCATGGTTTATCAGAAAAATCCCATCCAATGCTCATTTTGAAGGGGATGACATTTCCTACAACTCATCTTCACACTTCAAGTCCAAGAAATGCTCTCACAAAAAGTTATCAATTTCAACATTATAGGTCATTTTCAAAAGTCAACAAAAAGGCACTTTAAGTCAAGACCATAACTTGAGATTGGTAAATCAAAATGACATGGGACCAAAGGCATTGGTTATAGGACTTCAAGAAATTTCCAAAATGTCCAAGAACATGATCAAATCTTAAAAATTGAGCAAGATATGCCTTGTGGAAGTTGAGAAATTTTTGGGAATTTTGAAAAGTCAACTTTGCTTCAAATGCCTCAAAATTGCTAATGGGCCTCAATTTCTTCCATGAATCATTACCCAAAAACTATGCACGACCCATTAATCTAAAAGGGAGTTATTTTATTATTTTTAATTAATTAATTGAGTTTTTAATCCTATTAATTCATTTAATTAAAATTAAATATGAGAAAAATACTAAACAAAGGTTTTGGAATCTTTTTATACAGCATATTCTTCTATTATGAGCTCAAGATTTCGTGTGCCTTCTCAAGAGACCAAATCTTCCAAATAGGCAAGTTTTCATGGCAAAGAGATTTGAAAAAAGATATGAAAAATCAAATATGCAAAATCATCAATGCAAAGGATTATGGGCTTGTTTTTCTTAACCTAATCATGCTCAGATACATATAGAAGAGAACCCTAATGCATAGAACACAACAAGCTGCGCTGAAGAACCAAGAACAAACTTGCATTTTTACACAAAAAAGTGGAAACTATTTTCATACTTAGAGGATTGTTCAAGGCCTGAAACCTATCCCAACACATTGCTAGACCCTCCAGGAGTCTAATAGCATCAAGAATTATTCCAAACGCGCAAGGAATTGAAGAATATAGGCCATACGATTTGTCATCTTTTCCAGAAATACATAACATGATTCATGCACGTTTAATCATTTTTCTTGTTTGATTTGCACTACTGAGGACTCTCTGAAGCTATTGGTACCATCCAATTTAATTATGGGCGCCTGAACCAGAATCCACCATGGACGAAAACTAGGTTTTCTGAAACTTCAAATTGGGGCTTTAGGCATAGGGCAAAATTAGACCTCGAAACCAGTATGAACAGAATCGTTGAGACATGACGAACAAAACCATACCTTCGCGCTCAATTTATGATGAACTATGCTCTAATCGCTATTATTGTACATTGTAGTTAGTGGGGGTTTAAAACCCCCGCTATTTGTTTCTTATTTTTCAGGACAAACGAGGAAGAAGCCTGCGTGTCATAGCATGATTGGGACATTCAAATTTTCAGCGCGTTTTTTTTGTTGTATATCACTAACTTTTGTTTTGTATTATATTATTCATGTGCCACTAACCTTACAAACAAACGCACTGGTTCAATTGGTGGCAGACGTGTACTACAGGCACTGGGACCTGGGTTCAATTCCCAGGTCCCCCCACTTATTCATATATTTTTTCTTAACGTGCTTCTGTGCAGCCTTCATTCAAAGGAGCATCATGCATCCCAATGCCTTTGCTTGCCACGCGCCCAGGAGATCAATCTGAAGGCCGGATAATGCAGCCCACCATACACACTCAGTCAACCACATGTACGCAAGCATAGAAAGTCAATGTGGCCAGATTTCAGTGGGCCTAATTGCTTCAACAACACCTCCATAATTGGGCCAGAAACCCCCTTTGTTTGTATTCTTCTTTCTAATTTTCTCCTTTCTTTTTTAATTCTTTTTTCAATTTGTTTTAACTATTTTAGTAAATTCACAAAAATAATTCTTTACAATATAAAAATCAGAAATCAAAAATAAAAATATGTTTATTTAATACTTATTTCATTAATATTTTTTGTAAATAAATTTAATAATCAACTTAGTAAAATTAGGTTAAAATTTTAATGTTTTTCTTAAATAAACTAAAATATGTAGAAATTAGTTTTTAGCATTTTTTTTCTTTTTTCTAATATAATAATTTCTTCTTATTCTTATTATTATTAATTATTAATTATTTTGTAAATAAACATGTCATTAATTAATTAGGGTAAATTAGGTTAAAAACTTAAACATTTTTCTTTAATAATTAAAAACAACTTAGAACTAGGGTTTTATTTTAATTAATTTTCTTTATTTCATAAATACCAAAAACCACAAAAAATAACTTCTTTTCTTTATTAAATAATTAATTAGCCTTTTCAATTTCAATTTAATTTCTTTAAAGGGTCCAACGCCCTCGCATATTCGTTTCTAATTTCTTATCGCGCATTTATTCTTATTTTCTTGAAAATATCATGTAATTGCTCAAGCCTTGTAATAGTAATTAGGAATTTATTTATTTTCCGCATTTTTCTTCAAAACGGGTCTTTGTTAATTTGGCGATGTATAGACCCGCGCCTTGTAGTAGCGTAGGACCTTTATTTTCCGTATTTTAATTTCCGCACCTTTAAATTGCTAATCACATGAAAGAATGAATGGCCTAAATAAAATTAAAGCGTAGCTCACCAAATGCATGACAAGATAAAGCATAACTGAAAACAATACACGAATTCACACACCACTCTTAGGGTACGCCTCATTGTTGCCTTGCCCCTCGAAACGTGGTCGTCGAGTATAGGACGTTTTAGTAAGTCCTTATGTACATGAACATGGCATAAGGGTAGCTTCTAAGGTGTCCTACTATTGCTCTGGTGACCACACTGTCCCTAAACTCGAATTGACCCGAACACCTCCAACGGTGGTGCTACCTATCTCTCAATGGTGGGATGGCACTACCTTAAGGACATCTACACAGCCTAATTCCTTAGGGTAGGTAGACGACTCGTAGATACTTGCTCTAATTCAAAACAAATCAAAAAAAACTTCTTTTCACACCGACACTTTTCAAAAAGCTTTCAAAAACAATTTTTCAAACACTCTTGAGGACTGATACAAGAGTCGATCTGAAACTTTAAATGAAACTTTTTCAAACCCACTCATACTTGAAAAGCAAACAAACATTTTGAAAACACAAATGAGCAAGTATCTAAGAGCCCGTGGATAACCACGGATAGAAAGAGTGCTAACACCTTCCCTTTCTATAAATCTACCTCCCGAACCGAGAACCATTCTCAAAAAGGAATTTTTCTGTGCTTTTGTCCTGTCCGTGTTGGAGAAAATAAAAGACGGTGGCGACTCTTGCTTCCGCGACATTTCGCGAACCAGCGTTAAACAGTCAGTTCCAGATCCACCGATCACAATTTGAAATGTGAAAAACGTCCAATGCTTTTATTCATGATATATGAAAGTGACAAACAAAAGCCCTCACAAATAACCACGGTGCCCCGGGTAAGACACCGGGCCAATAGAGTTTAGTAATATTGTTTGTTACAACTTTAAAACAAAAGAGTTCATTACTGCGTGACAAAAGTAAAAGGTGTAAAGTCTTTTGCAGTCCAGTTGCTAGGTCCACCGTTGGTCGTTGGGTAGATCCAGCTGTCGAATTCAGATTCGTCTGCTTCGTCCTCAATAGCATTCACTCCCGGGTTGGTGATGAACACAGGAGGTCTTCCAATCCTTGCCTTGCGCACATCCTTCTGAGCTTCTGCAGTGAAACCCAAGCCAAATTTGTCAGTCTTTGGAGTGAAATCAGGAATTCTGCCCCAGTTTGCATACGCACCCTTCTCGATCACAACCCGGGCGTCCTTTAAGGAGGCCATCTTCAAAGGAGAACCCTCTTCAGTCACTGTTTCTGCTGCTGCCAATGTTTGTGGCACCTCTTCAAAATGTTGAAAGGGGGTTTCAATGAACTCCCCATCCATTTCCATGTACCTGAAGGAGTTGAGGTGGCTGACCATGTATTCCTCTTCCCCTTGCACTGTTATGATCTTCCCCCTGACCGGGTATTTGAGCTTCTGATGTAAAGTTGAAGTCACGGCCCCTGCCTTGTGGATCCAAGGACGACCCAGCAGGCAAGAGTAGGACGGTCGGATATCCATCACATAGAACTTTGAATCAAAGACTTGTGAACCAACCCTGATTGGGATGTCAACTTCACCATGTACCATCCTTTTGGACCCGTCAAAGGCCCGGACAACGATGTTACTTGGTTTGAGCTCTAAACCCTCACAGTCCAGCCTGTCTAGAGCTTTCTTGGGTAGTACGTTCAGTGAAGAACCAGTGTCAACCGACACGTGAGCAAGAGTAGTGCCCCTGCATTCAATGGAGACATACAGGGCATCATTATGGTTCTTCCCCTTGGCCGTCAGATCAGCATCAGAGAAACCCAGACCATTATCAGCGGTTAAATTGGCCACACAGTCGGTGAATTGATCAGCAGACGTTTCTTGGGGCACGTGGGCCGTCTTCAGGAATGCAATCAGGGCCTTGGCATGGGCCTCTAAACACAGCAACAATGATAGCATGGAGATTTTAGAGGGGGTGTGTCCCAGCTGTTCAACGACGTTGAAATCACTTTTCTTTATAATTTTGAGGATCTCTTCCATCTCTTGCTTGGAAGCCTCAACAGTGGTCTTCGGTGCCTCCGTCCGGGCAGGCACATCAGTAGCAATCCCCTTGCCCCGAGCGTCAGATGACTCGGCAGCAGGGGTAGAAACTTGATCAAGGGGGGAAACAGGCACACTGGCAGGTGTGATGACAAGAGGCCTTTAAATTGCTGGAGGTGCAATGTCTGGTGAGAACAGTCTTCCACTACGAGTGACTTTAGCAGGCCCAGTGATATTGGTGACACCGGTACCAGTATTGAACTCTTGTTTCACTCCCAGAACATAAACATCTGCCCCATAGTGCCATGGGACAACCTTATCAGACTTGTAGGGGATGGGCCCCGGAGCAGTAATGATTATAGGAGAAATCTTGTGAACAGGAAAAAATTTGATAGGCTTCTTTGAAGGAGCCTTGGAAGGGTTGTTGAAAATGGTAACAATTGAAACTTCTTCAACAGGGGAAGCAGGAATAACAATCTTTTTGAACAGGATTTCTTCGCTATCTCTCAGGTTTTGGACGCCTGATTTCAGCAAAGAATAACCAGCAGGGGAATCAACACACAGATGGCAACCTTTACTACATCCCGGAAATAAACCGGCTAGCAACAGGTTCCTCTTGACGGTCAGCAGCGGAGTAGCAACATCATCCACAGAAGCTACATACAGATCCTCCTCAACAGCGTTTACTCCATGCTGAGGCATGGGAGCGGTCACAACATTTGGCCTTTCGGGCGCCTCGAACTGTTTTTCTTTGGCATCAATAAGGTCCTGAACCTTATTCCTTAGGGCCCAACAATCATCAGTGGAATGTCCCGGGCTATCAGAGTGATAAGCGTAACGGGCGTTGGGATTGTACTTCGGAGATGCTGTATTTACCAACTTCGGAGCTTCCTTGACAGTTACCAGGCTAGTTGACAGCAGTTGCGGCAGGATCTGAGAGAGAGTTATGCTGAGCCTAGTATACTGCCTTTTGGGCCTCTCAGCTCTGGGCTGGTTGTATTGCTGAAGAGCAACAGCAGGCTTAGAAATAACCACCGCGTTGACAGCTTGGCGGCGTTCCGGTTTGTTCTGTCTCCTGGGATCATACACAGCACTAGCTTCCTTCTTGAAGGGCTTCTTTTCAGCATTTGAGGAGGCACCCTTCTGTATCTTTCCCGATTTTATACCAGCTTCGATCCTCTCACCAGTCAGGATCAGGTCAGTAAACCCAGTAGAGGAATTACCAATGAGATGGTTGAAGAATGGACCAGATAGGGTCCCCAAGAACATGTCCACTAGCTCACGATCCGTCAACGGTGGCTGCACCCTGCCAGCCAGGTCTCTCCATTTCTGTGCGTACTCCTTAAAACCTTCTCCCGATCCCAGTGACATACCATGGAGTTGGGTACGCGTGGGAGCGAGGTCGGAATTATATTGATACTGCTTGTAAAAAGCAGTGGCCAAATCCTCCCAGTTACGAATGTTGGTTCCATCCAGCTGATAGAACCATTCGAGATGAGTCCCTGAAAGACTCTCTTGGAAGAAGTGGATCCATAAGTTCTTGTCTGCTGTGTAAGGCTGGATCTTCCTTACATAAGAGCGAAGGTTCATCTTAGGACAGGAAGCCCTGTCATACTTCACAAAGGCAGGCGCCTTGAACTTGTGTGGGATCACCACCCCAGAAGATAATCCCAAGTATCCGAAATCCAACCCAGGCACACGTTGAATCTCCATAGCATTTAACCTGTCCTCCAGTTGCTTGTACCGGTCCTCAGCAGGAGGGTACTGTTCGTCGTTGAAATATGTCTCGGTGTCAGAGACCACAGGACTAGGAACCTCTCTCCCTTGGTGACTGCCTTCCCCCACAAACGGAGTAGTCCTCTCAGCTTCATTCTGCAATGTATTCCCGAGTCTGCGCCCAGTGTTGTATAGCACAGTCCTCTTCTTCTTCTTCTTCTCCAGGAGCAAAGCCTTCAGCTCTTGTTGTCCCTGGGCCAAGTTCATGACCATCTCCTGAAATTGGGCATTTTGGGCCTGGAGGGCCTTGATAGCTTGCTCGGTAGTGAGTTCAGGATTCATGATGCTTGAGTGCTGAAATAAACAGAGAAGAAGATTAAGCAACCTGTAGAAAAAGGGGTACCTGTTATGCACATGATGCATGATATGCTATTTATGCAATGCATTCAAGGGTTCGAAAGTTCAAATTCGTTGTAGCCAAAAAAGAACACACTTTTTATTAGGAAAATAATTGTTCAGTACATCAAGGCCTCATGGGCAAAACATTACAAAATAATTAATCCCAAAAGACACTGCACATCCTCTTTGGAGCAATGTAACTGTTGAGAGTCTTTTCCTCGTGCAGTAGACGCGTGAGCTCTAAGACCTTCTTCTCACTAGCATGTAGACTGGTTTCAAGAGAATTCCGTTCTTCCTTGAGTTGGATCCAACTTTTCTGCATTTCTTCCCAGGATGTAGGCATGTCAGGATGTTGAATGGTGTAGGGCACCTCTCCTTCCAAGACTGGCTCTTTGATCACAGGGAGAATATGAGGATATGGCATCACCAGCTTCTGGGAGCGGGCTCCTACCCACTTGAGATAAGGCTCCAAAGGGATGGAGTTCTTGTGCCCCAGTGTCTTGCTATCTACCCTGTTGGGCATCCTCCAAGCTCTGATAAATCTCTGGCGAAGTCCTTGTGCATTGTTGTCGAAGTCAAAAACTATGTCAGGAATCAACATATCATGAGGGCCATCCCTCCGAGCATATCCAAACTGCCTCAAAGCCAGATAGGGGTTGTAAGTAATACCTCCTCTGATTCCAAGTAAAGGAACATTAGGATACTCCCCGCAACGATCAATGATAGTGACATCCTCTCTGGACCGAGAACACCAATGTATATCAGCATGTGTAAGAGTTATCAATCGTTGTGACCATCTCAAGCCCCGCTCGTTCTTCAAAACTGATTGTGGAAGGTGCGAAATAAACCACCTTCCCAGGAGAGGAGTGCAGCACATAAGAACACCCCTTTTTCTCATGGTTCGAGTGTAACATGAGTGAAGGATGTCCCCAAGCACCGTAGGTATAGGATTCCTGGACATGAAGATCTTGACAGCATGGATATCTATAAGCTGATCCGGATTAGGGAACAACACCAACCCATAGACGAGGAGGGCTACAACTTCTTCAAAGGCTTGTAGGTCAAGGGAGTTCCAACATTCTTGTGCTTTCTCAAACAGAAACTTGGCCAAGAATCCTTTGATACCACTTCTAACTTCCCAATGTCCCTTAATGTCAGATGGTTGTAGGCATAATGCTTTAGCAACCTCTTCAAGTTTTGGCTCCTTTTCTGTACCGTTGTAGGGTAGTTGACTAAGGATAGGAATCTTTAGGAGCTGAGAAAACTCTTCCAAAGTAGGCACCAGTTGATAATCCAGGAAAGTAAAACAGTGGTGCAGAGGTTCAAAGAACTGGAACAACACTTTCACCATATCCTCTTCAATGTTGGTATTGACCAAGATGATGAGTCTACCATGCCTTTCACTGAATGAAGAGTTCTCGGGAATCCTGGATGTAAGTTCCTTAAGTTGAGGAGGGACCTTGACAAGGTTGACCTGAATTGTCTTTCTGCGGATAGTTTCCATGTCCTACAAAACAAGAACAAGGATAAAGATTCAAACCCCTGAAGTGGTTAGTCAATGCATATGATGCTGTATGATGTTATGATGCTATGATAAGAGCACACCACAAGTATTCACAAAAAGCAAACATGGTAAGGCACACAAGTCACACCACAACCCTTAGAGTTTAGGCCAGCATGAAGTTTGGGGTACTACCCTCTTGAAGTTGGTGGGCTCAAAACCTGTCCTATCAAAAGTAACCGGGTTCTAAGGATCTCAATATCATTGGATTGTTTTCTGTGTTCATTGTTTTGATTTAGCCACTGAACTGGCGATCAAAATATTCCAAGAAAACAACCCTCAATGAGTGTAGTATCGAGTATCAACCAACTTCGGACTGCACCAAAGTCAGTTATCTCACTACCCTAAAGAGGCCAGGATGGTTCAATTAAGGTTCCTAAGGTCAATTGATGCTTCACGACACTACGCGGCGGCCCCGTACTCTCCTTGACTTGACTCAAGGGTTACCGGTACTCACCAAAGTGCCACATCAACGTAGCAGACTGCTTCAACCGTATCGGTATACCCCGCACAGTTCCCTCACAGTCTTGTTGCTACTTTCTAAGAGGTATCCCCCAGATCCGGGTTAGGATCTATAGAACTCCCAAGACAGGCCCAATAATATTAAAGCAAGCAAAACAAAGCAATTGAAAACACAAGTATGAGCTATCCTAAGGTACACCTCACTTTAAGTCTCCCCAGCAGAGTCGCCAGTTCTGTGATCGGTGGAAATAGAACTGACTGTTTTTTAGCTGGTTTCGCGAAATGTCGCGGTAAGCAAGAGTCGCCACCGTCTTTTATGTTCTCCAACATGGAAAGGACAAAAGCACAGCAAAATTCCTTATTCGAGAATGTTTCTCGGTTCGGGAGGTAGATTTATAGAAAGGGAAGGTGTTAGCACCCTTTCTATCCGTGGTTATCCACGGGCTCTTAGGTACTTGCTCTTATGTTTTCAAAATATGTTTGCTTTTCAAGTGTGAGTGGGTTTGAAAAAGTTTCTTTTGGAAAACTTCTAAGTAACTCTTGTATCAGTCCTCAAGAGTGTATGAAGTGTTTTGTTTGAAAACTTTTTGAAAGTATGGGGTGCGAAAAGTTGTTTTTGTTTGTTTTTGAAAAGAGCAAGTACCCATGAGTCATCTACCTACCCTAAGGAATTAGGCTGTGTAAGAGTCCTTTAGATAGTGCTATCCCACCATTGAGAGGTAGGTAGCACCATCGTTGGAGGTGTTCGGGTCAATTCGATTATCGGGACAATGTGGTCACCGAAGCAACGGTAGGACACCTTAGAAGTAACCCTAATGTCCAAGATCCTTTTTTATCCGAGGCAACCGTTTCGAGGCAACTGGATCTTTTGGACAGAAGGGCGACCTCTAAGATACCCTATACTTGATGACCACGTTTTGAAGGCAACGAGTGAGGCGTACCCTAGAAGTGGTGTGTGCATTGTGTGTTGTATTCAGTTAATATTTGTTTTTGTAATTAGTGAGCTACGAGTTGTTTTTATTTACATACATTCTTTCATGTAAGTTTAGCAGTTAAGGGGTGCGGAAAGTAAATTGCGGAAACATAAATCCTACGCTATTACAAGGCGCGGGTCTATACATCGCCAAAATTACAAAGACCCGTTTTTTGGTAAATAAGTACGGAAATTAAATAAAGCGATAAATCTATTTAACTATTACATTCTTGAAGGCAATTACATAATAATCAAATAAAGTAAATGCGCGCGAATAAATTAATCGGGAATGTCTTAAGGGTGTTGACCCTTTTTTTTTAGAAAAGAAATTGATTTTTGTTTGTCTTTTTTTGTAATTAAAGTGAAATTAAAACTAACTAATGACTAATTAATTAATTTAATTAAAAGAAAATATTTTTTGTGTTTTATGTTTTTTATGGAATAAAATAAAAAGAAATAAAACTAAAAGTTAATTTTTCCTAATTCTAAATCTATTTTAATTATTAAGAAAAGAAATTGAAATTACCTAATTAAACTAATTCAATTATTGTTTATTTACAAAATAAAATAATAATAATAATGATGTTAGTTCCTTCTTTTTTTGATTTTTTATGAAAAATATTAGTTAGTTAATTATTAATAATAAATAAATAAAATAAAGCAAGTAAATAAAAAAAAAAAAAATGTCAAAACAAAATAAAAAGAAGAGTAAAACCCAAGGGGGTGTGGGCTGAAATGGAGGGTGTTGGATTGAGATTGTGGCCCATTGAACTTTCAACTTGTTGACTTTTCCCGGTGGTCTATGCATGCACTGACTCCAGAGCACCATGGTCCTCATGCTTGGCCCTTGGATCTGCATCTGTGGACACCTGGAGCGCTCCTGGATGAGGTCTATGGTGGATGCTGGATGAGACGCTGCACACAAGCGCTTTAGAAAAAATGATAATGAAATATAGGGGGACCTGGGAATTGAACCCAGGTCCCAGAGATTACCAAACATATGCCCAGCCACTGAACCAAACGCATTTCTTTGTAAATATAATATGAACAAAAGAATATATGACACAAGTGCCCCATGTGCTGAAACGCGCGCGCGAATTCGAACGGACCACTCCCTGCTTGCCACGCCATTGTCTTCAAGCTTTTTCCTGCAAAATAGAGAACACATAGTGAGGGTTTTAAACCCCCACAAAACAAAACTATGAAAAATAGCGACTAGGCACTCGTTGTACATAAAAAGAGCGCGAGGTGTCCATCACAATCGTCTAGTCCAGCTGATTTCAACCATGCCTGTTTGGGGTTCCAATTTTACAGCATGACAAAACCCCTAATTCTAAAGCTCTGAAAACCTAAAAATCGTTAATGGTGATTTGCGTTTTACAGCCTTATAATCAAATTGAAACATACAGAAAGTTTTGTAATGGTGTCAGCAATGCATAACAATGTTCAAAATGAATCAAGGAGGCGTAAAAATGGAATTCAGTTTCTCAAAGTTTTGAACAAACCGTGGGGGCGTGATGAGAGATTCCTTGAGGTTTTTGGCTTAATTCTGATTGCAAAAGGTTCCTGGTGATGTGAGGAACGGGTTTGGATCAAAAAGGAAGTTTGAATCGTGTTGCAAATAGGTTTTCAGTTTGTGATTTTTCTCTTGAAAATTTGGAAATGGCTTATGCTGTATGGGGCTCTCTAGGTCGTGTATTGCATCTGGAAGGCTTGCACATGTGTTTTGTAATGTGAATCAATCAGCATAATGGACATTAAGCCTTTGCATTGAAGTTCTTGATTTTGCCATAAACTCCATTGAAACAACTTGCCTTTTATGTCCAATTTTGAATTTCTTGCTTGGAATAGGCCTTGCACGAATTTGGAATGTGCTTCATGGTGATTCAAAGCAATTCAACACAAAATATATCCCTTAATTAATTTTCTTGATTTTCATTTAAATTTTAAAGATTTAAAATGAATTAAATCAAATAAAATTAAATAAAAATGGGAAAATTAATTTTTAATCTTGAAATAAATTGTGGGACACGTGGGAGGCATGGTCAAGCTGAAACAAGTGGAAAAAGTGGGCCCTTTTTTGTCAAAAATGAAGTTTCAAGGATAGTTGACTTTGGCCATTTCACAAAAATTTCCCAACTTCTCCAATGCATATCTTGCTCAATTTAGAAGCTATGAACATGTTCTTGGACATTTTGAAAAGGTCTTGAAGTCCTCTAACCAATGTCTTTGGTCCCATGTCATTTTGATTTACCAATCGCAAGTTATGGTCTTTGACTTAAAGTGCCTTTTTGTTGACTTTTGAAAATGACCTATAATGTTGAAATTGATAACTTTTTGTGAGAGCATTTCTTGGACTTGGAATGTGAAGATGAGTTGTAGGAAATGTCTTCCCCTTCAAGATGAGCATTGGATGGGATTTTTCTGATGAACCATGAAAAAGTTATGCCTTGGTCAAGTTACAGTTGACTTTTCAACTGTCCAAAAATAGAAACTTTTGCATCTTGATGATTTTTGAGCCATTCTTGTGAAATCATGATCAAGACTTGATCAAATGATGATTGTGGCTTCAAAATGAGATGTTAACCAAAAATTTTGACTTTTGACTGCCAAATGACAATTTTGCCCCTACAGTTGACTGTGAAGCAATTAGGGTTTTTGACTGTGCAACTTGACCTTGTGAGCCTTGAAACTTGACATGTAGATGCTTGACAATGTGTATGAGCATATGGGACTTGATTGAGCCCTTGAAAACCTCAACTTCCTTGTGAGAACCAAAACCCTAATTTTGCCTGCCTTAGGAGGATGGTTGACTGTGTAGCCCTTGAGTGGACTTTGAACCCTTTGGAGTGATGTTTGGCAAAATTTTGAAGATTATGGGAGGGAAAATTTTGGGGTACAACAGTGTGGTTTTTTTGAAAGTATTTTGTAAAGAGGCCATTGTTTAGGCAAACTTTGTAATGATTCTCGTTCGTAAGAATGTATACAAATTGTTTGATCTTTTGAAAATATTTTCAAGTTTGTAAGATGTTTTGAAAGTGTAGGTGTTTGATTTGAAAATAGCAAGAATGTTTGTTTTGAAATGGTGCAAGTAATTAGAAGCATTCTACATACTCAAAAGTCTTTCTTGTTCATTTTCTTTCCTTTTGACATTGTTATCTTACCATTGATTTGGTAAGTAACCCTATCTTTGGATGTAAACGGGACAGGCGTGGGTCATCGTATAACCATGATTATAAATGTTGCAAGGTATCTTAGCATTCTCTTTTAAGGACTAAGATCATTTGAAAGGCAACTTAGATAGCGTCATCCAGGGACTATGATCTTGTATTTGCTTGTTTTTGCTAAGACACCTCACATGCGTAATATGGTCATTTTGTATAAGGCAACAAGTGGAATAACCCTAGGGGTGCTTGTGTATAAATGTATTGTTTTCATGCTTGATTTTGTATTGAATTAGAGTTTTCTAAGCATTGGTTTTAGTATTTCCATACAAACCCTAATTACTAGCATTTGTGTATAAAACGATAAATTGCGGAATTTAAAGTTACTACGCCATTACAATACTTGTGGGAGGGGGGTGTACAAAGTATAAATGGGGATTGTGAGAAGATAAACCTAATTAATCTATTACAAACATATTGAATTGGTATAAATATACAAGAAATTAAATGGATATAATGTACAAAATAAATAAATATGCAAGAATGTAAATGTGAAAAAATGGATATTTTTGTTTGGATTTTTTAGGAAAAGGGAATTTTTTTAACCTAATTAATTAAAAGAAAATAATTAATTAAAATAATAAAAGTAAACCTAATTTAATAAGAAAAGATTTTAAATAAAACCCTAAATCTATTAATTGATTAAAAGGAAATTAAGTTTAAGAAAAGTATTTTTGTATTTTTGTCTTGAAAATAATTTATAGTATTATAAAATATTTTTGGCCTTTTTATATTAAAATAATATATTTTAATTGGTGTAAAAGAAAATAAATAATAACTTGGTTTTAATTAAATTTACAAGAATAATTAGTAAAATAAATAAATTGTGGTTAAATAAAATATTTTATGTTAGAAAAAATAAATAAACTAAGTAAAAATATAAATCTACTATTTTTGTATTTTTTAATGATTTTTTAGTATTTTGAAAAATAATTAAGAAAACAAATAAATAAGAAAATAAGAAAAAGAAATAAAACTGGGTCAGGGGTATGAAATGAAACAGGGGGGTTAGAGATAAGAAAAAAACAAAAAGGCCCAAAGGGAGGCCCAGCGCATGCCAAAAAGAAAAGATCAGAATTGCAAAAAATGTGAAAAAACCAAAAGGGTACCACTGGGGCTCGAACCCAGGTCCCTTTGGTTACAGGCGCGCGCTTCTACCACTGGGGTGGCTATACACCCGTTTATATAAATCAAACAATAAATACATAAGGCAAACACGTTCCTGATTCCAATTTCATCTTCAACCTCACGCCCATCCAGAACCTCTGTAACTTGTTCAAATCTCAACAGAAATGAAAACTGTAAACATGAAACTTGTAGAAAATTTCCTCACGGTTTCAGAAATGTAAAGCATTAAACCTATAGCTCAAAGATAAACATGAATTTTAATGGCCCTATTCTGAACCCTAAAAATCTCAGAAAATTAAATCTTAAAATTCTCTAAGCTCAGGCAAAATTAATGGAAACTATGGACATGGTTAGCTTTAGGGAAATGATGTCTACATGTTTCATTCACAAATAAATCATTGATGATGCTTGTATGAAAAGTTCCAAAGTTAGAAAACTTACCTTACAAGAGGGTATCGGGTTTGATGTTTGAGCAACTTTCAAGGAGTTCCAATGATTGGGTTAGCTTCCTCAAGTTCCCATGAAGCTAAAGGGATGCTTAGCTTGAGCTGAAAGTACCTGAGGAGTTCTGGAGAAGTCCAAGTGCAAAGCTCTGTTTTTGAAAATGGAGGATGGTGTTAATGGTGTTACAGTTCTGTAACAGGGTGTGGGATCAGTTCTAAATGATGTTTAGAAGCTTTAGGAACCAAAAGGCTTGAAAATGCACGAGGGAGTTATTAGTTTCAAGTTTTTGGTCAATTTATGTGAAAATGGAGGTATGAGATGTGATTATGAGCTCTTGGTGTTTTTATGGGTCAAGCCTTCATGTGTTTTGTGGAAAATGGTTTGTATATCTATAAGAAAAATGATTGGAGTGGTCGGACAATCAGAAGTACAACTTTTCAGCTAATTGCTAGGTTACTTGATTTTGAAGAAAAGAGGGAAACCAAGTTTCAATGTGTAGTACAAGCATATACTGGGTGATTGTAAGTGTCTAACAAGTTTCTTATGAGTTATAGGACTGGTATGATCATAAGAGAACAAGTGCAAGGCTCAAGAACAAGTTTTGTGTAAAAAAGCACTTTATCAAAATGGCAATGTACACTTTCTTCCAAAAATGGATATAAAGCATGGCCTTGCATTGAATGCTTGAAATGAGACCTCTAACAGCTGTGCAAGACATTAATTATGGAGTTACTAACAAGTTTGAGGCATGTAAAGTAGAGTTTATGCAACATAACTTTGAATTTGAATTTTGTTCATCACAAAATGCCTTGTAATTCAAGTGATAAAACCATAACTTCATCTCTTCAATTCTCCCTACTAAAAAATGATCTCAAGGAGTTCTTGGACATTTTGGAAAGCTTGAAATGTTATATACAACCCATATTTGAATTGATTTTGAATATTCCTCTTGTAACTATATGAAAAATTGCCATGAAGTTGGGTCAAAATCCTGACCAAATTAGGGCAAAATTTCTCTAAGTGTTTTGTTTCATGACCACATGTTCTTAAAATTATAACTTGAGATCCAAGCACTTTTGGAAGAAGTTGTGTGAAGAAAAGTTGTAGATTTCATGGAGATATACAACTTTCTTTTTGGAATTTTCTCTTGAATCATCTTGCATCATGGTGAAAACTTTGCTCAAAGTTATGGAGAAAAAAAAAGAAATTTCCAACACTTAGAAAAATTTCTAAGTTTGGAAATTTTAACTTTCAAAAATGAAATTTTAAAATTTGGATTTCTTGATGAATAAGTTTCATATTTTGAAATGTTTTTATGAATTGTGATATTTGACATTTGAATTTGACCAAAAAGTCAAAGTTTGACTTTTCAGTATACAGTTGACTTTTGATCAGTTGACTGAAAATTCATCTGTCAATCCATTGGACCTGAGCAATGTTTTGAACCATGTCATTAGGTAAAAATGATGCAATTGGACTCTTAAGATCATGCCTTAAACCAATTGATCATTTTCTAGGTTAAAAATCAGAAATTGCCCTTTCCCAATCAAAACCCTAATTTTGACCATTTTGCCCTTTTGGAGATTTGATCAAATTTCTTGAGGAATTGTGGTGCAAACTTGATCAAATTATACATATGAGTTTAAAATGTTGGTGTGGATCAAAATTTATGAAGTTTGACTATAAATTGGCCATAGTTGACTTTTTCCCTAATACAACTGATTTTTAGGTCAACTGCTCAATTGACTGAGCCAAAGTGTGATTTAAAGCCTGAAACTTGACATGAGTAATCTTGAGGGTCCATAATGACCCATGAAAGTCATATGGGGCATTGGAAGATCAAATATCCTTATGTAATCTCAAACCCTAATTTTGGTCATCAGTGCTTAAGGAGATGTCTTGAGCTGATCAAACCCTAATGCAGTCTTGAGCCAAGAAGATCTTGTGAGCAAATTCTTGATAAATAAGAGGGCAATTTTTCGGGTAAAATAGCTGCCCATGTTCAATCTTCTTAAGCCTGAAGAGTTAGATTGACGAGTTTTATCATTCGTGACTCGAAGGTGAAAGATGATTGGACAATAGAGTGCCCAGAAATTTGTACTCGGTGATGTGATGATTGATGGTATCAGGAATGGGATTAAAGATGCCATTTGGAGGGATGGTGGAAAGTTGTTGGAGATGGGCTTGTAGATGCCATCCAAAAATGATTGTTGAACCGTGTCTGTAAGCTGAAACTGAATGAGTATCAGAATGGCGTCCGTGTCTGGAGCATATATGAATTGTATCTGAAAGTTGAATCTGAATGAATATTAGGATGGCGTCCATGTCTAGAGTGTATCTGAACTATATATGAAAAGTCTATTCTGAATGAATATCAAAATGACATCCGTGTCTATAGCGTATTTGAAATGTATCTGAAAGTTGAATTTGAATGAGTATCAGGATGGTGTTCGTGTCTGGAGCGTATCTGATACGTATCTGTAGAGTTGATTCTGAATGACTATCAGAATGGAATCCGTGTCTGGAGCGTATCTGAATTGTATCTGAAGATTGAATCTGAATGAGTATCATAATGGCATCTGTGTCTGAAGCGTATCTGAATTGTATCTGAAAAGTTGAATCTGAATGAGTATCAGGATGGCGTCCGTGTCTGGAGCGTATCTGAACTGTATCTAAATAGTTGATTTTGAATGAATATCAAAATGGCATCCGTGCATGGAGCGTATCTGAACTGTATCTGAAGATTGAATCTGAATGAGTATCAGAATGGCATCCGTGTCTGGAGCGTATCTGAACTGTATCTGAAAAGCCTTTGAACATTGTTAATGGTAGCTATTAATTAACCTTATCCTGAAAAAGGGTAAAATGTTAGTTAATATGCAATGTCATGTTGTATGAAATGCATAGTGTAATGTATTCATGTTATCAATGTTTATGATATATGGATGTGATATATTCGTATGTGAGAAAATCTGTTATACTGTTGTTGGATTGGGGAAAATAAATCCCTGACTGCTGCTGAGGATATGGAGTGTAAGTCCTCATGTTGTGAAGTGTTGATAAATTTACTCTTAGATAAATAAACTCTGTTGTAAGGGAAATGCCGTGTACTGCCTGTAAAATCCTGTTGGGAAATCCTGAGAAATTTGGTGACTTCTATTGGGGATTGATAACTGGAAGTTTTTGTTCCGCTGGGGATTAAACTGCACACTGTGGGGGACTTTATGGAAATAACTTAGAGAGATTTCCCTATCTCAAAGCCATCAGTGATTGTCTTTTTACTTTGTTCATTTGTAAACAGTAATTATGTTCAAATGCATATGTTCAAAAATAAATCACTGGACGTTTTTGTAAATAAAACACGAAAGTAAAGAAAAATAGATAGTTTTGTACTTTCAAAGGGATATCTTTGTATTGACTTTGAGTAAGTGTTTTTGTACAATGAGACAAACATTCTAGTAAGAGAATGTCGTCGTAAAAAAATGAAAATTTGATACAAAGAAAAGATAGCTATGTGAAATAATCCCAAGGGGTTCCCATTCTGCTATAGCCTTCGTGTCTCTGAGCATCTTGTCTGTTTGTTGCCTTATCCAAAGCTGATTGAATTGATTAGAACCGTCGAGTTTGCCGGTTGTATGTAAGGTGATCCAACGGGACATAGTCATACACTTTAATTCCCTAATTTTTTCCTGGACCGCCCTTTCGGGTTTTCAGTCCACCGGGATACCCTTTTTTGCCCAAGCCTCCCTTTCGGGTTTTCAGCTTGTCGGGTGTACAGATTTTTTTTTGTTTTATCCCTAATTTTTGCCCGAACCTTTTTGGTTCGCCGGGATGCCCTTGTTTTGCCTAGGTGTGTCAACCTAGCGGGTCTCTTATGCGTAGTATCTTTTGACTATGTATGCATTCACAGGGTGTGGCAGGTCGTCGCCATCCATAGTGGTCAAGATCATTGCCCCACCAGAGAATATGCTTTTGATTACAAATGGTACTTCATATGTAGGAGTCCATTTGCCCCTGGGATCACCTTGCGGTAGTATGATACGTTTGATCACCAAATCCCCGACTTGATATACTTGGCGTCTGACCTTTTTGTTGAAAGCCTTGATCATCAGTTTTTGATACATTTGACCATGACAGACAACAGTAAGCCTTTTCCCATCAATCAAGTTCAGTTGATCAAGTCGAGTCTAGATCCAATCGTCTTCGTTCAACCTTGCATCCTTCATGATTCTTAGAAAGGGGATCTGGACCTCAATAGGCAAGACAACTTCCAATCCATATACCAGAGAGTAGGGTGTTGCCCAGGTTGATGTGTGTGCCGTGGTACGATAACCGTGGAGAGCGAATGGTAGCATCTCATGCCAGTCTTTGTACGTGATTGTTATTTTCTTTATGATCTTTTTGATATTCTTATTTGCGGATTCGACAACACCATTCATCTTTGGCCGGTAAGGGGAAGAATTGTGATGCTGGATCTTGAACTACTTGCACAGGGCGGTGATCATAGTATTGTTTACATTCGTACCATTGTCTGTGATGATCCTCTCCGGGACACCATATCGATATATGAGATTCTGTTTAATGAACCGGGCTATAACATTCTTGGTAACAGAAGCGAAGGAGGCTTCCTCAACCCACTTTGTAAAATAGTCAATGGCCACTAAGATGAAGCGATGTCCATTAGAGGTTGTTGGCTTGATTTCCCCAATCATATTGATGCCCCACATAACAAAGGGCCAAGGAGCCGTTAAGATATTCAGAGGAACCAGAGGTACGTGCACCTTGTCAGCATAGATCTGACACTTATGGCAGGTTCGAGAGTGTTGATAGCAATCTGCCCGTAGGATCTTCTTTGCCATCTTATGCCCACTGTAATGGGTGCCAAAAGTGTGTTCATTTTACTCAGCCTAGATCTTTTCCGCTTCAACCTTGTCTATGCATCGAACTAACACAAAGTCATGGTTGCGTTTGTAGATAATGCCATTACTAAGGAAGAACTTAGCAGAGAATCTCCTTAAGAACTTCTTATCATTGACTGAAGCTCCTTCCGGGTATTCTTGATCCTCGAGATACCTCTTGACTTCGTGAAACCAAGGCCTATCCACTACTTCTTCAGTATAAACCTCGTGATAGTGAGCTGGTTCATCCATTCGTTCAATGGTGATTTGGGGAGCCTCGTTATCCCATTTAAGTTGAAACATGGATGACTTTGTGGCTAGTGCGTCTGCTAGATGATTTTCTTCTCGCGGGAAATGCTCGAAGGTAATCTTCTCAAAGTATGGGAGCAATGTCAACACATGTTCTTTGTAGGGGATAAGGTTAGGGTGTTTGGTGTCCCATTCCCCTTTGATTTGGCTGATGACCATAGCTGAATCTCTGAATACATTTAAGGATTTAATCCCCAAATGTATGGCAGCTTTAAGACGAAAAAATGCACGCTTCGTATTCTGCCATGTTGTTTGTACAGTTGAAGTAGAGTCTTGCCGTAAAGGGAGTATGACATCCTTTGGGAGATATGAGTACAACACCAATACCATTTCCGAGTGCTTTGGATGCCCCATAAAAAACCAGGGTCCATCGGGATCCTTGTTCAGGTCCGTCATATGGCCTGAATTCTTCACAGTTGTTTACCATCATGATGTCTTCATCTGGGAATTCGAACTTCATGGACTGGTAGTCTTCCACAGCTTGGTGAGCAAGGTGATCAGCTAGTACACTGCCCTTTATTGTTTTCTGGTTAGTATACTGTATGTCATATTCTGTTAGGATCATCTGCCATCTTACTATTCTCTCAGAGAGGGCAGGTTTCTCAAAGATGTACTTTATTAGATCCATTTTAGATATCAACAAGGTAGTATGGGTCAGCATATACTGTCTTAGCCGGCGAGCAGCCAATTCCAGAGCGCAATAAGTTTTCTCGAGCAGTGAATATCTTGTTTCACAGTCGGTAAACTTTTTGCTCAGGTAATAAATAGCATGCTCTTTTCGGCCAGACTCGTCATGCTTCCCCAACACACACCCCATTGAATTTTCCAAAACGGTTAGATACATGATCAATGGTCTTCCCTCGATTGGTGGCATCAAAACAGGAGGCTCTTGCAGGTACTCTTTGATCTTGTTGAAAGAAGTTTGGCAATCATCATTAAATTTGACTACTTGATCTTTCTTCAATAATTTGAAGATTGGTTCACAAGTAGCTGTCAGGTGAGAAATGAATCTGGAAATGTAGTTTAAACGTCCCAAGAATCCTCTGACTTCCTTCTCAGTACGAGGAGCAGGAATCTCTTGTATCGCTTTCACCTTAGCAGGATCTACTTCAATACCTTTATTGCTGACGACAAAGCCTAGGAGTTTACCACACCTCACCCCAAATGTGCACTTATTTGGGTTCAGCCTCAACTTGTATTTCTTTAGCCTCTCAAACAGTTTCCTTAAATGATCAAGATTCTCTTCTCCTGTTTGAGATCTAACTATCATGTCGTCCACATAGACCTCTATTTCGTGATGTAACATGTCGTGAAATAGAGCTACCATGGCACGCTGATAGGTTGTCCCAGCATCCTTTAGCCCAAATGGCATAACCTTGTAGCAGAATGTTCCCCACTGTGTGACAAAGGTTGTTTTCTCCATGTCCTCAGGCGCCATTTTGATTTGGTTGTAGCCTGAGAAATCGTCCATGAAGGAAAACACCTTATGTTGTACCGTATTATCAACTAGAATATCAATGTGGGGAAGTGGGAAATCATCCTTAGGGCTTGCCCTATTCAAATCTCTGTAGTCCACACACATTCATACCTTGCCGTCCTTTTTGGGCACGGGAACAACATTGGCAACCCATTGAGGATAGGAGGTGACAACCAAGAATCCGACATTGAATTGTTTCATGACTTCTGCTTTGATCTTCTTTGACATGTCTGGTCGCATTCGACGGAACATTTGTTTCACCGAAGGACAATCCTCTTTTGTAGGTAGACGATGTACTACGATATCTGCATCAAGTCATGGCATGTCCTCATACGACTAGGCAAGGACTTCAACATAATTGTGTAGCAACTGAATCAGACACTCTTTGACATGGGTTCCAGATTGGCAGCCACCTTGACTTCTATTTTGTCTTCTTCGGTACCTAGGTTGATGTCCACTAGTTCTTCGTGGGGATGAATGGTTCTCTTTTCTTTTTGTAGTAATCTAGCAAGTTCCCCTGGTACTTCACAATCTTCCTCACCTTCGTCTTCGGCTTGGTAGATTAGATTTTCAGAGTCACAAAAGGCCATAGCAGAACCGTTACCCATGGGATCCCGAATGGATGTAGACCTGCATTGTGAGTGTGAGTGTGTGTAAGAGTATAGCTATCTTTGAAAGAAATGAAAATTTAAAAACGAAAAACAATGAGCACAAAGTTTATATGCAAAAACATCCATGATTCATTGATGTCATATGAAAATGAGATAATAACCCTTACAAATGGACCATTGTGCCTCGGGTAAGACACAAGGTTTTAAGATTCTGAATTATTTTAATATTACAGATCCGACAAAATGTAAAGACAAGTTATTGTGGGATAAATGTGATCGGGATAAAATATCTAGCCTCCCAGTTGCTAAGCCCTCCATTGACAGTTGGGAAAATCCAATCCTCCAGGTTATAGCTGTCTTCATCATCCTCCACGGTGCTGACTTGGTGGTTGCTGATCTTCAAGGGTCTTCCTCTGGCACAAGCGTGGCGTACAACCTTCTGGGCACCTGAAGTGAAACCCAGACCAAACTTATCAGATTTGTATGGGATATCTGGGAGTTGTCCCGAAATAGTGCGCCCACATTCTTCTATCACTTCCTTGGCATCCTTCAAAGATGACATATTGAGTGGAGGCCTTGTGATCTAGGGGACTTAAGAAATAGCCTTGGTTACCGCCACAGTTTGCGGGACTTCTTCAAAGTGCTGGAATGGAGTTTCAATAAATTCACCATCTAATTCCACATATCTGAAGGAATTTAGATGGCTGACCATATACTCCTCTTCTCCATGAACAATGGTAATTTTCCCTTGAATTGGATATTTCAGCATTTGATGTAACGTAGAAGTAACAACGCCAGCATTGTGAATCCACGGTCAGCCTAACAAGCAGGAATATGAAGCGCTAATATCCATTACATAAAAAGTTGAATCAAGTGTTTGGGTTCCAACTTTTTTGGGGATGTCCACTTCCCCATGCGCCATTCTTTTTAAGCCATTGAAGGCTCTCACTACTATGTGGCTTGGTTTTAATTTCAATCCCTCACGGTCAAGCCTATCAAGAGCCTTTTTAGGCAACACATTCAGAGATGAACTGGTGTCAACCAAGACATGAGACAAAGTTGTGCCCCTGCATTCAACTGAGACATGTAATGCCTCATTAGGCTTCCTCCCCCTTGGCGTTAAATTAGCATCTGAAAAACATAAACCATTATCTGAAGTCAGGCTGGCTATGCAGTCTTGGAACTGATCGGCAGATGTTTCTTGGGGTACATGGGAAATTTTAAGGAACTTTACCAAGGCCTTTGCATGAGCCTTAGAACATAGTAATAAAGCCAGCATGGAAATTCTTGATGGAGTTTTCTTCAGTTGCTCGACTCATTGTAGTCGCTTCTTTTTATGATCTTTAGAATTTCCTCCATCTCTTTGCGGGAAGTCTCGGGGATAGCTACTGGTTGTGCCTTCATTCGGACAGACTCAACCAGAATATCTTTACCTCGAGTCTTGGTTCACTCGGCAGCAGGAATGTCAGTAGGGGTGCTAACAGGGATTGTAACAGTTTTAGAGGAGATGATTGCAGGACTAGGAATAGCCTTTGGAGGAGAAACAACGATATGAATGATTATGGGTCCAGAAACAGCTTTTGGAGGAGCAATTTCTGGAGAGAATACCCTTCCACTTTGGGTAATCTTGCTAGTCCCTGCAATATTGCTGATATCAGAATCAACTTTCTCAGAACTTGAATCTTCAGCAGCTGGCCAATCTTGCTTGATACCGTGGTAGTAGACATCACCTCTGTAATTCCAAGGGACGTTTTTTTCTGACAAATACGGGATTGGTCCAGGCATTGTAATTATCAAAGGAGCTACTTTAGGAACTGATGTAATCCTAACGGGTATTTTGGTGGAGACCCTGGAAGAATTTTCAGAAATGGTCACGATGGAAACATTATTATAAGAAACAGTTGGAATAAAAGTCTTCTCGAACAAAATTTCCTTGTTATCTATTAGGCACTGAACGCCTGCTTTTAACAAAGGACAGTTGGTTAGTGAGGACAAACAGAAATGACAGCTTTCATCACAACCTAGGAATACACCGGCATTCAACAAGTTCTTTTTTATAGTTAGGAGCGAGGTCATAAGTTCATCAACTGAAGTAACAAACATGTCTTCTTCAATGGCATTGACATCATGATCGTGCTTGGGCATAGGGGCAGTAATGACATTGGGAATTTTTGGTGCATCGAATTCAATCTCTTTGGCTTCAAGAAGGTCTTGTACTTTGTTCTTCAGAGCCCAACAATTATTAGTGTCATGGCTGGGGCTCTCGGAATGGTATGCACAGCGGGCATTAGGATGATAGTAAGGAGAGGTTGTGTTAGGATTCTTTGGAGCTTCTTTCAAAGTCACTAGATTGGATATTAACAAATGTGGCAATACTTGAGATAGTGTCATATTAATTCGGGTGAATTGTCTGACTGGTCTTTCCATTCTTGGCTGGTTGCTTCTTTGCTGAGCAGGTGCTGGTTTAGGAATCATGACAACCCCCATTATTGGACGGTGTTCGGCCCTATCTTGATTTCTCTGAGGATATACAGCAACCACTTCTTTCTTTTCGTTGAATGGTTTCCTTACAGAAGCAGAGGATGCATCTTTTTGAATCTTTCCATTCTTTATCCCGGCTTCCACCCTTTCTCCTGTCAATATCAACTCAGTAAAGCCTGCTGATGAACTCCCAATTAATTGATTAAAGAAGGGACCAGACAAAGTGCCCAAAAACATGTCTACCAACTCTCTTTCAGATAGAGGAGGCTGGACTCTTCCTGCTAAGTCCCTCCATTTTTGCGTGTAGTCCTTAAAGCCTTCACTTAAAACCATGGCCATACTCTCGAGTTGAGTACGGGTGGGCACAAGATCAGTGTTGTGTTGGTATTGTTTGTAAAAGGCAGCAACCATATCTTCCCAGTTATGAACATTGGCTCTTTCTAGCTGATAAAACTAATCAAGTTGAGTTCCAGACAGACTGTCTTGGAAGACGTGTACCCATAAATCCTTGTTGGCAGTGTGGGGCTGGATTTTCCTCACATAGGATCGGAGATGCATTTTGGGACATGAAACTCCATCATATTTGGCGAACACAGGTGCTTTGAATTTTGGAGGAATGACAATCCCCGATACTAAACCCAATTCCTCAAAGTCCAATCCAGGAACTTTTTGGATTTCCATTGCACTCAACCGTTCTTCCAGATGCTTATACTTGTCATCGGCTGAAGGATATTGTTCTTCGGAATAATCTTCTTCTTCCTCTTCTGACTCTGACTCTGACTGGACAACTGTTTCTTTACCCTTCCTATCTTGATTGTATTTCTCACTGGATGTCATTGCAAAGTCTAAGGTCCTTCTTGCTTTTCCTTGGAATCTTCTTCCCATGTTTAGAACTCCAGTTATCTTCCTTGTCTTCTTTTTCTTCTCTTCAACCAGCAAAGTCTTCAACTCTTCTTATCCTTTGGCTAGAGTTAAGAACATCTATTGAAACTGTGCATTCTGAGCTTGGAGGTCCTTCACCGTTTGCTCGAGATCCATCTTACTGAAATAAATAGTATAAAGATGAGGAGACTTGTTGCAAGAAACCTTCTTATGTTATGATGAATGGTAAATGCATATGCAATGATTTCAAGGATTTTAAAGATTCAACTTTATTTTAGACAAAAAGGAAACACACGTTATATTAATAAATATAAGTTTGAGTACATCAATGCCTCTTTGGGAAAAACAATACAAAAACTCTAAGATAGAAAGGTAGTACGCATCCTCTTTGGTGCGATGTAGGCATTCAAGTTCCTCTCCTCATGAAGTTTCTTAGTGAGTTCCAAAACATTCTTCTTGATAGCGTAGAATTGGGCTTCCAAAGTATCTCGCTCCCACCTGAGTTGTATCCGATCTCTTTGTAAGTCTTCAAGAGAGGTGGGCATGTCAGGATGTAGGATAGTGTATGGAACATCTCCTTCCATAACATGCTCAATGATTACCGGAAGAATGGAGGGATAAGGCACCATAAGACTTTGAGCACGAGTTCGTACCCATTTGAGGTAAGGCTCAAGAGGGATGGAATTCTTATGCCCCAATGTCTTGATATCTACCTTGTTCAAGATCCTCCAAGCTCGGATAAATCTCTGGCGAAGACCTTGATCGTCATTCTCGTAGTCAAATACTAAACCTTGAATCAGCATCTCATGTGAGCCATCCCTTTGGGCGTAGCCAAACTGTCTTAAGGCTAAGCATGGATTGTAGGTGATACCTCCCCTAATGCCAAGTAAGGGGACATTAGGGAATTCTCCACAACGGTCGACAATAGTAACATTCTCTATGGATCGGGAACACCAATGGACGTCTGAATGTTTGAGCGTCATCAACCTTTGTGACCACTTTGAACCTTGCTCGTTCTTTAATATAGATTGTGGAAGATGAAAAATAAACCATCTTACCAAGAGAGGAGTGCAACACATATGGACACCTATTTTCCTCATAGTGCGAGTATGAAAAGAATGTAGGATGTCCCCTAGAAAAGTAGGCATCGGGTTGCGGGATATGAAGATTTTGACGGCGTTCACGTCTATGAGTTGGTCGGGATTTGGAAACAAAACCATCCCATAGATGAGGAGAGCCACAATTTCCTCAAAATATTGCAAATCCAAAGAGTTCCAACAGTTTTGGGCTTTCTCAAACAAGAACTTTGCTAGGAAACCCTTGACACCACTCCTTGTTTCCCAATGAGTTGTGACATCAGATGATTGCAAGTGTAGAGCTTGAGCAATCTCTTCTAGCTTTGGGTCTCTTTATGTACCGTTGAAAGGTATTTTATTGAGAATGGGAATCCTCAAGAGTCAGGAGAATTCTTCCAAAGTTGGCACAAGCTGATAATCAGGAAATGTGAAGCAATGGTGTAAAGGATCAAAGAACTGAAAGAGAACCTTCATCATGTCTTCATCAGTGTTGGAGGTGACCAAGTTGAGTAGGCGACCATGTTTCTCGGTGAATGGAGACTTTTAAGGAATCCTTGAAGCTAGCTCCTTGAGTTGTGGAGGGATCCTTACAAGATTGACTTGAATAGTTTTCCCGCGAATAGAGTCCATATCCTACAAAACAGAACAAAGATAAATCCCAAAATCCTTGAAATAATTATTGAATGAGTATGATGTTATGATGTTCATGATGTTATATACAAGTATGTATATACAAACAAAGCAAACAAGTCCTTAGGCTTATGCTTGCATGGAGTCTCATAGGTAAGTACCCTATTGAAGTTTAGTTGGCTCAAACCTGTCCTAGAAATAGTAACCGGGTTCTAAGGAGCTCAATATCACTGGTTTGTTTCCTTGGTCATTGTTTCAGCACAAGCCTCTTTAATGACGACCGAAATATCCCAAGAAACCAAACCTCAATGAGTGTAGTATCGAGTATCTACCAGCTTTGGACCGCACCAAAGCCGGTCATCTCACTACATCCTAACGGCCAAGTTGGTCAAGTAAAGGTTCTAAAAGTTCATTAGTGCTTCATGACATCACTCAGCGGTCCCGTATTCTCCTTGATTAACTCAAGGGCTATCAGTACCCACAAATATGTCGCACTAACGTAGTTATTGCTTAGACCATGTCAGTATACCCCGCACAGTTTCCACAATGTATTGCTACTTACCTATAACGTATCCCAAATCCGGGTAGAGGATTCAAACCCAAACAAAGAACCATAATGTAAAGCATATAAGTCAAATAAAGAAAGCAATTTAAATGTGATCTAACCCTAAGGTAACCCCACTTTTAGAATTCTCCCCAACAGAGTCGCCAGTTCTGTGATACGGTGGGAGAACTGACTTGAAGGTTTTGCATTTGATCACAAATGTTGCGGTTAGCAAGAGTTGCCACCGACTTTTCTTTTATCCAAAAGGAAAGGTGAAAAAGCACAGGAAAGACCTTTGAGATTATTTCTTGTGTTCGGGGGGTAGATTAAGAAAAGGGAAGGTATTAGCACCCTTTTTATCCATGGTTTTCCATGGGCTCTTAGTTACTTGCTAGATCACTTGATTTTGTTTGAAATTGTGCTTGGTGTGGTTTTTTTGAAAGTATTTTGTAAAGAGGCCATTGTTTAGGCAAACTTTGTAATGATTCTCGTTCGTAAGAATGTATACAAAGTGTTTGATCTTTTGAAAATGTTTTCAAGTTTGTAAGATGTTTTAAAAGTGTAGGTGTTTGTTTTGAAAATATCAAGTATGTTTGTTTTGAAATGGAGCAAGTAATTACAAGCATTCTACCTACTCAAAAGTCTTTCTTGTTCATTTTCTTTCATTTTGACATTGTTATCTTACCATTGATTTAGTAAGTAACCCTATCTTTGGATATAAACGGGACGGGCGTGGGTCATCGTATAACCATGATTAACAATGTTGCAAGGTATATTAGCATTCTCTTTTAGGGACTTAAATCATTTGAAAGGCAACTTAGATAGTGTCATCGAGGGACTATGATCTTGTATTTGTTGTTTTTGGTAAGACACCTCACATGCATAATCTGGCCATTTTGTATAAGGCAACAAGTGGAATGACCCTAGGGGTGCTTGTGTGCAAATGTATTATTTTCATGCTTTATTTTGTCTTGAATTAGGGTTTTTTAAGCATTGGTTTTAGTCTTTCCATACAAACCCTAATTATTAGCATTTGTGTATAAAGCGATAAATTGCGGAATTTAAAGTTACTACGCTATTACAATACTTGTGGGAAGGAATTGCGAGAATAGGGTTATCTCTCTAGCTTTTCTTGTTGTATTTCTAATACAATGAATGAATAACTTAATTCTCTTTATTGGATAATAACAAAGACATACACATACACAAGCCATTAACCCACATCCATTTAAGTCTCTCCAAATTACAGGGATATCCAAACAAGTTCTTACCTCATGCAATCAACATCATTGTCTGAAATCCAATTACGGCAATGCTGGCGCGATCTATTTATTTTTCTTTGTCTGGGAGTAGTTTCTTTCGAACTGAGTTTTCTCTCTCACAACAAACAGAAAATAAAACCTAATACGTGTGGTTCCTTTTGTTTTATTGGGAATAGTCAATTTAATTTTGTTGATTCATCTTCACACGCATGATAGAAAATTCTATCAGTTTCCAATGCAAATATCACATTCTAATTAACAGTATTATAGATTAACTGCTCCTATTTATTGCTATACAAGTAAAGTTTTACGGGCAGATGAATACTTCAACCAATACCCACATGTTTCCCTTAATTATAATTTTTTTAAATGCTGCCATATTCAATACAATAGTTGCTTTATACGATTTTTACATTGTTTAGAAACAACTTATGTTGTACCATTTTTCAACTCTAAACAAAAAAATCTATTACAACCCCACATTTTCTTTATATAAATAGTATACTTCTCAATAGCCACAATACATATAATTTCTCTAAATCTTCAAGAAGGTTATAAACATATATATTGTACTTCAAATTATGTTTGGATATCTAACTAAAATTATTATTCTATCCGATTTAGTGTTATTAACCATTTTTTGGTGCAGGTCCTATACAACGGAGATAGATATGGAAATAATACAGGAGATAAAGATGCCAACCGACCATGATCAGTCACTAATCCGTCTTGAAGCATATGTTATGTTTTTTGAAATTAATTCCAACCAGGTTAATTTAGAAGACGTTGGAGTACATCAGCAACATGATAATAATGTCATTGTTCAAAACTCTCATTTCAACAGACTATATTATAATGCAAAGTTGTTATGGAAAAAAGAAATCACAAGAGTATCAAAAGGAGGAAAAAATGTCATGGTGATAAATCATATAAACTATTTAATGGCATATTATAGAATTTATTTTCTTCTATTTGAAAACTAACAAAATTTTTAAATTTTTTAGAATATTCCAGCTGAGATAGTTCGGAAGAATTTTCGTGCGGATCAGACTGCTCTATCCTTGATAGACCTTGATAAAATGGAATATTATGATTGCCAGATTCTTAAAGGAAAAAAGCCACATACTGAGATGTATCTTAAAAATGGTTGGTATGAATATTCAAAGTCTAAAAACTTCAATGTTGATGATAACTTGATTTTTCATTACCGATCTGATTCAAAGAGACTATATGTTAAGCTGGAGAGAAAGCGCCGAAAGATGGTTAGTGGAATTAATGTATGAGGCTTTATGCTATTTTGTCCGTGTCATTTAGATGCTTAAATGTTTGTCTTAAAATAAATTATTATAAACTTATGTCAATAGTTATCATATTGATGTTGAGGTTAATATTTATGCTTTTTTAAAAATGTAATCTAAATACTATGAATATTAAGTCATATATCAAGTTAATTATCATAAACATAGAACATTTTGCATTTTTATTTCTGATAGTCTAACTACAAACATATAAAACAATGTTACCTAACCTCTTTAAACAAACAAAAAAGTCACGATTTTGCACGACCCGCACACGAGTCCTATACTAATTAAATTTTAAAAAAATTAATCACACTTTATTTTGAAATGTGACAGTCAAAATCTATCCACATATTATATATCAAATCTTACAAAATATTTGATAATAATTAAATTTTTATATCAATTATATTAAAAATCTAATGTAAATATAAAAATTTAATATATTTATATCAATTTGTTTCAAACATTTGAAATACTCATATAAACAAAAAAAATTAGTTTAAAAAAATTAAAATAAGATACTTTGGTTGGACAATTTTTTAATTAATAGTTTGTTGAGATATTTTTGTGTTACATATAAATATCAGTTTGTTAATTTTAAAAGGGTTAATGTGTAGCACATGTGCCCAATAATAAAAAATAAAATATATATTTTATTTGAAAATAATTATAAATTATGAAATTAAAGTATGTTAAAATAAATTAGATATTATTTAATTATTAAAAGAATGATTACATATAATTTACAATTGTTCCTAAAAAAATTAATAAGATAAAAGTAATATATATTTGTTGTTGAGATTTTATTAGATATTTGTTTCAAATAAAATAAAAATAGAAAAAAAATTAAAATACTAATAATAATTGTGTAAGTGACACGTAACATGAGAAAACTTCATTGTGTAACTCTTTTTTAATAGTATATATAATATTTATTTATTTTTACGGAATATTATATATATATATATATATATATATATATATATATATATATATATATATATATATATATATATATATATATATATATATATATATATATATATATATATATATATATATATATATATATATATATATATATATATATATATATATATATATATATATATATATATATATATATATATATATATATATATAATGAATCTGTTAAAATTCTATATATAGTAATTTAATCAATTTGACTATCTCCTAAACTAATTGATTCAAACGATTTATTTTTTGGATTAGGTTTATGTCTTTGAATTCTATCTTTTCAATAAATTTTAATTCAATTATTATTTTTAATTAATTTATACATAAGAATAATAAGTCTCTCGGTCAAATTCTAACATCATTCGGGAATATATTAGAGCCTCCTTGTGATTTATCACATGAAGTTTCATGATTATTTGAACCTCTACTTTAATGTCTTCTCCTTGATTCAGTAATCAAAACCTCAGAATATGAAGAAGAACCTCGTGACTTGCGTCTCAACTCCTCATTCAACATACTACTTTTAGCCAAGTCCATCGAGATGATACCATTTGGAGCGAAATTTGACAAGGATGTCCTAAAATTCTCCCAAGAATTAGGCAAAGTATCAAGAAGCCACAAACCTTGAATTTCTTCATAAAAATTAAGATTCATATCCGACAATTAATTTAGAATCTCTTAAAAAGTGTTCAAGTGATCGGTTATTGGTGAACCATCATTATACCTCAATGACATCAATTGTTTGAATAAGAACAAATTATTATTCTCCGTATTTCTTGCATACAGCTCCTTAAGTTTGGTCCAAAGAGAGTGAGCATGATTCACCGAGCTCACATGACTTAAAACATTATCATCCACCCATTGACGAATATAACCATAAACTTGTCTATGCAACAAAGTCCATTCTTCATCACTCTTTCCATCGGGTTTTTATCATTAGAGAAAACCGACAAGTAAAAACCTTTCACATAAAGCAAATCTTCAATTTTTCCTTTCTAAACATTATAATTGGAACCATTCAAACTCACAATCCTAGATGTGTTCATCTCCATCGTTACACAAATAAAACCACGACTCTAGATACCAATTATTGGCACGAAATCACAAACGCAACAGAATAACCCAAGAAGTCAAACTCTCCCAAATATCAAATGCACTGACAATCATCAAAAACACATTAAACAACACAACACAATTTTAGCATGGAAAAACCTCCGTTAACTAGGAGTAAAAACTCATGAGACCCGTAAGCCACTTAAAATATTCACTATAATCAACAATGGCTACAAGAAAGGTTATATCTAACACTAGTTAGAGGCATACATAAACATCATCAAGATTTAGAATTAATATTAGAATACAACAAGAATCAAGAAAGACAAAACAACCCAAAAACACCAAGAAATTCAGACTTCAAAAATAGACTCGACATACCAACTTAGAAAGCTTCAAGTCCAATCAAAATCATTCAGAATGTGCTCCCGTGAGTCATGAACATTGTGTCAAAATTTCAGAATGATCCGACCATTGGATTTTGCACAAGCTCCGATTTTCTGGGACTGATTTGTGCAGAATTGAAGTTGCGAGAATAGGGTTATCTCTCTAGCTTTTCTTGTTGTATTTCTAATACAATGAATGAATAACTTAATTCTCTTTATTGGATAATAACAAAGACATAGACATACACAAGCCATTAACCCACATCCATTTAAGTCTCTCCAAATTACAGGGATATCCAAACAAGTTATTACCTCATGCAATCCACATCATCGTCTGAAATCCAATTACGGCAATGCTGGCGCAATCTATTTATTTTTCTTTGTATGAGAGTAGTTTCTTTCGGAATGAGTTTTCTCTCTCACAACAAACAGAAAATAAAACCTAATACGTGCGGTTCCTTTTGTTTTATTGGGAATAGTCAATTTAATTTTGTTGATTCATCTTCACACGCATGATAGAAAATTCTATCAGTTTCCAATGCAAATATCACATTCCAATTAACAGTATTATAGATTAACTGCTCCTATTTATTACTATACAAGTAAAGTTTTACGGGCAGATGAATACTTCAACCAATACCCACATGTTTCCCTTAATTATAATTTTTTTAAATGCTGCCATATTCAATACAATAGTTGCTCTATACGATTTTTACATTGTTTAGAGACAACTTATGTTGTACCATTTTTCAACTCTAAACAAAAAAATCTATTACAACCCCACAGTTTCTTTATATAAATAGTATACTTCTCAATAGCCACAATACATATAATTTCTCTAAATCTTCAAGAAGGTTATAAACATATATATTGTACTTCAAATTATGTTTGGATATCCAACTAAAATTATTATTCTATCCGATTTAGTGTTATTAACCATTTTTTGGTGCAGGTCCTATACAACGGAGATAAATATGGAAATAATACAGGAGATAAAGATGCCAACCAACCATGATCAGTCACTAATCCGTCTTGAAGCATATGTTATGTTTTTTGAAATTAATTCCAACCAGGTTAATTTAGAAGACGTTGGAGTACATCAACAACATGATAATAATGTCATTGTTCAAAACTCTCATTTCAACAGACTATATTATAATGTAAAGTTGTTATGGAAAAAAGAAATCACAAGAGTATCAAAAGGAGGAAAAAATGTCTTGGTGATAAATCATATAAACTATTTAATGGCATATAATAGAATTTATTTTCTTCTATTTGAAAACTAACAAAAATTTTAAATTTCTTAGAATATTCCAGCTGAGATAGTTCGGAAGAATTTTCGTGCGGATCAGACTGCTCTATCCTTGATAGACCTTGATAAAATGGAATATTATGATTGCCAGATTCTTAAAGGAAAAAAGTCACATACTGAGATGTATCTTAAAATGGTTGGTATGAATATGCAAAGTCTAAAAACTTCAATGTTGATGATAACTTGATTTTTCATTACCGATCTGATTCAAAGAGACTATATGTTAAGCTGGAGAGAAAGCGCCGAAAGATGGTTAGTGGAATTAATGTATGAGGCTTTATGCTATTTTGTCCGTGTCATTTAGATGCTTAAATGTTTGTCTTAAAATAAATTATTATAAACTTATGTCAGTAGTTATCATATTGATGTTGAGGTTAATATTTATGCTTTTTTAAAAATGTAATCTAAATACTATGAATATTAAGTCATATATCAAGTTAATTATCATAAATATAGAACATTTTGCATTTTTATTTCTGATAGTTTAACTACAAACATATAAAACAATGTTACCTAACCTCTTTAGACAAACAAAAAAGTCACGATTTTGCACGACCCGCACACGAGTCCTATACTAATTAAATTTTAAAAAAATTAATCACACTTTATTTTGAAATGTGACAGTCAAAATCTATCCACATATTATATATCATATCTTACAAAATATTTGATAATAATTAAATTTTTATATCAATTATATTAAAAATCTAATGTAAATATAAAAATTTAATATATTTATATCAATTTGTTTCAAACATTTGAAATACTCATATAAACAAAAAAAAAATTAGTTTAAAAAAATCAAAATAAGATACTTTGGTTGGACAATTTTTTAATTAATAGTTTGTTGAGATATTTTTGTGTTACATATAAATATCAGTTTGTTAATATAAAAAGGGTTAATGTGTAGCACATGTGGTCAATAATAAAAAATAAAATTTATATTTTATTTGAAAATAATTATAAATTATGAAATCAAAGTATGTTAAAATAAATTAGATATTATTTAATTATTAAAAGAATGATTACATATAATTTACAATTGTTTCTAAAAAATTAATAAGATAAAAGTAATATATGTTTGTTGTTGAGATTTTATTAGATATTTGTATCAAATAAAATAAAAATAGTAGAAAAACAAACTCAGAAAATGTTGGATCGTGAAGATGATTTACATGATTACCTCAAAATAAAAATCAAAACAAGTTCAACTACTTCAAAAACCTTGTTCACAAATTTGTTATCAAGCATCCAAAACCCGACCCAGAACTTGTTCAGTTCACAGGGGGTTCAGCCAGCATTGTACAATCTCATACCCTTGGTCTTCAAGACCAAAATAGAGACAACAATGCTGAAGAAAATCTCACAGAAGATGAAGAAGATGATGATGTTGAAGAAATTGACATGATGCATGTGGATCATGATCCCATGGTAAATGATTTTGATTTTAACTGCATGCAATTGAAATCGGTACTTTTTTGATTTTGTGTTGGTTTATATCTGAAAGGATGAACATTTTTGTAGGATAATGAAGTGAGTGCAAGGAAAGGTGCAGAGTTTAGAGAAAGACTAATGAATGAAGTGAATAGGCCTTACTGTGAGGAAGAGTGCAACAGACTTGGTAAGTAGGATTTTTCTATGCTTATGTGAAGTTAATCTTTCTTTCATATTTTGAATTTGGATCAGTTCATTGTGTTTGATTGATGAGGATTTATGGTGATAGAGCAAAAACCACTTTGAAAATGTGATGCAAAATTTTACCTGATTGAGAGAGACTGACTGTTGGTTTTTATTTTGAAAATTTATAAACATATAACAAATATAGTCTTAAACAAACTTGAGATAACATCAGAATTCATAGAACAATTATACCTACGACATTAAAACTTTAATAATAACTATTAATCAAATACTTTTCTCTCCCATTTATTCCTCACTCAAACTCTTTTTATTTGGAATCAACAATCTTCAACATTTGACTTCTTTTCTTCTTCCATTGTCGAAATCACAATTGATTTGTTTGATTTTTTCCTTTCTTCAATTTCTTCCGACTCATTAGTATCAAGTAAAAAGTATAACTTGCCATTAACCCTGAATGACCAAATGTCAATTTTTTGATTCTTCCTAAAATTATTCTTTGACAAAACGTTTGTCCAGTCTTGAGCAAGATTATAAATGCTAGTAGTGGTCATATTCCACTTCTTCAAATGTAATGAGAATTCATTCAAACAAGGATCTAATACAGTAACATTTAAAGTAGCTGGTTTTCCTTCTTGATCCCTTGTTTCTAAGATTGACTTTTCTATTTCGGTCAGGAAATCAGATCTAATTTGTGAAATTGGCATTGAAAGACGTTTGTTGTTATAGCTAAGATCGGTGTTACATAATGTCTTACACATTATATATTTAATATCAATGCCATTCAACACTTTGATTATATCATTAACATGATTAGGCAATTCTGGTGGTGGTGGTGATGGTAGAGTTTCTCTCTTATAATTTCTTGGTTTCCTCTTAATTGCGAGCTTTGGTTTTACTCTTCTTCCTCCATCGGACATGCTACTGGCTTCATTACTTGGCCGACACCTTTTTAAGTTGTTGATTTCTGTTCTTTCCATTTTATTTTGTGAAACAAGAGGAATATTTGCTTCTTGATATAAAATTTGATTGACTTTCTCTATTTGTGTTAACTCTTCTTCAGTATAAAACTTTGGAGAAAGTTGAGATAACACACTATGCAAAGTAAAATGAGGTAATGGGTCAATTTTTTTTTTCATTGTTTCCAATTTTTGCATATACATATTGATCTTCTCAATAGCCATAACTTTCTTTTTCATGAGGACTTCTTCTGAGTTTTGTAACAATGCACTTTTCTCTTCTATAGCCATTGATTTCTTTTTTCTCTCTCTCAATAATGTCTCGTTGTGTTGTGATATTCTAAGTGTTCACAACTGTGTATTTATAGTATTGATGAAGATTTAAAATTGAAAACTAAATAATACAAATATTATCATATATCTCTTTCTTTTTTTTTATAGGCAAAATTTGTTACAAAATTTTGAAAAGATTTGATATTTATACTTCGATCAATCAAAATTTGTTACAATAGATTTATTTTTAATTTTAAAATAGGGTATCACAAGTAGAGTTAAACTTAAAATAAGGATAGTTTGTTTATTTCAATTTTAGTTGGATAATTTCTGTATATATCTCAGCCACCTTTATTATAGGCTAAACTTTTTAGAACATAAAAAAAAAAAAAAAATCAATCTTAGAATCTCGATGATGAAGATTTAAAATTGAAAACTAAATAATATTTGTATTTTATCATATATCTCATATTCTCTTCTCTTCTTTTTTTTATAGGCAAAATTTGTTACAAAATTTTGAAAAGATTTGATATTTATACTTCGATCAATCAAAATTTGTTACAATAGATTTATTTTTTAATTTTAAAATAGGATATTACAAGTAGAGTTAAACTTAAAATAAGGATAGTTTGTTTATTTAAATTTTAGTTGGATAATTTCTGTATATATCTCAGCCACCTTTATTATAGGCTAAACTTTTTAGAACGCAAAAAAAAAAAAAAAATCAATCTTAGAATCTCGATCAATCAATGACATTGAATTTATTTTACATATAAATTAAAGATTTGATACTAAAGAGCCAATTTCAACGACTAATCCAAAAGGAAACAAAATCTATTTTATAATTTAAAATTTAATTTTTGAGCCCCACGTGATCTATATATTTTAATTACTTTTAATTCTTTTTGAATAAACATAGTTTTTTTAATTAAATATACATCTTTTTACTTTCCATTCTATTGTTTTACTTTTCATTCCATTAAATTTTATCAAACTTCTATATAAAATAAAATTAAATAAGTTTGTGATTTTTATAAGTTTGAGCAGAAAGGAATCCACATCGCATGAGTTTTTAGACTGATTGATTTAGCGAATTCACTGCAAGGGTGTAAGCCTCGCTCGAGGAGATATTTCTTCATCCCGTCTGTCGTGGAGATCTAGACGGCTTCCTGACTGAACCTTTCAATATACGTTCGAACAGACTCATCCTTCTCCTAGATGATGGCCTCCAGCGCAACTTCTCAATATTGATCAACTCAAATATAAATCATAAAACAAGTGTATTTCCCCATATATTTATCATCAAGTTATTCATATACAAAATATCAAGTTAAATACATACAAAGATGAGATTATCTACCACTAACCTTGACACAAAAGAGGGGTTTAGCTATCCATTATCATGGTAGCTTGATGAACAAGTAAACTACAATGCTTTATAAATATCAAACTTGATATCTCAAAGATTGATGTTAGAAAGCTTTGATTTTGAGTAAAAATGACTTTTTTTTCTCCACACAAGAGTTTTCTAGGTTACAAAGATGAAGTAAAATGTGATAATGTGCCTAAAATATCTAAAAGGTGTTTTACAAACATGGCTTGTCTGCCTTGCCTCGTCGGAAGGCACACTTGCTTCGTTGGGCGACACCCATAAAACAAGCCCACGTGCCAGCAACAGTGCACGCACAGAGAATTTGTCTAATCAACTCTTGAGCATCCTTGAGCATTTGAGAACCCTAGAAGAATGTCTTGAAGAAAATGGGAGGGAAAATTTTGGGGTACAATAGCTGCCCCTGTTCAATCTTCTTAAACCTGAAGAGTTAGATTGGCAGATCCGCCATTCGTGACTTGAAGGTGAAAGATGATTGAACACTAAAGTGCCCAGAAATTTGCACTCGAAGATGTATGGAGCGTCATCAACCTTTGTGACCACTTTGAACCTTGCTCGTTCTTTAATATAGATTTTGGAAGATGCAAAATAAACCATCTTACCAAGAGAGGAGTGCAACACATATAGACACCTTTTTTCCTCATAGTGCGAGTGTGAAAAGAATGTAGGATGTCCCCTAGAAAAGTAGGCATCGGGTTGCGGGATATGAAGATTTTGACGGCGTTCACGTCTATGAGTTGGTCGGGATTTGGAAACAAAACCATCCCATAGATGAGGAGAGCCACAATTTCCTCAAAATCTTGCAAATCCAAAGAGTTCCAACAGTTTTGGGCTTTCTCAAACAAGAACTTTGCTAGGAAACCCTTGACACCACTCCTTGTTTCCCAATGAGTTGTGACATCAGATGATTGCAAGTGTAGAGCTTAAGCAATCTCTTCTAGCTTTGGGTCTCTTTCTGTACCGTTGAAAGGTAGTTTATTGAGAATGGGAATCCTCAAGAGTCAGGAGAATTCTTCCAAAGTTGGCACAAGCTGATAATCAGGAAATGTGAAGCAATGGTGTACAGGATCAAAGAACTGAAAGAGAACCTTCATCATGTCTTCATCAGTGTTGGAGGTGACCAAGTTGAGTAGGCGACCATGTTTCTCGGTGAATGGAGACTTTTCAGGAATCCTTGAGGCTAGCTCCTTAAGTTGTGGAGGGATCCTTACAAGATTGACTTGAATAGTTTTCCCGCGAATAGAGTCCATATCCTACAAAACAGAACAAAGATAAATTCCAAAACCCTTGAAATGGTTATTGAATGAGTATGATGTTATGATGTTCATGATGTTATGTACAAGTATGTATATACAAACAATGCAAACAAGTCCTTAGGCTTATGCTTGCATGGAGTCTCATAGGTAAGTACCCTATTGAAGTTTTGTTGGCTCAAACCTGTCCTAGAAATAGTAACCGGGTTCTAAGGAGCTCAATATCACTGGTTTGTTTCCTTGGTCATTGTTTCAGCACAAGCCTCTTCAATGACGACCGAAATATCCCAAGAAACCAAACCTCAATGAGTGTAGTATCGAGTATCTACCAGCTTCGGACCGCACCAAAGTCGGTCATCTCACTACATCCTAAAGGCCAAGTTGGTCAAGTAAATGTTCTAAAAGTTCATTAGTGCTTCATGACACCACTCAGCGGTTCCATATTCTCCTTGATTAACTCAAGGGCTACCGGTACCCACAAATATGTCTCACTAACATAATTATTGCTTAGACCATGTCAGTATACCCCGCACAGTTTCCACAATGTATTGCTACTTACCTATAAGGTATCCCAAATTCGGGTAGAGGATTCAAACCCAAACAAAGAACCATAATGTAAAGCATATAAGTCAAATAAAGAAAGCAATTTAAATGTGATCTAACCCTAAGGTAACCCCACTTTTAGAATTCTCCCCAACAGAGTCGCCAGTTCTGTGATACGGTTGGAGAACTGACTTGAAGGTTTTGCGTTTGATCACAAATGTTGCGGTTAGCAAGAGTTGCCACTGACTTTTCTTTTATCCAAAATGAAAGGTGAAAAAGCACAGGAAAGACCTTTGAGATTATTTCTTGTGTTCGGGGGGTAGATTATGAAAAGGGAAGGTATTAGCACCCTTTTCATCCATGGTTTTCCATGAGCTCTTAGTTACTTGCTAGATCACTTGCTTTTGTTTGAAATTGTGCTTGGTGTGGTTTTTTTGAAAGTATTTTGTAAAGAGGCCATTGTTTAGGCAAACTTTGTAATGATTCTCGTTTGTAAGAATGTATACAAAGTGTTTGATCTTTTGAAAATATTTTCAAGTTTGTAAGATGTTTTAAAAGTGTAGGTGTTTGTTTTGAAAATATCAAGGATGTTTGTTTTGAAATGGAGCAAGTAATTAGAAGCATTCTACCTACTCAAAAGTCTTTCTTGTTCATTTTCTTTCCTTTTGACATTGTTATCTTACCATTGATTTGGTAAGTAACCCTATCTTTGGATATAAACGGGACGGGCGTGGCTCATCGTATAACCATGATTAACAATGTTGCAAGGTATCTTAGCATTCTCTTTTAGGGACTTAAATCATTTGAAAGACAACTTAGATAGTGTCATCGAGGGACTATGATCTTGTATTTGCTTGTTTTTGGTAAGACACCTCACATGCGTAATATGGCCATTTTGTATAAGGCAACAAGTGGAATTACCCTAGGGGTGCTTGTGTGCAAATGTATTATTTTCATGCTTTATTTTGTTTTGAATTAGGGTTTTTTAAGCATTGGTTTTAGTCTTTCCATACAAACCCTAATCATTAGCATTTGTGTATAAAGCGATAAATTGCGGAATTTAAAGTTACTACGCTATTACAATACTTGTGGGAGGGGGTGTACAAAGTATAAATGGGGATTGCAAGAAGATAAACCTAATTAATCTATTACAACCATATTGAATTGGTATAAATATACAATAAATTAAATGGATATAATGTACAAAATAAATAAATATGCAAAAATGTAAATGTGAAAAAATGGATATTTTTGTTTGGATTTTTTAGGAAAGGGGAATTTGTTTTAACCTAATTAATTAAAAGAAAATAATTAATTAAATAATAAAAGTAAACATAATTTAATAAGAAAAGATTTTAAATAAAACCTTAAATCTATTAATTGATTAAAAAGAAATTAGGTTTAAGAAAAGTATTTTTGTATTTTTGTCTTGAAAATAATTTATAGTATTATAAAATATTTTTGGCCTTTTTTATATTAAAATAGTTTATTTTAATTGGTGTAAAAGAAAATAAATAATAACCTAGTTTTAATTAAATTTACAAGAATAATTAGTAAAATAAATAAAGTGTGGCTAAATAAAATATTTTTTGTGAGAAAAATAAATAAACTAAGTAAAAATATAAATCTACTATTTTTGTATTTTTTATGATTTTTTAGTATTAGAAAAATAATTAAGAAAACAAATAAATAAGAAAATAAGAAAAAGAAATAAAATTGGGCCAGGGGTATGAAATGAAACTGGGGGGTTAGAGATAAGAAAAAAACAAAAAGGCCCAAAGGGAGGCCCAACGCCTGCCAAAAAGAAAAGATCAAAATTGCAAAAAATGTGAAAAAGTCAAAAGGGTACCACTGGGGCTCGAACTCAGGTCCCTTTGGTTACAGGCGTGCGCTTCTACCACTGGGGTGGCTATACATCCGTTTATATAAATCAAACAATAAATACATAAGGCAAACACGTTCCTGATGCCAACTTCATCTTCAACCTAACGCCCAACCAGAACCTCTGTAACTTGTTCAAATCTCAACAAAAATGAAAACTGTAAACATGAAACTTGTAGAAAATTTCCTCACGGTTTCAGAAATTTAAAGCATTAAAACTATAGCTCAAAGATAAACATGAATTTTAATGGCCCTATTCTGAACCCTAAAAATCTCAGAAAAATCAATCTTAAAATTCTCTAAGCTCAGGAAAAATTAATGGAAACTATGGACATGGTTAGCTTTAGGGCAATGATATCTACATGTTTCATTCATAAATAAATCATTGATGATGCCTGTATGAAAAGTTCCAAAGTTAGAAAACTTACCTTGCAAGAGGGTATAGGGTTTGAAGTTTGAGTAGCTTTCAAGGAGTTCCAATGATTGGGTTAGCTTCCTCAAGTTCCGAGGAAGCTAAAGGGATACTTAGCTTGAGCTGAAAGTACCTGAGGAGTTATGGAGAAGTCCAAGTGAAAAGCTCTATTTTTGAAAATGGAGGATGGTGTTAATGGTGTTACAGTTCTGTAACAGGGTGTGGGACCAGTTCTAAGTGATGTTTAGAATCTTTAGGAACCAAAAGGCTTAAAAATGCACGAGGGAGTTATGAGTTTCAAGTTTTTGGTCAGTTTATGTGAAAATGGAGGTATGAGATGTGATTATGAGCTCTTGGTGTTTTTAGGGGTCAAGCCTTTGTATGTTTTGTAGCAAATGGTTTGTATATCTATAAGAAAAAGGATTGGAGTGGTTTGGACAATCAGAAGTACAAGTTTTCAGCTAATTGCTAGGTTACTTGATTTTGAAGAAAAGAGGGAAACCAAGTTTCAATGTGTAGTACAAGCATGGGCTGAGTGATTGTAAGTGTCTAACAAGTTTCTTATGAGTTATAGGACTGATATGATCATAAGAGAACAAGTGCAAGGCTCAAGAACAAGTTTTGTGTAAAAAAGCACTTTATCAAAATGACAATGTACACTTTCTTCCAAAAATGGATATAAAGCATGGCCTTACATTGAATGCTTGAAATGAGACCTCTAACAGCTGTGCAAGCCATTAATTATGGAGTTCCTAACAAGTTTGAGGCCTGAAAAGTAGAGTTTATGCAACATAACTTTGAATTTGAATTTTGTTAATCACAAAATGCCTTGTAATTCAAGTGATAAAACCCTAACTTCATCTCTTCGATTCTCCCTACTCAAAATTGATCTCAAGGAGTTCTTGTATATTTCGGAAAGCTTGCAATGTGATATGCAACCCATATTTGAATTACTTTTGAAGATTCCTCTTGTAACTATATGAAAAAGTGCCATGAAGTTAGGTTAAAATCCTGACGCAATTAGGGCAAAATTTCACTAAGTGTTTTGTTTCATGACCACATGTTCTTAAAATTATAACTTGAGATCCAAGTACTTTTGGAAGGAGTTGTATGAATAAAAGTTGTATATTTCATGGAGATCTACAACTTTCATGTTGGAAATTTCTATTGAACCATCTTGCATTATGGTGAAAATTTTGCTCAAAGTTATACAAAAAAAAGATATTTCCAACACTTGGAAATTTGATGAATAAGTTTCATATTTTGACATGTTTTGATGAATTGTGATCTTTAACATTTGAATTTGACCAAAAAGTCAAAGTTTGACTTTTTAGTATACAATTGACTTTTGATCAGTTGACTGAAAATTCATCTGTCAATCCATTGGACTTGAGCAATGTTTTGAACCATGTCATTAGGTCAAAATGATGCAATTGGACTCTTGAGATAATACCTTAAACCAGTTGATCATTTGCTAGGTTAAAAATCAGAAATTTCCCTTTCCCAATTAAAACCCTAATTTTGACCATTTTCCCTTTTGGAGATTTGATCAAATTTCTTGAGGAATTGTGGTCTAAACTTGATCAAATGATACATATGAGTTTAAAATGTTGGTGTGGATAAAAAATTATGAAGTTTGACGGTAAATTGGCCATAGTTGACTTTTTCCCCAATACAACTGATTTTTAGGTCAACTGCTCATTTGACTGAGCAAAAGTGTGATTTAAAGCCAGAAACTTGACATGGGTAATCTTGAGGGTCCATAATGGCCCATGAAAGTCATATGCGGCATTGGAAGTTCAAATATCCTTGTGCAATCTCAAACCCTAATTTTGGTCATCAGTGCTTAAGGAGGTGTCTTGACTGATCAAACCCTAATGCAGTCTTTAGCCAAGGAGATCTTGTGAGCAAATTCTTGATAAATGAGAGGGAAAATTTTGGGGTAAAACACTATTATCCTACTAGTGACCGTAGAACCTGTTGTTGAATGAGATGTTCCTCATACCATTCTTCAGCCTGATATGCCTACTGACTTCAAAGAACTACAAAAGTCTTGAAAATAACTCAAGGAAGAAAGGAATATTGTTGTACCCCAAAATCTTCCCTCCCTTTTCTCAAGATATTTCTCACAAAGATCTCCAATGATTCAAGCTTGCAAAAGTATTGACTAGGTCAAGCCATCTTCTCAACACTGATGCCTCAAATTAGGGTTTGAGTTTGCACAAAGACAACTGGACTTCTAATATTTAAAATGAATTTCATGGATCATTATTGACCCTCAAGATTTCTCCTGTCAAGTTTCAAGTCTTGGATTAGAAAATTGCTCAATCAATTGATCAGATGGCGTAAAATCAGTTGTATTAGAAAAAAGTCAACTATGGTCAACCTACAATCAAACTTCAAGATTTTGGACCAATTTCAACATTTTTAAATCATATGTATCATTTGATGAAGATTGGATCGCAATTCTCCAAGAAAATCGTTCAAATCATCAAAAGGGCAAAATGGTCAAAATTAGGGTTTTGACTGAGAATGACAATCTTTGACTTTTGACCTAGTACATGACTTATTGGTTTTAAACATGATCTCAAGAATTCAAGTACATCATTTTGACCTAATCACATATTTCAATTCATCTCCTGAGATCAGTGGATTGATGGATGAAATTTGGTCAATTAATGAAAAAAAGTCAATTGTACATTAAAAAGTCAAACTTTGACTTTTTGATCAAATTTGAGTTTCAAAGATCATATATCATCAAGGCATTCAAAAATATGAAATTTGATCATCAAGAAATCGAGAAAGTCAAAAGTCATTTTGAAAAGTCAAACTTTGCAAGTTTTAGAGATTTTTTAAGTGTTTTTTATACATGTTAATTTCATTACTCCATGACATCTTTTCACCATAATTCAAGATAATTCAAGTTGTTACAAGTTTTCAAGTAAACAACAAGGTTGCATTTTTAAGTTAAAATTGCAAGTTACAAAGCTCTATCTTGTTGTAACTTTTCCCTTCGTCTCAATCTTAAAACTTTGCCACTATGTTGTCCACAAATATGCCTTGTCTTTGTTACAAGCTGCATATACCTGTCCACAAAACCATACTTGCATCATGCTACATATCTTGCTGCCCAAATCCTGCATAGTAAGGCCAAGAAAAGTGTCAAAACCCGCAATGTTGCTCTGAAAAATCTGCATCATATCAGTCCCATATTCGCACAAGCTTAGCATATAAGAGCTGCATCTAAAAAGCAATGAAACAGTGTACCCAAACAGTTCAAAAACTTATCTATTTCCCTCCCAAATTTCAGTCAATTTCATCTATAAATAAGTTGTTTCACAACACACAAAGGAAGAGGTTTTTGATAGAGAAAAGGGGGGGGGGGGGGGGGTGGGAAGAGAAAAAAGAGGATTTGGAAAACTTAACATAATTCTTTATAAACTCTGCTCATCTTCAACTCTATTTTCATTCACACAAAAAAAACTAAAAATAGAAAAAACCTCTACCCACTGTACAACCTTGCAAGTTTTCCCCTAAACAAACTATCTAAATACTTCATATACATCACATAGAAATTGTTCAAACACAAGAACAATTTCTGTAACATCACTATTTTACAAACTCAAAAACAACCACCTCCAACTTGACCTCTCCAAGACAATACAACAACTCAAACTCAAAACACAAGTTTCAGTTTCAAGGTAAGTTTTCTTGATTTTGAGCTCTTCATACAAGCATCATTAGTAATTCGTTAGTGAAAATAAAATATAGATATCATAGCCTTGAAGCTAACTATATGCTTATTTTTCATTTTTCACTAACCATGTGTTGAGAACTAACTTATATATGTGACATAACAATGTTAGAAGTAAAAAAACAGCAGTATGAGTCGATGCATATCTCTATGAGTCAACACATATATGGTACAAAATAGGTTATGAGTCGATGCATATCTCTATGTGTCGACACATATTAGGTGCAAAACAGGTTATGAATCAATAAAAAACACGAATGAGTCAATGTAAAACACAAATGTGTCGATACAAACCATTATGTGTTGACTCATACTGTGTTGGTTTTGATTTCCAGGAGCAAGAAATGATATGTGTCTATGCATAAGTGTGTGCGTCGATGAAAAACAGGTTATGAGCCGACACAAACCTTTATGTATCAACTCATACTGAGTTAGTTTTGACTCTCAAGAACAAGGAGTGATATGTATTGATGCATATGTGCATGCGTCAATGCGTAAAAGTTTTCGTATCAATGCATAAGTGCATGTCTCAATACATAAAAGTTTTTTTAAAAAACAATTTTCCTTTTTTTACATTATCTTTATTTATCTTTACATTCTTGTATATTATTTATTCATTCAATATGGTTGTAATAGTAAAATTAGGTTTTATTTGCTTTTACCTCCCTAGTTGTAAATTTGTACCCCTATCCCCAAATGATGTAATAACGTAGGATTTTAATTTCCGCAATTTATTGCTTTTAATATAATTGCTAGTAATTAGGGTTTGTATGTCAAGATAAAATAAATCGCTAGAAAACATTAATCTCCAAAACAAAAATGCATAAAATCAATACACTTCGCACACTTACACCTATAGGGTTAACCTCACTTGTTGTTTTATGAATAAAATAGTCATGTCCCTCGAATGTGGGACGCTTTAGCAAATACCCTCGATAAAAAAGATCGTAGTCCCTCGATGACCCTTCGACGTTGCCTTCAGTAAAAAGATCTTAGTCCCTTACGACAATTGCTAAAGCATCTCATAGGTTGCTTTCTATGACTATACGACGACCCACGCCCGTCCCTTCACATCCAATGGTGGGGATTCTTAACAATCAATGATAAGATAGAAATATCTAAAGGAGGAGGAAAAGAACTAAGACTTTTTGAGTAGGTAGAACGTTCATAGTTGTTTGCTCACAATCATTTTCAAAACAACATCTTTCAAACACACTAACACTTTCAAAAAACTAAATATTTTCAAAAGTCAACACTTTGTATACATTCTTATAGAGACGAGAATCATTACAAAGTTCGCCTAAACAAAGGGCTTTAAAAAATACTTTCAAACAATCACAAACACATTTCAAACAAAGCATTTTCAAAGTGAGCTAGCAACTAAGAGCCAGTAGATAACTACAGATGAAAAGGGTGCTAACACCTTTTTTTTTCATAACCTACCCCCCGAACTCAAGAAAATTCTCAAAAGGTCTTTCCTGTTCTTTTCACCATTTCCTTTACTGGATAAAAGAAAAGTCGGTGGTGACTCTTGCTATCCACAATAATTGCGATAAAATGCAAAACACCCAAGTCAGTTCTCCCACCGTATTATAGAACTGGGGACTCTGCTGGGGAGAGCATTTAAAAGTGGGGTTACGTTAGAGTGAGATCACCTTTAATCTTTTCATTGTATGATTTGTTGGCTTTACATTTATGGGTCCTTGTTTGGGTTTGTATTGATCCTCTATCCGTATCTGGGAACATCATTAGGTAAATAGAAAAAATTATGGAGACTGTACAGCATATACCGATATGGTTGAGACAATATCTATGTTAGTGTGACACATTCGTGGGTACCGGTATCCCTTATAGAAAATTAAGGAGAATGAGGGGCTGATGTGTGGTGTCATGAAGTACTAACTGATCTTAGAACCTTTAATTGAACAACTTGGCCATTAGGAAGTAGTGAGATAGCCGGCTTTGGTGCCGTCCAAAGTTTGTTGATACCCAATACTACGCTCATTGAGATCAGAATTTTGGGATATTTCGGTCGCTAAAACAGAAGCTTGCACTGAAACAATGCCTAATGAAGAAAGATCAATGATATTGAGATCCCCTAGAACCCGATTACTTTCTAGGACAGGTTGAACCAGCTAAACATCAAGAGGATACTTACCTATGAACCTCATGCAAGCCTAAACCTAAGGACTTGTTTGCTTTGTGTGCATGTGTTTACTTGTACATAACATTATGACATCATACCATTGCATTTGCACTAACCATTTCAAGGACTTTGGGATTTATCTTTGTGGTATTTTGTAGGACATGGCTTGTATGTGAAGAAATACTATCTGAATCAACCTTGTGAAAGTGCCTCCTCAACTTAAGGAATTAGCATCAAGGGTTCCCAATGATTCTCCGTTCACCAAGAAATACAGTTGTTTCATCAACTTGGTTACCACAAACTTTGAAGAGGATATGGCACATGTGCTTTTCAAATTCTTTGATCCTAAGCTCCATTGCTTTACATTTCCTGATTACCAATTAGTGCCTACCATGGAGGAGTTTTCTCAACTCTTAGAAGTGCCTATTCTTGATCAATTACCTTTCACTGGTATTGAGAAAGACCCAAGACCTGAGGAGATTGCTCGAGCTTTCCATTTACAATGATCTGACGTTATGGCAAATTGGGAAACAACAAGTGGTGTTAAGGATTTTCTAGCCAAGTTTCTGCTTGAGAAGGCTCAACTATTTTGGGAGGCTCTGGATTTGCAAGCTTTTGAGGAAGTGTTAGCTCTTCTAATATATAGGATGGTACTGTTTCCTAACCCGGACCAACTCATATATGTGAATACAGTCAAAGTTTTTCTATCTCGTAACCCGGTGCCTACCTTGCTTGGAGATATCTTGCATTATCTTCACTCTCGTACCATGAAGAGAAGGGGAATTCTTATGTGTTGCACTCCTTTGTTGGATAGGTAGTTTATTTTGCACCTACCTCGATCTGTTTTGAATAATGAGCAAGGCATAAGATGGTCTAATAGGTTGATGTCACTGATGCATTCAGATATTCATTGGTGTTCTCGATCTTTGGAGGACGTTATCATCGTTGACTGTTATGGGGAATTCCCTAATGTCCCTATCCTTGGAATTAAGGGAGGAATCACCTATAATCCTTGTTTATCTATGCGACAATTTGGGTATGCTAGGAGGGATGGTCCTCATAATGAACTTGTCCAAGGAATTGCATTCGACTATGAGAACGATGTCCTAGGTTATCGTCAGAGATTCATACGAGTTTGGGGCATGGTGAACAAAGTCGATATCAAGACATTGGGGCATAAGAACTCCATTCCTTTGGAGCCTTATCTCAAGTGGGTGAGATCTCACGCTCAAAACCTCATGATGCCTTATGAGGCCATTCTACCTATCATCATGGAGCCTATTGCCAAGGGAGATGTTCCTTACACTATTCTTCATCCTGATATGCCAACTTCTCTTGAAGAATTGCAAAGATCGTGGATTCAACTCAAGGGAGAGTGAGACATCTTTGAAGCCCAATTCTATGCAAGCGAGAAGAAAGTGTTGGAGCTCACGAGGAAACTTTACGAGGAGTAGAACTTGAATGCCTACATCAGTCCGAAGAAGAAGCGTTCATGGGAGACCTGAGTCATTTTTGTATTAGTTCGTTTTCGTGTTTTTATTTCATATAAGCCTAAGAGGAAATTTGTAACTTTATTTGAACTTATTAATACAATTAATGTTTGTTCCCTGTTTGTCTAAACAAATTTAAATCTTAGAATTCCTTGAAATCATTTGCATTTGCATCACATGCATCATAACATAAACATGTTTTCCAACACAGGTTTCCTCATCTTTCAATTGTTTATTTTATTATTATGGATCTCGAGCAGACTGTGAAAGACTTGCAGACAAAAAATTCTCAATTTCAAGAAACCTTGCTCACCTTGGCCAAAGGGCAGCAAGAACTGATGTCACTGCTGGTTATGAAGAAGAAAACAAAGAAGAAAGTTGTAATCAACATGGGGAAGAGATTAAAGGGCCCCATCCGATAGGTTCAAGTGGAAGAAGACTCCTATGAGGAGGATGAGAATCAAAATAAAGATGAAAGGAGCACCCATGTTGGGGTTGCAAACAATCAAGCTTCTGAGGATGAAGATTACTTTGATGAACAATATCCACCAGCTGAGGATAAGTACAAGCAACTGGAAGATAGGTTGAAAGCTGTGGAAATTCAAGTTGTACCTGGCTTAGATTTTGGTTATTTAGGCTTAGTTCCTGGGGTTGTTATCCCCCACAAGTTCAAAATTCCAATCTTTGTTAAGTACGACGGAGTTTCATGCCCAAAACTTCACTTGAGTTCCTACGTCCACAAGATACAACCGCATACCACTGACAAGAAGTTGTGGGTACACTTCTTTCAAGAGAGTCTGTTTGGGACTCAGTTAGAATGGTTTTACCAGTTGGAGGGTTCCAACATTCATACTTGGAAAGATCTGGCCATCGCTTTCTACTGCCAATATCAGTACAACGCTGATTTAGCGCCAACTAGAGTTCAGTTACAAGGAATGACAATGGGTTCCAATAAAGGTTTTAAAGAGTATGCGCGGAAATGGAGATACCTTGCTGGTAGAGTACAACCACCATTGACTGATAGGGAGCTGGTGGATATGTTCATGGGAACATTAACCAGACCATTTTTCAATTTGCTAATTGGGAGCTCATCATTTGGTTTCACTGAGTTAATCCTGACTGGTGAAAGGGTCGAGAGCGGTATCAAAAGTGGAAAAATTCCCATGGCTTCTGCCTCTACATTAAATATTATGAAGAAGCCCTCTACTGGCAAAAAGGAAACTAATTCCATATACGGGTCAAGAAGCCATGTCAAGAAAGACCATCGCCAATCTGTTAATGCTGTTTTGATCTCCAATCAACCCTCTGCTCAAAAAACACATCAAGCCAACCATCAAGATTCGAGGTTCCAAGAAGAAAATTCACAAGGATTAACATGTCACTGTCCCAAGCCTTAAAACACCTGTTGAAGGCCAACTTGGTAACATTGCGTGATCCACCATCAAATCCCAATGTTTCATCTCTAAAATACAATCCTAACGCTAAATGCGCTTATCACTCCAATAGCCCCGGGTATGATACTGATCAATGTTGGGCTCTAAAAAAGAGATTAAAGACATTATCTACAAAAAGACTATTAAGTTTGATCCACCTACAACTCTGAATGTTATAACTGCACCAATGCCAAATCATGGCAAAGGTGTGAATGCAATTGAAGACACTGCTTTTGTTTCCTCCATTGAAGATTTGACTACTCTGCTGACCATTGTTAAAGAAAATTTGTTGAGAGATGGGGTTTTCCCTGGTTATTTAAAAGACTGTTGCTGTTGTGCCAAACAAGTTAATGGATGCAAATGGCTGAAAAAGGGTGTCCAACACCTAATAGATAGCCACAAGATTTTGTTTGAAAGAACTCTAGCCATAAAAAGTTTGACTGGAGAAGTTAAAGACATATCAATCATCACCATATCCAACAAACCTATTTGATCTCCTCAAAAGGTCATATTATGATTTCCAGTGAACCAATGATTTCCCCCTTGATAATTACCACACCAGGGCCAATTCCTTATTCTTCCGATAAGGCAGTACCTTCGAATTACGGTGCTGAAGTATACTATCATGGGATTAAGCAAGACTCCTGGATTAATGAAGACAAAACTGATGACGTTACCAATATTGCTGGTTCTAGAAAGGTGACAAGGACTGGGAGAATCTTCTCTCCTACCATTTCACCTCCAACTACTATAGCTACACCTGTTTTCATTAGCGTTGATAAACCTAGTACTGGCTCTAGGGGCAAAGAAAAGACAATTGAGCCTTCCAGGATGGAGGCGCCTTCCAAAGACATTTCTACTGAGGAACCCTCCACCCAAGAAATGGAGGAGATTTTAAAGATCATAAAGAAGAGTGATTTTAAGGTAGTAGAGCAGCTGGGGAAAACCCCCTCCGAGATCTCTATGTTATCTTTGTTACTTTTCTCTAATGCTCATGCTTAAGCATTGATCAAATTTTTAAAGAAAGCGCATGTTCCTCAAGAGACCACTGCCGACCAATTTGAAAATTGTGTGGCGAGTTTGACTGCCGACAATGGATTGGGGTTCTCTGGTTCTGATTTGAAACCAGTTGGAAGAAATCATAACAAGGCTTTGCATGTATCTATTAAATGCAAAGGAACTACTCTGGCCCATGTCTTGGTGGATATAGGGTCCTCTCTAAATGTCTTACCCAAAGGTGCCTTAGATTGGTTGGATTGTGATGGTTTGGTGTTGAAGCCAAGCGACATAGTTTTAAGGGCTTTTGATGGATCCAAGAGGATGGTACTTAGAGAAGTTGATCTCCCCATTAAAGTTGGTTCACAGGTTTTCAATTCTAATTTCTACATGATGGATATACGTCCCGCCTACTCTTGCTTACTTGGACGCCCCTGGATACATGGGGAAGGAGCGAAGACTTCCACTTTGCGTCAAAAATTGAAATATCCAGTCAAGGGAAAGACCATTATTGTCTGTGGTGAAGAAGAATTTATGGTGAGTCACCTCAATTCATTCAAGTATGTCGATATGGATGGTGAGTTTATAGAGACTTCTTGCCAAGCCTTCGAAGTAGTCCCTCCTATGGTTTCCGCCACCAAAATATCTTTTGACATTCCAAAAGATGATGAAGTTGTGTCGAGGATGGTTTCACTCAAATATGCGCGCGTTGTGATTGAAGACGAAAGTAGTACAATTTGGGGACAACTCCATGACATTCCTTTCAAAGCAAACAAGTTTGGGTTGGGTTTCACTGCCAAATCTTAAAAGGAGGTCATACGTGCTTGCATAGGAAAACCACCTCTTTTCATTGGTAATCATGAAGTGAATGCTATTGAAGACTCTGAGGATGACTGTGACTTTGACGAATGGATTTACCCGACTGCCGGTGAAGGACTAAACAACTGGCGTGTAAAGGATTTCATTCCCATCTCCTTTAACGAGGAGTAATTACCATTTACTGTTTATATTTGTTCAAGAACTTTGTCTGTAATTTTATTGAAACAATGACTTTAAGCCACGTTCCTTACCCGAGGCACTATGGTCCATCTGTTAAGGGTTTGTTCATTTTCATATACCATATGATCCTTTAATGAAAAACATTGGACTCTTTTGCATTCAAATTTGGCGCACATTGTCTTTCTTTCATTTTATTGCATTTTCAAAATATCCATGTAATCCTATATGCACACACAGGCAGACACATTTGCAGATCCTCATCCACTCCGGATCTCATTGATAACGACTCTGTTATTGCCATCTATGTCTTTGAACATCCAATCTACCAAGCCGAAGACGAAGGCGAAGAAGATTATGAAATACCTGGGGAACTAGCCAGACTTCTGATGCAAGAGGAAAAGGCCATTAAACTGCACGAGGAACCAGTTGAAGTGATCAACCTAGGTACTGAGACCGACAAGAGGGAAGTCAAGATTAGCACCAACTTGGAAGATGGTGTCAAATGCAGATTGGTCCAGATGTTGCACAACTATGTTGAGGTGTTTGCTTGGTCATATGAAGATATGTCGGGACTTGATAGTGATATTGTAGTTCATCGTCTACCAACAAAGGAAGATTTTCCTCCATTCAAGCAAAAGGTTCGTCGTATGCGGCAAGACATGTCTGAGAAAATAAAAGCTGAGGTAATGAAGCAATTCAATGCAGGTTTTCTGGCAGTAAAATCCTATCCCCAATGGGTGGAAAATGTGGTCCCTGTATGAAAGAAGGATGGAAAGGTCCGTATGTGCATAGATTATAGAGATTTGAATAGGGCAAGGCCCAAAGATGATTTCCCACTACCGCATATTGACGTCTTGGTTGACAACACAGCTCAACACAAAGTTTTCTCTTTCATGGATGGATTCTCTGATTATAATCATATCAAAATGGCTCTCGAGGACATGGAGAAGACCACCTTTGTCACACAGTGGGTCACTTTTTGTTACAAGGTCATGCCTTTCGGTTTGAAGAATGCAGGGGCAACCTATCAACGAGCTATGGTAGCCCTATTCCATGACATGATCCATCATGAGATAGAAGTCTACGTTGATGAGATGATTGCAAGGTCGCAAAATGAGGAACAACACCTTGATCATCTTCATAAGTGGTTTGAGAGGTTGAAGAAATACAAGCTAAGGCTGAATCCCAACAAATGCACCTTCGGGGTAAGATCTGGAAAACTCTTAGGGTTTATCGTTAGTGGAAAAGGTATTGAGGTCGACCATGCAAAAGTCAAAGCCATACAAGAAATGCCAGCTCCCTGTACTAAGAAGGAGGTCATGGGTTTCTTAGGTCGACTCAACTATATTTCTAGGTTCATATCTCACCTAACTACTACTTGTGAGCCAATCTTCAAAGTATTGAAGAAAGATTAAGTAGTCAGATGGAACGACGACTGTCAAGCATCAAGGAATATCTATAAGAACCTCCAATCCTGAAGCCTCTAGTTGAAGGAAGACCTCTGATTATGTATTTGACTGTATTAGAGAATTCAATGGGGTGCGTGCTTGGCCAACATGATGAGTCTGGCCGAAAAGAGCATGCAGTATACTACCTTAGCAAAAAGTTTACCAACTGTGAAACCAGATATTCACTGCTCGAGAAAACTTGCTGCGCTTTGGCATGGGCTGCTCACCTGCTAAGATAGTATATGTTGACTCACACCACTCTATTGATTTCTAAGATGGATCCTATCAAGTATATCTTCGAGAAGCCATCTCTCTCCGGACGAATAACTAGATGGCAAATGATTTTGACTGAATATGACATCCAGTACAATACACAAAAGGCAATCAAGGGAAGTATGCTGGCAGATCATTTGTCCCATCAAGCTATTGATGATTACCAATCCATGAAATTTGAATTTTTGGATAAGAATATCATGTTGATAACTGACTGCAAAAATCCTGGACTATATGAAGGACCTGAACTAGGATCCCGGTGGACTATGGTTTTTGATGGAGCTTCAAATGCTTTAGGTAACAGAATTGATGCTGTGATCATTTCTCCTGAGGGTTGCCATAAACCTTTCACTTCTAGACTTTGCTTCGACTGTATAAACAACATGGATGAGCATGAGGCACACATTTTGGGTCTAAAGGCTTCTATCGACCTAAGAATCAAGCTTTTGGACGTATTTGGAGATTTTGCCCTAGTAATCAGTCAAGTTAAAGGAGAGTGGGACACCAAAAATCCTAATCTGATTCCTTAAAAAGAGCATGTGTTAACTTTGATCCCATAATTTGAGGAGGTTACCTTTGAACACTTCCCAAGAGAATAAAATTAGTTAGCAGATGCCTTAGCAACAATGTCATATATGTTCAAGGTCGATTGGGATAACGATGCTCCTAGAATTACAATCGAAAGATTTGACGAACTAGCGCACTATTATGAGATTGACACTTACAAAGAAAAACCTTGGTATCATGAAGTAAGGAGATATCTTGAAGCACAAGAGTATCCTGAAGGAGCTTCCATCAATGATAAAAAATTCATGCGAAGGTTTTCATCCAAATTCTTCCTAAGTAATGGAATCCTGTACAAGCGCAACCACGATTCAACTCTACTCCGGTGTGTGGACAAGAAGGAGGCAGAGAAGATCATGGAGGACATGCATGATGGCCTCTTTAGAACTCACTCTAGTGGGCACACTATGGCCAAGAAAATTCTAAGGGATGGTTATTATTGGTCAACAATAAAAAGTGATTGTCACCATCACTCAAGAACTTGCCATAAGTGTTAGATCTATGCCGACAAAGTTCATGTGCCTTCAATACCTCTAAATGTCATGATTTCTCCGTGGCCGTTTGCAATGTGGGGCATTGACATGATTGGAGAGATCAGACCTACCGCCTCCAATGGACATCGTTTCATCCTCGTTGCCATTGATTACTTCACCAAATGGGTCGAAGTTGCCTCATTTGCCTCAATTCCAAAGAATGTTGTAGCCTATTTCATCAAACATACCCTCATCTATCGATATGGTATCCCTGAAAGGATCATCACTGACAACAAACCAATCTCAACAATGCTATGATTACAGAGCTCTATACTCAGTTCAAAATTAAGCATCACAATTCTTCTCCATACAGACCCAAGATGAATGGCGCAGTGGAAGCTGCCAATGAAAACATAAAGAATATTGTGCAAAAGATAGTGGTGAACTACAAATATTAGCATGAGATGCTACCTTTTGCTCTTCATGGCTACTGTACTTCGGCACAAACTTCAACTGGGGCAACTCCTTTCTCTTTAGTCTATGGCATCAAATCTGTCTTGCCTGTTGAAGTGCAGATTCCTTCTCTGAGGATTATGAAAGAAGCGGATTTAGGCGAAGACAAATGGATACAAACAAGATTGAATTAGTTGAATTTGATTGATGAGAAGAGACTGGCTTCTGTTTGTCATGGTCAAATGTATCAAAAGCATATGATCAAGGCTTTCAATAAGAAATCAAGCCTCGAGTGTATCATACTGGAGACTTGGTAATAAAGCACATCATTTTACCACAAGGCGATCCCAGGGGAAAATAGACTCCCACTCACAAAGAGCCATTTGTTGTTAAGAAAGTATTCTCTGGAGGTGCCATGATGCTAACTACTATGGACGACGAAGATTTTCCGCATTCTGTGAACGCGAACATAGTCAAAAAAATACTACGCATAAAAATGACCCGCTAGGTTGACATACCTAGGAAAAAATAAGGGCATCCCGACGAACCAAAAGGGTTTGGGAAAAATTCAGGGATATATACAAAATATTGTACACCTGGCAAGTCGAAAACATGAAAGGGCGACTTGGGAAAAAAAGGATATCCCGGTGGGCTGAAAACTCGAAAGGGAGGTCCAGGCAAAAGTTAAGGATTAAAGCATATGACTATGTCCCAGGAATTCACTACATCCAACTTTATTACCAAGGTCCAAGTTCAATGGTATACGATCAAATTCAATCAACTTCTTTCAACAGCAACGGATGATGTTCGAAGACATAGGGGCAATGGCGGAGTTGGAACCTAATGAAATTACTTCCACATGGCTATTATTTTGTTTTCACTTTCTATTCCTTTCATTCTTCCGACGATTTTCTCTTACTAGGATTTCTGTCTCCTTGTACAAAAAAAGTCTATTTATAGGCAAAATATCAATACAAATATACTTTGAAGTGCAAAATTTTTGTTTTTTTGTTTTCTGTTTTGAGTGAAAAAGTGTCCAATGACTAAAATTGAATGAACATATGTATATGAACATGATCAACTGTTAATAAATGTATGATTAAAAATAGTAATAAACATTTTCTTAAGGATTCAAAATATCCCCATAAAGTTACTTCAAAAAATTATCCCCACAGAGTTTGAATTCATCCAGTATACTTCCGGAGTTCCCATCTCCAAGAAATCCTCTCCCCATCTAAGTATGCCTAAACTAAAAAAGGAAATTTTGCGGAGCTCTTCCCTAAAAGAAGTCATATCTCCAATAAAGACACCAGAATATCCTTCTCAACAAGGTTTATTACCCAACAAACTACAAATTACCCAATACAAGTCTTTCTCTGAGATCATTACAAATTAATGGACAAAACCTCTAATCTCCAACAAAGTCGTTACTATCCCTGAAAGTTGTTACGAAGCTTGGAATCTGAACATATAACAATTAACTTCATCTTCTCCAGTAAGTTGTTGCGAAGCCCGGAATAAGACCAGATAACAGGTAACTTTATTATCCCCATCAAGTCAAAAGTTGCTGCGAAGCCTGGATTTTTGTTGTACCACAAATTTGCCCTACCTATTAATTTTGTCTGGCTTGGACTTTGCATCCCATTTACATCATTCTCATCAAGCCGTTTTCATATCATGCATCTCATGGAATCAGGAACTTTGGTTTAAAGCATTAGGGTTGTGCCATCCTTATGTTTAATTTTGGTTTGAAGTTTCTTCATCAGGTTAAGGGCAGTTTCATTTGGTCCTTAAGCAGTGGATTGTGAAGTGAAATGCTGAGGTATTGTGAATTTCTTTCTCATCAAGTTACAAGGCTGTTTCTCACTCAAATTCCCCAGAGCCTGGATTAGGTTTTATTTCCCTATTGTTTGTCAAGAATCTCTAAATCACCAAGTCAGGAGTTTGAAGTTTAAATTGATGAACATGAAATCTGGGCATAAGAAATAAGGTTGGAGGTTCATGATAATCAAGGAATGTTTTTGTTACTTCAGTTACAAGTTACTTGTGGTTTGGACATCAAGGTTAAGGTTCTTATTAAGAGTGCAAGTTTGGTTTGGACATGATATGAAGATTAAGGATTGAAAGACAAGACACATGGTTACTTAAAATACAAGTTACAAAGGTCATCTGCGATTTCTTGATGTTCAAGTTACAAAGGCAATATGTGTCATTTAAACTATTCAAGTGAGAGTTTCAAATTTTAACCAAGTCCAAGACTTATACAATTTCCATACAACAAGTGTATCACTCATAAAGATTCAAAGAAATATCATTCATTACATTTTTGTGGGCAATTTACAAAGCAAGTTATCAAACTTGAAATACAAATTACATTTGTTTGTTTACAAAGAAAGAAATATTGGTTCTTTAATTTTCTTTTGCTTCATATTCAAGCAACTCGTCCTCACTCCTCACCATGACTTTTTCTTCACCTTTAAACCATACGTTTTCCATCCAATTCTCATTTGATCATGAATCAAGAAAGAGAAAAGAGTTAGCAAACCAACAAAGTTCAAATGAAATTCCAAATAAGAACCAATTGTTAAAAGAGTATTTTTATTTCATCATTAGGATTTGTATTCGGAATCAGAAATTAAAAGGGGTTTTCAATCATAGACTATCTTCTCCTATTTTGGAAATCACAAAAAGTTTAGGTTTTTGGTTCACAAAAGGAAAATGAATTTGCAAACATTTTCATATTGTAAAAGCAAAACACAAAACAACCATAAACAGCTAGCTAAACAGACAACAAATACAAATTGAAAAAGCAAAGCAAAGCTTCCAAACAAGGCAACATATGTAAAACAGCAAAGCTGCAAACAACTATAGCAACACGACCTCAACAAACAGCAAGTAGCAAACTGCCAAGCACGGTAAACAGCAGCAACAAGAAAAAACTGAAAACAACGGCCCTTAACACAAAACAACAACTGCAAGCTTAGTAGCAGACTGCTAAGATAGAAAACAACCCAAGATTAGCAAGAAAACAACAAGCAATAGCTCACAAAACCCTATTCCTCATCATTTTCCTAAAATGCAAACCCTTCAAAAATTATGTTGAGAAAATAAGAGTAGCTTTACATCATTGAAAGACAAAGAGGGAAAGAATAGGTTTGCTGTCAAAACTTACCTCATCTCCATTTGCTGTCAACACAAACAAGCCAAACATATTAATCCAAGTTTTGCACATAAAATGAATAAAAACAGAACCTGCGTCCAAAAGCCCAAAGTCAGCATACTAATAATTTTCAAAACTTCACCAATTTCCACCTAATTTCCACCCTTATCTCAATATAAAAAGAACCACTGTTTCATTGACAAGAGGAGGATAACACAGAAAAACCCAACAACAAACAGTCAGCAAACCAAAAAGAGGAAGAAAAATGCATTGAAGTTTTTCCAAAATTGCAACAGAACTCTTCCTTCAACAGTCCAAATTTCCACCCAACTTACTTCATCAACCTGTGCATAAGCCTCTTCCAAGCCTTTGCAATACAAACCTATGCACAATCTTACTACCTACAATACCTGCAAAACAACTGCAACAACTCGGAACCAACATAACATAAAGCATCAACCGAAAAAAGAAAGAACAAAAACAACACAACCAGAAGTAGAGTTTTGATCCAAGAAGCAGAAGAATAAGACCACTATACCTTAAAGCACGAAGGCCCCATCAGAGGAGCTTCGATTCGGTACCCTATTTCTCTTTTAAATCTTAATGTGTTCCTTGTAATATGTGATTTATTGTTGGTGTGTTTGGATATTTGAGTATTTTGTTTCTGTTGATTCTGATAAGTACACAGATTAGGGATTTTTTGTTTTCTTTCTCTATTTGTTGATTGATGGTGCACATCATTGGAGTTTGGATTGCTTCAATGTTACTAGGGTTTTGTGTTTGAATTTTTGAATGATGAAGCGTGAAACAAGAGTCAGAATAGAAAATTAGGACCGAGAGAAAGAAATCAGAAGCAAGGTGTTGTCATTTTAAGCTATAGAGGAACTAAATCGAGATAAATTTCAAATAAATATAGTTTGTTATTGTTAACCAATAAAAGAATGAAGGTGATATTTGTTGTTCGGTTGTTGTTGTTGTTGTAGACTAAACGAGAAAGAGATTGAAGCAAAAAAAATGGAATAGAAAAGGAACCGATGGAACAAAGAAAGTACCGAGAAGAACCTGATGATGAGAAAGGAAAAAACGCAAGGATAGTGAGAGAGAGAAATCGTTTGAGTTGAGGGAGTGAATAGTTTTTGATTATTGAGAGATGCGAGTGAGAGATGTAGGTGTGTGGAGTTTGTGACGGGCGGAGTAAGGTCGAAAGCCAGCGGCGCTGTGAGAGAGATGGGAAGAATTGATAAGGAATAGATAAAATAGGGGAAGTCGATAGCTCTTTTGAGACTCATGCCAGTGGACATTTCATGGCCAAGAAAATCCTACGAGCTGGTTATTCTGGATGACGATGGAAAGTGAATGTTGTGTGTATGCAAATATGTTCCACAAATGTCAAGTTTACACAGACAGGATACATGTTCCTCCATCTCCTTTGAATGTGATGACTTCACCATGGCCCTTTGCAATATGGGGCATTGATATGATCGGACGGATCGAGCCAAGCACTTAAAATGGACATAGGTTCGTTCTCGTTGCTATTGACTACTTTACCAAGTGGGTGGAAGAAGCTTCATACAAGAATGTGACCAATCAAGTTGTTACTCACTTTATCAAGAAAGAAATCATATATCGGTATGGAACTCCTAACAAGATCATCACTGATAACGGGTCGAATCTCAACAACAAAATGATGAAAGAAATGTGTGAAGAATTCAATATTGAGCACCATAATTTATCACCCTATCGGCCAAAGATGAGTGGGGCAGTCGAAGTAGCTAACAAAAACATAAAGAAGATCGTCCAAAAAATGGTTGGAACATACAAAGATTGACATGAGATGTTGCCCTTTGCTTTGCACGACTATCAAACTTTAGTGCGTACTTCCACTAGGGAAACTCCTTTTTCACTAGTCTATGGTATGGATGTGGTACTCCCAGTCGAAGTGGAAATTCCTTCATCGAGGGTTCTAATGGATACTAAACTCGATGAAACTGAATGGATTCAAATAAGGCTCGACCAACTCAATCTCATCGAAGAGAAGTGCCTAGCAACAATTTGTTACAGTTAGTTATGTCAACGTCTCAAGAGAGCATTTGAAAAAAAGATTCCACCTCAAGAGTTCCACACAGGTGACATGGTCTTAAGGAAGATTCTCCCAATCCACACCGATCCAAGAGGCAAGTAGACTCCCAACTATGAAGGGACATACATCGTGAATAAATCTTTTTCAAGAGGTGCTCTGATCTTGACAAACATGGATGGGGAAGATGTTCCACTTCCAGTCAATTCAGACTCTATCAAAAAATACTACGCATAAAAGACCCGCTAAGTCAAAAACTAGAAAGGGAGGCTTAGGAAAAAGTTAGGGCTAAAAAAAAAAAGAAAATCCCGCTAAGTTGAAAACCCAAAAGGACGGCTTAGGAAAAAATGGGTGTCCCGGTGGATTGAAAACTCGAATGGGCGATCCAGTAAAAAATTAGGGACAAAAAAAGAGAGACTGCAGTCTGAAGACTCTTCATGAATAACAAGTACACCCTCCTAATAATGGATCAATCAATTCAACTATTATCCTTTAAAAGCAAAGCACTAGGACGATCCAGGATATGGGAACTATAACAATATCAGTTTTAATGGAAGTTCGAGATTTTCTTATTGCATTTTTACTCATTGTATTTTGTCTTTTCTTTGCAACTTCCACATTTAGGAGTTTTCTCCATGTACGAATTCTTATTCACAGGCTAAACTCATTAATAAAAATTTACCCTTCCACCAAAAAGTCTTTGTTATGTCCTTTTACTTTATTTTCGTATGTGAATTGTGATTTAAATTTTTTGTTAAGCATTGCATTGAAAATAATAAGGCAATAATAATCACAAGCTAAGATGAGAAAGATGACATTACATGAATATAAAGGCATCCCAAGAGAATTCTGTGTCGTTCAAGTGTGTGTTTTTCTATGCAGGTAGCAAGTCATAATGGTCACCTCGACCAAGCTTTCATCCTTGTCACCTCCTTACAGACAACTGAGCATCTTATTCTCCAACACCGAGAAACTTGGGGCATTTGATGAGATCCACGTCTATACTCAGTCATTCACAAGAAGTCCAACATATGAAGAAAGTCAGATCAAGCTACTCCTCCTCGGCAAGACTTAATCCAATGTGAACTTGAAAAGGCTATAATATAATTCTCTTAGTTTTCAAGCACCAATCTGTTTGGTATACCAAGATAACGGGCAACAGACCCTAATAAGTCTGATATTTTGCACTATGCATACGATAATCATAACTGCATATTACATTGTTTCCTCAAACGCATAACATATCCATGAATCATCATGCCACATTTCAAAATGCATACGAAGCCTAAGCTAGATTTGGTACCTTTCCCGAAAGCCCCAAATCAACCTCAAATAGCAAAACATTCCCATAAAGAATATCATCCTCATAATTCCTAGTTGACATCTGTTATTACACTACCAACCAAAAATAAGCCATGGTACCAATACATTGCATTCCCCCAACTCTCAATACCCATGTTATCTTTCTAGGGTCGTAGGTCGATCATAGGTCTTACCGTCACGTTATCTTTTCTAGGGTCGTAGGTCGCTCGTAGGTCTTACCCTCATGTTATCTTTATAGGGTCTTAGGTCGCTCATAGGTCTTACCCTCACATTATCTTTCTAGGGTCGTAGGTCACTCGTAGGTCTTACCCTCATGTTATCTTTTATAGGGTCGTAGGTCACTCGTAGATCTTACCCTCACGTTATCTTTTATAGGGTCGTAGGTCGCTCGTTGGTCTTACCCTCATGTTATCTTTTATAGGGTCATAGGTCGCTCGTAGGTCTTAACCTCACATTTTATTTTATGGGAACGTAGGTCGCTCGTAGGTCTTACCCTCACACTATCTTTATAGAGTCGTAGGTCACTCGTAGGTCTTAACCTCACATTATCTTTCTAGGGTCGTAGGTCGCTCGTAGGTTTTACCCTCACTTTATCTTTTATAGGGTCATAGGTCGGTCGTAGACTTTACCCTAGCATTATCTTTTTAGGGTCGTATGTCATCCGTAGACATTACCCTCACATTATCTTTTTTAGGGTCGTATGTCATCCGTAGACGTTACCCTCATGTTATCTTATCAAAGGTAGTAGGCCGCCCGTAGATCTTACCTTCACATTATATTTTTTAGGGTCGTAGGTCGTCCGTAAATTTTAGATTTACGTTATCATTCCTAGGGTCATAGGTCGTTTGTAGACTTTACCCTCGCATTATCTTTTTAAGGTCGTAGGTCTCCCGTAGATCTCACGCTCACTTTACATTTTCTAGGGCTGTAGGTCATCCGTAGACTTTACGCTCACGTTTTTAAGGTTGTAGGTTATGCGTAGATCTTACCTTCACATCATCATTTTTTAAGGTCGTAGGTCGTCCGTAGATCTTACCTTCGCGTCATCATTGTTAAGGTCATAGATCGTATGTAGATCTTACCTTCGCTTTATCCTATTTTGGGTCGTAGTCGTCTGTAGATTTTACCCTTATGGTCGTAGGTCGTCCGTAGATCTTACCCTCGTGTCATCTTTTCTTGGGTCGTATGTCGCTCACCCGTCTTACCCTCGTGACATCCTTTCTCTGAGTCATAGATCATACGTCAACCTTTAACCGACGTCTTTACCTTTCTTTTTGGTCGTGAATCCCTCACGATAGATTCTCCGCTGTTGTCGAGTTCTACTCATCGCCTTTAAGTTATCATGTTGTCATTAATCCTACTTTCAGTCACCACAACATTGTCAACCGTATCTTTTCAGTCACTTTAACGCCCACTTCTATGAGGACCCTATATTGACACCGTTACCCCAATACAATCTATCATTATTCAACCACCTTTACCCATCATGACCAGTTCATCTGTAAATTCATTTTTCTCATCCCCAGTAGACGTCACAAACAAATAACACTCACACCATCTCTCCAGGACATATTTCAGGTCCTGGTATTTAATCATCTTCCACCATGAACTTTTGAAAGGCTGACGCCAATCTCATCTCTAGGTTCAAGACGATTAAATAGGGTCAACTCTCGTACCCCAAATTTTCCCTACCTATTACTTTTGTCTGGCTTGGACTTTGCATCCCATTTACATCATTCTCATTAATCCGTTTTCATATCATGCATCTCATGGAATCAGACACTTTGGTTTAAAGCATTAGGGTTGTGCCATCCTTATGTTTAATTTTGGTTTGAAGTTTCTTCATCAGGTTAAGGGCATTTTCATTTGGTCCTTGAGCAGTGGATTATGAAGTGAAGTGCTGAGGTATCGTGAATTTCTTTCTCATCAAGTTACAAGGCTGTTTCTCACTCAAATTCCTCAGAGCCTGGATTAGGTTTTATTTCCCTATTGTTTGTCAAGAATCTCTAAATCACCAAGTCAGGAGTTTGAAGTTTAAATTGATGAACATGAAATCCGGGCATAAGAAATAAGGTTGGAGGTTCATGATAATCAAGGAATGTTTTTGTTGCTTCAGTTACAAGTTACTTGTGGTTTGGACATCAAGGTTATGGTTCTTATTGAAAGTGCAAGTTTGGTTTGGACATGATATGAAGATTAAGGATTGAAAGACAAGACACATGGTTACTTGAAATACAAGTTACAAAGGTCATCTGCGATTTCTTGAAGTTCAAGTTAAAAAGGCAAGATGTGTCATTAAAACCATTCAATTGAGAATTTCAAATTTTAACCAAGTCCAAGACTTATCCAATTTCCATACAACAAGTGTATCACTCATAAAGATTCAAAGAAATATCATTCATTATATTTTTGTGGGCAATTTACAAAGAAAATTTCCAAACTTGAAATACAAATTACATTTGTTTGTTTACAAAGAAAGAAATATTGGTTCTTCAATTTTCTTTTGCTTCATCTTCAAGCAACTCATCCTCACTCCTCGCCATGAATTTTTCTTCACCTTTCAACCATACTTTTTCCATCCAATTCTCATTTGATCATGAAATAAGAAAGAGAAAAGAGTTAGCAAACCATCGAAGTTTAAATGAAATTCCAAACAAGAACAAATTGTTAAAATAGTATTTTTATTTCATCATTAGGGTTTGTATTCGGAATCAGAAATTAAAAGGGGTTTTCAATCATAGGCCATCTTCTCCTATTTTGCAAATCACAAAATTTTTATGTTTTTGGTTCACAAAAGGAAAAGGAATTTGGAAACATTTTCATACTGCAAAAGCAAAACACAAAACTGCCATAAGCAACTAGCTAAACAGGCAGCAAATACAAACTGCAAAAGCAGAGCAAAGCTGCCAAACAAGGAAGCATATGTAAAACAGCAAAGCTGCAAACAACAACAGTAACACGACCTCAACAAACAGCAAGCAGCAAACTGCCAAGCACGGTAAACAACAGCAACAAGTAAAAAACCTGAAAATAGCAGCCCTCAACACAAAACAGCAGCTGCAAGCTTAGCAGCAGACTGCTAAGATAGAAACTAACCCAAGATTAGCAAGAAAACAGCAAGCAAGCAATATCTCACAAAACCGTATGCCTCATCATTTTCCTAAAATGCAAACCCTTCAGAAATTATGTTGAGAAAATAAAAGTAGCGTTACATCATTGAAAGAGAAAGAGGGAAATAATAGGTTTGAAAAGATATCACCTAACCAAAACAGTCCAAAAAACCCTGTTAAAACAGTCCACAACATGTTAAAAGTAGTCCCTGCATATTGCTGTCAAAACTTACCACATCTCCATCTTCTATCAACACAAGCAAGCCAAACATATCAATCCAAGTTTTGCACCAAAAATGACTAAAAACAGAACCTGCATCCTAAAGCCCAAAGTTAGCATACTGATAATGTTCAAAACTTCACCAATTTCTATCCTTATCTCAATATAAAAAGAACCAATGTTTCATTAACAAGAGGATGATAACACAGAAAAACCCAATAACACACAACCAACAAACTGAAAAGAGGAATAAAAATGCATTGAAGTTCTGCCAAAATTGCAACAGAACTCTTCCTCCAACAGTCCAAAATTTCCATCCAACTTGCTTCATCAACCTGTGCATAAGCTTCTTCAAAGCCTTTGCAATCCAAACCTATGCACAATATTACTACCTACAATACCTGCAAAATAATCGCAACAACTCGGAACCAACACAACACAAAGCATCAATAGAAAAAAGAAACAACAACAATAACACAACCAGAAGTAGAGTTTTGATCCAAGAAGCGGAAGAATTATACCACTATACCTTAAAGCACGAAGGCCCCATCGGAGGAGCTCCAATTCAGTACCCTATTTATCTTCTAAATATTAATGTGTTACTTGCAATCTATGATTTTGTTGTTGGTGTGTTTGGATATTTGAGTGTTTTGTTTCTGTTGATTCTGATAAGTACACATATTAGGGATTTTTCGTTTTCTTTCTCTATTTGTTGATTGATGGTGCGAATCACTGGAGTTTTGATTGATTAAGCATTACTAAGGTTTTGTGCGTAAATTTTTGAATGATGAAGCGTGAAACAAGAGTCGGAATAGAAAATTAGGACCGAGAGAAAGAAATCAGAAGCGAGGTGTTGTCGTTTTAAGATATAAAGGAACGAAATCGAGATAAATTTCAAAGAAATATAGTTTGTTATTGTTAACCAATAAAAGAATGAAGGTGAGATTTGTTGTTCGGTTATTGTTGTTGTAGAATAAATGAGAAAGAGATTGAAGCGAAAAAATATGGAATAGAAAATTGACTGATGGAATAGAGAAATTACCAAGAAGAACCTGATGATGAGAAAGGCAAAAATGCAAGGATAGTGAGAGAGAAATCGTTTGAGTTGAGGGAGTGAATAGTTTTTTATTATTGAGCCATGAGAGTGAGAGTCGGAGGTGTGCAGCGAAGGGCAGAGTAAGGTCAAAAGCCAACAGCGTTGTGAGAGAGATGAGAGGAATTGAGAAAGAATAGAGAAAACAAGGGAAGCGTTAGAGGGGGGCGTTGGATGACAGAATTAGGGTTCCCAACCCATTTTGTTTCTCAAAGGGCCGCTGGGTCCAGACCTCCTGACCCGGACTGACCCATGACTTTTTTTATACGTGCATTTTATTTGTTTTTTTAGTTTTATTTTATAATCTGTTTATATAATTCAGGGCCTTACAAAAAATTATTTTTCATCCCATTCCGAAAATGCTAGCTATACCATCCCTTTTTCCAGCAGCACCCCCAAGCCCAATTTTGTATTTTTTTACTTCTTAATTTTACATTTTTATTTATTTGATACAAAAACAAAAAATGATCTTTATTTTCTTAATCAAGTTATAATATAAAATCATTAAAAAAGATATACTTTTAGAATTAGATTTTTAATTTTCTTTCAATATTTTCTTTACCTAAAAATCACAAAAAATAATATTAGAGTATTTTAAATTAGGTTCTAATTTACTTTTAAATTTATTGTTTATTTAACTCGATAAAAATACCAAAATATTAGAATTAAAGTTTAATTTTCTTTTAATTTTATTTACTTGCTAATAATCAAAATATATTAGAATAATTTAGAATTGGTTTTAATATTTATTTTCATTAATAAAGTCTTAAAAATATTGTAGTACTATTGTTATTTATTTAACTTGATAAAAAACCATAAAAAATATTTGGAATTTAAGTTTCTTTATTCATTGAAAACCTTGATGTCATACTCCCTTAGATAGCTCCATGAGGTGATTAAATCCCGTTTCGATCGCTTTATGTCGAGGTAGACTTTTAGCTCACCACTGTACATGACAACAATTAGGGTTCTTCTAGTCTCCCTCTTAAATTTTTCTTCTTGTGTAATTAAAACTTATCTTTCACAAATCAAAAATCCAAAAGCACTTTAATCATTATTTGAATTTATTTAAAACTCGCAAAATACTCAATAAATCAAAACTTTCCCCGAAAGGCATGTTATCTCTGTTCTACCGTGATACAGGCCGTGCCTATTACTAGAATGCGTGTGTTAACATCGCCCACTAAAAACACCAACAAACCAACATTTCTAGAGGAACTACGGTGTTCTGATTCCTTCACTGGATATGTAGGCAAAGGGTCGCGAAAACCTCACGGACGCACTAATAATAATAAAAAAAGCATGTCTTTCCTCTTAAGCAAGTATAGTTATAGATAAACAAACCCTTAGAAGCATCCAAACAAAATGGGTCCTGTTGAGTACAACAAATGTGAGGGGTGCTAATACCTTCCCCTTGCATAATCGAATGCCTTACCCATTCTCTTGGTCGTAAGACCATCTTATCCATCCTCTTGTGGTTTTCTCGACATTTCTTCTTCCTTCGGGATAAATAAAGTTCGGTGGCGGATGTGTGTTTTCTACCGGTGACTTTCAGTTGGCGACTCTGCTGGAGATCTTTCTTTCGCGAGTCTCTCCTAGTTTTATTTATTTGTATCTTTGGGTGTTTATTTATTTGTTTTATTTGCTTTACCGCTTTATTTCTTTCCTTTATTGTTTACTTTTGTATATATTGCATTATATTGTTGCTACTCACATATTCTGGATATGTTGTTTCTTTTATGATGTTGGGTTGGGTGATTACATTTGATAAGTCCTATACCCGGATTTGGGTTACACTTAGGATTAGGACGGGTAGTACAATCATGTTAACTTTGAGGGAGTAATCCCGAAGAAGGAGGCATGAAAATCCCCCACTCAGTAGAGGTCCCCTTGAAAGTAGCAATGTTTACCGAGTAATTGGGAAGATATTGTTGCTTTCAACCTGGAAACTCGAGAAGTTAGGAGCCGTAGAACCATCAACCCATCCTGGCCTTTTTAGGTGTAGTGCATAGACTATAACAGAGTAATCTGGAAGTAGTTGTCACGCGATACTGCACTCAGACGAGTTTTTCCTACGAATGTTACCGATTACAGAGTAATCGGGACGTTGATAATATCCAAAGGAAGAGCGTAGACTCTAAGATTTCCCTAGAACCTTGTTCGGCAAGTGATAAACCCCTAATACATACCTTATGGGTGGTTACTTTGACTCCATACATGTGACGTCATACTTTTGATCCTGCTACTTTTAGCTTATGCAAAGGACTACACAGGGGTTATCTAGAATATGTGGAGCTGAAATATTATGCCATATCATACCATGACATCATACCATCATGTATATATCTCATATCTAAGGAATTCCAAAGACAAGCCTCGTTGGTCGAGCTCTTCAAAAATGAAAACAAAATTTTTAAAAGGACCGACGAGTCTTTGGATTTCCTCGGAAATGAAGATAGGACATTCATTCATACTATCATGCATTCATTATTCACAACAAAAACTGATTGGGGTTCCTTTTCCATTTAACTTCAGTGAATAACAAAGATGACTTCTCCACATCCCTACCGTACAAGAAGCAACCAGAGAAGACTTATGGATCTTTTTAAAGAGAATCAAAATGCTCTCCGCCGAGATATGGACACCATGGGCACTCACATGGATCAGCTTATGGAAACCCTTCATGCTGTTATCAAGGGTCGGGAAGAGTTACATCAAAGTGTCACCAAGCTTGCTACTGCTGCCCCTTCCACTTCTGCAAATGAGAGGAATGATAGTGTAAATGTTGAGACCCCTACTGGAGCTCCTCGGAATGATGTCGATGACCATTACGACATCATTGATATTGATGAACCCCACTTGAATCTTTCCACTGGAGTTGCTGAAACTGCAAAGATGTACCATGCTCTCGAAGAGCGTCTCAAAGCCATGGAGGGTATCAAGACTTCTGGATTCAATACTGATGCAATGTGTCTCGTGCCTGGGGTAGTTATCCCTCCCAAGCTTAAGGTTTCTTATTTTGACAAATACAAAGGCACCTCTTGTCCAGAGACTCATCTTCGTTCCTACTATCGCAAGATGGCGGCCTATGCTGAAAATGAATCGTTACTCATGCACTTCTTCCAAGATAGCTTGACCGAGGCACCGTTGGACTGGTATATGCAACTAGGAATAACTCATGTCAGTACTTGGGGTGAATTTGCCGATGCTTTTTTGAAACATTATCATTATAATACTGCCATGGCTCCTAGTCGTACTCAGCTTCAAGGGATGATACAGAAATCTGAAGAGTCATTCAAAGAGTACGCTCAAAGGTGACATGAACTGGCTGCAAGGGTCCAACCTCCTCTCTTAGATCGTGAATTAATTGATTTGTTTATGGGTACTCTACGAGGTCCTTATCTCCAACACACGCTCAGTAGTACCTCTACTTCTTTCTCTGATATGGTCATTATTGGAGAACATGTTGAAACTTGTATTAAGGCTGAAACGATCCAAGGTATCCCTAGCAATACCAACAACAATACTGGCATTGGTAGGAAGCCTTTTTCTGGATTCATCAAGAAGAAAGAGGGTGCAACTAGTGTTGTTACAATCAACTAAGGGAAAGCTCATGCATATACTCAAGTTCGATTTCCTTATTTCCCAACACCTACTGTTGTTCCTAATCAATTTTCTCCTCAAGTGTATGCTGCTTAACTCCAGTACCTTGGATGTCCCAACAATGACCTTTCACTCCTCAACCACGGTATCTTCCACAACAACAATTTGCACCACCTCAGACATACCAATGACATAATCAGCAACCTCAAGGTTCGAGACCCCCCACAAAGACAAAGAGTTCCTGAAATAAGATTTGATCCGATTCCTATGTCCTATGCTCAACTTCTCCCTTAGTTAGTTGCCAATCAGTTGGTTCAACTGCGTGAACTTGGTCCACCACCTAATCCTCTCCCCAGGGGGTATGATATTAGTGCTCATTGTGAATTTCATTCTGGATCCCCAGGCCACACGATTGAGAATTGTAGAGCATTTAAGTGTAGAGTTCAAGACCTCCTCAATGCAAAGGCCATAAATTTCAACCCTGTTGGTCCCAATACTCAGAATAATCCCATTCCTCCTCACCCAGGGGAAGCGATCAATGTTATTGAAGAAAGTAGTGAACAGAATCTGATAACCAAGGTTGACGATATCAAGATGTCATTAGGAACTGTTAGAGAACATTTGTTGGAGCACGAGGTGCTACAAGAACTCCATGATTTTTGCTTAACTTGTTCCTGTAAACCCGAAGAGTGTACTAGTTTGAAGACGACTATCTAAGAGATAATGGATGAAGGTGTTCTACAAGTAGAGAAGATATTCCCAAAAGAAGAGATTGATGTCTTGGAAATTCCTTATTATCTGAGAAACATCTCAGCAACACCAGGTACCTCGTTGACAATTCAAGCTCCTACTACCATGTTAATGATTCAAGCTCCCGCTACCCCCGCAACAACTCAAGCTCTTATTCCTCCTCTGTGCAACAACTCAAAGGCAGTTTCATGGGAGTATAATGTGTTCTACATTCTTGGGAAGAAATATGAGTGTCCTCCAGTGGCTGACAAGAATATTACCAACATTGCAGGAACCAGTAACGTGACTCGTAGTGGCAGTATCTTTTCTGCCCCACCACCCCCTCCCAAAGAAACTAACAGAGATGCTCTAGTTAAGGCTAGGGGCAAGCAAGTGATTGATAGTCAGCCTGAACCTTCTGTAGGACAAGAAGCATATCAGCTTTTGAGGATTCTTAAGTGAAGTGATACAAAGTGGTGGATAACCTCAACCAGACACCGTCCAAGATCTCCATATTGTATCTCCTCTTGTGTTCGAAGACCCACCGCAATGCTTTACTGAATATCTTGTGTTCCGCCCATGTTACTCAAGACATTTCTGTGGACCAGTTTGAAGGGATCGTAACCAATATTGTTGTGGGAAATTGTTTGGGTTTCTGTGATGATGAGCTCCCAGTTGAAGGCATAGCTCATAACAAAGTGCTACACGTTTCCATGAAATGTTTGGATACGGTTTTCTCTCGAGTTTTGGTAGATATGGGTTCTTCACTCAATGTGATGCCTAAGACTACTCTGTTTAAGCTGAATATGGATGGGGTAATGATGATGACTTACACCCCAAGTGTTCAAGCATTTGATGGTTCAAGAAGATCTATAGAGGGAGAAGTGGACTTGCTTATCAAGATTGGTCCCCACACTTTCTATCTGTCATTCTATGTTATGGACATTCGGCCATCCTACACTTGACTTTTAGGTCTCCCATGGATCCATGTAGCAGGAGCTGTGACATTTACTTTTTATCAATTCCTGAAGTTCAATGTGAATGACAAAGTTGTCGTTGTTTGTGGAGAAAAGGACATAGTGATTAACAATATGAAAACCTACCGTTATGTGGAAGTGGAAGGTGAGGTGCAAGAGTTTCCCTTTCAAGCTCTGGAGATTGTTAATGTTGACAAGTTCCCCATCATGGAAGGTAAGAAGTCTGAAGCACCCATGGCCTCTTGGAAGGATGCCAAAGCTCTCATAGTATCTAGATCTCCCCATGATAGGTGGGGAAAATTGATCGAAGTACCGGAGAAGAAAGATTGATATGGTCTTGGGTATCAGTCATCGTCCTCCGTGCAAGTTGGTTTGGTTCCCCTCAAAGGAAATCAGGTTCCCCTAATTTCTGAAGTGTTCATCAATGTTGGTACAAGCAAAGAAGGGAAAATGCTCTCGACATATGATGAAGGTGACAATGAAGATGTTTCTAGATTTATCTATCAGGTTGCGCCGGACCAGGAGCTCAACAATTGGACTGCCTTGGACATCCCTGAAGTTGTTTTCCTTTATGTGTAATTTTCTATTTCCATTAAGTCATATGCCCTGCCCAAGGCATAAAGACATCTTGAAGAAGGGGCCCCTTATGTTTCAATCTCCGTTTAAAATTGAATGAAAAATCACCCTTTTGCATACAATTTTGTTCCCTGTCTTTTCTTTTACTTTTATTTTTTCAAAATAAAAATGGAAATGCTTTTCCTTTCACATTCTAAATATTTTCTTTCACTTTCTAAAATAAAACATAAAATCATCAATCATGTAGATCTGTCTCGAATTCCATCGGAAATGATAGTGCTATGATTCCTTATATCCTTGAGAATTCAGTTGACCATGCTGACCAAGATAGTGGGGAAGATTGAGAAGTCCCTGAAGAACTAGCCAGGCTCTTAAGACAAGAAGAGAAGGTCATCCAACCATATCAGGAAGAAATATAAGTTATCAATCTCGATACTGAAGACGTAAAGAGAGAGGTCAAGATAGGTGCTTCTTTGCAAAGTGAAGAAAAGAAGGGGTTGATTGAGTTGCTTCGAGAGTATGCTGACATCTTCTCCTGGTCGTATGAAGACATGCCTGGTTTAGTTACTGATATAGTGATGCACAGATTGCCACTCAAGCCAAAATGTCCTTCTGCAAAGCAGAAGCCAAGAAGGACTAGACCCGACATGGATTTGAAGATCAAAGAAGAAGTTCAGAAACAGCGTGATGCAGTTTTCCTATCTGTGATAAATTATCCTCCTTGGATTGCTAACATTGTACCTATACCTAAGAAAGATGGTAAGGTACAAATGTGTGTTGACTACCGATACTTGAATAGGTAAAGCCCAAAATATGATTTCCCGTTGCCTCATATTGATGTATTGGTTGATAATAATGCTCAGTCCTCAATGTTCTACTTCATGGATGGATTCTCGAGTTATAATCAGATAAAGATGGATCCTGAAGACATGGATAAAACAACTTTCACAACTCCTTGGGGTACCTTTTGCTACAGGGTCATGCCTTTTGGTCTTAAAAATGCTGGTGCGACATATCAGTGAGCTATGGTGACTCTTCTTCACGACATGATTCATAAAGAGATCGAGGTGTATGTGGACGATATGATCTCAAAATCAAAAACTGAGGAAGAACATTTGGTCCATTTGCAGAAGTTGTTTGATCGTCTATGAAAGTTCAGGTTAAGGCTTAATTCCAAAAAGTGCACCTTCGGGGTTTGATCGGGAAAGTTACTTGATTTTATCGTAAGTCAACGAGGAATTGAAGTAAATCCTGACAAGGTAAGAGAAATACAGGATATACCGGCACCGAAAACTGAAAAAGAAGTACGAGGTTTCCTTGGAAGGTTGAATTACATAGCTCAATTCATTTCTCATCTTACTGCTACCTGTGAACCCATCTTTAAATTATTGCACAAGAATCAAGATATCCATTGGGATGAAAGTTGCCAAGAAGCCTTCAAAAAGATTAAGCAGTATCTTCAGGAACCACTGTAATACGGTGGGAGAACTGACTTGGGTGTTTTGCGTTTGATCGTAATTGTTGCAGATAGCAAGAGTCGCCACCGACTTTTATTTTATCCATTAAGGAAAGGCTGAAAATAACAGGAAAGACATTTCGAGATTATTTTCTTGAGTTCGGATAGTAGATTATGAAAAGGGAAGGTGTTAGCACACTTTTCATCCATAGTTATCTATGGGCTCTTAGTTGCTTGCTAGATCATTGCCTTTTGTTTTGAAAGTGTGCTTTGTGGTGGTTTTTTGAAAGTATTTTTGAAAAGCGCCTCCGTTTAGGCAAACTTTGTAATGATTCTCGTCTCTATAAGAATGTATACAAAGTGTTGAACCTTTTAAAATATTTCAATGGAAAGTGTTGGTGCATTTGAAAAGGTGTTTGTGTTTTGAAAATGAGCAAGCAACTAGGAACATTCTACCTTACTCAAAAGTCTTTTGTTCATTCCTCTCTTCCTCTGAAATTGCTATCTTACCATTTATTGGTAAGAAGCCTTATCTTTGGATGTAAAAGGGATGGGCGTGGGTCATCGTATAGTCATGATAGCAATATTGTGAGATATATTAACATTTCTTTTAAGGGACTAAGATCATTTTTAAGGCAACATTTGAAGCGTCATCGAGGGACTACGATCTTGTATTTTTTATTGTTTTTGCTAAGATGTCTCACACGCATAACATGACTATTTTTCTTAAGGCAACAAGTGGAGTTAACCTTAGAGGTGCATGTGTGCAAGGTGTGTTTAATTGCATGCATTTTTGTCTTTTGATCAGGGTGGTCTACTTGTTGATTTTACCTTGCCATACACCCTAATTACTAACATTTTGTGTAAAGTCAAAAGTGCACAAAGATAAAATACTACACTATTACAACCATATTGAATTGCATTAAAATATAAAGGCAAAAATAAAGTAAAAGCAAGAAAAATGGATCTTTCGATTTAGGGCGGCAAACCCTTCAATTCTGCACTTTCTGGCTTCCTTCGATTGGGCCTGAAAAGGGGTAAAGGAATGACTTTCAATTGTGGCCTGGAGGCCAGCATGTTATGTCTTTCGATTGGGGTGTGGAGGCCAGCATGTTGTGTCTTTCGATTGGAGCCTGGAGGCCAGCATGTTGTGCCTTTCGTTTGGGGCCTGGAGGCCAGCATGTTGTGTCTTTCAATTCAGGCCTGGAGGCCAGCATCTTGTGCCTTTCGTTTGGGGCCTGGAGGCCACCATGTTGTGCCTTTTGGATGACTCTTTCGTTTGGCCTAAATGTTAGTATGGAAGCCAGAGGCTTCGTTTCTAACTTTCTGTCTCCTGTTTCTTTTGTTTGAGTTTGAATAGCAACATGACCCAAGCCCTGCCAACATCACCTTAAGGCTAGATTAGTGCTTAAAGCATGTTTAAATGTATAGAGAGAAAAATCCAAGAAGATTGTTAACCATGACACACATTAAAAGAGTTGAAACGAAAAGAAGAAAATAGTATGTACATGTTTGAAACGAAAATAAAAACTTATTTACATGCTATGCTGGAAATGAAAGGTCAATGGTTAAGAATGAGTTACCTTGCGGGAGACTGGAGCATGTGCTAGACTTTGAAGTGGTTTCCTTGAATGCCTCTGGATTCGAAGGAAAAGACCAATGGTGGGCCTTTGACACTGGATTCGAAAGAGCAAAACAAGTGAAATGTCCTTCTTTGCTGGATTCGAAGGATAGTAAGATGTAAGGATTTTTTTTATAGATTTGAGAGGGACAAGTACTTGGATTCTGGGTTTGGATTTGCAAAAGTGTTTAAGTGTTTGAGAATTTTATGGTGTGTAACAATTTTGAATATACGTTCCCCTCTTCTTCCTCCTCTCTTTTGATGTGCAAATGAACTCTCTATTTATAGAGGATATTTTTTGAAATGTTTGGGAGTAAAAATAATAAAATAAAGGCTCAGCTTGAAAGTAAGCATCCACTTGTGTCATGACAGCAAGATGAATGGTTCAGATGGATTGCTTCCTTAGAGGGAAAACATGCACAAGGCTCAAGAGAAACTTTTTCTAAAAAGTAATATTATACTATTAAAGGAAAGTGGTCTTGGACAACAAATGGGTAAAAGCCTATTTCAACTTGCATAAACAATGTAATATAGAGTGAGTCATAGGTTTGAGTCCTGAAAAGGGGAAACACGTAGCCTAGCCTATGGGTCTAATGTTCAACTTGATCCTTTGAATAGAACCATACATCTTTCTACACCTTTCAACCAGACTAGAACAACATTTGTTCCCACCAGTTACGTTACCTTCGAATGGACCAATTGTGTGTTCTTCGAATGTCCCTCTTCAACTGAATATGCCATTCTGATTCCTCTTACTTTTGATCACTTAGGCCAAAACCTTCGACCAAACTCCAAAGTAAGCAAAACCAATTACTCCCCAATTATGGCAAGTCCTTCGAATGGGCCACAAAGTTGTGTGTTATAATGCAGCACTATAGCATATTGAAGGGTTTGCAGATGGATTCGAAGGTAATATGAAGTCACATTCAAAGCAAACATGGGGATGAAATCAAAAGTCACAGGAAGGTAGCCATTCATCCAATCGAAAACTTGTGAATCCAAGGCAAACAGGTGAGGGGCCAATGGTGCAATCAAAGCTTGCAGGCAGGAGCCATTGTCCAAATAAAGCTTGCATGCAGGAGCTATTTTAGTGCATCAAAGCAAACCTGCAGGAGGTCAAATGTCCAAATGAAATTTATGGACCAAAGGTTGATCAAAGAAGCCAGTTGTTCAATCGAAGGATGTAAATCAAAGCTTGCTTGAAGGAGGCCCAAATGTTCAATCGAAGCGTGAGGACCAAAGCTCACTCGTAGAAGGCAAATTCTCAATCGAAGGATGTAAATCAAAGCTTACATCGAAGGAGGCCCAAATGCCCTATCGAAGCGTGAGGACCAGAACTTGCTCGAATAAGGCAAATGCTCAATATAAGGATGTAAATCAAATCTTACATCAAAGGAGGCCCAAATTCCCAATCGAAACTAGTATGAATCGAAGCAAGCTTGTTTTTTCTTCAATTTTGTCAAGAAAAATCAATCTTTCTGCTTTGCTCTTTTTTTGTCTGTTTTGTACTTGTACAAATTTGAGCTTTTTGAAAATCCTTGTGATAAAATGTCTTGAGAAAAGAGAGGGAAAATTTTGGGGTACAACAGCTGCCCCTGTTCAATCTTCTTAAACTTGAAGAGCAAGTATGGCACGTTGTCGTTCGTAGCTTGAAGGTAGAAGATGATTGAACACTAGAGTGCCCATAAATTTGCACTCGCATGAAATAACACTGATAGTTGATGATGTAGGGAATGGGCTTACAAATGCCATTTGGAGAGATGATGGAGAGTCGTCGGAGATGTATTTAAGGATGCCATCTAGAGTGACTGTTGGCCGAAATTAGACTAAGTCTAAATTCGACTTCAACTAGAAAAGAATCAGAATAAATCTTTGGAGCGATTTATCTGAACCAGAGAAAGTGTCTAACGGAAAGGAATCAGGATAAACCGTTGATTGATTTAAACTGAACCAGCAGAGGTCTTGGATATTCTTCAATTTATGATGGGCCCATGTAAGCCTGCTTTAGGAGACATATGAGGGGGGAGTCTTGGTAGGGATGCTTCAAGATGAATCCATATGAAGCTTCATCTGTGTAAGATTGCTTCATTATGAGCCCGTGTGAAGTTGCATCTGGTCACGTAGGTAGTGGCTATGTCTTGCTTCAGAAACTAATCTTGGACCTGTTGAAAATTGTTGATGATAGCTTATCAGTTGATTGATTTTTCCTGATAAGGTAAAGGGTTAGCTGTATGCAATGTCATGATGTATGAAATGCATTATGTAATGATGTTCTAAAAAATGAGGTTGTTTTGTATACATATATCATGTATGTCATATGGTGTATGAATGTGATGCGCTTATTGCAGTGCGTCTTTGTCTAGGAAAATAAATCCTTGACAACATGCTTGGGAATCTTGGGGAGGCTGAATCCCTAACTTTTGTTGGATAATAGATGTATCTTCAACTTTGTTTAGAATATTTTTGTTGGGAATTCCCGTTCTGTTGTTTGAGGAGAAACTCCGCTAGGGAATATTGGCTTGCTTTAAGAAGACTCGGTGGAGAGCGTTGATCTCTGCTTGGGGGATTATTCCTGATTGGAGAGAATCAAAAGTTAGCTGTTATCTGGTCAAAATCCAGGCTTGGCAGTAATTTGTTGAGGATAATGAAGTTGACTGTTATCTGGTCGTATTCTAGGCTTCACAGTAACGTATTAGGGATGATTGAATTAACTATTATCTGGTTAGATTCCAGGCTTCGCAGGAAATTACTTGGGAGAGTGAATTTAGGCTGTTATTTGGTCAGATTCCAGGCTTCGTAATAACTTACTCGAAAGGATGAAGTTGAACTGATATCTGGTCGGGTCCAGGCTTCACATCAACTTACTGAAGTTAACTGTTATCTGGTCAGTTTCCAGGCTTCATAGTAACTTACTAAATTTTATTGTTATCTGGTAGGATTCCAGGCTTCATAAAAAATTCCTGAGAGAATGAAGTCAATTGTTATCTGGTCGAATTCCAGGCTTCACAACAACTTACTGAAGTTAACTGTTATCTGGTCGATTTCCAGGCTTCACAGTAACTTACTGAATTTGATTGTTATCTGGTCGGATTCCAGGCGTCATAACAAATTCCTGAGAGAATGAAGTCAATTGTTATCTGGTCAAATTCCAGGCTTCACAACAAATTATTGAAGTTAACTGTTATCTGGTCGATTTCCGGACTTCACAGTAACTTACTGAATTTGATGAATTTGAACTGATACTTGGTCGGGTCCAGGCTTTACAGTAACTTGCTTTGGGTAGAGGCAAACTCTACTGGGGAAAAGAAGTTAAACATTTGCTTGGTCGAACTTTAGTCTTTGCAATATCTCGAGAAATTAGACTATTATCTGGTCGGGTCCAGGCTTCATAGTATCTTGAGAAGTTAAACTATTATCGGGTCGGGTCCAAGCTTCATAGTAACTGAAATTTGTTTGAGTAGGAAGTGATTTCATTGAGGAGTGAAATGTTTTTGTTGCGGAATAAACCCTATTTGAAGAGATTATTTGATGACATGCTGGCAAGGTGAATTATTATCTGAAAAAAATCCACACGGCTTCTTCTTTTAAGATCAACTTAGCTGGGGAGAGGCCTGTCGAGAGATTGATACTTTGACCGAGGTTTGCATAGATCCAACTTTGTAGGAAACTCTATTGGGGAAAAGGTTTATTATAGCAGGCTCTGTGGGGATAATGCTAATGAGATAACTCTGTGGGGATATTTCCACTGCATTAAAGAGATGCCCGTTGCTGCTTGGCGGCATATATTTGCTAAACAGTTTAATTATGTTCATATGCATATGTTCATTCAATTTTAGTCATTGGACGTCTTTGCACTCAAGACAAAAAAAGTTTGTACTTCAAAGTATATTTGTATTGATGTTCTGCCCATGAATAGGCATTTTTGTACAAAGAGACCGAGATCCTAGTAAGAGGAAATCGTCGACAGGATAACAAAATTGAAAACAAAAACAAAAAACCATGTGGAAATGATCTCATTATGTTCCAACTCTATTATTTCCCCAATGGCTTCAAACATCCCTTTCCATTGACAAAAGTTGATTGGATTGATCTTGGACCGTTTGAATCCGGACCTTGGTAATGAAGTCGATTGTGGTGATTCTATGGGACATAGTCATATGCTTTTAATCCTTAACTTTTGCCTGGACTGCCCTTTCGGGTTTTCAGCCCACCAGGATACCCATTTTTTCCCAAGTCTCCCTTTCGGGTTTTCAACTTGCCGGGTGTACAATCTTTTGCATATATCCCTAATTTTTCCCCAAACCTTTGGTTTACCGTGATTCCCTTATCTTGCCCAGTTGTGTCAACCTAGCGGGTCTCTTATTCGTAGTATTCTTTAACTATGTTCGCGTTCACCAGATGTGGGAAATCTTCCCCGTCCATAGTAGTCAGCATCATGGCACCACCAGAGAAAACTTTCTTGACAAAAAATGGTCCTTCGTAAGTGGGAGTCCATTTTACCCTGGGGTTGCCTTGTGGAAGAATGATGCGCTTTATTACCAAGTCATCAGCTTGATATACTCGAGGCCTGAACTTTTTGTTGAAAGCCTTGATCATGCGTTTTTGGTACATCTGACCATGACGAACAACATCCATTCGCTTTTCATCGATCAAGTTCAACTGATCTAATATTGTATGAATCCATTTGTCTTCGCCTAGGCCTGCTTCATTCATAATCCTTAGTGAGGGAATCTGAACTTCCACTGGCAGGACATCTTCCATGCTATAGACTAAAGAAAAAGGAGTTTCCCCAGTCGATGTTCGAGCTGAAGTATGATAGCCATGAAGAGAAAACGGTAACATCTCATGCTAGTATTTGTAGGTTACTACCATCTTCTGCACAATCTTGTTAATGTTTTTGTTGGCTGCTTCCACTGTGCCATTCATTTTAGGTTTATAAGGAGAAGAATTGTGATGCTTGATGTTGAACTGGGTGCAAAGTTCTGTTATCATAGCATTGTTGAGATTGGTCCCATTGTCAGTGATGATCCTTTCAGGGATACCATAGTGGCATATAAGGTTATGCTTGATGAATATGGCTACAACATTTTTTGTGACCGAGGCAAATGAGGCAGCTTCAACCTATTTGGTGAAATAATCAATAGCGAGAAGGATGAAGCGATGTCCATTGGAAGCAATAGGTTTAATTTCTCCAATCATGTCAATGCCCCACATTGCGAATGGCCATGGAGCAGTCATGACATTTAGAGGAATAGGAGGCACGTGGACTTTTTCAGCATAGATTTGGCACTTGTGGCAAGTCCTTGAGTGGTGATGGCAATCAGTCTCCATTGTTGACCAATAGTAACCAGATCTCAGGATTTTCTTGGCCATAGTATGTCCATTAGAGTGAGTCCCAAAGAGACCATCATGCATGTCTTCCATAATTTCCTCTGCCTCCTTCTTGTCCGCACATCGAAGTAGAGTAGAATCATGGTTGCATTTGTACATGATTCCATTGCTTAGGAAGAATTTGGCTGAGAATCTTTGTAAGAACTTTTTATCATTGATGGATGCTCCTTCAAGATACTCTTGTTCTTCAAGGTATCTCTTCACCTCATGGTACCATGGCTCATCAGCGTCAGTGTCAAGCTCATAGCAGTGTGCAGGTTCGTTGAATCTCTCAATTGTAATCATAGGAGCTTCATTGTCCCATTTGACCTTGAACATAGAATACATTATGGCCAAAGCATTGGCTAACTGATTTTCTTCTCTAGGGAAGTGTTCAAAGGTGATTTCTTCGAAGTAAGGAATCAGAGATAGCACAAGCTCTTTGTAAGGGATAAGATTAAGGTGCTTAGTGTCCCAATCTCCCTTTACCCGACTAATCACCAAAGAGGAGTCTCCGAATACATTCAAATGCTTGATCCTTAAATCAATGGCAGCCTTCAGACCCAAAATGCATGCCTCATACTCATCCATGTTATTTGTACAATCGAAGCACAACCTAGCAATTAAAGGGTTATGGCAACCCTCAGGAGAAACTATCACAACACCAATTTCGTTACCCAAAGCATTAGAAGCCCCATCGAAGACCATAGTCCATCGGGATCCTCGTTCAGGTCCGTCATACGGTCCAGGTTTCGTGCAGTCGGTTACTAACATGACATTCTCATCCGAGAAGTCAAAGTTCATAGACTGATAATCATCAACAACTTGATGGGCTAAATGGTCTGCCAATACACTTCCTTTGATGGCCTTTTATGTTTTATATTGGATATCACACTCAGTCAAGATCATTTGCCATCTAGCTATCCGTCCGGACAAAGCGGGTTTCTCGAAGATGTACTTGATAGGGTCCATCTTAGAAATTAATAGAGTGGTATGAGCCAACATGTATTGTCTTAGCCAGCAAGCAGCCCATGCCAGAGCGCAACAAGTTTTATAGAGCAGTGAATATCTGGTTTCATAGTTGGTAAACTTTTTGCTCAGGTAGTAAATTGCATGCTCTTTTCGGCCAGACTCGTCATGTTGGCCCAAAACACACCCCATACAATTCTTGAGTACAATCAAGTACATGATCAAGGGTCTTCCTTCGAATGGAGGTATGAGGATATGAGGTTCTTGCAGATATTCCTTGATTTTGTTGAAAGCAGCTTGACATTCATCATTCCATTTGACTACTTGATCTTTCTTTAAGAGTTTGAAGATTGGCTCACAAGTAGCAGTTAAGTGAGTTATGAAGCGGGCTATGTAGTTAAGACGACCCAAGAATCCTCTAACCTCCTTTTCAGAATGGGGGACTCATATTTCTTGAATGGATTTTACCTTTGGAGGATCGAATCCGATGCCTTAACCACTGACAACAAAACCTAGAAGCTTTCTAGATCGTACTCCGAATGTGCACTTATTAGGGTTCAATCTCAACTTGTACTTTTTCAGCCTCTCGAATAGCTTGTATAAGTGGTTGAGATGTTCTTCCTCAGTTTGTGACCTTGCAATCATATCATCCACATATACCTCTATTTCATGATGGATCATATCATGAAATAAAGCTACCATAGCCCTTTGATAGGTAGCCCCTTCATTTTTCAATCCGAATGGCAGAACCTTGTAACAAGAGGGGCTCCATTGCGTAATAAAGGTGGTATTCTCCATGTCTTCGGGAGCCATCTTAATTTGATTATAGTCGGAGAAGCCATACATGAAAGAGAAGACTTTATGTTGAGCAGTGTTATCGACCAAGACATCGATTATGAGGTAGAGGGAAGTCTCCCTTGGGGCTTGCCCTATTCAGATCCCTGTAATCTATGCACATACAAACTTTTCCGTCTTTCTTTGGCACTGGAACCACATTTGCAACCCATTGAGGATAAGATGTCACAGCTAGGAATCTTGCATCAAATTATTTCATCACTTCAACTTTTATTTTCTCAGACATGTCAGGTCGTATACGACAGACTTTTTGCTTGACAGGAGGATAATCTTCCTTTGTTGGCAGACGATGAACTACAATGTCGGTATCCAACCCTAGCATATCTTCATACGAACAAGCAAACACTTCCATATAGTCATATAACATCTGAACCAATATGTTTTTGACACTACTTCTTAGGTTGGCGCCGATCTTGACCTCTTTCTTGCCTGTCTCGGTACCAAGGTTGATGACTTCAACTGATTCTTCATGTGGCTGAATAGATTTTTCCTCTTGCATTAGAATCCTGGCTAGTTCTCCCGGTATTTCACAATCTTCCCCGCCTTCGTCTTCGGCTTGGTTAATTGGATGTTCGAAATCATAGTTGGCAATAGTAGAGTAATTGGCAATGAGATCCGGAGTGGACAAGGATCTGCAAGAGTGTGTGTGTGTGTGTGTAAGATACATGGCTATTTTGAAGAACGCATTAAAGAAAAAGAAATATAATGAGCACTAAAATTTGAATACAAAAAAAGTCCAATGGTTTATATTGAATGATCATATGATAAAATGAACACAAATAAAATCCTTAACAAAATGGACCATAGTGCCCCGGGCCAGGCATACGGCTTAAAAGTCATTATTTAATATTAAAGATAAAAGATTCTTGGAAAGCAATAAACAAGTAATTACTCCTCAATAAAAGAGATGAGGACGAAGTCCTTTGCGTGCCAATTGTTGAGCTCTGTTGTAGTAGGGTATATCCACTCTTCGAAAGCACATTCATCATCGACATCCTCCACATCGTTTACTTCATGATTTATAATACGGAGAGGGGGCTTTCCTGCACGAGCACGCCTCACTTCTTTCTGAGCCTTGATAGTAAAACCCAACCCACATTTGTCTGCTTTGAACGGGATCTCGGGGAGTTGCCCCCAGGTATCACAACTTTCTTCTTCGACTGTGGCACGTGCATCTTTAAATGAAACCATCCTTGGAACCACCCTATCAACTTTGGGAATTTCTGAGGAAACTTTGGTAGTAGCAACCATAGGCGGAACAACTTCAAAAGCTTGGCACGGGGTTTCTATAAATTCACCTTCCATCTCCACATATTTGAAAGAATTGAGGTGGCTTACAATGAACTCCTCCTCACTGCAGACAGTGACGATCCTTCCCTTGATTGGGTACTTTAGCTTTTGGTGAAGCATAGATGTTACTGCCCCTGCTCCATGGATCTAAGGGCGACCCAGCAAACAGGAGTAAGCAGGACGGATGTCCATGATGTAGAAAGTAGAGTTGAAAATATGTGAGCCCACTTTGATCGGGAGATCCACCTCTCCATGAATCGTCCTTTTGGATCCATCGAAAGCCCTCACAATAATATCACTCGGCTTCAACACCAGTCCTTCATAGTCTAACCGGTCCAAAGCGCCCTTAGGCAGCACGTTTAAAGAAGATCCAGTGTCAACCCGAACATGTGCTAGGGTAGTCCCCTTACATTCAACAGAAACATGTAGAGCTTTATTATGGTTTCTTCCAAGTGGTGTCAGATCAACATCCAAAAACCCCAAATTGTTGTCAGTCGTCAAGCTTGCCACACAATTTTCAAACTGGTCAGTTGTGGTCTCATGAGGGACATGAGCCTTCTTCAAGAATTTGATCAATGTTCGGGCATGAGCATCGGAACAAAGTAGAAAAGATAACATGGAGATCTTGGAAGGGGTTTGCCCCAGTTTTTCCACTATTTTGAAATCACTTCTCTTTATAATCTTTAAGATTTCATCCATTTCTTGAGCAGAAGGTTCCTCAACAGCAATATCTTTTGCGGGCGTCACTATCTCAGCAGGCTCAACCACTTTCTTCTTACCCCTAATGTCAGCACTAGGCTTAGCAGCTGTGATGCAGACAAGTGTCGTTGTAGCGGTTGGGGGTGAAATATTGGCCGAAAAGATTCTCCCAGTTTTGGTCACTTTATTAGAACCAGTAATATTCCCAATGTCATCAGCTTTGTTTTCTTCAATCCAAGAATCTTGCTTTATTCCATGGTAATACACTTCAGCACCGTAGTTCCATGGTACTGCTTTGTTGGAAGAATACAGAATTGGCCCAGGGGCAGTGATTATCAAAGGAGCAATAGTTGGTTCATTCGAAATCCTGATAGGACCCCTTGAGGAGATCCTAAAAGGCTTGTTTGAAATTTTTATGATGGAGAGGTCTTCAATCTTATCGGTCAAACTTTTGACGAACAAAATTATCTCAAATAGGATCTCATGACTATTCATCAGGCGTTGAATACCTTCTTTCAGCCATTTGCATCTATTAACTTGTTTGGTGCATCAGTCACAATCTTTCAAACAGCCAGGGAAACCCCCTGCTCTCAGCAAATTATTTTTAACAACATTTAATGGAGTAGTTAGATCTTCGACGAAAGGAACCAAAATAGTGTCTTCAATTGCATTGACACCTTTGCCATGGTTTGGCATTGGTTCCGTTATCACATTGGGAACCGAAGGCGAATCAAATTCGATTTTCTTGTTGTCGATTAGATCTTGAATTTTGTTCTTCAGCACCCAGCATTGATCGGTCTCATGCCCAGGACTATTTAAATGATATGCACACTTGGTATTTGGGTTGTATTTAGGTAAGGAAGTGTTTGGATTGGACGGAGAATCCTACAATGTCACCAAGTTAACCTTTAGCAGGTGTTGTAAGGCTTGGGATATCGACATGCCTATCCTTGTAAATTGTCTTCCTGGATCCTCAAAACGTTGATGATTAGAAGATTGTATTTGAATAGGATTTCTTTACGGGGTTGGAGGTGGAAGCAGACGCCATAGGGATTTTTCCGCTCTTGATACCATTTTCGATCCTTTCACCGGTTAGGATCAGCTCAGTGAAACTGGACAAAGAACACCCAACCAATAAGTTGAAAAATGGACCAGATAACGTTCCCATAAACATATCAATATGTTCCCTATCAGTTAACGGTGGTTAGACCCTGCTGGAAAGATCCCTCCACTTTTGGGCGTATTCTTTGAACCCCTCGTCTTTATCCATTGTCATGTCTTGCAGTTGAACTCTAGTCGGCACTAGGTCGGCATTATATTGGTATTGGTGATAGAAAGCAGTGGCCAAGTCTTCCCAGGTATGGATACGAGAACCCTCCAATTGGTAAAACCACTCTAATTGAGTCCCAGCCAAGCTTTCTTGAAAGAAGTGGACCCAAAGTTTCTTGTCGGTGGTATGCGGTTTTATTTTGTGCACGTATGAATTCAGATGAAGCTTTGGGCAAGAAACCCCGTCATATTTAACGAAGACTGGTATCTTAAATTTGTGGGGAATGATAACTCCAGATATTAAACCCAAATCATGAAAATACAAATCAGGGATGGCTTGAATCTCAACAGCCTTCAATCTATCCTCTAGTTGCTTGTACTTATCATCGACAAGAGGATACTACTCGTCAAAATAGTCTTCATCATCAGACACTCAATCATTGATACGTCTAGCCTGGGTACACCTTGCTTCTCCAATTTGATTTTCGTCTTCCTCGAAAAAATCTTCAACTATTGGCATTTGGCGGATGGCTCTCTGAATCTTTTTCCCATGTTTACTAGGGCTTTCCTATTTATTTTCTTTTTGGATGCCAGTAACGTCATCAACTCTTGTTGCCCCTTGGCCAGGGTAAGTAAAGTCTCTTGAAACTGGGAATTTTGTGCTTGCAAATCTTTCACTGTTTTCTTGATATCCATCTTACTAAAATAAACAGCAGAAAGATAAGGAGACATGTTGCGGAAAACCTGTTATGTTATGATGCATGAAAAATGCGCATGAAAATGATTTCAAGGATTTATGAAGTCTAAATTTGTCTAGACAAAGAATGAACAAACGTCAAATTGCATTAATCAGTTCAAAACGGTTACAACGTGCCTCTTGGGCTTACAAAATACATTTCTAAGAAAAAAAGGTTAAACACATCCTCTTTGGTGCTAGGTAGGCGTTCAAGCTCTGTTCTTCATGAAGTTGATTTGTAAGCTCGAAAACCCTTTTCTCGCTTGTGTAGAAATGAGCTTCGAAGGTGTCTCGCTCTTCCTTTAGCTGAATCCAACCCGTTTGCAAGTCTTCAAGAGAAGTAGGCATGTTGGGATAGAGGACAGTATAAGGGACATCTCCTTCAGCAACAGGTTCCACGATAATAGGTAAGATGGAGGGGTAAGGCATTACGAGCTTCTGAGCACGAGCTCGTACCCACCTAAGGTAAGGCTCAAGGGGAATATAATTCTTGTGTCCCAGTGTCTTACTATCCACTCTGTTTACCATCCTCCAAGCCCGTACAAACCTGTGATGGTAGCCTTGATTGTCGTTGTCGTAGTCGAATATCACTCCTTGGATGAGAATATCATGAGGACCAAATCTTCGCGCATACTATTGTACCCCAAAATTTTCCCTCCCATTTTACTCAACAAATGTCAATTGAGGTTCCCAAGTTGCTCAAGGAAGTCCAAGAGTTGACCAGACAAACTCTCTCCTAAGGCAGTATACCTCAAATTAGGGTTTCCCTTTTCATCAAGATGTGTGAACCACAAAGGACTCAAATACTTCCCAAGGTCCTAATATGTTCCCAAGATCATCCATGTCAAGTTTCATGCCTTGCACAAAGAATTTTGCTCAGTCAACTGCTTAAATGCTTGAGAATCGACTGTATTAGGTCAAAAGTAAACTGTGGCCCACATACAGTCAAACCTCAATATTTTTGGTCAACATCAACATTTTTAAGTGACTTCCATCATTTTATCAAGGGTTGATCATGATTCCTCAAGGAATGCTCCAAATTCATCAAAACCCAAAAGTTGCTAAATTAGGGTTTTGTAGGAAAAGTCAACCAAACTTTGACCAAGCATAACTTCCTCATACTTTATCAGAAATTTTCCATCCAAAGCTCATTTTGAATAGGATGAAATTCCATACAATTCATCATCATCCCACAAGTTCAAAATATGTACTCATCAAAAGATATGAATTTTTACATTATAGGTCCTTTTGAAAAGTCAATAAAAACACCTTTTGGATCAAAGCTTCATACATGAACATGGAAGATCCAATTGAGATGAAACCAAAAGGGTTGTTTAGGGGACATCCTAATATTTCTAAAAAGTCCAAGAACACCCTCCTAGGGTAAAAATTGAGAGAGTTGTGCATTGTCAAATTTGGAAATTTTTGGAAAATTGTTAAAAGTCAACATTGATCAAATTTGCATTTTTTTCCAAAGGGGCACATGTTTTCTTGCTTGAAACATGTTTCTAATATGACCCACGACCCCTGAGCTTTTCCACCTATTATTTTATTACTTTTATCATTTATTTTGATTTTTTATTCATTTAAATCAAAATAAATCAAATTAAATGAAATCAAATCATGGATTTTTTTTGCATCTTTTGAGTCCATGTACATCTAGCATGATGACCAATTCGTGTAAGATTCATTTGGATTGGAAAAGATTGGATTGAAGCTTATTTTGGGAAGATATCATACAAAGAGCAAATCAAATCACTTTTTCATTATTTCTCAAGATATGATGCAATTTTATTGACCTAATTCGTTCTCTTATATGTATTGAACAATTCCAAATCAAAAAAACAAGGTTTGCAGCCGTGAAAAGGCCAGGAAGAAAACTTAAAAATTTGGACAAATGTGTGAATCGGTTTTCAATCTACAAGGCGTTTCAAAGCATTTCAAGACCACCAATCCCTTCCTTGACGTTCCCAGAAGCTATTCCCATCATCTCTAAGGCCTGAAACATTCAAAATCGTAAGCTATAAGACCCGTTTTGTCCCACTATTTTTGGTTTTTGATTTCATATATGCATGCGTTTTCAGTGAGAATTAACCCTACATTCTTGTTTGTCATAAGGATTCGAATCCCTCTGTGTCATTTAATTGAATTTTAAGTGCAGGAAAGGCAAGATGCCATGATTAGGGTTCCAAGCTTAGTTTTGGGGTTTCTTAGTACAAGCCAAATTAGGAACGAATATGGGTACCATGATGATCAGGGCTTCAAGCCTAGTTGATTCATGGCCTCCAATGAAATATATATCGCGTTTGCTGCATTTTTGAAGGTGACAGGGTTTTAGCTATAGAGTCCTGTCAGTAGGTAAAAGTATTCAACCTAATACGATGGACAGGGAAGAAGATGATGCGTGACAAAGCACCACTGGCTGGTTTGAATTTACGCGCGTGTTCTGGTAATTGATGTTGTTTTTCAATATATTTTATTTTTGTTATTGATATTAACAAATGAAACAATGGCCCGGTGGTACAAGGTGACGTTTCCCAGGCGCGTGTGCAGGAGGTCAGGGGTTCGAGCCCTGCCTCTTGCATTTTGTTTATTTCTTACAATTCTCTTGCAGATCTTGTGCGCATCACTGTCCAGCGTCTACCATACGCCTCCAATAATCAACCAGTAGATCCATCATGCAGTCAGATGTACGCTCGACCTTGAGAGACCATGGTGCGCCTTCAAGTCAATGTAACACCTAATCCAGCATGGTCAACCCGGGCTTAGCTTGTTGGGCCTGAAAAATTCAGATTCTCACCCCCTTTCAGCAAGTCAACACAAGCCCATTTGGTTACTTTTTTTAATTTCTTTTCTCTCGTTACTTTCTTTTTCTCTTTTAATCAACACAAAAATTATTTTTTTATTAAATTAACAAATCAAAATCACAAAAATCTTTTTTTTAATAAATATTTTTAATTAATTATTTTAATTAATTTAGGGTAGTTTAATCTTTTTTTTATATAACTAAAAATAATTAGACTTAGGATTTTATTTGTACATAACTTAGCTAATTTTCCTCAAAAATACACCAAAATCATTTTTCTCATAAATATTTATTTCTTTAATTTAATTAGTAAATTAGGTTAATTTAATTTCTTTCATAATTAAAGATAGTTAGAAATTAGGGTTTAATTAATTCGTAATTAAATTGTATTCTTCTCAAATAAATCCATAAAAAATCTTTTCTCCCTCAATTAGGGTTTTAGGTTATCTATCCACGTATTTAATTCGCCGCGCGTTTAATTATTTCTTTTTCATTATTATGTAAATGCTTATTGGTTTCTAATAGTTAAAACTAGGGTTTTTATTTATCGCTTTTCCCCGATTTTCGGTTATGTAATTAATTCCCCTCCCCGAAGCCTTGTAATAGTTAGGTTTATTTTTCTCGTACTTTTAATTTCCCCAATCTTTAACTGTTAGATGTATGATAATAGGATTGTATGGAAAGATGCTTGAAAAAAATTAAAACGGTAGATAACTCAAATTATGCAAAGATAACATTAACTAAAATCAAACACGTGCACATACTCACTCCTAGGGTTTGCCTCACTTCGGTCGCCTTCGGTAAACAGTCATTAAGCATAGGAAATCTTAGTAGTCGCTCTCCTGTCTAAAAGATCAACTGTCCCGTTCGAACATCACCTCGGAAATGTTGCCTCAAAAGGATCTTTAAGACTTTAGGGTTACTGTTAAAGGTTCCAACTTGTTGTTTTAATGATTATACATGTCCCTTTCGAATGTCCCTTACAAACTCCAACGGCGGGGCTACCTACTCCTTAATAGTAGGATAGCATTGTCTAAAGGAAATGAGAACAAATAATCTTTTTTCGAGTAGTAGAATCTTAAGTACTTGCTCAATAAATTTTTTTCACACAAACACCTTTAAAAACAAATTTTCAAAACAACTTTATCACACTCTTGAGGACTAATACAATGGTTATCACGAAGTAAAAGCATTTTAAAAACAAGCACGCACAAGCAATTTGAAAAAATGAGCAAGTACCTAAGAGCCCGTGGAAAACCACGGATAGAAAGGGTGCTAACACCTTCCCTTTCTATAATCTACCCCCCGTACTCAAAATATCTCGAAAAAAGGTTTTTTCTGTTCTTTTCCCTTTTCCATGATTGGATGAAATAAAAGTCGGTGGCGACTCTAGCTTACCGCGACATTTTGCAAACATAAAAACGCAAAATGCAAACCAGTAAAAACAGTCGGTTCTGCCACCGTATCACACATACCCAAACTGTCGCAAAGTTAAGCAATGGTTGTAAGTGATACCTCCCCTAATTCCAAGCAAAGGGACATTAGGGAATTCCCCACAACGGTCAATGATAGAAGTATCTTACAAGGACCGAGAACACCAACGAATATCAGAGTGGGTGAGGGACATCATCCTTTGAGACCATGTCAATCCTTGCTCGTTTTTCAATGTTGATCGAGGTAGGTGTGAAGTAAACCACTTGGAAAGTAGGGGAATGCAACACAAGAGAGTACCTCTTTTCTTCATGGTGCAGGTATGGAAACAACATAAGATGTCTCCCAACAAGGTAGGTATAGGATTATGAGAGAGAAAGACTTTGATGACATTCACATCTATGAATTGGCCCAAGTTGGGAAATAGAACCAAACCATAAATGAGAATGGCCAAGATATCTTCAAAGGCTTGAAAATCCATATCTTCCCAGAACAAACGGGCCTTCTCCAATAAGAACTTGGCTAGGAACCCTTTAACTTCGCTTCTTGTCTCCCAATTTTCTATAATGTTGACTCTCTTCAGATGCAAGGCTTCGACAATGACTTCAGGTTTTGGAATCCCTTCTAATCTGGTGAACGGTGCTTGATCAAGCACGGGCACTCTAATAGTAGAGAGAATTCTTCTAGTGTTGGCACCAACTGATAGTCAGGGAATGTGAAGCAATGATGCATGTGATCAAAGAATTGGAAGAGCATGCACTTCATCTCTTCTTGGAAATTGGAGGTAGCCAAACTGAGGAGTCGACCATATTTCTTGGTGAAATGAGAGACTTCGGGCACCTTTGATGCTAATTCATGGAGTTGAGGGTGCGCTTTCACGAAGCTGATTCTGATGTTATTCCTTCGGACGGGATTTGTGGCCTACAAAACAAAACAAAGATAAATTCCTAAATCCTTGAAATGGTTAGTGAGAATGCTTATGATGTTATGATGTTTATGATGTTATGTACAAATAAGCAAGTTGTTATGTACACACAAAGCAGACAAGTCCTTAGGTTTAGGCTTGTAGGGAGTTTGATAGGTAAGCACCCTCTTGAAGTTTAGTTGGCTCAACCTGTCCTACAAAGTAACCGGGTTCTAAGGGATCTCAATATCACCGACCTTTCTTTTAGGCATTATCTCAGCACAATCAATCTTTTCTTGCGGCCGAGATATCCCAAAAGTCCAATCTCAATGAGTGTAGTATTGAGTATCAACCAATTTTCAGCTTTCCATCAAAACCGGATATCTCACTACTTCCTAATGGCCAAGTTGTTTAATTAAGGTTTTAAGGTCAGTTAGTGCTTCATGATGCCGATCAGCGGCCCCGTATTCTCCTCGATTTAACACAAGGGATACCGGTACCAACAAATGCATCACACTAACATAGCCATTTCTTCAACCATATCGGTCTATGTCGTACAGTTTCCACAATCTATTACTACTTACCTAAAAAGGTGTCCCAGATCCCGGTAGAGGTGATCTAGCCTTAAGGTAACCCCAGTTTTAAGACATTATTGTGAAATCAGGCTTTCCAAATGTTTTGATGAAGACAAGCTAGCATGCAAAAATGAATGGATCAAGATAGAAGATTTATCTCGAGCAAAGATTCATTGATCAAGATCAACATTTCAAGACTTATGGCTTAAGGTATATGAAATTTTTTATCTTATGCTCTTAGTGCTCAAAATTATTTTTAACCATGCATTTACTTTATTAAAATAATATTTTGAGTATATACTATGAATGATTGAAGAAGGATGTTTTAAATTGCTTAAAATCTTTGAAAATAATGATTTTTCAATTTTTGTACAGAAGCAATCGATTGTCATGCTAGAACAATCGGTTGCATCCAAAAAACAAAAGCTTCTGTTTGACAACAATCGATTGTCATCTAGCAGCAATCGATTGTCATGTGTTCTGTTTTCAAATTTTTTGAACGTTGGCCTATGAGCAACCGATCGCTCCTCAATGACAATCAGTTGTCATAGTTATATTTTTCAATTTTTTTAAACGTTGCTTTTACAACAAACGGTTGTTGCTTTAGTGCAACCGGTTGTTGTGCTTTAGATTCTGAAAATTTTTATTTTTCCAGCAACTTTTTGTAACACCTTTTCATGGCAATCTTTGTATCTTTTCAAATACTTTTTTCTAGTAAAAATGGTTTAAACATTGCTATGATTCATTGAAGAGGTATTACTACACTATAACTTATTTCTATTTAGAATTTTGAAAATAAAACAACAACAAAAACAACAACAATCACTAACAACTATTACTTTCTATTCTTTTGATCATACTCTCTATACTAAAGATTTATGTTCATCATTTTCATATGCATACTGAAAATTGTTCTTGAGCACTTAGAAGAGTATTCCATCTTAAATTTCATATTAAATAGAAAAGATCAATCAAGTGATTGACATTGCTCTTTCATTATTCAAACTCTTATACAAATCAAACAAACTATTGTATCCTTGTTTTCAGGATTGTTGGAAACAAGAAAGACACTTAGGGAGGATTGTTCTCTTTGTGGTCTTAGTGAAAATCCAAGAGGATTGTTCTTGGTCCAAGAAGATTGTTCTTGGTTGTTAGGTAGTCTTTATACAAATTACCAACTATAAGGAAATCTCTTTCATGTTGAAAGGGGACTGGAGTACTCTCGGATTGTGAGGGGAACCAGGATACATCTTTGTGTTATTTACTTTCCGCATTTACTGCTTTCATCACTTATCAGAAAAAGAAAGAAAATAAACTCGTGCAAAAATATTCATACAATTCAGAAAAGTTTTAAAGAACCTATTTCACCCCCCCTCTTAGGTGCATCTGAACTTACAATTGGCATCAGAGCAGGTTATAAGTAACCTGTTCCTACTAGATCCATAATGGCTTCCGCAAACAACAATTTTGTGTTCAGAGACGGTGGCAGTAGCAACAAGCCTCCTCTATTATGTGGTGAATATTTTGATTTCTGGAAGATCCGTATGAAGGCTCATCTAGAAGCACAAGGAGAAGAAATATGGGATGCTGTCCAAAATGGCCCTTTTGTTTCGGTAACTGTAGTAAACGGAGTTGGTTCATCAAAGCCTAAAACTACATGGGATGATGATGATAAGAAAAAGGTCTTGTATGACAAAAAGGCAATAAACCTCCTTCAAAGTGCACTTAGTATGGATGAATTCTTCCGTGTCTCAGCATGCACAACGGCAAAAGAAATTTTGGATACACTGGTTGAAACACATGAAGGAACAACTGAAGTAAAGAGATAGAGACTTAATACGTTAAGTCAAGAATATTAATTATACCGCATGCAACTCGGAGAATCCATTCTTGATTTACAAAAGAGATTTGTGCATCTAACAAATCATCTAAGGGCACTTGGCAAAACATTGACTAATGATGAATTGAACCTAAAAGTGCTCAGATCCTTGACTAGAGAATGGCAACCAAAGGTAACGGAAATCTCAGAAAAGAAGAGTCTCGCTACTATGACATCCGCAACCTTGTTTGGAAAACTTCAAGAATACGAGACAGAACTTGGTAGATTGGAAAAGCGTGAAAATCAAGAAAATAAGTCTAAGAACATTGGCTTGAAGATTGACTCCAAGGAAGACGAAAAGAAAGATAATCATGATGAAGATGAAAAATTCATGCTTCTCGTTAGAAGACTTGGAAAATTCTTTGGTAAAAATGACAAAGCCTTCTCACACTCCCAAGAAGAAGAAACACTTTAAGAAGAAGGAAGGATCCTCATCAACACAAGAAGTTACTTGTTATGAATGTGGTAAACAAGGTCACATCAAACCGGACTGTCCAAAACTTTCAAAGAAAAGTGGCTACAAAGGCAAGAAGGAATCAAAAGATAATAAAGCATATGTTGCATGGGAAGATGTTGAACTAAGTTCATCATCTGACTCTGAAAGCGACGAAAGTGCCAATCTTGTGTTAATGGCATCACACCACTCCGAAAGCGAAGATGATGAGGTTAGTAACGTATTCTCTCTTTTTGATAGTGATGCACAAGGTGCTATAAATGAACTGTTAAATGAATGCAAAATTCTGTACGAAACTATCTCATCACAAAAGAAACAAATTTCATCGTTGGAATAAAAATGTGGATCTATTGAAAAAGATCTCAAAGATGAAAAGCAAAAAGTTAGTGATGAAAAATAGAATTTTGTATGCACAAAGTGTGAATCTCTCTCTTTCCAAATTTTCCAATTGAAAAGGGTTATTGAAAGGTATGAAAAAGGAAAAATTGGATTGGAAGGTGTTCTTAGTCAACAAAGATACTCAAATTACAAAAGTGGTCTTGGATACTCAAAATTTTCAAAACCAAGTACCAACAAAACCATCTTTGTCAAGGCTAGCGATCAACCAACCAAAGAGAAAGAAATCACTCCCAAAATAGTTCATCACTATCCTAAAAAGAAAATACCCTCTAAGAAGAAATCTTATCCTTCTAGATATAGAAGTAAATTTGAACCTACTTGTTTTTATTGTGGTATTCGAGGACACACACCTAATGCTTGTTATGTTAGAAACTTTGGCATAGCAAATGGGCATTATGCGTGGGTTAAGAAAGGAACTAATTATGAAGGACCCAAAGAAACTTGGGTACCTAACAAAACCTAATATTGTTTTGTAGGTAAGCTTGACGACCACTTCAAATCTATGGTATCTCGATAGTGGTTGTTCCAAGCATATGACGGGAGATATCGACAAATTTTCACATCTAACGCTTAAGGCCAAAGGTTATGTGACGTATGGAGATAACAACAAAGGAAAGATTCTTGGCATAGGCAAAGTTGGTGGTCCACCTTTCACATCAATTGAAGATGTTCTTTATGTCGATGGACTAAAGCACAATCTTCTAAGTATTAGCCAACTATGTGACAAAGGTTTCAAGATCAAGTTCACTAAAGATGAATATTTGATAGAAGATGAAGTCACACATGAGGCTAAACTTAAAGATAAAAGAGTAAATAATATTTTTATGATTTCCCTTAACTATTTGTTTTTAAAGGTTAAATGTCTCATGGACTCATGGCTATGGCACAAAAGAATCGCTCATATTCATATGGAGCATTTAAACAAATTGATTAAGCATGACCTTGTTGTTGGACTGCCTAAGATAAAGTTCATCAAAGATAGACTTTGCGATGCATGTCAAAAGGGAAATCAAACAAAATCAATTTTCAAATCCAAGAATGTGGTATCCACTACTAGGCCACTACAACTGCTTCATATGGACTTGTTTGGCCCTTCTAGAACAAGAAGCTTCGGAGGTAATGTATACGCTCTAATTATTGTTGATGACTTTTCTAGATATACTTGGACACTCTTTTTAGTGCAGAAAAATGATGCATTCAAGGCGTTCAAGAAATATGCAAAGCAAATTCAAAATGAGAAGTCACTATCTATTGCCTCCATAAGAAGCGACCATGGTGGAGAATTCCAGAATTCCTCCTTTGAAGATTTCTGTGAAGAACATGGAATATCACATAATTTCTCAGCACCAAGGACTCCTCAACATAATAGAGTTGTATAAAGGAAGAATAGGTCTCATATTGAACTTGCAAGGACAATGCTTAGTGATTCAAACCTTCCAAAATACTTTTGGGCGGATGCTGTAAGCACGACATGCTTTGTAAGCAATAGAGTTAATATTCGACCTATCTTGAAGAAGACTCCGTATGAACTCTTTCTAGGAAGGAAACCAAATATTTCATTCTTTCATGTCTTTGGCTGCAAATGTTTTGTCCTTAACAACAACAAAGACAACCTTGGTAAGTTTGATGAAAAATCAGATGAAGGTATTTTTCTTGGATACTCCTTATCTAGTAAAGCTTATCGTATTTACAATAAAAGAACTTTAACTATTGAGGAATCTATGCACGTGTCATTTGATGAATCTAACCCCTCCGAGGAGGATACTATTGTTTTAAATAATGATGATGAGATTTTAGATATTCCTCAAGAAGATGGCTCCAAGACCAACAATGAGAATCAATTGGAACAACAAGAAAAACAAATTCCGGAAGAATCAAATGTCAATGATCTACCTAAGGAATGGAGAACCCATAGTGATCACCCTATTGATAAAATCATCAGTGACATCAGTCAAGGCGTTTCAACAAGATTGAACCTCAAAGATGCTTGCTTGAACATGGCGTTCGTTTCTCAAATCGAACCTTCCAAAGTCGATGAGGCATTAGGAGACGACCAATGGATGATTGCTATGCAAGAAGAACTAAATCAGTTCGAGAGAAATAAAGTTTGGGAACTTGTTCCTAGACCAAGTGACAAACACATCATAGGTACAAGATGGGTGTTCAAAAATAAACTTGATGAGAACGGTATAATTATCCGAAACAAAGCAAGATTGGCAGCCCAAGGATACAACAAAGAAGAGAGAATTGACTTTGAAGAAACTTTCGCTCCGGTTGCAAGGTTAGAAGCTATCCGTGTTTTACTTGCTTACGCTTGTTCATTGAATTTTCAGCTTTACCAAATGGACGTCAAAAGCACATTCTTAAATGGCTACATCAATGAAGAAGTCTATGTCAAACAACCCCCGGGCTTTGAAGACTTCAAGAATCCTTCACATGTCTTTAAGTTGAGAAAAGCTCTTTATGGCTTAAAACAAGCACCTAGAGCATGGTATGACAAACTCAGTACATTCTTATGCGAAAAAGGTTTTGAGAAAGGTAAAGTGGATAAGACCTTGTTCATAAAGAAGATCAAAGGTAACACTTTATTAGTACAAGTCTATGTCGATGATATTATATTTGGTTCAACTAACAAAGATTTGTGTGAAGAATTCTCGTTGATGATGCAAGGAGAATTTGAGATGTCTATGATGGGCAAGATGAACTATTTCCTTGGATTGCAAATTAAGCAACTGAAAGATGGTATCTTCGTCAATCAATCAAAATATTGCAAGGAACTTTTGAAAAATTTTGATATGGATAATTGCAAATCAATGCACACGCCAATGGGCTTCGGTACCTATGTTGATCAAGATGAATCTGGTATTTCCATTGATATTACTACATATCAAGGCATGATTGGCTCACTGTTATACTTGACGGCAAGTCGTCTTGACATCATGTTCAGTGTATGTCTGTGTGCATGATTTCAAGAAAACCCAAAGGAATCTCACCTTATGGCGGTAAAAAGAATCATGAAATATCTCAAAGGAACAACCAATGTCGGCCTATGGTACCCAAAAGGTAATATATGCAATTTAATTGGTTATTCGGACGTTGATTATGCAGGATGTAAAACAGATAGAAAAAGCACAAGTGGCACTTGTCACATTTTGGGAAATGCATTAGTCTCTTGAGCATGAAAGAAACAAGCTTGTGTGGCTCTTAGTACGTCCGAGGCGGAATACATTGCAGTGGGTAGTTGCTGTGCGCAAATTCTATGGCTCAAGCAACAACTCCGTGATTACGGACTCGACCTTGGATGCATTCCACTCCGATGCAACAACACAAGTGCAATTAACATTACAAAAAATTCTGTGATGCATTCTAGAATAAATCATATCGACATTCAAAATCACTTTCTTCGTGATCATGTACTTCAAGGAGATGTCGAAGTCACCTTCGTGGATACGCATAATCAACTAGCAGATATTTTCACTAAACCGTTGGCAAGAGAACCATTCTTTAAGATCCGAAGAGAGCTAGGTATCTTGGACGAAAATGACATTATCTAATTAAGGTACATGGCTATGATCTTAATCTTAACTTTATGGTAATATATCATGATCCATGTTTTTATTACTAAATTTTTGATATATGACCATGAAATCCCCAAAAATTAAGTATTTTTTCACTTTTTCACTAATGACAATCTGTTGTCATAAAGTGACAATCGGTTGTATCTAAAATGTTTTAGATTCTGTCTTCACAACAATCGGTTGTCACTCCACGACAACCGGTTGCTCTCTCAATTATTTTCGCCCCTGTTTAAATTTTCAAAGGATGCAATCGGTTGTCATCAAACAGCAATCGATTGCACAGTTCAAAATTTTGAATTTTTTTTTCCAGTTACACTCTCTTTTACTCTTTCTCTTCCATTGCCATTAATATTATTTATTTTGTACAAGATTCTTATTCTCTTTTTGAATGTTTTAAGTGTTTTGGTCAACAACTTTTTAATGCTTAGTCTTTTCCTATGACACAATTTTTTTTGGATAGTCACACACTCAAGAATCTATATGCTACAAGTATTTATTGTTTTAACTAAACCATTGAATGCCTTACCTAACCATTGCATGCCTCACCTATCCATTGAATGCCTATCTATCTATAAAAGCCCAACTAAAACCTAAAAACTTCATATATCCTCTTTTGTCTCAAGAAACCCTACAAACACCAAATACCCTTTTCCCCTTCCAATTCTCTCATCCCTCACCATGTCAACATAAAAGAAAGGCAAGGGAAAAGATTCTTCCTCATGTCAAGGTGATGATATCTCAAAACTCATTCCATCAAGAAGCCAAAGGGAAAAATGTGTGTCTCACTTTCAGAAGATGACGGTTCTTCTACCAAGGTTCGGTAATCTTGACAACTTCTATTCCGAATGCTTCAGTTTTCCAGGGATATACAAGTTAATTGGTGTTAATGAACCCATCTACCCCACTTTGGTTAGGATCTTTTACAGCAATCTAACCATTACTAGAGGATGCATGATTTCAAATGTCAAAGGGGTTCCTATAGAACTCACAGTGCATAATTTTGGTGAAGCTTTGGGTATTCCACATGATGGTGCTTGCATTAAACTTCTCTCAAATGCAAATCTGCCTGGCTACAGCAAAAGAGACTTCTACTATGGAATTGCAAGAATTACCGAGCGTGATTTTATTCAGAAAAGGCAAAGGCTTATTGGTGGAACTCCGGAGAGGAACTCTTGGTCTGCAGGAATTCTCACTATTGATGATCGTTTGATCCACTACTTTTTGGCGTATGTGGTTATGCCAAAATTCTCAAACATTTCCAATGTCAATGATTGTGAGATGCAGATTCTGTATGCGATGAAGAATGGGATTCAAATCAACTGGTCTTATGCGATTCTACATCATATGGCACTACATAATGAAAATGCTTCTGCTCTTCCTTATGGCTCCTGGCTTACCCTTGTTTTTGAGAAGTTCAATGTTCCCTTGTCTGGTGAACACATGGTGCCTATGACTAACCCCAAACATGAAATCACTCAGAAGAAAGTATGTAATACCAAAACCGGCGTCAAATTTGATCCGATTAATAGAACCATCACATACATTCATACTCCTCCACAAAACCAACCTCCACAAGAACAACCACTTCAAAACCAACCTCCACAACAAATGGAAAACTCTTACAATCAAGTTTTTGACTATCTTCAATACATGAAAAACAACATGAACAATCAATTTGCTCATCTCTATGCCCATACCAATGTCCCTCCTTATGAAGCTCAACCCTATCATTATCCTTTCATTCAACCTCAAACCAATGAAGGCAATGATGGTGAAAATCAAGATGATGAAGACTTTGTCGAAGGCATGGATGATTAGTTTTTAAGTTATTATATTTCTTATTACTTTATGTTCTTATGTTTTATGTCGTGTTTCTAGTTTCGTTTAAGACACTTCATGTATTGTGATCCCTTTCGTTTTGTGCACTTTGTTTTTGTTATATCTTTGTATGCAAACTTTATTTATGCTATGTTGTTTCTATGTGCAAAATTTTTTTTATGATCTTCTTTCCCATTCCTTTTTGCTAATGACAAAGGGGGAGAAGACCTTGTAGTTTCCTTTGTGTTTCTCTAACCCAAATTGCCGCAAGCAAGCAATCTTCAAAACCCTCATGCAATAGATTAAGAGGGAGTCTTTGACTTATGGGGAGTTTTTTTAAACAACTTGATTAGAGAAAACCAAGATGCACTCCAAACTTCAAGTAATGGTTGTCATCATCAAAAAGGGGGAGACTGTGAAATCAAGCTTTCCAAATGTTTTGATGAAGACAAGCTAGCATGCAAAAATGAATGGATCAAGTTAGAAGATTTATCTCAAGAAAAGATTCATTTATCAAGATCAACATTTCAAGACTTATGGCTTAAGGTATATGAAATTTTTGATCTTATGCTCTTAGTGCTCAAAATTATTTTTAATCATGCATTTACTTTATTAAAATAATATTTTGAGTATATACTATGAATGATTGAAGAAGGATGTTTTAAATTGCTTAAAATCTTTGAAAATAATGATTTTTCAATTTTTGTACACAAGTAATCGATTGTCATGCTAGAACAATCAGTTGCATCCAAAAAACAAAAGCTTCTGTTTGACAACAATCGATTGTCATCTAGCAGCAATCGATTGTCATATGTTCTGTTTTCAAATTTTTTGAATGTTGGCCTATGAGAAATCGATTGCTCCTCAATGACAATCGGTTGTCATAGTTATATTTTTCAAATTTTTTAAACGTTGCTTTTACAGCAATCGGTTGTTGCTTTAGTGCAACCGGTTGTTGTGATTTAGATTCTGAAAAATTTTATTTTTCCAGCAACTTTTTGTAACACCTTTTCATGGCAATCTTTGTATCTTTTCAAATACTTTTTTCTAGTAAAAATGGTTTAAACATTGTTATGATTCATTGAAGAGATATTACTACACTATAAATTATTTCTATTTAGAATTTTGAAAATACAACAACAACAAAAACAACAACAATCACTAACAACTATTACTTTCTATTCTTTTGATCATACTCTTTATACTCAAGATTTATGTTTATCATTTTCATATGCATACTGAAAATTGTTCTTGAGCACTTAGAAGAGTATTCCATCTTAAATTTCATATTGAATAGAAAAGATCAATCAAGTGATTGACATTTCTCTTTCATTATTCAAAGTCTTATACAAATCAAACAAACTATTGTATCCTTGTTTTCAGGATTATTAGAAACAAGAAAGACACTTAGGGAGGATTGTTCTCTTTGTGGTCTTAGTGAAAATCCAAGAGGATTGTTCTTGGTCCAAGAGGATTGTTCTTGGTTGTTAGGTAGTCTTTGTACAAATTACCAACTATAAGGAAATCTCTTTCATGTTGAAAGGGGACTGGAGTACTCTCGGACTGTGAGGGGAACCAAGATACATCTCTGTGTTCTTTACTTTCCGCATTTACTGCTTTCATCACTTATCAGAAAAAGAAAGAAAAGAAACTCGTGCAAAAATATTCATACAATTCAGAAAAAGTTTTAAAGAACCTAATTCACCCCCCCATCTTAGGCGCATCTGAACTTACAATTGTTCCCCAGCAGAGTCGCCAGTTCTGTAATAGGGTGGGAGAACTGACTTGGGTGTTTTTTGTTTGATCACAATTGTTGCCGATAGTAAGAGTCTCCACCAAATATTCTTTTATCCAATAAGGAAAGGATGAAAAGAATAGGAAATACATTTCGAGATTATTTTCTTGAGTTCGGGGGGTAGATTATGAAAAGGGAAGGTGTTAGCATCCTTTTCATCCATAGTTATCTATGGGCTCTTAGTTTCTTGCTAGATCATTGCTTTTTGTTTTGAAAGTGTACTTTGTGGTGGCTTTTTGAAAGTATTTTTGAAAAGCGCCTTCATTTAGGCAAACTTTGTAATGATTCTCGTCTTTATAAGAATGTATACAAAGTGTTGAACCTTTGAAAATATTTCAATGGAAAGTGTTGGTGCATTTGAAAATCTGTTTGTGTTTGGAAAATGAGCAAGCAACTAAGAACATTCTACCTTACTCGAAAGTCTTTTGTTCAATCCTCTCTTCATTTGATATTGCTATCTTACCATTGATTGGTAAGAAGCCTTATATTTGGATGCAAAAGGGACGGGCGTGGGTCATCGTATAGTCATGATAGCAATATTGTGAGATATCTTAGCATTTGTTTTGAGGGACTAAGGTCATTTGTGAGGCAAAATTTGAAGCTTCATCGAGGGACTATGATCTTGTATTTTTGATTGTTTTTGCTAAGACGTCTCACATGCATAACATGACTATTTTTCATAAGGCAACAAGTGGAGTTAACCCTAGAGGTGCATGTGTGCAAGGTGTGTTTAATTACATGCATTTTTGTCTTTTGATCAGGGTGGTCTACTTATTGATTTTACCTTGCCATACACCCTAATTACTAAAATTTTGTGTAAAGTCAAAAGTGAAGAAAGATAAAATCTTACACTATTACAACCATATTGAATTGCATGAAAATATAAAGGCAAAAATAAAGTAAAAGCAAGAAAAATGGATCTTTCGATTTAGGGTGGCAAACCCTTCAATTCTTCACTTTCTGGCTTCCTTCGATTGGGCCTGAAAAGGGGTGAAGGCATGACTTTCAATTGTGACCTGGAGGCCAGCATGTTGTGTCTTTCGATTGGGGCCTGGAGGCCAGCATGTTATGTCTTTCAATTGGGGCCTAGAGGCCAGCATGTTTTGCCTTTCGATTGGGGCCTGGATGCCAGCATGTTTGAAACGAAAAGAAAACTTATTTACATGTTATGCTGGAAACAAAGGGTCAAAGGTTAAGAATGACTTACCTTGCTGGAGGCTAGAGCTTGTGCTGGACTTTGAAGTGGTTTCCTTGAATGCCTCTGGATTCGAAGGAAAATACCAAGGGTGGGCCTTTGACATTGGATTCGAAAGAGCAAAACAAGTGAAATGTCCTTCTTTGCTGGATTCGAAGGATATTAAGATGTAAGGGTTTTTTTTAAAGATTTGAGAGGGACAAGTACTTGGATTCTGGGTTTGGATTTGCAAAAGTGTTTAATTGTTTGAGAATTTTATGGTGTGTAACAATTTTGAAGATATGTTCCCCTCTTCTTCCTCCTCTCTTTTGATGTGAAAATGAAATCTCTATTTATAGAGGAAAATTTTTGAAATGTTTGGGAGTAAAAATAATAAAATAAAGGCTCAATTGGAAAGTAAGCATCCACTTGTGTTATAATAGCAAGATGGATGGTTCAGATGGATTGCTTCCTTAGAGGTAAAACAGGCGCAAGGCTCAAGAGAAACTTTTTCTAAAAAGTAATATTATACTATTAAGGGAAAGTGGTCTTGGACAGCAAATGGGTAAAATCCTATTTCAACTTGCATAAACAATTAAATATAGAGTGATTCATAGGTTTGAGACCTGAAAAGGGGAAACATGTAGCCTAGCCTATCGGTCTAATGTTCAACTTGATCTTTTGAATCGAATCCTACATATTTCTACACCTTTCGACCAGACTAGAATAACATTCGTTCCCACTAGTTATGTGTCCTTCTAATGGACCAATTGTGTGTTCTTCGAATGTCCCTCTTCAGATGAATATGCCATTTGGATTCCTCTTGCTTTTGATCACTTAGGCCCAAACCTTCGACCATACTCCAAAGTAAGCAAAAATAATTATTCCCCAATTATGGCAAGTCCTTCGAATGAGCCACCAAGTTGTGTGTCATAATTCAGCAATATAGAGTATTGAAGGGTTTGCAGATGGATTCGAAGGTGATATGAAGGTGCATTTGAAGAAAACATGAATATGAAATCAAAAGTCATAGGAAGGTATCCATTCATCCCATTGAAAACTTATGAATCCAAGGCAAACATGTGAGGCGCCAATGGCGCAATCAAAGCAAACATGCAGGAGGTCAAATGTCCAAATGAAACTTATGGACCAAAGCTTAATCAAAGAAGCCAGCTTCTCAATTGAAGGATGTAAATCAAAGCTTGCATCGAAGGACGCCCAAATCTCCAATCGAAGCGTGAGGACCAGAGTTTGCTTGAAGAAGGCAAATTCTCAATCGAAGGATGTAAATAAAAGATTACATCGAAGGAGGCCCAAATGCCCAATCGAAGCATGAGGACTAGAGCTTGCTCGAAGAAGGAAAATGCTCAATCGAAGGATGTAAATCAAAGCTTACATTGAAGGAGGCCTAAATTCCCAATCGGAACTAGTATGAATCGAAGAAAGCTTGTTTTTTCTTCAATTTTGTCAAGAAAAATAAATTTTTCTGCTTTGCCCTTTTTTGTCTGTTGTACTTGTACAAATTTGATATTTTTGAAAATCCTTGTGATAAAATGTCTTGAGAAAAGAGAGGGCAAATTTATGGGTACAACAACCACCAATACTCATACCTCCAGTTCCAGGGAGACCTCTTATCATGTATTTGACTATGCTTGAAGGATCTATGGGTTGTGTGCTCGGCCAACATGATGATACTGGACAAAAAGAACACGTCATCTATTACCTGAGCAAGAAGTTTACTGATTGTGAATCAAGATATTCATTACTTGAGAAGACTTGTGGAGCTCTTACGTGGGCAGCTTGACGTTTGAGGCAGTACATGTTGACACATTCTACACTTCTGATATCTAAGATGGATCTGATAAAGTACATTTTTGAGAAACCAGCACTTACAGGGAGATTGGCTATGTGGCAAATGCTTTTTTCTGAGTATGATATCCAGTACGTCACACAAAAGGCTATCAAAGGTATCATTCTTGCTGATCATCTCGCCCACCAGCCATTGGAAGAGTACCAGTCAATGAAGTTCGATTTTCCAGACGAGGATGTTATGAAACTTGATGATAAAGAAGCACCTGAACCAGGGGAGCGATGGACTCTCACGTTCGATAGTGAATCAAATGCGATGGGCCATGGTATTGGGGCCGTTCTGACTTTTCTACGCAATACTTACATACCTTTCACAGCCAGGTTATGTTTTAATTGTACAAACAATGTTGCAGAATATGAAGCTTGTTTGATGGGTCTTGAAGCAACCATTGATTTGAAGATCAAGATTCTTGAAGTTTATGGGGACTCTGCCTTAGTGACACATCAAGTACGAGGTGATTGGGATAAACGACACCCTAATTTAGTCCCATACCAAGATTACATATTAGAGTTGTTGTCCGCTTTTGATGAGATCACCTTTGATCATATTCCTAGAGAAGCAAATTAACTGGCAGATGCTCTGGCCACTTTAGTAGCAATGTTCAAAGTCAGTTATCCGAATTATGCACCTAACATAAGAATCTTTCGTTACAAGGAGCCAACACACATTTCCATGCTCATTGTATCACAACTGAAGACGTGTCGAGCGAAAAGCCGTGGTATTTCGACATCAAAATATATCTTGAGAAGCAAGAGTACCCCGAGGGTGCTACAATTTTTAATAAGCAGACTCTTAGAAGGTTGGCATCTATGTTTTTACTATTAGGAGACGTTCTGTACAAAAGAAACTATGATTCGGTTCTACTCAAATGCGTGGATAGACACGAAGCAGAATCCATCATACGAGAAATACACGAGGGCTCTTTTAGGACTCATGCCAGTGGACATTCCATTGCCAAGAAAATCCTACGAGCAGGCTATTTATGGATGACGATGGAAAGTGAATGTTGTGTGTATGCGAAGATGTGCCACAAATTTCAAGTTTACGTAGACATGATACATGTTCCTCCCACTCCTTTGAATTTGATGACTTCACCATGGCCCTTTGCAATGTGGGACATTGATATGATCGGACGGATTGAGCCGAGCGCTTCAAATGGACATAAGTTCATTCTCATTGCTATTGACTACTTCACCAAGTGGGTGGAAGCAGCTTCGTACAAGAATGTGACCAAGCAAGTGGTTACTCGCTTCATCAAGAAAGAAATCATATGCCGGTATGGAACTCCTAACAAGATCATCACTGATACTGGGTTAATCTCAACAATAAAATAATGAAAGAAATGTGTGAAGAATTCAAGATAGAGCACCATAATTCATCACCCTATCAGCCAAAGATGAATGGGGAAGTCGAAGCATCTAACAAAAACATAAAGAAGATCGTCCATAAAATGGTTAGAACATAAAAAGATTGGCATGAGATGTTGCCCTTTGCTCTGCACGGCTATCGAACTTCGATGCATACTTCCATTTGGGAAACTCCTTTTTCACTAGTCTATGGTATGGATGCGGTACTCCCAGTCGAAGTGGAAATTCCTTCATTGAGGGTTCTCATGGATACTAAACTCGATGAAACTGAATGGATTCAAACAAGGCTCGACCAACTCAATCTCATCAAAGAGAAGCTCCTAGCAGCCATTTGTCACGGTCAGTTATATCAACAGCGTCTCAAGAGAGCATTTGACAAAAAGATTCGACCTCAAGAGTTCCACACAGGTGACCCGGTCTTAAGGAAGATTCTCCCAATCCACATCGATCCAAGAGGAAAGTGGACTCCCAACTATGAAGGGTCATACATCGTGAAGAAATATTTCTCAGGAGTTTCTTTAATCCTGACAAACATGGATGGGCAAGACGGTCCACTTCCAGTCAATTCAGACTCTGTCAAAAAATACAACGCATAAAAGACCCGCTAAGTCGAAAACCCGAAAAAACCCGCTAAGTCGAAAACCCGAAAGGGCGACTTAGGCAAAATTTAGGGCTAAAAAAAAGAAAAAAAAGAAAAAAAGAAAAAACCCGCTAAGTTGAAAACCCAAAAGGGAGGCTTAGGCAAAAGTGGGTGTCCTGATGGATTGAAAACCCGAAAGGGCAATCCAGGCAAAAATTAGGGACAAAAAGCGAGAGACTGCAGTCTGAAGACTCTTCACGAATAACAAGTACACCTTCCTAACACATGATGGATTAATTCAACTATTATCCTTCGAAAGCACAATACTAGGGCGATCCAGGATATGGGAACTATAACAATATCAGTTTTAATGGAAGTTCGAGATTTTCTTATTTCCTTTTTACTCATTGTATTTTGTCTTTTCTTCGCAACTTCCTCATTTAGGAGTTGTCTCCATGTACGAATGCCTATTCATAGGCCAAGCTCATTAATAAAAAATTTCCCTTCCACCAAAAAGTCTTTGTTATTTCCTTTTACTTTATTTTCGTATGCGAAGTGTGATTTAAATTCTTTGGTAAGCATTGCATTGAAAATGATAAGGCAATAATAATCACAAGCTAAGATGAGAAACACGAAATTACATGGATATAAATGCATCCTAAGGAAATGACATGGAATTCAAGTGTGTGTTTTTCTATGCAGGTAGTAAGTCATAACGGTCACCTCGACCAAGCTTTCATCCTCGTCACCTCCTTACAGACAACTAAGCACTCGGTTCTCCAACACCGAGAAACTTGGGGCATTTGATGAGATCCATATCTCTACTCAGTCATTCACAAGAAGTCCATCATATGAAGAAAGTCAGATCAAGCTAATCCTCTTCGGCAAGATTTAATCCCCTATGAACTCGACAAGGCTATAATTTCATTCTCTCAGTTTTCAAGCACCAATCTGTTTTGGTATCTTAAGACAACGGGCAACAGACCCCATTGAGTATGATATTTTGCATTATGCATATGATAATCATCACTGCATATTACATTGCATCCTCAAACGCATAGCATATCCATGAATCATCATGCCACATTTCAAAATGCATATGAAGCCTGAGCTAGATTTGGTACCTTGTCCGAAAGCCCCAAATCAACCTCAAATAGAAAAACATCCCCACAAAGAATACCATCCTCATAATTCCCAGTTGACATTTGTCATTACACTACCAACCAAAAATAAGCCATGGTGCCAATACATTGCATTCCCTTAACTCTCAATACCCATGTTATCTTTCTAGGGTCGTAGGTCGCTCATAGGTCTTACCCTCACGTTATCTTTTATAGGAGCATAGGTCGCTCATAGGTATTACCCTCATGTTATCTTTATAGGGTCGTAGTCACTCATAGGTCTTAACCTCACGTTATCTTTATAGGTTCATAGGTCGCTCGTAGGTCTTACCCTCACGTTATCTTTATAGGGTCGTAGGTGGCTCGTAGGTCTTACCCTCACGTTATCTTTTTAGGGTCGTAGGTCGCTCGTAGGTCTTACCCTCATGTTATCTTTTATAGGGTCGTAGGTCACTAGTAGGTCTTACCCTCACGTTATCTTTTATAGGGTCGTAGGTCACTCGTAGACTTCACCCTCGCGTTATCTTTTTAGGGTTGTATGTCATCTGTAGACGTTACTCTCACATTATATTTTTTATGGTCGTATGTCGTCCGTAGACGTTACCCTCACGTTATCTTATCAAAGGTCATGGTCGGCCGTAGATCTTACCTTCGCATTATCTTTTTTAGAGTCGTAGGTCATCTGTATATCTTACCTTTGCATTATCATTACTAGGGTCATAAGTCGTCCGTAGACTTTACCCTCGCGTTATCTTTTTAAGGTCGTAGGTCGCCCATAGATCTCACCCTCACTTTAATTTTTCTAGGGTCGTAGGTCGTCCGTAGACTTTACCCTCGTGTTTTTTAAGGTCGTAGGTCGTCCGTAGATCTTACTTCCGCGTCATAATTTTTTAAGGTCGTAGGTCGTCCATAGATCTTACCTTCACATCATCATTATTAAGGTCGTAGATTGTCCGTAGATCTTACCTTCGCTTTATCCTATTTTGGGTCGTTGGTCGTCCGTAGATCTTACCCTCACGCTATCTTTTCTAGGGTCGTAGGTTGTCCATAGATCTTACCCTCGTGTCATCTTTTCTTGGGTCGTATGTCGCTCACCGGTCTTACCCTTGTGACATCCTTTCTCTGAGTCATCGATCATACGTCAACCTTTACCCATCGTCTTTACCTTTCTTTTTGGGTCGTGAATCCCTCACGATAGACTCTCCACCATCGTCGAGTTCTACTCATCGCCTTTAAGCTATCATGTTATCATTAATCCTACTTTCAGTCACCACAACATCGTCAACCATATCTTTTCAGTCACTTTAACGCCAACTTCTATGAGGACCCTGTATTGGCACCGTTACCGCAATACAAGTTATCATTATTCAACCACCTTTACCCATCATGACGAATTCATCTATAAATTCATTTTCTCATCCCCAACAGACGTCACAAACAAATAACACTCCCACCATCTCTCCAGGACAAATTTCCAGTCCTGGTATTTAATCATCTTCCACCTTGAACTTTCGAAAGGCTGACACCAATCTCATCTTCAGGTTCAAGACGATTAAATAGGGGAAGCTGTCGTACCCCAAATTTTCCCTACCTATTACTTTTGTCTGGCTTAGACTTTTCATCCCATTTACATCATTTTCATTAAGTCATTTTCATATCATGCATCTCATAGAATCAGGCACTTTGGTTTAAAGCATTAGGGTTATGCCATCCTTATGTATAATTTTGGTTTAAAGTTTCTTCATCAGGTTAAGGGAAGTTTCATTTGGTCTTGAGTAGTGGATTATGAAGTGAATTGCTGAGGTATCGTGGATTTCTTTCTCATCAAGTTACAAGGCTGTTTCTCACTCAAATTCCTCAGAGCCTGGATTAGGGTTTATTTCCCTATTGTTTGTAAAGAATCTCTAAATAACCAAGTCAAGAGTTCAGAGTTTAAATTGATGAACGTGGAATCCAGGCATAAGAAATAAGGTTGGAGGTTCATGATAATCAAGGCATGTTTTTTTTGCTTCAGTTACAAGTTACTTGTTGTTTGGACATCAAGGTTAGGGTTCTTATTGAGAGTGCAAGTTTGGTTTGGACATGATATAAAGATTGATGATTGAAAGACAAGGTACATGGTTACTTGAAATACAAGTTACAAAGGTCATCTGCGATTTCTTGAAGTTCAAGTTACAAACGCAAGATGTGTCATTTAAACCATTCAAGTGGGAATTTCAAATTTTAACCAAGTCCAAGACTTATCTAATTTCCATACAACAAGTGTATCACTAATAAAGATTCAAAGAAATATCATTCATTACATTTTTGTGGGAAATTTACAAAGCAAGTTACCAAACTTGAAATACAAATTAGATTTGTTTGTTTACAAAGAAAGAAATATTGGTTCTTCAATTTTCTTTTGCTTCATCTTCAAGCAACCCATCCTCACTCCTCGCCATGACTTTTTCTTCACCTTTCAACCATACTTTTTCCATCCAATTCTCATATGATCATGAAACAAGAAAGAGAAAAGAGTTAGAAAACCATCAAAGTTTAAATGAAATTCCAAACAAGAACCAATTGTTAAAAGAGGATTTTTATTTCATCATTATGGTTTGTATTCGGAATCAGAAATTAAAAGGGGTTTTCAATCATAGGCTATCTTCTCCTATTTTGCAAATCACAAAAAGTTTAGGTTTTTGGTTCACAAAAAGTTTAGATTTTTGGTTCACAAAAAGTTTAGGTTTTTGGAAAAGGAACTTGCAAACTTTTTCTTACTGCAAAAGCAAAACACAAAGCTGCCATAAACAACTAGCTAAACAGGCAGCAAATACAAACTGCAAAAGCAAAGCAAAGCAAAGCTTCCAAACAAGGCAACATATGTAAAATAGCAAAGCTGCAAACAACATCAACAACACGGCCTCAACAAACAACAAGCAGCAAACTTCCAAGCACGGTATATAGCAGCAACAAGCAAAAACCCAAAAAACTGCAACCCTCAACATAAAACAACAGCTACAAGCTTAGCAGCAGACTGCTAAGATAGCAAACAACCCAAGATTAGCAAGAAAACAGCAAGCAATAGCTCACAAAACCGTATGCCTCATCATTTTCCTAAAATGCAAACCTTTTAGAAATTATGTTGAGAAAAGTAGAGTAGCTTTACATCATTGAAAGACAAAGAGGGAAATAATAGGTTTGAAAAGATATCACCTAACCAAAACAGTCCAAAAAACCCTGTTAAAACAGTCCACAACATATCAAAAGTCAGCCCTGCACATTGTTGTCAAAACTTACTTCATCTCCATCTGTTGTCAACACGAACAAGCCAAACATATCAATCCAAGTTTTGCACCAAAAATGACTAAAATTAGAATCTGCATCCTTAAGCCCAAAGTCAGCATACTCATAATGTTCAAAACTTCACCAATTTCTCCTTAATTTCCACACTTATCTCAATATAAAAAGAACCACTGTTTCATTGACAAGACGAGGATAACACAGAAAAACCCAACAACACACATCCAACAAACTGAAAAGAAGAAGAAAAATGCATTAAAGTTCTGCCAAAATTGCAATAGAACTCTTCCTCCAACAGTCCAAAATTTCCACCAACTTGCTTCATCAACTTGTGCATAAGCTTCTTCCAAGCCTTTGCAATCCAAACTTGTGCACAATCTTACTACCTACAATACTTGCAAAAACAACCACAATAACTCGGAACCAACATAACATAAAGCATCAACAGAAAAAAGAAACAACAACAACAACAACACAACCAGAAGTAGAGTTTTGATCCAAGAAGTAGAAGAATCAGACCGCTGTAACCTAAAGCATGAAGGCCCCATTGGAGGAGATCCGATTTGGTACCCTATTTCTCTTCTAAATCTTAATGTGTTCCTTGCAATCTGTGATTTTGTTGTTGGTGTGTTTGGATATTTGAGTGTTTTGTTTATGTTGATTCTGATAAGTACACAGATTAGGGATTTTTTTGTTTTCTTTCTCTATTTGTTGATTGATGGTGTGCATCACTGGAGTTTTGGTTGATTCAGCGTTACTAGGGTTTTGTGTTTAAATTTTGAACGATGAAGCATGAAACAAGATTTGGAATAGAAAATTAGGACCGAGAGAAATAAATCAGAAGCGAGGTGTTGTCGTTTTAAGCTATAGAGGAACTGAATCAAGATAAATTTCAAAGAAATATAGTTTGTTATTGTTAACCAATAAAAGAATGAATGTGACATTTGTTGTTCGGTTATTGTTGTTATAGAATAAACAAGAAAGAGATTGAAGTGAAAAATTATAGAATAGAAAAGGAACTGATGGAACAGAGAAAGTACCAAGAAGAACCTGATGATGAGAAAGGTAAAAACGCAAGGATAGTGTGAGAGAGAAATCATTTGAGTTGAGGGGGTGAATAGTTTTTGATTATTGAGCGATGAGGGTGAGAGACGAAGGTGTGCGGCGTTTGTGAAGGGCGGAGTAAGGTCGAAAGTCAGCGGCGCTGTGAGAGAGATGAGAGGAATTAAGAAAGAATAGAGAAAACAGGGGAAGCGTTAGAAGGGGGCGTTGGATGACAGAATTAGGGTTTCCAACCCATTTTGTTTCTCAAAGGGCCGTTGGGTCCGAACCTCCCTGACCCGGTCCCGCCCATCACGGTTTTTATACATGCATTTTATTTGTTTTTTTTAGTTTTGTTTTATAATCTGTTTATATAATTTCTGGGCCTTACAAAAAATTGTTTTTCAGCCCATTCCGAAAATGCTAGCTATACCACCATGTTTGCCAGCAGCACCCCCAAGCCCAATTTTTTATTTTTTTACTTCTTAATTTTACATTTTTATTCATTTGATACAAAAACAAAAAATAATCTTTATTTTCTTAATCAAGTTAGAATATAAAATCATAAAAATATATATACTTTTAGAATTATATTTTTAATTTTCTTTCAATATTTTCTTTACCTAAAAATCACAAAAAAATAATATTAGAGTATTTTAAATTAGGTTCTAATTTGCTTTTAAATTTATTGTTTATTTAACTCGATAAAAATATCAAAATATTAGAATTAAGGTTTAATTTTATTTTAATTTTCTTTACTTGCTAATAATCAAAATATATTAGAATAGTTTAGAATTAGGTTTTAATATTTATTTTCACAATAAAGTCATAAAAATATTGTAGTACTATTGTTATTTATTTAACTTGATAAAAAACCATAAAAAATATTTAGCATTTAAGTTTCTTTATTCATTCAAAGCCTTGATGTCATACTCCCTTAGGTAGCTCCATGAGGTGATTAAATCTCGTTTCGATCATTTTATGTCGAGATAGACTTTTAGCTCACCACTGTACATGACAATAATTAGGGTTCTTCTAGTCTCCCTCTTAACTTTTTCTTCCTTTGTAATTAAAAATTATCATTCACAAATCGAAAATCCAAAAGCACTTTAATCATTATTTGAACTTATTTAAAACTCACAAAATACTCAACAAATCAAAACTTTCCCCGAAGTGAATATTATCTCTGTTCTACCGCGATACAGGTCGTGCCTATTGCTAGAATGGGTGTGTTAACATCGCCCACTAAAAAACACCAACAAACCAACATTTTCTAGAGGAACTACGGTATTCTAATTCCTTCACTGGATACGTAGGCAAAGGGTCGCGAGACCCTCACTGATGCATTAATAATAATAATAAAAAAACCATGTCTTTCCCCTTAAGCAAATATAGTTATAGAAAGACGCACCCTTAGAAGCAAACAAACAAAATGGATTCCATTGAGTACAACAGATGTGAGGGGTACTAATACCTTCACCTCACATAATTGACTCTCTTACCTTTTCTCTTATTTGTAAGACCATCTTATCCATCCTCTTATGGTTTTCTCGATATTTCCCCTTCCTTCGGGATAAATAAAGTTCGGTGGAGGCTCTGTGTTTTCTGCTAGTGACTTTTAGTTTCGACCAGATAACAACTAACTTTAAGTCTCCCAAGTGAAATATAATTCCCCAGTAGAGTAATGGACAACTCATGAACTCATTTCCCCAAGCAAAAATCAACACTCCCCGCAGAGTTTCCTCAAGCAAAAAGCCAAAATCAATGTTCCCCAGCGGGTATCTCCTCAAACAACAAAACAGGAATCCCCAGCAGAAACATTATAAACAAGGTCTAAAGATGTACATACTCTTCACCCCTCATCTGGTTAAATTTATCTCTTCCAGTTAAAAACAGGCAAAAGACATCTACTATTTCATTATAAATCGACCAAAGATTTATTCTGATACTTCTTCCAATTTCTACCAACAGTCACTCTGGATGGAATCTGTAAGCCCATCTTCGAAGAATTCTTTATCACTTCTTCAAATGGCATCTTTAAACCCATTCCTGACACAATGAACTAACACATCATAAAATACAAATTTCTGGGTACTCTAGTGTTCAAACATCTTCCACCTTTAAGTCACGAATGGCGGACCCGCCAATCTAACTCTTCAGGTTTAAGAAGATTTAACATGGGCAGCTATTGTACCCCAAAATTTTCCCTCCCTTTTCTCAAGATAATTCTCACAAAGATCTTCAATGATTCAAGCTTGCACAAGTATTGACTTGGTTAAGCCATCTTCTTAACACTGAGCCTCAAATTAGGGTTTTAGTTTGCAGAAAGACAATTGGACTTCTAATATTTCAAATGAATTCATGGATCATTACGGACTGTGATACGGTGGGAAGAACTGACTGTTTTTGGAATGCTGGTTCGCGTTTTGCGTTTTGTATTCGCAAAATGTTGCGGTAAGCAAGAGTCGCCACCGACTTTTATTTTATCCAACAAGGAAAGGAAAAAAGCACAGAAAAATTCCTTTTTCGAGATATTTCTGAGTACGGGGGGTAGATTATAGAAAGGGAAGGTATTAGCACCCTTTCTATCCGTAGTTATCTACGGGATCTTAGGTACTTGCTCATCATTTTCAAGATGTTCTCTTTGTGCTTGTGGGTTTTGAAAAGTTCTGTTTTTTAACTTCGATTTAATCTTTCTTAAGAGTGTAATGAAGTGTTTTTGAAAACATGTTTGTAAAAGAGTGTAAGTGTGAGAAAAGAGTTTGTTTTGGATGAGCAAGTATCTAAGAACCAATCTACCTACTCAAAAAAAGAATCGTTTTATGCTAATTTCCTTTAGACAATGCTATCCCACTATTAGTGAGTAGGTAGCACCGTCGTTGGAGTTTGAGGGTCAATTTGAAAGAGGGACATACTGTCACTAAAGAAATGTTAGGACGTATTAGCGGTAACCCTAATGTCTTAGATCATTTGTTCGAGGAAACAATATCCGAGGCAACCATTTTGAGGCAACTATGATCTTTTAGACAAGAGGGCGACCTCTAAAACAACCTATACTCAATGATCGTGTACGAAGGCAACCAAGTGGGGTGTACCCTAGGAGTGCGCATGTGCGAGTGTGTTGATTTCAGTTATTTTTATCTTTGCACATGTTTAGGGTGATCTAATTTGATTTTAGATTAAGAATTCATTCTTGTCATGCAAACCCTATTATCAAACATCTAACAGTTGTATAATTTGCAAAAATTAAGGGTGCGGAAATTAAACTAAATTATTACAAGGCGTCGGGTATTTACATCGCCAAAAGCAACCCTTTGAAAATAAAATAAAGCGGTACAATAAATATCCTAATTAATTATTACAAACTGGGAGCAGATACATCAATAATTGAATAAGGAAAAATAAATCGCGCGAGTGAATTGGATCGAATGTGAGATTAGGGTTTTGACCCTTTTGATTAAAGAAAATGTTTTTTTGCTGTCTTTATTTTAAGAAAATAAATTAAATGCTAAATTAATTATAAAATAAATTAATTAATGAAAAATAATAAATGGCATATTTTTTGGAGTTTTGATTATTTTAAGAAAGAAAATAAAATAATTAAACTAAAGTTAAAAACCTAATTAATTCTAATTGATTTTATTTATTTACAAAATAAATTAAGGTTGCCTAATTAATCAACCTAATTAAATTAATTAATATTTATTAAAAAATAAAGTTCTGATTTTAATTGGGTAAAAATATTTTTTGGTGATTTTTGATAAAACAAAAGGAATTATTCTATTGGTTAGTAATTAAATTAGATAAAATAAACAATTAAATAAAATAAACAAAATAAAAAAAAAGAAAGGAGTGAAATGGGCCTGATTTATGGATATGTGAATAGCAATTCTGGCCTAATTGACATGTGATCCGTTTTGACTTTTTGTGATCCAATGCATGAGCGTTTGACCTGCCTATGGTGTGCCTTCAATGCTTGACCACCAGATCTGGCCATCTGGCCATCTGGCATACTGGATGGTGAAGGCTCATGGTAGACCTCAAGCTTATGCGTACACATGATTACCTGCAAGAAAACAATATTGAGAAAATGGGGGACCTGGGATTCGAACCCAGGTCCTGAAGGGATATCCACGTCACGCTTTCCACTACACCACTTGCTTTCAATTGTCAAAATCATGCAAACAAATGAAAATATAATAAAACAAATATTATTGGATAAGTATAAAATAAATGCGCCAATATTTGAATGGACGAGTGGTAGCGTGACAACGCATCGTCCTTGTCTTTTGCATCGTGGCTAAAAATTAAAGTACCTATACCAACGAACAAAGGTCCGTCGCTACAAGCTTGTCCACCCTCAAAATCTTTTACAGGCCATGAAAATGGATTATAAGACCATGGTTGAGTTCGTCTCCTTCTTCTGATCACAACCATGGCCATTATTAGGGCTAATTGTTCCTGAAACAAAAAACCCCAAAAACAAAAACGAAACCCTAACAATGGTGGATCTCGTTACAGGTCATATAAATGCAATTGCGTAATACCAAAAACTTGCAAATGATTTGTAGATTCAGAATATGCCATCAATTCATGCTAACTATGCCTAAATTTGAAAATACGAAATCAAGAAAATGGTTAGTTCGTGAGTGACTTACAGTGCTCTGGGAAGCTTGAAAACGCGTGGTCTTGCTTGCTTTCGCTTGTGGAGATGGCCAGGAAGAGATTGAGACCAACACCAAGCCTTGAAACTGCATGTAGACTTGATTTCGATCTCACACTTTTTTTGGTGTTTTTGCAAATTTGGTTCTTGCTCTCCAACTGATCTCCAACCCTTATTTTTGGTCTATACACGACCCTTATGTAATGTACAATGTATTAGGGTAGCAAACTCTGTCCAAATCTCTCTCCATCAATGACTTTGAATTTGATTTGATCCTCCTTTAATAACCTTCCAAATTTGAGCCAAATCCCATATTTTTGTACCCTTATGCCTTGATACGAGTTTGATGATGGCAAGCTGTATAATGAAACCTGAAATCACCACAAAATCTTTGTTATCAATGCTTTTGGATTTTTATTTGATTTATTTTGATTTAAATCAAATTAATTCAAATAAAATCAAAATAATTAATAAAAATATGATATGGACACATGGCCAATGCTGGAGCACGTGGGTTGTAATGCCAACTCAAAACAAGTGAAAAAGAATGGGCCCATTTGGAAAAATTTGAAGTTTTGGGCATAGTTGACTTTTGGCAATTTTGCAAAAAAGTCCAACTTCAACAATGCAAAACTTCCTCAATTTTGAACTTTTGGAGGTGTTTTTGGAATTTTTATAAATCTTGAGTGGTCCTATAATCAAACATTTTGGTCTCATCTAAAATTTATGTTCCATGCTCATGTATGAAGCTTTGACAAAAAAGGTGTTTTTGTTGACTTTTCAAAATGACCTGTAATGTCCAAATTCATAACTTTTTGTGAGTGCATATTTTGATCTTTGGAGCTGAAGATGGATTTTAGGGAATTGCATCCTCTTAAAAATGAGCTTTGTATGGGTCATTTCTCATAAAGTATGAGAAAGTTATGCTTGGTTAAAGTTGGGTTGACTTTTCCTACAAAACCCTAATTTAGCAACTTTTGAATCTTGATGAATTGTGAGCAATCCTTGATGAATCATGATCAAACCTTGATCAAATGATGAAATATACTTCAAAATGAGAATTTTTACAAAAAATATTTAAGTTTGACTGTATGTGGGCCACAGTTGACTTTTGCCCTAGCACAGTCGATTTTTGGACCTTTGAGCAATTGACTGAGCAAACTTCCTCTGCAAGGCTTGAAACTTGACATGGATGATCTTGAGAACATATTAGGACATTTTTGAGAACTTGGGGTCACTTGGACGCAAGGATCTTGATGCAACATGAAACCCTAGTTTGGGGAAGACTGACTTAGGAGAGAGCTTGTCTGGCCAACTCTTGGGCTACCTTGAGCATTTTGGAGATCTTTCTTGAAATGTTTTGAGAAATATGGGAGGGAAAATTTTGGGGTACAACAGCTGCCCCTGTTCAATCTTCTTAAACCTGAGGATGCAGATTGGCTTTCGTGCCTTTCGTAATTCGAAGGTGGAAGTGGATTGAACACTAGAGTGCCCAAAAATTTGCACTCGCATGAAGTGGTAATTGTCTTGTGATGTCGGGAATGGGCTTATATATGCCATTTGGAGGAGTGTCAATCGCATAAGAGATTCCTTAGCGAGAGCTTGTACACCTGTTGTAGAGGAAGATTCCACTGGAGAAGTCTGATCTTTGTTGAGAGAAGTAGAAATTTAGGAGCTTCGTCATCCGTCATTCTGCTGGTGAGTCGTCTTTGTTGATATTTAGGAACTTCAATCGTCTGTACTCAACTTGAGGGAACAACTTTTGCTGAGATTTAGGAGCTCGTCCGTAATTCAACTAAGAAAATATCTTTGCTGAGATTTAGGAGCTAGTCCGTAATTCGACTGACTTTGTCGAGATTTAGGAGCTCGTCTGTAATTCAACTGGTTTTGTCAAGATTTAGGAGCTTGTCCGTAATTCAACTGAGGTGTCGAGATTTAGGAACTCGTCTTTAATTCAACTGAGGTGTCGAGATTTAGGAACCCATCCGCAATTCAACTGAGGTGTCGAGATTTAGGAACCTGTCCGTAATTCAACTGAGGTGTCGAGATTTAGGAAGTCGTCCGTAATTCAACTGGGAAAATATATTCGCTGAGATTTAGGAACATCGTCCGTACTTCAACTAGGGAAATAACTTCACTGAGATTTAGGAGCTCGTCCGTAATTCAACTAAGAAACCATCTCTGCTGAGATTTAGGAACTCGTCCGTAATTCAACTGAGGAACATATTTGTCGAGATTTAGGAATTTGTCCGTAATTCGACTATTTTGCTGAGATTTAGGAGCATGTTCGTAATTCAACTGGAGAAACAACTCTGCTGAGATTTAGAAACATCGTTCGTAGTTCAACTGAGATAACATCTGTCGAGATTTAGGAACTCGTCCGTAATTCGACTGAGGGACTATTTATGCTGAGATTTAGGAGCTTATCCGTAATTCAACTGCTTTGCTGAGATTTAGGAGCTTATCCATAATTCAACTGCTTTGCTGAGATTTAGGAGCTTATCCGTAATTCACCAACTTTGCTGAGATTTAGGAACATGTCCGTAATTCAACAACTTTGCTGAGATTTAGGAACATGTCCGTAATTCAACTGATGAAGTATCTGTCAAGATTTAAGAACTCGTCCGTAATTCGAATGAGGTAGAGATAATTTTGCTGAGATTTAGGAGCTCGTCCGTAATTCAACAACTTTGCTGAGATTTAGGAACATCGTCCGTAATTTAACTTGAGAACAACTTTGTTGAGATTTAGGAGCCTATCCGTAATTCAACTGATGTAAAAGCTTCATAGCTTGAATTTTGTGAAAATTTGTCCTGAAAGGTAAAGGTTAGTTGTATGTAATGCATGATATGTATCAAGCAATGATGTTCTCAAAATAAATGAGATTGTGTTGTATGATGCGTATATGCATGTGTCATGATGTATGAAAATGTGATGTTTTATTTTTTATTTTTATCTGGGGGGAAAATAAATCCCGGATTGCTGCTGGAGAAAAGAATTGAATTCTTCGTTTCCACTGGAGATAGTGAGAGTAAACCTGCAGGAGAGGATAACTTGTTGGGGAATAGACTGATGAGAGAATAGCTTTGTGGGGAGGACATGCTCTGCTGAGGATTCCGTTGATAAATTCAGTTGGGGATGAATTACCGCTGCTGGAGATAATGAAACCTGTCGGGGATTGAATTCCTGTTGGTGAAAGGAATGAACTCCGGTGGGGATGATTTTCTAATTACGACTTTACTGGGGATAGACGTCTTAGACTTTACTGGGGATGATCTTCTGGAGTCTATTGGGGATAATCTTCCAACTCCACTGGGGATGTATATTTTTATACTCTGTTGGGGAAGGTTTTCAAACTCCGCTGGGGATAATTGTCTAGTGTTGATGATGGATAAATTCTGCTTGGGGAGAATGATACCGATTCATTCACAATTGCGAGTCTCAGCTGGGGAGAGCTAACACCGCTAACTTTATCTTACTCCGCGGGGAATGAATGTACTTTCAATTGTTTCCTCCATCTAGGTCTATCTCTATACCTGGTGGACAGAGCAACTGTACGGTTTGGACATTTCTCCTTTGCCCATGTTTCCGATATTACAAGTAATCGTATTTTGTTTCGTATGTAAATATTTATGAGCAGCAATTAATGTCAAATGCATATATAAAAAATGAACATTGGACGTTCTTTTCAAAACAAAACAGAAAAAAGAAAAATTTATTTGTGAAAATGAATTGTATTGATTTGGAAGTTAGCTTGTAAATAGGTGTTTTTGTACAAGAGGCTGACGTCTTAGTAAGAGAACACCGCCGAACAAATAGAATTTATTCAATTTGTGAAAAACAAAGAAAAAAGCTATGAGAAAAAACCCACTGGGTTCCAACTCTGCTATTGCTTTTATATCCTCGAGCATCTCATCACTTTGCCACTTGGTTGAAGGTAGATCAGATTGTTTAGTGTCGTCCGAGCTTGATAGTTGATACCGAAGTCTGGTTGCAAGGTGATCCAATGAGACATAGTGTTACGCTTTGATCCCTAATTTTTTTCCTGGACCGCCCTTTCGATTTTTCAGTCCACCGGGATACCCTTTTTTGCCCAAGCCGCCTTTTCAGGTTTTCGACTTGCCGGGTGTACAGATTTTTATTTTCATCCCTTATTTTTTTCCCGAACCCTTTTGGTTCGCCGGGAAGCCCTTATTTTTGCTTAGGCCAGTCAACCTAGCGGGTCTTTGATTATGCATAGTATTTTTTCACTATGTCTGCATTGACGGGGTGAGGAAGTTCGTCACCATCCATGGTGGTTAGAATCATAGCTCCTCATGAGAAAATGTTCTTAACCACAAATGGCCCTTCGTAAGTAGGGGTCCATTTTCCCCTGGGATCACCTTGTGGCAGGATAATGCGCTTGATAACAAGGTCCCTAACTTGATACTCTTATCGTATAGCTTTCTTGTTAAATGCCTTGATCATCCATTTTTGGTACGTTTGACCATGACAAATAGCAGTAAGTCTCTTCTCGTCGATTAAGTTCAGCTGATCAAGCCGGGTTTGGATCCAGTCATCTTCGCTCAAACCTGCATCCTTCCTAATCCGAAGAGAGGGTATCTGAACTTCAATGGGCAAGACGGCCTCCATGCCATAAACCAAGGAATAGGGTGTTGCCCATGTTGACGTCCGCGCTGAGGTACGGTACCCATGAAGAGAAAAAGGTGACATCTCGTGCCAATCTTTGTATGTCACCGTCATCTTCTGCACAATCTTCTTGATATTCTTATTAGCCGCTTCTACAGCCCCATTCATATTCGGCCGGTAGGGAGAAGAGTTGTGATGCTGTATCTTGAACCGCTTGTAGAGCTCGGTGATCATCTTATTATTGAGATTTGTACAATTGTCCGTAATGATCCTCTCTGGTACACCATATCGACAGATCAGATTATGCCGAATGAATCGTGCCACCACATTCTTGGTTATTGTATCAAAGGAAGCTGCTTCAACCCACTTCGTAATATAATCAATCGCTACCAGGATGAAACGATGCCCGTTGGATGCCGTAGGTCTGATCTCGCCGATCATGTCGATGCCCCACATTGCAAAAGGCCATGGTGCTGTCAATATGTTCAGAGGGACTGAAGGTATATGCACTTTATCAGCATAGACTTGGCACTTGTGACAGGTCCGAGAATGCTGATAACAGTCGGCTTCCATGATGGACCAATAATATCCTGCCCATAGGATTTTCTTTGCCATGGTGTGTCCACTGGAATGAGTTCCAAAAGTGCTCTCATGCAACTCTACCATAATCCTTTCTGCTTCATTCTTATCCATACAACGCAGCAAGGTGGAGTCATGGTTACGCTTGTAAAGAATGCCATTGCTGATGAAGAACTTCGCCGCGAACCTCCTCAGAAACTTCTTATCATTAATAGATGCACCCTCGGGGTACCCCTGAGCTTCAAGATACCTCTTTACTTCATGAAACCAGGGTTTATCTGTTACTTCTTCAGTCTCAATGTCACAGCAATGTGCATGTTAGTCCAACCTCTCAATGGTAATCTGGGGAGCCTTGTTGTCCCACCTGACTTTGAACATAGAAGACATCGTAGCTAGCGCGTCCGCCAACTGATTCTCCTCTCTTGGGAAGTGTTCAAAGGTTATCTCTTCAAAGTGTGGAAGCAACGTCAACATATATTATTTGTAAGGAATAAGATTAGGGTGTTTCGTATCCGACTCGCCTTTGATCTGACTGATCACGAGAGCGGAATCTCCGAATACACTTAAGAACTTAATCCTTAGGTCAATAGCTGCTCGAAGACCCATAATGCATGCTTCATACTCCGCCATGTTGTTGGTGCAGTTGAAACAAAGTCGGACAGTGAACGGAGTATGAGAGCCTTCAGGAGATATGATCACAGTGCCAATGCCATTACCCAAAGCGTTTAAAGCTCCATCAAAGTACATAGACCATCGGGATCCTTCCTCAGGTCCTTCATCCGGTCCATGTGTCTCACAGTCGGTCACCAACATAATATTCTCATCCGGGAATTCAAATTTCATAGACTGGTAATCGTCCACTTCCTGATGTGCCAGATGATCTGCCAACACACTTCCCTTAATTGCCTTTTGGGTCGTATATTGGATGTCATACTTAGTCAAGATCATCTGCCATCTTGCTATTCTTTCGGACAAGGCAGGCTTCTCGAAGATATACTTGATTGGATCCATCTTTGATATCAACAGAGTAGTGTGAGTCAGCATATACTATCTCAGCCAGTGAGCAGCCCATGCCAAAGCGCAACAAGTTTTCTCAAGCAACGAGTATCGGGTCTCGCAGTCGGTAAACTTTTTGCTAAGGTAGTAAATAGCATGCTCTTTTTGGCCAGACTCGTCATGCTGCCCCATCACACACCCCATTGAATTGTCGAGTACTGTCAAGTATAAGATCAGAGGTCTCCCTTCAACTGGGGGAATAAAAATGGGTGGCTCTTGGAGATACTCTTTGATCCTTTCGAAAGCGGCCTGACATTCATTGTTCCATCTTACCATTTGATCTTTCTTCAGTAACTTGAAGATTGGCTCACAAGTAGCAGTCAGGTGTGAGACCAATCGAGCAATGTAGTTCAGTCGTCCCAGAAAGCCTTTGACTTCTTTTTATGTTCGGGGAGAGGGAATTTCCTGTATAGCCTTCACCTTTGTAGGATCCACTTGAATACCTTTATCACTTACGATGAAACCCAGCAGCTTACCAGATCTCACCCCGAAGGTGCACTTGTTCGGGTTTAACCTCAGCTTGTACAACTTCAACCTGTCAAAATAGCTTCTGAAGATGGTCAAGATGTTCTTCCTTAGTCTGGGACCTCGCAATCATGTCGTCGACGTACACCTCAATCTCATGATGGATCATGTCATGGAACAAAGCGACCATGGCGCGCTGATACGTTGCCCCAGCATTTTTCAATCCGAAAGGCATGACCTTGTAGCAAAAGGTACCCCCATTGACTAACAAAGGTTGTCTTCTCCATGTCTTTGGGAGCCATCTTAATCTGATTGTAACGGGAGAAACCATCCATAAAGGAGAAGACCTTATGCTGTGCGGTGTTGTCAACCAGAACGTCGATATGAGGCAGATGGAAATCATCCTTGGGGCTTGCCCTGTTCAGATCCCTATAGTCAAAACACATTCGAACCTTACCATCCTTTTTCGGCACTGGAACCACGTTGGAAACCCATTGTGGGTAAGAAGTAACTGCTAGAAAACCAGCATCAAACTGCTTCATCACTTCAGCCTTGATTTTCTCAGACATCTCTGGGCGCATTCAGCGAACTTTCTGTTTCACTGGCGGACAGTCTTCCTTGGTAGGCAATCGGTGAACCACAATATCAGTATCCAAACCAGGCATATCTTCATAAGACCAGGCAAAGATCTCAACATAGTCATGCAGCATCTGAATCAACCGTTGCTTAACACTAGACTCCGGATTTGCACCAACCTTGACCTTTTTCTTGTCTTCCTCTGTACCCAGATTTACCGATTCCACTGACTCTTCATGTGGTTGTATGGCCCTCTCTTCCTGAAGTAACAGTCTAGCAAGTTCACCAGGCACTTCGCAATCATCCTCACCTTCGTCCTCGGCTTGGTTGATCAAACTTTCGAATTCATAACTGGCAGTAGCAGAGTCATTATCAGTGGGATCCATAGTGGATGTAGACCTATATATGTGAGTGTGTGTAAAATAGCTGTTTTGCAAGATAAAAAAAGAAAAACAAGGAGCGCAAAATTTGAAATGCAAGAAAACGTCCAATGATTTTATTAATGATATATGGAAATGACACACATAATGCCCTCACAAACAAAACCACGATGTCTCGGGTAAGGCACCAGGCCGTAAAGTTTAAAACTGTCTGTTACAAATTCAAAACAAAAGTATCATTACTGGGTAATAAAAGAAATTGGCAAGAAGTCCTTTTCCGTCCAATTGCTTAGTCCGCCGTCGGTAGCCGGGTAGATCCAACTGTCAAACTCAAATTCTTCATCATCGTCTTCAATGGCATTCACTCCCGAATTGCTGATAAACAGGGGAGGTCCTCCGATCCGTGCGCGCCGAACATCCCTTTAAGCTTCTGTAGTGAAACCCAAACCAAACTTGTTAGTCTTATGTGAAAAGTCAGGGAGTTGGCCCCAATTCGCACACCCACCATTCTCAACAACAACCCGAGCATCCTTGAGGGAAGCCATCTTCATTAGAGGATCTTCAGCGACAGTTTCAGTTGATGCTAGCGTCTGGGGAACTTCTTCAAAATGTTGAAACGGGGTCTCAATGAACTCCCCGTCTATCTCCTCGTACCGTAACAATTTTCCCTTTCACTAGGTATTTCAGCATCTGGTGGAGTGTAGAAGTTATTGCCCCAGCTTTGTGGATCCACGGGCGGCCCAGCAAGCAAGAATAAGATGGTCGAATGTCCATCACATAGAATGTAGACGCGAAAATCTGAGAACCAACCTTTACTGGAATATCCACTTCTCCATGTACCATTCTCTTGGACCCGTCAAAGGCCCTAACCACAATGTTGATTGGCTTCAGCACCAAACCTTCACAGTCCAACCGGTCTAAAGCTTTCTTAGGCAAAACATTCAACGAGGACCCAGTATCCACCAATACATGAGCTAGAGTAGTGCCCCTGCATTCAATTGAGACATGCAGGGAGTCATTGTGATTCTTCCCCTTAGCATTCAAGTCTGTGTCGCAAAAACCCAACCCATTATTTGTTGTTAGACTAGCCACACAATCTTTAAACTGATCAGCTGATGTCTCCTGCGGTACGTGCACAGTTTTCAGGAAAGCAATCAGAGCCTTAGCATGGGCCTCTGAACACAACAATAAAGACAACATAGAGATCTTTGACGGGGTTTGCCCTAGTTGTTCGACTATATTGTAGTCGCTTTTCTTGATGATTTTTAAGATTTCCTCTATCTCTTTCCTAGAGGCTTCAACAGTAATCTTCCTCGGCGCCTCCGTCCGGGAAGGCACACCGGTAATCCCTTTGCCCCGAGTGTCAGATGACTCGGCAACAGGGGTAAGGATTGGAACTTGAGCAGGGACAGTAGCAGATGTACTGGCAGGTGTAATAACAACAGGCTTCCGAACAACTGGAGGGGAGATCTCAAGAGAGAAAAGCCTTCCACTGCGGGTGACTTTACTAGATCCAACAATATTGCTGACATTAGTATCAGCCTCTTCATCCTTTAAGTCTTGTTTAACCCCGTGATAATACACATCAACCCCCATAGTGCCACGAGACAACCTTATCTGACGTATAGGGGATAGCTCCAGGAACAGTGATGATCAATGGAGCGATTCTCGGAACAAATGTAATTCTAAATAGCTTTCTCGAGGAAGCCTTGGAAGAATTGTCGAAAATGGTGATTATAAAAATTTCTTCAACAAGAACCAAAGGAACAACAGTCTTCTCAAACAGAATTTCTTTATTATCCATCAGGCGTTGGACACCTGACTTCAAAAGATGGCAACCAGTAGGCAGGACGGAACACAGATGGCAACCTTCGCCACAACCCGGAAATAAACCGGCTAACAGAAGGTTCTTCTTCACAGTCATCAATGGAGTAGCAATGTCTTCCACAGAGGATACAAACACATCATCATCCACAACATTCACCCCATGATTTAGCATAAGAGCAGTCATAACATTAGGTTTTTCTGGCGCTTCGAACTCAATCTCCTTAGCGTCAATTAGATCTTGTACCTTATTCTTCAAGGCACAACAATTATTGGTATCATGCCTCGGGCTATCAGAGTGGTAAGCACAGTGGGCATTTGGATTGTACAACGGTGAGGTGGTGTTGGGATTCTTCGGATCTTCCCTCGGAATCACCAAGTTGGTCTTCAACAACTGCGGCAGAATTTGAGATAAAGACATGCTGATCCGAGTAAACTGTCTTTGAGGCCTCTCTGCCCTTGGTTGAGTGTTGTGTTGTGTGGCAACAATTGGTCTTGAAATAACCACTGCATTAACTGCTTGCCGATGCTCGGGTCGATTCTGATTCTTTGAACTGTAAACTGCACTGGACTCCTTCTTAAAAGGCTTCTTCTCGGTACCTGACGAAGCACCCTTCTGTATTTTGCCGCTCTTAATACCGGCTTCAACTCTTTCCCCAGTCATAATTAGCTCAGTAAACCCGGACGATGAACTTCCAATCAAGTGATTATAATACGGACCATACAAGGTCCCCAAAAACATGTCCACTAACTCCCTATCAGCCAAAGGGGGGTTGTACTCTTCCAGAAAGGTCCCTCCACTTCTGAGCATAATCTTTAAAACCTTCGCTCGCACCCATAGATATACCCTGAAGTTGGGTACGCGTGGGAGAGAGGTCGGTATTATATTGGTACTGCTTGTAAAAAGCAGCAGCAAGGTCCTCCCAACTACAGACATTATCTCCTTCTAGCTGATAGAACCACTCAAGCTGAGTCCCTGAAAGACTATCTTGAAAAAAGTGAATCCAGAGGTTCCTGTCAGCGGTATATGGATGGATCTTTCTAACATACGAACGGAGGTGTAGCTTTGGGAAGGAGACCCCGTCGTATTTAGCAAAGACCGGTGCTTTAAATTTGTGGGGAATCACCACCCCATATGACAAACCCAAGTCACCAAAGTCCAATCCAGGTATCTTTTGGATCTCCATCGCATTTAACCGGTCTTCAAGCTGTTTATACCTGTCCTCAGCCGGAGGATACTAGTCTTCGTCAAAGTCAGTATCATTGTCTGAAACCACAGGGCTATGAGCCCTCCTTTCTTCTTGGTTTTCTCCCCCTCCAGATGAGTGGGATAAATCAACTTCATCTTGCAACCTGTTTCCAAACCTGTGACCCATGTTTAGGAGGAATGTCTTCTTCTTCTTCTTCTTCTTCTTATCCTTCAAGATAAGAGTCTTCAGATCTTGCTGACCCTTGGCCAAGTTCATGAACATTTCCTGGAACTGGGCATTCTGAGCTTGCAGAGCCTTGATAGCTTGATCAGTTGATGTTTCAGCAGACATGATGAGTGCTGAAATAAACAGCGAAGAAGATAAGAGACCTGTAAGGGTACCTGTAATGAGGTGCATGGAAATGGGATGCATATGATATGATTTCAAAGACTTTAGGGATTCAAATTCGTAAACCAAAAGGAAACACACTTTTAATAGATTAAAAACTTGAAACAATGTTTGACAAATGCCTTTAAGGCGTTACAAAAAGAAATACTGAAAAGGTAAATCAAAACTTAGAAATAACAAAAGACATCAGCGCTCCCATGGTCGTCTTCCGTTCGTGCTGAAATAATCGTTGAGGACCTTCTCATTCTCCAACTGCCTTGTAAACTTTAGGATCTTCCGCTCATGCTCATGATACTTTTCTCTATAAGTATCCTGCTCTTCTCTCAACTGGATCCACGACCTCTTTAATGCCCCAATGTTAGTTGGCATGTACGGATGTAGGACAATAGGAGGAACCCCTTCTTTATCAGCATTCTCAATAATTACCAGTAAGACAGCTTCGTACGGCATCCCCAGTTTTTGAGCACGGGATCGAACCCATCGGAGATATGGTTCCATTAGAAGAGAAGTCTTCATTCCTAGCTCGTGTGGATCAGACCTGTGAACCCTATTCCAAGCTCGTATGAACCTGCGGCGATGTTCCTCACTGTCCCCTTGGAAGTCAAAGACAATGCTTAGAATCAGCAACTCATGAGGACCGTCCTTTCTAGCTTGCCCAAATTGTCGTAAGGCCAGACAAGGATTATAGGTGATCCCTCCCCTAATTCCAAGTAAAGGAACATTGGGGTATTCTCTGCACTGGTCGATAACAGCTACTTCTTCCATGTCTTTAGTGGTCCAAATGATGTCCGTGTGAGCCAGGGATATAATTGTGTAGGCCCAACCCATGCCTTCTTTGTTCTTCAAAACAAATTTGGGGAGGTGAGAAATAAACCACCTCGCCAGCAATGGTGCACAACACATAAGGGTTCCCCGTTTCCGAGCAGTACGGGCATAAAGAGCATGCAAAATGTCCCCTAAGAGAGTGGGCACTGGATTACGGGACATGAAAATCTTCACTACGTTCACATCGACAAAATAATCTGAATTAGGAAACAGAACCAGACCATAAATGAGAAGTTCCAGGATGTCCTCGAATGCTTGAAAATCCAAACTGTCCCAAAACTGATTAGCCCGATCAACCAAGAACTTAGACAAGAAGCCTTTTATCCCACTCTGAGTTTCCCAGTTAGACATTACCTCATCCTTTGTCAGATGTAGGGATGTAGCAACATCCTCTGGCCTAAGAGCTTTCTCCCAACCGGTAAATGGCGTCTGCTCTAGAATAGAAATACCAAGTAGATCAGAGAACTCTTCCAAGGTAGGGACTAACTGATAGTCCGAGAAGGTGAAGCAGTGGTACAATGGATCAAAGAACTGGCACAAGACACTCATCATCTTCTCATCCATCCTAGAAGTGACCAAACCAAGGAGGTGACCATGTCTTCTGATAAAGGAGGAAGTATCTGGAACTTTGGAAACCAAATCTCTAAGCTGAGTAGGAATCTGTACAAAGCCGATCCGAATAGTGTTTCTACGCATAGAGGCCACGACCTACAAAACAGAACAAAGATGAATCCCCTCTGTCTTTGAAATAGGTTAGTCTGATGCAAGATGCATGCAATGTCATGATGCATGATGTCATGATAGAAACACACTGTTGTACCCCAAAATTTGCCCTCCCATATTCTCCAAAGATTTGTCAAGAATCAGCCAAACAAAGTTTTTCTTGTCAGTCTAGCCAAATTAGGGTTCATGGACTTTTGATACAGTTCCAACAAATTATTATGGTTTGGTTGATTTTGGCTCAGGTTTTGATCAGGCGGACGCTTCTTTGACATTTAAGTCAAGAATCAGGGTTTTATGCGCATATTTCTCAGAAAAGAATTTATTCTTCAATGCTGTCTGTGATCGGTGGATCTGGAACTGACTGTTTTAAAGCTGGTTTCGCGAAATGTCGCGGTAAGCAAGAGTCGCCACCGTCTTTTATTTTCTCCAAATGGGAAGGACAAAAGCACAGAAAAATTCCTTATAGAGATTGCTCTCGGTTCGGGAGGTAGATTATAGAAAGGGAAGGTGTTAGCACCCTTTCTATCCATGGTTATCCATGGGCTCTTAGATACTTGCTCATTTGTGTTTTCAAAATGTTTGTTTGCTTTTCAAGTGTGAGTGGGTTTTGAAAAAAGTTTCGTTTGAAAAATTTCTAAGTAACTCTTGTATCTGTCCTCAAGAGTGTATGAAAAATTTATTTGAAAACTTTTAGAAAGTGTAAGTGTGAAAAGTATTTTGTTTGTTTTTGAAAAGAGCAAGTATCTATGAGAATCTACCTACCCTAAGGAATTTGTCTGTGTAAATGTCTTTAAAGTAGTGTCATCCCACCATTGAGAGGTAGGTAGCACCACCGTTGGAGGTGTTCGGGTCAATTCGAGGTTCGGGACATGGTGATCACCAGAGCAATGGGAAGACACCTTAGAAGCTACCCTCATGCCAGGTTCCCGGATCATGAGGACTTACTAAGACATCCTCTACTCGACGATCACCTTTCGAGGCAAGGCAACAGTGAGGCGTACCCTAGGGGTGGTGTGTGAATTGTGTGTCATTTTCAGTTTATTGTTTGTCTTGTCATGCATTGGTGATCTACGTTTCGATTTTATTTTTGGGCATTCATTCTTTCATGTTATTGTTTAACAGTTAAAGGTGCGGGAATTTAAAATGCGGAAAAGATAAAAGGTCCTACGCTATTACAAAGGCGCGGGTCTACAACGCCAAATTAATCCAGACCCGATTTAAAATAAATTGCAGAAAATAAATGCCTAATTAACTATTACAGGGCTTTGGAGCAAGTACATTATATTTACAACAAGAAATAAATAAAACGCGCAAAACAAAAATGTAATCGAATGCGAGGGCGTTGAACCCTTTAAAGGAGTTAAATTGAAATTATTAAATTAATTAAATTAAATAAAGGAAAGGACTTATTTTTTATGTTTTTTTGTATTTATGAAATTTAATGAGAATAAAGGAAATTAATGTTGAAAGAAATCCTAATTCTAAATTGTTTTTAATTATAAAAAAAAAAGATGTTTAAGTTGTAACCTAATTTATCCTAATTAATTAATTATAAGTTATTTACAAAAATAATTAATAATTAATAGTGACAAGAACAAAAGATTATTTATTAAGAAGAAAGAATAAAAAAGGATAAAAGACCTATTTTTATGTTTTTAATTATTTTAAGAAAAAAACATTAAAGTTAAAACCTAAAATTAAAACTAAATTGATTATGAAATTTATTTACAAAAATGTTGATGAATTAAATTAAATAAAACATATTTTTATTTTATGATTTTTTTCTGATTTTTTTGGTTTTTATGAAAATTGTTTTTGATGAATTAATTAAAATAAATAAAACACATAAATAAATAAAAATGAAAAGAAAGATGCAAACCATGGGGGGTGTTAACCCCAATTGAGGAGGTGGCTTGATGAATTTTGGCCCAACAGAAGGAGGCCTTTTGTTGACTTTTTGAATCATGTGGAGAACGTTTGACTGATGCGTATAGTGGATGGCTGGTAATAGCCACTGGATTGACCATTAGAGACACATGGCAAGCACAAACGCTGGGTGTATGATGGATCACTGAATGATGCACTGCATGGGAAAGGGTTAAACAAAATAATAGAAATAATTTAAGGGGACCTGGGATTCGAACCCAGGTCCCAGTGTTTACCAAGTCACTTGCCTACCAATTGAGCTGTTTGCGCGTTTTGTACATGGAATGGAAAACAAATAATATGTAAGAAATAACGTTAATTGATATAAAACAAAAAAATTGCGCGCGCGGTTTGAACCCTCCATTCAGGTTTTGCCACGCCAACCTTCTTCTCTGTTTGCCCCTGTAACAAAAGAGATAGCGGGGGTTTTAAACCCCCCCCAAAACGCAACCTGTAAAAAAAAATAACGATTAGGCCATGGTTGACCATAAATTGAGCGCGATGGGTCTGTTATGTTCGTTTGGATGTCACGATTCCAACCATGACAGTTTGATGTCCTAATTTTACCATATGGGGAAATCCCCAATTTGAAGCTTGAGAAACCCTAAAATATTTCAATGGTGAATCATGCTATGATGCGTTAAAATGCAATTGGATCAATCTACTAGCTTTAGAAAGCCCCTAGCAACACAAAACAACAAAGAAAATGGGTTAATTGCTTATGAAATATGATATACAATTTAAAAAAATGAAGCAAACCGGAGGAGGTCTAAGGCACGATTTCTTGAGTGATTATGCTTGTTTTTGATTGCCAAAGCTTCCTAAGGATGTCAGGAATATGTTTGGATGGGAATTGGGACTTGAGAGGCGTTGTAAGGAGGTTTACAGTTTTGCTCTTTGCTTGAAATTTTTTTGAAATGTGTTTTGCAATTTGGGAGCTTCTTTTTTCGTGTATGTCCTTGTGATCACTTGTATACATGTTATGTAATGTGTTTTGATAAGAATTATGGCCAATAATGCCTTGCATTCATGCTTAAGATTTTCCATAAACCTCCATTGAAACACTTTCCATCTTTGTACCAAAATTTGAATTCTTGCTTGATTAGGCCTTGGCATGAATTTGGGATGTGTATAATGGTGGTTCAAAGTTATTCAATGCAAAATATTCCCTTTAATTAACCTTTTTAATTTTATTTGATTTTAAAAGATTTAAAATGCATTAAATCCAATAAAATTAAGTAAAAATGAAAAAATTAATTTTAAATTTTGAAATAATTTGTGGGACACGTGGGAAGCATGGCCAAGCTGAAACAAGTGGAAAAAGTGGGCCCCTTTTGTCAAAAATGAAATTTCAAGGATAATTGCCTTTGGCTATTTCACAAAAATTTCCCAACTTCTCCAATGCATATCTTGCTCAATTTTGAAGCTATGAACATGTTCTTGGACATTTTGGAAAGGTCTTGAAGTCCTCTAACCAATGTCTTTGGTCCCATGTCATTTTGATTTACCAATCTCAAGTTATGGTCTTTGACTTAAAGTCCCTTTTTGTTGACTTTTGAAAATGACCTATAATGTTGAAATTGATAACTTTTTGTGAGAGCATTTCTTGGACTTGGAGTGTGAAGATGAGTTGTAGGAAATGTCTCCCCCTTCAAGATGAGCATTGGATGGGATTTTTCTGATGAACCATGAAAAAGTTATGCCTTGGTCAAGTTACAGTTGACTTTTCAGCTGTCCAAAAATAGAAACTTTTGCATCTTGAGACTTTTTGAGCCAAACTTTGAGAATCATGATCAAGCATTGATCAAATGATGCTTGTGGCTTCAAAATGATATGTTGACCAAAAATTTGAACTTTTGACTGCCAAATGACCATTTTGCCCCTACAGTTGACTGTAGTGCAATTAGGGTTTTTGACTGTGCAATTTTGTGCTGAAAGTCTTGAAACTTTGTATGAGGATGCTTGACCATATTTGTAGGCATGTGAGACTTGATTGGACCCTTGGAAACTTCATTTTCTTGATCAGAACCAAAACCCTAATCTTGACTTGTTTAGGAGGCCCTTGCATTGTGCAACCCTTGGGGAATTTTGCAGCTTGACTTGGCAATTTCTTGAAGAATATGGGAGGGAAAATTTTGGGGTACAACAGTTGCCCCTGTTCAATCTTATTAGACCTGAGGATGCAGATTGGCTGACGTGCCTTTCGTAATCCGAGGGTAGAAGATGATTGGACACTAGAGTGCCCAGAAATTTGTGCTCACATAGTGGCAGTGTGGGGGGAATGGGCTTATAGATGCCATTTAGAGGTTGATGAAATAGGATGATGGGCTTATAGATGCCATCTGGATGTTGATCGCGTAAGAGATTCCTTAGCGAAAACCTGCATACCTGCAAAAGAAAAATGAGTACCTGACACGTTGCAAGAACTGATTTTCAGATGCTTGGCATAGATATGTCCTGACTGGTTACAGGAGCTGGGTCTGGAACTTCAAAAGATGATGAATGAACCAGGGATGGTTACTACCTTAGCATGAATGGTAAGAGAACCTTGGGTGACTTTAACTTCAACAACGCTCGTTGAGAAAATCATGGTGGGAATTACCATCTTCGCAGTATCGGGAAGAAAACCAAAAGAAATTATAATCTGAAAGGGAATTATCACCTCACTCACCGCCGAAGAGGGAACCATCTGAAAAGGAATTATCACCTCACTCACCGTCGGAGAGGGAACCATTAGGAAATTTAATCTCAAAAGCGGACGTTTGAGAAAATCTTGGTGGGAATTACCATCTCCGCAGGATCGGGGAGAGAACCATAGGCAATTATAATCTCAAAAGCGGACGTTTGAGAAAAACCTGGAGTGGAATTATCATCTCCGCAACATTGGGGAGAGAACCATAGGAAATTATAATCTCAAAAGCGGACGTTTGAGAAAAACCTGGAATGGAATTATCGTCTTCGCAACATTGGGAAGAGAACCATAGGAAATTATAATCTCAAAAGCGGACGTTTGAGAAAAACCTGGGTTGGAATTATCATCTCCGCAGCATTGGGGAGAGAACCATAGGAAATTATAATCTCAAAAGCGGACGTTTGAGAAAAACCTGGGTTGGAATTATCATCTCCGCAGCATTGGGGAGAGAACCATAGGAAATTATAATCTCAAAAGCGGACGTTTGAGAAAAACCTGGGTTGGAATTATCATCTCCGCAGCATTGGGGAGAGAACCATAGGAAATTATAATCTCAAAAGCGGACGTTTGAGAAAAACCTGGAATGGAATTATCGTCTCCGCAGAATCGGGGAGAGAACCATAGGAAATTATAATCTCAAAAGCAAACATTGAGAAAAACCTGGAATGGAATTATCGTCTCCGCAGAATAGGGGAGAGAACCATAGGAAATTATAATCTCAAAAGCAATCATTGAGAAAAACCTTTGATAACTTCTACTGAGTCTTCATCAGAAAAATCTGTTTGGGGTCGATTTAGCTGGACTAGAGAAGGCCTTGGACTGGATAAGAAATCTTTGGAGTCGATTAACTGAACCGGTCTAGGTCTTGAAATATGATTGAGAATTTAACTGAATCTTTCCTGAAAGGTAAAGGTTAGTCATATGCAATGCATGATATGGATCAAGAGATGATGTTCTCAACATAAATGAGATTTGTAAGATATGATGCGTCTATGCATGCTATAATGATGTATGTGATGTTTACGAATGTATGTTTTCGTCTAGGAAAGTAAATCCTTGACGGGTGTCGGGAAGTCACTCCTGGGCTGATGTTGGCAAGTAGATCTTTGCTTCCGCTGGGGGTGTTGTTTGCAAGAATACCGGTAGGAGAAGATAACTCTGTTGGGGAATAAACTTGGTGAATGGAATAACTCTGCGGGGAGGAAAGTACTCTAATGATCTTGCTGGGAAGCAATACTCTGTGGGGAGCGAGATACTTTGCTAAGTCGTCGATAGTAACTTGCTGGGGATACTCTTGTTATGTTGGAAGTGTGATGAACTCCGCTGGGGATGGGGAGACTTCGCCGAGGACAATCTTTCCGTGGCTTTTGGATGAGGATAACCCAATTATATCCTGGTAGGGAAATAACCTTTGAAGAAATCCGGGAGACGCGTTCGTGCTCTGCGGGGAAGAAGCTTCTAGAATCTACTGGGGAAATTTTTGAGATGTATTTTTTGTAAGTTGAAAGAGGGAACCTATGTAGGGTTACTTTGAGGTTGGGCTCACGTGAAGCTGCATTTGGAGTTGAAGGAAACCTGTGTAGGGTTTCTTGATGACGAGTTCGTGTAAAACTTCATCTTTGGAAAGAGAGGACCTGTGTAGGGTTTCTTGATGGCGAGTTCGTGTAAAACTGCATCTTTGGAGGGAGGAAACCTGTGTAGGGTTTACTGACAATGAGTCCGTATAAGACTGTATCTAGAGCTGAGAAGGAAACCTGTGTAGGGTTTACTGATGACGAGTCCGTGTAAAATTGCATCCTTAAAAATAGAGAACCTGTGTAGGGTTTCTGGGTGACGAGTCTGTGTAAAACTACATCTGGAGTTTTGAGAAGGAAACCTGTGTAGGGTTTACTGATGACGAGTCCGTGTAAAACTACGTCTGGAAAGAGATAACCTGTGTAGGGTTATTTCAGGATAAGTCCGTATAAAACTTCTTGATGAACCGGGGTAAGGTTATCTTTGAGGTAAGTCCGTGTAAGACTTCTGGATGAACCGGGGTAAGGTTATCTTTGAGGTAAGTCCGTGTAAGACTTCTGGAGGAAACCGGGGTAAGGTTACTTGTGGAGGGTGAGTCCGTGTAAGACTTCGTGATGAACCGGGGTAAGGTTATCTTAAGATGAGTCCGTGTGAGACTTCGTCTGAAAATTGAGAAGGAACCGGTGTAGGGTTACTTTGATGATAAGTCCGTGTAAGACTTTTTTGAAAGAAAAGGAACCGGTGTAGGGTTACTTGTGGATGAGTCCGTGTAAGACTTTGTCTGAAAGTTGAGAAGGAACCAGTGTAGGGTTACTTTGATGATAAGTCCATGTAAGACTTTTTCTGAAAGAAAAGGAACCGGTGTAGGGTTACTTGTGGATGAGTCCGTGTAAGACTTTGTCTGAAAGTTGAGAAGGAACCGGTGTAGGGTTGCCTGATGATGATCAAGTGGATGATTGTCCTGTTTGGTTTCGGATGTTAACCCTTGATCTGGAATTTGTAAAGGTAGATGATAATCATCTTTGTATTAACCTTTCCTTGGTACTTTGGTTGACAGAGCAACTGGATCGCCTGGACGACTCATTATTGCCCCTGTTTCTGAGGTGAGGGGAAAAGATATCTTGTGGAGGTGCTGGATGATTGCCTATTGACAAATCTTCCTTTTGGTAGGCAAGTGACGAGATGCCGGGACATAGTCGTACGCTTTGATCCCTAACTTTTGCCTGGACCGCCCTTTCGGGTTTTCAGTCAACCGGGATACCCATTTTTGCCCAAGCCGCCTTTTCAGGTTTTCGACTTGCCGGGTGTACAAATTTTTCTTTTTCATCCCTTATTTTGCCCGAACCCTTTTGGTTCACCGGGAAGCCCTTATTTTTGCCTAGGTGTGTCAACCTAGGGGGTCTTTGATTACGCGTAGTATTCTTTTTCGACTATGTCCACGCTCTCAGGGTGTAGGGGGGTGCCCCTGTTGATAGTGTTGTGTTGCCCTGCTACCAGAAGATGTCCGATCGTGCAAGATTCGTTGCTGGAATGCCACCAGTGACTCGGGCGGAGGTTTGCCCCAAGCTAGTTGGCCTTGAGAGATTCCTCGAATCTTGACTGGACTGCCCCAGATGATAGACACTGATCATGCCATGCCCCTTGATTGGAAGTGTTTCTTCCACTTGAGGTGATCTCTTTGTTGAGAGGACTTTTGTTCATTAGATGTTCGTCGTGCGAATTTCTCTGCTGTTCAAACAAATAGTCATATGCAAACAAGGTTATTTTAAGAATGCAAAGGCTTATGTCTGTCTTGAAGTTTTTTTTGAAAAATGCATTTTTTCAGCAAAAACAGCAAATTTTGTAAAATGTGATGTCAACTCGTTATTTTACCGCAAGCCTTAAGGAGTCAGGATACTTTTCGTAACAGTATGCTTTCGAACTAACCCATGCTTCAGCTAGGACTTTTAAGGGTTATAACGTGGCCTGGTTCATGGTTCAAGAAACAAAGGATAAAGGCTCAAATTATTTGTACCCACCCGCTCTTCGTGATGTTCTTCAATCCTAAACTCAGCCGATCGTGCGTTAGACTTTGTTTGAGTCTTTGCCTTGATGTTCCAATGATGATTCAGATATTGATGATTCATTCTGAATAGGCAGTCTTTTTTTTTTGTTTTTGTTGAGGGTTTGTGCGACCTCTTTCTTTTTGATTTTGCTATCCCTAAATTTTTCCTGAACTGTTTCTTTTGTGATTACAGTCAGCGGGATGCCCCAGTTTTGTAAGTCTCCTTCATAGGTTTTGACTTATTGGTTTTTTATTTTTGAGATATAATGACTTCCTATCTTTATGGTTATTTAGAACCATCACTGTCTTTTGTTTCAGAAGGACTTCTTTTGATGCCATTCGTTGTGCACTTGGATCAGCTGAGAGAACTACCCTGCCCCAGGTTATGATTAAGGGTTTTAATTTTCGAAAAGAAAAACTCCTACTTCTTTGGCTCAAAGGGGTCGACGAGGGATTATCTTCCTTATAACTCCAGTGTTTAGGGATTGAAACAATGCCTGTACCTCATCAGCGGGGTCTGTTCAAAAGCATACTGTAAAGATCGTGGTATCGTTTTCGTCATCCTCCCTCAAGAGGCTTAGAATTTTCAGTCAAGAGTTGATCATCACAAAAATATGAAAGCAGGTTTAAGTACAGTAAACATAATTAATTCAAGACAGACATGTGTAATGCATTCATGAAATAAAAGAGTTTAACATGATAATTGTTTGTTTGAACAAGAAAAGAAAAATACAACTTGAATTCAAATGAACAAAAATCTCTCAATCCTAGCCATGTTTTGGCAAAGGAGCAGTGGTCACAACGGGAGTCTCAGCAGGCTCGAACTCGATCTCCTTAGCGTCGATCATATTCTGGATCTTATACTTCAGCGCCCAACAGTCCTCAGTATCGTGCCCCGGGCTATCAGAATGATAAGCACACCTCGCTTCTGGATTGTAGTTTGGAGAGGAGGTCTTGGGATTTGCAGGAGGGTTGATCACCGCAATCAGGTTCATTTTCAACATGTGCTGCAATGCTTGTGACCATGGCATGTTGATGTTGGTGAATTGTCTTTTAGGCTCGTCCGGCCTTCGCTGATTTCCCTTTTGTGGTTGGCGGCGTGGTGCAGAACCAGAGATCATGACTGCCCCTGCCTGTTGGTCACGACGACTCTTTTGACCGTATGCAGCATTAGACTCTTTCTTGCCCATGTAAGGCTTTTGGTGAGTATCCGAAGGTGTGGCCTCCTGAATCTTCCCACTCTTGATACCAGCTTCGATTCTTTCCCCAGTCAGAATGAGGTCGGTAAACCCTGCAGATGAATTACCAATGAGATAATTGAAGAACGTCCCGGATAGGGTCCCTAAGAACATATCAACGAGTTCCCGGTCGATCAAAGGTGGTTGTACCCTCCCAGCAAGGTCCCTCCATCTCTGCGCATATTCTTTGAAACCTTCTCCCGATCCTAACGACATACCCTGGAGTTGGGTACGTGTAGGAGCGAGGTCGGCATTATACTGATACTGCTTGTAAAAAGCAGTAGCCAACTCCTCCCAGTTACGAACCTTGGTCCCATCCAGCTGATAGAACCATTCGAGGTGAGTCCCTGAAAGACTCTCCTGGAAGAAGTGGATCCACAAGTTCTTGTCCACAGTGTATGGTTGAATCTTCCGCACATAAGATCTGAGATGTAGCCTGGGACAGGATGCCCCATCATACTTAGCAAAAGAAGGAACCTTGAATTTATGTGGGATCACCACATCAGAAGATAGACCCAGGTCCCCGAAATCCAACCCAGGCACTTGTTGAATTTCCATGGCATTCAGACGATCCTCTAGTTGCTTGTACCGGTCCTCAGTAGGGGGGTACTGTTCATCATTGAAGTCTGTCTCGGTGTCGGAGACCATAGGGCTAGGAACCTCTCTCCCTTGGTGACTGCCTTCCCCCACAGATGGAGTAGTCCTCTCAGCTTCATTCTGCAGTGTGTTCCCAGATCTGCGTCTAGGGTTGAACAAAACAATCCTCTTCTTCTTCTGAATCAGAGTCTTCAATTCCTTTTGACCCTGGGCTAGGCTCATAATCAACTCCTGGAACTGGGCATTCTGGGCCTGGAGGGCCTTGATAGCTTGTCCATCGAATGATTCAGGATTCATGATGACGGCTATAATAAATAGCGAAGAAGGTAAGTGACCTGCAACAAGTGTACCTGTAATGAAATGATATGTATGATATGCATGTGATGTTTTCAAGGATCTCGCGGGGTAGACAAGAAAAATTGTTAGAGTTGAATTTCGTAGCTTGGTTGAAGGAACTGCATGTTGTTGAGAATCCTTCTTCAAGGGTCAAAGGCTCACCATATCCAGTGGGTCATAGCCTCTGACAACCTTGGCTTAGAGGAAAATAAATCCCCTTTGCCCCTGGCTAGGCAGTTTGGTCCATCGTGACCTGCACCACAGACCCTTGAGATCCTTGAAATGGATTAGTCCTTATGTAGGATGCATACAATGGCATGATGTCATGATGTTATGCTATGCGTGGGGTAATGTAGGTAAACCCTGTTATGAGTCCCATTTAAGGACTGTAAACAAAACTTGCGAGAAACTTAGTAAACCCTGTTATGAGTCCCAATTAAGGACTATAAACAAAACCTGCAAGAAACTCAAATGTCAGATAACAAGCATGCAAGTAGTCAAGTTGGAAGGCACACAAGTCACACAAGAGAAGCCCTTAGAGTTTAAGGCCAGCATGAGGTCTGGGTATTACCCTCTTGAAGTTGGTGGGTTCATACCTGTCCTAATCAAAAGTAACCGGGTTCTAAGGATCTCAATATCATTGGATTGCTTTCATTGTTCATCGTTTCGATTTAGCCACTGACTGGCGATCAAAATATCCCAAGAAAACAACCCTCAATTGAGTGTAGTATCGAGTATCAACCGACTTCGGAGTACACCATAGTAGTTATCTCACTACCCTAAAGAGGCCAAGATGGTTCAATTAAGGTTCCTAAGGTCTGTTGATGCTTCACGACACCACGCGGAGGCCCCGTACTCTCCTTGATTGACTCAAGGGTTACCGGTACACACCAAAGTGCCACATCAACGTAGCAGACTGCTTCAACCATGTCGGTATACCCCGCACAGTTCCCTCACAGCCTTGTTGCTACTTTCTAATAAGGTATCCCCAGACCCGGGTTAGGATCTATAGAACTCCCAAGACAGTCCCACAATTTGAAGCAAACAAATCAAAGCAATTGAAAACACAGTGATCTTAGGCCTAAGGTACACCTCACTTTAAAGAGTATTATCCCCAGCAGAGTCGCCAGTTCTGTGATCGGTGGATCTGGAACTGACTGTTTTAAAGCTGGTTTCGCGAAATGTCGTGGTAAGCAAGAGTCGCCACCGTCTTTTATTTTCTCCAAATGGGAAGGACAAAAGCACAGAAAAATTCCTTATAGAGATTGCTCTCGGTTCGGGAGGTAGATTATAGAAAGGGAAGGTGTTAGCACCCTTTCTATCCATGGTTATCCATGGGCTCTTAGATACTTGCTCATTTGTGTTTTCAAAATGTTTGTTTGCTTTTCAAGTGTGAGTGGGTTTTGAAAAAAGTTTCGTTTGAAAAATTTCTAAGTAACTCTTGTATCTGTCCTCAAGAGTGTATGAAAAATTTATTTGAAAACTTTTAGAAAGTGTAAGTGTGAAAAGTATTTTGTTTGTTTTTGAAAAGAGCAAGTATCTATGAGAATCTACCTACCCTAAGGAATTCGTCTGTGTAAATGTCTTTAAAGTAGTGTCATCCCACCATTGAGAGGTAGGTAGCACCACCGTTGGAGGTGTTCGGGTCAATTCGAGGTTCGGGACATGGTGATCACCAGAGCAATGGGAAGACACCTTAGAAGCTACCCTCATGCCAGGTTCCCGGATCATGAGGACTTACTAAGACATCCTCTACTCGACGATCACCTTTTGAGGCAAGTCAACAGTGAGGCGTACCCTAGGGGTGGTGTGTGAATTGTGTGTCATTTTCAGTTTATTGTTTGTCTTGTCATGCATTGGTGATCTACGTTTCGATTTTATTTTTGGGCATTCATTCTTTCATGTTATTGTTTAACAGTTAAAGGTGCGGGAATTTAAAATGCGGAAAAGATAAAAGGTCCTACGCTATTACAAAGGCGCGGGTCTACAACGCCAAATTAATCCAGACCCGATTTAAAATAAATTGCAGAAAATAAATGCCTAATTAACTATTACAGGGCTTTGGAGCAAGTACATTATATTTACAACAAGAAATAAATAAAACGCGCAAAACAAAAATGTAATCGAATGCGAGGGCGTTGAACCCTTTAAAGGAGTTAAATTGAAATTATTAAATTAATTAAATTAAATAAAGGAAAGGACTTATTTTTTATGTTTTTTTGTATTTATGAAATTTAATGAGAATAAAGGAAATTAATGTTGAAAGAAATCCTAATTCTAAATTGTTTTTAATTATAAAAAAAAAAAGATGTTTAAGTTGTAACCTAATTTACCCTAATTAATTAATTATAAGTTATTTACAAAAATAATTAATAATTAATAGTGACAAGAACAAAAGATGATTTATTAAGAAGAAAGAATAAAAAAGGATAAAAGACCTATTTTTATGTTTTTAATTATTTTAAGAAAAAAACATTAAAGTTAAAACCTAAAATTAAAACTAAATTGATTATGAAATTTATTTACAAAAATGTTGATGAATTAAATTAAATAAAACATATTTTTATTTTATGATTTTTTTCTGATTTTTTTGGTTTTTATGAAAATTGTTTTTGATGAATTAATTAAAATAAATAAAACACATAAATAAATAAAAATGAAAAGAAAGAAAGCTATATGCAAACCATGGGGGGTGTTGACCCCAATTGAGGAGGTGGCTTGATGAATTTTGGCCCAACAGAAGGAGGCCTTTTGTTGACTTTTTGAATCATGTGGAGAACGTTTGACTGATGCGTATAGTGGATGGCTGGTAATAGCCACTGGATTGACCATTAGAGACACATGGCAAGCACAAACGCTGGGTGTATGATGGATCACTGAATGATGCACTGCATGGGAAAGGGTTAAACAAAATAATAGAAATAATTTAAGGGGACCTGGGATTCGAACCCAGGTCCCAGTGTTTACCAAGTCACTTGCCTACCAATTGAGCTGTTTGCGCGTTTTGTACATGGAATGGAAAACAAATAATATGTAAGAAATAACGTTAATTGATATAAAACAAAAAAATTGCGCGCGCGGTTTGAACCCTCCATTCAGGTTTTGCCACGCCAACCTTCTTCTCTGTTTTCCCCTGTAACAAAAGAGATAGCGGGGGTTTTAAACCCCCCCCAAAATGCAACCTGTAAAAAAAAATAACGATTAGGCCATGGTTGACCATAAATTGAGCGCGATGGGTCTGTTATGTTCGTTTGGATGTCACGATTCCAACCATGGCAGTTTGATGTCCTAATTTTACCATATGGGGAAATCCCCAATTTGAAGCTTGAGAAACCCTAAAATATTTCAATGGTGAATCATGCTATGATGCGTTAAAATGCAATTGGATCAATCTACTAGCTTTAGAAAGCCCCTAGCAACACAAAACAACAAAGAAAATGGGTTAATTGCTTATGAAATATGATATACAATTTAAAAAAATGAAGCAAACCGGAGGAGGTCTAAGGCACGATTTCTTGAGTGATTATGCTTGTTTTTTATTGCCAAAGCTTCCTAAGGATGTCAGGAATATGTTTGGATGGGAATTGGGACTTGAGAGGCGTTGTAAGGTGGTTTACAGTTTTGCTCTTTGCTTGAAATTTTTTTGAAATGTGTTTTGCAATTTGGGAGCTTCTTTTTTCGTGTATGTCCTTGTGATCACTTGTATACATGTTATGTAATGTGTTTTGATAAGAATTATGGCCAATAATGCCTTGCATTCATGCTTAAGATTTTCCATAAACCTCCATTGAAACACTTTCCATCTTTGTACCAAAATTTGAATTCTTGCTTGATTAGGCCTTGGCATGAATTTGGGATGTGTATAATGGTGGTTCAAAGTTATTCAATGCAAAATATTCCCTTTAATTAACCTTTTTAATTTTATTTGATTTTAAAAGATTTAAAATGCATTAAATCCAATAAAATTAAGTAAAAATGAAAAAATTAATTTTAAATTTTGAAATAATTTGTGGGACACGTGGGAAGCATGGCCAAGCTGAAACAAGTGGAAAAAGTGGGCCCCTTTTGTCAAAAATGAAATTTCAAGGATAATTGCCTTTGGCTATTTCACAAAAATTTCCCAACTTCTCCAATGCATATCTTGCTCAATTTTGAAGCTATGAACATGTTCTTGGACATTTTGGAAAGGTCTTGAAGTCCTCTAACCAATGTCTTTGGTCCCATGTCATTTTGATTTACCAATATTAAGTTATGGTCTTTGACTTAAAGTCCCTTTTTGTTGACTTTTGAAAATGACCTATAATGTTGAAATTGATAACTTTTAGTGAGAGCATTTCTTGGACTTGGAGTGTGAAGATGAGTTGTAGGAAATGTCTCCCCCTTCAAGATGAGCATTGGATGGGATTTTTCTGATGAACCATGAAAAAGTTATGCCTTGGTCAAGTTACAGTTGACTTTTCAGCTGTCCAAAAATAGAAACTTTTGCATCTTGAGACTTTTTGAGCCAAACTTTGAGAATCATGATCAAGCATTGATCAAATGATGCTTGTGGCTTCAAAATGATATGTTGACCAAAAATTTGAACTTTTGACTGCCAAATGACCATTTTGCCCCTACAGTTGACTGTAGTGCAATTAGGGTTTTTGACTGTGCAATTTTGTGCTGAAAGTCTTGAAACTTTGTATGAGGATGCTTGACCATATTTGTAGGCATGTGAGACTTGATTGGACCCTTGGAAACTTCATTTTCTTGATCAGAACCAAAACCCTAATCTTGACTTGTTTAGGAGGCCCTTGCATTGTGCAACCCTTGCGGAATTTTGCAGCTTGACTTGGCAATTTCTTGAAGAATATGGGAGGGCAAATTTTGGGGTACAACACTGTCCAAGTTACTCTGGGAGATGAGATGAGGCATTTGATTTGAGTTTACAGTGTTGGATTTAATGAAAAAAGGACATCTGAACGTGTGTTGTTTAGCTATGCAATGCTCTGATTATTCAGAATTCCGGACGTTTATTGATTATTTATTATTCTGAGTTAAAATGGTTGGGATTTATTTCCAATTATTATAATTTAAGAATTATAAATAATAAAATAAACAATTGAAAAGAAGAAAAGGAATTAACTGATCAAAAATGGATTTTATTCATCTTTAATTATTTGTTACAATTGTTATTTAAATACAATATTTATTTACAAAGTATTTACAATAATAATGTTACAATGATTAAAATTGAAATAAAACTATCCTAAAAATTCCTAAGTATTCATCTTCTATCCATTGCTCCTTTGCTCAATTATCTTTACCTGCAAAAAGAAAAGAAGAAAAGTCAAAAGTAGATGGAATAAAATAAAAGAGCAGATAAAAAATGAATTCATCATTAAAAGTAACTGGCCGGAATCAGTTGTCCCCTTCTCTGCAAATCACGAGATTTCTCCCGGTTCACAAAGAGGGATAGTAAATGCTTGCAAATAAAGTATGAAATGCACAAAAATTACATACTGCATAATTCCAAAATTCCAAACCAAGGATAAAAGGCAAACTGAATAGCAAACTAAAACTGTCCAGAATTGCAACACATGCCTAACCAAGGTCACAATTCCAAACTAAACTAAAAGTTCCAATTTCAAACTTTCCACAAGCTGCCAAAGAGCTATCAAAAGGCTATTCAAGGCTGTCAAAGAAGTACACAAAGATGCAGGAAATCTGGAAAAGGAGATAAAAGTATGCAGAGTAAAACAACTATTGCAAGCAACATTTCAAATCATCATTTCCCAAAAGCCAATACTTTTTCAGCATAAGACAAATTTAAACAATATAAAATTGCTGTTTAATCTGTCAAGAGAGAGAGAAAAGAGAAAAAAGAAAAGGAGGCTTACAGGCTTTAGGCTTAAGGACAAATATATAAAACAAACTGTTATAGAACAGTAGGAAGGGGCAGAAAATCACAAAAGAAACAAAAACTGTAAAAACATAACAGAGCTGCCTCCATAAGCCTGAAGCCTGCATCTGCATCTCAAAAACATAAGCCTTAAACCTTTCCAAACACAAACCATACAAGCTTCAATCATCCTGCCTCATACTGTAACACAGAAAACTGAAGCAGAACATCAAACTCCAAACCATAACCTGCTTCAATTCAAACAGCAAACCAGTTACTGCATAAAAGCTTGCATCCTACCCAAACTGAAACAAATTCATACAAACCATCAACCTGCATAAGCCTTAAAGCCTTAATTGTATCAACAAACAATCAAAACCAAAGCCATCAAGCCTGAAGCCTGTGTAAGTCTCATAAACCAGAAAAGGCCTATACCAGAATTTATCCAAACAAAACCCTCAGAAAGCTTTCATCATAGGGTTAGAACAACAACACATCAAAATCAGCATACAAACATTCTAAGCATCTCAGCAAGCTCATAGTGGAAGAGTAAAAGAGGTGAACAATAAGCAAAGCAATACTCAGCAAGCAACTATACTCAAAAGCATATCATCAAGCACCTCAGAAGCATACAAAGCATACAGAGGCGAGGAAAAGAAGTGAAACAATAAGCTAGGCAACAGAAGCAAAGGGCAAACAGAAGAAGAAGATAAAGTAGCGTTTTCAGATAATCATCATAAAACACAAAAAGGCAAAGACATAGAGTACCAGTTTTTCCAATACAGTGCATCACGCATCGCCCTCGCCCTTGGCCGCCTGAAGCACCTCCAAGTTCCGTCCTCCTCCGTCTCCATTCCCCAAAGGTATAATTTCTTTTCCTTCTCACGCACCTCAAATAGCAAATACCAACACATCAATCAGAAACAATAATAACACTTAATCAAAACATGAAATCAAAAAAAACTAACGAAAACCCTAAGGCATAAGAAGGAGAGGCTGTTACCTTTGCTTATCCCTGCTTGAGCGGTCCATGGAGGGAGGAAGACGGATGATGGCGCGGTGGCCCTAGGCGGAGGGTCTCGTTTAGTGGCCATTATGTTGAGAAAAATGAAGAGGAAGGAATGAAGAGGACGAACGGCGCCGCGCCTCTGTGTTCTTACCAAACCCTAAGTACCAAATGAACACAAACATTGAAAACCCTTGCAAAACATTTGTTTCCCAAAACGCGCTTGGGCCTTGTCCCACTTTCAACGCCTAAGCCCAAGTAATTCCTGGCAGGCACCCCCCTCATCTCTCCTTCTGTTTGTTTTTAGTTTGGGCCAATTTTCCCCTTAGCCCATTTAATTCTTTCTTTTTTTTTTGTTTAGAAATCAACTCTCTTTTTATCACATAATACTTTTTACATATACATCATATCATACTAATTTTTTCATGTTAAATTTAATTAACAATACTTTTCTTATTTTTTTATATAATATGATTAAATTTTGTAAATAAAAAAATAACACATTAACTCTTTTATATAAAAATGTCTTAATTACTTTTTATGTTAGCTAATATAATTAAAATGTATAGAGGAATAGAACTTTTGAGTTAAATAATTTTTTCTTAAATTTAAAACAATTTTCATTCTTCTTTTTTTTAATTAAAACTTTTGTATATTTGTACATAAAAATACATAAAAAAAATAGGACTTAAAACATTTTCTTTTCTTTTATTAAATTTTCTTATTTGTACATAATTAACAAAATACAAAACAAGATAAGAATACTTAATAAATACATTTCTCACCCTGTAAATAAATTACATGCACTTACACAAATACAATATACATTTACATTGCTTATTCTTGTACATTCGATACATTTTACATTTGAGATCGCAATTCGATTTGGTTGTAAATTATTTGGACACTACTCTCCTAATAAGTCTCATCCCCATTTGTAAATATTTGTACCCCCACTCCCGGATACTTATTTGTAATAGCTAGACTTTAAATTCCCGCAATTTATCGCTTTCAAATATACCATGGTTAGACCTAGGGTTTGTATGTACATAAAATCAAACGCTAGATAACCTAATACAAAGATAAATACATGAAATCAATACACAATCACACTTGCACCCATAGGGAAATCCCGCTTGTTGCCTTCCAAAATGGGCCATGCTTGCACGTTGAGTTTCTTTGGCAAAACAAATCAAAATGATCATAGTCCCTCGATGATGCTTTCGAAAGTTGCCTATCAAAATGATCATAGTCCCTTCAAGTAAAATTGCCAAAGACACTTGGCACCATTGCATTCATGGTCCATACGATGACCCGCGCCTGTCCCGTTAAACATCCTAACGCAAGATTGCCCACCAAATGCAATGGTGGAACAAAATTGTTAAAAGGTTTAAAACATAGGAAAAATCTTTGAGTAAATTTAGGGGTAGACAAATCTTAGTTACTTGATCAAACTTGCAAAACACACTTGCCTACTTTTCAAAACCTACTCCACAAACACTTTCAAAACAAACTTTCAAAAACATTTGAAACATCTTTTCGAAAAGATACACACCTTTGTAAAACATTCGAGTAAAGAATTGTTACAACGGTTGCCGAGACGAAGGCATCTTTTTCAAAACATTTTCAAAACACACACACACACACACCACAATTTCAAGCAATTGAAAATCAAAGGAAAGTGATCTAAACAAGTAACTAAGAGCCCATGGATAACCATGGATGAAAAGGGTGCTAATACCTTCCCTTTTCATAATCTACCCCCCGAACCCATAAAACATCTCAAAAGGTTTTTCCTGTGCTTTTTAACCTTTCCTTAGGATAAAATAAAAAGTCGGTGGCGACTCTTGCTAAACCGAACAAATGCGAATACAAATGCAAAACCTCAAGTCAGTTCTCCCACCGTATCACAGAACTGGAGACTCTGTTGGGGAGAAATTTAAAAGTGGGGTTACCTTAGGGTTTTAGATCACCTTTACATACTTGCTTTGATTGCTTTGATTGCTTTACTTTTTGGGTCCTTGTTTGGGTTTGTTGTGAATCCTACGCCCAGATTTGGGGCACCTTTTTAGGTAAATAGCAATAAAATTGTGAGGGAACTGTGCGGGGTATACCGACATGGTTGAAGCAGTAAGATATGTTAGTGTGACATATTTGTGAGTACCGGTAACCCTTGAGTTCAATCAAGGAGAGTACGGGGCCGCTGAGTGATGTCGTGAAGCACTAATGAACTCTTAGAACCTTAATTGACCATCTTAGCCTTTTTAGGGGTAGTGAGATGACCGACTTTGGTGAAGTCCGAAGTTGGTAGATAATCAATACTACACTCATTGAGGGTCGTTTTCTTGGAATATTTTGGTCGCCAGTTAAGTGGCTAAACCAAAACGATGAACAGAGAAAACGATCCAATGATATTGAGCTCCTTAGAACCCGATTTCTATTTTAGGACAGGATGAGCCAACTAACTTCAAAAGGGTACTTACCTACAACCCCGTGCAAGCCTAAACCTGAGGACTTGTTTGCTTTGTGTGAATATGATTGCCTGTATATACACTTACTTGCTTTCGCATGCATGTACATAACATCATGACATCATACCATAGCATTTTCAATAACCATTTCAAGGATCTCGAAGGTTCTTTTGATGCAGGGTTACGTTGAACCAGACGTCTACCAAAGGGCAAGAGGTTTCTCCTCTAAACAAATGCCATCAAAGATCAAGTGCAACAACTTGAATCAGGGGCTATGACCCACTCGACATGGTGAGCTTGATTCTCGTGGAAAGACACCCACCGGTGCAAAGTTCTCCAATCAAAGATCGAAATTCAACCTCTAACATTCTCTTGTGTTTACCCCAAGAGATATTTGAAAACATTGCATATATATCTTACATATCATTGCATAGCAGGTTTCTCCTTTTCAGGTTTCCTTATTCTTCCTACTGTTTATTTCAGTAAGATGGATATGGAACAAACGGTGAAGGATCTCCAAGCTCAAAATGCTCAATTCCAACAAATGCTTCTGGCTATGGGAAAGGGGAAAGAAGATTTGAGGGCTCTCCTTCATAAAGACAAGGGGGTCAGTCTTGAAGAAGACCACAACTTAGGGATTGATGAAGCTGACTACTCCGAGGAACAATATCCTCCCACTGATGACAAGTACAAACAGTTGGAGGATCGCCTCAATGCTATGGAGGTTCAACAAGTACCTGACTTGGACTTAGGAGACTTGGGTTTAGTTCCTGGATTGGTCATTCCGCCGAAGTTCAAAGTCCCTACCTTTGCTCTGTACGATGGAGTTTCTTTCCCTAAGATGCATCTAATGTCTTATGTCCGCAAGATTCAACCATACGCAACTGATCCAAGGCTTTGGATCCATTTCTTCCAAGAAAGCCTGGTAGGGGCTCAACTCGAGTGGTTCTATCAATTGGAGAGTTCTCGCATCCACACATGGGGGGACTTAGCTACTTCTTTTTACAAACAGTATCAGTACAATGCTGATCTTGCACCAACTCGTGTGCAGTTGCAGAACATGACCATGGGTTCTGACGAGAACTTCAAAGGGTATGCTCAAAAGTGGAGAGATCTGGCTGGTAGGGTGAAACCCCCTTTAACTGACAGAGAGCTGATTGACATCTTCATGGGAACTTTGACGGGGCCTTTCTTCAATCACCTGATTGGAAGCTCCTTAGCCGGGTTCACCGAGCTAATACTGACCGGCGAAAGGGTCGAAGCGGGCATTAAAAGTGGAAAGATCCAAGGAGCTACATCCTCGGATACTAAGATAATTCCCTACAACGGAAAGAAAGAGTCCAATGCAGTGACTGGTCAAAAGAGTCGCCTTGATCAACATGTAGGGGCAATCCTGATCTCTGATCCCACGACCGTTCAACAAAAACGGGGCAAGAGGCGTAGGGTGAGATATCAAGAAAGGAAGTATACTGACATCAACTTGCCTTTGTCTCAAGCATTTCAACAATTGCTAAAGTTGAAGTTAATCACGCCAAAGGATCCTCCTCAAAATCCTTATACTTCCTCTTCCAAGTACAACCCGAGTGTGAGATGTGCCTACCATTCTGACAGCCTTGGGCATGACACCGACAGCTGTTGGACTTTGAAGAATCAGATTCAAGACTTGATTGATGCCGAGGAGATCAAGTTTTGACCCTCCGGAGACTCCAAATGTGATCACTGCTGCTGGACAAATCATGGAGAGCGTCTTTGTTACTTTGAATTTTCAAGTTGTAATCTCTTTGTCATTCAAACATTTATCTATTAATGTCAAACTTTGTTTCATTAATGCATTGCATGTGTTTGTCTTGAATTCATCCATTCGTTTTCACTACTCTTATGATTTCTTCTTGACATTTAACTCTTGATAAAAAGCTGCAAGCCTTTAGAGGGAGGATGACGAAACAATACCATAATCTCATACAGTATGCTTTTGAACAGACCTTGCTGATGATGTATAGGCATTTCTTTCAATTCCCAAACACTGGAGTTATAAGGAAGATAATCCCTAGTCAACCCCTTCGAGCCAAAGAAGTAGGAGTGTTCTGTTCTAAACAATCAAAACCTTTGATATAAACCTGGGGCAGGGTAATCTCTCAGTTAATTCAAAAAGGCGTGCATTGAAGTCGCAAACTCTCAGTTCGTAACGCAACGAACGACATCGAAAAAAGAAAAGCATTCCTCTGGAATCGAAAGACAGTGATGGTTCCTTATCACCTAGGCAGTCAATCTCTCAAAAGAGAAAAGCCCACTGAGCCAAAACCTGTAAAGGAGGCTTAAGAAAGTTGGGGCATCCCGCTGACTGTGACCTCAAAAAACAGGAACAGTCAGGCAAAAGTTAGGGATAACAAATCAAAATCAAAATAAAGAGGTCATTACAAATCCTCAACAACATGAAAAATGTTGCAAAGAAAAAAGGAGATGATGACTGCCTCCCAAGTTCAATTAGTGAACCATCACCCAAAAGTCATTCCAAACTCAAACAGAGTGCGACGCACAATTAACTGAGCTTAGGGTTGAAGAACATCACGAAGAGCGGGTGGGTACAAATATACTTTGAGCCTTTTATCCTTTGTTTCTTAAACCGTGAACCAAGCCACGTTACAACCCTTCAAAAGTCCTAATTGAAGCATGGGTTAGTTCGAAAGCATACTGTTACAAAAGGTATCCTGACTCCTGTAAGGCTTTGCTTTAAAATCTTGTGTTGATTTGTCTTATAAAAAGTTTTCTGCTAAAAAACGCATTTTTCAAAACTTCGAGACAAACATAAACTTTGCATTGCTTGAATATCATTGTTTGCATTTGGCTATTTGTTTGACAGCGAAGAAATTCATACAGCGAATGTTCAGAGGAACGAAAACTCTCTCAGTGAACAAAAATCACTTCAAAAGGATGACACTTCCAACGACGAGTCTCCTATCAACAAGGGGGCATGACATGTCACCATCCAGTTAACCTGGGGCAGTCCAGTCAAGGTTTAAACAGATCTTTCAAAGTTCAGTTAACCTGGGGCAGTCCAGTCAAGATTTCAAGAAATCTCTCAATTTGCAGATTAACCTGGGGCAAGTCTCCGTCACCACCACTTGGGGCATTCGAATGTCCATCTCAAGGGTTACGAACAGACCAAGTTTCCTGGCAATATCACATGCATCTGATACTATGGGCAGTGATGACACCTCTCTAGCAGACCTACAGTCATGGGTTTATTTCCCCAACATTTGTCAGGGATTTATTCTGCAAAACAAATTACATTTCAGCAGCATTCTTAACATATGCAGTCTGATCGACAGGTTCCTTCATCTGGAAGTAGTAATCATCAAGGTTCCTTCATCTTGAAGTAGTAATCATCAAGGTTCCTTCATCTTGAAGTAGTAATCATTAAGGTTCCTTCATTTTGAAGTAGTAATCATCAAGGTTCCTTCATCTTGAAGTAGTAATCATCAAGGTTCCTTCATCTTGAAGTAGTAATCATCAAGGTTCCTTCATTTTGAAGTAGTAATCATCAAGGTTCCTTCATTTTGAAGTAGTAATCATCAAGGTTCCTTCATCTTGAAGTAGTAATCATCAAGGTTCCTTCATCTTGAAGTAGTAATCATCAAGGTTCCTTCATCTTGAAGTAGTAATCATCAAGGTTCCTTCATCTTGAAGTAGTAATCATCAAGGTTCCTTCATCTTGAAGTAGTAATCATCAAGGTTCCTTCATCTTGAAGTAGTAATCATCAAGGTTCCTTCATCTTGAAGTAGTAATCATCAAGGTTCCTTCATTTTGAAGTAGTAATCATCAAGGTTCCTTCATCTTGAAGTAGTAATCATCAAGGTTCCTTCATTTTGAAGTAGTAATCATCAAGGTTCCTTCATCTTGAAGTAGTAATCATCAAGGTTCCTTCATTTTGAAGTAGTAATCATCAAGGTTCCTTCATCTTGAAGTAGTAATCATCAAGGTTCCTTCATCTTGAAGTAGTAATCATCAAGGCTCCTTCATCTTGAAGTAGTAATCATCAAGGTTCCTTCATCTTGAAGTAGTAATCATCCAGGTTCCTTCATCTTGAAGTAGTAATCATCAAGGTTCCTTCATCGTGAAGTAGTAATCGTCAAGGTTCCTTCATCTTTTGAAGTAGTAATCAAGGTTCCTCCATCTTTTGGAGTAGTAATCATCAAAATATTTCTTCATTCCCTACTGAAAATTACAACCACCAACAAGATAACAGACAATTGAAAATCTGTTTCTCTCAAGAATGAAGACTCTCATCCTCAAAATCTCAGAAGATTGGTATACTCCCAGTTTCTGACTGTTAACAGCATGAAGATTCTCATCACCTTAGAAGATTGGTACACTCCCAATTCCTGACATTCCTGACAGAATGAAGATTCTCATTCTCAAAGTGGCACATGACCTGAGTTCTCAAACAGAGTTAACTTCAGGATCCTCAGCAAAACAAGAGCTTTCTCAAAGATGATATCCCCAGCTGGAGAACCTTCCAGAACCTGATTCCCCTCAGAGTCAAGTTTCAAAATCCCCAGTGAAACAAAAACTGTCAATCCCCAGCGGAGCTAAAACTTCCAACTATCAATCCCCAAGCAGAGTGAAGACTCTCATTCTCAGTTCCTCACAAGAGTATTCGAATATTCTCCAGTGAAGATCTCCTCAAGACATGAATCCCCAGTAGATTGACATACAACCCAAGCTTCTGATTCCCCAATAGTGGTCCCAGGACTTCTCATCTTCAACAATCAAAAGATTCTTGCCCTCTCCAGCAGCAGTCAAGGAATTATTTTCTCCGGCAGCAGTCAAGATTCTTTTGTCTCCAACCATCCAGGATTCATCTATCTTCAGCAAGACAGCTCATCAGCTTACATGCGCATTCATCACATTCATATCGTAAACATTGATATAACATACATTGCATCATACATCATGACATTGCATACAACTAACTCTTTACCTTTGCAGGAAAGATCAGTCAACAGACAAAGATCATCCTCTTCCAGATTCCTCCAGAGATAGTTCAGATGTGACCCAGACATGGCAACATTTTGATACTTATTCCAGATTCATCCAGATGCAGTTTTTCACGGACTCATCATCAGGAAACCCTACACCGGTCCCTCCTCCACTTCAAGACTTCTGAAAACAGTTCACGGGTTCTCCAGTAACGGATGTTAACCTATCGCTTGTTCAGATTCTTCTTCAACCTTTGAAAACAGTTTACGGACGCCTCCCAACATGGATGCTGCTCTATTGCTTATTCAACTTCAACTTCTGAAAACAGTTTACGGATTCTCCAAACATGGATGTCAATCTATTGCTTGTTCAGACCCCCAGTTCAGAGATGTTTCAAAACATGGACACCTTTTGACACTCATCCACTCACCAATGACATACAGTTCAGCAATCACCTTCATATGGCATCTATAAGCCCATCCTCCTACCAGCAATTTCCAAATGGCATCTTTAAGCCCATTTCCAGATGGCATCTCTAAGCCCATCCCTCGACAAGATTCTGTCACATCCCTAGATGGCATCTTTAAGCCCATCACCAAATGGCATCTGTAAGCCCATTCCCTCTACCATCACATCACCGAGTGCAAATTTTTGGGGACTCTAGTGTCTAATCTCCTTTTACCCTCGAGTCGCGAAAGGCAAACTTGCCAATCTAACTCTTCAGGTTCAAGAAGATTGAACAGGGGCAACTGTTGTACCCCAAAATTTGCCCTCCCATATTCTCCAAAGATTTGTCAAGAATCAGTCAAACAGATTTTTTCTTGTCAGTCTAGCCAAATTAGGGTTCATGGACTTTTGATACAGTTCCAACAAATTATTAGGGTTTGGTTGATTTTGGCTCAGGTTTTGATCAGGCGGACGCTTCTTTGACATTTAAGTCAAGAATCAGGGTTTTGTGCGCATATTTCTCAGAAAAGAATTTATTCTACAGTGCTGTCCAAGTTACTCTGGGAGATGAGCTGAGGCATTTGATTTGAGTTTACAGTGTTGGATTTAATGAAAAAAGGACATGTGGACGTGTGTTGTTTAGCTATGAAATGCTCTGATTATTCAGAATTCCGGACGTTTATTGATTATTTATTATTCTGAGTTAAAATGGTTGGGATTTATTTCCAATTATTATAATTTAAGAATTATAAATAATAAAATAAACAATTGAAAAGAAGAAAAGGAATTAACTGATCAAAAATGGATTTTATTCATCTTTAATTATTTGTTACAATTGTTATTTAAATACAGTATTTATTTACAAAGTATTTACAATAATAATGTTACAATGATTAAAATTGAAATAAAACTATCCTAAAAATTCCTAAGTCTTCATCTTCTATCCATTGCTCCTTTGCTCAATTATCTTTACCTGCAAAAAGAAAAGAAGAAAAGTCAAAAGCAGATGGAATAAAATAAAAGAGCAGATAAAAAATGAATTCATCATTAAAAGTAACTGGCCGGAATCAGTTGTCCCCTTCTCTGCAAATCACGAGATTTCTCCCGGTTCACAAAGAGGGATAGAAAATGCTTGCAAATAAAGTATGAAATGCACAAAAATTACATACTGCACAATTCCAAAATTCCAAACCAAGGATAAAAGGCAAACTGAATAGCAAACTAAAACTGTCCAGAATTGCAACACATGCCTAACCAAGGTCACAATTCCAAACTAAACTGAAAGTTCCAATTTCAAACTTTCCACAAGCTGCCAAAGAGCTATCAAAAGGCTATTCAAGGCTGTCAAATAAGTACACAAAGATGCAGGAAATATGGAAAAGGAGATAAAAGTATGCAGAGTAAAACAACTATTGCAAGCAACATTTCAAATCATCATTTCCCAAAAGCCAGTACTTTTTCAGCATAAGACAAATTTAAACAATATAAAATTGTTGTTTAATCTGTCAAGAGAGAGAGAAAAGAGAAAAAAGAAAAGGAGGCTTACAGGCTTTAGGCTTAAGGACAAATATATAAAACAAACTGTTATAGAACAGTAGGAAGGGGCAGAAAATCACAAAAGAAACAAAAATTGTAAAAACATAACAGAGCTGCCTCCATAAGCCTGAAGCCTGCATCTGCATCTCAAAAACATAAGCCTTAAACCTTTCAAAACACAAACCATACAAGCTTCAATCATCCTGCCTCATACTGTAACACAGAAAACTGAAGCAGAACATCAAACTCCAAACCATAACCTGCTTCAATTCAAACAGCAAACCAGTTACTGCATAAAAGCCTTAATTGTATCAACAAACAATCAAAACCAAAGCCATCAAGCCTGAAGCCTGTGTAAGTCTCATAAACCAGAAAAGACCTATAACAGAATTTATCCAAACAAAAACCTCAGAAAGCTTTCATCATAGGGTTAGAACAACAACACATCAAAATCAGCATACAAACATTCTAAGCATCTCAGCAAGCTCATAGTGGAAGAGGAAAAGAGGTGAACAATAAGCAAAGCAATACTCAGCAAGCAACTATACTCAGAAGCATATCAGCAAGCACCTCAGAAGCATACAAAGCATACAAAGGCGAGGAAAAGAAGTGAAACAATAAGCTAGGCAACAGAAGCAAAGGGCAAACAGAAGAAGAAGATAAAGAAGCGTTTTCAGATAATCATTATAAAACACAAAAAGGCAAAGACACAGAGTACCAGTTTTTCCAATACAGTGCATCACACGTCGCCCTCGCCCTTGGCCGCCTGAAGCACCTCTAAGTTCCGTCCTCCTCCGTCTCCATTCCCCAAAGGTATAATTTCTTTTCCTTCTCACGCACCTCAAATAGCAAATACCAACACATCAATCAGAAACAATAATAACACTTAATCAAAACATGAAATCAAAAAGAACTAACGAAAACCCTAAGGCATAAGAAGGAGAGGCCGTTACCTTTGCTTATCCCTGCTTGAGCGGTCCATGGAGGGAGGAAGACGGATGATGGCGCGGTGGCCATAGGCGGAGGGTCTCGTTCAGTGGCCATTATGTTGAGAAAGATGAAGAGGAAGGAATGAAGAGGACGAACGGTGCTGCGCCTCTGTGTTCTTACCAAACCCTAAGTACCAAATGAACACAAACATTGAAAACCCTTGCAAAACATTTGTTTCCCAAAACGCGCTTGGGCCTTGTCCCTCTTTCAACGCCTAAGCCCAAGTAATTCCTGGCAGGCACCCCCCTCATCTCTCCTTCTGTTTGTTTTTAGTTTGGGCCAATTTTCCCCTTAGCCCATTTAATTCTTTCTTTTTTTTTGTTTAGAATTCAACTCTCTTTTTATCACATAATACTTTTTACATATACATCATATCATACTAATTTTTTCATGTTAAATTTAATTAACAATACTTTTCTTATTTTTTTATATAATATGATTAAATTTTGTAAATAAAAAAATAACACATTAACTCTTTTATATAAAAATGTCTTAATTACTTTTTATGTTAGCTAATATAATTAAAATGTATAGAGGAATAGAACTTTTGAGTTAAATAATTTTTTCTTAAATTTAAAACAATTTTCATTCTTCTTTTTTTAATTAAAACTTTTGTATATTTGTACATAAAAATACATAAGAAAATAGGACTTAAAACATTTTCTTTTCTTTTATTAAATTTTCTTATTTGTACATAATTAACAAAATACAAAACAAGATAAGAATACTTAATAAATACATTTCTCACCCTGTAAATAAATTACATGCACTTACACAAATACAATATACATTTACATTGCTTATTCTTGTACATTCGATACATTTTACATTTGAGATCGCAATTCGATTTGGTTGTAAATTATTTGGACACTACTCTCCTAATAAGTCTCATCCCCATTTGTAAATATTTGTACCCCCACTCCCGGATACTTATTTGTAATAGCGTAGACTTTAAATTCCCGCAATTTATCGCTTTCAAATATACCATGGTTAGACCTAGGGTTTGTATGTACATAAAATCAAACGCTAGATAACCTAATACAAAGATAAATACATGAAATCAATACACAATCACACTTGCACCCCTAGGGTAATCCCGCTTGTTGCCTTCCAAAATGGGCCATGCTTGCACGTTGAGTTTCTTTGGCAAAACAAATCAAAATGATCATAGTCCCTCGATGACGCTTTCGAAAGTTGCCTATCAAAATGATCATAGTCCCTTCAAGCAAAATTGCCAAAGACACTTGGCACCATTGCATTCATGGTCCATACGATGACCCGCGCCTGTCCCGTTAAACATCCTAACGCAAGATTGCCCACCAAATGCAATGGTGGAACAAAATTGTTAAAAGGTTTAAAACATAGGAAAAATCTTTGAGTAAATTTAGGGGTAGACAACTCTTAGTTACTTGATCAAACTTGCAAAACACACTTGCCTACTTTTCAAAACCTACTCCACAAACACTTTCAAAACAAACTTTCAAAAACATTTGAAACATCTTTTCGAAAAGATACACACCTTTGTAAAACATTCGAGTAAAGAATTGTTACAACGGTTGCCGAGACGAAGGCATCTTTTTCAAAACATTTTCAAAACACACACACACACCATAATTTCAAGCAATTGAAAATCAAAGGCAAGTGATCTAAACAAGTAACTAAGAGCCCATGGATAACCATGGATGAAAAGGGTGCTAATACCTTCCCTTTTCATAATCTACCCCTCGAACCCACAAAACATCTCAAAAGGTTTTTCCTGTGCTTTTTAACCTTTCCTTAGGATAAAATAAAAAGTCGGTGGCGACTCTTGCTAAACCGAACAAATGCGAATACAAACGCAAAACCTCAAGTCAGTTCTCCCACCGTATCACACACACCACAAGTATTCACAGATAACAAACATGGTAAGGGCAAACAAGTCACACAGTAGCCCTTAGATTTCAGGCTGGCATGGAGTTTAGGTATTACCCTCTTTCAGTTTAGTTGGTTCAACCTGTCCTAGTATTAGTAACCGGGTTCTAGAGGATCTCAATATCATTGACCACCCTCGATCGGTCATAATTCCAATTTGGCAACCTTTTCTTGCGGCCGGGATACCTGCGGGAGTTTGGTCTCAATGAGTGTAGCATACTGCTACTTTTCTATGGCCAAGTTGGTCAATTATAGGTTCTAAGGTCAGTTGGTGCTTAATAACCCCTTAGCTGACCCATATTCTCCTTGTTCCACCACAAGGGATATCAGTACAAACTAAAGTGCCACACTAACGTAGCTACTGCTTCAATCGTATCGGTCTACGCTGTACAGTTCCATCACAGTCTATTTCTACTTACCTAAAAGGTATCCCCAGATCCGGGTTAGGATCTATAGTAACTCCGATACAAAGCCCACAAAGATAAAGAAATCAAATCAAACAATAGAAAACAATATGATAAACTATTCCTAAGGTACACCCCACTTATCTATTCCCCAGCAGAGTCGCCAGTTATGTGATGAGGTGGGAAGAACTGACTTTTTTTGGAATGCTGGTTCGCGTTATGCGTTTTGTATTCGCAAAATGTCGCGATAAGCAAGAGTCGCCACCGACTTTTATTTTATCTAACAAGGAAAGGAAAAAAGCACAGAAAAATTCCTTTTTCGAGATAATTTTGAGTACGGGGGGTAGATTATAGAAAGGGAAGGTATTAGCACCCTTTCTATCCGTAGTTATCTACGGGTTCTTAGGTACTTGCTCATCATTTTCAAGATGTTTTCTTTGAGCTTGTGGGTTTTGAAAAGTTTTGTTTTTTATCTTCGATTTAACTCTTGCTTAAGAGTGTAATGAAGTGTTTTTGAAAACTTGTTTGTAAGAGAGTGTAAGTGTGAGAAAATAGTTTGTTTTGGATGAGCAAGTATCTAAGAACCAATCTACCTACTCGAAAAAGGAATCGTTCTATGCTACTTTCCTTTAGACAACGCTTCCCCACTATTAGTGAGTAGGTAACACCGTCGTTGGAGTTTGAGGGTCAATTCGAAAGAGGGACATACGGTCACTAAAGCAATGTTAGGACGACTTAGCGGTAACCCTAATGTCTTAGATCATTTGTTCGAGGCAACCATTTCGAGGCAACTATGATCTTTTAGACAAGAGGGCGACCTCTAAAACAACCTATACTCAATGACCATTTACGAAGGCAACCAAGTGGGGTGTACCCTAGGAGTGCGCATGTGCGAGTGTGTTGATTTCAGTTATTTTTATCTTTGCACATGTTTAGGGTAATCTAATTTGATTTTAGATTAAGCATTCATTCTTGTCATGCAAACCCTATTATCAAACATCTAACAGTTGTATAATTTGCAGAAATTAAGGGTGCGGAAATTAAACTAAATTATTACAAGGCGTCGGGTATTTACATCGCCAAAAGCAACCCTTTGAAAATAAAATAAAGCGGTAAAATAAATATCATAATTAATTATTACAAACCGGGAGCAGATACATCAATAATTGAATAAGGAAAAATAAATTGCGCGAGTGAATTGGATCGAATGTGAGATTAGGGTTTTGACCCTTTTGATTAAAGAAAATGTTTTTTTGTTGTCTTTATTTTAAGAAAAGAAATTAAATCCTAAATTAAATGCTAAATTAATTATAAAATAAAATAATTAATGAAAAATAATAAATGACATATTTTTTGGAGTTTTGATTATTTTAAAAAAGAAAATAAGATAATTAAACTAAAGTTAAAAACCTAATTAATTCTAATTGATTTTATTTATTTACAAAATAAATTAAGGTTGCCTAATTAGTCAACCTAATGAAATTAATTAATATTTATTAAAAAAATAAAGTTCTGAATTTTAATTGGGTAAAAATATTTTTTGGTGATTTTTGATAAAAAAAAGGAATTATTCTATTGGTTAGTAATTAAATTAGATAAAATAAACAATAAATAAAATAAACAAAATATAAAAAAAAGGAGTGAAATGGGCCTGATTTATGGATGTGTGAATAGCAATTCTGGCCCAATTGACATGTGATCCGTTTTGACTTTTTGTGATCCAATGCATGAGCGTTTGACCTGCCTATGGTGTGCCTTCAATGCTTGACCACCAGATCTGGCCATCTGGCCATCTGGCATACTGGATGGTGAAGGCTCATGGTAGACCTCAAGCTTAAGCGTATACATGATTACCTGCAAGAAAACAATATTGAGAAAATGGGGAACAGATATTATTGTCAATATAACGCAAACAAATGATAATATAATAAAACAGATATTATTGGATAAATATAAAAAAATGCGCCAATATTTGAATAGACGAGTGGTAGCATGACAACGCATCGTCCTTGTCTTTTGCACCGTGGCTAAAAATCAAAGTACCTATACCAACGGACAAAGATCCATCGCTACAAGCTTGTCCACCCTCAAAATCTTGTACAGGCCATGAAAATGGATTCTAAGACCATGGTTGAGTTCGTCTCCTTCTTCTGATCACAACCATGGCCATTATTAGGGCTAATTGTTCCTGAAACAAAAAACCCCAAAAACAAAAACGAAACCCTAACAATGGTGGATCTCGTTATAGGTCATATAAATGCAATTGAGTAATACCAAAAACTTGCAAATGATTTGTACATTCAGAATATGCCATCAATTCATGCTAACTATGCTTAAATTTTAAAATACGAAATCAAGAAAAGGGTGAGTTCGTGAGTGACTTACAGTGCTCTGGGAAGCTTGAAACGCGTGGTCTTGGTTGCTTTCGCTTGTGGAGATGGCCAGGAAGAGATTGAGACCAACACCAAGCCTTGAAACTGCCTGTAGACTTGATTTCGATGTCACACTTTTTTTGGTGTTTTTGCAAATTTGGTTCTTGCTCTCCAACTCATCTCCAACCCTTATTTTTGGTCTGCACACGACCCTTATGTAATGTACAATGTATTAGGGTAGCAAACTCTGTCCAAATCTCTCTCCATCAATGACTTTGAATTTGATTTGATCCTCCTTTAACAACCTTCCAAATTTGAGCCAAATCCCATATTTTTGTACCCTTATGCCTTGATACGAGTTTGATGATGGCAAGCTGTATAATGAAACCTGAAATCACCACAAAATCTTTGTTATCAATGCTTTTGGATTTTTATTTGATTTATTTTGATTTAAATCAAATTAATTCAAATAAAATCAAAATAATTAATAAAAATATGATATGGACACATGGCCAAGGCTGGAGCACGTGGGCTGTAATGCCAACTCAAAACAAGTGAAAAAGAATGGGCCCATTTGAAAAAATTTGAAGTTTTGGGCATAGTTGACTTTTGGCAATTTTGCAGAAAAGTCCAACTTCAACAATGAAAAACTTCCTCCATTTTGAACTTTTGGAGGTGTTTTTGGACTTTTTATAAATCTTGAGTGGTCCTATAATCAAACCTTTTGGTCTCATCTAAAACTGATGTTCCATGCTCATGTATGAAGCTTTGACAAAAAGGTGTTTTTGTTGACTTTTCAAAATGACCTGTAATGTCCAAATTCATAACTTCTTGTGAGTTCATATTTTGATCTTTGGAGATTAATATGGATTGTAGGTAATTGCATCCTATTCAAAATGAGCTTTGGATGGGTCATTTCTCATAAAGTATGAGAAAGTTATGCTTGGTTAAAGTTGGGTTGACTTTTCCTGCAAAACCCTAATTTAGCAACTTTTGAACCTTGATGAATTGTGAGCAATCCTTGATGAATCATGATAAACCCTTGATCAAATGATGAAATATACTTCAAAATGATAATGTTGACAAAAAATATTGAAGTTTGACTGTATGTGGGCCACAATTGACTTTTGCCCTAGCAAAGTCGATTTTTGGACCTTTGAGCAATTGACTGAGCAAACTTCCTCTGCAAGGCTTGAAACTTGACATGGATGATCTTGAGAACATATTAGGACATTTTTGAGCACTTGGGGTCACTTGGAATCAAGGATCTTGATGCAACATGAAACCCTAGTTTGGGGAAGACTGCCTTAGGAGAGAGCTTGTATGGCCAACTCTTGGGCTACCTTGAGCAATTTGGAGATCTTTCTTGAAATGTTTTGAGAAATATGGGAGGGAAAATTTTGGGGTACAACACGGACCCTCAAGATTGCTCCTGTCAAGTTTCACGTCTTGGATCACAAAATTGCTCAGTCAATTGATCATATGACATAAAATCAGTTGTATTAGAAAAAAGTCAATTATGGTCAACCTATAGTCAAACTTCAAGATTTTGGACCAATATCAACATTTTGAAGTCATATGTATCATTTGATAAAGATTGGATTGCAATTCTCCAAGAAAATTGTTCAAATCATCAAAAGGGCAAAATGGACAAAATTAGGGTTTTGATTAAGAATGACCAATCTTTGAATTTTGACCTAGTACACGACTTATCTGTTTGAAACATGATATCAAGAATTCAAGTTCATCATTTTGACCTAATCTCATATTTGAATCATCTCCCGAGATTAGTGTATTGATAGATGAAATTTGGTCAACTGATGAAAAAAGTCAATTGTACACCGAAAAGTCAAACTTTGACTTTTTTTATCAAATTTTAATTTAAAGATCACATTTCATCAAGTCATTCAAAAATATGAAATTTGATCATCAAAAAATCGAGAAAGTCAAAAGTCATTTTGAAAAGTCAAACTTTGCAAGTTTTAGATATTTTTCTAAGTGTTTTTTATACATGTTAATTTCATTACTCCATGACATCTATTCACCACAATTCAAGATAATTCAAGTTGTTACAAGTTTTCAAGTAAACAACAAGGTTGCATTTTTAAGTTAAAATTGCAAGTTACAAAGCTCTATCTTATTTTAACTTTTCCTTTTGTCTCAATCTTCAAACTTTGCCACTATGTTGTCCACAAATATGCCTTGTCTTTGTTACAAGCTGCATAAACCTATCCATAAAACCAGACCTGCATCATGCTACATATCTTGCTGTCCAAAACCTGCATAATAATGCCAAGAAAACTATTAAAACCTGCTCCAAAACCTGCAATGCTTCCCTGAAAATTCTACATCATATCAGTCCCACATTTGCACAAACTTAGCATATAAGAGCTGCATCTAAAAAGTAGTGAAATAGTGTACCCAAAAATTTCAAAAACTTATCTATTTTCCTCCCAAATTTTAGTCAAGTTCATCTATAAATAAGCTGTTTCACAACATACAAAGGGATAGGTTTTTGAGAGAGAGAAAAGGGGGGGGGGGGGGGGGGGGGAAAGAGAAAAAAGAGGATTTGAAAAACTTAACAGAATTCTTTGTAAACTCTACTCATCTTCAACTCTATTTTCATTCACAAAACAAAAACTAAAAATAGAAAAAACCTCTACCCACTGTACAACCTTGTAAGTTTTCCCCTAAACAAACTATCCAAATACTTCATATACATCACATAGAAATTGTTCAAACACAAGAACAATTTATGTAACATCACTATTTTCCAAACTCAAAAACAACCACCTCCAACTTGACCTCTCCAAGACAATGCAACAACTCAAACTCAAAACACAAGTTTCAGTTTCAAGGTAAGTTTTCTTGATTTTGAGATCTTCATACAAGCATCATTAGTTGTTCATTTTTGAAGTTAAAATCTAGATATCATAGCCTTGAAGCTAACTATATGATTATTTATCATTTTTCACTAACCATGTGTTGATAACTAACTTATATATGTGACAGAACAATGTTAGAAGTTGTAATATGGTGGGAGAACTGACTTGGTTGTTTTGTGTTTTATAGCAATTGTTGCGGATAACAAGAGTCACCACTGACTTTTATTTGATCCAATAAAGGAAAGGGTGAAAAGAACAGGAAAGATCTTTTGATATATTTTCTTGAGTTCGAGGGGTAGGTTATGAAAAGGGAAGGTGTTAGCACCCTTTTCATCTGTAGTTATCTACGGGCTCTTAGTTGCTTGATCACTTTGAAATTGCTTTGTTTAAAATATGTTTGTGATTGGTGTAAGTTTGAAAATATTTTGAAAAACGCCTTTGTTTCGACAAACTTTGTAATGATTCTCGTCTCTATAAGAATGTATACAAAGTGTTAGTTTTTGAAAATAGTTCAAAGAGATGTTTGTTTTTGAAGATGTTTTGAAAGTGTGAGTGTGGAAATGGTTTTAGTTTATGAGCAAGCAACTACGAGCGTTCTACCTACTCAAAAGGATATTTGTTCTTTTCCTCCTCCTTTAGATGTTGCTATCTTATCCTTGATTGGTAAGAAGCCCCATTATTGGATGTGAAGGGACGGGCGTGGGTCGTCATATAGTCGTAGAAGGAAACTTATGAGATGCTTTAGCAATTTTCATAGGGACTAAGATCGTTTTATCGAAGGAAACATCGAAGGGTCGTCGAGGGACTACAATCTTTTTATCAAGGGTCTTTGCTAAAACCTCCTATATTCGAGGGATATGACTATTTATTCGTAGGCAACTAGCTGGATTACCTTAAAGGTGTGCGTGTGTGAATTATGTTTCGATTGCATGCATTATTGTCTTTGAGATTAAGGTTTTCTAACGGTTGATTTTATCTTTCCATACACATCCTAATTACTAACAACTGTATTAAAGCGATAAATTGCGGAAATTAAAATCCTAATCTATTACATCACTTGGCCGATGGAGGTACAATTTACAAATGGGGGGGTGAAATAAGCTTAATTATTACAACCATATTGAATAGCAATGAAGAAAATATATAGAAAATATAAAAATAGTGTAAAAGAAAGGAAACAATATTTTTTAACCATTATGTGTCGACACATGCATCTTTGCATCGACACATAACCTTTCTTGTTCCTGTAAAACCAAAATCAACTCAGTATGAGTTAATACATAATGGTATGTGTCGACTCATTTCTTGTTTGTGTCGACACATTCATGTTTTGTGTCGACTCATACACATTTTGTGTTTTTGTTTTTGGGTATGGATATCAGTATGTATCGATGCATAAGGCCTTGTGTCGATTCATACCCTGTTATGTCACTAAAATGAGTCGACTCATGTGAGGATGTGTCGTCTCATGCTACATATTTTTGCCTTAAACATTGTTCTATTATGTGTACATCTCAGTTCTCAACATAGTATTGAAAGAAATGAAAAACATGTAAATGGTTAGCTTCAAAAGGAAATGATTACTACATTTATCTTCAACAATGAATCACTAATGATGTTTGAAATTAATAGCTCAAAGTTAGGAAGACTCACCTTGAGACTGCAATTTTTTTTTAATATGAACCTCTTTCAAGATGATGTGGTGCCTTCAGTGAACCTCCAGGGAGCTTCTCTAGTCCTTACTATGTATTAAAAGCTTATGAACCAGCTCCAACCCAGTCAAGTTATACAATACTATCTTTTGTTTGTGTTTGAAAGGTGATGATAATGGCACTACAGAAACTGTTCTTGTGTTTGAACAATTTTTGTTTGATATGAAGTGTTTGGATGGATGGTTTATGGGAGAGCTTGCAAGGTGGAATAATGGATTGAGTTTTTGTTTTGTGAATAAAGATAGAGTTTAAGATGAGCAGAAGTTACGAGAAAAGTTTTGTTAGATTTCTTTTTAAAACTCTTTATTCTCTCTCTAAAAGCCTTGCCTTGTGTGTTGTGAAAATAGTTTATTTGTAGAAGAAGTTTAGCTGAGATTTGAGGGGGAAACAAATAAGTTTTTTGAACTTTTTGGGTATGATGTTTCATAGCTTTTGAGATGCAGCTCTTATATGCTAATTTGGTGCAAATATGGGGATTGATATAATGCAGGCTTGGACAGCATAACAGGTTTTGGGAGCAGGCTGTGACAGTGTTTAGAGGCAGCATAACAGGTCTGGTTTTGCATAGATTGTTTTGTGTAGGAACATGTTTTGGAATGATATACTTGGATTGGTTGGTGCAAACTTTGGGATTTATACAACAGTAAATTGGACAACATTGTTTGTAGCATGATACAAGTTTGGTTTTGTGGATAGCATAGTGGCAAGGTTTGAAGATTAAGTCAAATGGAAAAAATTCAAACAAGACAAAGCCTAGGATTTGTAACTTGCAATTTTTAACTTTTAAAAATGCAGCCTTGTTATTTACTTGAAAGCTTATAATAATTTAATTTGTCTTGAATTGTGGTGAAAAGATGTCACGAAGAGATGAAATTAACATGTATAGAAAATACTTAGAAAATTTTTCCAAGTCTTGCAAAGTTTGATTTTTGGCTTTCTTGATTTTTTATGTTCAAATTCCATATTTTTGAATGTCTTGATGAAATGTGATTTTTGAAACTGAAATTTGACCAACAAGTCAAAGTTTGACTTTTCAGTATACAATTGACTATTCCATCGGTGGACTAAATTTTATCTATCAACCCACTGATCTCGGAAGATGAATTGAAATATGTAATTAAGCCAAAATTATGTACTTGAACCCTTGAGATCATGTTTCGAACCAATTAATCATGTACTAGGTCAAAAATCAAAGATTGATCATTCTCAGTCAAAACCCTAATTTGGAGTCCCCGTGCTTCGGAGATGATTTTGTCTGGTCAATTCCTTGAGAATCCTTGAGAATTAGAGATCATTTGTGAGGAATGTCTTAAAAAGAGATGGAAATCTTTTTGATACAACAACTGCCCCTGTTCAATCTTCTTAAACCTGAAGAGTTAGACTAGCGGGTCCGCCATTCGTGACTTGAAGGTGGAAGATGATTCAACACTAGAGTGCCCAGAAATTTGCACTTCGTGATAGGTTGGTTGATTATGTCAGGAATGGGCCTAAAGATTCCATTTGGAAAGGTGATAAAGAATTTGTCAGAGATGGGCTTACAGATGCTATCCAGAATGACTGGTGGTATGTTGTTTGGTGACTTCACTGGGGAAATAATTCTAACCAAAAGAGGCATGTTGGTTGCCTATTATTAATCGGAAGATATGTATCTATCCATAATAGGACTTTAGATTTCCTGTCATTAAATGGTGGGAGTGAATTCTAACCAGAAGAGGTCTTTGAATTGTTGATTGACTTTTCTTACAAGGAAAAGGGTTAGTTTTCATGCAGACTTATGCATGGTGTAATGATGTTCTCAAAATAAATGAGATTATACTGTATGCATTTGTCATGTATGTAATATGATGTATGAATGTGAAATATTGATGAAGTGTATCTTTGTCTTGGAAAATAAATCCTCGACAAATACTGGGGAGCTTTGGGAAATTAGATCTCGGACTGCTGTTGAGGATGAAGAGTATCCACATCTTCAGACCTTGTTTAGAATGTTTCTGCTGGGGATTCCTGTTTTGTTGTTTGAGGAGAACTCCGCTGGGGAATATTGATTTTTCTTGAGGGAAACTCTGTGGAGAGTGTTGATTTCTTCTTGAGGGAAAGAGTTCAGGAGTTTTAGTTATCCATTGCTCTACTAGGGAGTTATCTCTTGACTGGGAGAATGAAAGTTAGTTGTCATTTGGTCGTGATCTAGGCTTGGCAACAACTTTCTAGGGATAATAAGGTTAACTATTATCTGGTCGGATTCCAGGATTCGCAGCAACTCACTGGGGAATATGAAATTAACTATTATTTGGTCGGATTCCAGGCTTCACAGAAAATTGAAGTTAACTATTATTTGGTCGGATTCCAGGCTTCACAGCAACTCAGATGAAGATGAAATTAAATGTTATCTGGTCGGATTCCAGGCTTCGCAGAAAATTGAAGTTAATTGTTATCTGGTCGGATTCCAGGCTTCACAACGACTTTCTAGGGAGGATGAAGTTGACTGTTATCTTGTCGGGTTCCAAGTTTTGCAGCAACTTTTTAAGATGAACGAAGTTAATTGTCATCTGGTCAGATTTCAGGCTTCACAGCAAATTTCTGAATTTAATTGTTATCTGGTCGGATTCCAGGCTTCATAGTAATTGATGAACTAGATGAAGTCAATTGCTATCTGGTCAGATTCCAGGCTTTGCAACCACTTGCTGAAATTGGTTACTATCTGGTTGGATTCCAGGCTTCGCAGAAACTTAGATGAAATTAACTATTATCTGGTCAGGTCCAATCCTCACAATAATTTTCTTGAGAGGATAAAGTTGAACTGTTATCTGGTCGAGTCCAAGCTTCGTAGTAACTTACTAGAATGGATGAAGTTGAACTGTTATTTGGTCGGGTTCAGGCTTCGCAGTAACTTGCTAGAAAGGATGAAGTTGAACTGTTATCTTGTCATATTCCAGGCTTCACAAACTTATGAAATAAATGAGGTCAATTGTTATCTGGTCGGATTCCAAGATTCGCAACCACTTGCTGAAGTTGACTGTTATCTGGTCAAATTACAGGCTTTACAGTAACTTACTGGGAAGGATGAAGTTAAATTGTTATCTGGTCAGGTCCAGGCTTCGCAGTAACTTGCTTTGGAGGAATGGAGTCAACTGTTATCTGGTCAGGTTCCAGGCTTCACAGTAACTTACTGGAATAGTAACGACTCCGTTGAGGATTGCAATGACTCTACTGGGGATTAAGGGTTTTTGTCCATTGATTTATGATAGTCTTAGGGGCCAACTCAGGCTGGGGAACTTGTAGTTTGTTTGGGAAATAAACCCTATTGAAGAGAATGTTCGACGACCTGATGGGGAGGTGTTTGCTTTAGGAAGAACTCCATTGTTTTTTTTTAAATTAAGATCACCTAAGCTGGGGAGAGGGTTTTCAAGAGATTGCAACTCTGGCTGGGGATTGCATGAATCCAGCTTTGTGTGGAGAATTTTATTGAAGTATCCCTGTGGGGATATTCCAAATCCTTAAGGAGATGCTTATTGTTGTATTTATGCATACGCTTGTTAACAGTTTAATCATGTTCATATGCATATGTTCATTCAATTTTAGTCATTGGACATTTTTCACTCAAAACAGAAACAACAAAAGGTTGCACTTCAAAACATATTTGTATTGATGTTTGCCTATAAACAGGCGTTTTGATACAAGGAGATAGAGATCCTAATAAGAGGAAATCGTCGAAAGAATGAAAGGAATACAAAGTGAAAACAAAAATTATAGCCATGTGGATGTGATCTCATTAAGCTCCAACTCCGCTATTGCCCCTATGTTTTCGAACATCATCCCTTGCCGTCGAAAGAAGTCGATTGAATTGATCTTGGACTTTTGTAATAAAGTTGCCTGTAAAGGTTTCGCGTGACATAGTCATACGCTTTAATCCCTCACTTTTTCCTGGACCTCCCTTTCAGGTTTTCAGTCCACTGGGATACCCATTTTTGGCCAAGCCATCCTTTCGGGTTTTCGACTTGTCGGGTGTACAATCTTTTATATATATCCCTAACTTTTGCCAGAACCTTTGTGGTTCGTCAGGATGCCCTTGTTTTTGCCTAGGTATGTCAACCTGGCGGGTCATTCTTTATGCGTAGTATTTTTTAACTATGTTCGCGTTCACGAGATGTGGGAAGTCTTCACCGTCCACAGTAGTCAGCTTCATGGCACCACCAGAGAAAACTTTCTTGATAACAAATGGCCCTTCGTATGTGGGAGTCCATTTTCCCTTGGGATCACCTTATGGAAGAATAATGCGTTTTATTACCAAGTCGCCAGTCTGATAAACTCGAGGCTTGATCTTCTTGTTGAAAGCTTTGATCATGCGTTTTTGATACCTTTGACCATGACAAACAACAACCAATCTTTCTCGTCGATCAAGTTCAAATGATCCAATCTAGTCTGAATCCATTCATCCTCGCCTAGATTTTCCTCTTTCATAATCCTTAGGGAAGGAATCTGAACCTCAACGGGCAGGACAACTTCCATGCCATAGACCAAAGAGAAAGGAGTTTCCCCAGTTGACATTCGAGCTAAAGTACAGTAGCCATGAAGAGAAAACGGTAGCATCTCATTCCAGTCTTTGTAAGTTGCAACCATCTTTTGCACAATCTTCTTTATGTTTTTATTGGTAGCTTCCACTGCACCATTCATCTTAGGTCTGTATGGAGAAGAATTGTGATGTTTGATTTTGAGTTGCATGCAGAGTTCAATAATCATATCATTGTTGAGATTGGTTCCATTGTCAGTGATGATCCTTTCGAGGATATCGTAATAGAAGATAAGGTTATGCTTGATAAATCGGGCTACAACGTTCTTTGTTAGTGAGGCATATGAGATAGCTTCGACCCATTTGGTGAAGTAGTCAATAGCAACAAGGATGAAACGGTGTCCATTGGAAGCAGTGGGTTTGATCTCTACAATCATGTCAATGCCCAACATTGCAAATGGCCATGGAGAAGTCATGACGTTCAAAGGAGTTGGAGGCACATGGACCTTGTCGGCATAAATCTGACACTTATGGCAAGTTCTCGAGTGATGGTGGCAATCAGTTTCCATTGTCGACCAATAGTAACCAGCCCTTAGAATCTTCTTAGCCATAGTGTGTCTGTTGCACCCCAAAATTTACCCTCTTGATTTAGGCTTATGTTTCATCATGAATATCATATTGCATTGCATTCATACATTGTGATGGGATCAAAGTACTTTGGTTATCAAGTCTTCCTGAAGCCTTGAGGGTTGTTTGCATTGACAAGTTGCTCAAGTAGAATCTTATCATCTAAACCTCTGGATCTTTCAAGCTCAAAAGTTATTGCATATCTCAAGATGTTTCATCCATCTCTTTGGATCATCATAGGATTGAAGTTTGTGTTTGATTATAAGGATAATCACTCTTTTGATTCACCAGTCAAATTAGGGTTTTGTTTGATCAAGACTATTGGCTAATGTACAAGTCTAGATTTAGGGAGCTACAACGACTCATTGGTATTTGAAAAGTCTTTGTACAGGGAATTGGTCAAGATGCCTAGAGGGTTTGAAGTTTTGAAGATGATTCATCAGTGCCCTAAGGTGTTGACCAAAACTAGGATTTGGGATTTCATCAAGTTTTCTTGAGAATTTTGAAGTGAAACTTTGTACATAGTCTCTATATATTTGGAAGATCATATGTTTGAGGTCTTGATCATCAATTTTGAAGGGAAGTGGATCAATTGATTCAGAGGGGGAAATGGTCATTTTGATCAAAATCAATCAAGGTCAAGGTTGACCAAGTGAATTTTTGGCCAACCATCAATTCAAGGATGTACTTTTCATATTTCAAGTCTATTTTGGTCATTGGATCAAAGAGGTTGAGGTTTAGGTTGAAACTTGTTCTTGAAGAAACCCTAAAAGTTACTAATTTTGGAAAATAAGGACTTAAGTTCAAAAATTCATATTTTATTCACCCTTGATCAAGAAAATTCAAATGAAATATGTTTGGAAATATAAGAGAATGATCTTTCACCTCCATTTGGTCTCATGTCCAAATTGGCAAGGAATCAAGAGTTATGGTCTTTTGAAGTCACAAAATTATAGGTCTTTTTTCAAAATTAGTGAATTTCAAGCCAAATTTTGAGGACCTTAATGGATTAATTTTCAAAAACTCTAAACAAAGGGTTTGTAGATATTTTCAATACCTTTCCAAATTGTGTTCATTTGTGTCAAAATTCAAAAGCATGAGCAAGTTATGAGTCTTAGAATTTTGAAGCATTTTATTGAAATTTGGCAAACATGCAAAATGGTCAATTCATGAAAACTCAAGTTTCAGCCTTTCTCTTTGTTTCTAACCCATACCATGAGCAATTTGCAACATTCTAAGGCCCATTACACCCACCATTTCGTGCCATGAGCAATTGGCAAACATCACAAACTTGCCAAAAATTGCAAAAGCTCCAACACTTTCTGATGAGATAGAATTAAGGGCCAAGATCCTAAGCACGATCTTCTGAAGTTATTTGGCTCACAAAACGCATAAGAGGCAAGATAACACATGGGAAAATCACCTGATTCAATATACACTTCATTTTTGGCCAAAATTCCCAATCCTGCCCTCCAACAGCTTTAAGGTCAGATTTCGACTTCTATGCTCCTCTACAAACTATATGTAAGAAGAAGCAAGCAAGGAGAGAGGGAGGGAACGCGCCATTTGCAAGAAATTCATATCTGAGATTTACTTTCTTCTTCTGCAACTTGATTCGATTCTCTCAATTCCTTGGTGTTTTCTTCAAAATTCTTGTGGATTCAGCTTCAGCAAAGGGAGTAGATCAAGATAGCACCATTTGTTTGCATCTGGAGTGAAGGAGTCAGTAGAACACTTTTCGCCTTGAGGTAATGATTCCAAACTTCAATTTCGGATATGCGCTTGTTTATTGAGATGTTTGAGCTTGGATTTATGTTCAATGATGTTAATGGAATGTTTCTGAAGCTTTATAGCATTTGATTTGGTGAATTATGCATGATTGAATACTCGGAAACTCGCGATTCAGAATGATTTTGCTCATATTCATGACTTGATTGTGAATAATATGGTTGATGATTCGATTTGATTCCAATTGCAATGTGAAGTATGAAATGCTGGCTTCAATTTATGCTTGATTTCATGAAAAATGATGTAGAAATGAGTATGCATGATTGATCTGAACCTAAGCCCTAAGCCTGGATGTTGCGCGCGTTTTTGAAATGTCCAAAGGTTGAAGATGATGTGGTGGCGCTTTCTCATTGGTCCGTTTGAATTTTTGGCTTATTTGAATTATTTGTTTTATTTGACATTTTGTTTGATTTTATTTTCTGATCAAAACACTTTCAAAAATCACAAAAAATTACCGTAACTTACTAATATTTTCTAGTATTTGTCATATTTTTTTTTGGATATTTTTTAAATTTTCTGATTGGTTCAAAATTTTATAGGTTTAAATAATTGTTTATTTTAATATTTCTTTGATCCAAAAAATTCCACAAAAATTGTTCTAGACTCACAAAATAATGTAAAAATTAATTCTGACTTTGGTTTATCATTTTCTTTATTTTTTATTTAAAATTTAATTTCAAAGGTTATTTGTAATATTTGTTTGTTTGATTTTTAATTCAATATTTCCCTCAATCAAAAAAATTCAAAAAAAAATCATGTATGCTTGTTTCTAGGTATGGAGTCAGAATATAATTTCATTTTTGACCTTTTGTTGATTTTTTGGCTAAGATTTGTATTTTGCCATTTAAATAATAGTTTAATTGATAATTGTTTGTTTTTTTTAATTCAATATTTCCCATAATCAAAAAAAATTCACAAAAAATCAGGGATGTGTATTTTTAGTTCTAATATTTGAATATAATTTTTGTTGGGCATTTTTCAGACTTTTTGATTTAAATATTATTTTGATATGTGAATATTTGTTAATTGAATAATTGTTGGAATTTAATTTCATTTTTTGACTTTTCCTAATTCAAAAAAATATGAAAAAATATATCTTCTGACATTTAAGGTTTCTTGGTGATTGGTATGACCTTGGTTTAATTTGTTTGAGTTTTGATCCTATTTAATTAATATTTAGGATTAAAAGTCAATATCTAGGGTTTTGTTGCTTATGGTGCAAGTTTCATGTTCAAAACCCTTGTGCCTTGGACTTTTATTGGAATTCAGGTCTTGATTATGGTTTATGAATGTGTTGGGGATTTGAAAACCATTTTTCTTGAATTATTTGACTTGGTTTGACATTGTTTCCACAAATTATTTTAAAAACTTGTCTAGATTGGTAGTTTGGCCAACTAGCTTGGAACATTGAGCCTCATTTGATCCCATCCTCAATCATTTATGAACTTAGGGCTTGCATTATGACTTCTATACCTTTCAAAGATGTTAATATTTTTTTTGACTTGAATAATGGATCCTTGTTTCTATTTTTGGTGTATTTTTAAAGTGAAGGTACCCAATTGATGTTTGCATATCTTGTTGCAATTTGTAAGATGGCCAATGAACTTGAGTGAGGCCTATAATTAGGAACCTAATGATCATGTTGATTCTGTTTGTCCATGTTAACTCAAGCCATTTTATTTGAATGCCTCATGTTTGAATGTTTGAACCTTCTAGTGCATTATGTAGGTTCCATCTTTTATTGTGCTCGGGAAGTTATGATTAAATTAATTGTGCATGTTTGAAATGTGTTTGCTACTGACCTTCATGGTATTTGTTCATTTTATTCTTAAGCTCTTATGATCCTTGATTTATATTCAATTGTCAACTCAACATGGTGATAGAAAAGAGGAACATTCCTCTATTTCTTTTGACCTAATTGTGCATATGTCTGTTTCCTCTTATCTGTCATGTCTAATGTTTGATAATTGTTATTATGTTGTTCTCACTTCATCATGTTGCATCCATCCCATGTATGAGCCATCATTCACCTTATGGAATACTAACTTGGTTGTTGAATGTGCGAGGTACTCTGAGAAAGTTTCCACTTTTGACCTAAGGCTTTTATGTTTCACTTTATTTGTGAAACACAAATTATTATATTGGCACTGTTATTGTGTTTTGGCATGTTTGATATTCCATGCAGGATACATGCATTTGATTGTGAATGTTACACATTGCCCATGGGATCTGTTCATATCTGATAATCACATTACTTACATCCTTATGGCGTAATTTCTGACTTGATTTGTCTACTGATGCCAGCTTGCTTGAAGTTCTCTAGGTTTCTTTTTATTCTTGCTCAGTTGCTACAGATAGTTATCCGTTTGGTATTTCACTATTTCCTTCCTTCCATTTTCATTTTGCATAATTCTTTGATGGCATGATGGGACCTCTGTTGCTGATATATGTCAGGAGGCCCTCTGGTTTTTGTCTGATGCATGTGTTGTGTTTTCTTTTGATCGATGAGTCACTCAATTTAGAAATTGAGATCACGACTTCGCTCTCATTGCATGTTCCCTATAGGATGTTTATTGCTTTTATTCTTTAATTGTTGATCAATGAATCACTCAATTTAGAAATTGAGATCACGACTTCGCTCTCAGTGCATGTTCCCTATAGGATGTTTATTGCTTTTCTTCTTTAATTGTTGATCGATGAGTCACTCAATTTAGAAATTGAGATCACGACTTCGCTCTCATTGCATGTTCCCTATAGGATATTTTTGTTGAGTTCCCTTTAACATGTAAATTAGGGTAGGATTTTCCCTTATCCTCAACCTTAGGATCAACCATTGTATGATAACACTAGGAATAGTGTTAGGCTAGTTTCCCTTAGTTGTTTTTTTTCTTTCTTTGCATCTTGCATCTTAAAACAAAAACTGTTTTCTTGGAAAATCATAAGAAATTTCTAATAAGCTCAAAACCTTCTTCAAAGTAAAAGATACAAACCAATCTTACTTTGTCTGTGTTATCTCTTGACCGATGTTTCGCCATCGCACATGTTTGTTATCCTACTTTGATTCTCAATGTCATTGTTAGGTGTGATATTTTGCTATCCGTTTTATTGATGTTTCGCCATCTTTGCCATGATATTTTGTTATCTTTTAGCCAATGTTTCGCCATCGCATATTTGTTTGAATCCGATGTCTCGCCATCGCACGTGTTTGTTATCCTACTTTGATTCTCAATATCATTGTTAGGTGTGATGTTTTGTCATCCAATTTATTGATGTTTCGCCATCTTTGCCATGATATTTTGTTATCTTTTAGCCGATGTTTCGCCATCGTGCATTTGTTTAAAGCCGATGTCTCGCCATCGCACATGTTTGTTATCCTACTTTGATTCTCAGTATCATTGTTAGGTGTGATGTTTCGTCATCCGATTTATTGATGTTTTGCCATATTTCCCATGATACTTTGTTATCTCTTGACCGATGTTTTGCCATCGCACATTTGTTTGAAGCGGATGTTTCGCCATCGCATCTGTATGTTATCCTGCTTTGGTTCTCAATATCATTGCTAGGTGTGATGTTTTGTCATCCGTTTTATCATTTGATGTTTCGCCATCTTTGACATGTTACTTTGTTATTATTTAGCCGATGTTTTTTCATCTCATTTGTTTGTTGTTTTCGTTCGATGTTTTTCCATCTTGACTATCTTTGTTTATCTTAATTAAAAAACACAAACCAACCAAAACACATAAGTCGAACTACGGCTGCTCTGATTCCTTAAAAGGGATACGTAGGCATTGGGGTAGGGCCCAACCGAGCATAATTTTTTATTTTCCCTATGTTATTTTCTTTTTCTTTCGCATGCATTCCCTTTTCAGTTGTAAGTCATAGACATCGGATTTGACCACACCCATTAGATTAGACAACAAGAGTGGATACCGTAGAATACTACAGGTGTGTGGGGTGCTAATACCTTCCCCTCGCGTAACAGACTCCCTTACCCGATCTCTCGGTCGAAAGACCGTGATTTCTCCCTTTCCAGGTTTACTCGATGTTTACCTTTCCCTTTCGGTGGGATAAAAGACGTTCGGTGGCGACTTCATTGATGTTTCATTAACATCCAGATGACGGGTTCCGGCCGCGTAGTTTTAGTGTCCACTAGAGTGAGTCCCAAAGATACCATCATGCATGTCTTCCATGATCTTCTCTGCCTCCTTCTTGTCCACACACCGAAGTAGAGTAGAATCATGGTTACACTTGTACAGGATTCCATTGCTTAGGAAGATTTTGGTTGAAAATCTTCGCAAAAATTTCTTATCATTGATGGAAGCTCCTTCAGGATACTCTTTCTCTTCAATATATCTCCTTACTTCATGTTACCATGGATTCTATTCGTCGGTGTCAAGCTCATAACAGTGCACAGGTTCGTCAAATCTTTAGATTGTAATTCTGGGAGCTTCGTTGTCCCAATTAACCTTGAATATGGAAGACATTGTTGCTAGGGCATCTGCCAACTGATTTTCATATCTTGGGAAGTGTTCAAAGGTGACCTCCTCAAAGCATGGGATTAGAGTCAACACAAGCTCTTTGTAAGGAATCAGATTAGGATGCTTGGTATCCCATTCTCCTTTAACTTTACTGATTTCTAGAGCAGAATATCTGTATACGTCCAAGAACTTGATCCTTAGGTCAATGGTATCCTTTAGACCTAATATGCACGCCTCGTACTCATCCATGTTGTTTGTACATTCGAAACACAATCTAGCAGTGAAATGTGTATGGTAACCTTTAGGAGAAATAATCACATCACCAATTCCATTACCCAACGCGTTGGAACCCCCATCAAAAACCATAGTCAATCAGGATCCTTGTTCAGGTTCGTCATACGATCCAGGCTTTTCACAATCAATTACTAGCATGATATTCTCGTCCAGGAATTCAAAGTTCACGGATTGGTACTCATCAACGGCTTGATGGGCTAGATGATCTGCCAACACACTTCCCTTGATTACTTTTTGTGTAGTGTATTGGGTGTCATATTCAGTCAGGATCATTTGCCATCTAGCTATTCGACCGGAGAGAGCTGGCTTCTCAAAGATATACTTGATGGGATCCATCTTAGAAATTAACAAGGTGGTGTGAGTCAACATATATTGTCTTAGCCGGTGAGAAGCCCATTCCAGAGCGCAACAAGTTTTCTCGAGCAGTGAATATCTGGTTTCACAGTCGGTAAAGCTTTTTCTCAGGCAATATATTGTATGCTCTTTTCGGCCAGACTCATCATGTTGGCCCAGCACACACCCCATTGAATTCTCTAATACAATCAAGTACATAATCATAGGTCTTCCTTCAATTGGAGGCATCATAATGGGAGGTTCTTGTAAATATTATTTGATCTTGTCAAAGGCTGTTTGGTAGTCGTCATTCCATCTGACTACTTGATCTTTCTTCAAGAGTTTGAAGATTGTCTCACGAGTAGCAGTTAGGTGAGATATATTGAGAAATGTAGTTAAGTCGACCCAAGAAATCTCTGACTTCCTTCTGGGAACAGGGAGTTGGCATTTCTTGTATGGCTTTAACCTTCGCAGGATCAACTTCGATGCCTTTTCTACTGACAACAAACCCTAAGAGTTTTCCAGATCTTACCCTGAAGGTGCATTTGTTAGGATTTAGCCTTAGCTTGTATTTCTTCAACATCTCAAATAACTTATGAAGATGATCAAGGTGTTGTTCCTCAGTTTGCGACCTTGCAATCATATCATCAATGTAGACTTCTATCTCATGATAGATCATGTCATGGAATAGGGCTACCATGGCTCGTTGATAGGTTTCCACTGCATTCTTCAAACCAAAAGGAATGATCTTGTAACAAAAAGTACCCCACTCGTTGACAAAGGTGGTCTTCTCCATGTCCTCGGGAGCCATTTTGATTTGATTATAACCGGAGAATCCATCCATGAAAGAGAAGACTTTATGTTGAGTTCTATTGTAAACCAAGACGTCAATATGCGGTAGGGGAAAATCGTCTTTGGGGCTTTCCCTATTCAAATCCCTATAGTCTACGCACATACAGACTTTTCCATCTTTCTTCGGAACGAGGACCACGTTCGCAACCCATTGAGGATTTGATGTCACAGCCAGGAAACCTACATTGAATTTCTTCATTACCTCAACTTTTATCTTTTCAGACATTTCTGGCCGCATACGACGCACTTTTTGCTTGACTGGAGAGCAATCTTTTTTTGTTGGTAGATGATGAACCATAATGTCAGTATCCATCCCCGGCATATCTTCATATGACCAACCAAAACCTCAACATTATCGTGTAACATTTGTACCAATCTGCCTTTGACACCGTCTTCCAAGTTGGCGCCGATCTTTACCTCTTTCTTGTCTTCCTCAGTACCTAGGTTGATCACTTCAACTGGCTCTTCATGAGGTTGAATGGCCTTCTCCTCTTGCATTAGAAGTATGGCTAATTCCCTAGATATTTTGCAATCTTCTTCGCCTTTGTATTTGGCTTGGTTTATTGGATATTCAAAGTCATAGCTAGTAATAGAAGAGTCGTTGGCAATGAGATCCGGAGTGAATGAGGATCTGCAAGTGTGTGTGTTCGTGTGTGTGTGTGTGTGCGTGTGTGTGTGTGTGTGTATGTGTGTGTGTGTGTGTGTGTGTGTGTGTGTGTGTGTGTGTGTGTGTGTGTGTGTGTGTGTGTGTGTGTGTGTGTGTGTGTGTGTGTGTGTGTGCATGTAAGATACATGGCTATTTTGAAAATGCAAATAAGAAAATAAAGACAATGAGCATAAAATTTGAATGCAAAGAGTCCAATGTTTTTCATTAAATGATCATATGGCATATGAAAATGAACAAACCCTTAACAAATGGACCATAATTCCCCGGGTAAGGAACATGGTTTAAGATCATTGTTTGAATTAAATTACAGACAAAAGTTCTTGAATTGACAAAATAGTATATAGTAATTACTCCTCGTTGAAGGAGATGGGAATGAAATCCTTGGCATGCCAGTTGTTGAGCTCTTCACTGGAAGTTGGGTAAATCCAATCATCAAAGTTGAAGTCATCCTCAGAGTCTTCAATAGCATTCACTTCATGATTACCAATGCGAAGAGGTGGTTTTACTACGCGAGCACGACTGACCTCTCTTTGAGCTTTGGCAGTGAAACCCAACCCAAACTTGTCTGCTTTGAATTAAATGTCAGGGAGTTGTCCCCACTTTTCACTGCTTCCGTCTTCAATCATAGTGTGAGCGTATTTGAGGGAAACCATTCTTGGCATAACTTCATCAATTTTTGGAATATCAGAAGAAATTTTAGTGGCGACAACCATAGGAGGAACCACTTCGAAGGCTTGGCATGAAGTCTCTATAAACTCACCATACATCTCCACATATTTGAAGGAATTTAGGTGGCTAACCATGAATTCTTCTTCACCATAAACAGTAACAATCTTCCTCTTGACTGGGTATTTCAACTTTTGGTGAAGAGTGGATGTCACTGCCCCTGCCCCATGTATCCAAGGGCGCCCAAGTAAACAAGAGTAAGCGGGACGGATGTCCATCACGTAGAAAGTAGAATTGAAAACTTATGAACCAACTTTAATATGGATATCCACTTCTCCAAGTACCATTCTCTTGGATCCATCAAAAGCCCTCACAACTATGTTATTGGGCTTTAATACCAGACTTTCGCAATCTAACCGATCCAAGGAACCTTTGGGTAAAACATTTACAGAGGAACCATTATCAATCAGGACATGGGCCAGGATAGTTCATTTGCACTCAATAGAGACATGCAAAGCCTTATCATGATTCCTTCCAACTGGTGTCAAGTCAGTGTCAGAGAACCCCAATCCATTGTTGGTAGTCAGACTCGCTACACAATTTTCAAATTGATCGGTTGTGGTTTCTTGGGGAACATGCGCTTTCTTCAAAAATTTGATTAAAGCTTGGGCATGAGCATCGAAACAAAGCAGCAAATACAACATAGAGATTTTGGAGGGGGTTTTCCCCAGTTGTTCTACTATCTTGAAATCACTCTTGTTTATGATCTTCAAGATTTCTTCCATCTCTTAGGTGGAAGGCTCCTCAGTGGTAACATCTTTGGTTGGCGCCTCCGTCCTGGCAGGCTCAACTACTTTCTCTTTACCCCTAATGTCAGTACTAGGCTTATCAATTGTAATGTGGACAAGTGTCGTTGTAGTAGTTAGTGGTGAAATGTTAGGAGAGAAGATTCTCCCCGTCCTTGACACCTTACTATAACCAGCAATATTTGTAACATCATCAACCTTGTCTTCATTGATCCAGGAATCTTGCTTAATTCCATGATAGTAAACTTTGGCACCGTAATTCCAAGGGACTGCTTTATCAGAGGAGTAAGGAATCGGCCCAGGAGCAGTAATTATCAAGGGAGAAAACATTAATTCATTGGAAATCCTAATAGGACCCTTTGAAGAGATCCTAAGTGGCTTGTTGGAAATTGTTATGATGGAAATGTCTTCAGTTTTATCGGTCAAACTTTTGATGGTCGGAGTTCTTTCGAACAGGATTTCATGACTATTGATCAGGAGTTGAACACCTTCTTTCAGCCATTTGCATCCATTAACTTGTCCGGCACAACAAATAAAGTCTTTCAAACAGCCAGGGAAAACCCTAGCTCTCAGCAGATTCTTTTTAACAACGGTCAGAGGAGTGGTCAAATTTTCAACGGAGGAAACAAAAACAGTGTCTTCAATTGCATTGACACCTTTCCCATGATTTGGCATTGGTGCAATTATAACATTTGGAGTTGTAGGTGGATCAAACTCGATAGTCTTATTGTCGATAAGATCTTGAATTTTGTTTTTTAGAGCCCAACATTGTTCAGTATCATGCCCAGGGCTATTGGAATGATATGCGCATTTGGCATTAGGATTGTACTTTGATGAAGAAACATTGGATTTGATGGTGGATCATGCAATGTTGCCAAGTTGGCCTTCAATAGGTGTTGTAATGCTTGAGATAACGACATGTTAATCCTCGTGAATTGTATTCTTGGGATCTTAGGTCGTTGATGATTGGCTTGTTGTGATTGTCTTTGAATAGATGGAGGGTCGGAGATCAAAACAATATTAACATATGAACGCTGATCCTTCTTGGTATGGGCCCTTGACCTATATACAACATTAGCTTCTTTCTTGATAGTAAAGGGCTTCTTTACAGTGTTTGATGTAGAAGCAGATGTCATGGGAATTTTTCCACTCTTGATACCACTCTTGACCCTGTCACCAGTCAGAATTAACTCAGTGAAACCAGACGATGAGCTCCCAATTAACAAATTGAAAAATGGGTGAGTTAATGTTCCCATGAACATGTCCATCAACTCCCTATCAGTCAGTGGTGGTTGGACTCTACCAGCAAGGTCCCTCCATTTTTGTGCGTACTCTTTAAACCCTTCAATAGTACCCATTGTCATTCCTTGAAGTTGAACTCTAGTCAGTGCCAAATCAGCATTGTATTGATATTGACGGTAGAAAGCGGTGGCCAGATCTTCCCAGGTATGAATGTTGGAACCCTCCAACTAGTAAAACCAATCCAACTGAGTCCCAGACAGACTCTCTTGAAAGAAATGTACCCATAACTTCTTGTCAATGGTATGTGGTTGTATCTTGCGGGCGTAGGACCTCAAGTGAAGTTTTGGGCATGAAACTCCACCATACTTGGCAAAGATTGGAATTTTGAACTTGTGGGGGATGAATACCCCAGGAACTAATCCCAAATCACTAAAATCCAAGCCAGGTACAACTTGAATTTCCACAACTTTCAACCTCTCTTCTAGTTGCTTGTACTTATTCTCAGCCAGTGGATACTGTTCATCAAAGTAATCTTCGTCTTCTGAAGCTTGATCGTTTGCACCCCCAACATAGGTGCTCCTTGCTTCTTCATTATGATTTTCATCCTCCTCGAATGACTCTTCAACCACTTGTACTTGACGGGCGGGACCTTTAAACCTTTTCTCCATGTTAATCAGTGCTTTCTTCTTGGTCTTCTTTTTGGCCACCAGAAGTAACATCAGCTCTTGTTCTCCTTTGGCCAGAGTCAGCAAGGTTTCTTGGAATTGAGAATTCTATTTCTGCAAGTCTTTCACAGTTTGCTCGATATCCATCTTACTAAAATAAACAGTAGAAAGATGAGGAAACATGTGTCTGAAAACCTATTTATGTTATGATGCATGGAATGTGTATGCAAATGATTTTAAGGATTTTTAAGATTTAAAGTTCTTTAGACAAAGAGGGAACAAACATTAATTGCATTAATAAGTTCAAATGGTTACAAGATGCCTCTTGGGCTTACAATGGAAGAAACAAAGATAATAAAAAATAAACTCCTAAAAACAATAAGGACTCAAGCTTCCCATGAGCGCATCCTCTTCGGTGTAATGTAGGCATTCAAACTCCGCTCTTCATGAAGTTGTCTCGTGAGCTTTATAACCTTCTTCTCGCTTGTGTAGAACTGGGTTTCAAAGGTGTCTCGCTCCCCTTTGAGTTGAATCCATGATCTTTGTAATTTCTCAAGAGTAGTCGGCATGTCAGGATGAAGAATAGTGTAAGGGGTGTCTCCCTTAGCAATGGGCTCCATAATGATAGGTAGGATGGGGGGGGGGGGGGGTAAGGCATCACGAGACTTTGAGCATGAGTTTGTACTAACTTTAGGTAAGGATCAAGAGGAATGGAATTTTTATGCCCCAATGTCTCACTATCCACTTTGTTTATCATTCTCCAAGCTCGTATGAACCTTTGACGATAGCCTTGGTCGTCACCTTCATAGTCGAATACCAAACCTTGAATGAGCACGTCATGGGGACCATCTCATCATGCATACCCAAACTGCTGTAATGAAAGAGAAGGGTTATAAGTGATACCTCCCATAATTCCTAAGAGTGGGACATTATGGAATTCCCCATTACAGTCAATGATGGTAATATCCTTCAAAGATCGAGAACACCAATGAATATCCGAGTGTGAGAGTGACATCATCCTTTGAGACCATGTCAAACCTTGCTCATTTCAACATTGATCAAGGTAGGTGTGAAATAAACCACCTAGACAGTAATGGAATGCAACACAGAAGAGTACCCCTTTTCTTCATGGTGCAAGTGTGGAAACAATGTAGAATGTCTCAAAGTAAGGTAGGTATGGGATTACGATAGAGAAAAACCATGACGATATTCAAATCTATGAGTTGGTCCGGATTGGGAAATAGAACCAAACCATACATTAGAAGGGCCAAGACGTCCTCAAAAGCTTGAAAATCCATATCTTCCCAGAACAAATGAGCCTTCTCCAATAGAAATTTGGCTAAGAAACATTTAACTCCACTTGTTGTCTCCCAATTTATCATAATGTCAGATCTCTTCAAATGCAAGGCTTTGGAAAGAACTTCAGGCTTTGGAGTCTCCTCTAAACCGGTGAATGGTATTTGATCAAGCACAAGAACTCCTAACAATTGAGAGAATTCTTCTAATGTAGGCATTGATTGATAGTCGGGAAATGTTAAGCAATGATGCATAGGATCAAAGAATTGGAAAAGTACACACATCATTTCTTCTTGGAAGTTTGAGGTAGCCAAGTTGAGAAGTCGACCATATTTCTTGGTGAAGGGAGAATCTCCAGGAAATCTTGATGCTAACTCTTGAAGCTGAGGGTGCACTTTCACAAAGTTGACTCGGATGGTATTCCTACGAGTGGAAGTTATGACCTACAAAACACAACAAAGATAAATCCCAAAAATCCTTTGAAATGGTTAGTGCAAATGCGATGGTATGATATCATGATGTTATGTACAATTATACACACAAAGAAAACAAGTCCTTAGGTTCAGGCTTGCATGAGATTCATTTTTAAGTACCCTCTTGAAGTTTAGTCGGTTCAACCTGTCCTAGAAAGTAATCGGGTTCTAGGGAATCTCAATATCACTGATCTTTCCTCATTGGGCATTATCTCAATACAATCAATCTTTTCTTGCGACCAAAATATCCCAAAATTCTGATCTCAACGAGCGTAGTATCGAGTATCAACCAATCTTCAGCTTTTCACCAAAGTCGTCTATCTCACTATTTCCTAATGGCCAAGTTGTTCGATTAAAGGTTCTACAGTCAGTTAGTGCTTCATGACACTGCTCAGCAGCCCTGTATTCTCCTCGATTCAACACAAGAGATATTGGTACCAACAAATGCATCACACTAACATAGCTATTGCTTCAACCATATCGATCTACGCCGTACAGTTTCCACAATCTATTGCTACTTACCTAATGATGTTCCCAGATCTGGGTGGAGGATCAATAAAACCCAAACAAAGACCGATAAATGTAAAGTAAACAAATAAAACAATGAAAGCATTTAAAGGTGATCTAGCTCTAAGTAACCCCACTTTTATGTTTTCTCCCTAGCAGAGTCTCCAGTTCTGTAATACGGTGGAAGAACTGACTTGGTTGTTTTGCGTTTTATTATAACTGTTACGGATAGCAAGAGTCGCCATCGATTTTTCTTTCATCCAATCAAGGAAAGGGTGAAAAGAACAGGAAAGACCTTTTGAGGAATTTTCTTGAGTTCGGGGGGTAGGTTATGAAAAGGGAAGGTGTTAGTACCCTTTTCATTCGTAGTTATCTACTGGCTCTTAGTTGCTTGATGACTTTGAAATTGCTTTGTTTTTTGTGTGTGTTTGAAAATGTTTGAAGGTATTTTGAAAATGGTAATTTTGTAATGATTCTCGTATCGTCGAGAATGTATACAAAATGTTTGTTTTGGAAATATTTCGAAAACGCCTTAGTGCGTCAATTTTGCAATGATTCTCGTATCGTTGAGAATGTATATAAAATGTTTTATTTTGAAATATTTGTTTGGAAAGAGAGTGTTTGAAAAAATGTTTGTTTTTGAAAGTGTGAGGTTTAAAGATTGTTTTAATTTGTGAGAAAGCAATTACGAGCAATCTATCTACTCAAAAAGTCTTTGTTCTTTTCCTCCTCCTTTAGATAGTGCTTGTCTACCATTAGTTGGTAGAGAGCCATATCATTGGATGTGAGGGACAGGAATGGATCGTCGTACAGTCATAGAAGGCAACTTGTAAGATGTTATAGCAATTTTTCGTAAGGGACTAAGATCGTTTACCGAAGGCAACATTGAAGGGTCATCACGGGACTACAATCTTTTAATCAAGGGTCTTTGCTAAAACATCCCACATTTGAGGGACATGATTGTTTTTTATGCGATGCAACAAGTATGGGTTATCCTAGAGGTTCATGTGTGCGAAGTGTTTTGATTTCAAATATATTGTCTTTAAATTAGGGTTCTATGTTTAGTTTTAATCTTGTCATGAAAACCCTAATTACTAGCAATAATAAGGAAAGCGATAAATTGCAGAATTTAAATGTCTTACGCTATTACAACGCTTTTGTAATGAGGGGTACAAGCTTTTGAAATAAGGGGAAGAAAGCAATAAAGCCTAAATTATATATTACAAACCATTGAATATGAATAAAATGTACAAAATGTAAAGAGGAAGAAGAAATTGTTTTTAGGGTTTTTTGATGGAGAAAAATGTTTTATAGTTAACCTAATTAGACTAATTAATTTTATTTATAAAAAGAAGTTAATTAATTATTCACAAGACCTAAAATCTAAGTTCATTGAAATTAAGAAGAAAATAAAACTTAAGTCTAAATAATTTGTTTAGAAAATAATTTGAATGTTAATACTAATATCAATTTGTAAAAGAAATAATAAAACTAATCTAATAAAATAAAATAATTACATTAAAATATTTTTAATTTAATTATTTAAGAAAATATATTTATATATTTTTGGGTTAAATAAAAATAAATAAATAAAATAAAATATAAATAAAAAAATAAAAAGAAATGGACTGGGGTGTTTGAAAAGTAAACAGGAGGCTAAATGTAGCAAAAGGCCCAAAACAATTTTTTTGTTAGAAACAGAAATGAAACAAAAATAAGAAAATAGGCCTGTGTTGTTAGGAAAATGGGAATATGAAGAAGTAAAAATAAAAATAGTGCATATACAAACATGCTTATTTGACTAATGAAGAGTTTTATCTTAAGAAAATCCTTTTTAAGTTCATTAATGATCTTAGATATATCAAGATGTGGACACCACATGTATTCCACAACCAGAAGAAGAAGAAGAAATGGTGCATATAGAAACATTTGATAGATTAAGCAGACACTAGGGAAGAAGGGAAAAAAATAATGATTAGGGATTCCTTAGTGAATTTTAAATACTTGACGTATTTTTTTCCAAGTGTTTCTTCTTTCAATTAATATGATTTGTTATGTTTTGTAGACACTACGAATTACCTTGACACCATATCTTTGATTTGTTATGATTTATAGACACAATGAATTACCTTGACACCATGTTTCTCCTTGAAATTAAAAGATATATTCTTTCCTCATTTATTATATCTGAAGTGCAACCTAAAATTATGGTCACAGATACTGAGAGGGTGACAAATCTTGAAGAAGTTATTTGTGTTTTGGAGCAAGAAATGTTGAATAAATATTAAATGTGTTAGTAATAAGTTTTATATTAAATATGATAGTAGGAAGGACAAAAGTTTAGTAAATTATGATAGTTTATTAGTAGCAGTTATGTTTTAGTTTATGTTTAGAATTGTAAAAGTTGTTTGTGTCTATAAAAGACCAAGAGTGTATTTTAATTTATAAGAGTAATATACAAGTTTTGATACAGAAGTCTGATTCGATTTTAACAATTTGGCATCAGAGCTCATGGCAAACATGATGAATCAAATGCCGTTGTCACGGCTAACGAAGTCTAATTATGAAAACTGGAGTATCCAAATGAAAGCTCTTCTTGGATCTCTAGACGCGTGGGAAGTGACCAATGATGGGTTTGAAGAACCAACAGAAGTTGGGGGATATTCGGCAGCTCAAACGAAGGCGTTGAAAGAGACACGATCGAAGGACAAAACGGCATTATACATGTTGTTCAGGGCTGTAGATGAATCAGGCTTCGAGAAAATTGCTGGTTCGACTACGTCGAAACAAGCGTGAGACACGTTAGAAAAAGTGTTCAAAGGAGCAGATCGAGTGAAGCAAGTTCGACTCCAAACTCTTTGTGGCGAATTGGAGAGGATACAAATGAAGGATACATAAATTGTATCTGACTACATCACACGTGTGCAAAAGGTGGTGAATCAACTCACCAGAAATGGAGAGACAGTACCTGATGCACGAGTTGTTGAAAAGATCTTGAGATCTTTAATAGACAAGTTTGAAAATATTGTATGTGCAATAGAAAAGTCGAAGGACCTTTCGACGCTCTCAATCGAAGAGCTCGCTGGTTCTCTCGAAGCACATGAACAACGAAAGATGAAAAAGAAAGAAGAAGCAGACGAAGAAGCAAACCAAACCAAGGAATCGAACAAAGATGAAAAGGTACTCTTTTCTCACAACTTTCGAGGAAGAGGACGTGGACGTGGAGGTCGTGACAGTGGTCGAAGTGGTAGAGGTAGCAACTTCGAAAGAGGACAATCGAGCCAACAAAATTGGCGTGGCAGAGGACGTGGTCAAAGAGGTGGTCGTTCGAATTATTCCAACTTCGAATGCTACAAGTGTGGGAAGTATGGTCATTATGCGAAGGATTGTAACTCCTACAAATGTTACAACTCTGACAAAGTGAGACATCTTGCAAAAGACTGTCGAATTGAAAAGAAGATTGAAGAAACAACTAACCTAGCCTTGGAAGCTGAATCGAATGAAGGCTTTCTCCTGATGGCTCAAAACGTAATCAACACCAATGACAATGTTTGATATCTTGACTCAGGAGCAAGTAATCACATGTGTGGTTACAAACACCTGTTTAAAGATATGAAGAGAATTGAAGATGGTAATGTGTCTTTTGGAGATGCATTGAAAGTGAAGGTCGAAGGAAAGGGCACAATCAGTTATTTGCAGAAGGATGGCTTGATTGGATCAATCGAAGACGTTTACTATGTACCAGATCTCAAGTCCAACATATTAAGTCTGGGACAACTTACAGAAAAAGGTGCTTCGATACTGATGAAAGATCGAACACTGCATTTGAAGGACAAAGCAGGATATCTGATTGCTGCTGTCGAAATGGAAAGAAATCGAATGTACAAACTGAACCTGAGGAACATTCGAGAGAAATGTCTGCAAATCGAAGTGCAAGACAAAGCGTCACTATGGCATATGCGCTTTGGTCATCTACATCATGCTGGTTTGAGAAGGTTGGCGAAAAAGAACATGGTGCATGGACTACCAGACATGGATTTCGAAGGAAAATTCTGTGAAGAATGTGTGCTCAGCAAACAAACAAGAACCTCATTTCAAAGGAAGGCAGATTATCAAGTTAAACATATTCTCGAATTGATACATACTGACATATGTGGGCCAATCACTCCAGAATCCTTCAGTGGAAAAAGGTACTTCATTTCTTTTATTGATGACTTCTCAAGAAAAACCTGGGTCTACTTCCTGAAAGAAAAGTCTGAAGCATTAGAAGTGTTCAAAAGGTTCAAAGTAATGGTAGAGAAGGCAACAGACAGACACATCAAAGCAATTCGATCTGACAGAGGAGGTGAGTATACTTCAATGGCTTTTGTGAAGTACTGTGAAGAACAGGGCATAAGGAGATTCCTAACTGCACCATATTCACCTCAGCAAAATGGTGTGGCTGAAAGGAAGAATCGAACTATTTTTGACATGGTTCGATCAATGCTCAAAAGCAAGAACATGTCGAAAGAATTCTGGGCAGAAGCAGTACAATGTGCTGTTTATATTCAGAATAGATGTCCACATTCGAAGTTAGAAGACAAAACACCACAAGAAGCATGGAGTGGACAGAAGCCAACAATTTCTCATCTCAAGGTATTTGGTAGTATAGCTTATGCACATGTACCAGATCAACGAAGAACAAAGCTTGAAGACAAAAGTCAGAAGTACATATTCATTGGATATGATGAAAAGACGAAAGGGTACAAGCTCTTCAATCCCATAAGCAAGAAAGTGATTGTGAGCAGAGACATTCGAATGAACGAAGCAAGCAAGTGGGACTGGAACAATTCGACAGAGGTTGTTGACACAGTCGAAGAAACAATTGTAGCTGTACCAACTAGTATTCCAACAGAACATGAAAAAACTGAAGATGAAGATGAACCTCTACAACCAAAAATGAGAAGTTTGCAAGATTTGTATGATTCAACAAGTGAGGTGCATCTTGTGTGTCTTCTGGCAGATGCTGAAAATATCAGTGTCGAAGAAGCGTTACGAGATAAGAAGTGGAAAAGTGTCATGGACGAAGAAATTAGAGCAATCGAACGCAACAATACTTGGGAGCTAGTCGAATTACCAAAAGGAAGTCAACCCATTGGTGTAAAGTGGGTATTCAAGAAAAAGATGAATGCTCAAGGAGAAATCGAAAGATTCAAAGCACGGATGGTTGCGAAGGGATACAAACAGAAAGCAGGAATTGACTATGACGAAGTGTTTGCGCCTGTTGCAAGAATGGAGACAATTCGATTACTCATTTCTCAAGCTGCTCAGTTCAAATGGCCAATATTTCAAATGGATGTCAAGACAACATTTTTGAATGGTGTGCTTGAAGAAGAAATCTATGTCGAACAACCATGTAGCATTATTTCAAATCGAAAGATTCAACATGTAGCATTAAGGCATGTAGCAAGCAGCAGATATTTTTACAAAACCACTATCAAAAGAGATCTTCGACAGAGGCAAGAAGATGATAGGAATGCTGGATGGAAGAAACATTTAAGTTTACAGAGGAGTTTTGTTGAATAAACATTAAATGTGTTAGTAATAAGTTTTACATTAAATATGGTAGTAGGAAGGACAAAAGTTTAGTAAGTTATGATAGTTTATTAGTAGCAGTTATGTTTTAGTTTATGTTTAGAATTGTAAAAGTTGTTTGGGTCTATAAAAGACCAAGAGTGTATTTTATTTTATAAGAGCAATATACAAGTTTTGATACAGAAGTCTGATTCGATTTTAACAAGAAAATGCTATTGTGAATGATCAATCGAAAGGTGAGAAAGGGGTGACAGTGGGAGGAAGGTTCCTTTTTCGGTGTAGATGATGGAAAGAAAGATGGACCTGCACAATGAGCATTGCCTCAATGGAGTCCTCCCTAAGAGAATTGAAGGAAGCCATTTTAAAGAAGGAAAACGAATTGATCAAAACACATAAAGCTTTAAAATACACCCAAGATTTGTTAAAGGTGGTCGAGGCCGAGAAAAAACCCTAAACAAATACGACTGTATGCAAGCTTCGTTTGATAATGCCTTGGTGAAAGTGGAAATTTTCCAAATATGTTTAAAAGATACACGGTGAGCATAATTTAGTGAATGGGAATTTGACTCCTCTTGGTGGTGACCTGATTTTGTAGTATTTTTATCTTTGACAGTGTGGAATGGTCGTATTGCCATTTTATTAAAGAAACTTTTTATTGGTCTTTAACCCTTTATTGAGATGAAATGATGACATATTTTCCTCGCATTATTGTTTTAGTGCTTGTCCCTGCATAATATCTTTCTTGTTTTATGTCTTTTACATAATAGTTTTATTCCTTTATTCATATATAGTATCACTTATTATCTGCAAAATATATGAAATGAGCATGCTAGTTTTCATTTCAGCTTTTTACTGCCCCCCATGTAAGAGTTAGTGTCTCTAGTTCTTTGTGGCCATTTTAGGGAGATGTGGATGATTAATTCATTGATTTTATTTGGGGAACGCTGCCTAAAAAAGTTCTTCTCTCTTTCACTTTCCCCAAGTGAATACTTGGTTCAAGGCCAACATAAGCGAGGCACCGCCACCTTTTCTCTAGAGTCGCTAACTACCAAGAAGGTGGTAAGCTTGATGCACCACATACGCGCGCATTCAAGGCTTATGATATCTTTCCTTTTCCTTCTACCATTTAACTTAATATGTGCTTGATGTTTAGTTCCAACATGAAGGGTTTAAGCTTACCATTACAACCACACAAATAATAACACATAAGAACTCATGATGAAAATCTCATTTTTAAACTTGTGGTGCAAAAGTTTACATCATAGAGATTTACATAATACTTTAAACTCAAAGTATGGAAGTGAATTAACACTAATAGCACTCAACATGACTATGTTACATATTCTTAGGAAAAGTTTTTCGTGGAGAGTTTCTATGGTGTATGCTTTTTTTCTTGTGTTGGTTCATGCTTGAAATGGGCATTCACAATTTGGTGAAAGCTTCCCTTATCAACCTTTTATTTTCCTACCTTAGATCTTTGTAGTGCAAGGTCGCCGAGGTGAAATTACATGAGTTTGACCTTCTTATTGTATTTAGATGTTGTGGCTTACTTGGCACCGACATCACTAAGGGCAGTGGAACACTTATTTTCATATAAGAGGTATATATATTCTCGGGTCGTGTGTGAGTTCTCTTTGTTGTGGAAGGGGTGTGTTTTCATTATTTTGTGCTTTCCAAATTTAATGAGGATAACAACCTCAATGCCATAACTAAGTAGGGAGGAGTTTCATGAGTGGTCGAATGGATTGTTATTTGATATTCTCAAAGGACGTAGGGGAGTTCTTCTTCCTAGATGTCCTTGAACCCTTCAAGTACAATATTAAATCTTATTAGTAAAATCGTATTGATGGCGTCTATTTAGACATTGGTATGAATATAATCCACTAATGTGAACTAGTAATTGACTTTGAGACCCTAAAAGAGGTTCTTTAAGTTTTTATCTGCGAGGACTCACTGGGGAACCTCATATCTTACTAAGATGTTAATCTTGAAATTTTTTTGAATGTTAGTAGCTATATTTTTTATAAGTCTTTACTTCTATCTACTCGGTGAAGTAATCTAAAATCATAATTAAAAACTTTAACTGGCCTTGAGTCAGTGTGAAAGGACTAAGAATATCCATGCCCCCACTAGAAGAACCATCATGGCACAATTAAAGTGTTGAGTTCATATGGAGGGGAGATTTTAATGTCTTTGTACTTCTGCTGGAACCAATCCTTCCACACAACAACATTTAATGCTTATTTACCTGAGTATATGTACCATCAATACAACAAGTAACATAAGCAAACAAAAAGGGGTGAGAAATACGTTCATAATGTTAATGATCTAATAAAAAATTATGATAGTATCATACATAACATTCACCAACACATAAATTATCCACAACAACAAGAATCGATTCACAATTTGGTTATGTATGCAATGCAACATGTAACACCCTAATTCTCCCTGCGCAATTATAATTAAAAATCATAGTATTTTAAAAATATTCATATAATTAGGATGCTACATTCATCAAACCTAAACCTTCTCATAACATATGACATATAACACATACAACTCTTTAAATTGAATAGTGATACTAATAAGCATCAATATGTCTAACTTCGTTTTTATTACAACGGAAAACATCAACAAATTATTCAATTACTTATACAAAACAAATCAAGTTATAAAATAATTATAAAGAATTTCGATATAAGAGATAATCATAAAATCTCCAACAAACAAAGTAAAAACAATCAAATGTTCAACCTCCAATGTTACATATCAGAGCAAACGCTGTCTCGACAAAAACATAATGAAGGGCACTCTCTTCTACTCATATTCACACCTTCATTACAAATCATCTATGTGTTACTCACGTGGAGGCAACATTCAAATAGATGGGATGAGATATCACAATTATATAAAGCAATGCATAATAATTAGTAAGCATCAAATTATTTCATGCATAATCACCCATTCAACCAATCACACTTCCATACAATCCAAACACACAAAAACATAACAAGTATGCAACACAATGAGACTCAACACCATGACTTAATGCATGTGGTACTAATTTGTGAACTCTCAGATTCACTCGCTCCCGATCTCCACCATAGGATCTCAGCACATAAAAAATTGTTACCATCACCATAGGTACCGCTTCACAGATTCCCGCCTAAAACTAGATACTCTCACCCAACCCCCGCCATAGGATTGAGGCTCACCAAAACGGATCACCGCCCAAACTCCAATGATGCATGATACATAATAGACATGCAAAAACAACAAGTACATTGAACTTCACCTTAATCAATTGTACCACGCCAATACTGACCACCATACACCAAACACGTGCTATAATCATAATGCAACAACAATTAACAGTATAGCAAGCAACGACAATACATTAACGCATATTCCAAGCACTGACATCATACCGCAACATACAATTACACACCTTACAACACCATTACACATCATTTAAATTATTTTCAAACACAAGAAACTATTTTTAAATAAAAGCACATTGTCTCATATCTCTACAGCTTCAAACGTCGCGCCAATCGGATACCCAAAACACAAGATATGAATTTTTAAAATTTTATAAAAATCTTGCTAGAACAGTGGTAATCGATTACGCCATAACCTGTAACCTATTACACACACTCACAATATCCCGAATACTCAATTTTTTACAACGGTAAATGGTTACGCCAAAAGCGGTAACCAGTTACGCCCTTCCCAGAAACCCAGTTTTACAAATTTTGTTTGTGTAATCGGTTACGCCATAACTGGTAACCGATTACACTCACGAAAAATACCATTTTTGAAAGCTTTTCACAGCTGTAACCGATTACGCCAATCCCCATAACCAATTACCACTATGATAGTAGCATATTTTCTACTATGTCAGTGTACGAAAATCAGTTTCATCCCAATTCCAAAATCCCAATTTTTATGAAATATTGTGTATTCAGATTCTACAGATTCAGACCCATTAACACACATAAATCTTAAACATTCACCAAACACCAATTCATCCAACATACAAACAACACATTATCATACATCAATTCATTAAAAACCAAAAAAAAGATGAACACAAGCATATAGATAAAGCATTCCAACAAGAGCAATCATAATCCCCAACCCACAAATTATCATGAAAACCCTTATAGAATTGGAATCCCACCATTACCTTGGTATTCCTAGCAAAGAGTTCTTCAACCTATAACAATGGAGTTTTTCTCCTTGAGCTCTAGCCTTTATTTTCTCTTCTCTTCTCTATTTTCATGTACAGACACTTCTACATCACCAGTTCCCTATTTCTCTTAGTATAATAATAATATTATTATTATTATTATTATTAACCCTAACTAATTAAAATAGATAGAATCCTTATTAAATATTTATTTAATTCTATTACTACTATTACTATTTTATTTAATTAAAATTCTAACTTAAATAATAATAGTAATAACACTCTCCCACCACCCCCATGTTCTACACTTTTGCTCACACGCCCCCAACACCTTTATTTATAATTTATAAGGTTATCACCCTACACCGAAGGGTCCCCTAGCATACCAAAACACAAAATAACACACAATATCACACAATTTAGTTATGGAAAATTAATTAAATAAATCAGAGCATTACAACTCTCCTCCACTTAGAACAATTTCGTCCTTCAAAATTTATCTGATGCGAACAACTCAGGATATGACTCTCATATCCTACTCTCTAATTCCCATGTCAGATTTTATCCGACAACACCTCCACTGTAACGCCCCGATTTAATTAGGATTATTTTATTTAAAATAATTATATGAGATGATGTGTTTACTTGTGTCGATATATTTTATGATGTGATGTGATGCAATTTGGGAAAATTAGAGGTTGAGATGTGGAGGGGTGTATGACTAAAAGTGTAGAGATCAGGAGGTGATTAGAGAATAATAGTATTATTTAATTGTTATTATTATTATTATTATTATTATTATTATTATTATTATATTACTATTGTTATTACTATGAATAAAATAGCATTTATAATTTTACTGATTTAATAATTAATTAAAGAGAATAAGGGAATTTTTGGGATATAGGTATTAGGGGTCTAAATTGTGTTATACGAAAAACAAGAGTGAGAGTACGACAAAACAGATCGTAGAACGAGAAAAGGCAAGGAGAAAGAAAAAACCAAGACAAGAGGATTCCACAGCTTTTGGAAGATCAAAGCTTTGAATTAAGGTAAGGGGGAGGGGGTGAATGGATTCTCTAATTGGTGATCTTACATGAGAGGGTAGTGAAGGTTCCTTTCCCTCTTAGGTTGTTTTATATGATTGATGCATAATTTGTTTGGTTTGATTGAATTGACGTGTTGTATATGATTATACATGGATCTGTGATGCTATGTTGTGATTGTTGTTGTGATTTGCATTGCTATGATGATTGTTGCATAAAATCCCAATCTAGAACCTATAAGTAATGAGAATTAGGATTTTGAAGATTTTGGATGAGGATTTGATGAAATATAAGATAATGCCCAAATGATGTATAATTGATGTACAAACATAGGATGATAATGGATGATGAATTCCTATGATTAGATGATGTTTTAGGACCCAAAATTTAGTGAAATCGCAGAAAAATCGCAGAAAAACTCAGAATTTAACAGTTCGTGTCAACACAAATAGAGAAGCGATTGATGCAAACAGCAATAAAAGTGAGCGGAAAACAACAACATCAGGGTTGGTCGATGCAAAATCCAAGAGCGGTCGATGCAAGGGTCGACGCAACCAAACCCGAGGGAAGCCCAATTTTGTAACGGTCATAACTTTTGAACCGTAACTCCGTTTGATGCGCCGTTCAAAGCGTTGGATAGCTAACACCATAAAATTGAAGTAGGTAGAATTAAATAAAGATTTATAAGGATAATTATAGTAACTAAGTTAAAATAGGAATTATTCCCTGTTGTTACACCAAAATAGTGGGTTATTTTCTTGTGATGTTCTTTTACTGATGATGTCGGTATGTGGAAATGTTGGTGGTTATGATGAGTATGATATGGATGGCTTAAATTTCCATGGTGATGAAGGCTTATTCCTTTTATTTGTATTATTTCACGTTGTTTCTTGTTCATATTGCATGCATTCATGGATGAGGGCTTATGCCCTGATGTTGGCCTGAATTGGCGTTGTGTTGAGGGCTTATGCTTTATTATTGCCCAATTGGCATTGAGTTGAAGGCTTATCCATTGATGGTTCCACATGCATATTGAGGTAGGACTATTGCATTGCATAAATACCGAATTGATGTTGTATGATGTGATGATGGTTGTTTGTAATGAATTTTTTGTATGTTGTAATTTACTACTCCTTAGCATGTTTTATTTCACCGTGTAATTATTGAATGAAATTCTCACCCATTTTGTGTTGTTGTGTCTGTACTCTTCGGGAGTACAGATAATCAGGTACTCGAGTAGTGCTTGAAGTGATGTTACCATATCGAGTCTTAAGAGTCGCTCTGATATGTAACACGGGATTTGGAATTTTCATTATGTTTTGCGTGATTTCAAATGTTGCACATTTTCTTTTAAACTTATGATGGACCACATATTATGGATTTGAATTGTTGTTAAGGCTATAATGCCAATGAACTACTTTTATGTTGATTTTCCACTGCCTAATAACCATTTTTGGATACACAAAGTAATAAAGTATTTTGAGAACATTATGGATTTTATAATTTATGTGGGATCCCATTGTGAACTCTGATGTATTTGTTGTATATTTCATTATAAATATTCATATGGGAAAATGGGGTGTTATAAATGGAATCAGAGCAGGTCGGTTCATCTGGCCAGGTTGTTGAGTCTTTAGTATATTATGACAATGGATTACTGTCGACGAGTTTCTTCTAACCGTTGTTTAGTGTTATGATGTGAAACAGAGCAATGGTTGGAAGAGGCAATGGTGAACTTGCTAATGTGTTGCAGGCTTTGGCTCAGGCAATGTAGAATCAGCCGAATGCTGGTAGGAATGATGGGACTCGTGTGTTGGAAACTTTCCAGAGGAACCATCCACCTACATTCAAAGGAAAGCATGATCCTGAAGGAGCATAGGATTGGCTCAAGGAAGTTGAGAGGCTCTTTTGAGTCATGGACTATTATGATGCACAAAGAGTGCATTTTGGTATGCATATGCTGGCAAGAGAGGCTGATGACTGGTGGGTTTCTACTCGCCAGAGACTAGAAGGCTCAGGTGAGGCTATTACTTGGGTTGTGTTTCACAGAGAATTCTTGGAGAAGTATTACCCATAGGATGTCGGTGGGAAGAAGGAGATTGAGTATCTGGAAATGAAACAAGGAGATTTATCATTAACTCAGTATGCTGCTAAGTTTGTAGAACTAGCAAACTACTACCCTCACAACACTGAGGAGAATGCTGAATTTTATAAGTGTGTTAAGTTTGAGAGTGGCTTGTATTCTGAGATCAAGAAGACCATTGGATACCAGAAGATCCGTAAGTTTCCTGATTTGGTAAGTAGCTGCATAATCTATGAGGAGGACAATAAGGCTCACTACAAGATTGTCACTGAGAAGAGAGGCAAGCAACAACAAAATCGTGGAAAGCCTTATAATGCTCCAAATGACAGAGGCAAATAGAGGTTTACTGATGGCAGAAGAACCAGTGAGGGAGGTGCTGCTGCTGATATTGTGTGTTACAGATGTGGGAAGCCAGGACATCAAAGTAATGCATGTACTGGGGAAGTGAAGAGGTGTTTTTGTTGCGGTAAGACTGGGCATGAGATGGCTGATTGCAGACACAAGGCTGTGGTATGCTTCAACTATGGCGAAGAAGGACATATCATTACTCAATGTTAGAAACCGAAGAAAGCTCAATATGGTGGAAAGGTTTTTTCTTTAGCCGGAATGCATACATCTAGTGGAGACAAGTTGATCAGAGGTATCTGTTTCATTAATGGTACTCCTTTAATTATGCTAGGCAGTTAAAGGAAATTGATGCAAGACGAAGCTATGGTATTTTCACTAATGGAATCCTTATCCATTGAGAATTAGGATGCTATAGATGTGTTGTAGGTAGTGCATGAATTTCCTGAAGTTTTCCCTAATGAAATTATAGATGTGCCACTAGAGAGGGAATTAGAATTTTTTATTGATCTTGTTCCGGGTACCAAGCTTGTTTCTATGGCGCCCTATCAGATGTCAACATTTGAATTAGCATAATTGAAGAAACAACTGGAAGAATTACTCGAAAAGAAATTTGTTAGACCAAGTGTATCACCTTGGGAAGCTCTAGTGTTGCTTGTGAAAAAGAAGGATGGTAGTATGAGACTCTGTGTGGATTACCAGCAATTGAACAAAGTGACGATCAAGAATTAGTATCCACTTCTGAGGATAGATAATTTAATGGATCAATTGGTAGATGCACATGTTTTTATTAAGAGTGACTTGAGGTCGTGATATCACCAAATTCGAGTGAAAGATGAGGATATTCAGAAGACCGATTTCCGAACTCGTTACAGACACTATGAATATTCAGTGATGCCTTTTGGTGTTACTAATGCTCTAAGTGTGTTTATTGAATATATGAACTGTATCTTTCATACTTATCTAGATCGATTTGTAGTAGTCTTCATAGATGATATCTTAATATATTCTAAATCCGAAGAAGAACATGCTGAGCATTTGTGAATTGTATTGAAAGTGTTAAAAGAGAAGAAGTTATACGCGAAGTTATCCAAGTGTGAGTTTTGGTTAGAGAAAGTTAGTTTCCTTGGACATGTTATTTCAGGTGGTGGAATCACAATAGACCCGTCCAAAGTTGATGCAGTATTGTAGTGGGAAGCTCTGAAGTCAGTTACGAAAATTAGAAGCTTTTTGGGATTGGCTGGTTATTATAGGGGATTTATTGAATGTTTTTCTAAGTTAGAACTTCTGCTAACTCAGTTGACTTGTAAAGGCAAGGCATTTATATGGGATATCCAATGTGAATAAAGTTTTGTTGAGTTGAAGAAGAGATTGACGACGGCTCCGATTTTGATATTACCCAATCTTGAAGAATCATTTATAGTGTATTATGATGCTTCTAAGTTGGGTTTAGGTTGAGTGCTCATGTAGAATGACAAGGTTGTGGCGTATGCTTCGATACAATTGAGGATTCATGAAGGAAATTATCCTACATATGATTTAGAACTGGCTGCTATGGTATTTGTACTAAAGATTTGGAGACATTATCTCTATGGCTCAAGATTTGAAGTATTTACTGATCATAAGAGCTTAAAATATTTGTTTCATCAAAAGGAACTTAATATGAGGAAAATAAGGTGGTTAGAACTATTTAAGGACTTCTAATTTGGTTTGAACTATCATCCATGTAAATCTAATGTTGTAGTCGACACTTTGAGTCGAAAGACTTTGCATATGTCTACTATGATGGTTAAGGAATTGGAGATGATTGAACAATTCAAAGATATGAGTTTAGTTTGTGAAGTTACACCTCAGAGTGTGGTGTTGGGAATATTGAAAATTAACAATGATTTCTTGGATAATATTAAAGATGCTCAGAAGCTAGATATGAAGTTTGTGGATTTGATGGTTGCGAGTAATCAGTCAGAGAATAGTGATTTTAAAGTAGATGCCCATGGTGTGTTGAGGTTCCGAGACATAATTTGTATACTTGATGACCCAGAGATGAAAAAGATGATTCTAGAAGAAAGTCATAAGAGTAGTTTGAGTATTCATCTGGGAGCTACTAAGATGTACCATGATTTGAAGAAGTTATTTTGGTGGTCCGGATTAAAGCAAGATGTGGCACGGTTTGTGTATGCTTGTTTAATTTGTCAGAATTCGAAAGTTGGACATCAGAAACCTGCAGGATTGTTGGAAACTTTAGACATTCCTGAGTGGAAATAGGATAGTATATCGATTCACTTCGTGACAGGGCTTCCAAGTACTCCAAGAGGACACAATTCAATTTGGGTGATTATTGATAGGCTAATAAAATCAGCTCATTTCATTCCAATTAGTATCAATTTTCTTGTATGGAAGTTGATGGAGGTTTATCTTCGTGTGATTGTGAAGCTACACGGTGTTCCATCCAGCATTGTATCAGATATATATCTGAGATTCACTTCTTATTTTTGGAAGAGTTTGCAGGATGCGTTGGGTTCGAAGATGAAATTGAGTTCTGCTTATCACCCACAGACAGATGGTCAGACGGAGAGGACTATTCAATCACTAGAAGATTTGTTGAGAGCTTGTATTCTTGAACAGGGAGGTACATGGGATAGTTGCCTTCCTTTGATTGAGTTCACTTATAACAATAGTTTTCATTCTATTATTGGTATGTCACCTTTTGAGGCGTTGTATGGTCAGAGGTGCAGAACACCTTTGTGTTGGTACGAATCTGGAGAGAGTGTAGTACTCGGGATGGAAATTGTGCGAGAAACTATGGAGAAAGTGAAGATAATTCGAGAAAAGATGAAGGCTTCGCAGAGTATACAAAAGAGTTACCATAAGAGGAGGAAAGACCTTGAGTTTCAAGAGGGTTACCATGTATTTTTGAGAGTGTCTCCGGTAACCGGTGTAGGCCGTGTTTTAAAGTCCAAGAAGTTAACTCCTCGATTTATTGGTCTCTATCATATTTCAGAAAAGGTGGGGAGTGTTGCATAAAGAGTGGCCTTACAACCTAATATGTCAAACTTGCATGATGTGATTCATGTATCACAACTCTGAAAGTATGTTTCTGATCCGTTGTATGTGATTCCGATGGATGATTCACAAGTGCGAGATGATCTCACTGTTGAGACCGTACCTGTGAGGATTGAGGATCGTGAAACAAAGAAACTAAGGGGTAAAGAGATTGCTCTTGTGAAAGTGGTTTGGGCAGGAGCTGCTGGAGAGAATGCGACGTGGGAGTTAGAGGGCAAGATGCAAGGTGATTATCCATAGTTGTTTACCTCAGGTAATTTTTGAGGACGAAAATCTTCTAAGTGGGGGTGAGTTGTAACGCCCCGATTTAATTAGGATTATTTTATTTAAAATAATTATATGAGGGTATGTGTTTACTTTTGTCGATATAGTTTATGATGTAATGTGATGCAATTTGGGAAAATTAGAGGTTGAGATGTGGAGGGGTGTATGACTAAAAGTATAGAGATCAGGAGGTGATTAGAGAATACTAGTATTATTTAATTATTATTAATATTATTATTATTATTATTATTATTATTATTATTATTATTATTATTATTATTATTATTATATTACTATTGTTATTACTATGAATAAAATAGTATTTATAATTTTAGTGATTAAATAATTAATTAAAGAGAATAAGGGCATTCTTGGGATATAGGTATTAGGGGTCTAAATTGTGTTATAAGAAAAACAAGAGTGAGAGTACAAAAAAATAGATCATAGAACGAGAAAAAGCAACGAGAAGGGAAAAGCTAGGGCTAGAGGATTCCAGGGCTTTTGGGAAGATCAAAGCTTTGAATTAAGGTAAGGGGTGAATGGATTCTCTAATTGGTGATCTTACATGAGAGGGTAGTGAGGGTTCCTTTCCCTCTTAGGCTGTTTTATATGATTGATGCATAGTTTGTTTGGTTCGATTAAATTATTGTGTTGTATATGATTATATATGGATATGTGTTGTTATGTTGTGATTTGTGTTGTTATGATGATTGTTGCATAAAATCTCAATCTAGAACCTATAAGTAATGAGAATTAGGATTTTGAGGATTTTTGATGAGGATTTGATGAAATATAAGATGAATAATAATGCCCAAATGATGTACACTTGATGTAGAAACATAGGATGATAATGGATGATGAATTCCTATGATTAGACGATGTTTTAGGACCTAAAATTTAGTGAAATCGCATAAAAATCACATAAAAACTCAGAATTTAACAGTTTGTGTCGATGCAAACAGGGAAACGGTCGATGCAAACAGCAATAGCAGTGAGCGGAAAACAGCAACAACAGGGGAAGTCAATGCAAAAGCCAGGAGCGGTCGATGCAAGGGTCAACGCAACCTAACCCGAGGGAAGCCCAATTTTTGACAATTTTTGTAACGGCCACAACTTTTGAACCGTATCTCTGTTTGATGCGTCGTTCGAAGTTTTGGATAGCTAACACCATAAAATTGAAGTAGGTAGAATAAAATAAAGATTTAGAAGGATAATTATAGTAACTAAGTTAAAATATGAATTATTCCCTGTTATTACACCAAAACGGTGGGTTGTTTTCTTGTGATGTTCTTTTGTTGATGATGCCGGAATGGGGCAATGTTGGTGATTATGATGAGGATGATGGGGATGGCTTAAATTGTCATGGTGATGAAGGCTTATGCCTTTTGGTTTTATTATTTCATGTTGTTGCATGTTCATATTGCATGCATTCATGGATGAGGGCTTATGCCTTGATGTTGTCCTGGGTTGGCGTTTAGTTGAGGGCTTATGCTCTGTTATTGCCCAATTGGCATTGGGTTGAAGGCTTATACCTTGATGGTACCACATGCACGTTGAGGTAGGACTATTGCATTGCATAAAAACTGAATTGGTGTTGTATGATATGATGATGGTTGTTTGTGATGAATTTTCTGTATGTTGTGATTTACTACTCCTTAGCATGTTTTATTTCACCGTGTAATTATTGAATGAAATTCTCACACCTTTTGTGTTGTTGTCTTTGTAATCTTTGGGAGTACATGTAATCAGGTAACCGAGTAGTGCTTGAAATTATGTTACCAGATTGAGTCTTAGGAGTCACTCTGATATGTAACACGGGATTTGAGATTTTCATTATGTTTTGCATGATTTCAAATGTTGCACATTTTCTTTTAAACTTATGATGGACCACATATTATGGATTTGAATTGTTGTTAAGACTAGAATTACAATGAACTACTTTTATGTTGATTTTCCGCTGCCGAATAAGGATTTTTGGATACACGAAGTAATAAAGTATTTTGAGAACTTTATGGATTTTATGATTTATGTGGCATCCCATTATGAACTCTGATGCATTTTTCTTATATTTCATTATAAATATTCATATGGGAAAATGGAGTGTTACATCCCCAAACCACCTTCACGAAAGCAATCTATTAGCCTCTCAATTGTTTCATTTTCTGGTCTTCGATCCTCACAGGTAAGATTTCAACTGTAAGGTTATCTCATACTTGCACATCATCCATCAGAATCACATGAAACAGATCTGAAACATACTTATGAAGTTGTGAAACATGGAATACGTTATATAAATGAGAAAGATTAGGTGGAACGACCACTCTATAAGCAACAACTCAAACCCTATTAGAAATCTGATACAGACCGATAAATCGAAGAGTAAGTTTTCTCGATTTCAAAGCACGTTTGACACCGGTCACTGGTGTGACTCTCAAAAATACATGGTCTCCTTCTTGAAACTTAAGACCCTTCCTTCTCTCATCGTGGTAACTCTTTCTCCTACTCTATGAAACTTTCATCTTCTCTAGAATCAACTTCACATTTTTGGTATTCTGTTGGATAATCTCAGGTCCAAGCATCACGTTTTCACCAAATTCATGCCAACACAAAGGTGCCATACACCTTCGACCATACAATGCTTCAAATAGTGTCATCCCAATGCTAGAATGGTAACTATTGTTATAAGTGAACTCTATTAATGGAAAGTGACTATCCTAAGCACCTCCTTTCTCAAGAACACAAGCTCTTAATAAATCTTCCAACGAATGAATAGTTCTCTCTATCTGACCATCTGTCTGTGGATGATAAGCAGAACTCAACCTCCGCTTAGAATCTAAGCCCCCCCTGCAAACTCTCCCAAAATCCGGAGGTAAACCTCGGGTCTCTATCAGAAATAATACTCAATATAATTCCATGAAACTCTTTAATCACACATACATAAATCTCCGCCAACTTCTGCAAAGGAAAACTGATGTTAATCGAAATAAAATGTGTCAATTTCATTAGTCTATCAAGAATCAACCAAATTGCATCGTGATCTCTAGGAGTATTCGGTAATCCCATTACAAAGTCCATAGAAATTTTATCTCATTTCCATTATGGAATATCTAACGGTTGCATCAATCCTACAGGCTTCTGGTGTTCAACTTTCAACTTCAGACAAGTTAAACGCACATAAACAAATAGAGCCACATCACGCTTCAGTCCAGACCACCAAAATATCCTTTTTAAATCCTGATACATCATAGTAGCTCCTGGATGGATATGCAAGTTACTTATATGACTTACTTCTAGAATCATTCTCTTCAACTCATAATCACCAGGAATACAAATCCTATCTCAGGCTCTTCCACTTTAAATTTATCATCTTTATTCTAGTTACTTCCTACCATCAAATTCACCAACTTCATATCCAACTTCTGACTTCCTTTAATATTGTTGACAAAATCATTATTTATCTTCAAGATACCCAACATCATGCTCAGAGGTGTTAACTCACAAACCAAACTCAAGACTCTAAATTGTTCAAAAAGTTTCAACTCTCTAACCATCATAGTAGACATATACAAATATTTTCGACTTAAATCATCAGCCACGACATTAGCCTTACCGGGGTGATAATTCAAGGCAAAGTTATAATCTTTCAGAAATTCTAACCATCTACATTGTCTCATATTCAACTCCTTATGACCAAACATGTATTTCAAACTCTTATGATTGTTGAACACCTCAAATATGGGACCATAAAGGTAATGCCTCAAAATCTTTAACACAAACTCCACTACAGCCAAATCTAATTCATGAGTAAGATATTTTCTCTCATGAATCCTCCATTGTCGTGAAACATAAGCCAAAACCTTGCTATCTTGCATAAGCACACCACCTAAACCCATCATTGATGCATCTTAATACACTATAAATAATTCATTAGGTTCAAGCAAAATCAGAACTGAAGTTGTAGTCAATCTCTTCTTCAGCCTAATGAAACTTATCTCACAATGAATGTCCCACACACAATCTTTACCTTTAAAAGTCAGTTGGGTTAAAGGAAGTGCTAACTTGGAAAAGCCTTCAATAAATCTGCGATTGTAACCAGCCAAGCCCAAAAAGCTTCTAATCTTTGTAACCGACTTTGGAGCCTCCCATCATAGTACTACATCTACTTTGGACGGACCCACATCTATACCATCACCTGAAATAACATGACAAAGAAAACTAATGTCTTACAACTGTTGTAACTGGTTTTAAAATAAGAGTCGACACCCTTAATTTTTATCATAAGGAAGGGAATATAAAGGTTAACCCTAAAAAGCCAGAGATTCTAGGTTTTTTGACTCGGTTTTAGACGAAGGGAAGGTGTTAGGCACCCCACATCTACCTTGTTCACAAGGATACTAGGTTTAGAATTAATCTTTAGGGAATAGGGTTTTAGTTTTTTATTAGGGGAACTCGCCATAATTTTAGTCGTATGCCTATGTATCCTCTTTAAGGAATCTGAGTCCTAATTCGTAGTTCGCAGTGGGTTGGTATTTTTTATAGGATTGTGTAGAATTGCTTTCAAATTTATCCTTGAACCTTGTCTGGGTTGTAATTTGAGTGATCATAGACGCAGCTCGCGGTTAATTTTGAAAGTAATTCACCTTAATCGTTTTTCAAAAATGTTCTTGAGGTTTTGATTAAGTTAGTAGAAAAATAGTTTATTGTTGTTTAGCGATTTTAAGTTTTAATTTGATTAAAGTTTATGGTATGACACATAGAGGAGGAAGTCTGATATAGTCTCCTCATCACGTGGCCAGATATTGGCCACGTGCCGCTCGCGGATGGTGAATTTGGTGAGTTGCATAGATTTTGATTTTGAATAATAAATCGGTAGACGATGTGTCGACCGATTTAATTGCTCGAAGATGGACATCCTATTGTTTATAGAATGTTTAAATTACTTTCGATTAATAAATAACAATTTTAATTATTACTTAGTAAAAAAATGCAAAAATATTATTTAATGCAAAAAATGATAAATTGATAATAAATAAATAATCGAACCAATAGACAAATTAATTAATTATAAAAATAAATTAATTGAATAAACAAGGGGGTGTATACTATTTAATAATTCCGGGGGGGGGGGGGGGGGGGGGGGGGGTTTCTAGAAAGTAAGACCTCAAATTCAGATATCGAATTTGCGAAATTAAATAAACTCCACATTTCCACATAACCTTAAGTATTCGAAAAAGAGTAATTAATTGAATTAAAAAAACATAAAGGTGAAAACTTGTTTAGAGAAAGAAAAAAGGAAAGAAAATATCATAATACTCTTAGCTTTTGAAACGTCCATTCATCATGAGTTTTTCCTTAAAACAAATAAATTATTGAAATAAATACAAGCAAATTAATAGCATTAAGGAGTATTAAAGAGAATAAATAAATAAGAAATATAATACCAGTATGTACAACAGTAAATAGAGTGAAGCCCAATTTTCTTCTTACTACTCCACCTACTTTCTTAGATCTCTTCATTCTCTTATCTTGTAAAGAACAAAAACATAACCAAAAAAGGGTAAAAGAAATATTGAGAAGAGGATTGATAAAAAAAAGGGTGAAAGTGGCAGAGCGTGATGCTTCGTTAACGACTGTAGTGTGGTCGGAACATTGGCCATCAATATGGTCATTCGCGGCGGGCTGCTTATGATTTAATTTTCTTCTTGATTCAACCTATAAGCAAAATTAAAGAAACAACAATAAGAATGCATTGCTATGAATATGTTCTTATTTCTTTTTCTCAGTATCGTTGGTTAAGATGGTGTTATTGTATTTTGAGATAGATTTTAGTGTTAGAAGTGGTTTGTTAGTTTGGTTTTAGGAACATGGTGATGATATTTTACAATGTTGATTCAATATTGATTCAATATCAATTCAATATGGTGTGCAAGATTTAGAGTGTATGTACATATGAAAGTTTTGTTTAAATTTACAAAAAAACAGAAGAAGTGAGTAATAACAAAATAGCTAAGATTATAAATCGTGTAATATGTACCGTGCAAATTGTTTTTTTTAAGATTTTCAATTGATAGAAAAAAAGAAGTTTATATATATATATATATATATATATATATATATATATATATATATATATATGTGTACAATTAGTATATGAATAAAAAAATATTAGCTCACAAAATAAAAATCATAATCCGGAAAAAAGAATAGGACCCTCATATATTATCATCATACAGAGAAAACTGAAAAAAAGAAAATAACTATAAAATAGAAATTGGAAGAGTGGGTGGCCTCATATGATATCATCGGCCAAAAAAATATAATAACACTAAATTTTTCCGTAACACCAAAAGCTTTATTGGAAAAAAATTGAAAAGAAAAATTTGTGAAATTTGTGGATAATTATGGATGATTGTGGATTTTGTGGATGTGTGAGAAATTCTTGTTGAGAAACTAGGACAACAATAGTCCTATTTATAGAGTGAAATTAGGTTAAAATAATTAGTAAGTAAGTTATCCCAAAAATGTATGAAATTCGAAACTGCGACCTCATACTTGCAAGCTTAATTCCTTACCAACTGTGCTATATTACTTATTCAAAATAAAAATCCAATTGAAAAGTACATGAAGATGAGCAAGTATTTGTTATTTCAAATACAAATAATTTGAAATAAATTATTATATTTTTAACTGGACTTGAGAATGAATATTTATAAGACACCTAAATATTAATATAAATCAAAAGAATTTTTGAAAAATCCAAGTTTGAAAATAAACTTGACGGTAACACTAAGGGCATGCAGGTTTGGGGTATAACAACAACCAGAACTCACACTTTGACAACTTTGCATATAACTTCTTCTCTTTCAACACTTATAACATAATCCGCAAATGCTTTGTATGCTCTTCCTCTTAATTTAAAATAGATCAAAATATCATCAATGAAGACCACCACAAACTGATCCAGATAAGTACGAAATATACGATTCATATATTCCATAAACACTCTAGGTGCATTAGAAACGCCAAACAACATCACCAAATATTCATAGTGAGCATACCGAGTTCTGAAAACTATCTTCTAAATATCCTCAACTTTCACTCGAATCTGATGGTATCCCAACCTCAAGTCAATCTTGTTGAAAACAATGGCACCTACTAATTGGTCAATTAAATCATCTATTCTAAGAAGTGGATACTTGTTCTTGATTGTTACTTTATTCAACTATCGATAATCCACACACAACTTCATACCACCATCTTTCTTCTTTACCAACAATATCAGAGCTCCCCAATATAACACACTTGGCCTCACAAATTTCTTTTCCAGCAAATCCACTAATTACTTTTTCAATTCTTCTAATTCTAATGTCGACATCATGTATGGTTCCATAGAAACAGGTCTGGTACTAGGGAAAAGATCAATAGAAAACTCCACCTCTCTCTTTGGTGGTACATCTAACACATCATCTAGAAACACCTGTGGGAATTCTCTCACAACTGGAAATTCATCAATCACATCTTGACTTTTAACAGACAAGGATGCAAATAAAGAAAACATTTACGCTTTGTCTTGCAACAGTTCTTCCACCCGTCTAGTAGACAAGAAACCAACTTTTTCTTCTCAACAGGAGAAAGAAACCATATTGTTTTGTTATAACAATTTATATGAACATGATTAAACTTCAACCGGTTCATTCCCAAGATAACATCAAGATACCTTAGTGGTAACCAAATAAGATCAACACTAAAATCTCTATCAAAAATCGACAGAGGATAATTCAAACAAACCAAAGAAGTAGTCACTGGTACCTTAGCAGGAGTATCGATAACCATCTCCCCATTCATAAAGGACACTTCAAGGCCTAACCTTTCCACACAATTAGAAGCAATAAACGAGTGTGTAGCACTAGTATCAATAATAGTAATTAAAGGAGTACTATTAATGTACTATGTACCTCTAATATACTTGTCAGCACTAGAAGTCTGAGTCCGCGACAGAACAAACACCTTTCCTCCAGATTGAGCTTGCTTCGGCTTCTGACTATGAGTACTAATGCGTCCTGGTTCTCCACAGTTGTAGTAAGTCACCATATTGTCCTTGCAATCAGCAACCAGATGTTCTGTCTTCCTATATTGAACACACTTCTTCACATCACCATTACATTCATTGGTGCCGTGACCTAGCTCACAACACCTAAAGCATTTAAGAGTAGCAGGAGCACCTCCCCCACTTGGCCTCTTACCATCAGCAACCTTTTTTTTACCTTTCTCAGCTGGAGCACTATAAGGCTTCCAACATTTCTGATGTTGTTTCCCTCTCTTCTCGCCCAAACTCTTATAGTGATCCGACTTAGCCTTATTATCTTCCTCGAAGATTCAACAACTATTCACCAACTGGAAACTGGCGGGTCTGTTGTTATCCAATAACTTGCTTGATCTCAGGATGCAAACCCATTCTCAAACTTGACACACTTTAAAAACTCTGTACTTGCCTCATTGTAATGAGGATATAACTTAATAAATATGGCATCATATTCAGTTATAGAAAAATTACCATGCCTCATCTCTAGGAATTTAATCTCATTCTTCCCGCGAAGATCTTCAAGAAAATACTTCTGCAGAAACTCTCTTCCGAACACAACCCAAGTGACAAATTCACCTGCAGTCTCCAACACCTGACGAGTGTTGACCCACAAATCATCAACCTTCTCAGCCAACATATGAGTACCAAACTGTAACTTTTACGCTTCTGAACAATCCATCACTCGAAAGATCCTCTCAATTTCTTTGAGCCAAGTTTGTGTTCCATCAAGATCATAACTTCCCTTAAAAGTAGGCAGATTGTTCCTCTAGAACTTCCCCAGATGGCGGAACTCATCGTTCCCTCCAACATTAGGATGATTTTGCACAGCCTGAGCCACAACATGCAAAGCAACAGTAATTGCAGCATCATTTCATCTAGTCATTTTCCATTTCACACCAATAACAAAAATAATGGTTAGAAGACTACATCGACAATATTCCACTATCACACCACATCGACTCAACAACTTAGTCCGACATACCGACCTGCTATGTAACACCCCAATTTTCCCTGCGTAATTATAATTAAAAATCAAGAGTATTTTAAAAATATTCATACCATTAGGATGCTACACTCATCAAACATAAACATGCTCATAACATATGACATGTAACACATACACCTCTTTAATCTGAATAGTAATACTAATAAGCATCAACATGTCTAACTGCATTTTTATTGCATCTGAAAGAATCAACAAATTATTCAATTACTTATTCAAAACAAATCAAGTTATAAAGTAATTATAAAGAATGTCGACATATGAGATAATCATAAATTCTCCAACAAACAAAGTAAAAAAATCAAACATTCGACCCCTAGTGTTACATATCAGAGAAAACGTTGACTTGAAAAAAAGCATAATGAAGAGCACTCTCTTCTACTCGCATCCACACCTTCATTGCGGATCACCTATGTATTATCCACGTGGAGGAAACATTCAAACAAAAGAGGAGAGATATCACAATTATATAAATCAATGCATAACAATAAGTAAGCATCAAATTATTTCATGCATAATCACCGATTCAACCAATCACACTTCCATACAATCTAAACACACAAAATAACAAGTATGCAATGTAATGAGACTTAACACCATGACTCAATGCATGTCGTACCAATATGTGAACTCTCAGGTTCACTCGCTCTCGATCCCCGCCATAGGATCCGAGCACACCAAAAATTGTTACCATCACCATAGGTAACACTTCACTGATTCTTACCAGAAACTAATTACTCGTGCCCAATCCCCACCATAGGATTGAGGCTCACCAAAATGGACCACTTACCAAACACCAATGATGCATGATACATAATAGACATGCAACAATAACAAGTACATTAACCTTCACCTTAATCAATTGTACCACGCCAATGCTGACCACAATACACCAAACACATGTTATAAACATTTTTCAATAGCAATTAACAGTATATCAAGCAACAAGAATACATTCACGCATATTTAAAACACCGACATCATACCGCAATATACAATTACACACCTTACAACACCATAACACATCATTTAAATTATTTCCAGAAACATGAAACTATTTTTAAATGAAAGTACATTGTCTCTGCTCTCTCCAGCTTCAAACGGTGCATTAATCGAACACCCAAAACTCAAGATATGAATTTTAATGTTTTATACAAATCCAGTCAAAATAGTGGTAATCAATTACGCCATAACCCGTAATCGATTACACACACTCACAATAGCCTGAATACTCAATTTTTTGCAACGGTAATTGTTACTCCAAATGTGATAACTGATTACGCCCTTCCCAGAAACCTAGTTTAACAAATTTTTCCTGTGTAATCAGTTATGCCATACCTGGTAACCAATTACACTCATGAAAAATTCAATTTTTGAAAGGTTGTCGCAGCTATAACTGATTATGCCAATCTCCATAATCGATTAACACTACGACAATAGCAAATTTTATGTTATGTCAGTGTACAAAAACAAGTCCCATCCCTATTCCAAAATCTCAATTTTCATGAAATATTGTGTATTCATATTCTACAGGTTCAGTCTCATCAATCTAAAACATTCACCAAACACCAATTCATCCAACATACAAACAACACATTATCATACATCAACCCATTCATAACCAAAAAGAGATGAACACAAGCATAGAGATAAAACATTCTAATAAGAGCAATCATAATCCCCAACCCACAAATCATTATGTAAACCCTTATAGAATTGGAATTCCACACTTACCTTGGTATTCCTAGCAAATAGTTCTTCAACCTCTAATAATGGAGTTTTTCCCCTTGAGCCTTAGCCTTGATTTTCTCTCTCTTCTCTGTTTACACGTACAGACACTTCTACCTCACCAATTCCCTATTTCTCTTATTATAATAAAATTATTATTTAACCCCAACTAATTAAAATAGATAAAATCCCCACTAAATATTTTTTAAAATCAATTACTACTAATGCTATTTTATCTAATTAAAATTCTAATTTAAATGATAATAGTAATAACACTCTCCCACCACCCCCATGTTTCACACTTTTGCTCACACATCCCCCAACACCTCTATTTATAACTTTTAAGGTTATCACTCTACACCAAAAGATCCCCTAACAACACACACAATATCACACAATTTAAATACAAAAAATTAATTAAATAAATCGGGGCATTACACAACTAACTCCTCAACTCTAATGCATGTGGTACCAATTCTTGACATCAGAGTTATGTTATTGATTTTGTCTAATCATTGATGGTTCCCCTTCGAATCGGATTCCCCTTTGAACCTCGACTCGTCACTGGTTCTATCTTCTGAACTAGAGACTCGACACTAAACCGAGGTACGTACATCTATCACTGACATATATTATACATGATATGCAACAACAACATAAAGGTGCAATAATCATCCTTGATTCCTCTTTGAACCGTAAACATCACCCAATAAGGCCACCACAATAGTTTTCCCATGAACTACTCATCTCAACAATATAAATACAAATACATCTCAACAACGTGTAGTTCCTCATATGAATTACTCATAAAAAAAAAATGTAATTAAAACTCAACAACATGTGTATAATTATATATTCATTCAACATTATTCACCAACAGGGTAAAATATAAGTGCTCAATAAGACTATCAACAGAGTAAACATATTATTACGCAAATGTACTCACCAACAGTGAAAAATATTAGCATATGTGTTCACCATACTCATCAATATGGTAAACATATTATTACTTGTGTAAGCTCACTAACAGGGTAAGAAATTTATCATACATGCTCAATATTACTCACATGCATACTTTAGCCTTATCTTACTACTCACCAATATGACTTTGAGCACATCAAATTACTCAATTTCAATATTATTGATTCACATAACACTTCAAACACATCAACGTAACTCATTTGCAACTCATTTTATTATCAAACATAACTCTAATAATATTAAATAAATCCAAGCTCAACTCTTTTAACTATGTATAACTCTAAACAACTCAATAACTTTACTCTAAACTACTCAATAACTCAAGTTTTAACTCTTTTAACTTGGCAAGCTTAAACAAATAAAAATATGACTCATACTCAACTCTAAAGTAACAAATACATTTGATTCCAACTCTAAACATATCAAATACCTCAAACTCAACTCATTAACACATTAGTCGTTGCCTATTTTGACAAAACATTGGTTTGTATCACATATGAACCTTAACGCATCAATACTCAACCCCCTTAATTCAAATTAACTCTAAAATATATCAAAATCAACTCTCTTAATTTAAATAAAATCTAAAACATATCAACTAACTCAACTTAAAGTTATTTATAAATATATTAAATTCCTTAAATTGCTAAAGGGTTTCCCCGAAACTCTTGACTTAACTCTAAAATTGTCTAACTTCAATATAACACCAAATATTATAGACTTATGATAAAATTATAAAACTCTATAGTTTAATATTTCTTTAACCCATCTTTCTAACACAATTGACTGTACCTTGAAAGGACTTACAAAATTCCAGTTCTATTTATTTCAGTTCAGCCATATCACAATATTTTATGCATAAACTCTAAAACAAAATGTATGACTTCAAAATAGCACCAAAAACTATAGACTTATAATAAATTTATGAAAATATCCATTATAAAATATAATTAAACCCTCTTTCTAATGCAATTGACCGCGCCTCAAACGGACTTATGAAACTCAAGTTACATGTGAAACATGATGACCAATGCACGACTGAAATTCAACTACGCCTCTGATATAAAAACCATAGGACTGCTGGTATTGTAGCACCCCTAAACCCAATTTCCCAACTTCAAAATAAAGATTATTGCGTTATCTTTCTAACTCAACTGAAGACACCTCAAACAGACTTATGAAACTCAAGTTACGCATGAAATAAGGCGGTCAATCCCATTCTATGTCTACCTGTAATTTTCTCATTTTTCTCCCTATTAAACAAATTCTAAAATTTCCTATTTCACCTATTTGAGTCCTGATCTTACCTGATCAAACATGGACCGTCACGACTGGCTCGGGCAGAATTTGAGTAAGATGGAGGGGGGGGGGACCTGCAAGGCACTCCGATGCTAAAATAAGTGACGAAATGAGCAGGAAAAGAGTGTATGTATGCATAAGAGATGAATACCTGACCCTCTAGGAACATAGGGTATTTATAGCCCCCAGCACTGGGACAAGGTCCCCTCATTGGGTCGACCAGAATTGGCCCAATAAAGGAACTGCCAGGTTCTACGTGTGTAGTGGGGACCCGCACGTGGTCCCCTTCCTGGTGATGCTCTGCGAAGAATGAGGAGGGACAAAGATGCGATCTTTCCGGAGTTTAGATGATTCGATAACGGTCATAGAGGATAGAATCTGCCCTACGGGGAGAGTGCTCGAGCAGGACTCGAGCTGGAGTTCCCTTGGTCGGGGACACCATGTGTCACGGGCAACGGCGGGCATGGCTTGCAGTCTGTGGTCAGGCATGCTGGCGGGAATCTGCAGGCGCACATTCCTCGAGGAGCTGCTTGGATTGGGCCTTTATCCCTGCTTTTGGGCCAGGGCGGGCCTAGTCCAGAACAGGAGCCCCCCAAGTCGTTGCTCCTGGAGCAGGAGTTATGACTTGACTTCAGCTTGCCTTTGCCACGGGGTCTGATGCCCGGCCCGGGATATTGCTTCCTCGTGCGTGCTCGAGGAGTTTCTCACGGGTTGCGTTCGTAGTGTAATCCTCGTCGATGCGTGCTCGGGGGATTCCTTGCAGGCTGTGTTTGTTGGGTACACGAGGCAATCATTGGGAACTGTGATGCCTCCCTAGCGACAGTAGGGCCATCATTGCCTAGGGGAGTAGATGTCGAGGAGGGGTAGTTCGTGGCTCCCCGGGGCGAGGTTTCTTATTCCACGTCATCCCTATAAATAGGATCCTTGGGTCCCATAATTTGTTTTTCTTCTTTGCGCTTCTCCTTCTTCCTCTGCTTTCGCCGCCGCTGTTTTTCTACAACATCGCAAGATTACCGCATCTTCCTCCATTGACTTCCTTCATCGCTACCGTACATTCTTCTTTACTTCCAAGTAAGTGTTTATTCCTCCTATTTTTCTTCGTTGTAGGTAGTTTTACCGTTATTTGGATGTTAGAAACCCATATCTGGGATTAGTGCCTGGTATATTCATAGTTTTTGGTATGTGACTCGCAATGCTGCCTGTGACCTTCATGGTTTTTGGCGCATAATCTATGATACTTCCCGGTAAACCCATAGTTCTAGGCATAGGATTTATGATATTTCCTGTCACATTCATAGCTTAGGTCGACGTATCCATGAGTTGTCTGGGATATTGACCCCTTAGGAAGTATGTAGGACAACTCGTCGTAGCATCTTAGCGTCGGGGAGGCGAAACCAGGATCTTGTTCGAGTCATCCATGTTTATCGCGTGGGGTGTTCATGCTATTCTCTTGTTGTTCCCGGTGTCTGGTCGAGCGTGTTTGGCTTGTCGCGCACTACTTCCCGTCACTGTGGCGAGCATGCAGATTTGCTCTCGAATTTCACCGGTTTCCTGTGCTTTACAGGTAAATGGCCGATGAACCGCAGTCTTCGAGGCGTAATGAGGTCGAGGACTAAAGTACCGAAGAGAACGTGACTCTAGTTGATACCGTCAATGACCCTTCGTTGGATTGGGTGGGTGCCGAGCCTCGAGGGATTGCCTCGGCGTATTGTCGGCGTAGTCGGCGCGCATATACCATCGTCGAACGCGGCGGTAGTCATCCAGGTTTCCAGAAGAATTTTGTTGTGACGAGGCCGTCCATCGATGCACGAATCTGCTCGGAGTTCACCGAGTATGGGTTTCCAATGTACGAGATCGTGTTTAGGGATCTCGGTCTCACGCTTCCTTTCAGTGATTTCCAAGCCAGGGTGTTCTGCCATCTGAACTTGGCCCCTTCCCAACTTCATCCTAATTCGATTTCCTTCCTTCAGGCGTTCGAGCTGACATTCCGCTTCTTGAGGATCGGGGCGACCATTCCCCTTTTCTTCAGAGTTTTTCACCTGCAACGTCAGTCTCGAGGAGGCAGGCATAGCTGGGTTTCCCTGAAACAGTCGAAGAGGCTGTTCAGGATGTACATGGATTCAGTCCGGGGCTTTAAGGACAAGTGGTACGTTCTGCAGCCGGTCACCCAGACTGCTTTAGATTCTATGTATGAAGAGAAGACCGCGGTGGTCGACGAGCACAGGGAGCCCCTCATGGATGTCGAAGGTCGACCGACAATGGGGTGCGTATCCAAGTTCCCATTACATTGGTGCTCGGGCCATTATAACCATGGTACCGGGTACTACCACACGCCCGCGGGAAGTATGTGCGCAGAGGATGAAGAAGCCTATGGTATCCTTTGCAAATACGTCGACAGTTTTTTCCCTGCCCGATGGGTCACGAGGGAAGGGGAAGAAATTCTTGACGAGGAAGGGTACCCGACGTTCGAGGCCCGTCCCATCGACACAAAGGCGCTCGTCGAGTGCCAATCTTACGGCCAGGCCGTAAATCTATTAGGTTGCTTTTGTCTTGTAGTTTTATTCCATTTTCGTTGTTTTTTACTTGCTCGCAACTAACCCGAGTTTTCCTCTTTGCAGGAGACATGGCTGAACAAAGGGAGAGGATTTTAAAACTGACTCAGGACAAGAGAGTAAACAGAAGGTTGGTGCGAGCTCCGCAGGCCACGAGGATGGGCCCGCCGACCAGTTCAGGCGATGCTTCTAGCGGGTCCCCGGGCTCCCCTGACGCCGAGCAACCCACTGAGTTGATTACGAGAAAGAGAAGTCGGGCAGATAATCGGTCGGAAGTTGGCGACGAGTCTGTCGCCGCGAGGGCCTTCGGCTTACCCCCTATTTTAAAGAGGAAGATTTCTTTGAGGGGTTTCCCCTGACAGTGAGCACCAAGGAGGCCGAGACCATCAGGCGGCTCAACAAAGAAAGTCGGAGAAAACACCTGGCCGCCAGTATGGTCGGGATGGTGAAGATGGCCGAGATGGCCGTTGTCCTTGCTGAGGAAGGGTCGGACTCCTCTGATCGCATCATAGAACTGGAGTAAGAGAAAGCTGCCCTCGCTGCTGGCTCTCTTAAGTTGAAGGCTGCTCTCGAGCGATCTGAGGAGATGTTCCGCGAACAAGCCGGGCTGCTGGCCGTGGAGAAGGAAAACTCCGGGAAGATTGCTGAGGAGAGGGATTGTTTTCGAATGGATAGGGAACGCTTGGAGGCCGACAATGAACGTCTGTCTAAGGAATTCGAGGAGCTGAAAGCTGCCATGCTTCCTGCGGAAGATGAGTCGAAGGATACAACCCCTTTGCGGAGCCGTTTGGATCTGGTCGCGCGCATCCATCTCCTCGAAACAGACTGTGTCGGTGCCTTAGCGGACGGGTTTGAGGCTGCGGTTAGCCAGCTCGCCATAATGAATCCGGGAATGAATACCGAGGGAGTGGGTTTCATGTCTCAGATCATTGACGGCCAGGTCGTGCCTCCTCCGGAGTCTCCTGTTATGGATGCTAGTAGTCCCGGGGAAGTTTTGTCGTGGAATTTCTGGTCGGGCCTGCGTGACCATTTATTGGTATTTATTTTGGGGCCTGCGTGCCCGTGCATATTTTTGGGCCCTACATGCCCGTACATATTTATTTTGGCCGTTGTGCCATAGCCTGTAATTTTCGAACATCGCCGGCCTTTTTGGTCGGTTCATTTTTATTCGTTTTGCTTATGAGCTTTTAAATGGATGTTCATTTTGACTTTTAAACTTGCTCGTGTCTAATTTTTTTTATTGTGACGAAATCTATCTAAGTTATGTCCTCGAGCCATGCTTGTGTTCGGTTGTTACTTTGTGGCAAAATTTGCCTAAGTTGTGTCCTTTAGTGGAGATCCTTTCGACCCATTTAGTGGTCTGACATACTTCGAAATGCGTCGGTCGTGCAGAGTGAAGCCCGCTTGCTCGGGCGTATGACCCAGATCAAGGTCGTATGCCCGTGGCGTGAACTGCCCATCACGAGCTGGGTGTTCTGCCATGTGGGTACTTCGACAGTGGAGCTCGATTGAGGTGTCCTTGTCGGGCATCGTCGTTCGTCCTCGCTTGGCTGAACAGCGTTATGTTGTTTGGGCGTAGATTGGGCATGTACCTTGGCATATCTACGTGGTCGAGACATTTCTCTCCGTTGACTAGATGTGGATGTTTGACGATGAGAGTCCTTAGTATTTAAGGGTTTTTAACTGTAGTACTGCTTTAGTTTAGCAACGTTCCAGTTTCGTGGCAATGGTTCTCCGTCTAGTTGCTCGAAGTAGTATACCCCGGTACCTGTGGCGCCGTGGACGCGGTAAGGCCCTTCCCAGTTCACGACCAATTTCCCTTCGCGAGAGTCTTTCTGGTTTCTTCGTAATACCAGGCTGCCGATCTTGAGCTTGCATTTTATGACCTTCTTCGTAATACCACGCCCCTGAACGAATTTCCTCGACCAAGTCGAGTTCGTCCCTGAGTGCTTCGTCGTTCATTTCTTCGTTGAGGGGCATTTCTGTCCTCCTGGAGGGTTCCCTGATTTCTACGGGGATGACGACTTCGGTGTTGTATTTTAGTCGAAAGGGGGTTTCGCCCGTCATTGAATGGGGCGTTGTGCGATAAGCCCATAAAACGCTGTGCAGCTCCTCGACCCACCCTCTTTTAGCTTCGCCGAGCCGACGTTTGAGTCCTCTCAGGATTACTCTGTTAGAAGCCTCGGCTTGCCCGTTGGTTTGAGGGTGCTCGACCGAGGTGAAATGTTGTTTGGTTCCCAATTTGGTGACAAAGTTTTGGAATCCGTGGTCGGTGAATTGGGTGTCGTTGTTGGTGACTAGTGCTCTCGGGATCCCGAATCTGGCGAGGATGTTTCTTTTGTAGAAGCAGAGGATGTTGTGCGAGGTGATCTTCGCGAGAGCCTCGGCCTCTATCCATTTCGTGAAGTAATCCACGGCTACGATAAGGAACTTGTTTTGGTAAGTCCCTTGCGGAATGGTCCGAGGATATCCATCCCCCACCATGCAAACGGCCACGGGGGCGACAGTGTGCTCAACTCGTGAGGGGGAGCGAGATGCATGTCGGCGTGCTTTTGGCACTTGTCACACTTCTTAATGTGTTCTTTGGCGTCTTTCTGCATCGTCGGCCAATAGTACCCCGCTCGCAGGGCTTTCCTCGTCAGGGACTTACCGCCCATGTGCTGGGCGTTGATCCCTTCGTGTATCTCCCGTAATACCTAAGGGATTGTGGATTCGTTGATGCATTTCAGAAGGGGAATGGAGAATCCCATGCGGTATAGTTTACGCTCGAGCACCACGTAGGAGCATGGTCGTCGTTTCATGGTGGTCGCTTCTGTCTGGTCCGAAGGGAGCTCGCCTTTTATCAGAAAATTGTACACTGGGGTCATCCAGCACGAGGTGTCTTCGATGGCGTGCACCTCGACTGGGATCGAGGACCTTTCGATGCTCGGGCGTGACAGGGATTCTTGTATGACGGATTTGTTTCCACCCTTCTTTCTCGTGCTTGCGAGCTTGGACAGTATGTCTGCCCTTGTGTTTTGCTCGCGCGGGACGTGTGTTATTTCTGCTCGGTCGAACTTTTTCATGTTTTCTTTGACTAAGTTTAGGTACTCGACGAGGCTGTCGTTTTTAGCTTGGTAACTACCTTGGACTTGGGAAGCAACAAGTTGAGAGCCCGTGAAAATTCATACCTCGCGGGCTCCTAGGTCCTCGGCTAGCCTTAGTCCTGCGAGTAGGGCTTCGTATTCCGCTTGGTTGTTCGAAGTCGGGAAGGAGAGGGTTAGCGAGTGCTCGATCACTACGCCCTCCTCATTTTCTAGGAGGATCCGTGCGCTGCTTCTGGACGAGCTGGAAGCTCCATCGACGAAGATGGTCCATTTGTGCTCCTTCACTGTGGGCGGGTCATGAGCGGTCATTTCTGCGATGAAGTCGGCCAGGGCTTGTGCCTTTAGAGCTTTCCTGCTCTCGTATTGAATGTCAAACTCAGAGAGTTCCAAGGACCACTTCAACATTCGGCCCGCCATGTCAGGTCGACCTAAGAGTTATTTTACTAGTTGGTCGGTTCACACTATGACTGTGTGGGCCAAAAAATAGTGTCTGAGACTCCTCGCCGCGTTGACGAGGGCTAGAGCTACTTTTTCTATCTGTTGGTATCTGCTCTCGGGTCCTTGTAGGGCTTTGCTCGTGAAATAAATGGGTTTCTGCCCGTCGGTGGTCTCGCGAATGAGAGTTGTGCTGATGGCTTTGTTCGAGACGACCAAGTATAGGAATAAAGGCTCCCCGTCGACTCGTCGAGACAGTACGGGCGGTTGGGATAGACTTTGTTTTAGGTGGCGCAGTGCCCGTTCACATTCCTCGATCCATTCGAAGGCCACTTCTTTGCGGAGGAGTTTGAAGAAGGGGAGGGCGTGCTGAGCGGATCTTGCGATGAAGCGGGATAGCGATGTGAGCATACCGTTCATGACTTGTATTGATTTCTTCGACGTAGGTGTCGGGAGGTCGGAGAAGGCTCGACATTTGTCGGGATTGGCTTCAATTCCTCACTCTGTCAGGTAGAACCCGAGGAATTTCCCCGCCTTGACTCCGAACGTGCATTTTTCGGGGTTGAATCTCATCTTACATTGTCTCGCTTGGGCGAAGACTGCTTTGAGGTGGGCTGCATGATCGGTGTCTGCTCGGGACTTGATGATCATGTCGTCCATGTAAACCTCGAGCATGTCTCCGATTTTCTTGTGGAACACTCTGTTCATCATACGTTGGTAAGTTGCCCCTGCGTTCTTTAGTCTAAAGGGAATTACGTTGTAGTAATAGTTGCCCGAGCTGGTCATGAAGGCAGTGCAATATTTGTCGCCCATGGCCATTGGGATTTAGTTATAGCCTAAATAGGCATCCATGAACGATAATATCTTGTAACTGGCCGAGTTGTCGACCAGCATATCTATGTTTGGTAAAGGGAAAGCATCCTTTGGGCATGCCTGGTTGAGATCAGTGTAATCAACACACATCCGCCATTTTCCATTATTCTTTTTAACTAGTACAACATTTGACAGCCAGGTTGACTACCGGGCTTCAGAAATAAAATTCGCCTCTAAGAGGTCTTTTACAGCTTTTTCAGCAGCCTCCGTTTTCTCCGGAGACTGCCTGCGCCTACGTTGTACTACTGCCTTAGCGGCAGGATCAATGGCGAGACGGTGACAGGCGACCTCGGGGTCGAGTCCAGGCATCTCCGCGGCGCTCCAGGCGAACAAGTCAGCATTCTCACGCAAGCAGGATTTGATATGCTTCCTTGCCAAGTCGGGGAGGTCGATGCCAATCTTCACTCCTTTGCTTGGGTCCGCGCCGAGGGGGACGAGCTCGAAGTCCCCGTCCGGGATTGGTCGGAGGGGGATTTGCTCGCCGTTTGGAGGTTCGTCCTGATCAAAACGGGTATCCAGAGCTTTGGAGTCGACCTTTGGGGGAGCTCTCTGGTCTTCTGCTTTGGCGGGCTCTGATTTGTCGGGCTCCTGTCGTGTCGTCGCCGGTCTCTTGGCGGGCCTTGTCCCTTGGATGCGGCATTGAAACACCTTCGAGCAGCGGCTAAGTCCCCCTGGATGGTAGCAACCCGTGCCCTCTTGGTGTAGAACTTCATCTTCAAGTGGACGGTGGAGGGCACCGCGGTCAGCTCTGCTAGTGTTGGTCTCCCTAGGATGCAGTTGTAGAGGGACGGGTAGTCGATGACGAGGAAGCGCACCTTGACCTGCCTTGTCGTCGTGCCCTCACCGAAGGTGACCATGAGCTCGACATATCCCCAAGGTTTGGAGGTCGAGCCGTTGAAGCCCTGTAAGTCCGACCCTACATATGGCGAGAGGTGCGAGTTGTCTAGTTGCAGAGTCCAGAATAATTGACTGTACATCACATCGACGGAACTTCCTTCGTCGACGAGGATGCGGTGCACGTCAAAGTTGGCCAGTCTTGCTCTTATCAGCAGATGAATGATTGTGTTGGGGGCTCCTCCGGGGAGCTCTTTGAGGTAAAAGGTGATAGGCTCTGACCTACCTTTCACCCTTTCAAAAGTCACCGTCTGAGGAGGAGCAAAGTCGACCAGTTCATCCAGCTTTCTCTTGGCCGAATTGATGGTTAGGTCGTTGAATCCTCCACCATTGATGACCATGGTGGAGGGAAAGTATTCCCACCTGCTGTGTGTCATGAGTGGCTCCTGCAGGTGTTCGGGGACGTAGAAGTCCTCCGGTCTGGTGACGGAGAAGGCGGTCTGGACGGGGACCGACTCGTAAGATGGTCGGGCGTCCTTCTTCGGTTCTCTTGTCTCCCGGGCGTTGCGACGAGGAGCATCGTTTCGCCGGTATTGGGCGAGCCTCCCTCCCTTGATGAGGGTTTCGATGGCGTCCTTCAGGTGGACGCAGTCTTCAGTCAGATGACCATGGCTCCTATGGTACTGACAGTATTTTCTCTTGTCTACTCTGGGCTTGGCAGGAGCAGGTCGAGGGCGCTTGACACCGCTGTCTTTAAAATCCTTGTTGGCACACTCCGCCAAAATGCGCTCGCGGGAAGATGTGAGCGGAGTGTACTCTGTAAAACGCCCCGAGGGTCCTCTTTGCTCTCGGGCTTCTCGGAGTCTGTCCTCTTTTCTTTTCTCCCCGGTTCGTCGAGGAGGAGCGGCTTCTTGGCGCGGGTTGCTGCTGGATCCGCGAGTTCTGGGGTCCCAAGCTCTGTTGGCCGCCTCCCTTTCCTCGTAATCCATATATGTGTGGGCCTTCTCGAGGAGAGCATCGAATGTTCGGGGTGGTTCGATGCCCACTGCCTTTCTGAATTCTGTGACGGGGAGGAGCCCCCTCTCCAGCAAGTACCTTTTCATGTGGTCTACGCAGGGGACCTGTATGGCCTCGCGATTAAAGCGATTAATAAATTCTCTCAAGGTTTCATCCTGTCTCTAGATGATGGCCTCGAGTGCTACCTCGGTCTTTGGGTGTCGCCGAGATGCAGTGAACGAACTTATGAATTGATTCTTCAGGTTTCGCCACAAGGTGGTTGATCCCGGGGTGAGGCCTTTATACCAATCCATTGCTGCCTTTTTTAGGGTCGTGGGAAACAACCGGCATTTGATGGGTCCCCCAACATTATGGTAATGCAGCATAGCCTCGAACCCATCTATATGGTCGAATGGGTCCGCGACTCCGTCGTATTCTTTCAGATGTGGAGGCTTCTCCATGCCCGGTGGAATGGGTGCCTCCATGATGGCTTGTGACAGGGGACCACGGGGGTCGTCCTTGTCACTTCGCTCCGGGGACAGGGACGGGGACCTGAGATATTGTCGTGCCCGACGGTCCTGGTCGTGCTGGGTATCCCTCGAGCGGGGTGCTCGTTGGCCAATTCTTACGTGCCTGTCCCCAGAGTGTCTTCTTTCTTGCCGTATGGGGCCATGGTTACGCCCTCTGGTTTTAATGGCGGGTTTCCTTTCCAAGAGGGGTCGTCTCCTCGACGGTCGGGGCCACGGGCTTTGGGAGGTGTCTTTGTATTGTCTCCGCGGGGGAGATGGGAGATGTACCTCTGTTACTCGAGGAGGTGGAGTCTGAGGCCTCCTGTTCTCCTCGCGAGTCTTCTTACGTCTTCTAGAGCCCTCAATCTTCCCCCCTGGGAAAATATGAGGTAGTTGGTTTGATTGATCACCGTGAATAGTGCGCGGGTTGTGGCATCTGCCTCGGCGGGGACAGGGACTTCCTGAAATTGGGCAGCCAAATAGTATGGGGGAGCTGCGTTGTCTTCTTCGAGCGGCGGAGGGACTGAAGAAGACGAGTGTTGTACCCCAAAATTTGCCCTCCCTTTCTTCAGGAAACCATCTTAGATTTCTCAAAGTCCCCCGAAACAAATCCAAGTCCTGGGTTATCCTTTTGCCCAAGCAAGCCACTTACAAGAGCAAGATGGTCTCACAAACTCCGGAAACAACGCTTTCATCTTGAGGAAAATCAAATTCTAAATGTTTCTTTAAAATAAATGTTTTAGAAAAATCAGCGCTCCAGAACTTCTGGACCCATTCCAGATGAAGACGGTCAGAAGTTGCAAGCTTGGCTCAGCGTGGTCAGAAGTTGGCTCTTCAGCAGCTACATCAGTTCAATCAGAAGTTGTAAACGTGGTTCAGAAGGTAAGCCTCAAGCAGAACATGCCTCTTCAGCAGTTACACAAGCTCAGCCAGAATTTGCTAAAGGAATGCAAGATAAACATGAAAGTATAAAGGCTCCTTCAGAACAGGTTGAAGTCAGAAGATGGAAGGTCAGAAGGATAGGTGTCACATTGATACAGAATCTCTAAGTCCAGATTGTCCAGAAGTAGATCCAAGGAACGTACCAGAAAACCAGGAGAATTTCCAGAGCATGCTAAGACAACAGGTAGCCAAGGCCAGAGCATGGTTTACGCTGCTGATTCAACGCTGGTTTCCCTTACCAGAATGTTGGTATTGACAGGTCTTGTCACCATTTAATTCCCATTAATGCTTCCAACCACTCCCGAGCATTCACGTGTGGCTTGGAAAATGCTTTTGCACAGATTCTGGCATGGGTCTTCACGCCACCGCCCACTTCAGAGGTCACTTCTCCCCAATCTACGCCTGCTGCTGCTACCTAGGCTGAAAGATAGCTGTTATCACAACTTCCCAGGAATTTCTGTCAAAGAACAAATTCAAACTCTGTTGGCGCCTTAAATGTTCAAGGCATCCACAAGAACTTTGCCTATAAATAGAGAGCTTTCATCACTGCAAATGACGTTCAAGAAAAGAAACAGAAAAACTGCTAAGAGAGAAACGAAACTCCTAGCAACATAACATTCTGAAACTCTGCCAAAATCTCCAGCTTTGTTTCATAACTTTAAGTTTCTTACCTTCAACTTCATCAAACATCCAGCTCTTTTCTGTAAACCAAAAACGTTCTTTCCAAACTTCTGACCCTATACACGTATACACCTTCACTTCCCCTTTTCCAAATCTGTCCAGAACACCACCAGAACCAAAAGCTAACTTTCACCCACCATTTTCCAGACAGTCAGGTAAGCACCTGCTGACCCTCACCACACTGTTAAGCATCATCTGCTGTGCATATTCAAGTCACATAATGTAAATATTCATGTTATTGCTGTTTATGTTCTGAGGACTTTCATACCTCAGAACGTTCTGAGCCAGTATAGGACTTGCCTGTGACCTTGGTGATTCTGACCTTTGAAACATTTTTGCTATTTTGCTGGATCTGTACCAAATATGTTTCCTGTTTTGTGGAGTAACAACAGGATTGCAGATGTTCTGATTAGTACAGGAAAAAGCCAAGTGCTGACTTTGACGTTAGCACATCTGAAGCCTGTTTTGCTGTCAATGACATCAGAACCTCTGAGAGTTATTGCCTTTTCAGCAGAATCAGAACTTCTGTTTTCTCCACTAACAAACTTCTGTCTTGCAGCGCAGGGAAATCAGAACTTCTGGTTTCCCCACTAACAAGGTTCTGTTTTGCAGGTTCTAGAGTCAGAAGTTCTGACTCATCCAGTTTCACCAACAGGTTGATCATCTGACAACGGATCTGGGTCAGAACTTCTGATGGCCTCCCAACAGCGCGCGGGCTCCCTCTCTCTCTCTATATATCTTGTTTTTCGCTATTTTCTTTTTTGACTATTTTTCTCGTTGAACCCCCCATGTACAAATGTGTATCCCCCCCCCTAATTATTGTAATAGCGTAGGATTTTACATTTCCGCTTCTTATTGCTAGTAATTAGGACGTGTATGGCAAGATAAAATCAATGAAATAGAAAAACCTAATTCAAAGAAAAAAAACTCTTGTATGCAATAAAACACACTTGCACACTAACACCCCTAGGATATTCCACTTTGCTGCCTTCAAATAATTGGGCCATATTGCATGTTGAATTTCTTTGGGTAAAACAAACAATCAAAATGATCATAGTCCCTCAAAAACGTTGCCTAAATGAATGATCAAGTCCCTTTTAAAAAAATTTCCCAAAGACATTTAACGCCGTTGCAATTATGGTCCAAACGATGACCCGCGCCTGTCCCTTTCATCTCCTAAGACAAGATTGTCCACCAAATGCAATGGTGGAACAAATTTGTCAAAAAGGGCTTAAAACATGACAAAAGTCTTTGAGAAAACTTTAGGGTAGATAAACTCTTAAGTACTTGCCAACTTTCCGAGAAAACACTTGCCTAATTTCAAAACCCACTTCACAAACACTTTCAAAATCAACTTTTCAAACCCTTGAAACATCTTTTTTAAAAGATAAAACACCTTTTGTAAAACATTCGAGTAAAGAATTGTTACAAGGTTAGCCTAGCACAAGGCATCTTTTCAAAACGTTTTCAAAGCCACACACAAAGCACCATCTCAAACAATTGAAAACCAAGGCAAGTTGATCTAAGCAAGTACCTAAGAGCCCATGGATAACCATGGATAGAAGGGGTGCTAATACCTTCCCCTTCTATAATCTACTCCACGAACCCAAGAAAAATCTCAAAGGTTTTTGCTGTGCTTTTTAAACCTTTCCTTAGGATAAAATAAAAAGTCGGTGGCGACTCTTGCTCAACCGAAACATTTGCGAACACGAACGCAAAACACTAGTCAGTTCTCCCACCGTATCACAGAACTGGCGACTCTGCTGGGGACTATCATTTTAAAAGTGGAGTAACCTTAGGGCTTAGATCACACTCTTGCATGACTAATTGTTTGATTTGCTTGCTTTATGCTTTGGCTCTATTGTTTGGGTTTATAATCCTCCACCCGGATTTTGGGAAACATTCATAGATAGCAATACGTTGTGGAAACTGTGCGGGGTATACCGACACGGTCTAAGCAATAGCTATATTAGTGCGACATATGTGTGAGTACCGGTAACCCTTGAGTTCAATCAAGGAGAGTACGGGGCCGCTGAGTGATGTCGCTAAGCACTAATGACCTAGAACCTTACTTGACCATCTTGGCCTTTTATTAGGGGTAGTGAGATGACCGGCTTTGGTGCAGTCCGAAGTTGGTAGATACTCGATACTACACTCATTGAGGGTTGTTTTCTTGGAATATTTTGGTCGCTAGTTAAGTGGCTAAACCAAAACAATGAACAATGAAAACAATCCAGTGATATTGAGCTCCTTAGAACCCGGTTACTATTTATAGGACAGGTTTTTAAGCCAACTACACTCAAGAGGGTACTTACCTATGAAACCCCATGCAAGCCTGAAACTAGGGTTTGGTGTGATTTGCTTGTACATATATCTTGTGCATACATCATAAACATCATAAAACATCATATGCATTCACTAACCATTTCAAGGGTTTGGATCTTCATCATTATTCTTGTTTTGCAGGTCATGGAATTACCTCGCAGAAATACCATTCAAGTCAACCTTGTGAGAATCTCTCCTCAACTCAAGGAGATCACTTCAAGAATTCCGGAAAATTCATCCTTCAGTGAAAGACATGGTAGACTGCTCAGCCTAGCCAACACCAACATTGAAGAAGACATGATAAAAGTGCTATTCCAGTTCTTTGACCCTCTTCACCATTGCTTCACTTTCTCTGATTATCAGTTGGTTCCCACTTTGGAGGAGTTTTCTCAACTCCTAAGAATCCCTATCCTTAATCAACTACCCTTCAACGGTACGGAGAAAGAACCAAAGCCTGAAGATGTTGCTCGAGCACTACATCTAAAACCGTCTGAAATCAAGGGGCATTGGGAAACCAGAAGCGGCGTCAAAGGATTCTTAGCAAAGTTCTTGTTTGAGAAGGCACAAGAATGTTGGAACTCATTGGACCTACAAGCCTTTGAAGAGATTGTGGCACTCCTTATCTATGGGTTGGTCTTGTTCCCAAATCCTGACCAATTGGTAGATGTCAACGCTGTCAAAATCTTCTTGTCCAGAAACCCAATACCAACATTGCTTGGGGACATCCTTCACTCATTTTACACACGAACAATGAGAAAGAGGGGTGTTCTCATGTGCTGTACTCCTATCCTCGCAAGGTGGTTTATTTCGCACCTTCCACAATCTGTCCTGAAGAATGACCAAGGTACAAGGTGGTCCCAACGATTGATGACTCTTACCCATTCCGATGTACATTGGTGTTCTCGGTCCAGAGAAAATGTCATCATTGTCGATCGTTGCGGAGAGTTTCCTAATGTTCCTTTGCTTGGAATCAGAGGAGGTATCACCTACAATCCTTGCCTAGCTTTGAGACAATTTGGATATGCACGGAGGGATGGCCCTCATGACATGTTGATTCCTAGCCTAGTTTTTGACTTCGACAACGATGCGCAAGGACTTCGCCAAAGATTCATCAGAGCTTGGGGAAAACTCAACAAGGTTGATAGCAAGACTCTGGGACACAAGAACTCCATCCCTCTTGAGCCCTATCTCAAGTGGGTACGAGCCCGAGCCCAAAGTCTAATGATGCCTTATCCTCATGTACTCCCGGTGATTAAAGAGCCCGTCAATGAAGGAGAGGTTCCCTACACCATCCTGCATCCAGACATGCCTACATCGTGGGAGGAAATGCAGAAAAGTTGGATTCAGCTCAAGGAGGAACGGAACACTTTTGAAGCTAGCTACTACGCCAGTGAAAAGAAGCTTACCCGCCGACTCCACGAGCAAGAGGCCCTCAATACCTACATCGCACCAAAGAGGATGCGCAATGTCTTTCTGCCTTGAGAAGTTTATGTTGTAATATTTGGCCCATGGGGCATTTATGTACTAACAAATTTCTTCTTATTAATATGACGTGCGTTCTTCTTTGTCTGAAATAATTTTGAATGTCCTAAATCCTTGAATGCATTGCATACATCAGCATACCATTCATCATGTGCATAAGCAGGTCTCACTCCAGGTTTCCTTATCTATCTACTGTTTATGTCAGTAGGATGGATCTCGAGCAAACAGTTAAAGACCTACAAGCCCAGAATGCACAGTTCCAGCAACTCTTGATGACCTTGGTCAAGAGTCAAGAGGATATCAAGGCTCATCTGGAGAGTAGAGACCCAGTAAAGAAGAAGAAGAGGGTCGGAGTGGCTACATTGGGGAGAAGATTTGACAGAGAAGCTCGGAGGGTGCTTGAATTTCCTCCTACTTCTGATGAAGGGACTAGTAAAAGAGATCGAGTTGCGGTGCCTTCCGAGTCTGATGCAGAGGAGGAAGAGGTTGAAGAGGATGAAGATTATTCTGACCAGCAGTATCCTCCAGCTGATGATAAGTACAAGGGTTTAGAAGACAGATTGGCTGCTATGGAATTGCAAAGGGTACCGGGTTTGGATTTTGAAGACATGGGTTTGGTCGCCGGAATTGTGATTCCCCCAAAATTCAAGGTGCCAGTGTTTGTAAGGTATGACGGGCTGTCCTGCCCCAAAATGCATCTCAGGTCCTATGTGAGAAAGATTCAACCCTATACAGCAGATAAAAATCTCTGGATTCATTTCTTTCAAGACAGCCTGTCGGGAGCTCAGTTAGAATGGTTTTATCAGTTAGAAGGGACCAGTGTCAGAAATTGGGAAGATTTGGCCACCGCTTTCTATAAACAATACCAGTATAATTCTGATCTTGCTCCTACTCGTACCCAACTTCAGGGTATGTCACTAGGAACAAGTGAGGGATTCAAAGAATATGCACAAAAATGGAGGGATTTGGCTGGCAGGGTGCAGCCTCCTTTAACCGATCGTGAGCTCGTTGATATGTTTCTTGGGACCCTATCTGGGCCATTTTTCAATCATTTAATTGGTAATTATTCCGCGGGGTTTACTGATTTGATCTTAACGGGCGAAAGAATCGAGGCTGGCATCAAGTCAGGAAAAATTCAGAAGGGTGTCGCTGCAAGTGTTGAGAAGAAGCCGTTTAAGAAGGAGACAACTATGGTATATTCTCAAAGAAGAGCAGGGAAGGTGGAGCGTCGGCCGACTGTGGGGGCCGTAATGATTCAAAACACTCCGAGTGAGCAGCCTCGCTACAACCAATCCAGACCAAATCAGTAACGGGTGGAAAGGCCACAACGGCAGTTCACCCGTATTAATATGACTCCAGTGCAGGTGCTTCCCCATCTGTTGAAATTGAATCTTGCCACTATCAAGGAGGCGCCAAAGAATGTAAATACATCCTCTCCGCATTATCATGCCAATGCTAAATGCGCCTATCATTCAGACAGTGTCGGACACGACACCAATGATTGTTGGGCACTCAAGAATAAGATCCAGGACCTGATAGAGGCTAAGGAGGTAGAGTTTGACGCTCCAGAAAAACCCAATGTGATATCTGCACCTATGCCGAAGCACGGTCGGAATGTCAATGCCATTGAAGAGGATCTGTATGTTGCTGACGTTAGTGACCTGACTACTCCACTGTTAACCATTAAGTTGAATTTGTTAAGGGCTGGGATCTTCCCGGGATGTAAAGAAGACTGTTACTGTTGCCACTCTCTGCCGTTTGATTGTCCGCTATTGAAGAAAGGCATCCAAGGCCTCATGGATAGCCGACAAATTTTGTTCGAAAAAATTCCTGCCGTTCCAGTTCATGTTGAAAATGTCTCAATCATAACCGTTCACGCCAATCTTTCCGAGGCCGTCAAAAAGCCAGTTAAGATTACACCAGCTGCAAAGTCTATACCTTTGAAGATAACAATGCCAGGGCCTGTTCCCTATGTCTCCGAGAAGTCGATACCTTGGAACTATGGTGGTGACATCTACTACCATGGTATCAAGCAAGTCGAAATAATTGAAGAAAATTTAGATGATGAAGAGGCCAGCATTAGTAACATTGCGGGCACCAGCAAAATCACCAGGAGTGGGAGGATATTTTCTCCAGAGATTGCTCCTCCAAAAGTAGTCTTTGGACCCTCATCAGCTAAAGAAGTCATCCCTGCACCAGTAAAGCTCTCTGCCAGAACTCCTTTGATTGAAGAAATTTTCGTTCCTAGTGCTGTCTCTCCTACCATTGCCGATAAAGGAAAGGGAATACAAGATGAGCCCGTCAGGACGAAGGCTCAACCCTTGGCGATTCCAGAAGCTTCCAAGAAAGAAATGGACGAGATTTTGAGGATAATCAAGAGAAGTGATTATGATGTGGTGGAGCAGTTGGGGCAAACCCCCTCCAAGATCTCCATGCTGGCGCTATTGCTTTGCTCAGAAGCGCACGCTCAAGCTTTGATTAAGTTTCTGAAGGCAGCTCATGTGCCCCAGGAAACCTCTGCGGATCAATTTCAGAATTGCGTGGCTAGTCTGACTGCAGACAATGGATTAGGTTTTTCTGATGCCGACCTGACCCCTAAAGGCCGAAACCACAATGATGCGTTGCATATTTCAATTGAGTGTCGCGGAACCACCCTTGCACATGTTTTGGTTGATACCGGTTCATCGCTGAATGTTTTGCCTAAGAAGGCCTTGGACCGGCTAGATTGCGAAGGTCTGGAATTGAAGCCGAGTGACATTGTCGTCAGAGCTTTCGATGGGTCGAAGAGAATGGTCCATGGAGAAGTTGAAATTCCTATCAAGATAGGTACTGAGGTGTTTAAATCCACTTTCTACGTAATGGACATCCGTCCATCATACTCCTGCCTGCTGGGTAGACCTTGGATACACCATGCTGGGGCAGTCACCTCCTCCCTGCATCAGATGCTGAAGTATCCCGTAAAGGGAAAGATCATTACTGTCCATGGTGAGGAAGAGTACATGATTAGCCATTTAAATTCTTTCCGATATGTGGAGGTTGAAGGGGAGTTCATTGAGACACCGTTTCAACATTTCGAAGAAGTGCTTCCTGAGATAGCAATGGCAAAGTTGGCAGCTGAGACACCGAGACAGATGGCCAGAATGGCATCTCTGGAGGATGCAAGGGCTGCAGTTAAAGAAGGGAAGAATTCAGCGTGGGGGCAGTTACCCGATTTTCCGCATAAGGTTGATAAGCTTGGATTAGGTTTCACCACCGCTAGCCAGAAAGCTATGCGCCGGTCAAAGATTGAGAGAGCGCCAGTCAAAATTTCTCCTTACCGAATCAACGCCCTGGAAGATGAAGACAAAGAAAGCAACTTTGAAGAATGGATTCATCCAACTGTCAGAGGAGGGTTGAGCAATTGGGAGGCTAAGGACTTTGTCCCCATTACTTTTATTCCTCAGTAATTTATCTATCAAACATTTCCTATTTGGTCTGTAATATTTTACTTTCAAACAATTCGTACACTATCTTTTCGCCTCCTGCCTTACCCGGGGCATGTAGGTCCACTTGTAAGGGTTTTGACTATTTTTCATATTCATATGCCATGTTTAATGATTCATTGGACGTTTTTCATTTGATAAACCGCTTGTGTTCATTTTCTTTCCTTTTTGCATTTTTTGTTTAAGGATGGCTATCCCTTACACACACCCACACCCCCCAATGCAGGTATCCATCCACTCCGGATTCCACGGGTGACTATTCTGCTGTATCTTTCAATAACTCTGAAGACCTGGTCAATCTAGCCGAGTATGAAGATGACGAAGGTTGTGAAGTGCCAGAGGAACTAGCCAGACTTCTGCAACAAGAGGAAAGGGCCATCTTACCGCATGAAGAGCCATTGGAAACTGTTAACTTGGGAACCGAGGAGGATCGGAAAGAAGTGCAAGTGGGTGCCAACTTGGAACCAAAAGTCAAGGAGTGCTTGGTACAGTTGTTGAATGAGTATGTTGAAATCTTCGCTTGGTCCTATGAAGACATGCCAGGTCTAGACACCGACATCGTGGTTCACCGTCTCCCCACAAGAGAAGACTGTCCACCGATCAAACAAAAAGTTCGGCGAATGAGGCCTGACATGTCTGAAAAAATCAAAGCAGAAGTAATGAAGCAGTTCAATGCTGGCTTTCTGGCTGTTACGTCCTATCCTCAATGGATCGCTAACATTGTGCCAGTGCCTAAAAAGGATGGCAAAGTCAGAATGTGTATGGACTACCGGGATTTGAATAGGGCCATCCCTAAGGATGATTTCCCGCTACCTCATATTGACATCTTGATCGACAATACAACTCAGCATAAGGTGTTTTCCTTCATGGACGGATTCTCGAGCTACAATCAAATCAAAATGGCCCCCGAGGATATGGAGAAAACAACTTTTGTCACACAATGGGGCACTTTCTGTTACAAAGTGATGCCGTTCGGGCTGAAGAACGCAGGGGCAACTTATCAACGTGCCATGGTAGCTTTATTTCATGACATGATACATCATGAGATTGAAGTTTACGTAGACGATATGATAGCTCGGTCGCAAACAGAGGAAGAGCACCTTGAACATCTGGAAAAGCTGTTTACCAGATTGAAAGAATACAAGTTAAGGCTGAATCCAAGCAAATGCACTTTTGGAGTTAGGTCCGGTAAACTCCTGGGATTCATTGTAAGCAACAAAGGCATTGAAGTCGATCCGGCAAAAGTAAAAGCAATACAAGAGATGCCTGCTCCCCGTACTGAAAAGGAAGTTAGAGGTTTCTTGGGGCGCATAAACTATATTGCCAGATTCATTTCGCATCTGACTTCTACCTGTGAGCCAATTTTCAAACTCTTGAAAAAAGATCAGGTAGTTGAATGGAACGACGACTGCCAAGCTGCTTTTGATAAGATCAAGGAGTATTTGCTAGAACCTCCTATTCTGATGCCACCCGTCGAAGGAAGACCATTGATCATGTATTTGACCGTCTTGGATAACTCAATGGGGTGTGTTTTGGGCCAGCATGACGAGTCTGGTCGAAAAGAGCATGCTATTTATTACCTTAGCAAAAAGTTTACCGACTGTGAGACTCGCTACTCACTGCTCGAGAAAACTTGCTGCGCTTTGGTATGGGCTGCTCGCCGACTAAGACAGTATATGCTGACCCATACTACCTTGTTGATATCCAAAATGGACCCTATCAAATATATTTTCGAAAAGCCCGCTTTATCTGGAAGGATAGCCAGATGGCAAATGATCTTGACCGAGTATGACATCCAGTACACCACCCAAAAAGCCATAAAAGGGAGTGTATTAGCTGACCATCTGGCTCATCAGGCTATCGAAGACTATCAACCCATGAGATTTGATTTCCCGGACGAGGACATCATGAATTTGGACAACATTAAAGGTGACGGACCGTATGACGGACCCGAAAAGGGATCCCGATGGACCCTGTACTTTGATGGTGCTTCAAATGCACTCGGAAATGGCATTGGCGCAGTACTCATTTCTCCGGAAGGATGCCACACTCCTTTCACGGCCCGACTTTGCTTCAACTGCACGAACAATATGGCTGAATATGAAGCCTGCATCTTTGGTCTCAAGGCTGCTATAGACTTGGGGATCAAATCTTTGATCGTATTCGGGGACTCAGCTTTGGTCATCAGCCAGATCAAAGGAGATTGGGATACCAAACATCCTAATCTTATTCCATACAAAGAACATGTTCTGACATTGTTGCCTCACTTCGAGCAAATTACCTTCGAGCACTTTCCGCGAGAAGAGAATCAGCTAGCAGATGCTCTAGCCACAATGTCCTCCATGTTTAAACTCAATTGGGATAACGAGGCTCCCCAAATCACCATCGAGCGAATGGATGAACCGGCACATTGCCACGAGATTAATACCGAAGAAGTAATGGAACAACCTTGGTTCCACGAAATCAAAAGGTATCTCGAGACTAAAGATTACCCTGAGGGAGCTTCCGTGAATGACAAGAAGTTCTTAAGGAAATTCGCTGCTAAGTTCTTCCTGAGCAACGGCATCCTTTACAAGCGAAGCCATGATTGTATATTACTCAGGTGTGTGGATAAAGCTGAAGCAGAGTTGATTATGACCGATATACACAGCGGACCATTTGGCACTCACTTGAGTGGGCATACAATGGCTAAGAAGATCCTAAGGGCAGGCTATTACTGGTCTACCATGGAGGCTGACTGCCATCAACACTCCCGTACTTGTCACAAGTGTCAAGTCTATGCTGACAAAGTTCATATCCCTCCGGTTCCCCTCAACGTCCTGACTGCTCCATGGCCCTTTGCAATGTGGGGCATTGATATGATTGGAGAGATCAAGCCCACGGCTTCCAACGGACATCGCTTCATCCTGGTTGCCATTGACTACTTCACTAAATGGGTCGAAGCAGCTTCCTTCGCCTCTGTCACCAAAAATGTGGTGGCCCGCTTTATCAAACATAATCTCATATGTCGGTATGGTGTTCCGGACAGAATCATCACGGACAACGGTACAAATCTGAATAACACAATGATCACTGCATTATGCGAACAGTTCAAGATTTATCATCACAATTCATCTCCCTATCGGCCGAAGATGAACGGTGCTGTTGAAGCTGCGAACAAAAACATTAAAAAGATTATTCAGAAAATGACAGTCACTTACAAAGACTGGCATGAGATGTTGCCGTTTGCGCTGCATGGATACCGTACGACGATACGTACTTCAACTGGGGTAACCCCATTTTCTTTGGTTTATGGCATGGAAGCTGTTTTGCCTATGGAAGTTCAGATCCCGTCTCTAAGGATCATGAAGGATGCAGGTTTGAATGAAGATGATTGGATGCAGACCCGACTTGATCAACTCAATCTGATCGACGAAAAGCGACTTGCGGCTATATGTCATGGTCAGACGTATCAAAAATGGATGATCAAGGCCTTCAATAAGAAAGTCAGACGTCAAGTGTATCAAGTCGGAGATCTAGTAGTCAAGCGGATTATCTTGCCGCAAAGTGATCCCAGGGGCAAATGGACTCCTACATATGAAGGACCATTTGTGATCAAAAGCATATTTTCTGGTGGTGCGATGATTCTGACCACCATGGACGGCGACGATTTGCCGCACCCTGCGAACGCAGACATAGTCAAAAGATACTACGCATAAAATAACCCGACAAGTCGAAAACCCGAAAGGGCGGCTTGGGCAAAAATGGGCATCCCGGTGAACCGAAAACCCGAAAGGGCGGTTCAGGCAAAAATTAGGGATAAAAACAAAAAAATCTGTACACCCGGCAAGTCGAAAACCCGAAAGGGAGACTTGGGCAAAAAGGGGTTTCCCGGTGGATCGAAAACCCGAAAGGGCGATTCAGGAAAAAGTTAGGGAATTAAAGCGTATGACTATGTCTCGTCGGATCACTTCAAAGACGATCTCTTCATCAACCGGTTCCAGGTTCCCGATCAATCCAGCCATCGTCAAACGAAGCATTGAATGGACAGAGGTTCAGAGTTGTGAAAGCTACAGCAGAATGGAATCCCATGGAATTATTTCACATAGCCATCTTTGTTTTGTATAAATTTTTCAAATATTTACGACAAGATCCTCTTACTAGGATGATTGTCTCCTTTGTACAAATATACCCAAAGAGAATCAATACAAATACTCTTCCCAAAATTTGTGTCATTTCCCTTTTTCTTTTTTTCTCTTGCACTATTTGTTTTATTTTGAGAAACGTCCAATGTTTTGTTAAATAGGCATATGCATTTGAAACATGATCACTTCCTAATTGAATCTAAGAAAAGGATTACTGATAGGATGAAAGTACAAACGGACATTTTGACACCCTTTCAAAGGAAATCCCTCAATCCACATCCCTGGCAAACCCTGAGGTCTATCTCCAACAGACCCTCGGAGCTTATCCCCAGTAAGGTTCTGAAAGGTATTCCCCGCAGAGTACGGACGTCCCTTCCGAGTTTTATTCAAGGTTATTCCTCACAAGGGCTTATAACTGGGTTATCCTCAGCTAACCACCAGTGGAGATCGCGCTCGCCAAAATTCTTCCCATCCCCAGCGGAGTTCCTCAAAATTCCCCCAACAATAACTTATCAATACTACCCCCGGAGGAGTTTATCTTTGCAAATCCCCGGCCGGAGAATCTTCCGGAAATCAGTTTCCCTCAGAGTTTAAGCCTCAGTATCCCCAGCAGATCAAAAGCTTCAAATGGACAACCCCCAGCGGAGTCAGACTTTCAAGCCTTCTCCCCACATAGTCTTTAGGAAGAAAAATCTTGAGTTCCCCAGTGAAATCTCCAGAGATACTTCTCTCCAAGCTGAAGATTCTCAATCTGGCCTCCCCAGCTTTAAGTCCACTAGTTTGGTACTCCCCAGTAGAAGACTTCAGGGATTCCCCAGAAGATTGGTATACAACCCAAGCTCCAGGTTCCCCAGTAACGACCCAGGACTTATCTTCCCCGGCGGCAGTCAGGATACTTCTATCTTCCGCTATCCCGGATTCATCTATCCTGTGCAAGACAGCTCTCCAGCTTACATGCACATCCATTCACATTCATAACACCATAATATATGTTATATCATGCATCATAGCATTGCATCCAACTAACTCTTCGCCTTTTTCAGGTAAGATCAGTCGACAGACTAAAATCATTCAAATCTCAAGATTTCTGAAAACAGTTCACGGGTTCTCCAAGTAAACGGATGTTAACCTATCACTTGTTCAGATTCTTCCCAAGACTTCTGAAAACAGTTCATGGATTCTTCCCAAGTAACGGATGTTAATCTATCAGCTTGTTCAGATGCACCTTTGAATTTAGTTTACGGAAGCTTCCCAACAACGGATGCTGCTCTATTGCTGATTCAATCTCCAGATTTCTGAAAACAGTTCACGGGTTCTCCAAGTAAACGGATGTTAACCTATCACTTGTTCAGATTCTTCCCAAGACTTCTGAAAACAGTTCATGGATTCTTCCCAAGTAACGGATGTTAATCTATCAGCTTGTTCAGATGCACCTTTGAATTTAGTTTACGGAAGCTTCCCAATAACGGATGCTGCTCTATTGCTGATTCAATCTCCAGATTTCTGAAAACAGTTCACGGGTTCTCCAAGTAAACGGATGTTAACCTATCACTTGTTCAGATTCTTCCCAAGACTTCTGAAAACAGTTCATGGATTCTTCCCAAGTAACGGATGTTAATCTATCAGCTTGTTCAGATGCACCTTTGAATTTAGTTTACGGAAGCTTCCCAACAACGGATGCTGCTCTATTGCTGATTCAATCTCCAGATTTCTGAAAACAGTTCACGGGTTCTCCAAGTAAACGGATGTTAACCTATCACTTGTTCAGATTCTTCCCAAGACTTCTGAAAACAGTTCATGGATTCTTCCCAAGTAACAGATGTTAATCTATCAACTTGTTCAGATGCACCTTTGAATTTAGTTTACGGAAGCTTCCCAACAACGGATGCTGCTCTATTGCTGATTCAATCTCCAGATTTCTGAAAACAGTTCACGGGTTCTCCAAGTAAACGGATGTTAACCTATCACTTGTTCAGATTCTTCCCAAGACTTCTGAAAACAGTTCACGGGTTCTCCAAATAAACGGATGTTAACCTATCACTTGTTCAGTTTCTTCTTCCAGACTTCTGAAAACAGTTCATGGATTCTTCCCAAGTAACGGATGCTAATCTATCAACTTGTTTAGATGCGACTTCCTGAAAACAGCTTGCAGGATTCTTCCCAAGTAACGGATGTCAACCTATTGCTTGTTCAGACCCCCAATTCAAAAATGGTCCAAAGCTTGGACACTTTCCTAATATTCCCTTCCAGATGGCATCTTTAAGCCCATCCCCGACAAGTTTCTGTCACTCTCCCAGATGGCATCATTAAGCCCATCTCCAAATGGCATCCCTAAGCCCATTCCCGCCATCACATTGCTGATACTCTACTAAGCGAGTGCAAATTTTTCGGGCACTCTGGTGTCCAATCTCCTTTTACCTTCGAGTCGCGAAAGGCAAACTCGCCAATCTAACTCTTCAGGTTCAAGAAGATTGAACAGGGGCAACTGTTGTACCCCAAAATTTTCCCTCCCTTTCTTCAGGAAACCATCTTAGATTTCTCAAAGTCCCCCGAAACAAATCCAAGTCCTGGGTTATCCTTTTGCCCAAGAAAGCCACTTACAAGAGCAAGATGGTCTCACAAACTCCGGAAACAACGCTTTCATCTTGAGGAAAATCAAATTCTAAATGTTTCTTTAAAATAAATGTTTTAGAAAAATCAGCGCTCCAGAACTTCTGGACCCATTCCAGATGAAGACGGTCAGAAGTTGCAAGCTTGGCTCAGCGTGGTCAGAAGTTGGCTCTTCAGCAGCTACATCAGTTCAATCAGAAGTTGTAAACGTGGTTCAGAAGGTAAGCCTCAAGCAGAACATGCCTCTTCAGCAGTTACACAAGCTCAGTCAGAATTTGCTAAAGGAATGCAAGAGAAACATGAAAGTATAAAGGCTCCTTCAGAACAGGTTGAAGTCAGAAGATGGAAGGTCAGAAGGATAGGTGTCACATTGATACAGAATCTCTAAGTCCAGATTGTCCAGAAGTAGATCCAAGGAACGTACCAGAAAACCAGGAGAATTTCCAGAGCATGCTAAGACAACAGGTAGCCAAGGCCAGAGCATGGTTTACGCTGCTGATTCAACGCTGGTTTCCCTTACCAGAATGTTGGTATTGACAGGTCTTGTCACCATTTAATGCCCATTAATGCTTCCAACCACTCCTGAGCATTCACGTGTGGCTTGGAAAATGCTTTTGCACAGATTCTGGCATGGGTCTTCACGCCACCGCCCACTTCAGAGGTCACTTCTCCCCAATCTACGCCTGCTGCTGCTACCTAGGCTGAAAGATAGCTGTTATCACAACTTCCCAGGAATTTCTGTCAAAGAACAAATTCAAACTCTGTTGGCGCCTTAAATGTTCAAGGCATCCACAAGAACTTTGCCTATAAATAGAGAGCTTTCATCACTGCAAATGACGTTCAAGAAAAGAAACAGAAAAACTGCTAAGAGAGAAACGAAACTCCTAGCAACATAACATTCTGAAACTCTGCCAAAATCTCCAGCTTTGTTTCATAACTTTAAGTTTCTTACCTTCAACTTCATCAAACATCCAGCTCTTTTCTGTAAACCAAAAACGTTCTTTCCAAACTTCTGACCCTATACACGTATACACCTTCACTTCCCCTTTTCCAAATCTGTCCAGAACACCACCAGAACCAAAAGCTAACTTTCACCCACCATTTTCCAGACAGTCAGGTAAGCACCTGCTGACCCTCACCACACTGTTAAGCATCATCTGCTGTGCATATTCAAGTCACATAATGTAAATATTCATGTTATTGCTGTTTATGTTCTGAGGACTTTCATACCTCAGAACGTTCTGAGCCAGTATAGGACTTGCCTGTGACCTTGGTGATTCTGACCTTTGAAACATTTTTGCTATTTTGCTGGATCTGTACCAAATATGTTTCCTGTTTTGTGGAGTAACAACAGGATTGCAGATGTTCTGATTAGTACAGGAAAAAGCCAAGTGCTGACTTTGACGTTAGCACATCTGAAGCCTGTTTTGCTGTCAATGACATCAGAACCTCTGAGAGTTATTGCCTTTTCAGCAGAATCAGAACTTCTGTTTTCTCCACTAACAAACTTCTGTCTTGCAGCGCAGGGAAATCAGAACTTCTGGTTTCCCCACTAACAAGGTTCTGTTTTGCAGGTTCTAGAGTCAGAAGTTCTGACTCATCCAGTTTCACCAATAGGTTGATCATCTGACAACGGATCTGGGTCAGAACTTCTGATGGCCTCCCAACAGCGCGCGGGCTCCCTCTCTCTCTCTATATATCTTGTTTTTCGCTATTTTCTTTTTTGACTATTTTTCTCGTTGAACCCCCCATGTACAAATGTGTATCCCCCCCCCCCCCCCCCCTAATTATTGTAATAGCGTAGGATTTTACATTTCCGCTTCTTATTGCTAGTAATTAGGACGTGTATGGCAAGATAAAATCAATGAAATAGAAAAACCTAATTCAAAGAAAAAAAACTTTTGTATGCAATAAAACACACTTGCACACTAACACCCCTAGGGTATTCCACTTTGTTGCCTTCAAATAATTGGGCCATATTGCATGTTGAATTTCTTTGGGTAAAACAAACAATCAAAATGATCATAGTCCCTCAAAAACGTTGCCTAAATGAATGATTAAGTCCCTTTTAAAAAAATTGCCCAAAGACATTTAACGCCGTTGCAATTATGGTCCAAACGATGACCCGCGCCTGTCCCTTTCATCTCCTAAGACAAGATTGTCCACCAAATGCAATGGTGGAACAAATTTGTCAAAAAGGGCTTAAAACATGACAAAAGTCTTTGAGAAAACTTTAGGGTAGATAAACTCTTAAGTACTTGCCAACTTTCCGAGAAAACACTTGCCTAATTTCAAAACCCACTTCACAAACACTTTCAAAATCAACTTTTCAAACCCTTGAAACATCTTTTTTAAAAGATAAAACACCTTTTGTAAAACATTCGAGTAAAGAATTGTTACAAGGTTAGCCTAGCACAAGGCATCTTTTCAAAACGTTTTCAAAGCCACACACAAAGCACCATCTCAAACAATTGAAAACCAAGGCAAGTTGATCTAAGCAAGTACCTAAGAGCCCATGGATAACCATGGATAGAAGGGGTGCTAATACCTTCCCCTTCTATAATCTACTCCCCGAACCCAAGAAAAATCTCAAAGGTTTTTGCTGTGCTTTTTAAACCTTTCCTTAGGATAAAATAAAAAGTCGGTGGCGACTCTTGCTCAACCGAAACATTTGCGAACACGAACGCAAAACACTAGTCAGTTCTCCCACCGTATCACAACGAGGCAGTAGCTCTGTCGTGGTAGACTGAGGGCCTGGAGATGGTGCCCCCGGGGAGTGTTCTATGGCCGGGGTTCCCGGTGTTGTCGGGAATTCTGTTTTTATCCGCGAGGTTGTTGTTGACATTGACGACGCGGATGTTCTGTTCATCCCGGACATGGTCATCCATGACGGTAGGAGGTGATTTTGAGCTTTAGTCTTCGAGGGTTTGCAAGAAAGGGAAGCTAGTTTCCTACAGACTGCGCCACTGATCTTACCTGATGAGACTTGGACCGTCACGACTGGCTCGGGCAGAATTTGAGTGAGATGGGGGGGGGGGGGGGTACCTGCAAGGCACTCTGATGCTAAAATGAGTGACATAATGAGCAGGCAAAGAGTGTATGTATGTGTAAGAGATGAATACCTGACCCTCTAGGAACAGAGGGTATTTATAGCCCCCAACGCTGGGCCAAGGTCCCCTCATTGGGCCGACCAGAACTGACCCAATAAAGGAACTACCAGGTTCTACGTGTGTAGTGGGGACCCGCACGTGGTCCCCTTCCTGGTGATGCTCTGCGAAGAATGAGGAGGGACGAAGACGTGGTCTTTCCGGAGTTTAGATGATTCGATAACGGTCAGAGAGGACAAAATCTGCCCTACGGGGAGAGTGCTCGAGCAGGACTCGAGCTGGAGTTCCCTTGGTCGGGGACACCATGTGTCACGGGCAACAACGAGCATGGCTTGCAGTCTGTGGTCGGGCATGCTGGCGGGAATCCGCGGGCGCGCATTCCTCGAGGAGCTTCTTGAATTGGGCCTTTATCCCTGCTTTTGGGCCAGGGTGGGCCCAGTCCAGAACAAGTCCTAACCTCCCACAAAATATAGATAAGAAGCACCATTGAAATGCTACAAAAATTAGGATACAATTATCACAACTTTATATTTCCGCCTTATGGCGTCACCTCCGTTCATCTATCAACATCAAGCCATCAACATGGAAAACCGGTTTATAAATTATACACTTTCATATATTCTCTCCTTATGGAATAACTATTGTTCATTCAATAAATTCGCCTTATCAAAAGACATCAATGGAGTTATCAAATCAACATCAACATATCAAATGAATACATATCATATTACTCAAGAGTAAAAGGAAACATTATCAGTCAATCGCCTCAAAGGTTTTGCCCAAACCTTTTTGGCCACAAACATCATATTTACCGAGAAAGAAAAGGGAGATGGAAGGAGGGTAATGGACCCTCACTATCCCTCTATTTAGGCACTCATATATAATTAACCCCCCGACCCCTTACCTTGAATTTTCATATCGATGAAGGTTTTTCCTTTTGGGATTCTTTTTGTTTCTTCAAAATGATTGCTCTATGTTCTCTGCCTCTTGCCTCTTTTCCAAAATTTTCACGATCTAACTAAAGTTTGCCCTTAACTTATCTATTTATTTACCCTAATTTAATCCAAGTCTCCTCTCACCCCTTAACTCTCCTTACACCCTTACTCTTTCTATTTTTTAAAACTCTATTTTATTTTAATTCAAATATTACTCTATTTTAATTAAAATAACACAGATCTCTAATTTTTCTAATAAACTCAACCATTCCAATAAATTAATTAAATATAATTAATTAATTAAAACACTTAATTAATTATTTAAAATACTCCAACATTCAATTAAAATAATTAAAAATAATAATTATAATAATAGTAAAATAATATTAATACTATTCAAAATTAAATCGGGGTGTTACAGATGGCACGTGGATTTATAGAGGTTTGGCCAAATGTTGCCGTGTTCCTCTCCTCAAGAATTGCTTGGTGAGAGTTTTAATAATAACTTGAGCTTTTAAAGGTTATACCCATGAACCATTGTTATAAGTTGATCTTACCAGGATCAGAAGAATCTTCAGTGGCCTACAACACTTGAGTTTCTATGTTTGTTAGAGAAAAAGGGGGGTGTACCTGCAAGATACTTCAATGCCAAACTAAGGTTCAGAGTGAAAAGAGAGCAAGTACAAAATTGGTGAGAATGAATATAATACATGATCCTCTAGTGAAAGAGGATATTTATAGTTCCCTCAGCATTGGGCCAAGGTCTCCATCATGGGTTGGATTCTCTGGCCCATATGGATGGCTGACAAGATCTTACATGGGTAAGGAAGACCAGCACGTGGTCTTCGTCCTAGTTCAACTGCCCCGTGATCTTCAGAAGGTGGAAGAATTGTTCTTCATAGAGGTAAAAATGGCTCTATGGGATACGGAGAGTAGTTAGCCACGTGTCCTCGTAGGGGCACGTGGAAAAGATGCTCCCCAACGGTCATGACAGTCTGAGACATTTTGTTAGGCCTTCCTTGAGGCAGCACTGGAGTGGGTCGTTCCTGACGGTGGGCCAACCACATGCCCAGTCCAGAACACAAGTGAATTGAGATATTTTACATTGGGTTATCCCCCAACCAAACAAGAGATTTTCCACGGGCCGATTTTATGAACCGAGTAGAAATTTTACCAAGTAATCTCAATAACCATAAAGAACTTTTATCAGCCTTAGATCTAGAACCAAATAGAGATATTCACTAGTTTATCTCTAGAACCAAACAAAGAAATTTCAAGAGAATCACACTCTTGAATCATCCAAACAAGCACAACACCAGTACATAACTTTCCACACAAGTAGTTTTCTCTCACAATGGACTAAGGTGACTTTTGGAGAAAGAAAATTATCAAAGAGAAGGGAGGAAAGTAATAAAATAGAATGGGATGATAGAAATATGAATTCATGTGTAATTTCAAATGAGGATAAACTTCCTTTATATAGGAGAAAATAAGTCTCAAAAAGGAAAAAAATCCATAGGACATTTTGATAGAATAGTTTATTAGCATAATAAACTATTACAAGAGAATAATTAATTATTCAAACCACAACTGGAAGGTTTTGATTCCTAGTTGTTTCTAACCATTAAGAGACTACTCCAATTGATTATAGGTGTGTGTCTGTTGTTGGAATAAGTTTGGTTCATCAACTAATCCTTGGAGTTTTGATGATAACAAGTACATTTGTATGAAGAACAATTTTATGCTCTAACGTTTGTTCAATGTGAAGAACTAAGAAAGATATTTTGACTCTGAAGAAGTCAAGATTAAATGCACCTTACGCTGAACTAAGCATATGTTGATGGAGATCAGCGGAATCTGAAGACTGTAAAAGTCTGAAGATTGGCATTATTATAAGCAATCAGAAGAATCTGATGAAAGAGAATGACTTTGAAATTTGAGCAAGCTTCATCACTATTTATCAGAAGCCTCTGATTCAAAGGGATAACGTTTGAAAGAAGATCTTAAAGCAGAAGTAAATCAAATCTAGAATATGGGTTATTAAGTCAACGCATCTACAACAATATATCTAGAAGACATCTAAGATGAACTCTAACTTTCTATGACTCTGATATCTCAAGCTCTGAGGAACTTACTCTGATCAAGCTTCATCATATCATATCACATGCCTCTAACTAAAAGAAGTTAAGTTTGAAGAAAGGAATACATTTGACCTCTGATCAAGCTTCACCAAACTCTATCAGAAGCCTTTGACTCATTATGTTATTTGTAACGGGAAGAGCTATGAAAATATTATTAAAGTACATCATCACGTAACTATAATACAACATCCTATCCATTATACTACAAATCAGGATGAAGAACTGTATATTGTACTGTTACTATTCAGATGTCTCATCATAGTACACTATAACCACTCTACTCTCTTTCTAGCCAACGTCTCCAAACATCTATCTATTGCGTGGATACTCAATTTCTCTTTATCCAATGGATCTATTTCCTATATAGATTTAAAGAAAATTGGAAGATTGAAATGGTGTGAGGTAAAGTATGACAACATGTACAAAATACACACACACAAGAGAATGAGACACATAAAGATAAAAATGAGATGCACATAGAAGAAAATACTCAAAAGAAGAAAAGAAAGAAGATGCATATATAAAGAAGAACTCTCTGAGCAAAATTCACAAAGAAAACCGGCAAGAAAGAAAAGGATACTGCAAGTACTCATGTGAAACGAAATTATCATAACCAAGCATATGATGAAAGGCATAATTCCACAAAGATACCCAGTGGTGTAGAAAGGGTGATATAAAATATTAGAAGAAGACAGTTGGAGTTTATAACAGGAAAAGATCATACACAACCAGAAGCAACTACAAAATATGAAGAAGGGAGATAAGGAACAATATAAAGAATGATTATCAACTAGAATCCTTAAAATTCATCAAAATGATCAAAGCAAACAATGAAAAGCAATGATCACAAAATAGTAAGAGGTGAAAAACACAATTAAGAAGAAGATATGTGCAGAAGCCAACACAATAAAATAAGTCCTTAAAAGAATACAATATTTATTTCTTTCCATTTTGCAAATCCATAATGTAAATTTGTGTATCTGCTTAACTAAGAAGATCACTCAAACACAAATTTGTTTTAACCAAGTTTGATTGTTTTCCTCAAGAGACCAGTTGGGTCAGAATTCTTGAGATGTCAATGACGGTTTGTCATTGATGTGGTTTTCCTTAAGAGACCAGTTGGGTCAAAACTTTATAGATTTCAATGAAGATTTTTCATTGAGGTTGTTTTCCTCAAGAGACCAGTTGGGTCAGAATTCTTGAGATGTCAACGACAGTTTGTCATTGAGGTTGTTTTCCTCAGGAGACCTGTTAGGTAAGAATTCTTGAGATGGAAATGATGGTTTGTCATTGAGGATGTAATCAAAATATGTTTGATTATTGGATTAAGTCCTTGTTGATAGGGAAAAATCACCCTAGTGGTGGATTGGACTAACCTTGTTAACAGTGAACCAGGATAAAAATACTTGTGTCTTTTATTTTTGTTGTTTACTTTATGTATGAGTATTGTTTGATTTTTCGGAGATAGAAAACATTTAATTTATTGAAAACCAATTCAAACCCCCTTTCTTATGTTTCATTAATCCTTCATGTGTGTGTGTGTGTTTCCTTAGTAGCATAGGAGTTAGTCTCATACTTTTACAAGACTCTAGTTACTCAAATAGAAATGACCAAGCGAGATTTCACACTTCCTCTCTTTCACAACTTTGAAGCTTCAAATTCCTTTTCCATATATATTGATAATATAAGCATTTCACTGAAACCTTGAATATTTTACTTAATGAGGATTGAGATATCTTAAAGTTAATCACCTTCATCAAAGAGTTGGAACAATATCACAAACTACTTTAACAATCATTAGTGTTGTCTTCATTAAGACACCAAGATAGTCAAATCCATCAGAATCAGTGGTTTAGAAGTAGCTATGTTAGCTTCATATCTGCAAGCACATAAATTCACTTATAGGACCAGGGGATTGGATAGTGATAACTCTAGTGGCCACTCAAATTGTACCTTCCTCCTCAAGATCATGTAGAACGGAAGCACGTGCTATGAGAATCTTGAAATGAACCTGTTGGTAGGGACCATTATCCCATTTAATTTCACTATTATGTCCTTTATGGACGGGATATCCATCTTGATAATCGTGTTTCATTATCATGGTTGACTTTGATTCCTATTTCTATTTCGTAGAATCCCAGGAGTTTGTCGACTATAACTTTGAAGGTGCACTTATCTGGACTGAGTCTCATGTTGTATTATTATACATAGTTAAATACATTAGTGTGGTGGCCTTCATGTATATTTTCTTAATTGGATTTAACTATCATGTCATCCATATATACCTATAACATATTTCCCATTTCTTATTTTAAGATTTTATTCATCATCTTCTAGTATGTCTAACTTGCATTTTTCAAACCAAATGACATTATATTGTAGTGGTAGAAATGTTGAGACTAAGCCATTGGATTGACTTGACTCACACAGATAAAATAACAATTTCGACCGCGCTTTATTGTTTCCAAAGGAATGAGAAACGAGCGAATAACCCAAAAAGAGGGGGGAGAGAATCTAAGTTCTGGGGTTGGTTATGCAAAGGGGATGTATTAGCATCCTAAACATTTACGTTACTCCGTAGGAACCTCTTTGAAAATTTGTGTATTTTGGCTATAAATGTTGTATAAAAAAATGGATGGTGGAGATGAGAAAAGAATTATATTTTACTATTTTTACACTCGTCGCGGTTGCGAACCTTTAATGCCTACATACCACCTTTCGTGCAATAGGGGATCAGGGTACTCGTAGTTCACCTTTAAAAATTTTAAAACATGAGTGTGTTGGTTAATTTTAAGAGACAAGACATCATCGTTATCTCCGAGTGGAAGAACATACTTACTACCCACAATTATGAGAAAGGAGAATTTGCGTCATCTCAAAGTGGAGGATATGGCTTAGATTTTAAAATCAACAAATACTCGCTCAACACCCAAGTGAAAAATATCTCGCTTAACTACATATCATAGAAGTATAGTAGCTCGCATCACTACAAGAAGAGTCTAATGTTTTGAGAAAAGAGTTTTAAAGTAAAAAGCCAAAGTGGAAAAATGATTTGAATGAGGTTGATTGACTTTTAGTCTTCTCACAAAAATGTCAAAGTATAATTAAGTTGATTAAAGTTTGACTAAGAAAATATTTTTTGAAAATGCATGGACCTAAATCCAAGTTTATTGTGAAAGCGGTTCAAGTTAGAAAACAAGAAGATTTTTGAAAAGGAGGGAGAAGATTTTTGAAATTAAAGAAGATGAGAGGAGATGAAGGGAATATCCTAAAGCACAAAAAGGTAAAAGCTAGGGAAAAGAACCGTCTAACCAACAAGAAGTCAACACTTGACACAATGAGTCAATGTAGAATTCCCTTCCTTTGGATTGAAACCAAGCAAGCAAAGATACTAAAACTCTTAAGAATACCAAGCTTTAAATGAATTAAGAATTCTCAAAAATTGGGCAGAGTGACGGATGTATACAGATAAATCCCTAATTGCAGACAAAGCATATAATCAGAATAACCTGCACACAAAGAGAAAAACAATCCAATGTCTTGGGGGTAAACCCCAAGAACTCCAGACAAAATAGCAAAAGAATTCACCGGGTCTCAAGGTAGGTCAAGGTCTCTAATCCTAAGTCCGAGAAGTTCATAACTCCAAAATGCCAAGAATATTAACCAAATAGTCCAAGTAACAATAAAGTTTTTTTTTGTTCAAGTTGATGATTAGGTATCTTCAAAAAGAAAATGATACGCTCAAGTGAGAAAAATAAAAAGGACATAAAGATAAATGCTCAAGTGAGCAAAGATGAAAATAACATAAAATGAAAATGTTAAGATAAATGGTGCTTAAAGTAAAATTATATAAATAAAAGGCAATTGTTAATGAGTTAGAAATTAGAGGTTAGTTGAATGACCATCTTGAAACTTGCATTTGAAAACTCATTAGAAGATTGATAAAATCAAAGCCTCTCAACAACAAGTTTCATTTGTTTTTTGTCAAGTATATCATTCATTTCAAAATCTCAAGGCAACAATAAATGATCAACGATGTTTAAGTGATTCACTTAGACCAAAGTTTATGAAAGTTCATTAGAGGATTGATAAGACCAAAGCCTCCTAACAATGAACCTCAAGGTTATTGGATCAAAGGTTTCAAATTAAACTTACTTTGGCTTGCAAACATAGGTTTGGTCCATGAATGATCATTTCTCGAATCGGGACAAATTTTAACGCTATGTTAAGCAATCGTAAGTGGACTTATATAGAAGTCGCACCTATTTTGAGGCCAGTCAATAGCAATATATGTGCCATATGTTTGGAGAGATGATATATAGATCATCCTCTAACAACATGTAACACAACGAGAAAGGGATAAGATGAATAGGGAGGGGATATATTTGAATAAAAATTTTAATCAAACTATCATTAAAATCATCCATCCATTTTAGAGGAGTTAAACTCAACACCTAAGATCCAATGATGTTAATGAAGTTTATGATCAACAATCACATAACCAAAATATATTTAAAAAAAATAAATTGCATTTAATGAATAAAATAAAAAGAAAAAATGTCTTTTAAATTGTTTTTAAAATAAGAATAAAAGGTAAAATAGCAAACTATATTCAAATTATCAAAGTAAAATTTAAAAATACCATATAAAAATCAGAAATGACCTCAAATATTTTTATAAATTTTTTGGTAATTTTTTAAAATAGAAAAGTATTTTTAAACTAATTAAAATCACTCAAATAAGTGAAAAAAGATCAAAAATAGTAGAAGTCAAAGTAAAATTCTAGAAAAAATTTCAGAAGGTCATAAATAAAGAAAATGATTTTTATAAAAAAAAATAGAATTTAAAAATATCAAAAAGTATTTTTAAATCATTTAAAATAAGGAAAACAAAACAAATAAATATGAAAAATATCAAACATTAAAATAAAAATATGAAAAATATTCACAAAACCATAAATAATTCAAAGTATTTTTCTATATTTTTTCATAATTTTTGGATAAAAAATAAAAGAGTTATGAATTTTTAAAGATAAAAGAAATTAAAAAATAATTTTGTAAAATAAGAACAAATCAGAAAAAATCACACGCGTTGGATCTCTCTCACTTATACACGCTGACAGATCTAATGGATCTGAGGTGATGGAGCATTATGGACCCAAGCTAAAGCGCGCGCATACAACACAAAAAAATCCAACCAATCAAAATAAAACAATTGGCTCAGTGTCATTGGTTGAAGAACGACATGTAGGTCGTCTTCAACCTCCAACCTCCTGCAAGTAGGGCAAATCCAAGATCCTTGAATCTGAAATTTACGCGTTCCTAGTGGTACCATTAGATGCATCTACTTGAGACGATCACAATCATATGCTCGTGAAAAATTTATATAAAACATAGCGTAGTCGATTTGGAAAAAAACAGAGATGTTTAAAAATGTCAAAATCAAAAATCAGAAGCATCAAATGCATTGTTTCACCAAAATTGAGTTAAGAGCAAGTATCATTGAACATCATAAACCATTCCAGTAATTTGAGTTAGAAGATTTGGTGCCTTACACTACCTGAATAAAGTCAGGTGAACTTGCTCTATAAAGGGACTTGGATAGCACGGTTTAGGGCACCTTAAGGCTTGATTCTTATTCTGTTAGCTTCAGTGAAGTTCAATGATGAAGGATCAATGAAGAAATTGGATTGAAAAGTGGAGAAAAGAGGAACTCGAAATCTCAGAAAAGTGAGTTATGGAGGGAGTTTGACAGAGTGATTTTGGATGTTCAAGCTTGGCAAAGTGAGTGAAATAGAGCATGTATTTATAGGAGAAGTGAATGGGATCAAGAGGAGGGGTGAATGATGCAAATTCAAATGAATTCATGCACACCTGTGTATACGAGCAAAGTGTGTTCACATGTGCATCAAAACTCATCCAAATGATGTGGTTTGATCCTCTAAATGATTCAAACATATGTGCTAATCATGTTTAAGTGGAAAACACGTGGAAATTTGGTGATTAGAAGCCAAATTATGAATTTCAAATTCGGACTTTGGAGAAAACTTCAGTTTCAAGGTACCAACTTTGAATTAATGGTATTCACAACTCAAGGAGTCTTAGGGCATAATTCTTGAAGCATTTGAAAGATAAGGTCACAATCTTTATAATGTTAAAAGAGTGAGATCAATTGGATGCTTAAGCTAAGAGTTGTGATGAGTCAAAGTTGAGAAAAAGATGTTGGCTTTTTGTACTTAGAAAAATTCTAAGTTTTTCTTCAAAAGTGACCTATAATGTTTTAAGTTCAAACAAGACCTCCCTACAAAATTGAGATTTGATAATTGATTCTAGCTTGAAGTGGACATCCCAAAGAGCATTGTGCAACTTGAATCACTCAAAAATACGAAGTATTGAAAAAGTTATGGCCTTGCAAAATTGGTGAAAATTCATGAGGTGACTTATAATCTTTTGGGTTCTTAGGGCATCTTCCACCCACTTTCAAGCTTTGCACATAAAAGAAAAGTTGAAGTTAACATCCTTAAGATAATTGGGGAAAAATAATAGGCTCAAGGAGATAAAAATTTACCAAGTTATGATCCTTTGAAGAGTCACATAAGGGAATTTGATGGCCTATCTAGAGGACTTGTAATCTTTCTTCATCATTAGGCATCTTCCACATGAAATTTTCTTGAAACTCTTAAAATGATTAGTTGATAACCATTTAAATAGAAACATGTCTTTGGAATCACTCAAAAATCTCAAAATATGAGCAAGATATAGCCCTTAGAAGTTCAAAATCCTAGCTCATAGAGCATCAAAATGAATTGGAAATCCCTTTCGATTTTGACAATCTTTCTTGCATAATAACTTTTGCATGTGAAAAGAAGTTGTTGAGGATAATAATAAGAAACCATAGCATAAAAACCACCTAAAATGTTAAGAATTGAGAGAGTTATGCACTTGTGATCAAGAAATCAAGAACTCGTCCAATTAGGTCAAACTTCTTCAATCAACTCTTGCATCTTTTGACTTTATTTGACAAATTGAGACATGATGAATCATAGTAGACCTTTTTCATGATATTATTTCAAAGTATATTCAATGATGAAGCTTGAATATCAATGAAATTTTGTTGGAAAAGGCATGTAAATAAACTCATGAACCTCTGAATACACCTAATGAAATGTGTTGTGCCCTTACCTATAATATCATCAATTAGAGCAAACATTCATTGTATTTATTAGTTAAAAGTTAAACAACACAAAACATAGATAATCACAATATATAAATCAAGGTGCTTGGTGATTCCCCACAGGCAAACCTAGTGATAGGGAGAAGAACCAAACCCTAGTGTGATCTTGCTGTGATAGAGTTGATATGTGATGATAGAGGAATCTTAGGGGCAAAAATTGGGGTACAACAACTGCCCTTATTTAAGTGTCTTCTATTTGAATATACGAAGGTTAAAATCTTCGTGTCGACGCGATTGAATATACTTAAATATAAAACAAACCCTATTTTTGGCCCTAAGAGGCCATGCAATGCTTGTGATTGTGCATGCAAACAAACAGGTCTAAAGGTGACACGGGACACCACTGGGGAAATAGAAAATAAAAGATCAGAAGACTCAAGTCTATTGGTGTAAAGCCCAAGGAGGAGACAAAGTAACATCAACTCAAACATTGAGGAGAAAAAATAAAGGATAAAAGTGATCGACAGATAACCGCAAACTATCCACCCACTAAGAAGATAGAAAAAAAGGTAATGTCGACCCATAGGGGGAAAGAAGTGGTAGGATAATACATGAAATTACCAATATTAGGGTAAGTCACAAATGACCAGCATCAGTACTTATAATTGGAAACATACGAACTCTTTAGAGCAAAATGAGTCTCAACGATAAACTATCTCCCATAATGACGAGACTATCATTCATCGGAGTAAAAAAATCTCAACAACGAACTATCTCCCATAATAATGAGTGTGATCGGTGGAAATAAAACTGACTGTTTGGAATGCTGGTTCGCGAAATGTCGCAGTAAGCAAGAGTCTCCACCTTCTTTTATTTTCTCCAACATGGAAAGGACAAAAGCACAGCAAAATTCCTTTTCGAGATGTTTCTCGGTACGGGAGGTAGATTATAGAAAGGGAAGGTGTTAGCACCCTTTCTATCTATGGTTATCCACGGGCTCTTAGGTACTTGCTCACTACATTTTCAAAATGTTTTTCTTTTCCTGTGTTTGTGGGTTTTGAAAAGGAGTTTTGTTTGAAAACTTCGATTTAACTCTTGTTTCTGTCCTCAAGAGTGTATGAAGTGTTTGTTGAAAACTTTTGTTTGAAAAGTGTAGGTGCGAAAAGTATTTTTTGTTTTGAAAGAGCAAGTACCTAAGAACCTCTACCTACTCAAAGAAATTAAGCTGTGTAAATGTCCTTTAGACAGTACTATCCCACTATTGAGAAGTAGGTAGCACCGTCGTTGGAGTTTTCGGGTCAATTCGATTATAGGGACATGTGGTCACTAAAGAAATAGTAGGACGCCTTAGCGATAACCCTAATGTCTTAGATCGTTTTATCCGAGGCAACCATTTCGAGACAACTTGATCTTTAGACAGGAGGGCGACCTCTAAAACACCCTATACTCAATGACCACGTCGAGGCAACCAAGTGAGGCGTACCCTAAGAGTGGCATGTGCAAGTGTGTCAGGTTTCATGTTATGTTATCTTTGTACATGTTATGGTGAGCTACGATTGATTTTAATTTTCAGAGAAAGTCTTGTCATGCATAGCCTAGTTAACATACATCTAGCAGTTAATAGTTTGCGGAAAATAAATCTACGCTATTACAAGGCGTCGGGTATTTACATCGCCAAAAACAAACCCTTGAAAAAGTAAATTGCGAAAAATAAATAAAAGCGATAAAAAGTCCTAATTAAAGCTATTACATCCTCGGAGCAAATACAATTATATGATCAAAAATATGAACAAAATAAGCATACGCGCGAGAGAGAAATTGAATCGGAGAGTCTTGAGGGTTTTGACCCTTTTTGAGAAAGAAAGAGATGTTTTTGTTATTTTTTGAATTTAAGAATTAGTTCTAAATAAAAAAGGAATTAATTAATTAAAAGAAATATTTTTGAGATTTTATATTTTTTAAGGAAATAAAAACAAAAGGATTGAAATTGTCAAGAACCCTAATTCTATGTTGATTTTAAATTATTGCAAAATATTAAAATTAACCTAATTAACAAACTAAATTAATTATGTTAGTATTTATTTACAAAAATAACTAATTAAATTTAATAAATAAAAATATTATGTTTTTTATGTTTTCTGAATTTATTAAGAAAAATAATAATTATTTTAGCTAATAGTTAATTATGAGTTAAATTAAAACAAATTAAATAAAAAATAAATAAAAGAGAAGAGAAAATAAACCCAGGGGGTGTTGGCCCAAGTTAGGAGGTGTGTTCTACAATTCTGAAGCCCATTAATCTTCCAGCCACGTTGACTTTTGCAACTCCCTGCATACTCATTGACTAGGGCGTATGGTGATCTTTCCCCCATGACCATTGGATTCATGTCTGGAGACATCTGGCACACTGAGGTTTGAGGTGTATGGTGGACCTCACTTTGAATCTTGCACGTGAACACCTGAAAAATAAAAGCAATAATGTTTTGGGGGACCTGGGATTCGAACCCAGGTCCCAATGCTTATTGGACGCTTGCTCAACCACCCCACCACGCTGCCTTAATTGTTATTGGCATAAGAGACAATCATTATATTGGGAAACAAATTAATATGATGTAAAACAAAAATAAACGCGCGCTCTTTTAAATTGACCAATGGGATGCTAACACCTCATCATCTTCTCCATTTGCCCTGTAAAAATAATATCAGATAGCGGGGGTTTTTAACCCCCACTAACCACTGCAAGGAAAAATAGCGATTAGCACCACAGTACATATAAATATTTCGCGAAGGGTGGATTGCACTCGTCTGGATCTAACGATTTCACCCATATGTCTTATGAGTCCCAATTTTTCTTGGTTCAGAAAGCCCCAATTCAAAGCTCAAGAACCCTAAAAATTCAGCTATGGCATCTTTTGATTCAAGGCGTTATAGTTCAATTAAATTATACCATTAGCTTCGTATGATTCCTGGCAATGCAAAACAATCAAGAAAACATGTTAAATATGCATGAATTAATCAATACGATTTTGGATAAAAGCTGCAAACCGTGGTTCTGTATGTGGTGATTCTTTGAGCTGTAAGGCCTGAGTTTGATTACAAAACACTCCTAACACTTCCTACAATGTGTTTGAATGAATAAAGCACCTTGAGTTGGCCTGGAATGCAAGAATAGGTTTTCATTTTTTTCTTGGAATTTCTTGAATATGCTAGGGTCTTTTCTGCAGCTTTTTTACGTTTTCTAGGTCAGGGTTAGCTTGCATACATATAAGGCAATTGAATTAGGTCAGAAAATTGGATCCAATCCATGTGCATTCAAGTTTAAATCTTTGATTGGAAATCAAATATTTTTTATTCTTCATGATTGAACAAAGTTGCCAATTTTGGATTTTTTTCATATCTTTGACTTGTGCACAAATTTGCCAGCATGTATAGGTCATATTTGCTTCACAAAAAGATTTAAAAATCAAATCTTCCATTTTCCTACAATTTAAATTAATTAAATGAATTAATATTAATTAAAAATAAAATTAATCAATAAAAATAAGAAAATAAATTCAATTAAGCTTGATGGGTCGTGCATAGGTCATGGGTGAAGTTTCAAGAATAGATTTGAGGCCCATTAGCAAAAAGAAGGTGTTTTGAGCAAAGTTAATTTTTGCAAATTCATGAAAATTTCCCAACTTCTCCAATGCACAACTTGCTCAATTTTGATCATATGACCATGTTCTTGGACATTTTGGAAAGCTCTTGAAGTCCTATAACCAATTCCTTTGGTCCCATGTCATTTGGATTTACCAATCTCAAGTTATGGCCTTTGACTCAAAGTGTACTTTTGTTGACTTTTGAAATTGACCTATAATGTTAAACTTGGTAACTTTTTGTGAGAGCATTTATTGAACTTGGAGTGTGAATATCGATTGTAGTAAATTGCATCCTCTTCAAAATGAGCATCGGATTGGATTTTTCTAACAAACCATGAAAAAGTTATGCCCCGGTCAAGATACAGTTGACTTTTCTACTGTCCAAAAATAGTAACTTTTTGCATCTTGAGGATCTTTGAGCTATCCTTGTGGAATCATGATCAAGACTTGATCAAATGATGATTGTGAGTTCAAAATAAGATGTTGACCAAAAATTCTAACTTTTGATTGTAAAATGACCATTTTGCCCTTGCAGTTGACTGTGGATCAAATGGGGCTTTTGACTGTGCAAATTGGCACTGTGAGTCTTGAAACTTGGCATGTAGGTGCTTGAGAATGTATATGGGCCTATAAGACTTGATTGAACCATTGAAAACCTCAAATTCCTTGAAAGAACCAAAACCCTAATTTCAGCTGTCTTAGGAGGTGGTTTGACTGTACAATCCTTGAGCAATCTTGAACCATTCTTGACAAATCTTGAGGAATATGGGAGGGCAAATTTTGGGGTACAACATTTTCCCTTGTTCAATCTTCTTAAACCTGAGGATGTAGATTGGCTTGTGTGCCTTTCGTGATCCGAAGGTGGAAGATGATTGAACACTAAAGTGCCCAGAAATTTGCACTCGCATGGTGTAGTATCAGCATTGTGATGTCGGGAATGGGCTTACAGATGCCATTTGGAGGGGACAAAATAGTGTCGGGGGATGGGCTTATAGATGCCATATGGAAATGTAATGGATAGTTGTGGAGATGGGCTTAAAGATGCCATCCAGGGGTGAATGCTAGACTGTATCTATAAGCTGGAGCTGGATGATCGTCAGAATTGTGTCTGCCTCTGGAGCGCATTTGAAACATGAGTGACAGAATGACATCCGAATCTGGATCGTATCTAGACTTTATTTGAGAGAGTGACAGAATGACATCGGAATCTGGATCGTATCTGAACTGTGCTTGAATGAGTGGCAGAATGATATCTGAATCTGGATCGTATCTGAACTTGAAGTTGATAGTTGAATCTGAATGAGAAATAGAATGGCTTCCGTGTCTGGATCATATCTAGTCTGTATCTAATTGCTGACGTCTGAATGGGTAGTAGAATGACCGTCGTGTCTGGGGTGTATCCATATTGTATCTGAATGAGTGACAGAATGACATCCGAATCTGGATCGTATCTGGACTGTCTCCTGAATGAATCTGGAATAAGTATCAGAATGTCGCCATGTCTGGGTCGCATCTGAACTGTCTCTGGAAGGAATATGGAATGAGCAATAGAATAGCATCCGTTTCTGGAGCATCTCTAAGTTATCTTTAGAAGTTTGAATCTGAATAAGCAATAGAATAACATCCGTGTCTGGAGCATCTTTAAGCTGTCTCTGAAAGGAAATATGGAATAAGTATCAAAATGTCGCCATGTCTGGGTCACATTTGAACTGTCTCTAGAAGGAATCTGGAATAAGTATCAGAATGTCGCCATGTCTGGGTCACATCTGAACCATCTCTAGAAGGAATCTGGAATAAGCATCAGAATGTCGCCATGTCTGGGTCACATCTGAACCATCTCTAGAAGGAATCTGGAATAAATATCAGAATTTTGCCATGCTTGGGTCACATCTGAACCATCTCTAGAAGGAATCTGGAATAAGTATCAGAATGTCGCCATGCTTGGGTCACATCTAAACCATCTCTAGAAGGAATCTGGAATAAGTATCAGAATGTCGCCATGCTCGGGTCACATCTGAACCATCTCTAGAAGGAATCTGGAATAAGTATCAGAATGTCGCCATGCTGGGTCACATATGAACTATCTCTTGCTCAATGGAGTAGACCGCTGAGGTTATAGAACTGGTCCGTACTATGACGGAGGAGAACATCAAGATCTAGGAACTGACTCGTGCTCAATGGAGTATACCGCTGAGGTTATAGTACTTGTCCACCCTATGATGTAGAGAAACTGTCGAGATTTAGAACCTTATCTAAACTTCAACCGAGGATAATCCGATTGAGATTTAGGAACTGGTCAGATCTTCGACTAAGCTGAGAACTTAACTGCATCTTTCCTGAAAGGTAAAGGTCAGTCACATGTAATGCATGAGATGGATCAAGCAATGATGTTCTCAACAAAAAATGAGATTTACTCGTATGATGCGTATATGCATGTATCATGATGTATGAAAATGTGATGTTTTAGCTGGGGAAAATAAATCTCGGATAGCTGTTGGAGAATGGAATTATTCGTTTCCGCTGGGGATGATGAAAGAAGATGATTGTGTGAATAAACCTGTAGGAGAAAATGACTCTGTTGGGGAATAAACTTGATGAAGAGATTACTCTGCGGGGAGGAGATGCTTTGCTGAGATTTTAATGATAACTCCGCTGGGGATTCCGTTGATAAGCTCTATTGGAGATTTTGATGATGAACTCCGCTGGGGATAGAAAGGACTTCGCTGGGGATGATCTTTCTGTTGCAACTTGTTGAGGATAACCCAGTTAGACTCTTGTGGGGATAACCTCTGAATATGGCTGAGGAGATGCATTTTCACTCTGCAGGGGACAAGCTTCCAGAATCTACTGGGGAAGATGATTCAACTCTGGCGGGGAAGCTTTTTAGACTGCACTGGGGAATGGCTCCACTGGGGGTATCTGGTATTCCGCCGGGGAACATTCTTATACTCTGTCGAGGAATATTAAGACTATCGGGGATGCTTGCTAAGGAATATCTGTATACTCCGCTGGGGAATATAAAGACCTACTGGGGATACCCATCCTTTTCGGGACTGACGGTAGACTAACTCTGCTTGGGGGAGAGTATTGTTGATTCGTCTATGGTTGCAAGTCTCAGTGGGGAGAGCTACCATTACCGTTTTACTCTTGGGGAGTGAAGGTATCTCGGTCACATTCTTCAGCTGCATATGCCTTGGTACCTGGTGAGAAGAGTAGCTCGTACAATTCGGACAATTCTTATTGCCCCAGTTTCTGCGGGAGACGAAGGTCTATGCGGTGCTTGATAACTGCCGATTGAAAAATCTTCTTCTGGTAGGCAAGTGACGAGATTACGGGACATAGTCGTACGCTTTGATCCCTAATTTTTGCCTGGACCGCCCTTTCGGGTTTTCAGTCCACCGGGATACCCTTTTTTGCCCAAGCCGCCTTTTCAGGTTTTCGACTTGCCGGGTGCACGGATTTTTTATTTTCATCCCTTATTTTTGCCCGAACCCTTTTGGTTCACCGGGAAGCCCTTATTTTTTCCTAGGCCAGTCGACCTAGCGGGTCTTTGATTATGCGCAACATTTTTTCGACTATGTCCATACTCTCAGGATGTAGGGAGGTGCCACTGTTGGTAGTGTTGTGTTACCATACTACCAGAAGATCTTCGTTTGATCGTGCAAGATTCGTTGCTGGAATTCATGTCCAATGCCCCAATTGATTCAGATGGAGATCTGCCCCTGGCTATTTGGCATCTTGAGAGATTCCTTGAATCTTGACTTGACTGCCCCAAATGATGGACAATGGTTATGTCTGCCCCTTGGAAGTGTTTTTTCCACTTGAGGTGACTCTTTTTATTGAGAAGGTTTTTGTTCACTAGATATTCTTCGTGCGAACTTCTATGTTGTTTGAACAAATAGTCATATGCAAACAATGTTATTTTAAGAATGCAAAGCTTATGTTTGTTTTGAAGTTTTTTGAAAATGCAGTTTTCAATAAAATAGAAAAGTTTTGTAAAAATGTGATGTCAACTCAGGATTTACAGCAAGCCCTACAGGAGTCAGGATACCTTTTGTAACAATATGCTTTCGAACTAACCCATGCTTCAGCTAGGACTTTTTAAGGGTTATAACGTGGCCTGGTTCACGGTTTAAGAAACAAAGGATAAAGGCTCAAATTTTATTTGTACCCACCCGTTCTTCGTGATGTTCTTCGATCCTAAACTCAGGTAATCGTGCATTAGATCTTGTTTGAATCTTTTCTCTGATATTCCGGTGATGGTTCGGATACAGGCAGTCAGTTCTTTTTTGTTGAGGGTTTGTAGGACCTCTTTCTTTTCGATTTTATTATCCATGTCTTTTGCCTGAACTGTTTCTTTTGTGATTACAGTCAGCGGGATGCCCTAGTTTTGTAAGTCTCCTTCATAGGTTTTGACTTATTGGGCCTTTGTTTTGAGAGATAATGACTGCCTATCCTTACGATTATATGGAACCATCACTGTCTTTTGTTTTGGAAGGACTTCCTTGATGTCATCCATTATACACCTGGATCAACTGAGAGAACTACCCCGCCCCAGGTTATAATTAAGGGTTTTAATTTTTTTTTGTGAAAAGAAAAACTCCAACTTCTTTGGCTCAAAGGGGTTTACTAGGGATTATCTTCCTTATAACTCCACTGTTTAGGATTTGAAACAATACTTGTACCTCATCAGCGGGGTCTGTTCAAAAGCATACTGTAGATTGTGGTATCGTTTTCGTCATCCTCCCTCAAAAGGTTTAGAATTTTTTAATCGAGAGTTGGACATCACAAAGAAAATGAAAGCTTTTTGAATATAGTGAATACGAATGGATTAATTCAAAACAAACATATGCGATGCATTAATGAAATAAAAAGTTTTCCATGACAATAATTGTTTGAATAAGCAAAGAAAAATACAACTTGAAAATTCAAATAAAACAAAAGCCTTCAATGATTTGGCATAGGAGCAGTGATTATATTTGGAGTCTCTGGAGGGTCGAACTGGATTTCTTTGGCATCAATCATGTCTTGAACCTTATTCTTCAGGGCCCAACAATTGTTTGTGTCATGTCCCAGACTGTCAGAGTGGTATGCACACCTTTCATTGGGATGATAGGTAGGAGCGGAAGTGTTTGGATTCCAGAGAGGAGCCCTTAATGTGATCAGCCATGCCTTCAACATTTTCTATAGCGCTTGAGTCAGTGACATGTTGATCTTAGTGAATTGTCTTTTAGGTGCGACCTCCTTACGTTGATGCCCCTGTCTTTGTTGAGCAGGCGTAGGATTAGAGATCAAGATTTCTCCTACGTGTTAGTCATGACGACTCTTTTGACCATACACAACATTGGACTCTTTCTTCCCGCTGTAAGGCTTTTTCTGAGCATCGGAAGGTGTAGCTTCTTGAATCTTCCCGCTTTTGATGCTAGCTTCAATTCTTTCACCAGTCAAGATAAGGTCTGTGAACCCGGCTGAAGAGTTTCCAATCAAATGGTTGAAGAACGGACCAGACAGGGTCCCCAGAAACATATCCACAAGTTCACGATCAGTTAAAGGTGGCTGCACCCTTCCGGCAAGGTCTCTCCACTTTTGAGCATACTCTTTAAATCCTTCACCCATCCCTAGTGATATACCCTGGAGTTGGGTACGCGTAGGAGCGAGGTCGGAATTATATTGATACTGCTTATAGAACGCAATAGCCAAATCTTCCCAGGTATAAATACTGGCCCCATCCAGCTGATAGAACCACTCCAGCTGAGTCCCTGAAAGACTGTCCTGGAAGAAATGGATCCACAAATTCTTATCAGCGGTGTAAGGCTAGATCTTCCTTACATATGACCGAAGGTGCAGCTTTGGATAAGAGGCTCCGTCATATTTGGCAAAAGCAGGTGCCTTGAACTTATAGGGAATCACCACCCCAGAGGATAATCCTAGGTCTCCAAAGTCCAACCCGGGCACATTCTGTAACTCCATGATGCTCAAGCGGTCCTCCAACTGTTTGTACCTATCCTCAGCAGAAGGATACTGTTCCTCATCATAATCCATCTTGTTGTCAGAGACTATGGGGCTAGGAACCCTTTCCTCTTGTGGGTTGTCTTTCCTTATAGATGGAGTAGTCAGCTCAACCTCATTCTGTAGTCCATTCCCAAATCTGCGTCCAGTGTTGAACAAGACGGTCCTCTTCTTCTTCTTTTTCCTCTCTTTCAGAATCAGAGTCTTCAAATCCTGTTGACCCTGGGCTAGGCTCATAACCAACTCTTGGAACTGGGCATTCTGGGCCTGGAGGGCCTTGATAGCTTACTCAATGGAAGGTTCAGTAGACATGATGATTGCTGAAATAAACAGCGAAGAAGATAAGTGACCTGTAAAAATGGGTACCTGTAATGCAATGATATGTATGATATATGTATGCAATGTTTTCTAGGACCTCGTGGGGTAAACAAAGAAACTTGTTAGAATTTGAATTTTGTAGCTTGATTGAAGGAACTTCATGTTGCTGAGAGTCCTTCTTCAAGAGTCAAGGCTCACCAAATCGAGTGGGTCATAGCCCCTGACTCAAGTTATCATGTTTGATCTCCAAACAACCTTGGTTAGAGGAAAATAAATCCCCTTTTCCCCTTGTTTGATGTCTGGTTCATCATGACCTGCATCACAAACCATTGAGATCCTTGAAATGGGTTAATCCTTATGCCAGATGTATACAATATTATGATGTTATGATGTTATGATGTCATGGTAAAGGCACACCACAGGTATTTACAAAAGGCAAACATGGTAAAGGCACACAAGTCACACAAAATAGCCCTTAGATTTCAGGCTGGCATGAAGTTTAGGTACTACCCTCTTTTAGTTTCAGTTGGTTAAGACCTGTCCTAAAAAATAGTAACCGGGTTCTAGAGGATCTCAATATCACTGACTACCCTCAATCAGTCATAATTCCAGTTTGGCAACCTTTTCTTGCGGCCGGAACCATCGCGAGAGTTTAGCCTTAATGAGCGTAGCATACTGCTACTGTTCTATGGCCAAGTTGGTCAATTTAAGGTTCTAAGGTCAGTTGGTGCTTAATGACTCCTCAAAAGACCCATATTCTCCTTGTTCCAACACAAGGGATATCGGTACAGACCAATGTGTCACACCAACGTAGCTACTTCTTCACCTGTGTCGGTCTACGCCAGATAGGTCCCTCATAGTTTATTTCTACTTACCTAAAGGGTATTCCCCAGATACGGGTTAGGATCCATGAAACTCCGATACAAGCCCACAAAATTAAAGCATACAGGGCATACAATTGAAAACATAAGTGATCTTATCCTAAGGTACACCTCACTTATAAGAGAGTCGCCAGTTCTGTGATCGGTGGAAATAGAACTGACTGTTTGGAATTCAGGTTCGCGAAATGTCGCGGTAAGCAAGAGTCGCCACCGTATTTTATTTTCTCCAACATGGAAAGGACAAAAGCACAGCAAAATTCCTTTTCGAGATGTTTCTCGGTTCGGGAGGTAGATTATAGAAAGGGAAGGTGTTAGCACCCTTTCTATCCGTGGTTATCCACGGGCTCTTAGGTACTTGCTCACTACGTTTTCAAAATGTTTTACTTTTCTTGTGTTTGTGGGTTTTGAAAAGGAGTTTTGTTTGAAAACTTCGATTTAACTCTTGTTTCTGTCCTCAAGAGTGTATGAAGTGTTTGTTGAAAACTTTTGTTTGAAAAGTGTAGGTGCGAAAAGTATTTTTTGTTTTGAAAGAGCAAGTACCTGAGAACCTCTACCTACTCAAAGAAATTAAGCTGTGTAAATGTCCTTTAGACAGTACTATCCCACTATTGAGAAGTAGGTATCACCGTCGTTGGAGTTTTCGGGTCAATTCGATTATAGGGACATGTGGTCACTAAAGCAATAGTAGGACGCCTTAGCGGTAACCCTAATGTCTTAGATCGTTTTATCCGAGGCAACCGTTTCGAGGCAACTTAATCTTTAGACAGGAGGGCGACCTCTAAAACACTCTATACTCAATGACCACGTCGAGGCAACCAAGTGAGGCGTACCCTAAGAGTGGCATGTGCAAGTGTGTCGGGTTTCATGTTATGTTATCTTTGTACATGTTTTGGTGAGCTACGATTGATTTTAATTTTCAGAGAAAGTCTTGTCATGCATAGCCTAGTTAACATACATCTAGCAGTTAATAGTTTGCGGAAAATAGATCTACGCTATTACAAGGCGTCGGGTATTTACATCGCCAAAAACAAACCCTTGAAAAAGTAAATTGCGAAAAATAAATAAAAGCGATAAAAAGTCCTAATTAAAGCTATTACATCCTCGGAGCAAATACAATTATATGATCAAAAATATGAACAAAATAATCATACGCGCGAGAGAAAAATTGAATCGGAGAGTCTTGAGGGTTTTGACCCTTTTTGAGAAAGAAATTTTTTGAATTTAAGAATTAGTTCTAAATAAAAAAGGAATTAATTAATTAAAAGAAATATTTTGAGATTTTATATTTTTTAAGGAAATAAAAACAAAAGGATTGAAATTGTCAAGAACCCTAATTCTATGTTGATTTTAAATTATTGCAAAATATTAAAATTAACCTAATTAACAAACTAAATTAATTATGTTAGTATTTATTTACAAAAATAACTAATTAAATTTAATAAATAAAAATATTATGTTTTTTATGTTTTCTGAATTTATTAAGAAAAATAATAATTATTTTAGCTAATAGTTAATTATGAGTTAAATTAAAACAAATTAAATAAAAAATAAATAAAAGAGAAGAGAAAATAAACCCAGGGGGTGCTGGCCCAAGTTAGGAGGTGTGTTCTGCAATTCTGAAGCCCATTAATCTTCCAGCCACGTTGACTTTTGCAACTCCCTACATACTCATTGACTAGGACGTATGGTGATCTTTACCCCATGACCATTGGATTCATGTCTGGAGACATCTGGCACACTGAGGTTTGAGGTGTATGGTGGACCTCACTTTGAATCTTGCACGTGAACACCTGAAAAATAAAAGCAACAATGTTTTGGAGGACCTGGGATTCGAACCCAGGTCCCAATGCTTATTGGACGCTTGCTCAACCACCCCACCACGCTGCCTTAATTGTTATTGGCATAAGAGACAATCATTATATTGGGAAACAAATTAATATGTTGTAAAACAAAAATAAACGCGCGCTCTTTTAAATTGACCAATGGGATGCTAACACCTCATCATCTTCTCTGTTTGCCCTGTAAAAATAATATCAGATAGCGGGGGTTTTTAACCCCCACTAACCACTGCAAGGAAAAATAGCGATTAGCACCACAGTACATATAAATATTTCGCGAAGGGTGGATTGCACTCGTCTGGATCTAACGATTTCACCCATATGTCTTATGAGTCCCAATTTTTCTTGGTTCAGAAAGCCCCAATTCAAAGCTCAAGAACCCTAAAAATTCAGCTATGGCATCTTTTTATTCAAGGCGTTATAGTTCAATTAAATTATACCATTAGCTTCGTATGATTCCTGGAAATGCAAAACAATCAAGAAAACATGATAAATATGCATGAATTAATCAATACGATTTTGGATAAAAGCTGCAAACCGTGGTTCTGTATGTGGTGATTCTTTGAGCTGTAAGGCCTGAGTTTGATTGCAAAACACTCCTAACACTTCCTGCAATGTGTTTGAATGAATAAAGCGCCTTGAATTGGCCTGGAATGCAATAATAGGTTTTCACTTTTTCTTGGAATTTCTTGAATATGCTAGGGTCTTTTCTGCAGCTTTCTTACGTTTTCTAGGTCAGGGTTAGCTTGCATACATATAAGGCAATTGAATTAGGTCAGAAAATTGGACCCAATCCATGTGCATTCAAGTTTAAATCTTTGATTGGAAAACAAATATTTTTGATTCTTCATGATTGAACAAAGTTGCCAATTTTGGCTTTTTTCATATCTTTGACTTGTGCACGAATTTTCCAGCATGTATAGGTCATATTTGCTTCACAAAAAGATTTAAAAATCAAATCTTCCATTTTCCTACAATTTAAATTAATGAAATTAATTAATATTAATTAAAAATCAAATTAATCAATAAAAATAAGAAAATAAATTCAATTAAGCTTGATGGGTCGTGCATAGGTCATGGGTGAAGTTTCAAGAAGAGATTTGAGGCCCATTAGCAAAAAGAAGGTGTTTTGAGCAAAGTTGATTTTTGCAAATTCATGAAAATTTCCCAACTTCTCCAATGCACAACTTGCTCAATTTTGATTATATGACCATGTTCTTGGACATTTTGGAAAGCTCCTGAAGTCCTCTAACCAATGCCTTTGGTCCCATGTCATTTGGATTTACCAATCTCAAGTTATGGCCTTTGACTCAAAGTGTACTTTTGTTGACTTTTGAAATTGACCTATAATGTTAAACTTGGTAACTTTTTGTGAGAGCATTTCTTGAACTTGTAGTGTGAAGATGGATTGTAGGAAATTGCATCCTCTTCAAAATGAGCATTGGATGGGATTTTTCTGACAAACCATGAAAAATTTATGCCCTGGTCAAGATACAGTTGACTTTTCTACTGTCCAAAAATAGTAACATTTTGCATCTTGAGGATCTTTGAGCTATCCTTGTGGAATCATGATCAAGACTTGATCAAATGATGATTGTGATTTCAAAATAAGATGTTGACAAAAAATTCTGACTTTTGACTATAAAATGTCCAGTTTGCCCTTGCAGTTGACTGTGGATCAAATGGGGCTTTTGACTGTGCAAATTGGCACTATGAGTCTTGAAACTTGGAATGTAGGTGCTGTTGTACCCCAAAATTTTCCCTCTCATATTCTTCAAAGTTTTGACAAGCATCATCTCAATTTGCTCAAAGTCTACTCAAGGGTTGCACAATTCAAACACCCTCCTAAGCCAGTCAAATTAGGGTTTTGGTTCTTGCAAGGAAGATGAGGTTTTCAATGGCTCAATCAAGTCCAATATGCTCATATACATTGTCAAGCACCTACATGTCAAGTTTCAAGGCTCACAAGGTCAAGTTGCACAGTCAAAAACCCTAATTGCTTCACAATCAACTGTAGGGGCAAAATGATCATTTGGCAGTCAAAAGTCAAAATTTTTGGTCAACATCTTATTTTGAATCCACAATCATCATTTGGTCAAATCTTGACCATGATTTCACAAGAATGGCTCAAAAATCATCAAGATGCAAAAGTTTCTATTTTTGGACAGTTGAAAAGTCAAATGTAACTTGACCAAGGCATAACTTTTTCATGGTTCATCAGAAAAATCCCATCCAATTCTCATTTTGAAGGGGATGACATTTCCTACAACTCATCTTCACATTCCAAGTCCAAGAAATTCTCTCACAAAAAGTTATCAATTTCAACATTATAGGTCATTTTCAAAAGTCAACAAAAAGGCATTTTAAGTCAAAGACCATAACTTGAGATTGGTAAATTCAAATGACATGGGACCAAAGGCATTGGTTAGAGGACTTCAAGACCTTTCCAAAATGTCCAAGAACATGTTCATATGATCAAAATTGAGCAAGATATGCATTGGAGAAGTTGGGAAATTTTCATGAAATGGCAAAAGCAACTATCCTTGAAACTTCAATTTTTGACAAAAGGGCCCACTTTCTTCCACTTGATTCATCCTTGGCATGCCACCCACGTGTCCCATGACCAATTACAAGACCAAACATTTATTTTTCATTTTTATTTAATTTTTATGGATTTAATTCATTTTAATCCCTAATAATTCAAATAAAATCAAAAAAGTGAATTAAATGGTATCTTTGAGTTTTGAATGGCTTTCATGTGTCATGAACAACATACCAAAACCGTGCCAAGCTCATTTATGCACAAAATTTTGAATTTGGACAAAGCTTTGAAAGGCCTTTAATGGTGGTTATGAAGAAATCCAAAAACTTAATTGCAATGGTTAAAGGCTCATCATGTGACTTGATTCTGATTCAAACATACATATGCAAAGGTTCCATACAGTGTGCAGGACCGAGAGCTCATTGAAACAGCAAAACCAAATTCCAAAAACTTGAAGAAAAGTTGAAAACTGAAATCCATATTCCAGCGCAATTCAAACACTTTTCTTGATTCTAACACGTTGCCAGCATTGCCAGGAATCTTTTGCAATCAGAAACAAGCTTTAAAGCTCCAGGAAACGCCATTCACAGTCATACGGTTCATCACTTTTTTTCAAAATCATAATTATCGATTCATGCATTTTAAACATTTTTTATTGATTGTATTGTGTTCACAGGACCCATACGAAGCTATTAGTGTAATTGAATTGCATTATGGCGCCCAGAATTGCAAAACACCATTGTTAAGTTCTAGGGTTTCAGAGCTTTTGAATTAGGGCTTTTCACATACTGTAAAATCAAACCTCAAAACGCACATGGTTGGAACCGCCTGAGTGAGACGAACCCATTGCAACCCTCGCGCCTTTTTGATATTATATGTATCCCTAATCGCTATTTTGGACGCTTGCATTTTGTGGGGGTTTAAAACCCCCGTTATTTGTTTGTTTTTGTTTCAGGAAACACGAAGAAGATGATTACGTGGAAGAACATGGTTGGTTGATTCAAATATAATACGCGCGTTTTCTTTTTTAGCATATGCGTGTTGTTTTTCCATATTATTTTCTTTACCCACTATAATAACAAGATACAGTGCTTGGCTCAGTGGAGAGGGACGTGGCTATGCACCATTGGGACCTGGGTTCGATTCCCAGGTCCCCCAAAAAATTCAATATTGTTTTTCCTAATGTGTTCCCATGCAGCATTTGTCCAGAAGTTCACCATATGACCTCATAAATCCACATGCCATGTGGCCTCAAAGATCAATCCAAAGGCCAGAAAATGATGAGCACCATGCTCATGAGTCAACGCATCTCCAGGCAATTTCAAAAGTCAATACAGGCCTGAGCTTAGTGGGCCAAAAAACTACAATTCACACCTCCATTGGGCCATCAACACCCCCTTGGTTTTGTTATTTCTTTTATTTTTCTTTTCTCTTATATTCCTTCTTTATTAGTTTTATTATTATTTAATTAACATAACTAATATTTTTTATAAAAAAAAAATCAAAAAAGAACTAATATTATTATTATTATTAATCTCATGTTATTTTTGTAAATAAAATACTAACAAATAAAATAGTTTAATTAGGTCAATTTTAATCTTTTTTTCTTTACAATAAATAAAAAACCATTTAGAATTAGGTTAACTTTTAATTTTAATTCTTTTTATTTTATTTTCATTAAAAATATAAAAACCACAAAAATATCATTTTCTTAATTAATTAATTAATTGGTTAGTTATTAGTTTTAATTTTATTAATTACAAAAAAGGACAAAAAATTCAATTCTTTTCTTAAAAGGGTCAAAACCCTTAGGACGTTCCCGATTTATTTCTTTCGTGCATTATTCTTATTTTGATTATTTATGTAACTGTCTCCAGATATGTAATAGTTAAATAGGAATTTTACCGCTTTATTTAATTTCTCGCATTTATTTACCAAAATGGGTTTTTGTTTTTTGGCGATGTATAGACCCGCGCCTTGTAATAGTTAGATTTATCTTTCCGCAATTTACTTTCCGCACTCCTAACTGTTAAAAAATGCATGAAAGAATGTATGTAAATAAAACCAATCCGTAGCTCACAAAATAACATGTACAAAGACAATTAACTGAAAAACAACACACATGCACATGCCACCCCTAGGGTACACCTCACTGGTTGCCTCGAACGTGGTCATCAAGTATAGGGTGTCTTAGAGGTCGCCCTTTTGTCTAAATATCCAGTTGCCTCGAAACGGTTGCCTCGGATATAAAGGATCTAGGACATTAGGGTTATTTCTAAGGTGTCCTACCATTGCTTCGGTGACCACACTGTCCCGATAATCGAATTGACCCGAACAACTCCAACGATGGTGCTACCTACCTCTCAATGGTGGGATAACACTATCTAAAGGACTCTTACACAGCGTAATTCCTTAGAGTAGGTAGATTCTCTTAAGTACTTGCTCTTTTAAAAAACAAACAAAAACAACTTTTCGCACCCCACACTTTCAAAAAGTTTTCAAACAAAACACTTCATACACTCTTGAGGACTGATACAAGAGTTACTTAGAAGTTTTCCAAACGAACTTTTTCAAAACCCACACACACTTAAAAAGAAAACAATTTTTGAAAACATAAGAGCAAGTACCTAAGAGCCCGTGGATAACCACAGATAGAAAGGGTGCTAACACCTTCCCTTTCTATAAATCTACCTCCCGAACCGAGAAACATTCTCGAGTAAGGAATTTTGCTGTGCTTTTATCCTTTCCATGTTGGAGAACATAAAAGACGGTGGAGACTCTTGCTTACCGCGACATTTCGCGAAACCAGCTAAAAAACAGTCAGTTCTATTTCCACCGATCACAGAACTGGCGACTCTGCTGGGGAATATATAAAGTGAGGTGTACCTTAGGAATAGTTCATCATCTTGTTTTCAATTGCTTGATCTGCTTGCTTTAATATTGTGGGCCTGTTTTGGGAGTTTCATAAATCCTAACCCGGATCTGGGGATACCTTTTAGAAAGTAGCAACAAACTGTGAGGGAACTGTGCGGGGTATACCGACACGGTTGAAGCAGTTTGCTACGTTGATGTGGCACTTTGGTGAGTACCGGTAACCCTTGAGTCAAGTCAAGGAGAGTACGGGGCCGCCGCGTGGTGTCGTGAAGCATCAACTAACCTTAGGAACCTTACTTGACCATCCTGGCCTCTTTAGGGGTAGTGAGATGACTGACTTTGGTGCAGTCCGAAGTTGGTTGATACTCGATACTACACTCATTGAGGGTTGTTTTCTTGGAATATTTTGATCGCCAGTTCAGTGGCTAAATCAAAACAATGAACATAGAAAACAACCCAATGATATTGAGCTCCTTAGAACCCGGTTACTTTTGATAGGACAGGTTTTGAGCCCACCAACTTCAAGAGGGTAGTACCCAAACTTCATGCTGGCCTGAACTCTAAGGGCTGTCTTGTGTGACCTGTGTGCCTTCAAATTTGACTACTTGCACGCTTGTTATCTGACACTTGAGTTTCTTGCAGGGTTTGTTTACAGTCCTTAATCTGGGCTCATAACAGGGTTTACTTACATCACTCCACGCATAGCATAACATCATACCATCATACCATTGCATGCATCCTGCATAAAGACTAATCCATTTCAAGGATCTCAAGGGTTTGTGATGCAGGTCATGATGAATCAACTGTCTAGCAAGGGGAAAAGGGGATTTATTTTCCTCTAGCCAAGGTTGTTCAGAGATCAAAACATGGTGACTTGAGTCAGAGGCTATGATCCACTAGATATGGTGAGCTTTGACTCTTGAAGAAGGACTCTTAACAACATGAAGTTCCTTCAATCAAGCTACCGAATTCGAATTCTAACAAGTTTCTCTGTTTACCCCGCGAGATCCTTGAAGACATCACATGCATACATACATATCATTGCATTACAGGTACTCTGTTCTACAGGTTGCTTAATCTTCTTCACTGTTTATTTCAGCCATCATCATGAATCCTGAATCATCCAATGAACAAGCTATCAAGGCCCTCCAGGCCCAGAACGCCCAGTTCCAGGATCTGGTCATGAGCTTAGCCCAAGGACAACAGGAATTGAAGACTCTGCTTTTGAAAAAAAGGAAGAAGAGGACTGTTTTGTTCAACCCTAGACGCGGATCTGGGAATTGATCACAAAATGAGGCTGAGATGACCACCCCATCTGCTGGGAAAGACAGCCCACAAGGGAGAAAGGTTCCTAGTCCCGTGGTCTCCGACAACGAGACAGATTACAACGACGAACAGTACCCTCCCGCTGAAGACAGGTACAAGCAACTAGAGGACCGTCTAAATGCCATGGAGATTCAACAGGTGCCCGGGTTGGACTTTGGAGACCTAGGCTTATCTTCTGGGGTGGTGATCCCTCACAAGTTCAAGGCACCTGCCTTTGTAAATTATGACGGGGCTTCCTGTCCTAAGTTGCACCTCCGTTCATACGCAAGGAAGATCCAGCCCTACACGGCAGACAAGAATCTATGGATCCATTTCTTCCAGGAAAGTCTTTCAGGGACTCAGCTCGAATGGTTCTATAAGTTGGATGGAACCAGTATTCGTAACTGGGAGGACTTGGCAACTGCTTTTTATAAGCAGTATCAGTATAATGCCGACCTCGCTCCTACACGTACCCAACTCTAGGGTATGTCACTAGGGACGGGTGAAGGATTCAAGGAATATGCGCAAAGGTGGAGAGACCTGGCTGGAAGGGTGCAGCCACCTTTGACTGACCGTGAGCTTGTTGACATGTTCTTGGGGGCCCTGTCTGGTCCTTTCTTCAACCATCTGATTGGGAATTCTTCTGCTGGGTTTACAGATTTGATCTTGACCGGGGAGAGGATTGAAGCTGGTATCAAGGCTGGAAAGATTCAAGAAGCTGCACCTGCTGATGCTCATAAAAAGCCTTACAGTTGGAAGAAAGAGTCCAATGCTGTGCATAGTAAAAAGGGTCGCCATGATCAACATGTAGGGGCAACCCAGATCTCTAATCCTAGGCCTGCTCAACAAGGACAGGGGCAGCAAAGTAAGGAGGTCGCACCCAAGAGACAGTTCACTAAGATCAACATGTCACTGGATCAAGCGCTACAGCAAATGTTGAAGGCAGGGCTGATTACCTTAAGGGCTCCTCTCCGGAATCCAAACACTTATGCTCCTAACTATCATCCCAACGATAGGTGCGCATACCATTCTGATAGCTCGGGGCATACTACAGACAACTGTTGGGCTCTGAAGAACAAGGTCCAAGACATGATTGACGCCGAAGAGATTCAGTTTGAAGCACCAGAGACTCCAAACATAATCACTGCTCCTTTGCCCAATCATTGAAGGCTTTTGTTTATTTGAATTTCCGAGTTGTATTTTTTTGCTTATACAAACAATTAACGTCATAGCAAAACTCTTTTATTTCATTAATGCACTGCATATGTCTGTTTTTGAATTAATCCAACTATTTTCACTATATTAAAATTGCTTTCATATTTTTTTATGATGATCAACGCTCGGTTAATAATTCTAAGCCTCTTGAGGGAGGATGACGAAAACGATGCCACAATTTACAGTATGCTTTTGAACAGACCCCACTGATGAGGTACAGGAATTGTTTCAATTCCTAAACACTGGAGTTATAAGGAAGATAATCCCTCATCAACCCCTTTGAGCCAAAGAAGTAGGAGTTTTTCTTTTCGAAAATTAAAACCCTTAATCATAACCTGGGGCAGGGTAGTTCTCTCAGTTTGATCCAGGTGCACAACGAGTGGAACCAAAGAAGTCCTTACAAAACAAAAGACAGTGATGGTCCTGAATAATCATAAAGACAGTCAGTCATTACAAAAAAAAACTAAAGCCCAATAAGTCAAAACCTATGAAGGAGACTTACAAAACTGGGGCATCCCGCTGACTGTAATCACAAAAGAAACAGTTCAGGCAAAAATAGGGATAACGAAATCAAAAAAGAAAGAGGTCCTACAAACCCTCAACACAAAAGGAGATGACTTCCTATTCAAAATAAATTGTCAATATCCGAACCATCACCGGAGTGTCAGAGCAAAGACTCAAACAAGGTCTAACGTACGATCAACTGAGTTTAGGTTTGAAGAACATCACGAAGAGCAGGTGGGTACAAATAAAATTTGAGCCTTTATCCTTTGTTTCTTAAACCATGAACCAGGCCACGCCACAACCCTTAAAAGTCCTAGCTGAAGCATGGGTTAGTTTGAAAGCATACTGTTACGAAAGGTATCCTGACTCCTTAAGGCTTGCGGTAAAATAACGAGTTGACATCACAGTTTACAAAAACAATTTCACTTGTTTTTATGAAAAAATGCATTTTCAAAAACTTCAAGACAAATATGAGCTTTGCATTTTAATATAACATTCCTTGCATACGACTATTTGTTTGAACAACATAGAAGTTCGCACGACGAATGTCTGAATGAACAAAAGCACCTCCAATCAAGGGGCATGGCATGATCATGGTCTATTATCTGGGGAAGTTAAGTCAAGATTCGGAGAATCTCTCAAAAGGCCAACCAACTTGGGGCAAATCTCCATCTAGATCACTTGGGGCATTGGACGATCAAACGAAGATCTTCTGGTAGTGGGGCAACGCAGCACTACTAACAGGGGCACCTCCCTACATCCTGAGAGCACGGACATAGTCGAAAAATACTATGCACAATCAAAGACCCGCTAGGTTGACACACCTAGGCAAAAATAAAGGCTTCCCGACGAACCAAAAGGGTTCGGGCAAAAATAAGGGATGAAATAAAAAAATCTGTACACCCGGCAAGTCGAAAACCTAAAAAGGCGGCTTGGGCAAAAATGGGTATCCCGGTGGACTGAAAACCCGAAAGGGCAGTCCAGGCAAAAATTAGGGATCAAAAGCGTACGACTATGTCCCGTCATCTCGTCACTTGCCTACCAGAAGAAGATTTGTCAACCGGCAGTCATCAAGCACCTCCACAGGTACCTTCTCCCGCAGAAACTGGGGCAATACAAATTGTCTAAACGATCTGGTTGCTCTGTCCGCCAAGGTACCAAGTTAGGTTCAGTTGAAGAATTTGACCAAGATACCTTCACTCCCCGTTGAGTAAGACCAGAATCATAAATACTCTCCCCCGAGCAGAGTTGGTCCCCCGATCAACCCCGAAAAGGCACAGTATATCTCCAGCAAGTCAGCAATACTCTCCCCAAGCAGAGTTAATCTACTGTCAGCCTCAAGGAAGTTGGGTATCCCCAGAAGATCTCAATATTCCCCAACGGAGTATACAGATGTTCCTACGCAAGCATCCCCGGCAGTCTTAATATAAGATTGTTCCCCGGCGGAATATCAGACGCCCTAGTGGAGCCACTTCTCCAGTACAGTCCAAAAGTTTCCCCAGGAGAGTCGTATCAATCTCCCCAGTAGGCTCTGGAAGCTTATCCCCAGTAGATTCTGGAAGCTTATCCCCTGAAGAGCACGAACGCGTCTCCCCGGCTTTATTCAAAGGTTATTCCCCACCAGGGTATAACTGGGTTATCCTCAGCTAATTACCACGGAAAGATCGTCCTCGGCGAGGTTCTTCCTATCCCTCAGCGGAGTTCATCAATTCCCCAACATAACTTATCAACGGAATCCCCAGCGGAGTTATCATTAAAACCTCGGCGAAGTATCTCTCCCCACAGAGTAATTCCCCGCAGAGTAATCTCTCCAACAAGTTTATTCCCCAACGGAGTCATCTTCTCCTGCCGGTTTATTCTTGCAACCATCATCCCCAGCGGAAATGAAGAACTCTACTCTTCAAACATCAGCCCAGGATTCAGCTTCCCGGCATTCGTCAAGGATTTATTTTCCTAGACGAAAATGCATTCATAAACATCACATTGACATACATCATGACATATGCATATACGCATCATAACACACTATCTCATTTAGTTTGGGACATTATGACATCATGCATTTCATACATCATGACATTGCATACAACTGATGTTTCGCCTTTTCAGGAAAAAGGTCAATCCCAAATATGATTACTATCAACTGTCGCAATTCCAGATTCGATTCCTGTATCCAGCCAGGGCATATCTGTGAGTAGATTCGACACCTGTATCCAGCCAGGGCATGTCTACATTAAAGAGATTGAAGAGATAGCCGAGAAATGCTCCAGATATGGATGTTTTTCTTTTGCTTATTCAGATTTATCTCCAGAGATAGCTTGGAAATGCTCCAGATATGGACGTTATTCTTTTGCTTATTCAAAGTTTCAGATATAGCTGAGAAATGCTCCAGAGATGGATGCTGTTCTTTTGCTTATTCAGATTTTCTCTTCAGAGATGGCTTAGAAATGCTCCAGAGATGGACGTTATTCTTTTGCTTACTCAAGAGTTTCCTTTCAGATATAGCTGGGAAATGCTCCAGATATGGATGCTATTCTTTTGCTTACTCAAGAGTTTCCTTTCAGATATAGCTGGGAAATGCTCCAGATATGGATGCTATTCTTTTGCTTATTCAGATTTTCTCTTCAGAGATGGCTTAGAAATGCTCCAGAGATGGACGTTATTCTTTTGCTTATTCAAGAGTTTCCTTTCAGATATAGCTGGGAAATGCTCCAGATATGGACGCTATTCTTTTGCTTATTCAAAGTTCTTTTCAGAGATGGCTTAGAGATGCTCTTGACCCGGACGCTATTCTATTGCTTATTCAGATTCAAACTCCTAAAGATAACTTAGAGATGCTCCAACCACGGATGCTATTCTATTGTTTATTCCAGATTTCTCTCCAGAGATAGCCTAGAGATGCTCCAGATCTGGATGCTGCTCTAATGCTTATTTCGACTTCCTGCTAGAAACAGTTCAGTTGTAACCCAGACATGGCGACATTCTAATACTTATTCAGATTTCCTTTGAGATATAGCTTAGAGATGCTCCTGACCCGGACGCTATTTTATTGCTTATTCAGATTCAAGCTTCTAAAGACAACTTAGAGATGCTCCAGCCCGGATGTTATTCTATTGTTTAGTCCAGATTCATTCAAAAGACAGTCCAGATACGATCCAGATTCAGATGACATTCGGTCACTCATTCAAACACAGTATGGATATACCCCAGACGCGGCAGTCATTCTACTATTTATTCGGACGTCAGCAATTAGACACAGACTAGATATGCTCCAGACACGGAGGCCATTCTATTTCTTATTTAGACGCAGCTATCCAACAGTTCCAAATGGCATCTATAAGCCCATTCCTGACAAGGTTCTGTCACATCTCCAGATGGCATCTATAAGCCCATCCTCCTATCCACCATCTTTTCCAAATGGCATCTGTAAGCCTATTCCCGCTGTCACACTGCTGATACTCTACTATGCGATTGCAAATTTCTGGGCACTCTAGTGTTCAATCATCTTCTATCTTCGGATCACGAAAGGCACACAAGCCAATCTACATCCTCAGGTCTAAGAAGATTGAACACGGGCAACTGTTGTACCCAAAAATTTGCCCTCCCATATTCTTCAAAGTTTTGACAAGCATCATCACAATTTGCTCAAAGTCTACTCAAGGGTTGCACAATTCAAACACCCTCCTAAGCCAGTCAAATTAGGGTTTTGGTTCTTGCAAGGAAGATGAGGTTTTCAAGGGCTCAATCAAGTCCCATATGCTCATATACATTGTCAAGCACCTACATGTCAAGTTTCAAGGCTCACAAGGTCAAGTTGCACAGTCAAAAACCCTAATTGCTTCACAATCAACTGTAGGGGCAAAATGATCATTTGGCAGTCAAAAGTCAAAATTTTTGGTAAACATCTTATTTTGAAGCCAAAATCATAATTTGGTCAAATCTTGACCATGATTTCACAAGAATGGCTCAAAAATCATCAAGATACAAAAGTTTCTATTTTTGGACAGCTAAAAAGTCAACTGTAACTTGACCAAGGCATAACATTTTCATGGTTCATCAGAAAAATCCCATCCAATTCTCATTTTGAAGGGGATGACATTTCCTACAACTCATCTTCACATTCCAAGTCCAAGAAATGCTCTCACAAAAAGTTATCAATTTCAACATTATAGGTCATTTTCAAAAGTCAACAAAAAGGCATTTTAAGTCAAAGACCATAACTTGAGATTGGTAAATTCAAATGGCATGGGACCAAAGGCATTGGTTAGAGGACTTCAAGACCTTTCCAAAATGTCCAAGAACATGTTCATATGATCAAAATTGAGCAAGATATACATTAGAGAAGTTGGGAAATTTTCATGAAATGGCAAAAGTCAACTATCCTTGAAACTTCAATTTTTGACAAAAGGGCCCACTTTTTTCCACTTGATTCAGCCTTGGCATGCCACCCACGTGTCCCATGACCAATTACAAGACCAAACATTTATTTTTCATTTTTATTTAATTTTTATGGATTTAATTCATTTTAATCCCTAATAATTCAAATAAAATCAAAAAAGTGAATTATATGGTATCTTTGAGTTTTGAATGGCTTTCATGTGTCATGAACAACATACCAAAACCGTGCCAAGCTCATTTATGCACAAAATTTTGAATTTGGACAAAGCTTTGAAAGGTCTTTAATGGTGGTTATGAAGAAATCCAAAAACTTAATTGCAATGGTTAAAGGCTCATCATGTGACTTGATTCTGATTCAAACATACATATGCAAAGGTTCCATACAGTGTGCAGGACCAAGAGCTCATTGAAACAGCAAAACCAAATTCCAAAAACTTGAAGAAAAGTTGAAAACTGAAATCCATATTCCAGCGCAATTCAAACACTTTTCTTGATTCTAACACGTTGCCAGCATTGCCAGGAATCTTTTGCAATCAGAAACAAGCTTTAAAGCTCCAGGAAACGCCATTCACAGTCATACGGTTCATCACTTTTTTTCAAAATCATAATCATCGATTCATGCATTTTTAACATTTTTTATTGATTGTATTGTGTTCACAGGACCCATACGAAGCTATTAGTGTAATTGAATTGCATTATGGCGCCCAGAATTGCAAAACACCATTGTTAAGTTCTAGGGTTTCAGAGCTTTTGAATTAGGGCTTTTCACATACTGTAAAATCAAACCTCAAAACGCACATGGTTGGAACCGCCTGAGTGAGACGAACCCATTGCAACCCTCGCGCCTTTTTTATATTATCTGTAGCCCTAATCGCTATTTTGGACGCTTGCATTTTGTGGGGGTTTAAAACCCCCGTTATTTGTTTGTTTTTGTTTCAGGAAACACGAAGAAGATGATTACGTGGAAGAACATGGTTGGTTGATTCAAATATAATACGCGCGTTTTCTTTTTTAGCATATGCGTGTTGTTTTTCCATATTTTTTTCTTTACCCACTATAATAACAAGATACAGCGCTTCGCTCAGTGGAGAGGGACGTGGCTATGCACCATTGGGACCTGGGTTCGATTCCCAGGTCCCCCAAAAAATTCAATATTGTTTTTCCTAATGTGTTCCCATGCAGCATTTGTCCAGAAGTTCACCATATGACCTCATAAATCCACATGCCATGTGGCCTCAAAGATCAATCCAAAGGCCAGAAAATGATGAGCACCATGCTCATGAGTCAACGCATCTCCAGGCAATTTCAAAAGTCAATACAGGCCTGAGCTTAGTGGGCCAAAAAACTGCAATTCACACCTCCATTGGGCCATCAACACCCCCTTGGTTTTGTTATTTCTTTTATTTTTCTTTTCTCTTATATTCCTTCTTTATTAGTTTTATTATTATTTAATTAACATAACTAATATTTTTTATAAAAAAAAATCAAAAAAGAACTAATATTATTATTATTATTATTAATCTCATGTTATTTTTGTAAATAAAATACTAACAAATAAAATAGTTTAATTAGGTCAATTTTAATCTTTTTTTCTTTACAATAAATAAAAAACCATTTAGAATTAGGTTAACTTTTAATTTTAATTATTTTTATTTTATTTTCATCAAAAATATAAAAAACACAAAAATACCATTTTCTTAATTAATTAATTAATTGGTTAGTTATTAGTTTTAATTTCATTAATTACAAAAAAGGACTAAAAATTCAATTCTTTTCATAAAAGGGTCAAAACCCTTAGGACGTTCCCGATTTATTTCTTTCGCGCATTATTCTTATTTTGATTATTTATGTAACTGTCTCCAGATATGTAATAGTTAAATAGGAATTTTACCGCTTTATTTAATTTCTCGCATTTATTTACCAAAACGGGTTTTTGTTTTTTGGCGATGTATAGACCCGCGCCTTGTAATAGTTAGATTTATCTTTCTGCAATTTACTTTCCGCACTCCTAACTGTTAAAAAATGCATGAAAGAATGTATGTAAATAAAACCAATCCGTAGCTCACAAAATAACATGTACAAAGACAATTAACTGAAAAACAACACACATGCACATGCCACCCCTAGGGTACGCCTCACTGGTTGCCTCGAACGTGGTCATCAAGTATAGGGTGTCTTAGAGGTCGCCCTTTTGTCTAAAGATCCAGTTGCCTCGAAACGGTTGCCTCGGATATAAAGGATCTAGGACATTAGGGTTATTTCTAAGGTGTCCTACCATTGCTTCGGTGACCACACTGTCCCGATAATCGAATTGACCCGAACAACTCCAACGATAGTGCTACCTACCTCTCAATGGTGGTATAACACTATCTAAAGGACTCTTACACAGCGTAATTCCTTAGAGTAGGTAGATTCTCTTAAGTACTTTCTCTTTTCAAAAACAAACAAAAACAACTTTTCGCACCCCACACTTTCAAAAAGTTTTCAAACAAAACACTTCATACACTCTTGAGGACTGATACAAGAGTTACTTAGAAGTTTTCCAAACGAACTTTTTCAAAACCCACACACACTTAAAAAGCAAACAATTTTTGAAAACATAAGAGCAAGTACCTAAGAGCCCGTGGATAACCACGGATAGAACGGGTGCTAACACCTTCCCTTTCTATAAATCTACCTCCCGAACCGAGAAACATTCTCGAGTAAGGAATTTTGCTGTGCTTTTGTCCTTTCCATGTTGGAGAACATAAAAGACGGTGGCGACTCTTGCTTACCGCGACATTTCGCGAAACCAGCTAAAAAACAGTCAGTTCTATTTCCACCGATCACAGGTGCTTGAGAATGTATATGGGCCTATGAGACTTGATTGAACCATTGAAAACCTCAAATTCCTTGAAAGAACCAAAACCCTAATTTCAGCTGTCTTAGGAGGTGGTTTGATTGTACAATCCTTGAGCAATCTTGAACCATTCTTGACAAATCTTGAGGAATATGGGAGGGAAAATTTTGGGGTACAACAATGAGACTACCATCCATTGGAGTAACAAATCTCAATAACAAACTATCTCCCATATTAACGAGACTACAATCCATTGGAGTAACAAATCCTAACAACGAACTATCTCCCATAATAACGAGACTACCATCCATTGGAGTAACAAATCTCCACAACGAACTATCTCCCATAATGACGAGACTACCATCCATTGGAGTAATAAATCTCAACAACAAACTATCTCCCATAATAAAGGGACTACCATCCATTGGAGTAACAAATGTCAACAACTAACTATCTCTTATAATGACGAGACTACCATCCATTGGAGTGATAAATATCAACAACGAACTATCTACCATAATGACAAGACTACCAACTATTGGAGTAACTAAATCTCAACAACAAACTATATCCCATAATGACAAGACTACCATCCATTGGAGTAACAAATCTCAACAACAAACTATCTCCCATAATGACGAAACTACCATCCATTGGAGTAACAAAATATCAACAACGAATTATCTCCCATAATAACGAGACTACCATCTATTGGAGTAACAAATCTCAACAACGAACAATCTGAGTAACAAATCTCAACAACAAACTATCTCCCATAATGACAAGACTACCATCCATTGGAGTAACAAATATCAACAACGAACCATCTCCCATAATGACGAGACTACCATCCATTGGAGTAACAAAATCTCAACAACAAAATATCTCCCATAATGACGAGACTACCATCCATTGGAGTAACAAATCTCAACAACGAACTCTCTCCCATAATGAAGAGACTACAATTCATTGGAGTAACAAATTTCAAAATACGAACTATCTCTGATAATGACGAGACTACCATCCATTGGAGTAAAAATCTCAACAATGAACTATCTCCCATAATGACGAGACTACCATCCATTGGAGTAACAAATCACAACAACGAACTATCTCCCATAATGACGAGACTACCATCCATTGGAGTAACAAATCTCAATAATAAACTATCTCCCATAATGACGAGACTACCATCCATTGGAGTAAAAAATCTCAACAACGAACTATCTCCCATAATGACGAGACTACCATCCATTGGAGTAACAAATCTCAACAACGAACTATCTCCCATAATGATGAGACTACCATTAATTGGAGTAATAAATCTCAATAATGAACTATCTCCCATAATGACGAGACTACCATCCATTGGAGTAGCAAATCTCAACAACGAACTATGTCCCATAATGACGAGACTACCATCCATTAGAGTGACAAATCTCAACAACGAACTATCTACCATAATGAAGAGATTACCATCCATTGGAGTAACAAATCTCAACAACGAACTATCTCCCATAATGACGAGACTACCATTCATTAGAGTAACAAATCTCAATAATAAACTATCTCCCATAATGTCGAGTCTACCATCCATTGGAGTAAGAAATCTCCACAACAAACTATCTCCCATAATGACGAGAATGCCATCCATTGGAGTAACAAATCTCAACAACAAACTCTCTCCCATAATGAGGATACTACCATTCATCGGAGTAACAAATCTCAATAATAACCATCTCCCATAATGACGAGACTAACATCCATTGGAGTAACAAAATTAATCTTTTCTGGGAACTAACAGACTTACTAGGGAAGAACAGGTTGCTTAAATAAAGAGACATGTCACTTGCAGTTATGAGAAGGAGTTATAATAATGACTTTTTGGGGAGATGCCAATATGTTCTTGCTGAGGTGATAAAATATTCACGTGAAAAATAAATGCACATTCTCAAACCAAGGCTCAAAGCCTGTAGAAATCCAAATAATAATGTTACCAGGGACCACAAATTCAAACCAGAAATAAACCGGAGTGAAACAGTCGACTAAGGCAACACATAATGAGAAATAAACTCAAAAGGGGATCACATTTTATCCAGGTAAGTGATCTGAATAGGAAGGCTAAAGAAAAATTCTTCCACGAGGGATAACTCAGTTGGGAAATTGAAAAGATATACACTTTCTGCTTAAGGTTGACAATCTATTGGAGAGAGGGTAACATAACTCTGCAAATGGGGTAATATGCCAACAAAAATTATAATAAATGCAAATGAGCAATGAATTTTAATTCAGCTATGCATGATGTATGTATGAATTTTATTATGCATATGCTGACAAAACAGACATACAACACTGGGAATAACCAGACAAAACCATCTTGGGTAAAGTCGACACTCGACTAAATCACATCCAGGAGGAAAATTTTATAAGAAAGTAAGCACCACTCGAGGAAACAAATTCCTATTTCACGACTTAACTTCACTGGGAAGAAGCGCAATCCAAAAGTAATCAAATCAAAACAATAAATTAGTACAAATACAAGGATATAACATCCTCCTCCAGGCTTCACAAGGGAACATCACACAGACTTTAATGGGGAAAACAAATGTCTCAACGTCTAGATTTCCACTGGAGATTATAATATTAGCTTCTCTAGGGAATACGAAAACCACATCGTGGAGATATCAACTGGGGATCTCGTGTTGACTTCATTGGGGAGGATAATACCACATCGTCGAGAGGATTCCAAAATATATTCTTTAATACCAAGAGTGATGATTACACAAGATTCTGGGGAGAAATTATGAAACCACACGAGGATAATAACTTTAGGAAAAAGACGTTATCTCAGCTTTTCTTGGGGATCTAAGAAGTTAAACAATACAACAAGAAGTAAAAATTATGGGGATTTTAAATCAAACCCAACACTTGGCGGGAGAAAACCCAAAAAAATGACAATTGTTTCAACACTTCTTAGAAAAGATACTACACTTGTCTAGTTTCCTAGGAAACCAACAACAATAACAACAACAAAGCCATTACTACAAAAGGAGATGTCTTGCAAATGATTCTACCGTAGCACATAAAGGGAGAAAGAACTTTCATCAATGAGTGAAGACCTTGCTGGGGAATCTAGGATAGAGGCTCCAAACCATGCAAATCTGAAATCAAAATTATCAACTTGGAGAAAAACTGAACCAAGACTTGACTGGGGAAAATGGGATCACAAACCCAACACTGCACCATACATCAATCGGTATCATCTCCAACTATTTGAGAAACAAGGAGATCATGCACGCACCAGCAAGTGTGACCCGAGAGAACTTTCCTGGGGAAATATACTTCCAAAATTTCAGACTTCTTCCATCCTTGGAATTACTATTTTTGTTTTTCTTGAGTCACAAAATCTAAAGTAAAAATTATTTTGTAAATTCTTTTCAAAAACAATTTTATTATTAAATCTCTTTGTTTTGAAAATTACTATCAATAATAAATGAAGTCTTTGTAATCAGGATAAAATGAGAATTGCAAAGAATTGGATAAAAGCTCAAACTTTATTAATAGAATAATAGTCTGGGAATGGCGAGACCCCACAGATGATTAAAAAGTTTGGAAAATGGTAATACATTGGAAAAGATGCATTGAAACACAATGACCACTATTCTCCCTAACAACTTTGAATTCCTGAGTAGAGACTTCTATTAAAGTATGGTGAGAGTCCAAGAAGATTGTTGCTTCAATGATCAAGTCTTGTATGAAGCAGTTACTTGCCAAAAAATCCATAACTTTTGCCTAAGTTGCCCTTGCGGGTTTTCAACTAGCGGGAAGAATCTATTTTGTTTATGTCTCTTATTTTTTCCTAGACCGTCCTTTCGGGTTTTCAGCCTACCGAGACACTCTTTTTTGCCTAAGTCTCCCTTTCGGATTTTCGACTTAGTGAGCTATTATTTTATTTCTTTAGGAAAAGTATTTCTTGACTGCATCAACATTTATAGTACATGGGAACTCCTCGCCATCCATAGTTTCAAGAATCAATGCACCGCCAGAGAAGGCTTTCTTGACAACATATAGGCCTTCAAAATTGGGAGTCCACTTGACCCTAGAATCAGCGTTAAAAGACATGATCTTCCTGAGCACAAGGTCGCCTTCTCTGAATTCACGAGGCTTGACCTTCTTATAAAAAGCTTTCTTCATTCTCCTCTAGTATAACTGGCCATGACACAAGGTCGTCATTCTTTTCTCTTCAATCAAATTCAACTGGTCAAACTTGTTCTGGACCCATTCAGCCTCTGACAATTTGGTTTCCACTATCACATGTAAATAGGGAATCTCAACCTCAATGGGGAGAAGTGCCTCCATACCATACACAATAGAGAATGAGGTTGCCCCTGTTGAAGTGTAGACAGGTGTACGATACCTATGTGTTGTACCCCAAAATTTGCCCTCTCATATCTTCCCAAGATTTTTCCCTTACATGGTGGTTACAAACACCTGTTTAAAGAAATGGGAAATTTTTAAATCTTAGCAAAGTGTCTTTCGATTGGAAGCTCAACAATATCCTTTGATTAGAAGTTAAATAGTGCCCTTCAATTAGCATAACAACAAGTTTCCATTGAGCTTTTAAAATCCTCAAATACAAGTTTGACTCACTAATCTTCGATTGGGCATTTAACACCCTTCGATCAAGCTTTGGTCCACAAGTCTTCGATTGAGCTTTATTTTCCTTTGAAATGGCTCCCTTCGATTCTGAAAGAGGGGGAGTTCCTTTAGGATTATTTCATTTGAAGCACCTCTGGATTCTTTCATTTGGAGCATCTATGGGCCTCCTTCGTTTGAAGCGCCTTTGGTTTCTTCCACACAGGCCCCATTTGGAAAAATGGCATGCGTACCTGCCTGCACAAGGCAGGAATTTTCTTCATACCTACAAGGCAAACACCTGCTACATGCCTGCCTTCATAAGGCAGGAATTTCCCTCATGCTAAGCTTTGACATCCCAATTTCTACACTATGGAATTCCAAAAGTCCATTCGAAGGATGCATATTGCTGGCCATTCGAAGAAGCTGAATCAGAGTCATTCGAAGAAGCATGCAAGAGGTCCAATCGAAGGGAAATGATTGAAGGAATTCGAAGAGGGCCAAAGCATGCATAGAGAGTCCATTCAAAATGGCCATGCAAAGGACACACTAAAGGCCCATTCGAAAGGTACACCAGAAGGACCATCTAAATACCCAGTTGAAAGAGGCAACTTGAGCCCAGTCAAAGGCTAAACAAAAAGGCCCATTCGAAGGGTGCATGGGAAGTCTAATCAAAGGATAGAGACTGGGGGTATTCGAAAGCCAAAATTGTCCATATTTATTCAAATTTCAAAAGAGGACAAGATCCCATGTTTTTGGCCACAGTTACAAAACTTCATTCATGGCCTTGAAAAAGTTTGTTTATGGCAGTTAAACTTTTGTCTTCTTGTCCCCTTCCTCCTACTCTATATAAGCAGCATGTTTGCAAGCCAAAAAAGACATAGACGAGAGGTTGGAGATACGCTGCCCATAAATCCACCATAGTTATAAAAAAAAATCCAAGAGGATCCAACAACTCTAGTCCCCACACAAGTTCAACTTTTCGGCAAGGTAAGTCCCCCTGACCTTGTACCTTTCATTTTCAGCCTGGCATGTGAATAACACCTATTTACTTTTTATTTCTGTCCTTTTCGATTCCATGTTTTTTCTTGTCTAAATATACATGTTAGAACTAACCCTTGTACAGACTCAAATGAAAAGAAAAGGACTAGGTTGAAATGAAACCTTAGGCTTTGCCCCTCATTGCCTGCCTACCCCAAACGAAAGAGGCACCTTCATGATTGTTTTGCAGGTTCATGTCCCTTCACAGTCTAAACAAACTAGGTAGAAAAGAGTCCAGACAAAAGGATCCTCATACTGCTTCTTAGCCCAATCGAAGGAGGTCAGGAGAGTCCAATTGAAGGCTTTTCACGCCTGCTTCCCAGCCCAATCGAAGGAGGCCGTAAGAGTCCAATCGAAGGTTGCTCATGCCAGCTTCCTAGCCCAATCGAAAGAGGCCCAAGAAGGGGGGAATCGAAAGCACATCATTCCCCCTTAATCGAAAGACTCATTTCCCCTTATTTTCTTTTGCATACTTAGGCCCAGTAGCATTTTTTTAAATTGTTCTAATTTTCTTTTTTATTGTTTTGCTATCATTTATTTAATTAATCATAAAAATCAGGAAAAAAAGTCATAAAAATATTAGGTTAATTTTTTTAATTAAACTAATTTTGTAAATAATTTAATTTAAACTTTAACTCTTTCTCAATTTTAAAATAAGCTAGAATTTAGGACTTTATTTTATTTTAATATTTCTTTTTCATAAATATAAAAAAAAAACACAAAAAGTTTAGTTTATTTTCTAAATAAACTTTAGGAAAACTAATTTAATTTTTCTCTTAAATCAAAAATAAAAAAAAAGATTTCTTATTGCCTTAGGTTCTTAGAAGTATTTTCTAACCTTTTGCGCGTTATTATTTTCTCGCATTTTTTTTATTATTGTAACTGCTTTCTGGATGTAATAGACTGTAACTAGGTTTTTATTATCTGCTTTTAATTTCTGTACTTCCAATTTTGTACATTGTAAACACCCCCATCCCCAAAGCCCTGTAATAGTCTAGACTTTTACTTTCCGCACTTTACATTTCCTGCAAAAATATAAATTGCTAGTAACTAGGCGTGTATGGCAAGACTGAAAAACAACGTTAGCAAACCTTAAAAGCAAAAGATAAATAACTGAATTGAACACAATTGCACATAAGCACCTCTAGAGTACCCCACTCTGGTTGCCTTTAAATAAAACAGTCATGAGGCAGGAACGCTTTATCAAAGACTCATAAATCAAAAGATCATAGTCCCCCGATGACCCTACAGTTTCCTTCTCGGTAAATGATCTAGTCCCTAAACAAAATTTCTAAAGCATCTTTACAAGTTGCTTCATGACTGTAACGTCCCTTTCAAATGTCCCAAATACATCCAACGATAGGGCTACCTATTCACTAATGGTAGGATAGCACTGTCTAAAGGATAGGAGGAAAAGAACGACCCTTTTCGAGTATAAAAGTAGATAGTTGTTAGAAGTTTTCTCAAAAAACATTTTGCACTTACACAAATACTACTTTTCAAAAGCAATTTTCAAAACATCTTCTCTGTTAACACTTTTGAGGACTGATACAAGAGTTAAACGCAAAGTAAATCGCCGCACTAAGGAATTTTCCAAACATTTTCAAAACACGCAAAGCACAAAGGTATTTAAAAATGAGCAAACCTCTAAGAGCCCATAGAAAACTACGGATGGAAAGGGTGCTAACACCTTCCCTTTCCATAATCTACCCCCTTACTCAGAAAACACTCGAAAAGGTCTTTTTCTATTCTTTTCACCCTTTCCTTTGTTGGATAAAAAAAGTCGGTGGCGACTCTTGCTTACCGCAACATTTGCAAACACAAACACAAAACCAACATTAAATAGTCGGTTCTGCCACTGTATCACAGAACTGGCGACTCTGCTGGGGATCTTTAAAAAGTGGTGGCTACGTTAGTGCGATACTTTGGATTGTACTAATGTTCCTTTAGTAAGTTAAGTATAAAATTAGGCTTCCTCATAGTGTCACTAAGCGCTAACTAACCTTTAGAACCTTTAATTGACTCATCCTAGCCATTAGGAAGTAGTGAGATAGGACAAGTTGAGCCAACTGAACATTCAAGAGGGTACTTACCTTAAAACCTCATGCAACCCTTTAAACCTAAGGTCAATTGTGTGATTTACTTGTGTTTATATGTGATTTAAGCATAATCGTGACATCATAAACATCATGACATTCATATATACTAACCATTTCAAGAGCCTGTTGGATTTACCTCTTTGCTGTTTTGTAGGATATAAATTCAGGTCGCAGAAAAACCATCCAGATTAATTTCAAAGAAATCCCTCCCAAGCTCAAGGAATTGGTCCTGAAAGTTCCCGAAGACTCGTCATTCAACAAAATACATGGTCATTTGCTTAATTTGGTTACCACCAGATTTGACAAAGTTTTGATGAGTGTTCTATTCCAATTCTTTGATCTCGAGCACCATTGCTTCACATTTCCCGATTATCAACTGGTACCTACACTAGAAGAATTATCTAAGCTACTTGGCTTACCTATATTAGAGCGAGTACCTTTCACTAGTTTAGAACAAGATCTAGCTGTTGAAGATGTTACCATAGCTTTGCACTTGAAGCCATCTAATATTGAATCCCATTGGGAAAGAAAAAGAGGAGTTAAAGGCCTTCTTGCAAAATTTCTAATGGAGAAAGCTCATATTTTCCTGGATGCTATGAGTTACCATGCCTTCAAAGATGTCTTAGCTCTCTTAATCCATGGGTTGGTCCTGTTTCCTAATTCAGATTAATTTATAGATGTGAGTGTCATCAATATCTGCCTTGCTCGCAATCCAGTTCCTACATTGCTCAGGGATATCCTACATTCTCTCCATACTCCTACTCTGAAGAAGCGAGGAACTCTCATGTGTTGCACCCCTCTGCTATATAGGTGGTTTATCTCGCACCTTCCTCGGACAACTATGCAGAATGATTTAGGCTTAAGATGGAGCCAAAGATTAATGTCTCTCACTCCGATATCGGTTGGTTTCCTCGCTCTCAAGAAGACATTTCTTTTATTGATCGCTGCGTAGAATTTCCTAATGTGCCACTCTTGGGCATTAGGGGAGGCATCACCTACAATAGATATTTAGAACTACATCAGTTTGGCTATGCACGAAGAGATGGTCCATCAAATATGCTCATTCAGGGTATTAGGTTCAACTACTTAGATGATTTTCAAAATTATCGTCAAAGGTTCATCCGTGCTTGGGGCATTATTAAGAAGACTAATAGTAAGACTTTGGGGCGCAAGAACTCCATCCATGTGGAACCCTACATCAAATGGGTGCGAGCTCGAGCCCAAAGTTTTATGATGCCATACGATGCCATATTACCGGTGATCTTGGAACCTGTTTTTCAAAGGGGCGAGTCCTGCATTATTCTCCATCCTGATATGCTAACCAACTTCAAAGAGTTGCAAAAGTCTTGGATCCAGCTCAAGGAAGAACGGGATACTTTTGAGGCTCAATTCTATGCAAGTGAGAAGAAAGAGCTGGAATTAACAAAGCAGCTTCACAAAGAGAAGAATCTCAATACCTACCTCAACACCAAGAGGAAGCGCTCATGGGAGACTTAGGAGTTTAGAATTTCCTTTCAATGTTTATCCCTGTGTAATCTTTTGTTTCTTTAAAAACTTACTAATAAGGGGTTTTGTTTCCTGTTTTGTTAAAAAGAGCTTAAATCCAATAAGGTCCTTGAAAACATTGCATAAGCATATCATACATCTCACTGCATAAACAGGTTTCAAAGCAGGGTTCTTATCTTCTTCGCTATTTATTTCAGCAAGTAAAGAAATGACTCTGGAACAAAACATCAAGGATCTCCAGGCACAAAACTCCCAGTTCCAGCAAATGATCGTGGCTCTAGCTAAAGGGCAAGAAGATCTAAAAACTCTCATACTGAAAGACAAAAAGAAGAAGCCAAGGAAACCAGCTGGTGTAGTGAATTTGGAAAGAAGGATCAGAGGACATGTACGACGAGCTTCAGAACTAGTAACTTCATCAAAAGATGGAGACAATCAGGAAGGGGAGACAAGAGAAGAAGACCTCAGCCCGAGGGAATCTGATAGTGAATCTGACTATAATGAGGAGCAATATCCTCCTGCTGATGATAAATACAAACAACTAAAGGATCATCTGAACGCAATGGAAATCCAGAAGGTACATGGGCTGGATTTTGAAGAGTTGGGCTTGGTTTCTAGGGTTGTCATCCCGCAGAAGTTTAAGGTTCTGGTGTTTTCTAAGTATGATAGGGTCTCGTGTCCTAAGATGCATCTCCGATCTTATGTGAGGAAGATTCAACCTCACACCGCTGATAAGGATTTATGGGTCCACTTCTTCCAAGATAGTCTATCCGGGACTCAACTTGAATGGTTCTATCAGTTGGAGGGAACCAATATCCGTAACTGGGAAGACCCGGTTGCTACTTTCTATAAGAATTACCAATATAATGCAGACCTTGCTCCGACTCGTACACAACTCCAAAGTATGTCGATGGGTTCTAGCGAGGGCTTTAAAGACTACGTCCAGAAGTGGAGAGACCTAGCAGGAAGTGTCTAACCCCCTTTGTCTGATAGGGAGTTGGTTGATATGTTCTTGGGTACTCTATCTGGTCTGTTTTTCAACCATATGATTGGAAGCTCCTAAGCTGGTTTTACTGAGCTGATCCTAACTAGAGAAAGAGTAGAAGCTGGTATTAGAAGCGTCAAGATTCAAAAATATACCTCCTTAAGTGCAGGAAAGAGACCTTTTGTAGGAAGGAAAGAGGTCAGTGATGTTTACAGTCAAAGAAATCAGGGCAGAACCGAACGCCGTCCAATGATAGGGGCTGTAATGATATCCAAGTCTGTAGCTACTCAACAGCAGAACAATTAGCCTAGAGCAGAAAGGCCTACGAGATAGTTTACTTGGATTAATATGACTTTGTCTCAAGTTTTGCCACACTTACTGAAATCCATTATGGTAAATTTGAGGGAAGCTCCCAAAAATCCCAACACTGCATATCCTCACTATAATCCAAAGGCTCGGTGTTCCTACCATTCTAAGAGTCCAGGCCATGATACAAACGACTGTTGGGCTTTGAAGAACAAGGTGCAAGATCTGATCAAGGAAAAAGAGATTGAATTCGATGCTCCAGAGACTCCCAATGTCATAACTGCACCCATGCCCAAGCATGGCCTGGGAGTCAATGCTATTGATGTTGTCTCCGCCACAGAAGATGTTGACAGTAGCTATGACGTGGACAATTGGATCTTCCCTACTACCAACGGTGGGCCCAGTAACTGGACAGCTAAAGACTTTGTGCTGATTACTTTTATTCAGGAGTAATTATCTTTTTTTTTCTAGATATTTAATAAATGAACAATATAAACTCCACGGCCTTGTGTCTTACCCGGGGCACAACAGTTTATTTGTGAGGGTTATCATTTTTCAATGTCGTATGTCATTAATAAAGCATTTGACGTTTTTGCATACAAATTTTGCGCTCTATGTCTTTCTTTTCTTATTTTTATTTTATCAATGCACTTATGCTCTTACACACACTCACGCATCAAACTACAGATCCATATCCACTCTGGATCCCATTAGTAACGGTTCTGCTATTGCCGGTTATGACTTTGAAAATCCGATCAACCAAGTCGAGGAAGAAGGTGAGGAAGATTGTGAGGTACCAGGAGAACTTGTCAGACTGTTACAATAGGAAGAAAGGGCTATATAGCCTCATGAAGAGCCAGTTGAGACAGTGAATCTGGGTACAGAAGAGGATAGAAAAGAAGTCAAGATAGGTGCAAATTTAGAGCTTAGTGTCAAACAATGATTTATTCAGATGTTGCATGATTATGTTGAGATGTTTGCCTGGTCATATGAAGAAATGACAGGATTAGACACTGATATTGTGGTTTATCTCCTGCCGACAAAAGAGGACTGCCCTCCAGTAAAACAGAAGGTCTGTCATATGCGTCCTGAAATATCAGAGAATATCAAGTGGTAAAGTGGAATGACAAGTGTTAGTCTGCCTTTGACATAATCAAGGAATACCTACAAGAGCCTCCAATTATGATGCCTCTGATTGAAAGAAGACCTTTGATAATGTACTTAACAGTGTTAGATGATTCAATGGGGTGTGTGTTGGGGCAGCATGACAAGTCCGGTCGAAAAGAGCATGCAATATACTACCTTAGCAAAAAGTTTACCGACTGTGAAACAAGATACTCACTACTCAAGAAAACTTGATGCGTTTTGGCATGGGCTGCTCGCCGACTGAGACAGTATATGTTGACCCACACTACTTTATTGATACCTAAGATGGATCCTATCAAGTATATCATCGAGAAGCCCGCTCTCCCGGGAAGAATAGCGAGATGGAAAATGATCCTGACCGAATATGATATTCAATATACAACCCAGAAAGCAATCAAGGGAAGTGTATAAGTTGTGGGACACGAAGCATCCTAATCTCATCCCGTACAAAGAACATGTGTTGACACTGATTCCACACTTTGAAGAAGTCACCTTTGAACATTTTCCATGAGAAGAGAATCAGTTAGCGAATGCGCTAGCTACTATGTCATCCATGTTCAAGGTCAGATGGGATAATGAGGCTCCTCAGATCACTATTGAGAGATTGGATGAACCAGCTTACTGCTATGAGATTGATACTAAAGGGGTAACAGACAAACTTTGGTTACACGATGTGAAAAGGTATCTCGAAGCTCAATAATACCCTGATGGGGCATCTGTCAATGATAAGAAGTTTTTGAGAAAGTTCTCTGCAAAGTTCTTCCTCAATAATGGAACTCTCTACAAGCGCAACCACGACTCTATTTTACTTCAGTGTGTAGACAAGAGCGAAGTAGAGAGGATTATGGCATATTTACATGAAGGTACCTTTGGCACCCATTCTAGTGGACACACCATGGCTAAAAATATCCTACGGGCAGGATACTATTGGTCCACTATGGAAGCAGAATGTTATCAACATTCATGGACTTGTCACAAATGCCAGATCTATGCTGACAAAGTACATGTGCCTCCGGTTCCCTTAAATGTCTTGACTGCTCCCTGGCCCTTTGCAATGTGGGGCATTGTTATGATTTGAGATATTAGACCCACCTCTTCAAACGGGCATCGCTTCATCCTAGTCGCCATTGATTACTTCATGAAGTGGGTTGAGGCTGCCTCATTTGCTTCTGTTACCAAGAATGTTGTGGCGCGATTCATCAAGCATAACCTTATCTGTTAGTATGGCATCACCGAAAGAATCATTATAGATAATGGTACAAATATCAATAACACTATGATCACCGAGCTATATAAGCAATTCAGGATCCAGCATCATAACTCTTCTCCTTACCGGCCGAAGATGAATGGCATTGTGGAAGCTAAGAATATTAAAAAGATCATCCAGAAGATGACAGTGACATATAAAGACTGGAATGAGATGTTATTGTTTGCTCTTCATGGTTACCTCACCTCAGCACGTACGTCGACAGGAGAAACACCTTTCTCTCTGGTGTATGGTATGGAGGTTGTCCTACCTATCAAAGTCAAGATCCCTTCTTTGAGAATCATGAAGGATGCAGGCTTGAACAAAGATGAATGGATTCAGACCCGACTTGACCAACTTAACCTGATTATTGAAAAAAGGCTCGCGGCTGTTTTTCATGGTCAGATGTACCAGAAGCGTATGATTAAGGCTTTTAACAAGAAGGTCATACATCAGGTATATCAAGTTGGTGATCTAGTAATCAAGCGCACCATTCTGCCGAAAGGTGATCCCAAGGGAAAATGGACTCCCACATACGAAGGGCCATTTGTGATCAAGAACATATTTTCTGGTGGAGCCATGATCTTAACCACTATGGACGGTGACGACATTCCTCACCCTGTGAACGGGGACATAGTTAAAAGATACTACACATGAGTAAAGACCCGCTAGGTTAACCGTCCTAGGAAAAAATAAGGGCATCCCGGTGAACCAAAAGGGTTCGGGGAAAAATTAGGGATAAATACAAAAGAATCTATACACTCGGCAAGTCGAAAATCTAAAAAGGCGGCTTGGGCAAAAAGGGTATCCCGGTGGACTGAAAAACCCGAAAGGGAGGTCCAGACAAAAGTTAGGAATTTAAAGCGTATAACTATGTCCCGTTGGATCACCTTGAAACCAGACATCAGTATCAACTATCAAGCTCAAACGGTACCAATCAATCCAGTCAACTTCTGACAAGTAGCAAAGTGATGAGACGCTCAAGGACATAAGGGCAATAGCAGAATTGAAACTCAATGGGATTATTACACATAGTTGTTTTCTCTTTGTACTCTATTTTGTATAGTTTTAATTTTCACGACGGAATTCTCCTACTAGAATGTCAGTCTCTTTGTAAAAAAACGCCTATTATAGGCAAACTTCAAAATCAATACAAATCATTTCTTTGAAAGTACAAAACTTTTCATGTTCATTTTTTTCTGTTTTGTTTTGCCAAAAAAACGTCCAGTGATTATTTTTTACAAATGCATTTGAATATGGTTACTATTTACAAATACTTACATAGAAAATAGAAATACAGTTCCTAATGACTTTAAGAAACGAAACAAAGTCCAAAAATCCATTTGTAGTCCTTGCAGTTATGTTCTCCAGCAGGTACAAAGGAAGAGTCATCCTATTGCAAAGTCACCGCTACATCTTTAGCATAAGTTCTAATGATGTCTATGTCCCCCGGTAGAGTTTATTTCCTTAGTTGTCGAAGTTCATCCCCCAACAGAGTTTATTTCTCTACATTGGTAATATTTTCCAAAAGAACATCTTCTCCCCAGCGGAGCATTCTCAAGCAGAAGTCAAAGATCCCCGACAGAGTATCCTCAAACGGAAAGAGGAAATCCTTGGAAAATCATCTCCATTCATCGTCCCCAGCGGAAATAAAAGAATCACTTTCCTCATCTACCAAACAGCAGTCCGGGAGTCAACTTCCCAGTACTCTCCAATAAGCAATCAAGGATTTATATTCCCAGATTAGGAAATGTCGCAATAGCATTCCATGTTCATATATTATGGCATGCACATATATATTTCATACAGCACAATCTCATTTATTTTGAGAAAATCATTACACGATGCATTTCATACAGCATGACATTGCATACGACTAACTCTTTATCTTTTCAGGTAAGATCAATCAACAAACACCATTAACTACTTATATGGCCTAACAATATTCTCAAAGGCTACATCTGACGAAGGACTATTTCATCATTTTCCTCAGAAAAATCATTCTCAAGACCTCTACTAGTTCAATTTAAGTCGACCAACGATTTATTCTGATTCATTTCCGGTGGATCCTTTCTCTGGTTCAGTTAAATCGGCCCTAAGATTTTTCTAATTCTTATCCAGTTGAAGATGATTTAATACCTCTGTTGGTTCAGTTAAATCTACCCTAAGATTTTTCTGATTCTTATCTAGTTGAAGATAATTCAAGACCTCTATTAGTTCAGTTTAAATTGACCAATGATTTATTCTGATCCATTTCCGGTGGATCCTTTCTATGGTTCAGTCAAATCGACCCTAAGATTTTTCTGATTCTTATTCAGTTGAAGATAACTCAAGACCTCTACTGGTTCAGTTTAAATCGACCAATTATTTATTCTGATTCATTTCCGGTGGATCCTTTCTCTGGTTTAGTCAAATCGACCCTAAGATTTTTCTGATTCTTATCTAGTTGAAGATAACTCAAGACCACTACTAGTTCAGTTTAAATCGACCAATATATTTTTCTTATTCTTCATCCATTTAAAGATAATTCAATACTTTTTCTCTAGTTCAGTTAAATCGACCCTAAGATTTTCTTATTCTTATCCAGTTAAGGATGTCGTAAAGCCTGGGCCCAGCTAGATAACAGCTTAATTTCTTCAAATAACTAAAGCCTGGATATAACCAGATAACAGTTCAAGGTCTACAATTATTGCGAAGCCTGGAACCGACCAGATAGCAGTTAATTTCATATGTGAAGCCTGGAATGCGACCAGATAGCAGTCAGTCTTATTATCCTCAGCCAGTCATCGTGAAGCCTGGATCCCGACCAGATAACAACTCGCTTTCGTATCTCTAATCAAGAAATAACTCCCAGTAGAGTAACTGACAACCGAAGTTCCTAGACTATATTCCCCCAAAAAGAGAAACATCCCCAACGGACTCTTCCTTAGACAACAGGAGCAGGAATCCCCCATAAAGAGACTTCTTATGAAGTCAACATCTACTTTGGATGGCATCTCTAAGACCATCTCTAACAACTCTCCGTCATATTCCTTGGATGGCATCTTTAAGCCCATTCCTTACATCATCAATCATCAGTGTTATTTCACGCGAGTTCAAATTTCTGGGCACTCTAGTGTTCAATCATCTTCCACCTTCAGATCACGAAAGGAAGAGAAGCCAATTTAAACCCTCAGGTTTAAGAAGATTGAATAGGGGCAGTTGTTGTACCCCAAAATTTTCCCTCTCATATTTTCCCAAGATTTTTTCCTTACATGGTGGTTACAAACACTTGTTTATAGAAAGAGGAAATTTTTGAATCTTAGCAAAGTGTCTTTCGGTTGGCAACTCAACAATGTCCTTTGATTGGAAGTTAAACAGTGCCCTTCGATTAGCCTAACAGCAAGTTTTGACTGAGCTTTTAAAATCCTCAGATACAATCTTGACTCACTAGTCTTCGATTGGGCATTTAACACTCATCGATCAAGCTTTGGTCCACAAGTCTTCGATTGAGCTTTGTTTTCCTTTGAAATGGCTCCCTTCGATTCAGAAAGAGGGGGAGCTCCTTTGGGCTTCTTTCGTTTGAAGCACCTTTGGCTTCTTTCATTTGGAGCATCTCTAGGCCTCCTTCATTTGAAGCACCTTTGGTTTCTTCCACACAGGCCCCATTTGGACAAATGGCCTGCATGCCTTCCTGCACAAGGCATGAATTTTCTTCATACCTACAAGGCAAACACCTGCTACATGTCTGCCTGCACAAGGAAGGAATTTCCCTCATGCTAAGTTTTGACAGCCCAATTTCTACACTATGGCATTCCACAAGTCCATTCGAAGGATGCATATTGCTGGCCATTCGAAGAAGCTGAATCAGAGCCATTTGAAGAAGCATGCAAGAGGTCCAATCGAAGGGAGAGGATTGAAGGAATTTGAAGAGGGCCAAAGCATGCATAAGAGTCCATTCAAAATGGTCATATGAAGGACACACTAAAGGCCCATTCGAAAGGTTCACCAGAAGGACCATCTAAAGACCCAGTCGAAAGAGGCAACTTGAGCCCAGTCGAAGGCTACACAAAAAGGCCCATTCGAAGGGTGCATGGGAGGTCCAATCGAAGGAGAGAGACTGGGGGTATTCAAAAGCCAAAATTGTCCATATTTATTAAAATTTCAAATGAGGACAAGATCCCATGTTTTTGGCCACAGTTACAAAACTTCATTCATGGCCTTGAAAATGTTTGTTTATGGAAGTTAAACTTTTTTCTTCTTGTCCCCTCCCTCCTACTCTATATAAGCAGCATGTTTGCAAGCCAAAAATACACAGACGAGAGGTTGGAGATACGCTTCCCGTAGACCCACCATAGTTATAAAAAATAATCCAAGAGGATCCAACAACTCTAGTCCCCACATAAGTTCAATTTTCCAGCAAGGTAAGTCCCCCTGACCTTGCACCTTTCGTTTTCAGCATGGCATGTAAATAACACCTATTTAATTTTTATATCTATCCTTTTCGATTGCATGTTTTTTCTTGTCTAAATATACATGTTAGAACTAACCCTTGTACATACTCGAATGAAAAGAAAAGGACTAGGGTGAAACGAAACCTTAGGTTGTGCCCTTCATTTCCTGTCTGCCCCAAACGAAAGAGGCACATTCATGATATTTTTGCAGGTTCACGTCCCTTCAAAGTCTAAACGAACTAGGAAGAAAAGAGTCCAGACGAAGGATCCTCATATTGCTTCCCCGTCCAATCGAAGGAGGCCGGGAGATTCCAATGGAAGGCTATTCACGCCTGCTTCCCAGCCCAATCAAAGGAGGCCAGGAGAGTCCAATCGAAGGTTCCTCACGCCAGCTTCCTAGCCCAATCAAAAGAGGCCCAAAGAGGGGTGAATCGAAAGCACATCATTCTCCTTTAATCGAAAGACTCATTTCGCCTTATTTTTTTTTGTATACTTAGGCCCAATAGAATTTTTTTTAATTGTTCTAATTTCCTTTTTTATTGTTTTGTTATCATTTATTTAATTAATCATAAAAATCATAAAAAAAGGTCATAGAAATATTAGGTTAATTTTTTTAATTAAACTAATTTTGCAAATAATTTAATTTAAACTTTAACTCTTTCTCAATTTTAAAATAAGCTAGAATTTAGGACTTAATTTAATTTTAATATTTCTTTTTCATAAATTAAAAAAAAAATACAAAAAGTTTAGTTTATTTTCTAAATAGACTTTAGGAAAACTAATTTAATTTTTCTCTTAAATCAAAAATAAATAAAACATTCATATTGCCTAAGGTTCTTAGAAGTATTTTCTAACCTTTTGCGCGTTATGATTTTCGCGCATTTTTTTATTATTGTAACTGCTTTCTGGATGTAATAGACTGTAACTAGGTTTTTATTATCTGCTTTTAATTTCTGTACTCCCAATTTTGTACATTGTAAACACCCCCATCCCCGAAGCCCTGTAATAGTCTAGACTTTTACTTTCCGCACTTTACATTTCCTGCAAAAATATAAACTGCTAGTAACTAGGCGTGTATGGCAAGACTGAAAAACAACGTTAGCAAACCTTAAAAGAAAAAGATAAATAATTGAATTGAACATAGTTGCATACAAGCACCTCTAGGGTACCCCATCTGGTTGCCTTTAAATAAAACAGTCATGAGGCAGGAATTCTTTAGCAAAGACCCATAAATCTTGCCTTCTCGGTAAATGATCTAGTCCTTAAAAAAATTTGCTAAAGCGTCTTCATAAGTTGCTTCATGATTGTAACGTCCCTTTAGAATGTCCCTAATACATCCAACGATAGGGCTACCTACTCACTAATTGTAAGATATCACTGTCTAAAGGATATGAGAAAAAAAAGGACCCTTTTTTAGTATAAAAGTAGATAGCTGTTAGAAGTTTGCTTAAAAAACATTTTGCACTTACACAAATACTAATTTTCAAAAGCAATTTTCAAAACATCTGCTTTGTTAAAACTCTTGAGGATTGATACAAGAGTTAAACACAAAGCAAATCGCCGCACTAAGGCATTTTCCAAAAAATTTCAAAACACATAAAGCACAAAGGTATTTCAAAACGAGCAAACCTTTAAGAGCCCGTAGAAAAATACGAATGGAAAGGGTGCTAACACCTTCCCTTTCCATAATCTACCCCCCTTACTCATAAAATTCTCAAAAAGGTCTTTTTCTGTTCTTTTCACCCATTCCTTTGTTGGATAAAAGAAAAGTCGGTGGCGACTCTTACTTACCGCAATATTTGCGATCACAAACGCAAAACCAGTATTAAACAGTCGGTTCTGCCACCGTATCACACCATGCAAAGCAAAAGGGAGCATCTCATGCCAATCTTTATAGGTAACAATCATCTTCTAGATGATCTTCTTAATGTTTTTATTAGCAGCTTCAACAACCACATTCATCTTTGGCATGTAAGGAGATGAATTGTGATGGACAATCTTGAACTCTTCACAAAGCTCTGTCATCATCTTTTTATTTAAATTTGATTCGTTGTCTTTGATAATCCTGCTTGGCACACCATATTGACATATAAGATTGTTCTTGATAAATCGTACTACCACTTGTTTAGTGACATTAGCATATGAAGCTGCTTCCACCCATTTGGTGAAGTAGTCTATTGACACCAAAATAAAACGATGTCCATTCGACGCCTTAGGTTCAATCATTCCAATCATGTCAATACCCCACATAGAGAAAGGCCACGGGGAAGAAATAACATTGAGAAGCATCAGAGGCACATGAATTTTGTCATCAGAAATCTGGAATTTATGGCACTTCTTTGCAAATTTGCAACAGTCAGATTCCATTGTCAGCCAATAGTAACCTGCCCTAAGCATCTTTTTTTCCATCTAATGCCCATTGGCATAGGTACCAAAGGGACCTTCATAGATTTCATGCATCAACATGTCTGTTTCGTGTCTTTCCATGCATTTAAGCAAGACCATGTCATAATTTCTTTTGTACAACATATCTTCATTAAGGAAAAAGATACCTTCCAACCTTCTTAATGTCTTTCTATCTTTATTTGACTCACCAGCCGGGTATTCCCGAGTCTGGAGAAAATGCTTGATATCATAATACCAAGGTTTTACGTATGATGTTTCCTCAGCTGCAAACACATGAGCCGGCCTATCCACGCGTCATACTATGATACGAGGCACATCATTCCAAGTATTTACTTGATACATAGAAGCCAGAGTGGCTAAAGCATCTGCCATATAATTTTCATCTCTGGAAATATGATGGAATTCAACTTCATTAAAGAAAGGTAATAGTCTTCTAGTATGATCTTTGTAGGGAATCAAGCCAGGGTGACGAGTATCCCATTCTCCTTTAATCTAATTTATTACCAAAGCTAAATCTCCATATACATCTAGAATTTTGATTCTAAGATCAATAGCCTCCTCGACACCCATGATACAAGCTTCATATTCTGCCATGTTATTGGTGCAATCAAAGGCCAACCTTGCAGTAAATGGGATATGCGACCTGTGGGGAGTGATAATCACAACACCAATTCCTTTCCCATAAGAATTTATAGCTTCATCAAATACCGTACCTCAACGAGATTCATGATCAGGACCTTCCTCAGGCAACAGTTTATCACAATCTTTTATTTTGAGAAACATAACATCATCATCAGGGAAATCATATTTAACAGACTGATAATCATCCATCGGTTGGTGATCAAGATAATTCGCCAACACACTACTTTTTATAGCCTTCTGAGTATGGTAGTTAATATCATATTCAGACAACAGCATTTACCAACGGGAAATTCTCCCAGTAAGAGCATGCTTTTCAAAAATATACTTAATTGGATCCATTTTGGAAATTAATCAAGTAGTATGATTCAACATATATTGCCGCAACCGCTTTGCTGCCCAGGCCAGAGTACAACATGTCTTTTCTAGTATGGAATACTACGACTCACAGTCAGTGAACTTCTTGTTGAGATGATAAATTGCGTATTCTCTCCTCCCTGTTTCATCTTGTTGTCCCAAAATACAACCCATAAAATTATCAACACTGTCAGATACATGATCAATGGTATTCCTTCAACAGGAGGGAGCAAGATAGGAGGTTCAAGCAGATACTCTTTAATGCTTTCAAATTCCCTTTGGCAATCATCTGTCCACACACAACCTTGATCTTTCTTTAACAACTTAAAGATCGACTCACGTGTTGCAGTCATATGGGAAATAAATCTGGAAATGTAATTCAAACGCCCAAGGAAGCCTCTAACTTGCTTTTCAGTTCTTAGTGCAGGCAATTCTTGAATTAATTTTACTTTATCAGGACCAACTTCAATCCATTTTTGGTTGACAATGAAACCTAACAATTTCCCTAATCGGACACCAAAGGTGCATTTATTTGGATTCAAGCGAAGACGATACTTCCTCAAGCGCTGAAACAAATTTAACAAATCTTATACATGCCCTTCTTCAGTATGGGATTTAGAAATCATATAATCAAGATATACCTCAATTTCCTTGTGCATCAGATCATGGAATAGGGTTGTCATAGCCCTCTAGTATATTGCACCAGCATTCTTCAACCCGAAGGGCATTACTCTGTAACACAATGTTCCCCGAGGTGTGATAAACGTTGTTTTTCCATGTCCTCAGGAGCCATTCTGATTTGATTATATCCGGAAAATCTATCCATGAATGAGAATACTTTGAACTTTGCTATACTATCAACCAACATATCAATATGTGACAATGGAAAGTCATCTTTTGGACTAGATTTGTTTAAATCTCTACAATCCACGCACATGCAAACTTTTCCGTCTTTCATTGGTACTGGGACAATATTGGCAATCCACTTAGGGTACACTGATGTCACAAGAAAATCGACATTAATCTGCTTTAAAACTTCTTCTTTAATTTTCACTGTCATATCAGGGTGAGTTCTTTGCAATTTCTGCTTGATTGGCGGGCATTCTGGCTTTAGCGGTAAATGATGTTCCACAATATCAGTATCCAATCCCGGCATGTTTCAGTAAGACCAAGCAAATATATCCACATACTCTTTCAACAATTCAATCAAGATGCTCTTCACGTCGGGATAAAGCAATGCTCCAATCTTGACTTCTTTTGGACCTTCCTATGATCCCAAATTGATTGTCTCTAACGGCTCTTTATATGGCTGAATGGTACTTTCCTCACGCTCAATAAACTGTGAAACCTCTTCTGGGATTTCATCATATTCTTCTTCTTCGGCCACATACGCAGAATATTCAAAGTTGGGAGAGGGTGCAAGGTCATTGTATTCAACGGGTTTTTTAATTAATCTACATATTTGATTTATGATTGCTTTTAGAAATTGACACATATAGCAAGTGATTATGCAGATTCAATTATAATTATTATTTATTTTGAAAGGATTTTTCTGATTACCATTTTCCAAGAAAAATCAAAAAATAAAGATACAATTTGGGAATCAAAGACAACTTTTATTATTTATTTTAAAGATCAAAGAAAACAGATATGCCCATACATTGTCAATACTTTCACCTTGGGCAGAGTGAAATATTTTTTAAAAAGATTAACAAAAAAACAAATTACTTTGAAATATGAATGCAAGAGGTAACATCAATAGTGGTCTAATTTTGGACTCTGGCTTTGTGCGTCATGTAGTTCGGCATCTCTTGCTCTGCTTCACCTTCTATAATAGCATTGATCCTCAGAACAGTTGAATGAAGGCAAACTCCGCTATGAAAGATGTTTTGATATTCCCCAAAGCATACTTCAGCTTCATATTCTCACCTTTGCCAGTCTTCACAGAGAATCCCAAACCAACTCTATTCTTACTCACAGGCGCATAAACAATCTTCCCCCATACTTTACTAGGGCCATTACACACTACCTGCTGAGCATCCTTAAACAAAGCTATAGAATTCTCATTTCCCTTATATTATCAATGGATAAAGCTTGGAACTGAGTTCCAACAGCATCTTCATCCGCTTCCACAACACTAAAAGGGGATAAATGAGATATTAACTATGCATGTTATCCATTTATGATGACCACCTTTCCTTCCCAAACAAACTTCATCTTCTGCTGCAAAGTCGAAGTAACAGCCCCTGCCTCATGGATCCATGGTTGTCCCAGTAAATAGCTGTAAGTGGGCACAATATCCATGACCTGGAAAGTAATCTGAAATAAGTGCGAGCCTATGTGAATAGGTAAATCTACTTCCCTGATAACAGACTTCCTCGACCCATCAAAAGCTTTCATAATTATGCCACTCGGGCGCATTGGAGTTCCTTGGTACTTCAGCTTAATAAGTGTGCTCATCGGTATGACATTTAAAGCGGATCCATTGTCAATCAGCACATTGGATAAAGAATCGTTCTTACAATTCATGGAGATATGGAGATCCAGATTATGATTCCTTCCTTCATCGGGCAGCTCGTCATCACAACAACTCAGGTTATTACAGGATGTAATATTACCAACAACACTACTAAATTGGTCCAAAGGCATATCACTTTCTACGAAATCTTGATCCAATACTCTCATCAAAGATTCCATGTGGGTAAAAGAGTTTATTAGCAAGGCTAGAATAGATATCCTTGATGGGGTTTTCAATAATTGATCTACGATCATGTAGTCACTCATCTTGATATTCTTCAATATATCATCCACATATTTTTCTAGAGTAGTACTGCTAGATTCCCCCATTGTTTTCTTAGGTTCAGTACTTTCGACATTCTTTTTATCAGCATTAACATTCCCTCGAATCATAGGTGTGAAAACACAGCCACTGCGGGTTACTCAACTGGCTTCAGCAATATTCTTGACATCAGACAAAGGTTGGATATGAACTTCCACACCATCCTCTAGGATTGTAGCATTGTATTTGTATTGCACGGCTTTGTCTGATTTGTAAGGAACAAGACCCGCAAGCAAATCACCACTGGAGCAACAACTGGCTTGCTATGATACTCACTCTCTATAGGGGCGAGAACACCAAAACGAGGCACAATAACATTCACCCCTTCTTCAGAATACTTAGACATCACATAATCATTGTTGGAGAACATATCTTCATTTGAGGAAAAGAATTCATCTGCAGAAGCATACTCATCATCTGACACAATCTCGGACGTGCAATCTTCAATCACGTTAATTCCATTGTAAACATCTCTATTTCCAGAAACTTTGATAGTACCATTGTCCAACAACAACTGAACACCCTTTCTCTCTATGGAACAACCTCGAGAATCTCTGCAGCAGATCTGGCAAGACCCATAATGGTGTTCTTCTTGACCATCCATGTGATAGAAGGTAGTGTGTAACTGCACCAAATCATCGTTCATATGATTCACGTCAAAAATACAGAATTCTCTAGGACATCCAAACACCATATTCACATCCTCTTCGTACTTTGCCCTAGGCCTGATTATAGGAATGAGGCCCCCGTCCATCATTTCCTGAAGATCAACTTTTATCTTATCATATCCCTGGATATTTGTACAACAAATACTACAACCAGCATGGTCGTGCGTATAGTAACTAAACTCGCAAAGGTCAGCATGCATCTTTACCAAATCTCCTCTAACCAGGTTGATATGAAATATTCGGAAGTCCCCTGGACAACCAGCAACCATGTTTACAGCATTTGCTCCTCCATGCTTAGGTAAAGGATTATCTTTCACATTAGGGCCAACATCTTTAAAGGATAAAAGGACAGATCTCACCATCTTTTGTACTTCAGATTTCAAAGGATAACAGTTCTCAATATTGTGCCCTGGTGCTCCCTAGTGAAAAGCACATGTCTGGTCTGCCTTATAATACCAAGGCAAAGGTGATAGTATAGCAGAGGGTTGCCTGGTCTGAACCAACTTCTTCTAGATTAAAGCCGGAACCAACTTTGCATAGCTCATTAGAATAGAGTCATAAGCCTCACTCTTCTGACTTTTCCCTTGATTTCCCTGAGGAGGTGGTCTCTGATATGCAATAGTGGTTGGAGCTGCATTGACAACTAGAGTCACAAAAGTGACATGTTGTTGGTACCGTTTATGCCTTCTAGGTGACCTAATCTTCCTTTCTCTAATAACAGCATTCGTTTCACTTTCTTTCTTTCGAGAGAACCCATACGACGACTTCTTTACCCCTTCATCTTTTGTCAAGCGCCCTTCTCTAACATCCTCTTCCAAACGAACACCCATGCTTACCATTTTGGTGAAATCACTCGGTGCACTAGCAACAATCCTTTCATAATAAAATGATCCCAAGGGTTTTCAGGAAGACCTTGTTCATTTCTTGTTCTCCCATAGGTGGCACCACCTGGGAAGCTACTTCGCGCTATCTCTGTTCATATTCTTTGAACGACTCCTTGTCTCTCTGAGCCATTTCCCTCAACTGATCACGGTCAGGCGCCATGAACATATTGTACTTGTACAATTTGATGAAGGCTTCCCCCAAATGACTGAAGGTATGAATACTACTACTTTCCATACTCATATACCACTTCAGAGCAGAACCAGTTAAACTATCTTGGAAGAAATGAATGAGAAAACATTGATCATCAATATGGGTATACATTTTGCTGATATACATCACAAGGTGGTCATGTGGGAAAGAGTTGCCCTTGTACCTCTCAAATTCTGGCACTTTAATCTTGGTTGGCACCATCACACTAGGAACTAGGCAGAGTTCATTGACGTTCTGTCCAAACAATTCTTTTCCTCGAAAGGCCTTCATTTCCTTCTACATCTCATTGAACTGGTCTTGAAAGTCACCGAAGGAGGTGCAGCATAGTGGATCTCATTTCTAGCAGCAAGAGTAACATGCACAACAGGAGGTGCAGGAGTAGCAGCAGCTTGAACAACTGGAGCGACTGAAGCATCAAGATTGTACTCTTCTAGCATGATGTTTTCAGGCATTCCCCATGGGTAACCCCGGGGCATACGATTCTGAGCAACAGTAACTGGGGTAACAGAAATGGGAACTGATGGACCTTCAGAAACAAATGTTATTTGTTGTGGCTAAGAAAGTGGTGGATGATTCTAAGTAGCCACCAACGATTCCATTAAAGTAGTCAGGTTGGCCATACCAGCCTTCAAAGCAGTAACTTCTTCGTGCAACTCGCGATTCTCTTGTTCAAGATTCTCCATTTTCTTCTTGGAATTAGCCCGAGTATTGTACCGGTGAGACAGCTTGCTGAACAAAGTAGAGAAACTCGGTAAGACACCTGGGAATGAACATAAATGCAAGAAATATGTGCAAGATGATGAATGACATGCAATGCACATGATTTAATTTGTTATTATTAATATTTCAATGTACTCAAAGAATTATAGGCAATTTGCAAATACTAAAGTACTAACACATTTTAAAATACTGAAAATCCCATTATAATAACTTCAAAATGGATTACAACTTTTTAGTACAGGTTTCAACAATCCCAAGTACAAGAGGAGATAGAATCTAACATCCTAAGAAGGCAAAATTGATGAATATCACTCTACATGCTGACACTTTCCTGTGAGTCTTGCAATCTGAGCCTTCAACTGCTTGTTCTCTTCTGCATACTTGTTAGCGACCCCTTTCCAATCACCAGAGTCGGGAAGTGAATGACTAAGTCTTGATCAAGCTCTAGAGGAAAATAAATCCTCTTTCCTCTCCATCATCTCTATAGCACGACTCTCAAGAATCTCGATCAGGTCATCCTTCTTTTTTAAGTCTGCTTGGTAGGACATCTTTAAAGTCTGACACTTATTCTTCCAAGCCTCGTTCTCCTGCTGCATCCTAACTAGGGCAAGCTAGAGCTCTTCCACGTCATCTAAAAGGGGATGAGTGGTCTTCACAAACATATCAAGCATAGGTTCTTCACGAGAATATGGCATCTTCAACTGAATTTCCCTTGCATGTACCCACCAGAGATAGGGCTCTAAAGTAACAACTCCTCTGGGTCCCAAGTCATTTCTACTCTTCCTGTGAATATGGTGCCACGCCTTTGCAATCTCCTCCTTAGATTTCTTATGATCCTCTCCCTCTTTGAGATAGAAACCACTTAAATGAATACTATTTGGCTTATCTCTCATCGGATATCCAAACTGTCATCGTGCAAGAACGAGATTGTAGTTAATTCCTCCCTTTGTACCAAGAAGAGGTACATTGGGGAAACTACCACAACTATCGATAATATTCACATCATAGTAAGCCTGATAATAGCAAACAATATCAAAATTAGTGAGGGCCATAATCTTTAGAGCCCAGCGAGGTTCCTTCTTGACATCCCAGAAAGCATCAGACTGAGGTAAGTGAGAAATAAACCACTGATGCAGCAAAGGCGTGCAACAAATGATCATTCCTCCATGATAAGAATCTCAAAGATGAATGGAGTAAAAAGCATCTCCTAATAATATAGGGACTGGATTCCCTATCAAAATGATCCTTATGGCATTGATATCCACAAAGTTGTCGACATTCAGAAATAAGAACAACCCATAAGCAAGAAGAGCAAAGATGGCCTCAAAAGCAAACGTACTCTTCATCCTAGCAAAATAGAGAGCTTTCTATAATAAAAACTGAGTGGGTAAGCCTCTGATTCCTCTTTTGGTAGTCATGTGGGCCTCAATCTCAAACTTCCCCAAATGAACCATAGCAGCAATCTCATGAGACTTTGGCTCCCCCTCCAAACCAGTGAAAGGAACACAGTTGGTAATAGGTAAACCCAGTAGATAAGAATACTCCTCCAATGTAGGCATCAACTGATAATTAGGGAAACTGAAACATTGATACATCAGATCATAGAATTGGACCAAAGTCAAGAGAATACCCTCCTTCATCCTGAGCTTCATGAGAGACACGATGGATCCATACTTCTTCCAAAAATTTGTATAACTCTCAATCTCGGGAATCAGACTCATCAAATCATCTATCTTAGGATTCTTGAAATTATGCTTCTGAGTCTTTCTTTTTCCAGAATCCATGGTCGAAAGTACCTGAGATATTCGCAAAGAGTCAACTTTAAGTCCCTTGAACCAAAATGTTTTAAAGGATGCTCATGGGTGCATGAATGCATGATTCAACATTCACACACAAGATCACAAACATGGGGGGTTAATAGGTTTGACGTCACGAGCATGAATCCAAAGTTACTACCCACAAGGTATGGTTTAATAGTTTATCACATGCTGAACAAGGTTCTAAGAGGTTCCCAGAGTCTACATGCTTCCTACGAATATTACCAACGTCCCGATTGACTCAGTAATTAGTAATATTCTCAGGAAAAACTCGTCTGAGTGTAGTATCGCGTGACAACCATTTCCAGATTACTCCGTCATAGTTTCCGCACTACTCCTAAAAGGCCAAGATGGGTTAAAGTTTCTATGGTTCTCACCTTCATCAGGCTCCAAGGTCGAAAGCAACATGTCTTCCCGATTACTCGGTAAACAACATTACGGTCAAGGGGGCCTCCACTGAGTGGGGGATCTCATGCCTCCTTTTTTGGGATTACTCCGTCAAAGTTAACATGACTATATCTCCTGTCCTATATTAACTTTACCCAAGTCCGGTTATAAGACTTATGAGAAATCACCAAGCATCCTGAAAATCAGGAATATCCAGACAAACATATATACAACGGATAATATAGAAACAAATAATAGCAAATACACAAATAAACAAAGATAGGCTCAACCCACTTAGGGATGGACCAACAATTGGTCGATCTTTCCCTAGTGAAGTCGCTGTTTTTTTTCTGTAGCGATAGAAATGTTGAGACTAATTCATTGAATTAACTTGACTCACACATATCAAATAAAAGTCGCCAACGCGCTTTATTATTTCCAAAGGAATGGGAAAAGAGCGAATAACCTAAAAAGAGGGGGGAGAGAATCTATGTTCAGGGGTTGGTTAAGCAAAGGGAAGGTATTAGCATCCTAAACATCTACGGTACTCCACAGGAACCTCTTTGAAAATTTGTGTATCTTGGCTATAAATATTGTATAAAAGATAGATGGGGGAGATGAGAAAAAAAAGTATATTTTACAATTTTTGCACCCGCCGTGGTTGCGAACTTTTAGTGCCTTCGTACCACCTTCATGGCAATAGGGGATCCGGGTACTCATAGTTCACCTTTAAATATTTTAAAACACAAGTGTGTTGGTTAATTTTAAGAGACAAGACATCATCATCATCTCCAAGTGGAAGAACATGCTTACTACCCACGATTATGAGAAAGGAGAATTTGCGTCATCTCAAAGTGGAGGATATGGTTGGATTTTAAAATCAACAAAGCCTCGCTCAACACCCAAGTGGAAAATATCTCGCTTAACTACATATCGTAGAAGTATAGTAGCTTGCATAACTACAAGGATTGACAAGACTCTAATATTTTGAGAAAAAGAGTTTTAAAGTAAAAAGCCAAAGTGGTAAAATGATTTGAATGAGGTTGATTGACTTTTAGTCTTCTCACAAAAATGTCAAAGTATAATTAAGTTAATTAAAGTTTGATTAAGAAAATATTTTTTGAAAATGCATGGACCTAAGTCCATGTTTATTGTGAAAGTGGTTCAACTTAGAAGACAATAAGAGTTTTGAAAAGGAGGGAGAAGATTTTTGAAATTAAAGAAGATGTGAGGAGATGAAGGGACTATCCTAAAGCATAAGGTAAAAGCTAGGGAAAAGAACTGTCTAACCAACAAGAGGTCAACACTTGACACAATGAGTCAATGTAGAATTCCCTTCCTTTGTATTAAAACCAAGAAAACAAAGATACTAAACCTCTTAAGAATACCAAGCTTCAAATGCATTAAGTCTTCTCAAAAATTGGGCAGAGTAACGGCTGTATACAGATAAATCCCCAATTGCAGACAAATCATATAATCAGAATAACCGCACATAAAGAAAACAAACAACTCAATGTCTTGGGGTAAACCCCAAGAACACCAGACAAAATAGCAAAAGAAGTCACCAGGTCTCAAGGTAGGTCAAGGATATTAACCAAATAGTTCAAGTAACAATAAAGTTTTTTATTGTTCAAGTTGATTATTATGTATCTTCAAAAAGAAAATGAAAAGAAAATAAAAAGGACATAAAAATAAATGCTCAAGTGAGCAAAGATGAAAATAGCATGAAATAAAAATGCTAAGATAAATGGTGCTTAAAGTAAAAGCATAAAGTAAAATCATAGAAATAAAAGTTAATTGTTAATGAGTTAAAAATTAGAGGTTAGTTGAATGACCATCTTGAAACTTGCATTTGAAAACTCATTAGAAGATTGATAAAATCAAAGCCTCTCAATAACAAGTTTCGTTTGCTTTTTGTCAAGTATATCATTCATTTCAAAATCTCAAGGCAACATTAAATGATCAATGATGTTTAAGCGATTCACTTAGACCAAAGTTTATGCAAGTTTATTACAGGATTGATAAGACTAAAGCCTCATAATAATGAACCTAAAGTTTATTGGATCAAAGGTTTCAAATTAAACATACTTGGGCTTGCAAATATAGGTTTGGGCCATGAGTGATCATTTCTCGAATTGGGACCAAATTTAGCGCTATGTTAAGCAACCGTAAGTGGATTTATATAGAAGTCGCACTATTTTGAGGCTGATGAATAACAATTTATGTGCCATATGTTTGGAAAGATGATATATGGATCATCCTCTAACAACATATCACACAATGAGAAAGAGATAAGATGAAGAGGGAGGGGATATATTTGAATAAAAAATTTAATCAAACTATCATTAAAATCATCCATCCATTTTAGTGGAGTTAAACTCAACACTCAAGATCCAATGATGTTAATGAAGCTTATGATCAACAATCACATAACCAGAATATATTAAAAAAATAAATTGCATTTAATGAATAAAATAAAAAGAAAAAAATGACGTTTAAATTATTTTTAAAATGAGAATAAAAGGTAAAATAGCAAACTATATTCAAAGTATCAAAGAAAAATTTAAAAAGACCATAGAAAAATCAGAAATGACCTCAAATATTTTTATAAAGTTTTGGTAATTTTTCAAAACAGAAAAGTATTTTTAAACTAATTATAATCACTCAAGTAAGTGAAAAAAAGATCAAAAATAATAGAACTCAAAATAAAATTCTAGAAAAATTTCAGAAGGTCAGAAATAAAGAAAATGATTTTTATAAAAAAAATTGAATTTAAAAAAATCAAAAAGTATTTTTAAAACAATTAAAATAAGACAAACAAAACAAAAATTTTGAAAAATATCAAACATTAAAAAAAAATGAAAAGATATTCACAAAATCAGAAATAATTCAAATTATTTTTGTATATTTTTTCATAATTTTTGGATAAAAATAAAAGAGTTATGAATTTTTAAGGATAAAATGAAATTCAAAAATAATTTTGTAAAATTAAAACAAGTCGGAAAAAACCACACACGTTGGATCTCTCTCACTAATACACGCTAGTTGATCCAATGGATCTGAGGTGATGGAGCATCATGGACCAAAGCTGAAGCGCGCGCATACAACACAAGAAAATCCAACCAATCAAAATAAAACAATTGGCTCAGTGTCATTGGTTGAAGAACGACACGTAGGTCGTCTTCAACCTCCAGCCTCCTGCAAGTAGGGAAAATCCAAGATCCTTGAATCTGTAAATTTACGCGTTCATAGTGGTACCATTAGATGCATCTACTTGAGACGATCAAAACCATATGCTCACAAAAAATTTATATAAAACACAGTGTAGTCGATTTGGAAAAAACCAGAGATGTTTAAAATGTCAAAATAAAAAATCAGAAGCATCAAATGCATTATTTCACCAAAATTGAGTTAAGAGAAAGCATCAGTGAACATCATAGACCATTCCAGTAATTTGAGTTAGAATATTTGGTGCCTTAAAATACTTGAACGAAGTCAGATGAACTTGCTCTATAAATGGACTTGGCTAGTACAATTTAGGGCACCTTAAGGCTTGATTCTTCTTCTGTTAGCTTCAGTGAAGTTCAAGGTCAAGGATCAATGAAGAAATTGGATTGAAAGTGGAGAAAAGAGGAATTCAAAATCTCAGAAAAGTGAGTTATGGAAGGAGTTTGACAGAGTGATTTTGGCTGTTAAAGCTTGCCAAAATGAGTGGAATGGAGCCTGTATTTATAGGAGAAGTGAATGGGATCAAGAAGAGGGGTGAATGATGCAAATTCAAATGAATTCGTGCACACCTGTGTACACGAGGAAAGTGTGTTCACATGTGCATCAAAACTAATCCAAATGATGTGTTCTGATGCTCTAAATTATTCAAACATATGTGTTAATCATGTTTAAGTGGAAAACACGTGGAACTTTGGTGATTAGAAGCCAAATTATGAATTTAAAATTCTGACTTTGGATAAAACTTTAGTTTCTAGGTACCAACTTTGAATCAATGGTATTCACAACTCAAGGAGTCTTAGGGCATAATTCTTGAAGCATTTGAAAGATAAGGTTACAATATTTACAATGTGAAATGAGTGAGATAAATTGGATGCTTGAGCTAAGAGTTGTGATGAGTCAAAGCTGAGAAAAAGATGTTATCTTTTTGTACTTAGAAAAATTCTAAGTTTTTCTTCAAAAGTGACCTATAACATTTTTAGTTCAAACAAGACTTTCCTCCAAAATTGAGCTTTTGTCATTGATTCTAGCTTGAAGTGGACATCCTAGAGATAATTTTGAAACTTGAATCACTCAAAAATAACAAGTATTGAAAAAGTCATGGCCTTGTAAAATTGGTGAAAATTCATGAGGTGACCTATAATCTTTTGGGTTCTTAGGGCATCTTCCACCCATTTTGAAGATTTGCACATAAAAGAAAAGTTGAAGTTCACATCCTTAAGATAATTGTGGAAAATTAATGGGCTCAAGGAAATAAAAATTGACCAAGTTATGATCTTTTGAAGTCACATAAGTGAATTTGATGGCCTATCTAGACGACTTGTAATCTTTCTTCATCATTAGGCATCTTCCACATAAAATTTTCTTGAAACTCTTGAAATTATTAGTAGATAACCCTTTAAAGAGAAGAATGTATTTGGAATCACTCAAAAATCTCAAAATATGAGAAAGATATAGCCCTTAGAATTTCAAAATCCTAACTCCTAGAGCATTAAAATGACTTGGAAACCCCTTTCAATTTTGACAAACTTTCTTTCATAATAACTTTTTCCATGTGAATAGAAGTTGTTGAGGATGATAATAAGAAACCATAGCACCAAAAACCACTTCCAAATGTTAGGAATTGAGAGAGTTATGCACTTGTGATCAAGAAATCAAGAACTTGTCCAATTAGGTCAAACTTCTTCAATAAACTCTTGCATATTTTGACTTTATTTGACAAATTGAGACATAATGAATCATAGTAGACCTTTTCATGATATTACATAAAAGTATCTTCAATGATGAAGCTTGAATCTCAATGAAATTTTGTTGGAGAAGGCATGAAAATAAACTCATGAACCTATGAATCAACCTGATGAAATGTGTTGTGCCCTTACCTATAATATCATCAATTAGAACAAACATTCATTGTATTTATTAGTTAAAAGTTAATAAACAAAAAACTTATATGATTAAAATATATAAATAAATGTGCTTGGTGATTCCCCATAGGCAAACCTAGAGACAGGGAGAAGAACCAAACCCTAGTGTGATCTCGTTGTGATTGAGTTGATATATGATGATAGAGGAATCTTAGGAGTAAAAATTTGGGTACAACACATATCATACTTATAATTGGTGTGTTCCGTCATGAAGGTTGCCTTGTTTTTGTCTTTGTCATGCATGAGAATATAGGTGCATCCGGAATAGGCATCCATAAATGACTTTTTGGATGATTGGTGGTTCCTTTTATGGAGACAATATTTCCTTTTTCAACCTTACTTCTTGAAAAGTTTAACATGCATAATATAGTACAAGCTTCCTCTGACAACGAGAATCTTTAAAACATGAAAATTTTCCATGGTGGATGTAATAACTAAAGTGAAGATTTCATTTGGGATGCCCCTACCTTTTCAATATCTTTGAACCATAGGATAGATTGTTCATGTTTCTTACGTGGTGAAGCTTATCCCTTCTTATATACTTCCATTAACTATGTAATCTTCCTAATCATTTCCCTTTATACAAAATCCTTGGACGAGAAGACGCATTGATGATAGAAGCAACAAAATAATAAATCCTAGAGATGAAGGATATGAACATGTGTTTTCCCTTCATGTCCTTATATTATTACCTATTGTCTTTTTCTTTCTTGGTACCATTCATAGTCTCAATCATCTTCCTTGGTGGTGTATCACCTTAGAAGGAAGAGCATTTTCTTAGTGGGGATTAACTATGTCTTTTAGACCTCCATGGATAATCCATACGTCTCTTAAAATATTTTTGTGCCTTATCCTTTTAGTATATGTCAAGTCTTTCCTTTTTAATCAAATCACCAATCACAACTGTCAAGTGAATGCACTCATATGTGTTGTTTGCATGACTTTTGTGGAATTTGAATAATTTTTAGTTATCAGGATGCACTGAATCTTTCACTGGGTGATGGTACTGTAGTCTGACCTCATTGCACTCAGTAATTGCATATTTTTGTAGAACTATTTCTCTTGGAAGTGTTTTATGGAGTGTATTTATAAAATCTATATTGTGTCTCTTGTGTCTTTCTTTAGCTTCGTCCTTACAATGTTTGGTGTTCCATTATTTTCCATTTCCAACATTTCCTGGGGCATTATGTTTTTTAAGATTTTCCTCAAATAAATTCTCCTTATAATCGATGTAATGATGGGCCCGAGTGAGAAGGTCACCCATGATCTTTGGTCTTTTCAATAAATTCTTTTTCTGAAACATGTAGTCTGGTCTTAGCCATTTCTCGAATATCCAATACTTATGGTTACCATTCGATCATTCTACTTCAACACTCACCTTGATAATATACTCCCAAAGTGTTTCATTCTTCCTCATAAGGATACATGTTAGAATGGATATTGTCTTTGGTTGACGCATCCATGTTGTAAACCATAAGGTAAACTCGTCACGTAGTTTCGTCCAAGAAATGATGGAATTTTCTTCCAAAGCCTTGAGTTATGTCATGGAGGCTCTCATGAGTGTTATTACAAATTGTTGTACCCCAATTTTTGCCCCTAAGATCCCCTTTATCATATAATATCAATTCAATCATAACAAGATCACACTACAGTTTGTTTCTTCTCCCTATCTTTAGTCTTTCTCTATGGGGAATCACCAAGCACCTTGACTTGTATTTTGTGATCATCTATGTTTTGTTACTCCTTAACTAAAAAATACAATGTATGTGTATCTTAATTGTTGATGATGTAGGTGAAAGCACAATGCATCCCATAAAACTTAGCCTTTGGATCCATAAGTTCATTCTTTGTGACTTCCTCAACCAAGCTTTATTGAGATTCAAGCCTCTATGGAAGATATTTTGAAGTAACATCATGACAAAGTCTATTATGATCCATTATGCCTCAAGTTGTCAAAGTTATCTCAAAAGTACAAGGGTTGATTGAAGAAATTTGACTCAAATATACAAGTCTTTGTTTCCATTGATTACAAGTGCATATCTCATTCATTTCTCAAGATATGGAAGTGGTGTTAGTTGCTTTGACTTTTAATTATCATCCTCAACAACTTCTATTTGCATGATAAATGTATTTGTGCAAGAAGGTTGATCAAAATTGCAAAGATTTCCACAAAGCATTTTTCTTGCTCTAGGAGTTAGGGTTTTTAACTTTAAAGGGGTATATCTTGCTCATCTTTTGGTATTTTGGAGTGATTCCAAAATCATCCTTCTCTTCAAAGAGTTATTAACAAGTCACTTCAAAAGTCTCAAGGAAATTTTATGTGTAAGAAACTTGATGATGAAGAAAGATGACAAGTCCTCTAGATGAACCCTCAAATTCCTTTATATGATCTTGAATATGTGAATTTCAACCTTTCTTTCATGTGCAAAGTGTGAGAATGGAAAGGAGATGCCCTAAGGATGCAAACGATTATAGGTCATTTCATTAATTTTTTCCAACTTCAACAAGTCATAACTCTTAAATTTTTGGAGATTTTGAATGGTTTAAGTCTCAAAATTACATTCAAGAGATCTACTTCATGCCATCTTTTTTGGTCAAGAACAAATTCCAAGTGAAATACCATGTTTGGATACAAGACATTATAAGTAATTTTTGAAGAAAAACTTAGAAAATTTCTAAGTATGAAAAATCAGCCCTTTTCTTCCAACTTTGACTCAACATAACTTCTTGCTCAAGCATCCAATTGATCTCACTCCTTGCACAATGTAAAGCTTGTGAATTTATCTTTCAAGTTCTTCAAAAATCACATCATATGGTGCCCTACATTGTTGGTACCATGGTTATGAAGGTAGCATCATGAAATAAAAATTTCAAGTCTAGTCAAATTTGAAAATTAGTTTAAATCCAATTACAAGCCTGCTTAAGGATAAATTTCGCGTCTAATCATGTTTAGGAACTTGCCATAACAAGAAATGACCTTTAAACCATCCATTTTGTTGTGTTTTAAGCCATGTGAAGTCACACTTTTCACACTTAGCAGGTCCAAACGATTTTACTGATTTTGCCTCCAATTCACACGCTTGAGTCTTGCATTATGATCAACTATAAATAAGGATCATCCCTCACTCATTTTCTCAAGATTTGGATAGCCAATTGACCCCTGTTCAGGTCTCACACGAACTCTGAATTTGAACTTCTTATTTCTTACATTCTCACCTTCAAACACCAAAAGCTACATTCAGTTAACTTCATTGAACTTCTCTGAGGCTAACCATACGGTTACTTTCAAGAATCATGACCTATATTGATCTGTAGAAGTCCAGTTTCAGAGCAACTTCTCACTACTTTGTTCAGGTATATTTCTTGGCCAAATTGATCCAAATAAAAGACTAATCCACTCCTTGTATCCTTCTGATCCTCGTTCTCTTTATAATTTCCAATTTCATTGAGAATTGAGTGAGATATCCCAGATTTTCGTGCTCTCTATTTTTTCTAGTTTTCTTCAAACACAACCTTGCATAATTTATATAAATTTGGTGCGATGGTACCATTAAAATTGTCTTGAAGAGATAAATCTAATGGCACCAGTCTGGTTTGCTAATTTTACAGTTTGAAGGATTCGATTTGGGGATGTTCGGGGGTTGAAGATGATGACATGTCCGTCTTCAACCAATGACATGAAGCCACGTTATTTTTTTGAAAAGGATATAATATGTTTTCCTTACTGTAACACGGTGGGAGAATTGACTTGGGATGTTTTTGTATTTTATCGCAATTGTTGCAGATAGCAAGAGTCGCCACCGACTTTTCTTTTATCCAAATAAAGGAAAGGATAAAAAGAACAGGAAAGACCTTTGAGATTATTTTCTTGAGTTTGGGGGGTAGATTATGAAAATGGAAGGTGTTCGCACCCTTTTCATCCATAGTCATCTATGGGCTCTTAGTTGCTTGCTAGATCATTGCTTTTGTTTGAAAGTGTGCTTTGTGGTGGTTTTTGAAAGTATTTTTGAAAAGCGCCTTCGTTTATGCAAACTTTGTAATGATTCTCGTCTCTATAAGAATGTATACAAAGTGTTGAACTTTTGAAAATATTTCAATGGAAAGTGTTGGTGTATTTGAAAAAGTGTTTGTGTTTTAAAGATGAGCAAGCAACTAGGAGCATTCTACCATACTCAAAAGTATTTTGTTCATTCCTCTCTTCCTTTGATATTGCTATATTACCATTGATTGGTAAGAAGCCTTGTCTTTGGATGTAAAATGGACAGGCGCGGGTCATCGTATAGTCATGATAGAAATGTTGTGAGATATCTTAGCATTTCTTTTGAGGCACTAAGATCATTTGTAATGCAACATTCGAAGCGTCATCGAGGGACTATGATCTTGTATTTTTGATTGTTTTTGCTAATATGTCTCACATGCATAACATGATTCATAAGGCAACAAGTGGAGTTAACCCTATAGGTGCATGTGTGCAAAGTTTGTTTGATTGCATGCATTTTTGTATTTTGATCAGGGTGGTCTACTTATTGATTTTAGGCAAAATACCCTTTTTAGTCCTTTAAGTTTACCCCAAGGTCCATTTTGGTCCTTTATCTAAAAAAAGTGTCAAACTGGTCCTATAATTCTTTCAAAAGGACCACGTTTGTCCTTTCCATCCACTCCGTTAGTCATGTTTAATGGCAGCGCTTATATGGCATTACACGTGGGTTTAGAAAAATTGCATGTGGCAATTCCACTTAAAAGTCAGTTTGACACTCTTATGTGGCATTACCACTCATCCATTGCATGTTTCCTTGAAGGTGAAACCAGACTTCTCATCAGAGGTAAGTTTCTGCTTTCTGCAAGAATTCTATTTTCATAGTTAGGGTTTCCATGAAATTCGTCTCCCTTCTCTGAAATTCATCTCTCTATTTAGGGCATTGTGTGTAATGGAGGAAATTCTTAATATTATGATACACCACAGTGGTCAATTTGTTAGTGAGGACTTGAGTGTGTACGAAGGAGGTGAGATTGCTGATTTGAGAGTAGATGCTGATATGTGGGGTTATTTTGAGTTATTGGGTGCTATTAAGGAACTAGGTTACCCAGCCATAGAGAAGATATACTATAAGGATCCAACTGCTAGAATGAATATGTTGTTTGATGACAAAGGGGCCTTAGAGATTGCTGATCTATATAGGGCTCATTTACGTGTTGAAGTCTTTATTCAACACCCATTGTCACAGCCTGAGTATGTTGATGAGAGTGAAGTTATTTTAGATGAGTTACCCCTGAATGTAATGGATGATGATGCAGTTAGACAAAATGAGGTAAGTGAGGATGTTGTTGGACAGAAGGAGGCAAGTGAAGATGTTGTTATACAGAAGGAGGCAATTGAAGATGTTGTTGGACAGAAGGAGGCAAGTGAAGATGTTGTTATACAGAATGAGGCAAGTGAAGATGATGTTGGACAGAAGGAGGCAAGTGAAAATGCTGTTGGACAGAACGATGATGATAGTTCTGATGATGATAGCTCTGATGATAGTAGCTTTTCGTATGATAGTGCAAAGGAGGTTGTATTTGATGATGAAACTGATGACTGTGATACTGACTTGGAAGAGGAAGAAGGTATGGAAGAAGTAACTGATCTCTGTGAAACTGAACCAAATAAAGAAGATAGTAAAGGAAGTGATAAAGGAAGTGATAAAGGAAGTGATAATGAAAGTGAGGATCTTGTAAGTGATTGTGATAGTGAAGATAGCAATACTACCAAGAGAAAGAAGTATCCCATTTTCAAGCTACTAAAGGATATGTCCAATTACAAATGGGAAGTGGGTACATATTTTAGTACAAAAGAAGATATCAAGGAAGCAGTTACCTCTTATGCAGTCCAATCTGGCAGAAATTTAAAGTACATCAAAAATGACAAGATAAGGGTTAGGGTTAGGTGTAAGGATGGATGTGAATGGGAAGGTTATTGGGCTAAGTTGGATGTTGAGGATACTTGGCAACTAAGAAAGGTGATAGACACCCATAGTTGTAGTAGAGAATATCATGTGAAGTTGTTGAAGACTAAATGGCTTAGCAAGAGGTTGCAGAATGCACTTAAAACCAACGCTAGATTGAAGCTTAAGGACATTAAGGAAAAGGTGCAGAGGAAGTGGAATGTGGGGGTCAACAAAACCAAGGCTATAAGGGCTAGGTTTGCAGCAAGAGACATGGTTGATGGGTCATTCTTAGGGGATTATACAAGGATTTATGACTATGCACATGAGTTGTTAAGATCTAACCCAGGGTCAACTGTGAAAGTACATGTCCAACCAGCTCAAGAAGGTAGTGGTGTTCAGAAATTACACTTCAAAAGGATTTACATATGCTTGGCAGCTTGTAAGGAAAGCTTCAGGTTAAGTAGACATTTCATAGGGCTTGATGGATGTTTTTTGAAAGGGCTTTGTGGAGGTCAAATCCTGTCAGCCATAGGCAGAGATCCCAATGATCAAATGCTACCAATAGCATATGCAGTAGTGGAGAGTGAAAACAAGGAAAGTTGGACATGGTTCTTGGAGCTGCTTATTGGTGATCTAGGTGGAAGAGAAGAGTGTCTCACATACACTTTTATTTCTGATCAACAAAAGGTATGACTCTATTGTTAATTCTCAATTGATTAGTATTTTTAATAATTAAATTCTCATGTTTATCTTGGTATTCTCATGTTTAATAATTAAGTTATATACATATCATGACCCAGGGATTATTGCCTGCAATGGAGGAACTGCTTCCTACAGTTGAACAAAGATTCTGTGTTAGGCATCTCTACAACAACTTTAGGAAGAGATTTCCAGGAAAAAAACTAAAGGAAATTATATGGAAGGCATCCAAATCAACTTACTACCAAGCTTGGGAAAGAGAGATGAAAGTTATGAAACATATCAATGGAGAAGCATATAAGCACATGATGTCTACCCCTCCAAGGTTTTGGAGCACATCATACTTCAAGACTCATAACAAATGCGATGCAGTTCTCAATAATATGTCAGAATCCTTTAATAGTGTTATTTTGGAGTCAAGGGCCAAGCCATTAATAACCATGGTGGAAGAAATTAGGATATACATGATGGAGAGATGGGCTACAAACAGGATGAGGTTTCAGAAATTGACAGATGTAGAAGTGTTGCCAAACATTATGAAAAAGGTTGAGAAAACAAGTTCATTCACAAACATGTGGCTTCCCAGGTAAAATTATTAAAACAAGCATTTTTTCTGTGTTAGAATGTCTGACTTTGGAATGTCCATTTGATGTCTTAATTTGGAATGTCCATTTTTCTGTGTTAGGATGTCTGATGAGCATATGTTTGAAGTGAGGCATCTGGAAAATTCTGCTGAAAAATTCACTGTAAACTTGAAGGAAAAAATCTATTCATGCAGAAGATGGGAGCTAACAGGCCTACCATGTGTTCATTCACTTGCAGCAATCAAGAATAGGAACCATAGGATTGATGAATACATTCCTGATTATTACAGGAAATCTAGATATTTGCAAGTGTACAAACCTGTCATATTCCCTGTTAATGGCTCAAACCTATGGGTTACAACTGAGTACCCTGATGTTATGCCACCCAAATTCAGGAAAATGCCTGGAAGGCCAAAGAAAAGGAGGAATTTAGAGCAAGGTGAGCTAGATGGTACTGATAAAAAGATGAGAAGAACAGGATTCATTATAAAGTGTAGCAGGTGTAAGCAGGTAGGTCACAACAAGCTTACTTGTAAGGTGCCTTCTACTAGTCAGACAACTACTACACAAGTACCACATGCAGCTCAACCATCTGTACCACATGCACCATCTGTACCACAAGTACCAGTGCCTTCTCAACCATCTCAAGCATCTGTACCAGTGCCTTCTCAACCATCTCAAGCATCTGTACTAGTGGCATCTGTACCAGTGGCATCATTTGTACCAGTGGCATCTCAAGCATCTAAGTCAGTTCCTGGTCAAGGTTCTCAGGCATCTCAATCTAAATCATCCAAAAAGTTATCAGTTAGAAGGCCAAATGCACCATTTGTCCCATCTCAAGCATCTAAGTCAGGTCCTGGTCAAGCTTCTCAGCCATCTCAATCTAAATCATCCAAAAAGTTGTCAGTTAGAAGGCCAAATGCACCATTTGTCCCACCAGGTCCAACAACGAGGTTAAAGGCATCAATAACTGTTGTAGGTCCAACAATAAGAAGGACAACACCAACTAAAATAGCAGCACCAAAGTGGAAACTTTAGTTTACTTTTATGTCTGTTTTGGATTAGGATTGGACCTATAGTTGTTATGTTGTTTTGTTAACTTGTAATATTAGAATTGGTTATGTTAAGTTGTTTTGATCATGTAATATCAAGAAGGACAAGTTTTTGTTTTGACCTGTAATATCAGGCTGTTTGGATTGGACCTGTAATATCAGGTTCTTTTGTATGCAACTTAGTGGTATCCACCACCTTATAATTATATGTTGTTACCTATATTCAATTGCTACAGTATATTGATCAAAATGCTACTAGTTACAGTATGTTACATTATGTTTTACATTGATACAAAAATTCTACTAGTTTTACAGTACGTTACATTGATCAAAATGCTACATGGATACAAAAATTGCTACATTATGTTTTACAGTATGTTACATTGATAAAAAATTCAAGTTGATACAAAAATTCAAGTTGATACAAAAATTCAAATTCATAATGATACCATGTTCAAATTGAGACTGTGTTACATATGAATCTATTACAACATCATCCAAATTACCACAACTAACATAATAAAGAAGAATCTTTTCCATTTTTTCTGAGAATTCTTCATCTTCTTCATTTCAATTTGTAACTCCATTATCTTATGTTTCAGCCCATCCTTCCTTTCCTTTAGATGATGTATCTCCATCTTTGCTCCATCAAGCTCATTTTGCAGCTTCTCCAACCTATTATTCTGCTTCTTTATAAACTGATCCTTCTCATCCACCACATCATCAAAGAACCATTGAAAGTATCCACACCCAGATTCAGATGAACCCTGTAATGGTGACATCCAGATTCATCTCAGCTATTGCAGGAACTATCAGAACAAGAATATATGAAAACCCATTTTAATTTCATGCTTACCTTGTAATGACGACAACCCCAGAATTGCTTCCCAAAGTTTGTGACGGTGGTAGCCCTTCGAAGAACCGCAGATTCTCCACAAACACATATAGGTCTCCATCGCAACTTTCCATCTAAGCTTCCATCTCTATTGCAATCGTACGAAGACCGGATCTCTGATGATGCTTCCTTCATCATATTGAGGGAATTTCAAATTCAAAATGGGAAAATTGAGGATTTCTGGAACCCTAGAATTTGAGGATTTCTGGAACCAGCTTGAAGATGATATCATTCCATGTCACCTGCCACGCATGCAAACCAAACGTCCGTTTGGGCCTTTTGGACGGAAAGGGCTCCTATGGTCCTTTTGAAAGAATTATAGGACCAGTTTGACACTTTTTTCAGATAAAGGACCAAAATGGACCTTGGGGTAAACTTAAAGGACTAAAAAGGGTATTTTGCCTTGATTTTATCTTGCCATACACCCTAATTACTAACATTTTTTATAAAGCCAAAAGTGCAGAAATATAAAATCCTACACTATTACAACCATATTGAATTGCATGAATATAAAGGCAAAAATAAGGTAAAAACAAGAAAAATGGATCTTTCGATTTAGGGCAGCAAACCCTTCGATTCTTCACTTTCTAGCTCTCTTCGATCTGGACTAAAAAAAGGGGAAAAGGCATGATTTTCGATTAGGGCCTGGAGGCCAGCATGTTGTGTCTTTCGATTGGGGCCTGGAGACCATCACATTGTGCCTCTCATTTGGGGCCTGGAGGCCAGCATGTTGTGCCTTCTGGCTGCCTCTTTCGTTTGGCCTAAAGGTTAGTATGGAAGCTAGAGGCTTCGTTTCTAACTTTTTATCTCCTATTTCTTTCGTTTGAGTTTGAATAGAAACATGGCTCAAGGCCATGCCAGCATAATCTTAAGGCTAGATTAGTTATTAAAGCATGTTTAAACGTACAAAGAGAAAAATCAAAGAAGATTGTTAACCATGACACACATTAAAAGAGTGGAAACGAAAAGAAGGAAAAAAATAGTATGTACATGTTTGAAACGAAAAGAAAACTTATTTACATGCTATGCTGGAAACGAAGGGTTAAAGGTTAAGAATGACTTACTGTTGTACCCCAAAATTTCCCCTCCCGTTTTCAGACAAGACATACTCCTAGAGGTCCTCAATGGCTCAAGTTGACTAAGGATTGACCAGACAAATCCTCCTCTTAAGACAATAAGCCTCAAACTAGGGTTTCACTCCTCATCAAGATGTTTGAGTTCCAAGGATCCCAAATCGCCTCCATTTCCCTAATAAGTCCTCAAGATCATCCATGCCAAGTTTCATGCCTTGCACAACAAGTTTTCTCAGTCAACTACTCAAATGCCTGAAAATCAACTATACTAGGTCAAAAGTCAACTATGGCCTAAATACAGTCAAACTTCAAGATTTTTGGTCAACATCAATATTTTGAAGTATTATCCATCATTTTATCAAGGGTTGATCATGATTCCTCAAGAAATTCTCCCAACTCATCAAAAATAAAAAATTGCAAATAAGGATTTTTATAGGAAAAGTCAACCAAACTTTGACCAGGCATAACTTTCTCATACTTTATCATAAATTTTCCAACCAAGGCTCATTTTGAAGAGAATCCAATTCCCTACAACTCCTCTTCAACCCTGAAGGGCAAGAAATGCCTCAATCAAAAGATACAAGTTCATACATTATAGGTCATTTCAAAAAGTCAATGAAAACACCTTTTGGGTCAAAGCTCCTTACATGAACATGGAAGATCCAATTGAGATGAAACCAAAAGGGTTGTTTAGAGGATATCCCAAGTTCTCCAAAAAGTCCAAGAACACCCTCATGGGGTTAAAATGAGAAAGATATGCATTGTCAAATTTGGCCATTTTTGGAAATTTGCATAAAGTCAACAATGCCCAAATTTGCATTTTTTTTTCCAAATGGGCCTAACTTTTTATACTTGAAACACATTCCTAGCCTGGTCCACGACCCAAACACCTTTCCATGTATCATTGGCTTTATTTATTTAATTTATTTTGATTTTAATCCTTTAAAAATCAAATTAAATCAAATAAATGATATAAAAATAATGAAGATTTCCTTTTATTTGATTTCACATTGAATTACAATCCAAATATGTTGTATAATACCAAGAAAAATCGTGCAAGATTGAAAGGGAGGAAATCTCCACATATGGAAAGATTGGAAACAAAAATTGAAAGGGCATTATTTGTTGGATTCTTGCCATACATAGTGACCTAATTTGATTCACATATTTATACACAAGCATTCTCAACCATAAGGACAATTTTTGGACATGCGCAGCTGCCTCCTAAAGCCCTAGCCAAAAGTTCAAAAATTTCAAAGATTGGTGCAATTCAAAAACTCTCGATCCAGCCAATCTCCATAAGCTCCAAGCATCCTATCACCCTTATGAGGATCCCAAGGGTTGAACCAACCCATTTTTGAAGGCCAAAACGCATAGAATCGTCTTAATCCACAACTCACGGTTTGGTAAATTTCTCAAACCTCAAACTTTTGATTCATGTGATATAATCTGATTCTTTACATTGGCATATGTTCATAATGATATTCTAAGTTATTTTGAACCATTAGTTTCAAGCATGCACGCAGGATCCTCAAAGTGCCGTTGTTAGGGTACGAAGGTTCTGTTTATTCGTATCTGAGCTTGCAGGCCATTTCAGCTAAAAAGAAGACCATCATCGTGATCGTAGCCCTCGAAATAGGGGGTAGGGTACCATGTGCACCCTTATTCGTTGTGTTTTACAGGTTTGGTATTTTGATTCAGCCGAAGAAGGTAACTAAAGTTGGACTCCGGCACCGTTGACTGGCTTGGACTCTGGTGGCTTAATTGTCATCCTTTCATTGGTCCAGTTAAAATCTGATCTGGCACGTTTTGAAAATTACTTTGACTGAATTTATCATAATATTATTTGCATTTTATTATATACATGAATGAATTGACAGCGCATTTGTCAAAGGCACAGGCTTGTGAGAGGAAGGATATGAGTTCGATCCCAGAAATCTGTATTTTGAATTTTCTAACAAGCTTATTTCAGATCCAATGCTCCAGGGTTAGGCGCGCGCTATGTATCATAAAGTGTTCATCGTTGGATCTATGCAGCCCTAGATCCAACGTCCCAGATCTGAGATCCCATGATGGACCCTTAGAAGCAGGCAACGTGAGATCTACGCAGGACATTGGGCTTTGCATGTCATGGGCCTAATAGATTTCCAGATTGCACCCCCCAACTGCTACCTACTATCAGGCCCACTTTAATTCTTTTTTAAATTTCTTTTATTTGGTTTATTTGTTTGTTTTAATTTTTTTTTACAAAAAAAATCATTATTTTTTTAACTAAATCATCAAAACACAAAAACATTAGAATTAGGTTTTTTCATAAAAATATTTAATTTCATTAATTAATTAGGTTAATTAGGATAATTTAAATTCCTTTTTCATAATTAAAATTAATAAGAAATTCGGTTAATTTGCAAAATTAATTACTTCCTCAAAATCCAAAAAAAAATACTTTTATGTATTCACTAATTAGATGTCCTTGAATTTAATTGTTAATTCCCCGTATTTAATTTTGTCGTGCGTATTCTTTTTCCATTAATTTATTACTTCAAGATTGTAATAGTTTTAGTTAGGTTATTTACTATCGTTCCCTATTTACTGTTTAATCCCCAAAGTTTTTTGTCATGTAATCCCCATTTCTCGATGCATTGTAATAATTAGATTTACTTTTCCGCTTTTACTTTCTGCAAATATATAAACTGTTTAGATGTATGTGTAGGATTGTATGCAAAATATCAATAATTTGAAACAATAGAAAACCATAACTGTGCAAAGATAAATAACTGAAAAACAATCACACGCACATGCGCACCCCTATGGTATCACCACTCTGGTTGCCTTCAGTAAACGGTCATGAAGTATAGGGAGTTTTAATGGTTTCCCTCTTATACCAAAAAGATCAAAAATGACCCATTCGAATTTTACCTCGGAAAGATCTTTAGGACTCTAGGGTAACTACTAAGGTTTCCTAACCATTGCTTCAATGACCGTACGTCCCTTTCGAATGTCCCTCAAAAATCCAATGACTATGGTTACCTACTCATTAATAGTAGGATAACACGGTCTAAAGGATAGGAGGAAAAGAATGCCTTTTTTCGAGTAGGTAGATAACTGTTAGGTACTTGCTCAAAAAAATCCTTTTTTCAAACATGCTTTTCAAACAAAAGTTTTCAAAAACTCTTTATCACACTCTTGAGGACTGATACAAGAGTTACCATAAAGTTAATCGCCGCACTAAGGCATTTTCAAAGCTTTTCAAACACACAAATACAAAAGTAATTTTAGAAATGAGCAAGTACCTAAGAGCCCGTGGAAAACCATGGATGGAAAGGGTGCTAATACCTTCCCTTTCCATAATATACCCCCTTACTCAGAAAAATCTTGAAAAGGTCTTTTTCTATTATTTTCACCCTTTACTTTGTTGGATAAAAGAAAATTCGGTGGATACTCTTGCTTACCGCGACATTTGCGAACAAAAAATGAAAACTAGTATTAACAGTCGGTTCTGCCACCGTATCATAGAACTGGCGACTCTGTTGGGGAACATGATTTATAAAGTGGGGTTTACCTTAGGATCTAGGTCATTTTAATTTCTTATTTGGCTTGTCTTGTTTGATTTACTTTTAAGGACATCTGTTTGGGTTGCTTGGATCCTAAACTCGGATCGGGGAATTCCATATAGGTAAGTAGCAATAAACTATGAGGGAGTTGTGTGGGGTATACCGACAAGGTTGAAACAGTAGCTACGTTAATGTGATACTTTGGTGTTTATCGGTAGCCCTTGAGTAATCAAGGAGGATACAGGGACGCTGTGTGGTATCATAAAGCGTCAACTGACCTTAGCACCTTAATTGACCAACTTGGCTTTTTAGGACATAGTGAGATAATCGTCTTTGGTGTAAACCAAAAGTCGGTTGATACTCGATGCTACACTCATTAAAGTTTGACTCTTGAGTTTTGTTTGGTGGCAAGTCAATTGTCTATAGGAATGAAATTTGGAGGTAAGATCGGTGATATTGAGATCCCTTAGAACCCGATTACTATATTTAGGACAGGTTGAACCAACCCAACTTCAAGAGGGTATTACTTTAAAACCCATGCAAGCCTTAAACCTAAGGTTTTTGTGTGATTTGCTTGTGTTTGTTATATCTTCTATATCTAAGAATAATCATGACATCATAACATAGCATATCATACTAACCATTTCAAGGATTCTTAGGGTTTATTTTTGTCTTGTTTTGTAGGACATGGCCCTCGCCCGCAGATTCACTATCCAAGTCAGTCTGGTAAAGGTACCTCCTCACCTTAAGGAGTTAGTATCAAGGGTTCCTGAAAGCTCTCCCTTCACTGAAAGACATGGTCGACTTCTCAGCTTGGTCACCTCAAACCCTAATGAAGAAATGTTAAAAGTGCTCTTTCAATTCTTTGACCCTCTACATCACTGCTTCACTTTTCCGGATTACCAGTTAGTGCCTACTATGGAGGAGTTTTCTCTATTACTGGGGGTGCCTATCCTTAACAAGGTACCTTTAAATGGTATGGAAAGAGACCCTAAACCTGAAGATATTTCTAAAGCTTTGTCCTTACAACGTTCTGACGTAGTAGAAAATTGGGAAACCAAGAGAGGTGTCGAAGTTTTTTTGGCTAAGTTCTTGTTTAAGAAAGCTCATCATTTTTGGGATACCCTGGACTTACAAGCTTTTGAAGAGGTGTTAGCCCTTCTCATCTATGGGTTGGTATTGTTTCCTAATCTGGACCAGCTCATAGACGTGAATGTGGTTAAGGTTTTCCTGTCACGCAATCTGGTACCTACTCTGCTTGGAGATATCCTACATTCTCTACAAACTCGCACTATAAGGAAAAGATGGACCCTTATGTGTTGCACTCCTCTTTTGGATAGGTGGTTTATTTTGCACCTACCCTAATCTGTCTTGAAGAATGAACAGGGTTTGAGATGGTCCCATAGACTAATGACTCTTACACATTCAGGTATTCATTGGTGTCCTCGATCCTCGGAGAATTTTACCATCATTGATCGATGCAGGGAATTCCCTAATGTCCCTCTCTTAGGCATTAGGGGAGGAATCACTTACAATCCTTGTTTGGCACTGCGTTAGTTTAGATATGCGATAAGGGATGGTCCTCATGATACACTTATCCAAGGAATCTCCTTCGACTATGAGAATGATGATCAGGGTTACTGTAAAAGGTTCATGCGAGTTTGGGGCATGTTACATCGAGTTGATAGCAAGAAAATGGGGCACAAGAATGTCATCCCTCTTGAGCCTTATCTCAAATGGGTAAGAGCCCGTGCTCAAAGTCTTATGATGCCTTACCCCGCCATCCTACCTATGATTATGGAACCGATTGCTGAAGGAGACACTCCTTATCTTGTTCTTCATCCTGACATGCCAACTGATCATGAGGAGTTACAAAAATCCCGGGTTCAACTTAAGGAGGAGCAGGATATGTTTGAAGCTCAATTCTACGCCAGCGAGAAGAAAATCCTGGAACTCACTAGGCTACTTCATGAAGAGAGGAATATAAACGCTTACATTGCACCAAAGAGGATGCGCTTATGGGAAACCTAATTTTCTTTTTGCTTTAAGTTTTATTTTGTTTGATTGTAAGCCTAAAGGTCACTCTTTGTAACAATTTGAACTTATTAATATAATTAACGTGTGTTTCTTTTGTTTAAGCAAATTTGAGTCTTTAAGAACCCTTGAAATTATTGCATACGCATATCATCCATGACATTGCATAAACATGTTTCAAAGTAGGATTATCATCCTCTTCATTGTTTATTTCAGTAATGGCTTCTGAACAAAGTATCAAGGATCTTCAGGCACAAAATGCCCAATTTCAGCAAATGCTCATAGCTTTGGATAAAGGGAAGGAAGATCTGAAGGCCCTTATTCTGAAAGATAGAAAGAAGAAGGCGAAAAAGACCGCTGGTGTGGTAAACCTGGGAAGAAGATTCAAGGGACCGTTGAAGCAAATGGTTGATCTGACTTCTTCATCCAAGGAAGGAGAGAATCAAGAGGGTGAGACAAGGGAGGAAGACCCTAGTCCAAGGGAATATGATAATGACATTAATTACAATGAAGAGCAGTATCCTCTGGTTGATGAAAGGTAAAAATAGTTAGAGGATCGTCTGAATGCAATGGAGATCCAAAGAGTACCAGGGCTGGATTTTGAAGAGCTGGGTTTGGTATCTGGGGTTGTCATCCCACAGAAATTCAAGGTTCCGGTATTTGCAAAGTATGATGGGGTTTCTTTTCCCAAGCTTCATCTATGTTCTTATGTGAGGAAGATTCAGCCTCACACTGCTGATAGGAACTTGTGGGTCCATTTCTTTCAAGAAAGTCTGTCTGGGACTCAGCTTGAGTGGTTCTATCAGCTGGAGTGAATCAATGTCCATAACTGGGAATATCTGGCTGCTTCTTTTTATAAGCAGTATCAATATAACGCTGACCTTGCTCCTACCCGTACTCAACTCCAGAGTATGTCTATGGGTGCAAGCGAAGGTTTTAAGGACTACGCTCAGAAGTGGAGAGATTTGGCAGGGAGAGTCCAACCCCCTTTGTCTGGTAGGGAGTTGGTGGACATGTTTCTTGGTACGTTATCTGGTATGTTCTTTAATCACTTAATTGGTAGCTCCTCAACTGGTTTTATTGAGCTGATATTGACTGGAGAAAGGGTAGAAGCTAGGATCCGAAGTGGCAAGATCCAGAAATACACCTCTTCAAGTACAGTGAAAAAGCCATTCATGGGTAAGAAGGAGGTCAATTCATTTACAATCCAAGAAGTCAGAATAGAACCGAGCACCGTCCAACGGTAGAGGCTGTGATGATACCTAGGCCTGTAGTTACTCAACAATGAAACAAGTAGCCAAGGGTAGAAAGACCTTAAAGGCAGTTCACCTGGATCAATATGACGTTGTCTGAGGTTTTACCCCATCTGTTAAAATCTAATTTGGCAACCTTAAGGGAGGCTCCCAAGAACCCCAACACCATATCTCCTCGTTACAATCCAAACGCTCGGTGTGCTTACCATTCTGAGAGTCCAGGCCACGATACAAATGACTCTTGGGCTCTGAAGAATAAGATACATGATCTGATCGAAGCAAAGGAGATTGAGTTTGATGCTCCTGAGATGCCTATTGTCATAACTTCTCCCATGCCCAAGCACCACCGTGGTGTTAATATCGTTGATACTGATCTATTTGTTACTTCTCTTGATGAAGTTTCTACTCCTCTCATGACCATCAAGAAGAATTTGTTGCTAGCCGATTTATTTTCGGATTATGGTGAAGGTTGCCACATGCGTTTATCTCTGACTTCTGGTTGCTATTTGCTGAAGGCATGTGTTCAACGCCAGATGGATAACAAAGAGATTTTGTTCGAAAAGACTCTGGTTCTACATGAAGATGTTGCTATCATAACCATTTTCGTCAATCCTTCCTAGGTCTCCTCCAAAAGACCTGTTAGGATTACATCTGCTCCAAGAATTGCTCCATTAATAATCACTTCTCCTGGCCCTGTACCATACTCCTCGGACAAAGCTGTATCTTGGAATTATGGTGCTGACGTTTACTACCATGGCGTCAAGCAGGATTTGTTAACCATTAAAGAAGAAAAAACTGAAGAGGCTGATCCTGATATCAGTAACATTGTCTGGACCAGCAAAATTACTCGAAGTGGAAGAGTTTTCTCTCCCGAGATCTCCTTGGAGACTGTTACTAAGCTTGTTGTTATTCCATCTGTTGTTCCGATTAGTACTTCTGCTACTACTCCTATCCTTACTCCAGTTGTTACCCCTGCCGATGAGTCATCTGGGACTCGGGGAAAAGAATTTGTAGGTGAGCCTGCCCGGACGGAGGCACCTAGAAAATTTATTTTGGAATCCTCTAAACAAGAAATGGAGGATATTTTAAAGATAATCAAGAAGAGCGACTACAATGTGGTCGAACAGCTGATCCAGACCCCTTCGAAGATATCAATATTAGCTCTGCTATTGTGTTCTGAGGCCCATGCAAAGGCTTTGGTTACATTTCTTAATATTACGCATGTGCCGCAAGAAACCTTCGCTAACTAATTCAAGGAATGTGTGGCCGGTCTGACTGCTGATAATGGGTTGGGTTTTTCTGATGCTTATTTGACACCCAAGGGGAGAAAGCATAACGATGCTCTGCATGTCTCGATCGAATGCAGGGGCACTACTATGGCCCATGTTCTAGTGGACACTGGATCGTCACTGAATGTTCTGCCCAAGGAGGTTCTTGATAGTCTAGATTGTAAAGGTTTGACCTTAAATCCTAGTAACATTGTGGTGAGGGATTTCAACGGTTCAAAAAAGAATGGTGCACGGGGAGATGGACATCCCTGTCAAAGTGGGTTCCCAGACCTTTGAATCCACCTTCTACGTGATGGATATCAATCCATCTTATTCTTGTTTGTTGGGTCGTCCTTGGATCCACGAAGCTGGAGCCGTTACTTCTACGATGCACCAAATGTTGAAGTATCCAGTGAAGGGAAAGATTGTCACCGTGCATGGTGAAGAGGAGTACATGGTAAGCCATATTAACTCTTTTAGGTATGTGGAAATGGACGGTGAGTTCATAGAGACCCCTTGTCAAAATTTTGAAGAGGTTCCCCAGACTATGGCATCAACCGATACTATTACCAGTGTGCCAAAGATCACCATACCTCCTTTGAAGATGGCTTCTCTCAAGGATTCTAGAGCAGTAGTTGAAGAAGGTGGGTGTACCATTTGGGGACAGCTCCCTGATTTTCCTTATAAAACTGACAAATTTGGTTTGGGCTTTACTTCAGGAACTCAAAGGGTTTTTCGACGTGCTCGGGCTGGAGGACCTCCCCTACGCATTAGAAATCGTGGGATCAATGCTATAGAAGACAATGATGAGGATTCTGATATTGACAGTTGGATCTACCCTACTACCAACGATGGACCTAGTAAATAGACGACCAAAGATTTTGTGCTAATTACTTTTGTTCAGCGGTAATTGTATTGCTTATTTTTCGGATTTGTAATAAACTATATAAACTCTATGGCCTTGTGTCTTACCCAAGGCACAATGGTTTATTTGTGAGGGTTATTATATGTCATTATCATATGTCATCAATAAAACATTGGATGTTTTTGCATACAAATTTTGCGCTCTCTGTTTTTCTTTTCTACTTTTTACTTTATCAATACAGCTATTCTCTTACACATGCTCACATATCAAACTGCAGATCAATATCCACTTTGGATCCCATTGATAACAGTTATGATATTGCCAGTTATAACTTCGAAAATCCGATCAACCAAGCCGAGGACAAAGGTGAGGAAGATTGTGAGGTACCTGGAGAACTTTCTAGATTGTTATAGCATGAAGAAAGGGCTATAAGACCTCATGAAGAGCCAATTGAGACAATAAACTTGGGCACAGAGGTAGACAGAAAAGAAGTCAAGATTGGCGCAAATATGGGGATTAATGTCAAACAGCCGTTGATACAAATGTTGCATGACTATGTCAAGATCTTTGCCTAGTCATATGAAGACATGCCAGGACTGGATACAGATATCGTGGTTCACCGACTACCAACTAAAGAAGATTTCCCTCTGGTAAAGCAGAAGATCCGTCGCATGCACCCAAAAATGTTAGAGAAGATCAAAGTAGAGGTTATGAAACAGTTCAACGTTGGGTTCTTAGCTGTCACCTCTTATCCTGAATGGGTTGCCAACATGGTGTCGGTGCCTAAAAAAGACGGTAAGGTACGAATGTGTGTGGACTACAGAGATCTAAACAGGGCAAGCCCCAAAGATGACTTTCCGCTCCCCCACATTGACATCCTGGTTAACAATACCGCGCAACACAAGATCTTTTCCTTCATGGATGGTTTCTCTGGTTACAATCAGATCAAGTTGGCACCTGAAGATATATAGAAGACAACCTTCATCAAGCAATTGGGCACTTTCTTCTACAAAGTGATGCCATTTGAATTAAATAATGCTGGGGAAACCTATCAGCGAGCCATGGTCGCCTTATTTCATGACATGATTCACCATGAGATAGAGGTATATGTGGATGACATGATGGCCAGGTCTCAAACCGAGGAAGAACACCTTGGTCATTTACAAAAGTTGTTTGATAGGTTGAAGACGTACAAGTTGAGGATGAATCTGAACAAGTGCACATTCGGGGTAAGGTCTGGTAAACTGCTAGGTTTCATTGTCAGTGACAAGGGCATTCAGGTAGAGCCTGCAAAAGTAAAGGCTATACAAGAGATGTCAGCTCCTCGCACTGAGAAGGAGGTCAGAGGCTTTTTGGGACGCCTAAACTACATTGCCAAGTTCATTTCCCATCTAACTGATACTTGTGAGCCAATCTTCAAACTCCTGAAGAAAGATCAAGTGGTAAAATGGAATGACGAGTGCCAGACTGCTTTCAAAAGAATCAAGGAATACCTTTAAGAACCACCAATTTTGATGCCTCCGATTGAAGGAAGACCTTTGATAATGTACTTAACGGTGTTAGACAATTCAATGGGGTATGTGCTGGGGAAGCATGACGAGTCTGGTCGAAAAGAGCACGCAATATACTACCTTAGCAAAAAATTTATCGACTGTGAGACAAGATACTCACTACTCGAGAAAACTTGTTGCGCTTTGGCTTGGGCTACTCGCCGACTGAGGCAGTATATGTTGACCCACACTATGTTTCTGATATCTAAGATGGATCCGATCAAGTACATCTTCGAGAAGCCCGCTCTCTGGAAGAATAGCGAGATGGAAAATGATCTTAACTGAATACGATATCCAATATACAACCCAGAAAGCAATTAAGGGAAGTGTATTAGCTGATCATTTGGCTCATTAGGCCGTGGATGACCACCAATCCATGAATTTTGAGTTCTCGGACGAGAATATTATGTTAGTGACTGACTATGAAGAACCGGACCGGATGAAGGACCTGAAGAAGGATCCCGATGGACTATGGTTTTTAAAGGGAGCCTCAAACGCACTCGGTAGTGGCATTGGTGAAGTAATCATATCCTCGGAGGGTTATCATACTCCTTTCACCGCCAGACTATGCTTCAACTGTACCAACAACATGGCGGAGTATGAAGCATGCATCATGGGTCTCAAAGCTACTATTGACCTGAGGATTAAATTCTTGAGCATTTTCGGGGATTCAGCCTTAGTGAAAAGTCAGATCAAAGGAGAGTGGGATACGAAGAACCTGAATCTCATCCGGTACAAAGAACACGTGCTGACATTGCTTCCACACTTTGAGGAGGTAACCTTTGAACATTTTCCACGAGAAGAGAATCAGTTAGCGGACGCGCTAGCTACCATGTCCTTTATGTTCAAGGTCAAGTGGGACAACTAGGATCCTCAGATCACTAATGATAGATTGGACGAACCAGTATAATGCTATGATATCGACACGGAAGAAGTAGCAGACAAACCTTGGTTCTATGAGGTGAAGAGATATCTCGAGGCTCAAGAGTATCCCAAGGGGGAATCTGTCAATGATAAGAAGTTTCTGAGAAGGTTCACTACGAAATTCTTCCTCAGTAATGGAATTCTCTACAAGCGCAACCATGACTCTACTTTACTTTGGCGCGTAGACAAGAGTGAAGCAGAGACGATTATGACAGATCTACACGAAGGTACCTTCGGAACCCATTCAAGTGGACATACCATGGCTAAAAAGATCCTACGGGAAGGATATTATTGGTCCACTATGGAAGAAGACTGCTATCAGCATTCCCGAACTTGTCACAATGCCAGATCTATGCTGATAAGGTGCATGTACCTCTGGTTCCTTTGAATGTCTTGATGGCCCCTTGGCCCTTTTCAATGTGGGGCATTGACATGATTGGAGATATTAGACCTACCGCTTCCAATGGGAATCACTTCATCCTAGTGGCAATTGATTACTTCACGAAGTGGGTTGAAGCTGCTTCTTTTGCTACTGTTACCAAGAACGTTGTGGCACAGTTTATCAAGCATAACCTGATCTGTCAGTACGGTGTGCTAGAGAGAATCATCATTGACAATGGTACGAATCTCAACAACATGACAATCACCAAACTCTGTAAACAGTTCAAGATCCAGCACCATAATTCTTCCCCTTACCGGCCAAAGATGAATGGCGCTGTAGAGGCTGCTAACAAGAACATCAAGAAAATTTTACAGAAGATGATGGTGACATATAAAGACTGGCATGAGATGTTACCATTTTCTCTTCATGGTTATCGCACCTCCGCATGAACATCGACAGGGGAAACACCCTATTCTCTGGTATATGGCATGGAGGTTGTCCTGCCTATTGAGGTCTAGATCCCTTCTCTGAGAATCATGAAGGATGCAGGTCTGAATGAAGATGATTGGATCTAGACTCGACTTGATCAACAAAATCTGATGGATGAAAAGAGACTTACTATTGTTTGTCATGGTCAAATGTATCAAAAACGGATGATCAAGGCTTTCAATAAAAAGGTCAGACGCCAAGTATATCAAGTTGGAGATCTAGTGATCAATCGCATCATACTTCCACAAGGTGATCCCAGGGGAAAATGGACTCCCACATACGAAGGGCCATTTGTGATCAAAAGCATTTTTTCTGGTGGAGCCATGATTCTGACCACCATGGATGGTGACGACCTTCCTCACCCTGTCAATACAGACATAGTGAAAAGATACTACGCATAAATAAGACCCGCTAGGTTGACTGGCCTAGGAAAAAATAAGGGCTTCCCGACGAACCAAAAGGGTTCAGTCAAAAATTACGGATGAAAATAAAAAATTTGTACACCCGGCAAGTCGAAAACCTGAAAAGACGGCATGGGCAAAAAAGGGTATCCCGGTGGACTGAAAACCCGAAAAGGCAGTCCAGGAAAAATTTAGGGATTTAAAGCGTACCACTATGTCCCATTGGATCACCTTGCGACCAGACTTCAGCATCATCTATCAAGCTCAAAATGGCACCAATCAATCCAATCAGCTTTGGATAAGCAACAAAGTCATGAGACGCTTGAAGACATAGCAGCAATAGCAGAATTGAAACTCAATGGGATTATTACACATAGCTCTTTTCTTATCTTTGTACACAATGTTGTATAGCTTTCATTTTCACGGCGGCGTTCTCTTAATAGCGCGTCAGCCTCCTTGTACCAAAACACCTGTTATAGGCCAACTTTGAAATTAATACAAGTCACTTTTACAAAACCATTTGTTTTTCTTTTTCTGTTTTGTTTTGCAAAAATGTCCAATGATTTATTCTTGACATATGCATTTGAATATGATTGCTATTCACAAATATTTGCATAAGAAACGAAAAGATAGTTGCTTATAACTTAAGAAACAGGGGCAAAAACTAAAAAACCATGTCAATCCCGATAGTTACTCCTTCCGGCAGGTACAGGGGCAGGTACAACTTTGAAACAAAGTCACCATTACATACGCCCCCGTGACATCTACACTCCCCACAGAGTAAAGGCAACCAAAGCTTTGACATCGGCTTCCCCAAACAGGAGCTACTTTTCCTAGCAAAGTTCCTTTAGAGACCCGACATCTATATTCCCCAGCCGAATTTTATAATCGCAAGCGGTTCATAAAGTTTTATCCCGAGCAGAGTTTATTTCTCTGAATGCATAAGCTCAATCCCCAACAAAGTTTATTCCTCCAACTACATAAATTCATCCCCCGGTAGATTTTGTTTCCCCGAATTGGAAAAATATTCCAGTAAAGCATCTCCTCTCGCAAGCAGAGTTATTCCCCCGTAGAGTTCTTCTCAAGCAAAGTCTCTCATCGGCAGAATATTCGCAATAATCCACCGCATAGTCATCTCCATTCACCATCCCCATCAGAAATGAAGAATTCAATTGCCCCAATACTCTTCAGCAGTAGTGCAGGATTTATTTTCCCCGACTAAGGAATACCACGATAGCATCCCATATCCATACATCATGGCATGCGCATACATATTACATACAATACAATCTCATTTATTTTGAGAACATCATCACAATGCATTTCATACATCATGACATTGCATACGACTAATTCTTCACCTTTCAGGAAAAGACCAAATCAGCAAGCTACGTCTAACCAAGGGCTATTCCAGGATTTTCCTCAGAAAGATAATCCTAAGATCTCTCCGCTCATTATGCTGGTGGAAGAGACTCCAAGACTTTTGTCTGGGTCAGTTGAATCTCTACTAAGATTATCCTAATTACTATGTCAGTCAAAGTTAACCCAAGATCTCTCTGCTTACTATGCCGGTGGAAGAGGTTCCAAGACTTTCTTCTGGGTCAGTTGAATCGCTACTAAGATTCTCCTGATTACTATGCTAGTAAAAGTTAACCCAAGATCTCTCTGCTTACTATGCCAGTGGAAGAGGTTCCAAGACTTTCGTCTGGGTCAGTTGAATCGCTACTAAGATTCTCCTGATTACTATGCCAGTCAAAGTTAACCCAAGAGCTATCTGCTTACTATGCCGGTGGAAGAGGTTCTAAGACTTTCATTTGGGTCAGTTGAATCTCTACTAAGATTCTCCTGATTACTATGCCAATCAAAGTTAACCCAAAATCTCTCTGCTCACTATGCCGGTAGAAGAGACTCTAAGAATTTCGTCTGGGTCAGTCGAATCACTACTAAGATTCTCCTGATTACTACGCCAGTCAAATTTAACCTAAGTTTTTCCCTAGGTCAGACAGGTCGACACTAAGATCTCTCTGATTACTATGTCAGTGGAAAATGTACCAAGACTTTCGTTTGGGTCAGTTAAATCGCTACTAAGATCCTCCTTATTACTATGCTAGTCAAAGTTAATTCAAGTCCTTTCCCAGGTTTAGTCAAATCGATCCTAAGATTTCTACATGAGTTGAAGACAACTTGAGACCTTTCTCTAGTTCAGTCAAATCAATACTAAGATTTCTATTCTAGTTAAAGAAGCTATGAAGCCAGGAAACTAACCGGATAATAGTCAATCAACAATTTAAGACACCGTGAAGCCCGGATCCTGACCGGATAACAGTTTAATCTCATTTTCCCAGTAAGTCACTATGAAGCCTGGAATGCGACCAGATAACAGTCACCCTTATCATCCTCAACAAGTCACTATGAAGCCTGGATCCTGACCAGATAGCGGTTTGCTTCCGTCTCTTCAATCAAGAAATGACTCCCCAGTAGAGTAATGGACAAACTGAAGCTCCTAGACTCTACTCCCCAAGACAGAGACCAACATTCCTCAGCGAAGGCCACCCTAACAACAGGAACAGGAATTCCCACGAAGGAATATCTCACGAAATCATCATTGTTTTGGATGGCATATTTAAGCCCATCTCAAATGACTCTCCGTCACCTTCTGCAGATGGAATTTGTAAGCCCATTCTCGGTGTCATCAACCATCAGTTTTACCTCATGCGAGTGCAAATTTCTGGGCACTTTAGTGTTCAATCATCTTCCACCCTCAGATCACGAAAGGCGGACAAGTTAATCTAAATCCTTATGTTTAAAAAGATTGAACAGGGGCATCTGTTGTACCCCAAAATTTTCCCTCCCATTTTCACACAAGACATACTCCTAGAGGTCCTCAATGGCTCAAGTTGACTAAGGATTGACCAGACAAATCCTCCTCTTAAGACAATAAGCCTCAAACTAGGGTTTCACTCCTCATCAAGATGTTTGAGTTCCAAGGGTCCCAAATGGCCTCCATTTCCCTAATATGTCCTCAAGATCATCCATGCCAAGTTTCATGCCTTTCACAACAATTTTGCTCAGTCAACTGCTCAAATGCCTGGAAATCAACTGTACTAGGTCAAAAGTCAATTGTGGCCTAAATACAGTCAAACTTCAATATTTTTGGTCAACATTAATATTTTGAAGTATTATCTATCATTTGATCAAGGGTTGATCATGATTCCTCAAGAAATGCTCCCAACTCATCAAAAATCAAAAATTGCAAATTAGGGTTTCTATAGGAAAAGTCAACCAAACTTTGACCAGGCATAACTTTCTCATGCTTTATCAAATATTTTCCAACCAAGGCTCATTTTTAAGAGAATCCAATTCCATACAACTCCTCTTCAACCCTCAAGGGCAAGAAATGTCTCAATCAAAATATACAAGTTCATACATTATAGGTCATTTCAAAAAGTCAACGAAAACACCTTTTGGGTCAAAGATCCTTACATGAACATGGAATATCCAATTGAGATGAAACCAAAAGGTTTGTTTAGAGGACATCCTAAGCTCTATAAAAAGTCCAAGAACACCCTCATAGGTTTAAAAATGAGAACGATATGCATTGTCAAAGTTGGCCATTTTTGGAAATTTGCATAAAGTCAACAATGCCCAAAATTTCATTTTTCCAAATGGGCCTAACTTTTTATACTTGAACCACATTCCTAGCCTGGTCCACGACCCAAACACCTTTCCATTCATCATTGGATTTATTTATTTAATTCATTTTGATTTTAATCCTTTAAAAATCAAATTAAATCAAATAAGTGATATAAAAATAATGAAGATTTGTTTTGATTTGATTTCACATTGAATTACAATCCAAATATGCTGTATAATATCAAGAAAAATCGTGCAAGATTGAAAAGGGAGGAAATCTCCACATATGGGAAGATTGGAAGCAAAAATTGAAAGAGAATTATTTGTTGGATTCTTGCCATACATAGTGACCTAATTTGATTCACATATTTATACACAAGCATTCTCAACCCTAAGGACAGTTTTTGGACATGCGCAGCTACCTCCTAAAGCCCTAGCCAAAAGTTCAAAAATTTCAAAGATTGGTGCAATTCAGAAACTCTCGATCCAGCCAATCTCCATAAGCTCCAAGAATCTTATCACCCTTCTGAGGATCCCAAGGGTTGAACCAACCCATTTTTGAAGGCCAAAATGCACAGAATCGTCTTAGCCCACAACTCACGGTTTGTTAAATTTCTCAAACCTCAAACTTTTGATTCATGTGATATAATCTGATTCTTTACACTGGCATATGTTCATAATGATATTCTAAGTTATTTTGAACCATTAATTTCAAGCATGCATACAGGATCCTCAAAGTGCCATTGTTAGGGCACATAGGTTCTATTTCTTTGTATCTGAGCTTACAGGCCGTTTCAGCCAAAAAGAAGACCATCATCATGATCGCAGCCCTCGAAATAGGGGGTAGGGTTCCATGTTCACCCTTATTCACCGTGTTTTGCAGGTTTGGTATTTTGTGTCAACCGGAGACGGTTACCGGAGTTGGACTCCGGCGCTGTTGACTGGCTTGGACTCTGGTGGCTTAATTGTCACCCTTTCATTGGTCCAGTTAAAATCTGATCTGGCGTGTTTTGAAAATTTGACACTTTGGCTGAATTTATCATTATATTATTTGTGTTTTATTATATACATGAATGAATTAACAGCAGTTGGAAAAGGCACAGGCTTGTGAGAGGAAGGATTTAGGTTCGATCCCAGAAATCTGTATTTTGCATTTTCTAACAAGCTTATTTCAGATCCAATGCTCCAGGGTTAGGCGCGCGCACTATGTGTCATCAAGTATTCATCGTTGGATCTATGCAGCCCTAGATCCAATGTCCCAGATCTGATATCCCATGATGGACCCTTAGAAGCAGGCAACGTGAGATCTACGTAGGACATTGGACTTTGCATGTCATGGGCCTAATAGATTTTCAGATTGCACACCCCAACTGCTACCTACTATCAGGCCCACTTTAATTCCTTTTTTAATTTCTTTTATTTGTTTTAATTATTCGTTTTAATTTTTTTTTTACAAAAAAAAATCATTATTTTTTTAATTAAATCATAAAATCAATAAAAACACAAAAACATTAGAATTAGGTTTCTTTTCATAAAAATATTTAATTTCATTAATTAATTAGGTTAATTAGGATAATTTAAATTACTTTTTCATAATTAAAAGTAATAAGAAATTAGGTTAATTTGCAAAATTAATTACTTCCTCAAAATCCAAAAAAAATATTTTTCTTTATTCACTAATTAGATGTCCTTGAATTTAATTGTTAATTCCCCATATTTAATTTTGTCGCGCGTATTCTTTTTCCATTATTTTATTGCTTCGAGATTGTAATAGTTTTAGTTAGGTTATTTACTATCATTCCCTATTTAATGTTTAATCCCCAAAGTTTTTGGTCATGTAATCCCCATTCCCCGAAGCCTTGTAATAATTAGATTTACTTTTCCGCTTTTACTATCTGCAAATATATAAACTACTTAGATGTATGCGTAGGATTGTATGCAAAAGATCAATAATTTGAAACAGTAGAAAACCATAACTGTGCAAAGATAAATAACTGAAAAACAATCACACGCACATGCGCACCCCTAGGGCATCACCACTCCAGTTGCCTTAGGTAAACGGTCATGAAGTATAGGGAGTTTTAGTGGTTTCCCTCTTGTACCCAAAAGATAAAAAATGACCCATTCGAATATTGCCTCGGAAAGATCTTTAGGACTCTAGGGTAACTACTAGGGTTTCCTAACCATTGCTTCAATGACCGTACATCCCTTTTGAATGTCCCTCAAAAATCCAACGACTAGGGTTACCTACTCATTAATAGTAGGATAACACGGTCTAAAGGATAGGAGGAAAAGAACGCCTTTTTTCGAGTAGGTAGATAACTGTTAGGCACTTGCTCAAAATAATCCTTTTTTCAAACATGCTTTTCAATCAAAAGTTTACAAAAATGCTTTATCACACTCTTGAAGACTGATACAAGAGTTACCATAAAGTGAATCGTCGCACTAAGGCATTTTCAAAGCTTTTCAAACACACAAACACGAAACCAATTTTGGAAATGAGCAAGTACCTAAGAGCCCATGGAAAACCATGGATGGAAAGGGTTCTAACACCTTCCCTTTCCATAATCTACCCCCTTACTCAAAAAATCTCGAAAAATGGCTTTTTCTGTTCTTTTCACCCTTTCCTTTGTTGGATAAAAGAAAAGTCGGTGGCGACTCTTGTTTACCGCGACATTTGCAAACAAAAAACACAAACCAGTATTAACTGTTGGTTTTGCCACCGTATCACACTTACCTGGCTAGAGGCTGGAGCGTGTGCTGGACCTTGAAGTGGTTGCCTTGAATGCCTCTAGATTCGAAGGAAAAGATCAAGGGTGGGCCTTTGACACTGGATTCGAAAGAGTAAAACAAGTGAAATTCCCTTCTTTGTTAGATCTGAAGGATAGGAAGATGTAAGGATTTTTCAGATTTGAAAGGGACAAGTATTTGGATTCTGGGTTTGGATTTGCAAAAGTGGTTGAGTGTTTGAGAATTTTATGGTGTGTAATAATTTTGAAGATACGTTCCCCTCTTCTTCTTCTTCTGATGTGCAAATGAACTCTCTATTTATAGAGGAAAAATTTGAAATGTTTGGGAGTAAAAATAATAAAATAAAGGCTCAGTTGGAAAGTAAGCATCCACTTGTGTCATGATAGTAAGATGAATGGTTCGGATAGATTGCTTCCTTTAGAAGGAAAATAGGCGCAAGGCTCAAGAAAAACTTTTCCTAAAAAGTAGTATTATACTATTAAGGGCAAGTGGTCTTGGACAGCAAATGGGTAAAAGCCTATTTTAACTTGCATAAACAATTAAATATAGAGTGAGTCATAGGTTTGAGGCATGAAAAGGGGAAACACGTAGCCTAGCCTATGGGTCTAATGTTCAACTTGATCTTTTGAGTCGAATCCTCCATCTTTCTACATCTTTCGACTAGACTAGAACAACATTCATTCCCACCAGTTATGTGTCCTTCGAATGGACCAAGCATGTACTCTTCGAATGGTTCTCTTGTGTGGCCTTCGATTGGGCCTTCTGAAGGCTAAAGTATATACAAATGTTTCAAAGGGGATTTTGTGCCCAGTCGAAACTGGCATAAAGGTGGTCAGTGCCTTGTGGTCGAAGGAAACTTGGAGATGTCTTGGCCTTGTGCTGAAGAGGGATACATGCGCTGGTGACACGCTGAGGGGTCTTTTTCCCAGTGGTAGCTTTTGTGAATCGAAGGACAGTTTAGAGAAGTTCTTACTTTTGTGCGTTGAAGGCACGCCCCGAGGGAAAGTTTGCCTAGTAGAAGTAGGAAATAAGCTTTCTCTTGGGAGAATAAATGCTCAATTAAAGTAAGGATCCAACTTCCATGTGGGTAGCTATTGAATTTGTGGGTCAAGTCAACATGCAAAGACAATGGTGCAATCGAAGGAGCACTGACAAGAAACCCTTCCTCTTTGGGTCGAAGGAGGCTATATTAAAGGGAAAAAATGCTCAGTTGAAGCTTGTGTTCAGCAAGCAAGTAACAATCCAAGACTTCAGTCGAAGCTTGGAAAATTGAGGTAAGCTTGGATGAGGATTCGAAGGCCATGTTCTAATTGAAGAACGCAATTCCCACACATTGAAGAATTGGATTTGAAGGGTCCTGTTTTGATCAAAGAGTAGAACTTTTGTGTATTGAAGAGTGAGATTCGAAGGGTCATGTTCTGGTCGAAGATTAGAACTTCTGTATGTTAAAGAGTGAGATTCGAAGGGTCATGTTCTGATCGAAGAGTAGAATTTTTGACCTTCGATTCTCCCTGCTCCACCATGATCTGAAGGAATTCTCTAGGAAGATGGTAACATGTTCGGGAATTACTTTTGCACATTCTGATTATACTTTGTGTGAAAACTGACCCAGAAGTTCTACCTAAATTCTGATTAAAATTCCCAAAATTTACTGTGTTTTAGCTTCATGAACATGTCTTCAAGGATTTGTAACTTGAAATCCCAGCATTTCTAGGAGAAGTTTTGTTCAGCAATGTTTTAGATCTCATTGAGATCTATAACTTTCGTGTCATAAGTTCTGATTGAATCATCTTGCATCATGATGAAAATATGGCCCAAAATTATGTAATTATCATATTTTCTTAACACCTAGAAAATTTTCTAAGTGCTTAAAAATTTGACTTTTCAAAGTAATTTTTGACTTTTGATTTCTTGATAAACTAACTTCATGTCTTGATGAAATATGATTTTTGAAACTTGATTTTTGATCAAAAGGTCAAAATTTGACTTTTCATTGTGCATTTGTCCATTTCTCCCTTGTGAATGACCTTCTTGAAAAAATTGTAATCCGAGACTTGAAACTTGACAGAAGAAATCCTGAGGGTCCAGGATTATCCCTTGAGAAATGAGAGGGAAAATTTTGGGGTACAACAGCTGCCCCTGTTCAATCTTCTTAAAGCTGAAGAGTTAGATTGGCGAGTCCGCCATTCGTGACTTGAAGGTGGAAGATGATTGAACACTAAAGTGCCCAGAAATTTGTACTCGCATGAAATGGCATTATTAGTTGATGATGTAGAGAATGGGCTTACAGATGCCATTTGGAGGATATGACAAACCAGAAGAGGTCTTCACTTGATGATTGATTTTTTTTTGCAAGGAAGCGGATTAGTTCCATGCAGAAGTATGCATGGCGTAATAATGTTCTCAAAAATAAATGAGATTATGCTGTATGCATTTTTTATGTATGCGTCATGGTTTATTAATGTGATGTGTTTATTGTAGTGTGTCTTTGTCTAGGAAAGTAAATACTTGACAACATGTTAGGGAATCTTGGGAGGCTGAATCCATAACTGTTGTTGGAGATTAGATGTATCTTAAAATTTGTTTAGAATGTTTTCACTGGGAATTCCTATTCTGTTGTTTGAGGCGAAACTCTGTTGGGGAACATTGGCTTGTTTAAGGAGACATTGTGGAGAGTGTTAATCTCTGCTTGGGGAAAAGAGTTTAGGAGTATTAGCTACTCGTTGCTCTATTGGGGAGTTATTCCTGTCTGGAGAGAATCAAAAGTTAGCTGTTATCTGGTCGAGATCCAGGCTTTGCAGCAAATTGTTAAGGATAATGAAGTTGACTATTACCTGGTCGTATTCCAAGCTCCGCAGTGACTTACTAGGGAAGATTAAATTAACTGTTATCTGGTCGGATTCCAGGCTTAGCAGGAAATTACTTAGGAGAGTGAAGTTAGGCTGCTATCTAGTCGGATTCCAGGTTTCAAAGCAACTTACCAACATTAAACTTATATTTGGTCAGATTTTAGGTTTCAAAGCGAATTTCTGAGGTGGATGAAGTTAATGGTTATCTGTTCGAGTTCCAGGCTTCGTAATAACTTACTTGAAAGGATGAAGTTGTACTGATATCTTGTCGGGTCCAGGCTTCACAGTAACTTATTGAACAGATGAATTTGGACTGATATCTGGTCGGGTCTAGGCTTCATAGTAACTTGCTGGAAAGAATGAAGTTGGACTGATATCTGGTCGAGTCTAGGCTTCACAGTAACTTCCTTGAAAGAACAAAGTTGAACTGATATCTGGTCGGGTCCAGGCTTCACAATAACTTGCTGGAAAGAATGAAGTTGGACTGATATCTGGTCGGGTCTAGGCTTCACAGTAACTTGCTTGAAAGAACAAAGTTGAACTGATATCTGGTCGGGTCCAGGCTTCACAATAACTTGCTTGAAAGAACAAAGTTGAACTGATATCTGATCAGGTCCAGGCTTCACAGTAACTTACTTGAAGTTAAACTAATATCTGGTCGGATCCAGGCTTCACAGTAACTTGCTGGAAAGAATGAAGTTGAATTGATATCTGGTCGGGTCCAGCTTCACAGTAACTTACTTGAAAATATGAATTTGAACTAATATCTGGTTGGGTCCAGGCTTCACAGTAACTTACTTGAAAAGATGAAGTTGAACTGATATCTGGTCGGATCCAGGCTTCGTAGTAACTGAAATTTGTTTGAATAGGAAGTGATTTTGTTGAGGAGTGAAATGTTTTGTTGGGGAATAAAGCATGTTTAAGAGATTATTTGATGACATGCTAGCAAGGTGAATTCTTATCTGAAGAAATCCACAAGGCTTCTTCTTTTAAGATCAACTCAGCTGGGGAGACGGCTGCCGAGAGATTGAAACTTTGACCGAGGTTTGCATAGATCCAACTTTGTGGGAAACTCTGTTGGGGCAAAGGTTTATTGTAGCAGGTTCTGTGGGGATAATTCTAAAGAGATAACTCTGGGGATATTTCCACTACATTAAAGAGATGCTCGTTGCTGCTTGGCGACACATATTTGCTAAACAGTTTAATTATGTTAATATGCATATGTTCATTCAATTTTAGTCATTGTACGTATTTACACTCAAGACAAAAAACAAAAAGTTTGCACTTTAAAGTATATTTGTATTGATGTTCTGTCCATGAATAGGCGTTTTTGTACAAAGAGACGGAGATCCTAGTAAGAGGAAATCGTCGAAAGGATAACAAAATTGAAAAAAAAAACAAAAAACCATGTGGAAATGATCTCATTGTGTTCCAACTCTACTATTTCCCCAATGTCTTTGAACGTCCCTTGCCATTGACAGAAGTTTATTGGACTGATCTTGGACCGTTTGAACTCGGACCTCGGTAATAAAGTCAATTGTGGTGATTCTACGGGACATAGTCATACGCTTTTAATCCTTAACTTTTTCCTGGACCGCCCTTTCGGGTTTTCAGCCCACCAGGATACCCATTTTTTCCCAAGTCGCCCTTTCAGGTTTTCGACTTGCCGGGTGTACAATCTTTTGCATATGTCCCTAATTTTTGCCCAAACCTTTGGTTTTTCGGGATGCCCTTATCTTTCCCAGGTTTTTCAACCTAGCGAGTCTCTTATGCGTAGTATTTTTTGACTATGTCCGCATTCACCGGATGTGGGAAATCTTCCCCGTCCATAGCAGTTAGCATAATGGCACCACGAGAGAAAGATTTCTTGAAAATAACTGGTCCTTCGTAAGTGGGAGTCCATTTTCCCTTGGGGTCGCCTTGTGGGAGAATGATGCGCTTTATTCCCAAGTCACCAGCTTGATATACTCGAGGCCTGGTCTTTTTGTTGGAAGCCTTGATCATACGTTTTTGGTACATCTGACCATGACAAACAGCAGCCAGTCGCTTTTCATTGATCAAGTTCAACTGATCCAATCTTGTCTGAATCCATTCGTCTTTGCATAGGCCTGCTTCATTCATAATCCTTAGTGAGGGAATCTGAACTTCCACTGACAGGACACCTTCCATGCCATAGACCAAAGAAAAAGGAGTTTCCCCAGTCGATGTCCGAGCTGAAGTACAATAGCCATGAAGAGTAAACGGTAACATCTCATGCCAGTCTTTGTAGGTTACTACCATCTTTTGCACAATCTTCTTAATGTTTTTGTTGGCTACTTCCATTGTGCCATTCATTTTAGGTCTATAAGGAGAAGAATTGTGATGCTTGATTTTGAATTGGGTGCAAAGTTCTGTAATCATATCATTGTTGAGATTGGTCCCATTGTCAGTGATGATCCTTTCGGGGATACCATAGCAGCAGATGAGGTTATGCTTGATGAATCTGGCTACAACGTTCTTTGTGACTGAGGCAAATGAGGCAGCTTCAACCCATTTGGTGAAATAATCAATAGCGACAAGAATGAAGCGATGTCCATTGGAAGCAATAGGTTTAATCTCTCTAATCATGTCAATTCCCTACAATGTGAACGGCCACGGAGCAGTCATGACATTTAGAGGAATAGGAGGCATGTGGACTTTGTCAGCATAGATTTGGAACTTGTGGCAAGTCCTTGAGTGTTGATGGCAATTAGTCTCCATTGTTGACCAATAGTAACCAGCTCTCTGGATTTTCTTGGCCATAGTATATCTGTTAGAGTGAGTCCCAAAGAGACCATCATGCATGTCTTCCATAATTTCCTCCGCCTCCTTCTTGTCCACACACCGGAGTAGAGTAGAATCATGGTTGTGTTTGTATAGGATTCCATTGCTTAGGAAGAATTTGGCTGAGAATCTTCGTAAGAACTTTTTATCATTGATGGATGCTCCTTCGGGATACTCTTGTGCTTCAAGGTATCTCTTCACCTCATGGTACCATGGCTTCTTGGCGTCAGTGTCAAGCTCATAGCAATGTGCAGGTTCATCGAATCTCTCAATTGTAATCATAGGAGCTTCGTTGTCCCATTTAACCTTGAACATGGAAGACATTATGGCCAAAGCATCGGCTAACTGATTTTCTTCTATAGGGAAGTGTTCAAAGGTGATTTCTTCGAAGTAAGGAATCAGAGATAGCACAAGCTCTTTGTAAGGGAACAGATTAGGGTGCTTAGTGTCCCACTCTCCCTTTACTTGGCTAATCACCAAAGCGGAGTCTTCGAATAGATTCAAATGCTTGATCCTTAAATCAATGGCAGCCTTCAGACCCAAAATGCATGCCTCATATTCAGCCATGTTATTTGTACAATCGAAGCACAATCTAGCAGTGAAAGGGGTGTGGCAACCCTCAGGAGAAACTATCACAACACCAATTCTGTTACCCAAAGCGTTAGAAGCCCCATCAAATACCATAGTCCATTGGGATCCTTGTTCAGGTCCGTCATACGGTCCAGGTTTCACGCTGTCAGTTACTAACATGATATTCTCATCCGGGAAGTCAAAGTTCATAAGCTGATAATCATCAACAACTTGATAGGCTAAATGATCTGCCAATACACTTCCTTTGATGGCCTTTTGTGTTGTATATTGGATATCATACTTAGTCAAGATCATTTTCCATCTAGCTATCCATCTGGAAAGAGTGGGTTTCTCGAAGATGTACTTAATAGGGTCCATCTTAGAAATCAATAGAGTGGTATGAATCAACATTTATTGTCTTAGCCAGCGAGCATCCCATGCTAGAACACAACAAGTTTTCTCGAGTATTGAATATCTGGTTTCACAGTCGGTAAACTTTTTGCTCAAGTAGTAAATTACATGCTCTTTTCGGCCAGACTCGTCATGTTGGCCCAAAACACACCCCATAGAATTCTCTAGCACAGTCAAGTACATGATCAAGGGTCTTCCTTCGACTGGAGGTATGAGGATAGGAGGTTCTTGTAGATATTCCTTGATTTTGTCAAAGGTAGCTTGGCATTCATAATTCCATCTAACCACTTGATCTTTCTTCAAGAGTTTGAAGATTGGCTCACGAGTAGCAGTTAAGTGAGATATGAAGCGGGCGATGTAGTTAAGACGACCTAAGAATCCTCTAACCTCCTTTTTAGAATGAGGGAATGGCATTTCTTGAATGGCTTTTACCTTTGCAGGACCGACTTTGATGCCTTTACCACTGACAACAAAACCAAGACGTTTTCCAGATCGTACTCCGAATGTGCACTTATTAGGGTTCAACCTCAACTTGTACTTTTTCAGCCTCTCGAATAGCTTGTATAAGTGGTTGAGATGTTCTTCCTCAGTTTGTGACCTTGCAATCATATCATCCACATATACCACTATTTCATGATGGATCATATCATTAAACAAAGCTACCATAGCCCTTTGATATGTAGCCCCTGCATTTTTCAATCTGAATAGCACGACTTTGTAACAAAAGGTGCCCTATTGTGTAACAAAGGTGGTCTTCTCCATGTCTTCGGGACCCATCTTAATTTAATTATAGCCGGAGAAACCATCCATGAAAGAGAAGATTTTATGTTGAGCGGTGTTATCGACCAAGACATCGATATGAGGTGGAAGGAAGTTGTCCTTGGGGATTGCCCTATTCAGATCCCTGTAATCTACGCATATACGAACTTTGCCGTCTTTCTTTGGAACTGGAAGCACATTTGCAACCCATTGAGGATAAGATGTCATAGCTAGGAATCTTGCATCAAATTGTTTCATCACTTCAGCTTTTATTTTCTCAGACATGTCAGGCCGCATACGATAGACTTTTTGCTTGACAGGAGGACAATCTTCCTTTGTTGGCAGACGATGAACTACAATATCGGTATCCAACCCTAGCATATGTTCATACGACCAAGCAAACACTTCCATATAGTCATGTAACATCTGAACCAATCTGTTTTTGACACTGCTTCCTAGGTTAGCGTCGATCTTGACCTCTTTCTTGTCTGTCTCGGTACCTAGGTTGATGACTTCAACTAATTCTTCATGCGGCTGAATAGCTTTTTCCTCTTGCATTAGAAGCCTGGCTAGTTCTCTCGGTATTTCAAAATCTTCCTCACCTTCGTCTTTGGCTTGGTTAATTGGATGTTTGAAATCATAGTTGGAAATAGTAGAGTCATTGGCAATGAGATCCGAAGTGGACGAGGATCTGCAAGAGTGTGTGTGTGTGTGTGTGTGTGTGTGTGTGTGTGTGTGTGTGTGTGTGTGTGTGTGTGTGTAAGATACATGGCTATTTTGAAGAACGCATTAAAGAAAAAGAAAGATAATGAGTACTAAAATTTGAATGCAAAAAAGTCTAATGGTTTATATTGAATGATCATATGATAAAATGAACACAAATAAAACCCTTAACAAACTGAGCCATAGTGCCTCGGGCCAGGCATACGACTTAAAAGTCATTGTTCAATATTACAGATAAAAGGTTCTTGAAAGCAATAAACAAGTAATTACTCCTCAATGAAGGAGATAGGGACGAAGTCCTTTGCGTTCCAATTGTTGAGCTCTGTTGTAGTAGGGTATATCCATTCTTCGAAAGCACATTCATCATCGGAATCCTCCATAATGTTTACGTCATGATTTCCAATATGGAGAAGGGGCTTTCTCGCACGAACGCGCCTAACCTCTTTCTATGTCTTGACAGTGAAACCCAACCCACATTTATCTTCTTTGAACGGGGTCTCGGGGAGTTTCCCCCAGGTAGCACAGCTTCCATTTTCGACGGCGGCATGAGCATCCTTAAATGAAACCATCCTTGGCATGAACATATTAGCTTTGGGCATATCGAAAGAAATTTTTGCAGTAGCAACCAAAGGTGGAACAACCTCAAAATCCTGGCATGGGGTTTCTATAAATTTTCCATCCATCTCCACATATTTGAAAGAATTGAGATGGCTTACTGTTGTACCCCAAAATTTTCCCTTCCATTTTTCATTCAAGATACTATCCTAGGGTTACTCGAATACTTAATTTGGCTCAAAAGTTGATCAGACAGATTCTCTTCCTGAGCAATAAGTCAGCAATTAGGGTTTTGCATTTTCTCAAAGAAATTTGAGTCTTCAAGGTTTCAAATGGTCTTCATAGGTATTCATGTCTCCTCAGGGATTATTTAAGTCAGTCTTCAAACCTCGCATTGCAAGTTTGCTCAATTAATGGGCCAGATAACTGAAAATGACTACATTGACTTAAAAAATAACCCTTTTGCGAGAACAAATTCAAAACGATCGTAACTTCTTCATTATTCAATATTTTTGAATGGTTTTTCTTGCGTATGATTCTCCTTGATGCCATCTCAAATTTCTCTTCAAAAATCAAGAACTGATTATGCATAGAAGATCACCAAAAATTCGAATGCGTTGGAAGTCGCATCATGAATTGTGATTTCTTCAAATAACAGTCATCTGATTGCTAAGAATTGTGATTTCTTCTAATTACAGGACCTTGAGACATTTGTTTCTTCTCATGGTCATATGTGATGTCGCTCATGGGTTTATCTTCAAAGAATCGAAGGAAAATTATGTTTGGAAGACTTTAAAATTATCGAATCGTCGCAAGGCATTTGTTGATTTTTAATTTTTTTTCTTCTTAAACACAGTTTACTGAAGGACTGGCGATTATTCTCAAGAGCATGTTTATTTGGACAGGATATGAAGATTAAGGCTATCATTTAAAACAATCATGATTGTTATTCAATTTGGTCAATTGAGTTATATTCTTAAACATTTATTTTGTTTAGGAATTGGAGTACAAGGTGCAGGTTTGTTTGAAATGCAGTTATAAAGTCAGTTGTGATCATCAGGAATTCAAGTAGTGATATGGAAAGTGTTTTTCAATAATTCCAATCCAATTTCTTTTTCATGGAACAAGGTATTGTGGAACTCATTCATGGGATGTTGGAGAATTCAAATTTGAATTTCAATTAAAAGAGACTTTGCATACTTTTGGTATCATTAGGGATTGTTTGTTCAAAGTACAAATTGGAAAAATTACAATATAACAAAATTTCTTAATGGATACAAGTTTGTTCTAAAAAGTAAACTACAAAGAAGTTTTCTTCAAAGTCTTCATCGAACACTTCAAGTTGCTCCTCACCAATTTTCCCTATTGTCCATTGGTTTTCTCATCACATGAAACAAAAGGAAAAAGACTTTGTTAGCAACATAAACATGAGCATAAAATTTACAAAAGAAAGTATTGTGAGTTCATCATTAGGGTTTGTCTTATGGAATCAGAATTTTTGGTATTATCTTTGCCTATTGCAAATCACAAAGAAATTTGGTTCACAATAAACAAGGACAAAGAGGTTCAAAACAGGATTTCATCACAAAACAACCCAATATTTGTCACAACTTTGCTGCCAAGAAAAAAAAAACAGCCATGTTTCTGTCTATATCCAAACCTGCAAACTGCCCAAACCTGCAAACAGAAGACAGCAGTGCAAAGCAACAAAATAGGCAAGCCAACAAATAACAATAGCAAAAGAAAAGACAGCAGACAGTCTAGATAAAATGACCAAGCTGCAAAACAAAGCAGCCAAACTCAAATGCTGTCAAATACAGCAGCCCAAACAAAAGCCACAACAGAACAAACATTGCAAAGGAAAAGTCAAGTTGCAATAAACAAAAATTGTAAACAGAAGGAAACAACAAGTAAATAATGCAAGTTAACCATCAAATGGCTAAAATCCAAGACATCATCATTTTCTTTAAGATCATACAAACCCTTCAGAATTTTAAAATAAGCAAAGACTGCTTTTGTTTCATAGAAAGAGGAAAGAGAAAAGAGGAAAGAGATATCACCACAAACCAATGCAGTCCAAAATCCTGCTATGTGCCAAAATCTCTGTCCAAATAACCTTCATCAAAACCTGTAGCCCAACATTTGCACACAAATAGGAAGATGGAAACTACACTCAAAGGTTTCAAAGTCAGCATACCATAATGGTTCAAAATCCTCAAAAACTTTCCCTCCATTTCTTACTTCTCAGCTATATATTACAAAGAAAAAGCAGCATATCAGAGGGGGAGACAGATCAAATATCAAGAAGAGAGAGAATCGACAGATTTAAAAAATCATCAAAAAACATAGCAAAGCCATCACTGTAGAAACCAAAAGCCACAGATATCAAAGCCACAAAACCAGAACCAATAAATCAGTCAAAAAGTTTTCAGCATCAAAAGATATTATCATCAAACACCATCATCAACAAACCCTTTGTCTCAATACACAACTCAAAACCAGCAAAAAATCACAAAAAAACTCAGTCAAAATTTCAACAAACCCTTTGTCTCAATACACAACTCAAAACCAGCAAAAAAATCACAAAAAAATCAGTCAAAATTTCAACAAACCCTTTGTCTCAATACACAACTCAAAACCAGCAAAAAATCACAAAAAAAAACTCAATCAAAATTTCAACAAACCCTTTGTCTCAATACACAACTCAAAACCCGCAAAATCACAAGAACTCGGAACCAATAAACTTCCAAAAACCCTTTGTCACTCTCAACTCAGCATCCCAAAAATATAAAGAACAAGAGACTACCTTACACAAGTCAAGCTATTATGGATTTCTTCATAATCAACAACTTACAGAATCAGAAGAAGGAACAAAAAACAAGATTCGAAACATACCTTAGAAGCCGAAAAGAAAAGGCAATTCATCTTTGTTCTCACCCTTTTACAATTACAGTAACGTCCCGATTTGGGGTTTTAGGTTTCTCTATGATGAGTTTAGCTAGAGATCGTGAGATAAAGAACCGAGAGTGAGGAGCTGAATCATGAGAGCTAAGAGAAACAGAGAATGCGTGTTGAGAGTATTCACGAAGAGAGAGACGAGGGGCGTTTGAGAGACGAGAGGCATTGGATTAGGTTTAGGGTAAGATAGAGGAAAACCATTGGATCGAAGAAGAGAACGACGAGAGAGAGAGAGAGAGAGAGAGAGAGAGAGAGAGAGAGAGAGAGAGAGAGAGAGAGAGAGAGAGAGAGAGAGAGAGAGAGAGAGAGAGAGAGAGAGAAGACTGAGTGATTTTGTTTTCTTTTTTTTAGTTTACATATTAACTTAACCTAACCTGATTTAACTATTAAAACTTAGGTTTAGTTCTTTTGTTTTTTTTAGTGTCATTTTATTTAGTTACTTAATATTAATTTAGGCTTAATACATTTTAGGTTTAACTTTTTTTAATTAGTTGGTGTTAAGATAATTTTTATTTAGTTGTATTTAGCTTAATTTAGATTTAGTCAATAAATTTTAGAATTAGTTTTATTTAATTAGTTTGTTTTAGGATAATTCAATTTAGAATTTTAAATTAGTTTTTTTTAGATTACTTTAATTGACTTTTGTAATTTAAATTTAATTTTGTTAATCTTTAATTCAAAAAAAAAGGGGTTTAAAAATCAATTTATTTTCTCATAAACAAAAATACCCAAAAATTTTATGCTTTGTCAATTAATTTTTTATAGACTGTTATAATTCTAGTTAAATTGTTAAAATTCGATATGGTTGTATTGTTTGCTATTTGAACTTGGTGGCCGCGTTCGACTCATCCCCATTCATTAATTTGTACCCCTATTCCCCAAGATTTGTAATAGTGTAGAATTTCAATTTCTGCATTTTACTGTTTTTACTTATTACTGTATAGTAATTAGACGTGCATGGCAAGACATAAAATCAATCGCTAGATAACCTAATTTCAAAGGCAAAATAACTTGAATCAAACACACTTTTCGCACGCGCACCTCTAGGGTAATCTCGCTCGTTGCCTCAGAAAAACACTCATGTCCCTCGAATATTGGACGCTTTAGCAATGACCCTTCAATGAAAAAGATCGTAGTCCCTCTATGACCCTCGATGTTGCCTCCGGTAAAATGATCTAGTCCCTTACGAAAATTGCTAAAGAGTCTCATAAGTTGCTTTCGATGATTGTAAAATTGACCTGCGTCTGTCCCTTCACATCCAACGATGGGGCTTCTTACCAAATTAATGGTAAGATAGCAACATCTAAAGGAGGAAGAAAAGAACATTTTAGACCTTTCGAGTAGGTAGATTCGCTCCTAGTTACTCGCTTGCTCACGACAAAAAAACATTTTTACACCAACACTTTCATCTCAAAACATTTTCAAAAGACAAAATTTTGTATACGTTCTTATACAGACAAGAACCATTGCAAAACATATTTTTTTTCAAAAAAAAACACTTTCCAAAACACAAATCCATAAACACATCTTTGAACCATCTTTCGAAACAAAACTTTGCACGCGTTCTTATAGAAACGAGAACCATTACAAAGAGATTTTTCAAAACACCTTCAAAGCCCACACCACAAGCACACTGTCAAAACAAAAGCAAGTGATCTAAACGAGTAACTAAGAGCCCATGGAAAACCATGGATGAAAAGGGTGCTAACACCTTCCCTTTTCATAATCTACCCCCCGAACCCGAGAAATAATCTCGAAAGGTCTTTCCTGTGCTTTTTTACCTTTCCTTTTAGATAAAAGAAAAGTCGGTGGCGACTCTTGCTATCTGCACAAATGCGATCAAAACTCAAAACAAACAAAGTCAGTTCTCCCACCGTATCACAGAACTGGCAACTCTGCTAGGGAATAAATATAAAAGTGGGATTACCTTAGGGTTAGATCACCTTTACTCGCTTTCATTATTTGATTTGTGTGCTTTATATTCAGTTCCTTGTATTGGGTTTGCTTTGATCCTCCAACCGGATCTGAGACACCTTTTTTAGGTAAATAGCAATATATTGTGGAGACTGTACGGTGTAGACCGATATGGTTGAAATAATGGCTATGTTAGTGTGACGCATTTGTGGGTACCGGTATCCCTCATGGTGAATCGAGGAGAATACGGGGCCGCTGAGTGGCGTCATAAAGCACTAATTGACTATAGAACCCTAATTGAATAAACTTGGCCATTAGGACGTAGTGAGATAGCCAGTTTCAGTGTAGAGCAGAAAATTGGTTGATACTTAATACTACACTCAGTGAGGCTAGACTTTTGGGATATCTCAGCCACAAGAAAAGATTATTGTGCTGAGACAATGCCTAAGAGAAAGGTCGGTGATATTGGTATCCTTTAGAACCCGATCACTATTGCTAGGACAGGTTGAGCCAACCAGACTTCAAGAGGGTACTTACCTACAAAACTCATGCAAGCCTAAAACATATGGACTTGTTTGTTGTGTGTGTATATATTTACTTGTACATAAACATCATAAACATCATGAACATCATACGTATGCTCACTAACCATTTCAAGGATTTATAAATTTATCTTTGTTTTTGTTTTGTAGGACATGAATTCTCTCCGAAGAAACACCATCTGAATCAGCTTTGTAAAAGCACATCCTCAACTTTAATAGCTAGCCTCAAGAGTTCCCGGGGATTCTCCTTTTACCAAGAAATATGGTCGACTCCTCAGCTTGACTACATCCAACTTCCAAGAAGAGATGATTTGTGTACTATTCTAATTCTTTGATCTCGTACATCATTGTTTCACTTTCCCGGACTATCAGTTGGTACCTACATTGGAAGAGTTCTCCTTACTCTTAGGGGTGTCCATGCTTGATCAGATACCGTTCACCGGTCTAGAATGGATTCCAAAACATGAAGTCATCACCGAAGCATTGCATATGAAGAGGACCGACATCATAGCCAATTGGGAGACAAGAAGCGGGGTTAAAGGCTTTCTAGCTAAGTTTCTATTGGAAAAAGCTCGTTCATTCTGGGATGACATGGATTTCCAAGCTTTCGAAGACGTCCTAGCTTTTCTCATTTATGGTTTGGTTTTGTTTCCCAATTCGGACCAATTCATAGACGTTAATGCCATCAAAGTCTTTCTCTCTCGCAATCCTATACCTACATTACTAGGAGACATCTTGCATTACCTTCATACCCGCACCATGAAGAAAAGAGGTACTTTTTGTGTTATATCCCCTTACTCACAAAATGGTTCACTTCACACCTACCTCAATCAGCATTGAAGAACGAGCAGAGACTGACTTGGTCTCAAAGGATGATGTCTCTCACCCACTCTGATATTCGTTGGTGTTCGAGATCCTTGGAAGATGTCTCTATCATTGACCGCTATGGGGAGTTCCCTAACGTACATATGCTTGGTATTAGGGGGGGTATCACCTACAACCCCTGCTTAGCTCTTCGACAGTTTGGGTATGCCCGAAGTGACGGCCCTCACGAGATACTCATCCAAGGTCTAGTGTTCGACTACGATAAAGAAGACCAAGGTTACCGCCAGAGGTTTACACGTGCTTGGGGAATGGTGAACAAGGTGGACAGTAAGACTTTGGGACATAAAAATTATATCTCGCTCGAGCCTTACCTTAGGTGGGTACGAGCTCGTGCCCAGAGTCTCTTGATGCCTTACCCTTCCATCCTTCCTATCATTATTGAGCCTTTTATTGAAGGAGACGTCCCATACACCATTCTCCATCCTGGCATGCCTACCTCTCTTGAAGACCTGCAGAAAGCTTGGGTTCAGTTGAAGGAAGAGCGAGACACCTTTGAAGCCCAGTTTTACGCCAATGAGAAGAAGGTCCTGGAGCTCACCAAGCTACTTCAGGAAGAGAAAAACCCGAATGCCTACATTGCTCCAAAGAGGATGCGTTCGGTCTTTTTGTCTTAGGAGATTTGTTGTATTTTGTTTCTTTCGTTGTAAGCTCAAGGAGGCATGATGTATTCAAACTTGGATTTTTAATATAACGTGTGTTCTTTTTTTGGTTTGAACAAATTTAAATCTCTAAATTTCCTTGAAATCATTTGCATATTGCATCTTCATTCATCATAACATCATACAAGTTTCTCATAACAGGTCACCTTATCCTTCTACTATTTATTTCAGTGAGATGGATGTTGAACAGACTGTGAAAGATCTTCAGGCGCAGAACGCCAAATTTCAACAAATGCTCTTGGCTCTGACAAAAGGACAGGAGGAGTTGAAGACTCTGCTAGCCAAAGAGAAGAAGAAGAAAATGAAGAAATCAATCGGTGTTGTCATCATGGGAAGAAGGTTTAAAGGACAAGCCATACGGACTTTGGACTTTGCGACATCATCAGGTGAAAGAGATAATCAAACCCAGGAAGTGAACAACGACCTAACATCCTAAGAAGAGGAAGAGCCTGATTACTCTGAGGAACAATACCCTCCTACTGATGATAAATACAAACAACTATAGGATCGTTTGAATGCTATGAAGATTCAGAGGGTACCCGGTTTGGACTTTGAAGAATTAGGACTCATATCAGGGGTTGTCATCCCATAAAAATTCAAGGTCCTTACTTTCGCCAAGTATGACGGTGTCTCTTTCCCGAAGCTACATCTAAGGTCATACGTCAAAAAGATTCAACCCCACACAGCTGACAAGAATCTGTGGGTGCATTTCTTCCAAGAGAGCTTATCTGGGACGCAGTTGGATTGGTTCTATCAATTGGAAGGGGCCAATGTTCGCAACTGGGAAGATTTGGCCACCGCTTTCTACAAATAATATCAGTATAATGTTGATTTGGCTCCGACTAAGACGCATTTACAAAGCATGTCTATAGGAACGGGTGAAGGTTTCAAAACCTATTCTCAAAAATGGAGGGATCTCGCAGGAAGAGTCCGACCCCCTCTATCCGACAGAGAATTAGTGGATATGTTCCTTGGCACCTTGTCAGGACCATTTTTCAATCACCTGATTGGGAGTTCCTCAGCTGGGTTTACTGAATTAATCATAACTGGTGAGCGGGTTGAGGCCGGTATAAAAAGCGGAAAAATTCAAAGAGATGCGTCCTCGAGTATGGTGAAGAAGCCCTTTGTTGGAAAGAAGGAGGTCAGTGCTGCATATGACTATAGGAATCAAAACAAAACTGACCGTCACCCGGCGGTAGGGGCTGTTATGATTTCTAATCTTGTGCCAAATCAGCAGCGAAATTATCAGCGCAAACCAGAAGCACCCATGAGATGATTTACCCGGATTAACATGACCATGTCTCAAGTTTTGCCACACCTTCTAAAGACCAATCTAGCAACTTTAAAGGAAGCTCCCAAGAACCCCAATACTGCTTCTCCTCGCTACAACCCGAACGCCCGATGTGCCTATCATTCTGAAAGCCCGGGGCACGATACAAATGACTGTTGGGCCTTAAAGAATAAGGTGCAAGACCTTATCGATGCAAAAGATATTGAATTTGATCCCCCAGAAACGCCTAATGTAATAACGGCGCTAATGCCCAGACATGGCCAAGGTATCAACGCCATTTATGATGATCGTTTTGTCTCCTCCGTGAATGACTTAGTTACTCCTCTGTTGACTATTAAACAGAATCTACTGCAAGTCGGCCTGTTCCCAGGTTGCGATGAAGATTTTCACTTATGCAAGTCTCTACCGAATGGCTGTTTGTTACTAAAGATAGGCGTCCAGCGCCTGATGACTAGTAAAGAAATCATATTTTAAAATCTACCCCTTATCAAGAGTGTGATGCGGTGGGAGAACTAACTTGAGGTTTTGCGTTTTGTGTTTGCAAATGTTTCGGTTTAGCAAGAGTCGCCACCGACTTTTTATTTTATCCAAAGGAAAGGTCAAAAAGCACAGGAAAGACCTTTGAGATGTTTTCTTAGGTTCGGGGAGTAGATAATGAAAAGGGAAGGTACAATCATCCTTTTCATCCATGGTTATCCATGGGCTCTTAGTTACTTGTTTAGATCACTTGCTTTTGCTTTTCAATTGTTTGAAATGGTGCTTTGTGTGTGGTTTTTTTTTTGAGAATGTTTTGAAAAGAGGCCATCGTTGTGGCAACCTTTGTAATGATTCTTGTTTGAATGTATACAAGGGTGTATTTGTCTTTTGAAAAGATATTTCAATGTTTGAAAGTTTGTTTTGGGAAATGTTTTGAAATTGTGTTGTGGAGTGTGTTTGAAAATAGCAAGGATGTTTTGTAAGTTTTGATCAAGTAACTAAGAGTTGTCTACCCTATTTTACTCAAAGATCTTTCCTACACATTTTTAACCCTTTTGACAGTGTTGTTTTACCATTGTATTTGATAAACAAACTTGTATTAGGATGTTAAAAGGGACAGGCGCGGGTCATCGCATTGACCATGATAGCAATTGTGCTAAGTATCTTTAGCAATTCTTGAGGGACTAGATCATTTTATTTAGGCAACCAAGATAGCGTCATCGAGGGACTATGATCTTTTGTTTTGTTTTTGTTTTGCCAAGATACCTAGCATGCATACCATGGCCATTTGTTTAGGCAACCAAGTGGAGATACCTTAAGGGTGTTTGTGTGCAAGTGTGTTTTATTACATGCATGATTTTATCTTGAATTAGGATTTTCTATTCCATTGATTTTATCTTGCCATACATATCCTAATTACTAGCATTTACATTTGAAAGCAATAAAAATGAGGAAATGTAAAATCCTACGCTATTACAATATTTAGGGGATGGGGGATACACACTTGTACATGGGGGTGGTTCAACGAGAAAAATAGATAAGAAAATAAAATAACAAGGGGAAGAAAAAGAGAAACAGAGAGAGGGCTAGTGCGCTACTGAGAGGAAGTCAGAAGTTCTGACCCATGCCTACTGCAGGATATCAACCTGTTAGTGAAAATGTATGAGTCAGAACTTCTGACTCTGGTGCCCTGCAAAACAGAAACCTGTTAGTGGGAAGGTCAGAAGTTCTGACCCCCATGCGCTGCAAGACAAAAGTTTGTTAGTGGGGAAGTTAGACGTTCTGACCCTGCTGGAAACACAATAATTTTCAGAAGTTCTGATATTATTGACAGTAAAACAGGCCTCAGAAGTGCTGACGTCAAAGTCAGAGCTTGGTTTCCCACTATGCTAGCCAGAACATCTGCAGTTTTATTATTTTTCCATAAAACAGAAGGCATCCCTAGGACAATCTCAGTAGGTGTCAAAGTGTTTCAGAAGACAGAACAAAGAGGTCACAAACAGGTTCGACACTGATTCACTTCCTACTTAAGCATTCAGAGGCATGAAAATCCTCATAACACATACAGCAGCAACATGATATCTACATTGTGTTTATTGAGCATGCAAAGCTGATGATGCTTAGCAGCATGATGAGATTCAGTCGGTGCTTACCTTGTTGTTGGAAGAAAATATGTGAGTTGGAGCTTGCTTTAGCTCTGATGGTGTTCTGGACAGGTTCTTTTTAGAATGGGTGGATGGAGAAGATATATGTATGTATGGTCAGAAACTGTATGGGCGTTCTCTAGTCAGGGAGAAAACTGGGTATCAATGAAGTTTGGAGGCAGGAAGTTCAAAGTTATGAAACACTAGGGATTTTGGCAGAGTTTCACAATGTTTTCTTACTAGAGCTTTATGTTCCTCTTCTAGCAATTTTTCTGGATTTTTTCTCTCGTCCACTTTTTAAATGGACAATGGTGTCCTATTTATAGGCAAGGCTTTATGAATTTTTGAACGTTAAATGGCGCCAATATTATGCAGTAGAGGTTAACTTGTTCTTGAAGGAAGTTCATGAAAAGTTGTGATGATGGACAGCTTTTCAGCCTAGGTTGGAACAGTAAGCGAGGATTAAGGAGAAGTGACACCTATAGGCGAAAAGTGGCGCATAGACCCATGCTTAAGCCTGCACAAGGGTGTTACCAAGCCACACGTGGAGAGACCCCTTGGATGAATGCTCAAAAGTGGTTGTGAGTATTAATGAGCATTAAATAGTGATGAGATTTGTCAAAATCCAAAATCTTGTAATAGGAGATTTTGCATCATTACCTAAAACCTGAGCCAGCAGTTCTGCTTCACCAAAAATAACAACGTAAACCACGCTCTGACCTTGGCCTCTTGCTGCCTCAGCAAATTCTGAGAGTTTTCCAGACTTCCCAGCATGCTCCTTTGATCTGCCTTTAAAAACTCTGGACTTAGTTATCCTGCTTCAGTATTTTACCCAATCTGCTGATCCCATTACCTTCTGATCCCAGTACGTTCTGAAGGAGTTTCAGGCTTTGTTGCCTTATTTACACTTCTCTAGCAAAATCTGTCTGAACTTGCGTAACTGCTGAAAGAGACAGGTTCTGTTTAAAGATCACGTGTTGAACCACGTTTACAATCCCTGACGAAGTTGGTGTAGCTGCTGAAGAGCCACCTTCTGACTGAATGTTATGTGTTGAGCTCGGTTTGCAACTTCTGACCGTTTCTGCCTGAAGATTGGTTCAGAAGTTCTGAAGTGCCATTTTCTTCTTAAACACGTTTCTTTTAGAAAAAATTCTAAGTATTTAGAATTTAACTTTTCCAAGGTAAAAATTTTGACTTTTGAGCTTGCAGATGACCATTCTGCTCTTGTAAATGGTTTACTTGGAAAGGAATGATAATTCAGGGCTTGGATTTGTTTAAGAGAAAATCTGAGAATTCAGGATAAATTCTTGAAGGATACGAGGGGAAATTTTGGGGTACAACAGCTGCCCCTATTCAATCTTCTTGAACCTGAAGAGTTAGATTGGCGAGTTTGCCTTTCGTGACTCGAAGGTAAAAGAGGATTGGACACTAGAGTGCCCATAAATTTGAACTCGTTAAAGTGAAGCGGAGAGAATGGGCTTAAAGATGCCATTCGGAGATGGTAAAATCTTGCTGGAGATGGGCTTAAAGATTCCATCTAAGATTTGTTTGTTGAAAATCAGGAGAACGAACATCAGATTGGTGTCTGTATTTGGAGCGTATATGAGTTGTTTCTGGATTTGATTCTTGAATGAATATCAGAATGACTGCCGTGTTTGGAGTGTGTCTATATTTTATCTGAATTCTGAATGGGCGACAGAAAAACATCCGTGTAAGGAGAATCTCTGGGCAGGGGATAAATTCCGAATGAGTGACAGAATGGCAGTCGTGCCTGGTGCGTATCTGGATTGTATCTGAAATTGAGATCCGTATGAGTAGCAGAATGACTTCCGTGTCTGGAGTGTATCTGAAATTGAGATTCGTATGAGTAGCAGAATGACTTCCGTGTCTGGAGTGTATCTGAACCTGAAGTTGATAGTTGAATCTGAATGAGAAATAGAATGGCTTTTGCGTCTGGAGCGTATCTAGTTTGTATCTGATTATGGAATTCTGAATGAGTAATAGAATGACCTCCGTGTCTGGGGTGTATCCATACTGTATCTTAAATTGAGATCCGTATGAGTAATAAAATGACCTCCATGTCTGGGGTGTATCCGTACTGTAACTGAAATCTTTGAATATTTGTTAAAGGTAGCTTTTAATCTTTTCCTGAAAAGGGTAAAATGTTAGCTAAAACATAAGGTTATGTTGCATGACATGTATGATGCAACATAATGTATTTTATTAATGTTTATGATATATGAATGTAATATATGCGCATTGTAAGATGATTAGTTGTCTTGCTGAGGAAACTATATCCTGGATAACTGGAGATAATGAAATCTTTGACTGCTGTCGGGGAAAATAAATCCTGGACCGCTGTCGGAGATAGAAAATCCTTGGTGACTTGTGGGAATTAATAAGAACCTTGACAAATTCTGCAGGGATGTAGGAATCATTAAGTCTGCTTGAGAAACCTGCTTGGGGAATCCAGAGAACCTTGACGACCATAGCTGGGGAGTACACCAATGGGAATCCTTACTTGGCTGGGGAATAGGGAAACTCTGAAGACCTCTACTGGGGAATTGAAACCTTGGAGCCTTCCTACTGGAGAAATGAGAACAAGAATCTTCGTTCTGCTGGGAAATAACTCTCTGGGGGGAAAATAAATCCACGACCACTGCTGGAGATTCAAGATTTTTGATAACCTCCGTGGGGAGAAGCCAAACTACTGGGGGAGATCAGGAGTTTTGGTTGTAGGCCAATCTAATGGGGACTTCAACAATGAGAATCTTCGTTCCGTTAGGGGGTATCAGGGTAAAACTGAATAGTTTCTGGTGGGGATCTCAATGACGTGCTGATTTGATCGTGGTGACTTCACTGAGGAAGAATAACTTTCTGGGGAATTATCTGGTTTTAAATTGACTCTTCAGGGATAAAGGAGGAAACTGGATGGTCTCCACTAGTGTTCAAAAGCTGAAGTTTAATTCCGTTTGGGGAATAAGGTTTCATCTTCACTAAGGGTTTGTAATTCAAAGTTTTGCTTCGCTGGGGATCGGGAGTTTTGAAAACTTAACTCTGATGGGGATTCCTGAAACTTAACTCCGCTAGGGATACGCATTTCAAGGCTTCAACTCTGTTGAGGGCCTGGATGATGTACTGCAGGAGATTTCTCCTGGAATTGCCTAAAGACATTTCCCTATACTTTCCTCCTATCATTAATTATTCTTTCTCATTTCGTTTTATTTGTAAGCAATGATTATATTCAAATGCATATGCTCATTTTAATAAATCATTGGACGTTTTCAAATAAAACACAAGTGTAAATAAGAAAGAAAAGGCAAACAATTTTCTGCACTTTGAAGTATCTTTGTATTAACTTGTGTAAGTATTTTGTACAAACGAGACAGACACCCTAGTAAGAGAATGTTGTCATAAAAATGAGAAAAAATTTATACAAATAAAGATGGATATGTGTAACAATTCCATGGGGTTCCCATTCTGCTATAGCCTTCGCAACTCTGAGTATCTTGTCCATTCGTTGCTTCGCCCGCAGATGATTAGATTGATTAGAAGCCTGGAGCTTGTTCGTGAAGAGATTGTCCTTAAAGTGATCCGTCGAGACATAGTCATAAGCTTTAATTCCATAACTTTTTCCTGGACCGCCCTTTTGGGTTTTCGATCCACCGGGAAACCCTTTTTTGTCCCAAGTCGCCCTTTCGGGTTTTCAACTTGCCGGGTGTACAAATTTTTTGTTTATCCCTAATTTTTGCCTGAACCGCCCTTTCGGGTTTTCGATTCACCAGGATGCCCAGTTTTGCCCAAGTCGCCCTTTCGGGTTTTCAACTTGTCGGGTCGTTTATGCGTAGTATCTTTTGACTATGTATGCGTTCGCAGGGTGCGGCATGTCGTCGCCGTCCATGGTGGTCAATATCATTGCCCCACCAGAAAAGATGTTTTTGATCACAAATGGTCCTTCGTAAGTAGGAGTCCACTTGCCCCTGGGATCACTTTGCGGCAAGATGATCCGCTTGATTACAAGATCTCTGACTTGATATACCTGACGTATGACTTTCTTGTTGAAAGCCTTGATCATTCGTTTCTGATACGCCTGACCATGGCAAACAGCAGTAAGTTGTTTCACGTCAATCAAGTTAAGTTGATCAAGTCGGGTCTGAATCCAATCGTCTTCACTCAAACCAGCATCTTTCATGATTCTCAAGGAGGGAATCTGAACCTCGATATGTAAAACAGCTTCCATGTTGTATACCAAAGAATAGGGTGTTGCCCCAGTTGAAGTGTGTGTCGTGGTACGATACTCGTGTAGAGCAAACAGTAACATCTCATCCCAGTCCTTGTAGGTGACTGTCATCTTTTGAATGATCTTCTTGATATTTTTGTTCGGAGCTTCGACAACACCGTTCATCTTAGGCCGATAGGGAGATGAATTGTGATGTTGAATCTTGAACTGCTTGCACAGAGCGGTGATCATAGTATTGTTAAAATTTGTACTTTTGTTAGTGATAATCATGTCGGGGATACCATATCGGCATATGAGGTTCTGCTTGATAAAGCGGGCAACCATATTCTTTGTAACGGAGGCGAAGGAAGCTTCTTCAACCCACTTGGTAAAGTAATCAATGGCCACCAGGATGAAACGGTGTCCATTGGATGTTGTAGGCTTGATCTCTCCAATCATGTCTATTCCCCACATCACGAATGGCCAAGGAGCCGTTAAGACATTAAGAGGAACTGGAGGAATATGTACCTTGTCAGCATAGATTTGGCATTTGTGACAAGTATGGGAATATTGATGACAGTCAGCTTCCATGGTAGACCAGTAGTAGCCTACCCGTAGAATCTTCTTAGCCATCATATGACCGCTTGAGTGGGTGCCAAAGGTGCCATTATGTAGTTTATCCATGATCTGCTCAGCTTCAACCTTGTCCACACATCGGAGTAGGACACAATCAAGATTGCGCTTGTATAGGATACTGTTGCTCAGAAAGAACTTGCCTACGAACCTCCTTAAGAACTTTTTGTCGTTGACTGAAGCTCCCTCGGGGTATTCTTGTGCTTCGAGATACCTTTTGACGTCATGAAACCATGGTCGGTCCAATACTTCTTCGGTATTAATCTCGTGACAATGTGCAGGTTCTTCCATCCGTTCGATGGTGATTTGAGGTGCCTCATTATCCCAGTTAAGTTTAAACATGGAGGACATTGTAGCTAGTGCATCTGCTAGTTGATTATCTTCTCGCGGGAAGTGCTCGAAGGTAATCTGCTCGAAATGTGGTACCAATGTCAGGACATGTTCTTTGTAAGGGATGAGGTTTGGATGTTTAGTATCCCACTCTCCTTTGATTTGACTGATAACCAAAGCTGAGTCTCCAAATACAATCAAAGATTTGATTCCCAAGTCAATAGCAGCCTTGAGACCAAAGATGCAAGCTTCATACTCGGCCATGTTGTTGGTGCAGTTAAAGCAAAGTCTGGCGGTGAAAGGTGTATGGAAACCTTCTGGAGAGATAAGTACCGCGCCGATACCGTTCCCAAGTGCATTGGAGGCACCATCAAAGTACAGAGTCCATTGGTATCCTTGTTCAGGTCCGTCGTACGGTCTATTTTCTTCAATGTTGCTCAAAGTCATGATATCCTCGTCGGGAAAGTCGAACATCATGGATTGGTAATCTTCGACGGCTTGGTGGGACAAATGATTGGCTAGCACACTCCCCTTTATGGCTTTTTGGGCCGTGTACTGTATATCATATTCGGTGAGGATCATCTGCCATCTAGCAATTCTTCCGGATAAAGCAGGCTTCTCAAATATGTACTTGATCGGGTCTATTTTAGAAATCAGCAAAGTGGTATGTGTCAACATATACTGCCTTAGCCGGCGAGCAGCCCATACCAAAGCGCAGCAAGTTTTCTCGAGCAGTGAGTATCGGGTCTCACACTCGGTAAACTTTTTGCTAAGGTAATAAATGGCATGCTCTTTTCGGACAGACTCGTCATGTTGGCCCAGTACCCACCCCATTGAATTATCCAAAATAGTTAAATACATGATTAGCGGCCTTCCTTCGACGGGTGGCATCAAGATAGGAGGTTCCAGCAAATATTCCTTGATATTATCGAAAGAAACTTGACAGTCATCATTCCATTCAACCACCTGATCTTTCTTCAACAACTTGAAGATTGGTTCACAGGTAGAAGTTAGATGAGAAATGAACCTTGCAATGTAGTTTAGGCGCCCCAAGAAACCTCTGACCTCCTTTTCAGTGCGAGGGACATGCATTTCTTGTATAGATTTGACTTTGGCAGGATCAACCTCGATGCCCTTGTTACTGATGATGAATCCCAAAAGTTTACCGGACCTGACTCTGAAAGTGCACTTGCTAGGGTTCAGTCTAAGCTTATACTCCTTCAATCTGACAAACAGCTTTTGCAGATGGTCGAGGTGTTCTTCTTCTGTTTGTGAACGGGCTATCATGTCGTCTACGTAGACTTTGATCTCATGATGTATCATATCATGAAACAAAGCTACCATGGCTCGCTGATAGGTTGCCCCAGCATTCTTCAGTCTGAATGGCATCACTTTACAGTAGAAGGTACCCCACTGCGTAACAAAAGTATTCTTCTCCATGTCTTCGGGGGCAATTTTGATCTGGTTGTACCCTGAAAATCCGTCCATGAAAGATAATACCTTGTGTTGAGTTGTGTTGTCAACCAAGATGTCAATGTGTGGTAGTGGAAAATCATCTTTAGGGATAGCCCTGTTTAAGTCTATGTAGTCCACACACATTCTGACTTTGCCGTCCTTTTTAGGCACGGGCACAATGTTAGCAACCCATTGTGGATAGGAAGTAACAGCCAGAAAGCCAGCATTGTACTTCTTCATCACTTCCGCTTTGATCTTTCCAGACATATCGGGCCTCATTCGGCGGACTTTCTGTTTAATTGGTGGACAATCTTCTCTTGTAGGGAGATGGTGAACCACAATATCTGTATCCAGTCCTGGCATGTCTTTGTAGGACCAGGCGAAGATCTCAACATATTCATTCAACAGCTGAACTAAGCTCTCCTTGACACTTGGCTCAAGGTTGGCACCCACTTTAACCTTTTTTCTGTCTTCAACAGTACCTAAATTGATAGTCTCTAACAACTCTTCATGGGGCAGAATAGCCCTTTCTCCCTGTTGTAAAAGTCTAGCCAACTCTCCAGGAACTTCACAGTCTTCATCACCTTCGTATTCGGCATGATTGAGCAGATCTTCAGAGTCACTGAAGGCCATAGCAGAATTGTTACCCATGGAATCCGGAGTGGATGGGTACCTGCATTTTGTGAGTGTGGGTGTGTCTAAGGGATAACCATCCTTAAACAAATAAAATGTAAAAGAAAGAAAATGAACATAAAAGTTTATGTATGAAAACGTCCATGATTCATTAAAAATGGCATATGAAAATGAAGAATCAAGGCCTTTACAAATGGACCTATATGCCCCGGGTAAGGCATAAGGCAAAAAGAGTGTGCGAATTGTTTAATAATTATTACAGACCAAACAGGAAACGCTCAAAAGATAAATTACTGATTGATGAAAGTAATGGGAACGAAGTCTTTCGCCTCCCAGTTGTTCAGTCCTCCTTCAATAGTTGGAAAGATCCAGTATTCAAAATCGCTTCCTTCTTCATTATCTTCTAAAGCATGAACTCCATGATGAGTGATTTTTAATGGTGGTCCTCCAGCCCGGGAGCGACGCACAACCTTCTGACTAGCAGCAATGAATCCAAAACAGAACTTATCTTTCTTGATAGGAAAATCTGGCAGTTGACCCCTGTTGTACCCCAAAATTTTCCCTCCCATATTTCTCAAGACATTGCAAGAAAAATCTCCAAGTGGATCAAGATTGCTCAAGAGTTGGACAGTCAAATCATCTCCTAAGGCAGTCAATTCAAAATTAGAGTTTTGTGTTGCATCAAGGTCCTTACATCCAAATGACCTCAAGTGCTCCCCAATGTCCTAATATGTTCTCAAGTTCATCAATGTCAAATTTCAAGCCTTGCAGAGGAAGTTTGGTCAGTCAATTGCTCAAGGGGTCCCAAAATCGATTGTGATAGGACAAAAGTCAACTGTGGCCTACAAATAGTCAAACCTCAAGATTTTTTGTCAACATTATCATTTTGAAGGATAATTCATCATTTGATCAAGGTTTGATCATGATTCATCAAGGATTACTCAAAATTCTTCAAGATTCAAAAGTTGCTAAATTAGGGTTTTTTAGGAAAAGTCAACTCAACTTTGACCAAGCATAACTTTCTCATACTTTATGAGAAATGACCCATCCAAAGCTCATTTTTAAGAGGATGAAATTTCATACAATCCATCTTCACACCCCAAGATCAATAAATGAACTCACAAGAAGTTGCAAATTTGGACATTATAGGTCATTTTTGAAAGTCAACAAAAACACCTTTTTTTCTAAAGCTTATAACTTGAACATGGAATATAAAAATGAGATGAGACCAAAAGGGTTGGTTAGGGGACATCTCATGGTTTCTAAAAAGTCAAATAACACCTCCAAAAGTTCAAAATTGAATAATTTATGCATTGTTGAAGTTGGGCATTTTTCCAAAATTGCCAAAAGTCAACTATCCCCAAAACTTCAAATTTTCTCAAATGGGGCCACTTTTTTCCACTTGATTTGGTCTTGTCACACTACACACGTTTCCTATCTTCAGTCTTGTGCCCTTTTATTAATTTTTCAATTTTATTTGATTTTTATTGAATTAAGTCATTTTAAATCAATTTAAATCTAAATAAAATCTAAAAATTGATAACTTGGTATCTTTTTGATTGATACGGGTCTTAAATATCATCAAGTACACAATCAAACTCGTATCAAGCTATATCATGCACAAAATATCGGATTTGGAATGAAATTGGAAGCTTTTTAATGGAGGATCATATCACATCTTCAATCATCAATGCACAAAGATTCAAAGCCCAAAACCTGACCTAATTCATCCCATGTTACATATACAACACAAAGCATACGAGTTCAAGACCTAGAGGCTGCACAATCTGGAAAACAAAACTTGAAAATTTGTCAAAAAAGCTTGGAATCGAAATCACCCTTAGAGTCCAATTCAAGGCCAAAACTCAACGTGGTTCTCTTGCTGGACATCCATTGAAGCAGTAGCAATCAAAAGCAAAGCCATCCGCCTCCTAAAACGAACTGTAAGCTTCCCTGAAAGTCGCCCTATACTCGAAATCACAATCTCTCATTCTTGCACTTTCTTGACAAAACATTGACATATTCATGATCCTTGAATGATTTCGAAACTTTCTGCAATATTTGATTTTGTTTTCATAGCCTGTAATGCCATACCCGAAACTAGGGTTTTTGGTTCTTGTTTTTAGGCGTTTCAGTTTCAGGAAAAATTGATGCAAACAATGGCCATGAGCGTGTTCAGGAGGGAGAGACGAGCATGGTGATGGTCTCAGAATTCGTTTCCAAAGCCTAGAGAAGATTTTGGGTTCGATCTAGGGATTTAGCTGCGGATAGAAATCCGCAGGTAATCTCTGAATAATTCCAAGGATAAGGACGAAGACGTGTCCCCATCCCATACGCTCATTCAAATATTTCGCGCTTATTTTTTTTATTTAAGGCATAATACTTGTTTTTCCATATAATATTTAGTGCATATTCCACTAACAATTAAAAAGCAATGGCGTGGTGGTAAGTGCGTTTGTTCAGTGACTCATGGGACCTGGGTTCGAATCCCAGGTCCCCCAATGAATTTGTAATATTTTTCTCCAAGTACTCCAGCGTGTCTCATAAACTGTGGTCCACCATACGCCTTCAGATCTCAACGTGCCAGATGGCCTCCAGGCCAAATCTGATGGTCTAGAGGGGAGATCCATCATACACTCAAGTCAGCGCATGTGTGGAGAATCTGGAAAGTCAACCAGGCTTGAACGTGAATGGGCCTCAAAAATGCCAATCTCACTCCCTTTCCAGGCCCAACACCCCCCTTTTGGTTTATTTCTATTCTTTTTTTATTTCATTTATTTATATTGTTTTAATTAATTATTTTTATTATCACTAACTAATTAATTCTTTTCCTCATAAAATCAAAAACACAAAAATATTTTTATTTATTAAAATTAAACTCATCATTTTATTTTTTTGTAAATAAATCAAGTCAATTAACTAAGTTTAATTAGATATAACTTTTAATATTTTTGCAATATTTAAAATCAATGTAGAATATTAGGTTTTACTAACTTTTAATCAATTTATTTTATTTCTTTAAATACTCAAAATCCAAAAAATATTTTCATTAATTAATTAATTTAATTGTAAATTTAGATTTAATTTCCATTTAATTCAAAAATAAACCAAAAAATGCTTTCTTTTCAAAAGGGTCAAAACCATAAAAATGCGCCGTTTTAATTTCTCGCACGCGATCCATTTTACTAATATTGTAATTGCTTCCGGAATGTAATAGCTTTAAATAGGACTTTGAATTATTTTATCGCTTTCTTTTATTTTCCGCAATTTAAATTTCAAGGGTTGTTTTTGGCGATGTAAATACCCGACGCCTTGTAATAGTTTAGATTTAATTTCCGTAAATTTAATTTCCGCAAAATATTAACCGTTAGATGTTTGATAATAGGGAATGCATGACAAGATCAAATGTATGAACTTAAAATCAACATAGCTCACCCATGACATGTACAAAGATAGATTTAACCGAAATAACACACTCGCACATGCGCACTCTTAGGGTAAACCTCACTTGGTTGCCTTCGAACGTGGTCATTGAGTATAGGAAGTTTTAGAGGTCGCCCTCTTGTCCAAAGATCATAGTTTCTTCGAAACGGTTGCCTCAGAAAAATGATCTAAGACATTAGGGTTACCGCTAAGGCGTCCTAACATTGCTTTAGTGACCACACGTCCCTTAATCGAATTGACCCTTAAAACTCCAACGACGATGCTACCTACTCATTCATAGTGGGATAGCATTGTCTAAAGGACATTAGCACAGATTAATTCCTTTTTCGAGTAGGTAGATGGTTCTTAAGTACTTGCTCTCTCAAAACAAAACAAAATTTTTTGCACTCACACGTTTCAAACAAAAAACTTCTTTCAAACCCACAAACACAAAGAAAAGCAAATTTTGAAAACACTTTGATCAAGTACCTAAGAGCCCGTGGATAACCACGGATAGAAAGGATGCTAACACCTTCCCTTTTTATAATCTACCCCCCGGACCCGAGAAACATCTCGAAAAAGGAATTTTTCTGTGCTTTTTTCCTTTCCTTGTTGGATAAAATAAAAGATGGTGGCGACTCTTGCTTACCGCGACATTTTGCGAAAACAAACACAAAATGCCAACCAACATATCAAAAACAATCAGTTCTCTTCCCACCGTATCACAGAACTGGCGACTCTACTGAGGAAATAATAAGTGGGGTGTACCTTAGGATTAGATCACTGTTGTTTTCAATTGTATGCTTTGTATGCTTTATATTTTTGGGCTTGTATCGGAGTTACTATAGATCCTAACCCGGATCTGGGGGATACCCTTTAGGTAAGTATCAATAAACTGTGAGGGAACTGTACGGCGTAGACCGATACGGTTGAAGCAGTAGCTACGTTGGTGTGGCACTTTAGTCTGTACCGATATCCCTTGTGTTGGAACGAGAAGAATATGGGTCTTCTAAGGGGTCATTAAGAACCAATCGACCTTAGAACCTTTAAATTGACCAACTTGGCCATAGAACAGTAGCAGTATGCTACACTCATTGAGACTAAACTCTCGCGATGATTTCGGCCGCAAGAAAAGGTTGCTAAACAGGAATTATGACCGATTGAGGGTAGTCAGTGATATTGAGATCCTCTAGAACCCGGTTACTATTTTTAGGACAGGTTTAAACCAACTGAACTGAAAGAGGGTAGTACCTAAGTTCCTTGTCGGCCTGAAATCTAAGGGCTCTCTGTATGACTTGTGTTCCTTTACCATGTTTGTTGTTTGTGGATACTTGTGGTGTGCTTACTATCATGACATCATGACATCATAACATTGCATACATCTTGCATAGGACTAACCTATTTCAAAGACAGGAGGGATTCATCTTTGTTCTGTTTTATAGGTCATCATGATGCCCATGCATAAGAATACCATCCGGATCAACTTTGTCAAGGTTCCCACCTTGCTTAAAGAGTTGGTTGCCAAGATTCCTGACACTACTTCCTTCATCAGGAGGCATGGTTATCTTCTCAGTTTGGTCACCTCCAAATTGGACGAGCAGATGATGAGTGTTCTGGTCCAATTCTATGCTCCGTTGTACCATTATTTTACTTTTCAAGACTATCAGCTGGTTCCCACCTTAGAAGAGTTCTTTGAGCTGCTCGGTATCTCTGTTCTGGAGCAGACCCCATTTACTGGTTGGGAGAAGATTGTTAGGCCCGAAGAGATTTTTGCAGCCCTTCATATGACCAAAGAAGAGGTAATGGCTAATTGGGAGACTAGAAGTGGAGCAAAAGGCTTTCTGACTAAGTTCTTGGTTGGTAAGACTAATTATTTCTGGGATAGTCTAGACTTCAAGGCATTCGAGGATATTCTGGCTCTTTTGATATATGGCTTGGTATTGTTTCCAAAATCTGACTCCTTTGTTGATGTGAATGCGGTAAAAATCTCCATCTCTCTCAATCATGTACCCACTCTCTTGGGTGATATTCTTCATCAGCTTTATGCCCGTACTGACCGAAAGCGGGGAACCTTGATGTGTTGTGCTCCATTATTGTCGAGGTGGTTTATTTCGTACCTCCCCAAGTCAGTGCTGAAGAACAAAGAAGGCATGGGTTGGGCCTATAGGGTTATGTCTCTCTCCCATAATGACATCATTAGGACTCTCAAGGGTATGGACAAGGTGACTATCATTGATCACTGTGGGGAGTACCCTAATGTTCCACTGATAGGAACCTGTGGGGGAATTTTTTACAACCCATGCTTAGCCTTACGTCAGTTTGGGAGAGCCCCAAGAGAAGGACCTAACGAGTTTCTAATTCCTAGTATCATCTTTGATTTTCAAGGGGATAGCGACGAGCAACGTCGCAGATTCATAAGGGCTTGGGATAGAGTTCACCAATCTGATTCACATGACCTGGGCCCAAAGACTTCACTTCCGATGGAGCCATATCTCAGATGGGTCCGCATCCATGCCCAAAAGCTGGGTATGCCATATGAAGTCGTTCGGCCTATCATTGTTGAAGTTGCTAATGAAGAAGGGGTTCTTCCAACCATCCTACACCCTCATATGCCCACTGACATTGGGGCACTGAAAAGGTCTTGGATGCAACTGAGAGAGGAACGGGATTCTTATTGGGAAAAGTTCAACAAGCAAGAGCAGAAGATCCAGAAGTTGACTAGACAGTTGGAGAACAAGCGGATTCTCAACGACAATGTCTGCACTGAGAAGAAGAGACCATGGGAGCACTGATTGGCCTTTGATGATTTCCTTTCCAGTTTTATTTACTTTTAAGTATTTCTTTTCATGTAACTCCTTAAGGGCATCAGTTGAACAATTTTAATTTTGAAGTTTATCTCATAAAGTGTGTTTCCTTTCTTGTTTACAAATTTGAATCTCCCGATCGTCTTTGAAATCATGTCATACGCATTGCATCCCATGCACTTCATAAACAGGTACCCATTACAGGGCTCTTATCTTCTTTGCTGTTTATTTCAGTACTCATCATGTCTGCTGAACCTTCAACTGAGCAAGCTATCAAGGCTCTCTAGGCCCAGAATGCCCAATTCCAAGAGTTGTTCATGAATCTAGCTAAGGGTCAGCAAGACCTGAAGACCTTGATTCTGAAAGAGAAGAAGGAGAAGAAGAAGAAGAGGACCATCCTGTTCAACACTGGTCCTAGGTTTGGAAACAGGCTACAGAATGAAGTTGATTTGACTACCTCATCTGGAGGGAAAGATAGTCAGGAAGAAAGGAGGGCTCCTAGCCCTGTGGTCTCCGACAACGAGACGGACTTCGACGAAGAGTAGTATCCTCCGGCCGAGGATAGATACAAGCAACTGGAAGACCGGTTGAGTGCTATGGAAGTTCAGAAAGTGCCTGGTCTGGACTTTGCTGATCTAGGTCTATCATCTGGGGTGGTGATTCCCCACAAATTCAAGGCACCAGCCTTTGCTAAGTATGACGGAGTTTCTTGTCCGAAGAAGCACCTCCGGTCATATGTAAGGAAGATTCAGCCTTACACCGCTGATAAAAACCTATGGATCCACTTCTTCCAAGACAGTCTCTCAGGGACTCAGCTTGAGTGGTTTTATCAGTTAGACGGAGCCAGTATCCGTAGTTGGGAAGATTTGGCTACTGCTTTCTACAGGCAGTATCAGTACAATTCCGACCTCGCTCCTACGCGTACCCAACTCCAGGGTATGTCTATGGGAACGGGAGAAGGATTCAAAGATTATGCTCAGAAGTGGAGGTACCTCGCCGGAAGAGTACAACCACCCTTGGCTGATCGGGAGCTTGTGGATATGTTTCTGGGGACCTTGTCTGGTCCATTTTTCAACCATCTGATTGGAAGCTCTTCGTCTGGGTTTACAGAGCTAATTTTGACCGGTGAAAGGATTGAGGTTGGTATTAAGGCTGGTAAGATACAGAAGGGTGCTTCATCGAGCACTGAGAAGAAGCCCTTTAAGAAAGAGTCCAGTGTTGTCTACAGTTTGAAGAGACAGAATAGACCTGAACACCGCCAAGCTGTTAATGCGGTTGTCATTTCAAACCCTGCTGGTGCTCCTTAGTACAAAAATCAACAAAAGGACGAGATACCTCGAAGGCAATTCACCCTTCTCAACATGACCTTATCTCAGATTCAGTCACAGTTGTTGAAGACTAATCTGGTGATTCCAAAGGAAGCCCCAAAGAATCCAAATACAACGTCACCAAGATATAAACCTAACGCCCGATGTGCTTACCACTCCGATAGCCTGGGGCATAATATAGATGATTGTTGGACTTTGAAGAATAAGATACAAGACTTGATCGATGCGAAGGAGATTGAGTTCGAGGCGCCCGAAAGGCCTAATGTTGTGACTGATCCTATGCCCAAGCATGGAGTGAATGCTATAGACGAAGACTCGTTTGTGGTTTCTGTGAATGATATTGTTACCCCTCTGTTGACTGTAAAGAAGAACCTTTTTCTAGCCGGTTTATTTTCGGGTTGTGACGAAGGTTGTCGTATGTGTTCTGTTCTACCTACTGGTTTCCCACTTTTGAAATCAGGTGTCTAGCGCCTGATGGATAGTAGGGAAATTTTGTTTGAGAAGACCCTTGTTCCTGTAGTTCATACTGAAGAAGTTGCCATCATTACCATTTTCGAAAATTCTTCCAAGGCTCCCTCGAGGAAGCCTGTTCGAATTACATTTGTTCCAAGAATCGCACATGTGATCATCACTGTTCCGGGGCCCATCCCCTATACCTCTGATAAAGCTATCCCTTGGCACTATGGGGCTGATGTTTATTTTCATGGAGTTAAGCAAGAGTTGGATGTTGACACTGATGTCAGCAATATTATTGGACCTGCTAAAGTCACCCACAGCGGAAGACTTTTCTCACCCGATATCTCTCTGCCAACTGCCCGAAAACCTGTCGTTATTACACCTGCCAGTGTACCTGCTACTATTCTTGTTCAAGTTCCTATTCTTACCCCTATCGCCGAGTCCTCTGACTCTTAGGGAAAAGGGATCACCACTGATGTGCCTGCCCAGACGGAGGCACCGAAGATAATTACTGTTGAAGCTTCTAAACAAGAGATGGAAGAAATTCTGAAAATCATCAGAAAGAGTGACTACAATGTAGTTGAGCAGCTAGGGCAAACCCCGTCCAAGATTTCTATGTTGTCACTATTGCTTTGCTTAGAGGCTCGTGCCAAGGCTCTAATTACCTTCTTGAAGACTGCCCACGTACCGCAAGAGACATCAGCTGATCAGTTTACATATTGCGTGGCCAATCTGACTGCTGATAATGGGTTGGGTTTCTCTGACGCCGACTTGACTGCTAAGGGGAAGAATCACAACGATGCCCTGCATGTCTCCATTGAATGCAGGGGCACTACTCTTGCTCATGTATTGGTGGATATTGGTTCCTCATTGAACATCTTGCCCAAGAAAGCTCTAGACCAGTTGGATTGTGAAAGGTTGGAGCTGAAACCAAGCAACATCGTTGCCAGGGCCTTTGATGGGTCTAAAAGGATGGTGCATGGAGAAGTTGATATCTCGATTAAATTTGGTTCTTAGGTTTTCAACTCTACATTCTATGTGATGGACATTCGGCCATCTTATTCTTGTTTGTTGGGTCGTCCGTGGATCCACAAAGCTGGGGTCGTAACCTCGATGCTCCACCAGAAGCTGAAGTACCCGGTCAAAGGGAAGATTATGACAGTTCAAGGAGAGGAAGAGTACATGGTTATCCACCTCAACTCTTTCCGATATGTAGAGATGGATGGGGAGTTCATTGAGACCCCATTTCAGCATTTTGAAGAGGTTCCCCAGACACTGGCGTCAGCGGAGACTGCTGTTGAAGATTCTCCTATGAAGATGGCTTCCTTCAAGGATGCCCGGGCTGTTGTTGAGAAAGGTGGGTGTGCAAATTGGGGTCGACTCCCTGATTTTACCCAGAAGACTAACAAGTTTGGTTTGGGTTTCACTGCAGAAGCTCAAAGAGCTGTTCGGAATGCATGGATCGGAAGACCTCCCGTGTTCATCAGCAACTCGGGAGTGAATGCCATTGAAGATGATGTAGAGGATTCATAATTCGACAGCTGGATCTATCCTACGACCGACGATGGACAATGCAACTGGACAGCAAAGGATTTCATCCCTATTACTTTTGTTACCCAGTAATGAAACTTTTTGTTTTGAATTTGTAACACACAATGTTTAAACTTTACGGCCCGGTGTCTTACCCGGGGCACCGTGGCTTCATTTGTGAGGGCTTTATGTGTGTCATTTTCATATATCATTAATAAAAGCATTGGACATTTCTTGCGTTTCAAATTTTGCGCTCCTTGTTTTTCTTTATTATATATTTCAAAACAACTATTTTACGCACACTCACATATACAGGTCCACATCCGCTCTGGATCTCACTGGTAACGAATCTTCTACTTCCAGTTATGACTTCGAAAATTCGATCAACTTAACCGAAGACGAAGGTGAAGATGATTGCGAAGTGCCTGGTGAACTTGCAAGACTGTTACTCCAAGAAGAGAGGGCCATTCAGCCGCACGAAGAGCCGGTGGAATCAATGAATCTGGGTACTGAGACAGACAAGAAGGAAGTTAAGATCGGATCAAATCTAGAGCTTAGTGTGAAGCAACGGTTGATTCAGATGCTGCATGACTATGTTGAGATCTTTGCTTGGTCTTACAAAGATATGCCTGGTTTGGATATTGATATTGTGGTTCACCGTCTGCCCACCAAGGAAGACTGTCCTCCAGTGAAACAGAAGGTTCGTTGAATGCGCCCAGAGATGTCTGAGAAAATCAAGGCTGAGGTTATGAAACAGTTTGACGCCGATTTTCTAGTAGTTACGTCTTACCCTCAGTGGGTGGCCAATGGGGTTCCTGTGCTAAAGAAAGATGGTAAGGTTCGAATGTGTGTTGACTATAGGGATCTGAACAGGGCAAGCCCCAAGGATGATTTCCCTCTACCTCATATCGACATTCTGGTTGACAACACCGCTCAGCATAAGGTATTTTCCTTCATGGATGGTTTCTCCGGTTATAATCAGATTAAAATGGCTCCCGAAGACATGGATAAGACAACCTTTGTTACTCAGTGGGGTACCTTTTGCTACAAGGTCATGCCTTTTGGACTGAAGAATGCTGGGGAAATGTATCAACGTGCCATGGTTGCTTTGTTTCATGACATGATCCATCATGAGATTGAAGTATACGTCGACGATATGATTTCAAGGTCCCAGACTGAGGAAGAACACCTTGACCATCTGCAGAAGCTGTTTGACAGGCTAAAGTTGTACAAGCTGAGGTTAAACCCGAACAAGTGCACCTTTGGGGTGAGATCTGGTAAGCTGCTGGGTTTCATTGTAAGTGACAAAGGTATTCAAGTGGATTCGGAAAAGGTGAAAGCTATACAGGAGATGCCAGCTCCCAGAACAGAGAAAGAAGTCAGAGGCTTCCTGGGACGACTGAATTACATTGCCCGATTCATCTCACACCTGACTGCTACTTGTAAGCCAATCTTCAAGCTACTGAAGAAAGATCAAGTGGTACGTTGGAACGATGAATGCCAGGCCGCTTTTGAAAGGATCAAAGAGTATCTCCAAGAGCCACCCATCCTGATGCCACCAGTTGAAGGGAGACCTCTAATCTTATACTTGATAGTACTCGACAACTCAATGGGGTGTTTGTTGGGTCAGTATGACGAGTCTGGCCGAAAAGAGCATGCTATTTATTACCTTATCAAAAATTTTACCGACTGTGAGACCCGATACTCACTGCTCGAGAAAACTTGTTGTGCTTTGGCATGCGCCGCTCGCCGGCTGAGACAGTATATGTTGACTCACACTACTCTGTTGATATCAAAGATGGATCCAATCAAATATATCTTCGAAAAGCCTGCCTTGTCCGGAAGAATAGAAAGATGGCAGATGATCTTGAATGAGTATGACATCCAGTACACGACCCAAAAGGAAATCAAGGGAAGTGTGTTGGCAGACCATTTGGCACATCAGGCAGTGGATGATTACCAGTCTACGAACTTTGAGTTTTCGGATGAGAATATCATGTTGGTAACTAATTGTGAGACACCTGGACTGGATGAAGGACCTGAGGAAGGATCCTGATGGTCTGTGTACTTTGATGGATCTTCAAACACTTTGGGTAACGACATTGGCACTGTGATCATATCTCCTAAAGGCTCTCATACTCCGTTTACCTCCCGACTATGTTTCAACTGCACCAACAATGTGGCGGAGTATGAAGCATGCATCATGGGTCTTCGAGCAGCAATTGACCTAAGGATTAAGTTTCTGAGTGTCTTCGGAGATTCTGCTCTCGTGATCAGTCAGATCAAAGGCGAGTCGGATACGAAACACCCAAATCATATTCCTTACAAGGAGTATATGTTGACATTGCTTCCCCATTTCGAGGAGATAACCTTTGAACACTTCCTGAGAGAGGAGAATCAGTTAGCGGACGCGCTGGCTACGATGTCTTCTATGTTCAAAGTCAATTGGGACAACGAGGCTCCCCGAATCATCATTGAAAGATTGGATGAACCTGTACATTGTTGTGATCTTGAGACTAAAGAGGTGACATAAAATCCCTGGTTTCATGAAGTAAAGAGGTATCTTGAAACTCAGGAGTACCCCGAGGGGGCATCTGTTAATGACAAAAAGTTTCTGAGGAGGTTCACGGCGAAGTTCTTCATCAGCAATGGCATTCTTTACAAGCGTAACCATGATTCAACCTTACTGTGATGTATGGATAAGAACGAGGCAGAAAGGATCATGGCAGATTTACATGAAGTTACTTTCGGAACTCATTCCAGTGGACACACCATGGCAAAGAAGATCCTTCGGGCAGGATATTTTTGGTCCACAATGGAAGCCGACTGTTATCAGCATTCTCGGACATGTCACAAGTGCCAAGTCTATGCTGATAAGGTGCACATACCTCTGGTTCCTCTAAACATCTTGATGGCACCTTGGCCTTTTGCAATGTGGGGCATTGATATGATCGGCGAGATCATACCTACGGCATCAAACGGGCATCGTTTCATCCTGGTAGCGATTGATTACTTTATGAAGTGGGTTGAAGCAGCTTCCTTTGCTACTGTAACCAAGAACGTCGTGGCACGGTTTATTCGGCACAATCTGATATGTCGATACGGTGTACCAGAGAGGATCATTACGGATAATGGTACCAATCTTAACAACAAGATGATCACTGAGCTCTGCGAGCAATTCAAGATACAGCATCACAACTCCTCTCCCTACCGGCCGAAGATGAATGAGGTTATCGAAGCGGCTAATAAGAACATTAAGAAGGTTGTGCAGAAGATGACAGTGACATACAAAGACTGGCACAAGATGTTACCATTTGCTCTTCATGGGTACCGTACCTCAGCACGGACGTCAACGGGGGAAACACCTTATTCCTTGGTTTATGGCATGGAGGCAGTCTTGCCCATTGAAGTTCAGATACCCTCTCTTTGGATCATGAAGGATGCAGGTTTGAGTGAAGATGACTGGATTCAGACCCGGCTTGATCAGTTAAACCTAATCGACAAAAAGAGACTTACTGTTATTTGTCATGATCAGACGTACCAAAAACGGATGATCAAGGCATTTAACAAGAAAGTTAGACGGCAAGAGTATCAAGTTAGGGACCTGGTAATCAAGCGCATTATTCTACCTCAAGGTGATCCCATGGGAAAATGGACCCCTACTTATGAAGGGCCATTTGTGGTTAAGAACATTTTCTCAGGAGGAGCCATGATTCTAACCACCATGGATGGTGACGACCTTCCTCACCCCGTCAATGTAGACATAGTGAAAAGATACTACGCATAATTAAAGACCCGCTAGGTTGGCTGGCCTAGGCAAAAATAAGGGCTTCCCGGCGAACCAAAAGGGTTCGGGCAAAAATAAGGGATGAAAATGAAAAAATCTGTACACCCGGCAAGTCGAAAACCTGAAAAGGTGACTTGGGAAAAAAAGGGTATCCCGGTGGACTGAAAACCCGAAAGGGCAGTCTAGGCAAAAATTAGGGATCAAAGCGTAACACTATGCCTCATTGGATCGCCTTGCATCCAGACTTCGGTATCGACTATCAAGCTCGGACGACACTAATCAATCTGATCTACCTTCAACCAAGTAGCAAAGTGATGAGATGCTCAAGGACATAAGGGCAATAGCATAGTTGGAACCCAGTGGGATTATTCACATAGCTGTTTTGTTTTCTTTTCACAAAATTGTATAAATTCTATTGGTTCAACGGTGTTCTCTTACTAGGACATCAGCCTCTTGTACAAAAGCGCCTATGTACAGGCCAAACTTCAAAATCAATACAAATTCATTTTCAAAGAAATTTCAAACTGTTTTTTTCTTTTATCTGTTTTATTTTGCAAAGAACGTCCAATGTTCATTTTTGATATATGCATTTGACATTAATTGCTGCTCATAAATATTTACATGTGAAACAAAAGATGAATTACTGGTAATATCAGAAACATGGGCAATAAGAAATGTCCAAGCTGTGTAGTTGCTTTGTTCACCAGGTGCAAAGGTAAATTCAGCTGAAGAAAATGACCAAGATACCTTCACTCCTCGCAGAGTAAGACAGTAATGGTAGCTCTCTCAGCTGAGACTTGCAACCGTGAACGAATCAGCAATACTCTCCCCAAGCAGAGTTGGTTTACCATCAGCATTAAAAAGGTCTTAATATTCCCCAGCGGAGTATAAGAATGTCCCTCAGAAAGTATAAGAGTATCCTCGACAGTCTTAATATTCCTCAACAGAGTATAAGAATGTTCCCCGGCAGAATACAAGATACCCCAGTGGAGTTAATATTTCCCAGCACGGTCTAAAAAAAGCATCCCCAACCGAGTCGAAGCATCATCCCCAGTAAACTCTGGAAGTTTATCCCCAGCGGAGTACAAAAATAAATCTCCCCAGCCAAGTTCTAAGGATCATTCTTAGCAGAACTCAGAGATTTATCCCCACAAAAGTCTAACAGGGTTATCCCTAGCAAGTTGCAACTGAAAGATCATCCCCCAGCAAATTTCTTTCCTTTCCCCAAGCAGGAGTTCAATCCTCAACAGATTCAATATCACCAGCAACGGTAATCCATCCCCAGCGGATTTTATCAGCGGAATCCCCAGCGGAGTTTATCGTTAAAATACTCAACAGAGCATCTCTTCCCCACAGAGTAATCTCTTCATCAAGTTTATGCCCCAACGGAGTTCTCTTCTCCCGCAGGTTTATTCTCGCAATCACCTTCGTTCACCATCCCCGGCGGAAACGAAGCATTCAACTCTATTCTCCAGCAACTATCCGGGATTTATTTTCCCCAGCTAATGCATTACATTTCCATACATCATGATACATGCATATACGCATCATACAAACACAATCTCATTTATGTTGAGAACATCGTTGCTTGATCCCCATCATGCATTGCATATGACTGACCTTTACCTTTCAGGAAAGATGCAGTTAAGTTCTCAGCTATGTCAAAGGAGACAAGACCAGTTAAATCGATTCCTAAAGATTTTTCTGAGGCCAACCCAGTCAAAGGAGACAAAACCAGTTAAATCGATTCCTAAAGATTTTTCTGAGGCCGACCCAGTCAAAGAAGACAAAACCAGTTAAATCGATTCCTAAAGATTTTTCTGATACCAATTCAGTCAAAGGAGACAAAACCAGTTAAATCAATTCCTAAAGATTTTTCTGAGGCCAAGCCAGTCAAAGGAGACAAAACCAGTTAAATCGATTCCTAAAGATTTTTCTGAGGCCAAGCCAGTCAAAGGAGATAAAACCAGTTAAATCGATTCCTAAAGATTTTTCTGAGGCCAATCAAGTCAAAGGAGACAAGACCAGTTAAATCGATTCCTAAAGATTTTTCTGAGGCCAATTAAGTCAAAGGATACAAGACCAGTTAAATCGATTCTTAAAGATTTTTATGATGGCAATCCAGTCAAAGAAGACAAAACCTCCTCTGGTCCAGTTAAATCGATTCCTAAAGATTTTTCGGATACCAATTCAGTCAAAGAAGACAAAACCTCTTATGGTCCAGTTAAATCGATTCCTAAAGATTTTTCTGATGCCAATCCAGTCAAAGAATACAAGACCACCTACCAACAATCTCCAAATGGCATCCATAATCCCATTCCCGTCATCACCAGGTTGATACTACTTCATGCGAGTGAAAATTTCTGGGCACTCTAGTGTTCAATCATCTTCCACCTTCGGATCACGAAAGGCCCAAAAGCCAATTTATATCCTCAGGTTTAAGAAGATTGAATAGGGGCAACTATTGTACCCCAAAATTTTCCCTCCCATATTTCTCAAGACATTGCAAGAAAAATCTCCAAGTGGATCAAGATTGCTCAAGAGTTGGACAGTAAAATCATCTCCTAAGGCAGTCAATTCAAAATTAGGGTTTTGTGTTGCATCAAGATCCTTACATCAAAATGACCTCAAGTGCTCCCCAATGTCCTAATATGTTCTCAAGTTCATCAATGTCAAATTTCAAGCCTTGCAGAGGAAGTTTTGTCAGTCAATTGCTCAAGGGGTCCCAAATTCGATTGTGATAGGGCAAAAGTCAATTGTGGCCTACAAATAGTCAAACCTCAATATTTTTTGTCAACATTATCATTTTGAAGGATAATTCATCATTTGATCAAGGGTTGATCATGATTCATCAAGGATTGCTCAAAATTCTTCAAGATTCAAAAGTTGCTAAATTAGGGTTTTGTAGGAAAAGTCAACTCAACTTTGACCAAGCATAACATTCTCATACTTTATGAGAAATGACCCATCCAAAGCTCATTTTTAATAGGATGCAATTTCCTACAATCCATCTTCACACCCCAAGATCAAGAATTGCACTCACAAGAAGTTACAAATTTGGACATTATAGGTCATTTTTGAAAGTCAACAAAAACAGCTTTTTTTCCAAAGCTTATAACGTGAACATGGAATATCAAAATGAGATGATACTAAACGTTTTGGTTGGAGGACATCTCAAGGTTTCTAAAAAGTCCAAGAACACCTCCAAAATTTAAAAATTGAAGAAGTTATGCATTGTTGAAGTTGGGCATTTTTCCAACATTGCCAAAAGTCAACTATCCCCAAAACTTCAAATTTTCTCAAATGGGGACACTTTTTTCCACTTGATTTGGTCTTGTCACACTACACACGTTTCCTATCTTCAGTCTTGTTCCCTTTTATTAATTTTTCAATTTTATTTGATTTTTATTGAATTAATTCATTTTAAATCAATTTAAATCAAAATAAAATCTAAAAATTGATAACTTGGTATCTTTTTGATTGATACTAGTCTTAAATATCATCATGTACACAATCAAACTCGTATCAAGCTATATCATGCACAAAATATTGGATTTGGAATGAAATTGGAAGCTTTTTAATGGAGGATCATATCACATCTTCAATCATCAATGCACAAAGATTCAAAGCCCAAAACCTGACCTAATTCATCCCATGTTACATATACAACACAAAGCATACGAGTTCAAGACCTAGAGGCTGCACAATCTGGAAAACAAAACTTGAAAATTTGTCAAAAAAGCTTGGAATCAAAATCACCCTTAGAGTCCAATTCAAAGCCAAAACTCAACGTGGTTCTCTTGTTGGACATCCACTGAAGCAGTAGCAATCAAAAGCAAAGCCATTCGCCTCCTAAAACAAACTGTAAGCTTCCCTGAAAGTCGCGCTGTACTCGAAATCACAATCTCTCATTCTTGCACTTTCTTGACAAAACATTGACATATTCATGATCCTTGAATGATTTCGAAACATTCTGCAATATTTGATTTTGTTTTCATAGCCTATAATTCCATACCCAAAACTAGGGTTTTTGGTTCTTGTTTTTAGGCGTTTCAGTTTTAGGCAAAATTGATGCAAACAATGGCCATGAGCATGTTCAGGAGGGAGAGACGAGCATGGTGATGGTCTCAGAATTCGTTTCCATAGCCTAGAGAAGATTTTGGGTTCGATCTAGGGATTTAGCTGCGGATAGAAATCCGCAGGTAATCTCTGAATAATTCCAAGGACAAGGACGAAGACGTGTCCCCATCCCATACGCTCATTCAAATATTTCGCGCTTGTTTTTTTTATTTAAGGCATAATATTTGTTTTTCCATATAATATTTAGTGCATATTCCACTAACAATTAAAAAGAAATGGCGTGGTGGTAAGTGCGTTTGTTCAGTGACTCATGGGACCTGGGTTCGAATCCCAGGTCCCCCAATGCATTTGTAATATTTTTCTCCAAGTACTCCAGCGTGTCTCATAAACTGTGGTCCACCATACGCCTTCAGATCTCAACGTGCCAGATGGCCTCCAAGCCAAATCTGATGGTCTAGAGGGGAGATCTATCATACACTCAAGTTAGCGCATTTATGGAGAATCTAGAAAGTCAACCAGGCTTGAACGTGAATGGGCCTCAAAAATGCCAATCTCACTCCCTTTCCTGGCCCAACACCCCCCTTTTGGTTTATTTCTATTCTTTTTTTATTTCATTTATTTATATTGTTTTAATTAATTATTTTTATTATCACTAACCAATTAATTCTTTTCCTCATAAAATCAAAAACACAAAAATATTTTTATTTATTAAAATTAAACTCATCATTTTATTTTTTTGTAAATAAATCAATTCAATTAACTTAGTTTAATTAGATATAACTTTTAATATTTTTGCAATACTTAAAATCAATGTAGAATATTAGGTGTTACTAACTTTTAATCAATTTATTTTATTTCCTTAAATACTCAAAATCCAAAACATACTTTCATTAATTAATTAATTTAATTGTCAATTTAGATTTAATTTCCATTTAATTCAAAAATAAACCAAAAAATGCTTTCTTTTCAAAAGGGTCAAAACCCTAAAAATGCATCGTTTTAATTTCTCGCACGCGGTCCATTTTACCAATATTGTAATTGCTTCCGGAATGTAATAGCTTTAAATAGGACTTTGAATTATTTTATCGCTTTCTTTTATTTTCCGCAATTTAAATTTCAAGGGTTGTTTTTGGCGATGTAAATACCTGACGCCTTGTAATAGTTTAGATTTAATTTCCGCAAATTTAACTTCCGCAAAATATTAACCGTTAGATGTTTTATAATAGGGAATGCATGACAAGATTAAATGTATGAACTTAAAATCAACATAGCTCACCCATGACATGTACAAAGATAAAATTAACCGAAATAACACACTCGCACATGCGCACTCTTAGGGTACACCTCACTCGGTTGCCTTTGAACGTGGTCATTGAGTATAGGAAGTTTTAGAGGTCACCCTCTTGTCCAAAGATCATAGTTGCCTCGAAACGGTTGCCTCGGAAAAATGATCTAAGACATTAGGGTTACTGCTAAGGCGTCCTAACATTTCTTTAGTGACCACACGTCCCTTAATCAAATTGACCCTTAAAACTCCAAAGACGATGCTACCTACTCATTCATAGTGGGATAGCATTGTCTAAAGGACATTAGCACAGATTAATTCCTTTTTCGAGTAGGTAGATGGTTCTTAAGTACTTGCTCTCTCAAAATAAAACAAAACTTTTCGCACTCACACCTTTCAAACAAAAAACTTCTTTCAAACCCACAAACACAAAGAAAAGCAAATTTTGAAAACACTTTAAGCAAGTACCTAAGAGTCCGTGGATAACCACGGATAGAAAGGGTGCTAACACCTTCCCTTTCTATAATCTACCCCCCGGACCCGAGAAACATCTCGAAAAAGGAATTTTTCTGTGCTTTTTTCCTTTCCTTGTTGGATAAAATAAAAGACGGTGGCGACTATTGCTTACCGTGACATTTTGCCAAAACAAATGCAAAACACAAATCAGCATATCAAAAACAGTCAGTTCTCTTCCCACCGTATCACAAACCCATACTGTACTTCCCCTTTCCTTGATCATAGCCTCCGCATCTTTAAGGGATGACATCTGGGACACAGGTTTGGTAATGATGGGCACCTCAGTCATTGTCTTGGCTACCGAAACTTCAGGAGAAACCTCTTCAAAGTGTTGGAAAGGTGTTTCTATGAATTCACCATCTAACTCCACGTAGCGGAAAGAGTTAAGGTGGCTTATCATATACTCCTCCTCACCATGAACTGTTATGATCTTACCCTGGACTGGGTATTTGAGCATCTGGTGCAGAGAAGAAGTGATTTCCCCAGCGTTGTGGATCCATGGCCTTCCCAACAAACATGAATATGAAGGACGGATGTCCATCACATAAAACGTAGAGTTGAAAATTTCCGTTCCCACCTTAATTGGGATGTCCACTTCTCCGTGAACCATCCGCTTAGAACCGTCGAAGGCTCTAACAATGATATTATTGGGCTTTAAGGTCAAACTTTCACATTCTAGCCTGTCTAACGCTTTCTTTGGTAGGACATTTAAAGATGAACTGGTATCAACCAGAACATGAGCAAGTGTGGTCCCTCTGCACTCTACCGAAACATGCAGCGCATCATTATGCTTTTTTCACTTAGATGTTAGATCAGCGTCAGAGAAGCCAAGACCATTGTCGGCTGTAAGGCTAGATACACACTCTTGAAACTGATCCGCAGAAGTTTCTTGAGGCACGTGCGCCGTCTTTAGGAATTTGATCAAGGCTTTGGCATGAGCCTCGGAGCAGAGCAATAGAGCCAGCATAGAGATTTTTGAAGGGGTTTGCCCCAGCTGTTCTACGACATCATAGTCGCTTTTCTTAATTATCTTTAAAATCTCCTCCATTTCCTTTTGGGTGGTCTCGGGGATGACCAAAGTCTGAGCACTCGTCCTGACGGGTGTTTCTTGGATCCCCTTACCTTTATCAGCAGTAACGACAGAGGGTATAGCTTCGGGAGTAACAATTTCTTCGATCATTGGACTTTGTATAGATATCTTAACAGGTACAGGAGCACTTGAGGGTCCGAAGATTGCCCTTGGAGGAGCAATCTCCGGAGAGAAGATTCTTCTGCTACGAGTGATCTTACTTATCCCCACAATATTTCATATGTCAGGAGTTTCTTTATCGGAATTCTCTTCAACTGATTCGATCTTCTTAACACCGTGGTAAAAAATTTCTCCTCCATAATTCCACGGTATCGTCTTGTTGGACTTATATGGGATATGCCCCCGCATAATAATCTTCAGAGGTACACACTTTGGATCGGGTGTAATCTTAACAGGTCTTTTGGAGACCTTGGAAAGATTGTCGAAAATGGTGATTATAGCAACATCATTGATTGGAATAACAGGAGTTACAGGAGTTTTCTTGAAGAGGATTTCTTGAGTATCCATCAGGCGTTGGATGCCTGACTTCAACAGCGGATAGTCGGGTTGCAAGGTCGAACAAAGGTAACAATCTTTTTCACAGCCTGGGAAAATCCCGGTTTTCAACAGATTCATCTTGATCATTGGCAACAGAGTCATTAAGTCATCAACAGTAGTAACATGAATATCTTCTACAATAGCATGGACATTATGACCATGTTTTGGCATATGAGTGATATCACATTAGGTTTTTCAGGGGCATCAAACTCCACCTCCTTAGCATCTATTAAATCTTGGATCTTGTTCTTAAGGGCCCAACAGTTGTTGGTGTCGTGCCCCACACTGTCCGAATGATAGGAATACTTTGCATTTGAATGATAATAGAGAGAAGAGGTATTTGGGTTTTTCGGAGCTTCTTTCAAGTTGGTAAGGTTTAACTTTAATAGATGAGGGAGAAACTGAGCAGGTGTCATATTGATCCGAGTGAATTGCCGTTGTGGTCTTTCCACCCTGGTTTGGTTAGCTCTGGGTTGACTGCGTCGAGGTTGATCGGCTGAGGAGTTCTAAATCATCACAGCCCCCACCGTTGGTCGGCGCTCCATTATTCCCTGATTTCTCTGGGTGTAAATAGCAGAAACTTCCTTCTTGGCTAGGAAGGTCTTCTTGATAGAGGCGTAAGCAGATGCATCCTTCTGAATTTTACCGCTCTTAATGCCAGCTTCGACCATTTCACCTGTTAGAATCAGCTCGGTGAACCCTGCAGATGAGCTCCCGATCAAGTGATTAAAGAATGGACCTGACAGGGTCCCCAAAAACATATCAACCAGCTCTCTATCCGACAATGGTGGCTGCACCCTTCCAGCCAAATCCCGCCACATCTGGGCACACTCCTTAAAGCCTTCATTAGATACCATGCCCATACTTTGTAATTGAGTACGAGTAGGCGCTAAATCTGCGTTATATTGGTATTGTCAGTAGAAAGCAGCAGCCAAATCCTACCAGTTATGCATATCAGACCTCTCAAGTTGATAGAACCAGTCTAATTGCGTACCCGACAAACTATCTTGAAAAAAGTGGACCCACAAATCCTTATCAGAAGAGTGAGGTTGGATCTTTCTGACGTAGGACCGCAGATGCATATTTGGACAGGACAACCCATCGTATTTAGCAAATGTAGGTACTTTGAACTTGGGGGGAATAACGATCCCAGCAACCAACCCTAGTTCTTCGAAATCCAGCCCAGGTACTCTTTGTACCTCCATAGCTGCCAGCCGGTCTTCCAGATTTTTATACTTATCGTCTGCAGGAGGATACTTCTACTCAGAGTAATCTTCCTCCTCCTCTTCTTCTTCTTCCTCTTCAACCTCAGACTCAGAAGGTACCACAGCTCACTTTCCTTTACCAACCCCTTCATCAGATGTGGAAGGGAAGTCCAGGACCCTTCTAGCTTGGTTCTCAAATCTTCTACCCAGAGTGGCCACACCAGCCCTTTTCTTTTTATTTTTTTCTTTTTCCTTCTCTTTCTCTAACAGTGCTTTAAAGTCCTCTTGACCCTTTGCCAAGGTCATGAGGAGTTGTTGGAATTGTGAATTATGTGCTTGCAGATCTTTGATCGTCTGCTCTATATCCATCTTCCTGAAATAAACAGCAGAAAGATAAGGAAACCTGGTGTGAAGACCTGTTTATGCATATGATGAATGATATGTATTCATGTAATGCATTCAAGGATTCAGAAATTCAAAGTTGTTGTAGACAAAAAAGAACACACGTCATATTAATAAGAAGAAATTTTTCAGTACATAAATGCCCCATGGGCAAAATATTACAAAATTCATAATGTAAAAAGACGTTACGCATCCTCTTTGATGCGATGTAAGTGTTGAGAGTCTCCTCTTCATGAAGTCGGCGGGTAAGTTCGAAAACCTTCTTCTCACTGGCATAGAAGCTAGCTTCAAAAGTGTTATGTTCTTCCTTGAGTTGTATCCAACTCTTTTGCAATTCTTCCAATGATGTTGGCATGTCTGGATGTAGGAGGGTGTATGGAACCTCTCCTTCCATAACAGGCTCTTTGATCACGGGGAGAATGTGGGGGTAAGGCATCATAAGACTCTGGGCGTGGGTTCGTACCCACTTGAGATAAGGCTCAAGGGGGATGGAATTCTTCTGTCCCAGTGTCTTACTATCCACTTTGTTAGGCATCCTCCAAGCTCGGATAAACCTTTGTCGAAGTCCTTTAGCATCGTTGTCGAAGTCAAAAACTAAGTCAGGAATCAGCATGTCATGAGGGCCATCCCTTCGAGCATACCCAAATTGTCTCAGAGCTAAACAGGGGTTGTAGGTAATTCCCCCCTAATGCCAAGTAGTGGGACATTAGGGAATTCCCCACAATGATCAATGATGATGACATTTTCTCTGGACCGAGAACACCAATGAACATTAGAATGTGTAAGAGTCATCAACCGTTGTGACCACCTCAAGACTTGTTCATTCTTCAAGACTGACTGGGGAAGGTGAGAAATAAACCACCTTACTAGAAGAGAAGTACAGCACATGAGAACACCCCTTTTCCTCATTGTTCGTATGTGAAACGAGTGTAGGATGTTCCCAAGAAATGTAGGCACAGGATTCCGAGATATGAAAATCTTTACAGCATTCACATCTATAAGCTGATCAGGGTTTGGGAATAAGACCAACCCATAGATGAGGAGTGCTACAATCTCTTCAAAAGCTTGCAGATCTAAAGAATTCCAGTAGTCTTATGCCTTTTCAAATAGAAACTTTGCCAAGAAACCCTTGACACCACTTCTGGTTTCCCAATGACCTTTGATATCAGATGGTTGCAAGTGTAAGGCTTGAGCGACATCTTCAAGCTTTGGTTCTCTTTCCGTACCGTTGTAGGGTAGTTGATGGAGAATAGGAATCCTCAGGAGTTGAGAAAATTCCTCCAAAGTAGGTACTAGTTGGTAATCAGGAAATGTAAAGCAATGGTGCAAGGGGTCAAAGAACTGGAAGAGGATTTTCACCATGTCTTCTTCAATGTTGGAGTTAACCAAGTTGAGAAGTCTACCATGTCTTTCACTGAAGGGATAATTCTCAGGAATCTTGGAAGTAAGCTCCTTGAGTTGAGGAGGGATTCTCACAAGGTTGACTTGAATTGTTTTCCTGCGAAGAGATTCCATGACCTACAAAACAAGAACAAAGATCAAGATCCAAACCCTTGAAATGGTTAGTGGATGCAAATGATGTTTCATGATGTTCATGATGTATGCACAAGTATATGTACAAGCCAATCACACAAGATCCTAGTTTCAGGCTTGCATGGGGTTTCATAGGTAAGTACCCTCTTTAAGTTAGTTGTCTCAACCTGTCCTATAAATATTAACCGGGTTCTAAGGAGCTCAATATCACTGGATTATTTTATGTGTTCATTGTTTCAGTTTAGACACTTAACTGGCGACTGAAATATTCCAAGAAAACAACCCTCAATGAGTGTAGTATCGAGTATCTACCAACTTCGGACTGCACCAAAGCCGGTCATCTCACTACCCCTAATAAGGCTAAGATGGTCAAGTAAGGTTCTAAGAGTTCATTAGTGCTTCATGACATCACTCAGCGGCCCTGTATTCTCTTTGATTGACTCAAAGACTAACGGTACCCACAAATATGCCGCACTAATATAGCTATTGCTTCAACCATGTCGGTATACCCCGCACAGTTTCCACAACGTATTGCTATTTACCTATGAATGTTTCCCAAATCCGGGTAGAGGATTTCAAGCCCAAACAATAGAACCAAAATGTAAAGCAATCAAAGCAAACAAGATAATCATGTAAAGGTGATCTTAAACCCTAAGGTTACTCCACTTTTAGGAAGATCCCTAGCAGAGTCACCAATTCTGTGATGCGGTGGGAGAACTGACTTGAGGTTTTGCGTTTTGTGTTCGCAAATGTTTCAGTTTAGCAAGAGTCGCCACCGAATTTTTATTTTATCCAAAGGAAAGGTCAAAAAGCACAGGAAAGACCTTTGAGATGTTTTATTGGGTTCGTGGAGTAGATTATGAAAAGGGAAGGTGCAAGCACCCTTTTCATCCATGGTTATCCATGGGCTCTTAGTTACATGTTTAGATCACTTGCTTTTGATTTTCAATTGTTTGAAATGGTGCTTTGTGTGTGGTTTTTTTTTTTGAGAATGTTTTGAAAAGAGGTCATCATTGTGGAAACCTTTGTAATGATTCTTGTTTGAATGTATACAAGGGTGTATTTGTCTTTTGAAAAGATATTTCAATGTTTGAAAGTTTGTTTTGGGAAATGTTTTGAAATTGTGTTGTGTAGTGTGTTTGAAAATAGCAAGGATGTTTTGCAAGTTTTGATCAAGTAACTAAGAGTTGTCTACCCTATTTTACTCAAAGATATTTCCTACACATTTTTAACTCGTTTGACAGTGTTGTTTTACCATTGTATTTGGTAAACAAACTTGTATTAGGATGTTAAATGGGACAGGCGTGGGTCATTGTATTGACCATGATAGCAATTGTGCTAAGTATCTTTAGCAATTCTTGAGGGAATAGATCATTTTATTTAGGCAACCAAGATAGCGTCATCGAGGGACTATGATCTTTTGTTTTGTTTTTGTTTTGCCAAGATACCTAGCATGCATACCATGGCCATTTGTTTAGGCAACCAAGTGGAGATACCTTAAGGGTGTTTGTGTGCAAGTGTGTTTTATTGCATGCATGATTTTATCTTGAATTAGGATTTTCTATTCCATTGATTTTATCTTGCCATACATATCCTAATTACTAGCATTTGCATTTGAAAGCAATAAAAATGCGGAAATGTAAAATCCTACGCTATTACAATATTTAGGGGATGAGGGATACACAGTTGTACATGGGGGTGGTTCAACGAGAAAAATAGATAAGAAAATAAAATAACAAGGGGAAGAAAAAGAGAAAGAGAGAGAGGGCCAGCGCGCTGCTAAGAGGAAGTCGGAAGTTCTGACCTAGGCCTGCTGTAGGATATCACCCTGTTAGTGAAAATGTATGAGTCAGAACTTCTGACTCTGGTGCCCTACAAAATAGAAACCTGTTAGTGGGAAGGTCATAAGTTCTGACCCCCATGCGCTGCAAGACAAAAGTTTGTTAGTGGGGAAGTCAGAAGTTCTAACCCTGCTGGAAACACAATAATTTTCAGAAGTTCTGATATTATTGACAGCAAAACAGGCCTCAGAAGTGCTGATGTCAAAGTCAGAGCTTGGTTTCCCCCTATGCTAGCCAGAACATCTGCAATTTTATTATTTTTCCATAAAACAGAAGGCATGCCTAGGACAATCTCAGTAGGTGTCAAAGTGTTTCAGAAGACAGAACCAAAGAGGTCACAAACAGGTTCTACATTGATTCACTTCCTACTTAAGCATTCAGAGGCATGAAAATCCTCAGAACACATATAGTAACAACATGATATCTACATTGTGTTTATTGAGCATGCAAAGCTGATGATGCTTAGCAGCGTGATGAGAGTCAGCCGGTGCTTACCTTGCTGTTGGAAGAAAATCTGTGAGTTGGAGCTAGCTTTAGCTCTGATGGTGTTCTGGACATGTTCTTTTTAGAATGGGTGGATGGAGAAGATATATGTATGTATGGTCAGAAACTGTATGGGCATTCTCTAGTCAGGGAGAAAACTGGGTATTAATGAAGTTTGGAGGCAGGAAGTTCAAAGTTATGAAACACTAGGGATTTTGGCAGAGTTTCACAATGTTTTCTTACTAGAGCTTTTTGTTCCTCTTCTAGCAATTTTTCTGGATTTTTTCTCTCGTCCACTTTTTAAATGGACAATGGTGTCCTATTTATAGGCAAGGCTTTGTGAAGTTTTGAACGTTAAATGGCGCCAATATTATGCAGTAGAGGTTAACTTGTTCTTGAAGGAAGTTCATGAAAAGTTGTGATGATGGACAACTTTTTAGCCTAGGTTGGAACAATAAGCGAGGATTAAGGAGAAGTGACACCTATAGGCAAAAAGTGACGCATAGACCCATGCCTAAGCCTGCACAAGGGTGTTACCAAGCCACACGTGGAGAGACCCATTGGATGAATGCTCAAAAGTGGTTGTGAGCATTAAATGGTGATGAGATTTGTCAAAATCCAAAATCTTGTAATAGGAGATTTTGCATCATTACCCAAAACCTGAGCTAACAGTTCTGCTTCACCAAAAAGAACAACGTAAACCACGCTCTGACCTTGGCCTCTTGCTTCCTCAGCAAATTTTGATAGTTTTCCAGACTTCCCAGCATGCTCCTTTGATTTGCCTTTAAAAACTCTGGACTTAATGATCCTGCTTCAGTATTTTACCCAATCTGCTGATCCCATTACCTTCTGATCCCAGTACGTTCTGAAGGAGTTTCAGGCTTTATTTCCTTCTTTACACTTCTCTAGAAAACTCTGGCTTGCGTAACTGCTGAAAGAGCCAGGTTCTGTTTAAAGATCATGTGATGAACCACGTTTACAATCCCTGACTTAGTTGGTGTAGCTTCTGAAGAGCCACCTTCTGACTGAATGTTATGTGCTGAGCTCGGTTTGCAACTTCTGACCATTTTTGCCTGAACGTTGGTTCAGAAGTTCTGAAGTGCCATTTTCTTCTTAAACACTTTTCTTTTAGAAAAAATTCTAAGTATTTAGAATTTAACTTTTCCAAGGTAAAAAATTTGACTTTTGAGCTTGCAGATGACCATTCTGCTCTTGTAAATGGTTTACTTGGAAAGGAATGATAATTCAGGGCTTGGATTTGTTTAAGAGAAAATCTGAGAATTCAGGATGAATTTCTGAAGGATGAGAGGGCAAATTTTGAGGTACAACAAAGAGTTCTTATCAAGATGTTTCGATAATCACCATTTCCGACAATCCTCCCAGGGTCTCCACCAAAAGACCCATCAGGATTACATCTGTTCCAAGATCTGCACCTTTAATCATCACTATGCCAAGACCAATATCATACTCCTCGGATAAAGATGTTCCCTGGAGTTATGGGGCTGACGTTTATTACTATGGCATCAAGCAAGATCAGTTGGCTGTCAAAGACGAAGTTGCAAAAGATATTGATCCTGATATCAGTAACATCACTAGGACCAGCAAAATAACAAGAAGTGGAAGAGTCTTCTCACCTGATATTTCTCCAAATACCGTTGCTACTCCTGTGATCATTCCTACTGCCACTCCTACCGATACTCCCAATGATACTCCTATTGTTATCTCTGCTACCAATACAAGGGGCAAAGAGGCTTTGAATGAGCTTGTCCAAGCAAGAGAGCGTCTTGAGATCATCCTTGAAGCTTCTAGAAAAGAGATAGATGAAATACTAAAGATAATCAAGAAAAGTGACTACAACATTGTACAACAGTTGGGGCAGACCCCCTCAAAGATATCATTGTTGTCCTTACTTTTGTGTTCTGAGGTCCACGCCAAAGCCTTGGTAAAGTTTCTTAAGACTGCCCACGTGCCCCAAGAGACCTCTATCGACCAATTCGAAAACGGTGTGGCCAGTCTAACTGTTGATAAAGGATTGGGCTTTTCGGACGTTGATTTAACCTCTAAGGGAAGGAAGCACAACGATGCCTTACATATTTCCATTGAATGCAGGGGCACCAAACTTGCCCATGTTTTGGTGGATAGCGGCTCATCATTGAATGTTTTGCCCAAAAATGCTCTCGACCGACTAGATTGCGAGGGGCTTATCTTGAAACCAAGCAACATCATATTAAGGGCCTTTGATGGCTCCAAGAGGACAATGCACGGAGAAGTTAGTATCCCCATAAAAATTGGGACTCAGACTTTTGACTCAATTTTCTATGTGATGGACATCCTCCCTTCATATTCTTGTCTATTATGTCGACCCTGGATCCATGGTGTTGGTGCCGTCACTTCTACCCTGCACCAAATGCTAAAATACCCGATCATAGGAAAGATTGTCACAGTTCACGGAGAGGAGGAGTACATGGTTAGCCATCAGAACTCTTTCAGGTATGTTGAAATGGATGGTGAATTCATAGAGACTCCTTGCCAGAACTTTGAGGAGGTCCCAGCAATGGTCGCGACAACCAAGTTGTGATCGGTGGATCTGGAACTGACTGTTTTAAAGCTGGTTCGCGAAATGTCGCGGAAGCAAGAGTCGCCACCGTCTTTTATTTTCTCCAATAGGAAAGGACAAAAGCACAGAAAAATTCCTTAAAGAGATTGCTCTCGGTTCGGGAGGTAGGTTATAGGAAGGGAAGGTGTTAGCACCCTTTCTATCCATGGTTATCCATGGGCTCTTAGGTACTTGCTCAATGTGTTTTCAAAAATTGTTTGCTTGCTTTTCAATGTGGGTTTCAAAAATATTCTTTGAAAAGTTTCAGTTCAACTCGTACGTCAGAGTGTTTGAAAAGTTTGTTTTGAAAGTTTTTGAAAGTGTGTTGGTGTGAAAAGAGTTTTTGTTTTGTTTGAAATTAGAGCAAGTACCCTTGAGAACCTACCTACCCTAAGGAATTCGTCTGTGTAAATGTCCTTTGAAGTAGTGCCATCCCACCATTGAGAGGTAGGTAGCACCACCGTTGGAGGTGTTCGGGTCAATTCGAGTTTTAGGGACGTGGTGGTCACCAGAGCAACAGTAGGACACCTTAGAAGCTACCCTTATGCCATTGATCCTTTATTTTCCGAGGCAACCGTTTCGAGGCAACTGGATCATGTCATGGACATAAGGACTTACTAAAACGTCCTATACTCGACGACCACCTTTCGAAAGGCAACAGTGGGGCGTACCCTAGGGGTGGTGTGTGCGAATTGTGTGTCATTTTCAGTTTATTGTTTGTCTTGTCATGCATTGGTGATCTAACGATTCGATTTTATTTTTGGGCATTCATTCTTTCATGTTATTGTTTAACAGTTAAATGTGCGGGAATTTAAAGTGCGGAAAAGATAAAAGTCCTACGCTATTACAAAGGCGAGGGTCTACAACGCCAAATTAATCCAGACCCGTTTTAAAATAAATTGCAGAAAAGAAATGTCTAATAGCTATTACACGGCTTTGGTACATATACATAATTATTTACAAAAGAAATAAATGAAACGCGCGAAAAAAGAAAATAATCAAATGCGAGGGCGTTGAACCCCTTTTAAAGAAATTAAAATAATTAAGTTATCTAAAATTAAAATTAAATGAAAAATGGTATTTTTGTTTTTTTTAGATTTAAAAGAAAAAAGAAAAATTAATTAAAATTAAAATCCTAGTTCTAATGTCTTTTAAGTTTATTATGAAAATATTGACTTTTAACCTAATTTAATTCTAAATTAATTTATGTGCATTTTTAAATTTATGAAAATAAATAAATAATATTATTATTCTGAAATAAAAGGAAAATTAAAAAAGAAAATAAACGTTATTAAACCTAAACTCTATTTTTTTAGATTTTTAGTTATTAAGAAAGTATTAAAATCTAACCTAAAATGCAACCCTAGTTTAATTATGAAAAATACTAATACTATGGCAAAAAACAAGGAAAGTTAAAAGGAAAAAGTCATTAACCTAATTCTATGTTTTTGTTTTGATTTTTATTAAAAGGAATTAAAGTTGAAAACCTAATTAAAACTAAATATTTACATGTTATTATTTATGAAAATAATTATAATCTAAATTATATATTTTGGCATTTTTTGATTTTTATGATGTTTTTATTATATTTATGTAAAAAATAATTAATTAAATAAATAGCAAATAAAAGAAATAAAAAAAGAAAAGTTAAAGAAAGAATAAAAATTAATAAGGCAAACCAGGGGGGTAGACCCCAAAATTGTGAGGTGCAGGCCTAGCAAATCAGGCCCATTTGCATTGAATTGGTTGACTTTTCCAATCTTGTGTGATGCTTTGACTGGGATTCATGGTGTTCCTTGATTCTGAGCCCTTAGATGATCATCTGGGACACGTATGCGTTTGGATCATGATGGCCTATGGTGCACCTGGACATTAGCAAAGCACAGAATCTTGTTTTGAAAAATAATATGGAATTTTACAAGGCCTGGGATTCGAACCCAGGTCATAAGCATTGCAAGCGCTTCCCTCTGCCACTGAACCACTTATGTTTCATTTAATATATTATGGCATATAAATAATAAAAGGAAAAAATAGAAAAGTTAGTGGAGGGCGCGCGAAATTTAAATGGACGAATCACGCTTCGCCACGCCTTCTTCTTCCTCGTGTGCCCTGAAACATAAAACACTATGGCCACAGTTTTCACGCGTGGGTTAAAGTCACCTTTAGGAAAATAACGATTAGCATTATAAGACCAATAAATTGGGCGCGAGTAGTGTTTATTCTTCGTCTCAACCTGCTTAATCTAATGGTCACAGTTAGGAATCCTAATTTTGCTTCGTTGTAAAAGCCCCGATTCAAGAAGCTGGAAACCCTAAAAACCAAACATGGTAACTTGGCCAAAAGTGCACGAAAATGCAATTAACAATTATGGTTAGCTTAGAAACTTCACATGGAACAAGAATGAACAATTGAAATGCAAGGAAGATGCTTAAAATGGAGAGTACGATTTCAAAAATTCTTCTGTACAGTTTGAGTGGTAACTACCGTTTCTTCGCGTTTTGATTGAGGTTAAGGGTTGGGATGTGTTCAGTGATTATCCAAGATGCTAATGGGGAAAAAATTGAGGCTTGAAAACTCCCCTAGTAGTGATTTCAGTTTTGCATTATATGGCCAAAATTTCAAATTGTCCAATGGCTTTTGAGCGAGCCTTTTGCTATGTTCTAGTTAGGGTTGGACTCAGTGATCATCATGGAATGGAATAGGCTTGCTATTTGACCTTAATCCATGCTTGGGAAAGAATTGGTCTTAGGGTTTCTTCCATTAACCATTTTCCTACTTTTTAGCCAAAACCTAGACCTAGTGTGCAAATGAACCCTAGCCTGATTTCTTGAGTTGGTTCATGATACATAGAAATTGTCCAAGTTCATTTGACACTATTCCATTGGTTTTTAAATTTTATTTGAATTTTCAAAGAATTAAAATGAATTAAATCATCAAAAATTAAATAAAATAAAAAAATCAATATTTGGTCTTGAAATTAACCATGGGACACGTGTGTGGCATGACAAGGATGGACCAAGTGGAAAAAATGGGGCCCTTTTGTCAAAAATTGGATTTTCAATGATAGTTGACTTTTGCCATTTCACAAATATTTCCCAACTTCTACAAGGCATAACTTGCTCAATTTTTAAGCTTTTCACATGTTCTTGGACATTTTGGAAAGGTCTTTGAGTCCTTTAACCAATGCCTTTGGTCCCATGTCATTTTGATTTACCAATCTCAAGTTATGGCCTTTGACTTAAAGTCCCTTTTTGTTGACTTTTGAAAATGACCTGTAATGTTGAAATTGATAACTTTTTGTGAGAGCATTTCTTGGACTTGAAGTATGAAGATGAGTTGTAGGCAATGTCTTTCTATTCAAAATGAGCTTTGGATGGAATTTTTCTGATAACCCATGTGAAAGTTATGCCCTGGTCAATTTCAATTGACTTTTTCAGCTGTCCAAATATAGCAACTTTTGCATCTTTGATGATTTCTGAGCCAAATTTTGAGAATCATGATCAAGCATTGATCAAATGATGTTTGTGGCTTCAAAATGATATATTGACCAAAAATTTGAACTTTTGACTGTCAAATGACCATTTTGCCCCTACAGTTGACTGTAGTGCAATCTAGGGTTTTGACTGTGCAATTTTGAGCTGAATGCCTTGAAACTTGATATGAGGATGCTTGACCATCTTTGTAAGCATATGAGACTTGATTGGACCTTTGAACACTTCCTTTTCTTGATCAACACACAAACCCTAGTTTTGACTGTAGGGAGGCCTTTGCATTGTGCAACTCTTGGGGAATTTTGTGACTTGGCTTGGCAATTTATTGGAGAATATGGGAGGGCAAATTTTGGGGTACAACAGTTGCCCCTGTTCAATCTTCTTAGACCTGAGGATGGAGATTGGCTGACGTGCCTTTTGTAATCCGAGGGTAGAAGATGATTGGACACTAGAGTGCCCAGAAATTTGCGCTCACATGGTAGCAGTGTGGTGGGGGAATGGGCTTATAGATGCCATTTGGAGATTGATGGGTAGGATGATGGGCTTATAGATGCCATCTGGATGTTGATCGCGTAAGAGATTCCTTAGCGAGAACCTGCATACCTGCAAAAGAAAATGAGTACCTGACACGTCGCAGGAGCTGGGTCTGGATCTTCAAACGGTGATGAAGTTGTCTCTACTGACAGGTTGTTTCCAAGGACGAGTGGTCTTTAACGATGGGTGTCTATAACGAATGTCTATAACGACAAGTGTCTACACTGACGAGTGTCTATCACGACGAGTGTCTATCACGACGAGTGTCTATCACGACGAGTGTCTATCACGACGAGTGTCTATCACGACGAGTGTCTATCACGACGAGTGTCTATCACGACGAGTGTCTATCACGACGAGTGTCTATCACGACGAGTGTCTATCACGACGAGTGTCTATCACGACGAGTGTCTATCACGACGAGTGTCTATCACGACGAGTGTCTATCACGACGAGTGTCTATCACGACGAGTGTCTATCACGACGAGTGTCTATCACGACGAGTGTCTATCACGACGAGTGTCTATCACGACGAGTGTCTATCACGACGAGTGTCTATCACGACGAGTGTCTATCACGACGAGTGTCTATAACGACGAGTTGTATCAGAGGAATCTTTAGGCATTGATTTAAACTGGATTTGTATTCTTTGACCGGATTTGTCTCTTATGACGGGATTTGTCTTTTCTGACGGTGTTTTGTCTATTTTGACATAGCTGATCATTCAACTGTATCCTTCCTGAAAGGTAAAGGTCAGTTATATGCAGTACGTGATATGAATCAAGCAACGGCATAAATGCAATTGTATGACATGATGCGTACATGCATGTGTCATGATGTACGAAAATGTGATGTTTATGAATGTATGCTTTCGTCTAGGAAAATAAATCCTTGACGGGTGCCGGGAAGTCACTCCTGGGCTGGTGTTGGAGAATAAGCTTTCGCTTCCGCTGGGGATGATAAGACTTTACTGAGGACGGTCTTTTCCGTGGCTATTGGCTGAGGATAACCCAGTTATATCTTATTAAGGAAATAACTCTTTGAATAAAGCCGGACGACGCGTTCGTGTTCTGCGGGGAGTGAAAATATCTGGGTCGCATTCTTTAGCCGAACCTATGATAGACAGAGCAACCGGATCTTTTAGACAACTCCTTATTGCCCCAGTTTCAGTGGGAGGAGGCACTTGTGGGAGTACTTGACGAGTCTTCTGGTAGGCAGGTGCCGAGATGCTGGGACATACTCGTACGCTTTGATCCCTAACTTTTGCCTGGACCGCCTTTTCGGGTTTTCAGTCCACCGGGATACCCATTTTTGCCCAAGCCGCCTTTTCAGGTTTTCGACTTGCCGGGTGTACAGATTTTTTTCATTTCATCCCTTATTTTTGCCCGAACCCTTTTGGTTCGCCGGGAATCCCTTATTTTTGCCTAGGTGTGTCAACCTAGCGGGTCTTTGATTTTGCGTAGTATTCTTTCGACTATGTCCATATTTCTCAGAATGTGGGGAGTTGCCCCTGTTGGAAATACTTTGTCATGCCCCAGATAATGGGCAATGCTCCTACTGTGCCTCTTGATTGGAGGTACTTCTGTTCACAAGATATTCATCGTGCGAATTTCCCTGCTGTTCAGACAAAAATTCATATGCAAACAAAGTTATTTTAAGAATGCAAAAGTCTATGTCTGTCTTGAATATTTTAAAAATGCATTTTGTTGTAATACAATACGGTGTCAACTCAAAATTTTACAGCAAACCTTCAGGAGTCAGGATACCTTTGTAACAGTATGCTTTCGAACTAACCCATGCTTCAGCTAGGGCTTTTAAGGGTTATATCGTGGCCTGGTTCACGGTTTAAGAAACAAAGGATAAAGGCCCAAATTATTTGTACCCACCCGCTCTTTCGTGATGTTCTCCAACCCTAAACTCAGTTGATCATACGTTAGACCTTGTTTGAGTCTTTGCTCTGATTTTCCGGTGATGGTCCAAACATTGATGATTTATTCTGACTAGGCAGTCATTTTTTGTTGAGGGTTTGTGAGACCTCTTTCTTGATTTTTGTTATCCCTTTCTTTTTTGCCTGAACTGTTTCCTTTTTGGAATTACAGTCAGCGGGATGCCCCAGTTTCGTAAGTCTCTTTTCATAGGTTTTGACTTCTTGGGCTTTTCGTTTATGATTTTTTTTTTTGATAATGACTGCCTGTCCTTATGATTGTTCGGAACCATCACTGTCTTTTGTTTTTGAAAAAACTCATTTGGTGCCATTCATTGTGCACTTGGATCAACTGAGAGAACTACCCTGCCCCAGGTTATGATTAAGGGTTTTGATTTTCGAAAATAAAACTCCTACTTTTTTGGCTCTGATGGGTTGGCGAGGGATTATCATCCTTATAACTCCAGTGTTTAGGGGTTGAAACAATGCCTGTACCTCATCAGCGGGGTCTGTTCAAAAGCATACTGTAAACCGTGGTATCGTTTTCGTCATCCTCCCTCAAGAGGCTTAGAATTATTAGTCGAACGTTGATCATCAGAAAAAAAATATGAAAATAATTTGCACCTAGTGAATATGAAATAATTACTTCAAAACAGACATGTGTAACGCATTAATGAAATAACCAAGTTTGACATGAAATAAAATGTTTGAACAATTGAAAGAAAATTACAACTTGAATATTTGAATGAACAAAAACTAATCCTAGCCATGTCTTGGCAAGGGAGCAGTGATCATATTGGGAGCCTCTGGAGAGTCGAGCTGGACTTCCTTTGCGTCAATCAGATCTTGAACCCTGTTTCTCAAAGTCCAACAGTCATCTGTAGCATGCCCCGGGCTATCGGAATGATAGGCGCAGCGAGCATTGGGATTGTACCTCGAGGGTGTCCTGTTAGGATTCTTTGGAGGGTCCATGAGGGTTACCAACTTGGTTTCCAGCAACTGTGGCAATATTTGTGACAAGGTCATGCCGAGGGGAGTAAATTGCCTCTTAGGTCTCTCTTCCCTTTGTTGATGGTGACGCTGAGGAGCACCGGCCGGTTTTGCGATAGCTAATGCGTTGACAGCACTAGATTCCCTCCTGGATGGTTTCTTTTCAGTGTTCGAGGAGTCACCATTCTGTATTTTCCCTGACTTAATGCCCGCTTCGATTCTTTCTCCGGTCAAGATTAGATCTGTAAACCCAGCAGCAGAATTCCCAATCAAGTGGTTGAAGAATGGACCAGACAGGGTCCCCAAGAACGTGTCTACCAACTCCCGATCAGTCAACGGTGGCTGCACTCTGCCAGCTAGGTCTCTCCACCTCTGAGCGTACTCTTTAAAACCTTCACTTGCACCTAACGACATACCCTGAAGTTGGGTACGTGTGGGGGCAAGGTCGGCATTATATTGATACTGCTTGTAAAAAGCAGTGGCCAGATCCTCCCAGTTACGAATGCTGATTCCATCCAGCTGATAGAACCAATCGAGGTGAGTCCCTGAAAGACTCTCCTGGAAGAAATGGATCCAAAGGTTCTTGTCTGCTGTGTAAGGCTGGATCTTCCTTACATAAGAACGGAGGTGCATCTTGGGACAGGAAGCCCCGTCATACTTCACAAAGGCAGGTGCCTTGAACTTGTGTGGAATCACCACCCCAGTAGATAACCCCAAGTCTCCGAAATCCAGTCCAGGCACTTGCTGAACCTCCATAGCCTTTAATCTGTCTTCCAGCTGTTTGTACCGGTCTTCAGCAGGAGGGTACTGTTCGTCGTTGAAGTCTGTTTCAGTATCAGAGCCCACGGGAGTAGGGACCTCCCTTTCTTGGTGACTACCTTCCGTCACAGATGGAGGAGTCCTTTCAGCTTCAACCAAAGTGTTCCCGAGTCTGCGCCCAGTGTTAAATAGCACAGTCCTCCTCTTCTTCTTAGTCTTCTTCAGCAGCATGGTCTTCAACTCTTGTTGACCCTGAGCCAAGCCCTTGATCAGCTCCTGAAATTGGGCGTTCTGCGCCTGAAATTGGGCGTTCTGCGCCTGAAGAGCCTTGATAGATGCCTCGGTTGATGATTCAGGGTTCATAGTGCTGAAATAAACAGCGAAGAACAGTAAGCAACCTGTCAAGGGGATACCTGTAATGCAACGAGATGTATGACATGCATGCAATGATTTCAAGAATCTCGTGGGGTAAACAAGAAAATAGTTAGCATTGGAAACTGGTGGCTTGATTGAAGGTACTTCATATTGTTGAGAGTCCTTCTCCAAGGGTCAAAAGCTCACCATATCAAGTGGGTCATAGCCCCTGACAACCTGGTCTAGAGGAAAATAAATCCTCTTTGCCCCTTGCTGGGACAGTTGATTCGTCCTGACCTGCATCACAAGCCCTTGAGATCCTTGAAATGGGTTAGGATGTATGCAATGGTATGATGTCATGGTATGCATGGGGTAATGTGAGTAACCCTGTTATGAGTCCCAATTAAGGACTGCAAAAACCTGCAAGAAACTTAGGATACCCTGTTATGAGTCCTAATTAAGGACTACAAACACAACCTGCAAGAGACAAATGTCAGGTAATAAGCATGCAAGTAGTTCAAGTAGGAAGGCACACAAGTCACACAAGAGAAGCCCTTAAAGTTTAAGCCAGCATGGAGTCTGGGTAGTACCCTCTTGAAGTTGGTGGGTTCAACCTGTCCTATCAAAGTAACCGGGTTCTAAGGTTCCCAATATCACGGGATTGCTTTCATTGTTCATCGTTTCGATTTAGCCACTGAACTGGCGACCGAAATATTCCAGGAAAGCAACCCTCAATTGAGTGTAGTATCGAGTATCAACCAACCTCGGACTGCACCAAAGTCAGTTATCTCACTACCCTAAAGAGGCCAAGATGGTTCAATTAAGGTTCCTAAGGTCTGTTGATGCTTCATGACACCACATGGAGGCCCCGTACTCTCCTTGACTGACTCAAGGGTTACCGGTACACACCAAAGTGCCACATCAACGTAGCAGACTGTTTCAACCATGTCGGTATACCCCGCACAGTTCCCTCACAGCCTTGTTGCTACTTTCTAAGAAGGTATCCCCAGATCCGGGTTAGGATCTATAGAACTCCCAAGCAACCCACAATAATAAAGCAAGCAAAGAAAGCAATTGAAAACACAGTGATCTTAATCCTAAGGTACACCCCACTTTAAGTTTTAGTCCCCAGCAGAGTCGCCAGTTCTGTGATCGGTGGATCTGGAACTGACTGTTTTAAAGCTGGTTCGCGAAATGTCGCGGAAGCAAGAGTCGCCACCGTCTTTTATTTTCTCCAATAGGAAAGGACAAAAGCACAGAAAAATTCCTTAAAGAGATTGCTCTCGGTTCGGGAGGTAGGTTATAGGAAGGGAAGGTGTTAGCACCCTTTCTATCCATGGTTATCCATGGGCTCTTAGGTACTTGCTCAATGTGTTTTCAAAAATTGTTTGCTTGCTTTTCAATGTGGGTTTCAAAAATATTCTTTGAAAAGTTTCAGTTCAACTCGTACGTCAGAGTGTTTGAAAAGTTTGTTTTGAAAGTTTTTGAAAGTGTGTTGGTGTGAAAAGAGTTTTTGTTTTGTTTGAAATTAGAGCAAGTACCCTTGAGAACCTACCTACCCTAAGGAATTCGTCTGTGTAAATGTCCTTTGAAGTAGTGCCATCCCACCATTGAGAGGTAGGTAGCACCACCGTTGGAGGTGTTCGGGTCAATTCGAGTTTTAGGGACGTGGTGGTCACCAGAGCAACAGTAGGACACCTTAGAAGCTACCCTTATGCCATTGATCCTTTATTTTCCGAGGCAACCGTTTCGAGGCAACTGGATCATGTCATGGACATAAGGACTTACTAAAACGTCCTATACTCGACGACCACCTTTCGAAAGGCAACAGTGGGGCGTACCCTAGGGGTGGTGTGTGCGAATTGTGTGTCATTTTCAGTTTATTGTTTGTCTTGTCATGCATTGGTGATCTAACGATTCGATTTTATTTTTGGGCATTCATTCTTTCATGTTATTGTTTAACAGTTAAATGTGCGGGAATTTAAAGTGCGGAAAAGATAAAAGTCCTACGCTATTACAAAGGCGAGGGTCTACAACGCCAAATTAATCCAGACCCGTTTTAAAATAAATTGCAGAAAAGAAATGTCTAATAGCTATTACACGGCTTTGGTACATATACATAATTATTTACAAAAGAAATAAATGAAACGCGCGAAAAAAGAAAATAATCAAATGCGAGGGCGTTGAACCCCTTTTAAAGAAATTAAAATAATTAAGTTATCTAAAATTAAAATTAAATGAAAAATGGTATTTTTGTGTTTTTTAGATTTAAAAGAAAAAAGAAAAATTAATTAAAATTAAAATCCTAGTTCTAATGTCTTTTAAGTTTATTATGAAAATATTGACTTTTAACCTAATTTAATTCTAAATTAATTTATGTGCATTTTTAAATTTATGAAAATAAATAAATAATATTATTATTCTGAAATAAAAGGAAAATTAAAAAAGAAAATAAACGTTATTAAACCTAAACTCTATTTTTTTAGATTTTTAGTTATTAAGAAAGTATTAAAATCTAACCTAAAATGCAACCCTAGTTTAATTATGAAAAATACTAATACTATGGCAAAAAACAAGGAAAGTTAAAAGGAAAAAGTCATTAACCTAATTCTATGTTTTTGTTTTGATTTTTATTAAAAGGAATTAAAGTTGAAAACCTAATTAAAACTAAATATTTACATGTTATTATTTATGAAAATAATTATAATCTAAATTATATATTTTGGCATTTTTTGATTTTTATGATGTTTTTATTATATTTATGTAAAAAATAATTAATTAAATAAATAGCAAATAAAAGAAATAAAAAAAGAAAAGTTAAAGAAAGAATAAAAATTAATAAGGCAAACCAGGGGGGTAGACCCCAAAATTGTGAGGTGCAGGCCTAGCAAATCAGGCCCATTTGCATTGAATTGGTTGACTTTTCCAATCTTGTGTGATGCTTTGACTGGGATTCATGGTGTTCCTTGATTCTGAGCCCTTAGATGATCATCTGGGACACGTATGCGTTTGGATCATGATGGCCTATGGTGCACCTGGACATTAGCAAAGCACAGAATCTTGTTTTGAAAAATAATATGGAATTTTACAAGGCCTGGGATTCGAACCCAGGTCATAAGCATTGCAAGCGCTTCCCTCTGCCACTGAACCACTTATGTTTCATTTAATATATTATGGCATATAAATAATAAAAGGAAAAAATAGAAAAGTTAGTGGAGGGCGCGCGAAATTTAAATGGACGAATCACGCTTCGCCACGCCTTCTTCTTCCTCGTGTGCCCTGAAACATAAAACACTATGGCCACAGTTTTCACGCGTGGGTTAAAGTCACCTTTAGGAAAATAGCGATTAGCATTATAAGACCAATAAATTGGGCGCGAGTAGTGTTTATTCTTCGTCTCAACCTGCTTAATCTAATGGTCACAGTTAGGAATCCTAATTTTGCTTCGTTGTAAAAGCCCCGATTCAAGAAGCTGGAAACCCTAAAAACCAAACATGGTAACTTGGCCAAAAGTGCACGAAAATGCAATTAACAATTATGGTTAGCTTAGAAACTTCACATGGAACAAGAATGAACAATTGAAATGCAAGGAAGATGCTTAAAATGGAGAGTACGATTTCAAAAATTCTTCTGTACAGTTTGAGTGGTAACTACCGTTTCTTCGCGTTTTGATTGAGGTTAAGGGTTGGGATGTGTTCAGTGATTATCCAAGATGCTAATGGGGAAAAAATTGAGGCTTGAAAACTCCCCTAGTAGTGATTTCAGTTTTGCATTATATGGCCAAAATTTCAAATTGTCCAATGGCTTTTGAGCGAGCCTTTTGCTATGTTCTAGTTAGGGTTGGACTCAGTGATCATCATGGAATGGAATAGGCTTGCTATTTGACCTTAATCCATGCTTGGGAAAGAATTGGTCTTAGGGTTTCTTCCATTAACCATTTTCCTACTTTTTAGCCAAAACCTAGACCTAGTGTGCAAATGAACCCTAGCCTGATTTCTTGAGTTGGTTCATGATACATAGAAATTGTCCAAGTTCATTTGACACTATTCCATTGGTTTTTAAATTTTATTTGAATTTTCAAAGAATTAAAATGAATTAAATCATCAAAAATTAAATAAAATAAAAAAATCAATATTTGGTCTTGAAATTAACCATGGGACACGTGTGTGGCATGACAAGGATGGACCAAGTGGAAAAAATGGGGCCCTTTTGTCAAAAATTGGATTTTCAATGATAGTTGACTTTTGCCATTTCACAAATATTTCCCAACTTCTACAAGGCATAACTTGCTCAATTTTTAAGCTTTTCACATGTTCTTGGACATTTTGGAAAGGTCTTTGAGTCCTTTAACCAATGCCTTTGGTCCCATGTCATTTTGATTTACCAATCTCAAGTTATGGCCTTTGACTTAAAGTCCCTTTTTGTTGACTTTTGAAAATGACCTGTAATGTTGAAATTGATAACTTTTTGTGAGAGCATTTCTTGGACTTGAAGTATGAAGATGAGTTGTAGGCAATGTCTTTCTATTCAAAATGAGCTTTGGATGGAATTTTTCTGATAACCCATGTGAAAGTTATGCCCTGGTCAATTTCAATTGACTTTTTCAGCTGTCCAAATATAGCAACTTTTGCATCTTTGATGATTTCTGAGCCAAATTTTGAGAATCATGATCAAGCATTGATCAAATGATGTTTGTGGCTTCAAAATGATATATTGACCAAAAATTTGAACTTTTGACTGTCAAATGACCATTTTGCCCCTACAGTTGACTGTAGTGCAATCTAGGGTTTTGACTGTGCAATTTTGAGCTGAATGCCTTGAAACTTGATATGAGGATGCTTGACCATCTTTGTAAGCATATGAGACTTGATTGGACCTTTGAACACTTCCTTTTCTTGATCAACACACAAACCCTAGTTTTGACTGTAGGGAGGCCTTTGCATTGTGCAACTCTTGGGGAATTTTGTGACTTGGCTTGGCAATTTATTGGAGAATATGGGAGGGCAAATTTTGGGGTACAACACAAGTCTACTCTAAAGGTCCCGAAGATTACCAGACCTCCACTGAAGATGGCCTCTTTGAAAGATGCTCGAGCAGTAGTTGAAGAAGGCGGGTGTACCATCTGGGGTCAGCTTCCGGATATTCCCTACAAGTCCGACAAATTTGGGTTGGGGTTCACTTCAAAGGCCCAAAGAGTTGTTCGATGTTCTCGCGCTGGGGAACCACCTCTACATATCAGCAATCAAGGAGTCAATGCAATAGAAGACAGTGATGGCAGTTGTGACATGGACGAATGGATTTTTCCAACCATCGGCGGAGGGCTCAAGAATTGGGAGGCCAAAGATTTCATTCCTATTAATTTTATTCAATAGTAATTGTCTTTTAATATTTTCAGGCTTGTAATATTTAAACAATTCAGACTTCCAAAACCTTGTGTCTTACCCGAGGCACAACGGTCCATTTGTGAGGGTTGTCACTTTATTCTCATATGTCATTAATGAATCATGGATGTTTTTGCATCAAATTTTGTGTTCTTTGTTTTTTCTTTCGTACATTTTATTTTCTTTCAAAAGTAGCTATGCTCTTACACACACTCACATATTAAAATGTAGATCTACATCCACTCAGGATCCCATGGGTAACAGTTCTGCTATGGCCAATTGTGACTTTGAAAATCCGATCTACCAAGCCGACGACGAAAGTAAGGAAGATTGTGAGGTGACAGGGGAGTTGGCCAGGTTGTTGTAGCAGGAAGAAAGGACCATTCAGCCGCATGAAGATCCGGTCGAAACAGTTAACTTGGGAACTTAGGAAGACAAAAAGGAGGTCAAGGTGGGTTCCAGTTTGGAACCTAATGTCAAGAAGCGTCTGATTCAGTTGCTGCACGATTATGTTGAAATCTTTGCTTGGTCGTACGAAGACATGTCGGGACTTGATACAGACATTATGGAACATCATCTGCCTACAAGGGAAGATTGTCCTCCAGTAAAGCAAAAGGTTCGCCGCATGAGGCCTGATGTGTCAGAAAAGATCAAGGCAGAAGTCATGAAGCAATTCAATGCTGGATTTTTGGCTGTCACCTCTTATCCTCAATGGGTGGCTAATGTTGTTCCTGTGACCAAGAAAGACGGTAAAGTGTGAATGTGTGTGGACTATAGAGATTTGAATAGGGCAAGCCCCAAAGACGATTTCCCACTCCCCCACATCGATATTCTGGTTGACAATACGACACAACACAAAGTTTTTTCCTTCATGGATGGTTTCTCAGGCTACAATCAAATTAAAATGGCACCTGAGGATATGGAGAAAACAACCTATGTTACACAGTGGGGCACATTCTGCTATAAGGTCACTCCATTCGGACTGAAGAATGCTGGGGCAACTTATCAACGCGCCATGGTAGCTTTATTTCATGACACAATACATCATGAGATAGAGGTCTACGTAGACGATATGATAGCCAGATCGCAAACGGGAGAAGAGCATCTTGACCACTTACAGAAGCTGTTTGAGAGGCTGAAGAAGTACAAGTTGAGATTGAATCCAATTAATTGCACGTTCGGAGTCCGGTCTCGTAAGCTCCTAGGCTTCATCGTCAGCAACGAAGGTATCGAGGTTGATCCTGCCAAGGCTAAAGCGATACAAGAGATGCCTTCTCCTTGTACTGAGAAGGAAGTCAGAGGATTCTTGGGACATCTGAATTACATAGTCAGGTTCATTTCTCACCTGACAGCTACTTGTGAGCCAATCTTCAAGCTCTTGAAGAAAGATCAAGTAGTCAAATGGAATGACGAATGCCAAGTTGCTTTTGACAAAATCAAGGAATATTTGCAAGAGCCTCCTGTGTTGTTAACACCCGTCGAGGGAAGACCCTTAATCCTGTATTTGAATGTTTTAGAAAACTCAATGGGGTGTGTGTTGGGGCAGCATGACGAGTCTGGACGAAAAGAGCATGCTATTTATTACCTGAGCAAAAAGTTTACCGACTGTGAAACAAGATATTCACTACTTGAGAAAACTTGTTGTGCTCTAGCATGGGCTGCTCGCCGGCTGAGACAGTATATGCTGACCCATACTACTCTGTTGATATCTAAAATGGATCCGATAAAATACATATTTGAGAAGCCCTCTCTTTCTGGGAGAATAGCGAGGTGGCAGATGATCCTGACAGAATATGACATACAGTATACTACCCAGAAAGCTATAAAGGGTAGTGTATTGGCTGATCACCTCGCTCACCAAGTTGTGGAAGACTATCAGTCCATGAAGTTTGAATTCCCGGATGAAGACATCATGACATTAGACAACTGTAAAGAAATCAGGCCATATGACAGACCTGAACAAGGATCCCGATGGACCCTGTTCTTTGATGGAGCATCCAATGCACTTGGAAACGGTATCGGTGATGTACTCATATCCTCGGAAGGATGTCATACTCCCTTTACTGCCAGACTTTGCCTTAACTGTACAAACAACATGGTAGAATACGAAGCATGCATCTTCGGTCTCAAAGCTGCTATAGACTTAGGGATCAAATCCTTGGATGTATTTGGAGATTCAACTTTGGTTATCAGTCAGATCAAAGGGGAATGGAACACCAAACACCCCAACCTTATCCCTTACAAATAACATGTGTTAACATTGTTTCCGCATTTTGAGAAGATTACCTTCGAGCATTTCCCACGAGAAGCAAATCAGCTAGCAGATGCACTAGCTACAATGTCATCTATGTTTAAACTTAATTGGGATAACGAGGTTCCTCAAATCACTATTGAGCGGATGGATGAACCAGCCTACTGTCACGAGATCGGTACTGAAGAAGTAGTGGATCAACCTTGGTTCCATGAGGTTAAAAGGTATCTCGAGTCTCAGGAATATCCAAAAGGAGCTTCAGTGAATGACAAGAAGTTCCTAAGAAGATTCTCGGCTAAGTTCTTCCTTAGTAACAGCATTTTGTACAAATGCAGTCATGACTCTGTATTACTTCGGTGTGTAGACAAGGTTGAAGCTGAAAGGATTATGGTTGAATTACACGAAGGCTCTTTTGGGTCTCATTCCAGTGGGCATACGATGGCAAATAAAATCATACGGGCAGGCTATTATTGGTCTACCATAGAGGCAGATTGCTATCAACACTCTCGGACTTGCCATAAGTGTCAGATTTATGCTGATAAAATGCACGTCCCTCTGGTTCCTCTGAATGTTTTGACGTCTCCTTGGCCCTTTCCTATGTGGGGAATCGATATGATTGGGGAAATCAAACCAACAACCTCCAATGGACACCACTTCATCTTGGTGGCCATCGACTACTTTACAAAGTGGGTTGAGGCATCTTATTTCGCTTCCGTTACCAAGAATGTTGTCGCCCGGTTCATCAAACAGAATCTCATATGTCGGTACGGAATCCCAGAGAGAATCCTCACTAATAATGGTATGAATATAAAAAACACTATGATCATCGCCTTGTGTGAGCAATTCAATATCCAGCATCACAATTCTTCCCCTTACTGGCCAAAGATGAATGGCATTGTAGAAGCTGCTAACAAAAACATTAAGAAGATCATACAGAAAATGGCAGTCACGTACAATGACTGGCATGAGATGCTACTATTCGCTCCCCACGGGTATCGTACCACAACTCGCACATCAACTGGGGCAACACCCTATTCTCTGGTATACGGCATGGAGGTTGTCTTACCTATTGAGGTCCAGATCCCCTCTCTGAGGATCATTAAGGATGTTGGTTTGAACGAAGAAGATTGGATCCATACTCGATTTGACCAGTTGAACTTGATTGATGAGAAGAGGCTGGCAGCTACCTGTCATGGTCAGATATACCAAAAACGCATAGTCAAAGCTTTTAATAAAAAGGTCAAACGTCAGGTATATCGGGTCGGTGACTTGGTAATCAAGCGTATCATTTTGCCACAAGGTGATCCCAGGGGCAAATGGACTCCTACGTATGAAGGTATATTTGTAACCAAAAGCATATTCTCTGGTGGAGCAATGATCTTGACCACTATGGATGGCGACGACTTCCTGCACCCTGTAAATACATACATAGTTAAAAGATACTACGCATGATCAAAGACCCACTAGGTTGACTGGCCTAGGAAAAAATAAGGGCTTCCCAGTGAACCAAAAGGGTTCGGGCAAAAATAAGGGATGAAAATTTAAAAAAAAATATGTACACCCGGTAAGTCGAAAACCCGAAAGGGAGGCTTGGGCAAAAAAGGGTATCCCGGTGGACTGAAAACCCGAGAGGGCGGTCCAGGAAAAAGTTAGGGATTAAAGCGTATGACTATGTCCCGTTGGATCATCTTGCCGACAATTTTCATCATTTGACCAATCAACTCAAATGGTTCTAATCAATCCAATCAACTTCGCTGAGGCGACAAGTGGACAAGACACTCAGAGACACAAAGACTATAGCAGAATGGGAACCCCATGGGATTATTGCACATAGCTATCTTTTCTTTGTATCTATTTTCATTGTTTTTTTTACGACAACATTCTCTTACTAGAATGCTCGTCTCATTGTACAAAAATACTTATTCAAGTTAATACAAAGATGTCCCCTTTGGAAGTGCAAAACCATTTGTTTTGTTTTTTCTTTGTTTCTGTGTCTTGTTTACAAAAACGTCCAATGATTTATTTTTGAACATATGCATTTGAACATGATTACTATTACAAATAAACAGGAAACGGAAAGACAATTACTAAGGACTTTAAGAAATAGGATAATATCTATAGGCTATTCCATAAAATCCATGCAGCCTATAGGTATCAAGCGCTCTCATACCCCTGACAAAGCAAAGCTTCCAGCACCGCTTCATAGGTTCCCCAGTAAGTTGCCCAACTTCTCAGATTTCCCCAACAGGATTTCACGAAGTCTACAAGCAATATCCAGTTTTTCCCTTCTACAACAGAGTTTATATTTGGGGATTCACCCATCGGTGCTTCAGAAGGGATTTATTTTCCCCGCTTCCACCAACGCTATGGCACGAACAATCTTTAATTCCATACATTTGCATCCATACGTCATAGCATCGACAACACAAGTACATACAATGCAATCTCATTTATTTTGAGAAAACAACATCATACCATGCATTTCATACATCATAGCATTGCATACAATTAACTCTTCACCTTTTCAGGAAAGAACCATTCAACAGTAAATTATCGTCAACAAATTTCCGACAGGAAAATATTTTCAACAAGTCAAATATAGATCGGTTCTCGAGAAAAGGTTGATTCTTACTGGTTCAGATAAATCTCTCAACGATTTATTCTAATTCTTCTCCAGATTTCTACTGGTTCAGATAAATCTCTCAACAATTTATTCTGATTCTTCTCCAGATTTCTACTGGTTCAGATAAATCTCTCAACGGTTTATTCTGATTCTTATCCAGATTTTGCTGGTTCAGATAAATCTATCAATACTTTATTCTGATTCTTATCCAGATTTTTGTTGGTTCAGATAAATCTCTCAACGATTTATTATGATTCTTATCCAGATTTTGCTGGTTTAGATAAATCTCTCAATGGTTTATTCTGATTCTTCTCCAGATTCTTATTGGTTCAGATAAATCTCTCAATGGGTTATTCTGATTCTTCTCCAGATTTCTACTGGTTCAGATAAATCTCTCAACGGTTTATTCTGATTCTTCTCCAGATTTCTACTGGTTCAGATAAATCTCTCAACGGTTTATTCTGATTCTTCTCCAGATTTCTACTGGTTCAGATAAATCTATCAACGGTTTATTTTGATTCTTCTCCATATTTCTACTTGTTCAGATAAATCTCTCAACGGTTTATTATGTTTCTTCTCCAGATTTCTACTGGTTCAGATAAATCTCTCAACGGTTTATTCTGATTCTTCTCCAGATTCTCTGGTTCAGACAAATCCCTCAACGATTTATTCTGATTTGTTTCCAGATTTTTGTTGGTTCAGATAAATCTCTCAACGATTTGTTCTGATTCTTCTCCGGACTTCTGTTGTTTCAGTTTAAACCTCTCAACGGTTTATTCTGATTCTTCCCCACCGACAATTTTCTCTGGTTAAGATAAATTGCACCAAGATTTATTCTGACGCTTCCCTGTCAAAGTTAATCCAAGACCTCTATTGGTTCAGCTTAAATCGCCCCAAGATTTATCCTGATTCTTTCCAATCAGATAACATTCAAGATTTATGCTAGTTCCAGTTTAAATCAACCAAAAGTTTATTCTGATTTTCTTTTCCAGTTGAAGTCAAATTCAGACTTAGTCTAATTTCTGTCAACAATCACCTTTGGATGGCATCTATAAGCCCATCTCCTATAACTCTCCATCATTTCTCCAAATGTCATCTTTAAGCCCATTTCCTTACGCAATCGACCAGCGCATCATCAAGCGCAAATTTCTGGGCACTTTAGTGTTCAATCATCTTCTACTTTCAAGCCACGAACGACAAACATGTCGATCTCGCTTTTCAAGTTTAAGAAGATTGAACAGGGGCAGCTGTTGTACCCCAAAATCTTACCTTCCATTTTTCATTCAAGATACTATCCTAGGTTTACTCGAATACTTAATTTGGCTCAGAAGTTGATCAGACAGATTCTCTTCCTGAGCAATAAGTCAGCAATTAGGGTTTTGCATTTTCTCAAATAAATTTGAGTCTTCAAGGTTTCAAATGGTCTTCATAGGTATTCATGTCTCCTCAAGGATTTTTTAAGTCAGTCTTCAAACTCGCATTGCAAGTTTGCTCAATCAATGGGACAGATAACTCATAATGACTATATTGACTTAAAAAATCACCCTTTTGCGAGAACAAATTCAAAATGATCGTAACTTCTTCATTATTCAATATTTTTGAATGGTTTTTCTTGCGTATGATTCTCCTTGATGCCATATCAAATTTCTCTTCACAAATCAAGAACTGATTACGCATAGAAGATAACCAAAAATTCGAATGCGTTGGAAGTCGCATCATGAATTTTGACCTAATTTTAAATAGTAGTCGTCTGATTGCTAAGAATTGTGATTTCTTCTAATTACAGGACCTTGAGACATTTGTTTCTACTCATGGTCATATGTGATGTCGCTCATGGGTTTATCTTCAAAGAGTCGAAGGAAAATTGTGTTTGGAAGACTTTAAAATTATCGAATCATCGTAAGGCATTTAATGATTTTTAATTTTTTTTCTTAAACACAGTTTACTGAAGGACTGACAATTGTTCTCAAGAGCATGTTTATTTGGACAGGATATGAAGATTAAGGTTATCATTTAAAACAATCATGTTTGTGGATTCAAGTTGGCCAATTGAGTTATATTCTTAAACATTTATTTTGTTTAGGAATTGGAGTACAAGGTGCAGGTTTGTTTGAAATGCAGTTATAAAGTCAGTTGTGATCATCAGGAATTCAAGTAGTGATTTGGAAAGTGTTTTTCAATAATTCCAATCCAATTTCATTTTCATGGAACAAGGTATTGTGGAACTCATTCATGGGATGTTGGAGAATTCAAATTTGAATTTCAATTAAAAGAGACTTTGCATACTTTTGGTATCATTAGGGATTGTTTGTTCAAAGTACAAATTGGAAAAATTACAATATAACAAAATTTCTTAATGGAAACAAGTTTGTTCTAAAAAGTAAACTACAAAGAATTTTTCTTCAAAGTCTTCATCGAACACTTCAAGTTGCTCCTCATCAATTTTCCCTATTGCCCATTGGTTTCTAATCACATGAAACAAAAGGAAAAAGACTTTGTTAGCAACATAAACATGAGCATAAAATTTACAAAAGAAAGTATTGTGAGTTCATCATTAGGGTTTGTCTTATGGAATCAGAATTTTTGGTCTTAGCTTTGCCTATTGCAAATCACAAAGAAATTTGGTTCACAATAAACAAGGACAAAGAGGTTCAAAACAGGATTTCATCACAAAACAACCCAATATTTGTCCAAACTTTGCTGCCAAGAAAAAAAAACAGCCATGTTTTTGTCCATATCCAAACTTGCAAACTGCCCAAAGCTGCAAATAGAAGACAACAGTGCAAAGCAACAAAATAGGCAAGCCAACAAATAACAATAGCAAAAGCAAAGACAGCAGGCAGTCTAGATAAAATGACCAAGCTGCAAAACAAAGCAGCCAAACTCAAATGTTGTCAAATACAGCAGCCCAAACAAAAGCCGCAGCAGAACAAACATTGCAAAGGCAAAGTCAAGCTGCAATAAACAAAAAATGTAAACGGCAGGCAGCAACAAGTAAATAATGCAAGTTAACCATCAAATGGCTAAAATCCAAGACATCTTCATTTTCTTTAAGATCATACAAACCCTTCAGAATTTTAAAATAAGCAAAGACTGCTTTTGTTTCATAGAAAGAGGAAAGAGAAAAGATGAAAGAGATATCACCACAAACCAATGCAGTCCAAAATCCCACTATGTGCCAAAATCTTTGTCCAAATAACCTGCATCAAAACCTGTAGCCTAACATTTATACACAAATAGGAAGATGGAAACTACACTCAAAGGCTTCAAAGTTAGCATACCATAATGGTTCAAAATCCTCAAAAACTTTCCCTCCATTTCTTACTTCTCAGCTATATATTACACAGAACAAGCAGCATGTTAGAGGGGGAGACAGATCAGATATCAAGAAGAGAGAGAACCAACAGATTTACAAAATCATCAAAAAACATAGCAAAGCCATCACTATAGAAACCAAAAGCCACAGATATCAAAGCCACAAAACCAGAACCAACAAGTATGTCAACAAGTTTTCAACATCAAACACCATCATCAACAAACCCTTTGTCTCAATACACAACTCAAAACCAGCAAAAAAAATAACAAAAAACTCAGTAAAATTTTCAACAAACCCTTTGTCTTAATACACAACTCAAAACCAGCATAAAATCACAAAAAAAAACTCAGTCAAAATTTCAACAAACCCTTCGTCTCAATACACAACTCAAAACTCGCAAAATCACAAGAACTCAGAATCAACAAACTTCCAAAAACCCTTTGTCACTCTCAACTCAGCATCCCAAAAATATAAAGAACAAGAGACTACCTTACTCAAGTCAAGCTATTAGGGATTTCTTCATAATCAACAACTCACGGAAGAAGAAGTAACAAAAAACAAGATTCGAAACATACCTTAGAAGCCGAAAAGAAAAGGTAATTCATCTTTGTTATCACCCTTTTACGATTACAGTAACATCTTTGTTAATCTTTAATTTAAAAAAAAGGGTTTAAAAATCAATTTATTTTCTCATAAACAAAAATACCCAAATTTTTTATGCTTTGTCAATTAATTTTTTATAGACTGTTATAATTCTAGTTAAATTGTTAAAATTCGATATAGTTGTGTTGTTTGCTATTTGAACTTGGTGATCGCGTTCGACTCATCGCCATTCATTAATTTGTACCCCCATTCCCGAAGCTTTCTAATAGCGTAGAATTTCAATTTCCACATTTTACTGTTTTTACTTATTACTGTATAGTAATTAGACGTGCATGGCAAGACATAAAATCAATCGCTAGATAACCTAATTTCAAAGGCAAAATAACTTGAATCAAACACACTTTTTCGCATGCACACCTCTAGGGTAATCTCGCTCGTTGCCTCAGAAAAACAGTCATGTCCCTTGAATATGGGACGCTTTAGCAATGACCCTTCAATAAAAAAGATCGTTGTCCCTCGATGACCACGATGTTGCCTCCGGTAAAATGATCTAGTCCCTTACGAAAATTGCTAAAGCGTCTCATAAGTTGCTTTCGATGATTGTAAAATTGACCCGCGCATGTCCCTTCACATCCAACGATGGGGCTTCTTACCAAATTAATGGTAAGATAGAAACATCTAAAGGAGGAAGAAAAGAACATTTGAGACCTTTCGAGTAGGTAGATTCTCTCCTAGTTAGTCGCTTGCTCACGACAAAAAAAAATTTACACCAACACTTTCATCTCAAAACATTTTCAAAAGACAAAATATTTTGTATACGTTCTTATAGAGACAAGAACCATTGCAAAACATCTTTTTTTCAAAAAAACACTTTCCAAAACACAAATCCACAAAGACATCTTTGAACCATCTTTCGAAACAAAACTTTGTACGCATTCTTATAGAAAGGAGAGCCATTACAAAGAGATTTTTCAAAACACCTTCAAAGCCCACACCACAAGCACACTGTCAAAACAAAAGCAAGTGATCTAAACGAGTAACTAATAGCCCATGGAAAACCATGGATGAAAAGGGTGCTAACACCTTCCCTTTTCATAATCTACCCCCCGAACTCGAGAAATAATCTCGAAAGGTCTTTCTTGTGCTTTTTTACCTTTCCTTTTGGATAAAAGAAAAGTCGGTGGAAACTCTTGCTATGCGCACAAATGCGATCAAAATGCAAAACAAACAAAGTCAGTTCTCCCAGCGTATCACACTTACCATGAATTCCTCCTCACCAAAAACAGTGACAATCCTCCCCTTGACTGGGTATTTTATCTTTTGGTGAAGCGTAGATATTACTGCCCCTGCTCCATGGATCCAAGGGCGACCCAGCAAACAGGAGTAAGCAGGACGGATGTCCATGATGTAGAAAGTAGAGTTGAAAATCTGGGAGCCCACTTTGATTGGGTGATCCACCTCTCCATGAACCGTCCTTTTGGACCCATCGAAAGCCCTCACAATAATATCACTCGGCTTCAACACCAGTTCTTCACAGTCTAACCGGTCCAAAGCGCCCTTGGGTAGCACATTTAAAGAAGAGCCAATGTCAACCAGAACATGTGCTAGGGTAGTTCCCTTGTATTCAACAAAAACATGCAGAGCTTTGTTATGGTTCCTTCCAAGTTATGTCAGATCAGCATCCGAGAAACCCAATCCGTTGTCGATCGTCAAGCTTGCCATGCAATTTTTGAATTGGTGAGTTGTAGTCTCATGAGGGAGATGAGCTTTCTTTAAGAATTTGATCAATGCTTGGGCATGAGCATCATAACAAAGTACCAAAGATAACATGGAGATCTTGGAAGGGTTTTCCCCGGTTGTTCCACTATCTTGAAATCACTTCTCTTTATAATCTTTAAGATTTCATCCATTTCTTGAGTGGAAGGATCCTCAATAGCAACGTCCTTTGCAGATATATCTATCTCAGCAGGCTCAACCACTTTCTTCTTACCCCTAATGTCAACACTAGGCTTAGCAGTGGTGATGCGGACAAGTGTCGTTGTAGCAGTTGGGGGTGAAATGTTGGGCAAAAAGATTCTCCCAGTTCTAATCACTTTATTAGAACTAGTAATATTCCCAATGTCATCAACTTTATTTTCTTAAATCCAAGCATCTTACTTTATTCCATGGTAATACACTTCAGAACCGTAGTTCCATGGTACTGCTTTATTGGAAGAATACGGAATTGACCCATGGGCAGTGATTATCAGAGGAGCAACAGTTGGTTCATTAAAAATCTTGATAGGACCCTTTGAGGAGATCCTAAGAGGCTTGTTTGAAATTGTTATGATAGAGAGGTCTTCAATCTTATCGGTAAAACTTTTGACGGGCAGAATTCTCTCAAATATGATCTCATGACTATTCATCAGGCGTTGAGTGCCTTCTTTCAGCCATTTGCATCCATTAACTTGTTTGGCACAACAATCACAATCTTTCAAACAGCCAGGGAAAACCTCTACTCTCAGCAAATTCTTTTTGACAACATTTAATGGAGTAGTTAGATCTTCGATGGAAGCAACCAAAATAGTGTCTTCAATTACATTGACACGTTTGCCATGGTTTGGCATTGGTGCGGTTATCACATTGGGAACTATAGGAGGATCAAATTTGACTGTCTTGTTGTCGATTAGATCTTGAATTTTGTTCTTCAGCGCCCATCATTGATCGGTCTCATGCCCGGGACTATTTGAATGATATGCACACTTGGTATTTGGATTGTATTTAGGTGAGGAAGTGTTTGGATTGGACGAAGGACCACGCAGCATCACCAAGTTAGCCTTTAGCAGGTGTTGTAAGGCTTGGGATAGTGACATGCCTATCCTTGTGAATTGTCTTCGTGGAGCCTCAAATCGTTGATGATTAGAAGATTGTCTTTGAACAGGAGTAGGGTTGGAAATCAGAATAGCATTAACGGACGGACGGTTATCCTTCTTGGTATGGGCCTTTTCCCCATACACAGAATTAGTTTCTTTCTTCCTAGTGAAGAGTTTCTTTACGGGGTTGGAGGTGTAAGCAGACGCCATAGGTATTTTCCCGCTATTGATACCACTTTCGACCCTTTCACCGGTCAGGATCAGCTCAGTGAAACCAGACGAAGAACACCCAACCAATAAGTTGAAAAATGGACCAAATAATGTTCCCATAAACATATCAATATGTTCCCTATCAGTTAACGGTGGTTGGACCCTACTGGCAAGATCCCTCCACTTTTGGGCGTACTCTTTGAACCCCTCGTCTTTACCCATTGTCATGTCTTGCAGTTGAACTCTAGTCGGTGCTAGGTCGGTATTGTATTGGTATTAGTGATAGGAAAAGCAGTGGCCAAGTCTTCCCAGGTATGGATACGGGAACCCTCCAATTGGTAAAACCACTCTAGTTGAGTACCAACCAAGCTTTCTTAAAATAAGTGGACCCAGAGTTTCTTGTTGGTGGTGTGCGGTTGTATTTTACGCACATAAGACTTCAGATGAAGCTTTGGGAAGGAAACCCCATCATATTTAATGAAGACTGGTATCTTGAATTTATGGGGAATGACAACCCCAGATATTAAACCCAAATCATCAAAATCTAAACCAGGAATGGCTTGAATCTCAATAGCCTTCAATCTATCCTCTATCTATTTGTACTTGTCGTCGGTAGGGGGATATTGCTCGTCAAAATAGTCTTCATCATCAGACACTCAATCATTGACACACCCAGCCTGAGTACTCCTTGCTTCTCCAACTTGATTTTTGTCTTCCTCAGACGAATCTTCAACTATTGGTATCTGGCGGATCGGCTCTCTGAATCTTTTACCCATGTTGACTAGGGCTTTCCTTTTTGGTTTCTTTTTGGATGCCAGCAATGTAATCGACTCTTGTAGCCCCTTGGCTAGGGTCAGTAGAGTTTCTTGAAACTGGGAATTTTGTGCTTGCAGGTCTTTCACTGTTTTCTCGATATCCATCTTACTGAAATAAACAGTAGAAAGATAAAGAGACATGTTGTGGAAAACATCTTATGTTATGATGCATAAAAAATGCTCATGCAAATGATTTCAAGGATTTATGAAATTTAAATTTGTTTAAACAAAGAATGAACAAACTTCAAATTGCATTAATCAGTTCAAAATGGTTACAACGTGCCTCTTGGGCTTACAAAATACATTCCTAACACAAAATGTTTAACGCATCCTTTTTGGTGCTAGGTAGGCGTTCAAGCTCTGTTCTTCATGAAGTTTCTTTGTAAGCTCTAAAACCCTTTTCTCGCTCGCGTAGAACTAAGATTTGAAGGTGTCTCGCTCTTCCTTTAGCTGAATCCAACCCTTTTGCAATTCTTCAAGAGAAGTAGGCATGTTGGGATAGAGAACAGTATACGGGACATCTCCTTCAGCAACAGGTTCCACGATATCAGGTAGGATGGAGGGGTAAGGCATTACAAGCTTCTGAGCATGATCTCGTACCCACCTTAGGTAAGGCTCAAGGGGAATAGAATTCTTGTGTCCCAGTGTCTTACTATCCACTCTGTTTACCATCCTCCAAGCTCGTACAAATCTCTGATGGTATCCTTGATCGTCGCTTTCATAATCGAACACCACTTCTTGGATGAGTATATCATGAGGACCATCTCTTTGGGAATACCCAAACTATCGTAAAGCTAAGCAAGGGTTGTAAGTGATACCTCCCCTAATGCCTAGAAAAGGGACATTAAGGAATTCCCCATAACGGTCAATGATAGAAGTATCTTCACAGGACCAAGAACACCAATGAATATCATAGTGGGTGAGGGACATCATCCTTTGAGACCATGTCAATCTTTGCTCGTTCTTCAATGTTGATCGAGGTAGGTGTGAAGTAAAACACTTGGCAAGTAGGGGAATGCAACACAAGAGAGTACCTCTTTTCTTCATGGTGCGGGTATGGAAACAATGTAAGATGTCTCCCGGCAAGGTATGTATATGATTACGAGAGAGAAAGACTTTGATGGCATTCAAATCTATGAATTGGTACGAGTTGGGAAATAGAACCAAACCATATATGAGAAGGGTCAAGATATCTTCAAAAGCTTGAAAATCCATATCTTCCCAGATTGAACGAGCCTTCTCCAATAAGAACTTGGCTAGGAACCCTTTAACTTCGCTTCTTGTCTCCCAATTTTCTATAATGTTGGCTCTCTTCAGATGCAAGGATTCGACAATGACTTCAGGTTTTGGAATCCCTTCTAAACCGGTGAGCGGTTCTTGATCAAGCACGAGCACTCTTAATAGTAGAGATAATTCTTCTAGTGTTGGCACCAACTGATAGTCAGAGAAGGTGAAGCAATGTTGCATGGGATCAAAGAATTGGAAGAGCGTGCACATCATCTCTTCTTGGAAATTGGAGGTAGCCAAACTGAGGAGTCGACCATATTTCTTGGTGAAAGGAGAGTCTTCAGGCACCCTTGATGCTAATTCTTGGAGTTGAGGATGTGCTTTCACGAAGCTGATTCTGATGGTATTCCTTCGGACGAGATTCATGGCCTACAAAATAAAACAAAGATAAATTCCTAAATCCTTGAAATGGTTAGTGAGAATGCTTATGATGTTATGATGTTTATTATGTTATGTACAAATAAGAAAGTTGTTATGTACACACAAAGCAGACAACTCCTTAGGTTTATACTTGCAGGGAGTTTGATAGGTAAGTACCCTCTTGAAGTTTAGTTGGCTCAACCTGTCCTAGAAATTAACCTAGTTCTAAGGGATCTCAATATCATTGACCTTTCTTTTAGGCATTGTCTCAGCATAATCAATCTTTTCTTGCGACCGAGATATCCCAAAAGTCCAATCTCAATGAGTGTAGTATCGAGTATCAACCAATTTTTAGCTTTCCACTGAAACCGGCTATCTCACTACTTCCTAATGGCCAAGTTATTCAATTAAAGTTCTAAGGTCAGTTAGTACTTCATGGCGTCGCTCAGCGGCCCTGTATTCTCCTCGATTCAACACAAGGGGTACTGGTACCAACAAATGTGTCATACTAATATAGCCATTGCTTCAACCATATCTGTCTATGCCGTACAGTTTCCACAATCTATTGCTACTTACCTAAAAAGGTGTTCCAGATCCGGATAGAGGATCAAAACAAGCCCAAACAAGGAACCAAAATGTAAAGCAAACAATTCAAACAAAGAAAAGCAAGTAAAGGTGATCTAGCCCTAAGGTAACCCCACTTTTAAGATTATTTTCCCCATCAGAGTCGCCAGTTCTGTAACATGGTGGGAGAACTAACTTTGGATGTTTTGCATTTTATCACAATTGTTGCGGATAGCAAGAGTCGCCACCGACTTTTCTTTTATCCAAATAAAGGAAAGGATGAAAAGAACAGGAAATACCTTTGATATTATTTTATTGAGTTCGGGGGGTAGATTATGAAAAGGGAAGGTGTTAGAACCTTTTTCATCCATAGTTATCTATGGGCTCTTAGTTGCTTGCTAGATCATTGCTTTTGTTTGAAAGTGTGCTTTGTGGTGGTTTTTGAAAGTATTTTTGAAAAGCGCCTTCGTTTAGGAAAACTTTGTAATTATTCTCATTTCTATAAGAATGTATACAAAGTGTTGGACTTTTGAAAATATTTCAATGGAAAGTGTTAGTGTATTTGAAAAAGTGTTTGTCTTTAGAAGATGAGAAAGCAACTAGGAACATTCTACCTTACTCAAAAGTCTTTTGTTCATTCCTCTCTTCCTTTGATATTGCTATCTTACTATTGATTGGTAAGAAGCCTTATCTTTGGATGTAAAAGGGACGGGCGTGGGTCATCGTATAGTCATGATAGCAATGTTGTGAGATATCTTAGCATTTCTTTTGAGGGACTAAGATCATTTGTAAGGCAACATTTGAAGCGTCATCGAGGGACTATGGTCTTATATTTTTTATTATTTTTTCTAAGATGTCTCACATGCATAACATGACTATTTTTCATAAGGAAACAAGTGGAGTTAACCCTAGAGGTGCATGTGTGCAAAGTGTGTTTGATTGCATGCATTTTTGTCTTTTGATCAGGGTGGTCTACTTATTGATTTTATCTTGCCATACACCCTAATTACTAATATTTTGTATAAATTCAAAAGTGAAGAAAGATAAAATCCTACACTATTACAACCATATTGAATTGCATGAAAATATAAAGGCAAAAATAAGGTAAAAGCAAGAAAAATAAATCTTTCGATTTAGGACAGCAAACCCTTCGATTCTGCACTTTCTGGACCTCTTCAATCTGGCCTGTAAAGGGGTGAAGGAATGACTTTCGTTTGGGGCCTGGAGGCCAGCATGTTGCGTCTTTCGATTGGGGCCTGAAGGCCAGCATGTTGTGCCTTTCGTTTGGGGCTTGGAGGCTGAAACAACCGGATGAAAATCATCAAACAATGAAGTCGACATCAAACGTATTTTATCCCACATGTAGGGAAAGGTAAACATCGAGAAAACCTGAAAAGGGAGAAGTCAGTCTTGTAACCGAGAGATCGGGTAAGGGAGTCTGTTACGCAAGCGGAAGGTATTAGCACCCCACACGCCCGTAGTACTCTATGGTATCCACTCTTGTTATCTATCTTATGGGTGTGTTTAATCTATGCTTACTGTTTACTACTGCTAAAGGGAGAATGCATGCAAAAGAAAAGGGAAAAGAATGTAGGGAAAATAAAATTGTTCTCGCTTGGGCCCTACCGCAATGCCTACGTATCCGTTTTGAGGAATCAAAGCTACCGTAGTTCGGCTCATATGTTTTTGTTTGTTTGAGTTTTTTATGGACGAAGTTAATTCCGCCCTCTGCCGCAGCTCGACCTTTGGAGACTTATGCGTTGGCACATAAGTAAATTAATCATGTCCTTACTTGAAAAGGGTTTTAGAGAAAAGTGCTCGAGCGCACAAATGGTTTGAGTTGGTTTGTATTTTTGTTGCAGATAATGACTAGTTGACCTCAAGAGAGAGATATTAGCCACTTTTCTACTTAGCCATGAAAGGAGTCTTCGAGAATTGAACCATACCTAGACTTGAGATAAAGAACAATAAGATCGAGAAGAGACCCGCTTATCATTTCCCATACTAAGAAAAGGCATGATTCTCATCAATAAATTTAAAGTGCTTTGAATTTTGAAAGAAAAAGAAGTTTTAGTTTTAGGTGCGTATGCAAAAAGGGAAAGAAAAGTCAAAGGGAAACTAGCCTATTTCTAAACCTAATGTTATCATGCAATGGTGGTCCTAAGGTTAGAATTTTGAGGGAATTCTACCTAATGTTGCATGCTTGGATTGCAGTAAAGCCCTACTTCTCATGATTTCTATAAAGCGATAATGAAATGCAATAAAGTGAAAAGAAGTACAAGAGTAGTAACGAAGGATACCAAAGTGAGCAAGTCGTCAAGAGTAGACGAGAGCACTAAAAAAGCAGGGAGAACGCGTCTAGCAAGCTTCACCAAGAAACAAACAGAGTCAGAAACAATATTCAACAAAGATAAAGGCAAACGCACGTTGCGAATGCAATGCATAATCAGAAGTTCCTCGCACAATGAACAAACGCATCAAAAATAAAGAGGCACAACGTAAGAAAATATGAATAAAAACTAAAAGAAAAAAGTATTTTTTATTAGTTTTTTATGTGTGGAAAATTCTATCGAAGACTAAAGAATTAATTCCTAAAATTGATTAAGAAATTTTAACAATTTTTTATTGAGTTTATAATTTTATTAACATAACGAAAATTAGAAAAATTGAAACAATGAATGAAATTAAAAGAAAGACATAGATAAACCCAAGGGGTGTAAGCTGAATCCAATGGTGTAGTAAGAAACCCCAGTCTTATGCTAGGCCCAGGAAACAAAGATCCATAACAGTTTTTTTGGATGCAAGGCAATTGATGCATTCAAAAAATGTGTGGTAATGGGCTCAGGAAGGATATATATCATAACAAGGCCCAGGGTATTAGCAAATCAATTCCATTATTGCTCTAAATCCAATCTACAACAACTTCTAAATCAGATTTTATATAAAAAAGAAAAGAAAATAATAAAAGAAAAATCCAAAGAATACTTAGGGTTCATATTTCATATGACTTTCATCCTCCCTTGACCTTTCTTCTCCCCATCTCCCGTGAATTAGCGACTTATCTTCTCCGATGACTCAACGTCCTCGCGCCTCCACCCAATCTGCTTGCTTCCCCTATGGATTCACCATCACATCCATGATTCGTTCTTCGCCTCAGCATCTCTGTCTCAAGCTTCATTCGACCTCGCTTTCAACCTCACTCTATCGCGACGATTTTGTTCTATAACTCAAATAATAGACACTCGAAAACGATGTATATGACGAAGAAGAGGAAGGGCTTACCTACCAGAGACAAGTCCGACGCCTGTTCAAAGTTGCGAAGATGCTAAACAGAAACCCCGCTCCAAGCTGCTAATATTCCAGGTAATTTATTAGTGAAATCCTCTCCTCTGCTCTTCTACACTCGCCTTCTTATTCTCCCTTGCTATTTTTCAGAACCGTAACTGCTGCATTTTCATTTGTCGTTACAGTAGACGAACGCGAATCAAAGCTATTGTTGATGTCGTAAGAAAGTGCGGGTTGAAACGTTGTTGTTTGAAGATGTGGCGGATATGCAATCGTGGTATTGATGAAGAGTGGCGGAGCCTTTAGCAGATTGTGAAAATTGTTAGGATGGAGATTGTGGAGTGATCAAGATCCGTGGATGATGGAGCAGGAATTCCAGAGATGAAAAAGAAGTGGATCGAGATTGAAGGTGTGTTGAGAAGTTGATGACAAAGAGCGGTTATGAGAAGATGAGGATTAAAGGTTATGGAGAAAGTGTGATGATGATGGGAGAAGGCTCTTTGTTACGGAGAAAGATGAAGATTTTGGTGAGTATTTAAGAAGCTTTTTCTTTGTTCTTTCCTTCTGTGTATTCCTGTAGAGTGAATCCCCGCCGTATCCTTCTTCCTCTCTTTCTCTTATGATATTGTTATATATGTTTTTAGAAAAGTGGGAATATGAAAGTTGGTTACAGTTGGTTAGGGGCTTAGGGTTATTTGGTGGAAAAAGTTAGTTAGAAAGATGTTAAAACTTGGTTATCAGTTTGTTTATGAACTATTTTCTGTTTTGAGAGAAAGTTATTTATGAAGTTTTATGTTGGTAACTTCTGTTTAGAAATAGTTAGGAGGTTTGTTACAGGTTGCTTTGGGATGTTAGGAAGCTGTTTTTGACAGTTGAGGGTTAGTTAGTTAAAATTCTGTTAAGCTTGGTTATTAACTATTAGGAGTTGGTTTTAGGTTAGTTAGACTGTTAGTTATAGACTGTTTAAAGGTTGGTTAAATTATGTTAGATGTTTAGTTTGGATCTGTTATTTATTATTGAGCTGGGAAATTCTATTAATTTTGTTAATTGTTGTTATTTCCTGACTTTCTCTTCTGATTTCCTTACTCTGATTTAATACTGGTTCAGCATTATTATTATTCTGTGCTTCCCTGACTTTTTGATTTGCTAACGTCTTCCATGGATAGGGATGTGGTTTACTTGTTGTGTAGGGTAATGGAATTGGTTTCGCGGTTTTTTTCTGCTTCTTCTGCTGGACATGTTAGGCTGTCAGTTTTTCTAGATTGTTTTATAGTCTTATGCAGAACTGTAATTTGAACATTTATCTTGGATATTAAAAACATAGGGCATGTTTGAAGGATTTGGCCATGGATACTTTGAAGGTAAGAACATGAAAGCAGGGTGAGTCCTTGATGATAGAGCTAAGATATGGGGAGAAAGGCAACAATAAGGCTTAGCTTAAGTTTAGCACAAGCTTAGAACTGAATTGGTAATATCTAGCATGCTTTCACTTTGTATATTTGTAATGTTATTGGATCATGAATGATCTTTGTATATGAATATTGATTAGAATGAAATTTTTAAGACTCTAATTGGACTTTGAATGAATTTGGATAAGATTTCATCAATACTTGAATAACATCACGAACGAAACTTCAAGTTTGAAACTTGTCATGACAAAAAGATCCACACTTTATTTCCATCACTTAGATATCCATGTTTATTATTCCTTAATGTTCGAATGAATAATGAGAAATTTGAATGGGGTTTGCACAACCTTGCGAGCTTTTGTTGAATGATAAGGATGAATGATGGATTTGGAAATGATTTAGTTTGGATAAACTTCGATAATGGATGATGAAATTTATGGATGAAGATTTTGAACAATGTCGAACAATGTCGAACTTTGTGCGAATGCCTTTGTGTCTTAGCCCTTAAATTTTGCATCTTGCTTTCAAAAATATCCTTATGATTGAATGCTTACCAAATTTTCATAATGGAACCACTTGAATCGACTTCAAATCCAAATTATCTTGCATTCTCAATGAACCCATAATTTTAACTTTCCAAATTTGAGCCAGACTTAGCTTGCATGACAAGTAATTGATATCTGAAAGAGTGATGATGTTTTGAATCCACAAACCATATCTTGTACCCTGTATCCTAAGCAACCAAAGTATCACCCAAGCATCCTCAAGCTCATAGACTCCCATCAGGAATTTAACCCTTACAACGATGAAGATAAGTACAAAAACCTTAATTCAAAGCATTCTCATTTGAATCCGAGTCATTGAGAAGATAGTAAACACTTGATGCTTTGAATGAACCTTAAATATGGATGTCTTGTAATATCCTGATGCAAGAAATTCTCAATGAATCATGCACACAAAAGCCCTAGCTCCACAAACCAAAGATTGTTAAGTAAATAACATGAATCAGCCTTGAATGAAAGTGAGACTCTTAAAGCCAAAGAGAAACCGTACACCTCAAAATCTTTGATCCCATGCCAAGTTATGTTGTTAGCGAATGTATGCAATGTTAAATGACCTAATGGAGTTATGTACATGAGAAAAGCGTGACAATGCATAAACCAGATAAAAGTGAAAGGGTAAGACAAATTTGGGGTATTACAGTGGCCCTTATTTAATCGTCTTATACTTGAAAGTATGATTAGCACATGCCTTTCGGGAGTTCAAGGTAGAAGATGATTAAATATCAATGCCAAAAATTTGCCCTGGGAGAGAGTATAAGTGCTTCTTTATTTATTTTGTGATATCTGCCGGGGGAAAGGAATTTTTTGTTTTTTCAATGAAGAGACGGAGATTGGACTTGTAATGTGGAGTGATGCCAATACAAGACAAATGGTTGGTATAAAAAGATAGAGGACGAGGTCTACGGGCGACCTACGATCCTAAGGTGAAACAATGAGGGTGATTTGACAGAGAACCTAGCCTAAGGGCGATCTTAGGTTCTAAGACAAAATATATGGAAAGAACCTAGCCAAGAGGTGATCTCAGGTTCGAAGATGATTTGAGGGAAGAACCTAGCCAAGAGGCAATCTCAGGTTCGACGGTGACGGTATTGGGAAGAACCTAGCCAAGAGGTGATCTCAGGTTCTAAGAAGGTGATCTAAGGAGGAACCTAGCCAAGAGGCGATCTCAGGTTCGACAGTGATCTATGGGAAGAACCTAGCCTACGGGAGATCTCAGGTTCTAGGATGATCTGAGGAAGAACCTAGCCTACGGGAGATCTCAGGTTCTAGGATGATCTGAGGAAGAACCTAGCCTACGGGCGATCTCAGGTTCGACGATGATCTATAGGAAGAACCTAGCCTACGGGCGATCTCTGGTTCTAAGATGATCTGAGGGAGAACCTAGCGTACGGGCGATCTCAGGTTCTAAGATAATCTATGGGAAGAACTTAGCCTACGGGCAATCTCAGGTTCTAAGATGATCTATGGAAGAACCTAGCCTACGGGCGATCTCAGGTTCTAAGATGATCTATGGGAAGAACCTAGCCTATGGGCGATCTCAGGTTCTGAGATGATCTATGGAAGAACCTAGCCTACGGGCGATCTCAGGTTCTAGGATGATCTAAGGAAGAACCTAGCCTACGAGCGATCTTAGGTTCTAAGATGATTTATGGGAAGAACCTAGCCTACGAGCGATCTCAGGTTCTAAGATGATCTATGGAAGAACCTAGCCTACGGGCGATCTCAGGTTTTAGGATGATCTGAGGAAGAACCTAGCCTACGGGCGATCTCGGGTTCTAGGATGATCTGGGGAATAACCTAGCCTACGGGCGATCTCAGGTTCTAAGAAGGTGGCGGTAATGGTCACGACATGATAACAAAAAGGAAGACATTGATCACGACATGATGGTTCGAAGAGAGGTATCGATCAGGACACGACGGCTAACAGGAATACATTGATTAGGACACGATGATTAAAAGGGAGGTAGCATGATGTAAACACAAGGACAAAGAAGACTTATAACATGGTGTGATGCCAATACAAGAAAGAAGTCAGACTTGTAACATAGCGTGATGCCAATACAAGAGATCGAACTTGTAACGTAGCATGACGCCAATACAAGGAAGGTATAACACGGACGAGTGTTTGAATCAATACGGACGATTATTGAAAGAAGGTATGGACGGGGGTCAAAAGGTTAAACACGGACGAGTGTTTGAATCAATATGGACGAGTATTGAAAGGAGATACGGACGAGTATCAAAGATTAAACACGGACGAGTGTTTGAATCAATACGGACGAGTATTGAAAGAAGATACAGACGAGTATCAAAGGGTAAACACGAACGAGTGTTTGAGAGACTGACACAGATGAGTGTTTAGGAATGGACACAGACGAGTGTTTAGGGAACTGACTACCAGATAAAAACTGGGTTTAGAACGACAAAGTGTATTGATTTTGCTGGGCATTGAAAAGGTGAAGGTCACTGACTAGGGATTTCGGGCATGATACCCTCCTGTAGGGATGTATTATTGTCCTTGAATAATTCAGGTCTTTTGTGTAAGGTACCTGATCTGGCTTATGCTTCGTATGCATGTTTGAATTTCTTTTGCCACAAAGATCCATTCTGATGGATCGGTTACGCGCTTTTGAGGATGTAATGTTATGTAGTGATAACTATATGCAGTGCAAAGAAATAAACTTCATGGGGATAAGAGAAGGCTTGCTGGGAACCATTGCTCATCATTGGGGATGTAAATATATATCAATGTTTGAAGCCTGCAGTATCAAAGGTTGTTGGGGATACTGATAAAAAATTTCCCTGGGGAGCCCCTGATACCAAAGATCGTTGATGATTTTGCTATAGATTAAATTGCTGACGAAGCGAGTCTTCAGGTACGCTGCTGGATTCTGAATCGTACCATTTAGGGAAGAGATAATCTGGTCAGACCTCCATACATCCTGAACCGTGGAGAGGATGATAGAACTAGATATTCCGAAGAAATGATACTGAACACCATGTGAATCTCTCTGAATACCTGCCCTAAGTTTACACACACTGGGGAATTGTCTCTTGAATCACTTGGGGATAAGAGATGGGCATGGACACCTATGAATGTCCCGGTTTAGCTCTGTGAATGCCCCGGTTGAGCTTTGTGAATGCCCCAGTTTAGCTCCTTTTGGGATATTCTTGATTAACCCCACTGGGGATGCACTTGCGCGTGCTGAGTCAAAAGATGATTTTGGACTTTCTGAATTCACTTGGGGAATCAGACTTGAAGTTTTCTGTAGTAGATGAAGGCAGCTTCGTGCTTTGGCTAGGTCAGGGTGACCGTTATAAATTGCTACCTACAAGGAAAAACAACACTTGGAATGCATATAACATTCCCTCATGTTTATATATCAACGTAAAGTCAAGTTTTATCCCGGCTTGAGAATTTTTATTCCCCATGTTACTAATGCAATGTTTAATAACAAATAAAACACATTCTGCATACGAAAACATTTCATGATAATATGAGACAATTTTGATGAAAACAAATTTTATTGATTGGCCTATGAATAGGCATTTGTACAAGGAAGCAACTCCTATATGAGGTAGTTGTGAAACAGAAACGAAAAATATACAACAAGTATAAATGGCAATGAGGGATGCTTGAATTTCCATTAAAACTGGTATTACTACAGTTCCCATATCCTAAGTAGTCTCAATGCCTTGCCTCTGAGGAGTAGTAGTTGGACCGGTCAATTCGTTGTCAAGATGTTATAGATGTGCATGTGTCACTCGTGAAGAGCACTCAGACTACAGTCTCTCGCTTAAAATCCCTAGTTTTTGCTTGGATCGCCCTTTTGGGTTTTCGACCCAACGGGATACCCATTTTTGCCTAAGTCGCCCTTTCGGGTTTTCAACTTAGCGGGTTGTTATCTTTTTTCATTTTATCCCTAACTTTTTCCTGGACTTTCGTGTCCACCGGGATGCCCATTTTTTGCCTAAGTCGCCCTTTCGGGTTTTCGACCTAGCGGGTCTCTTTATGCATAGAATTTTTTGACTGAGTCTGAATTGACTGGGAGCGGAACGTCTTCCCCATCCATGTCTATCAGGATCAAGGCACCTCCTGAAAAAGCTCTCTTCACGATGTATGGTCCCTTGTAATTGAGAGTCCATTTTCCTCTTGGGTCGGAATGGCTTTGCATGATGACCCTCCTCAAGACCAGATCACCAGGATAAAACTTTCGAGGACGAATATTTTTGTCGAATGCTCTTTTCATCCTCTGTTGGTACAACTGGCCATTACAGATGGCCGTCAGCCGCTTTTCATCAATCAGATTGAGTTGGTCGAACCTTGTCTGAACCCATTCTGCCTCATCAAGCTTGGTCTCCATCAGAACCCTCAATGAAAGAATTTATACTTCGACATGAAGCACGGCATCAGTGCCATAGACAAGCGAAAATGGAGTTGCCCCTGTTGAAGTGCGCACAGATGTTTTGTAGCCATGTAGAGCAAAAGGCAACATTTCATGCCAATCTTTGTACGTTCTGACCATCTTCTAGACGATCTTCTTTATGTTCTTGTTAGCAGCTTCGACTGCACCATTCATTTTTGGTCGATACAGCGATGAATTGTGATGCTCAATTTTGAACTCTTCACATAATTCCTTCATCATGTTATTGTTGAGATTAGAACCATTATCAGTGACAATTCTATGAGGGACTCCGTAGCGACATATGATTTCCTTCCTGATGAAATTGGTGATGACCTGTTTGGTTACATTCTTGTAAGAAGCTGCTTCTACCCATTTGGTGAAATAGTCGATAGCCACTAGGATGAATCTATGATCGTGCGAAGCACTTGGTTCAATTCTTCCAATCATATCAATTCCCCACATCACAAACGGCCACGGGGAGGTCATAACATTCAGCGGGGTTGGAGGAACATGAATTCTGTCTGCATATACTTGGCATTTGTGGCACGATTTTGCATATACACAACAGTCACTCTCCATTATCATCCAGAAGTATCCTGCTCGTAGGATTTTCTTCACCATAGAATTCCCGCTTGAATGAGTCCCAAAAGAACTCTCATGGATTTCCTTTATGATAGACTCTGCTTCGTGTATATCCATGCATCTGAGCAGAACTGAGTCATAATTTATCTTATACAGGACGTCTCCTAATAAGAGGAACTTGGATGCTAACCTCCTAAGCATACGCTTATCACAAATTGTATCATTTTCGGGGTACTCTCGCTTCTTGAGGTACTGTTTAATGTCGTAATACCACGGCTTCTCATCAGTCATATCTTTGGTTGAGAGATAATGGGCAGGAAAGACATGTCCCGGCTCTTTTTACCTGAGGATGCGTATATTAGGTGCCTGGTTTGGAAAGCTCACCGAAAACATGGATGCTAGTGTGGCTAAAGCATCAGCCAACTGGTTCTCGTCTCTGGGAATATGTTCGAAGGTGATTTCCTCAAAAGCAGGTATTAACTGCAAGATGTAATTTTTGTATGAAATCAAACTGGGGTGTTTCATCTCCCAATCACCTCGTACCTGATGTATGACCAAAGCAGAGTCTCCAAAGACTTCCAGGATCTTGATATTAAGGTCGATAGCTACCTCTAGACCCATTACACATGCCTCATATTTTGCCACATTATTTGTACAATCGAAACATAACCGGGCCGTAAACGGCGTATGAGTATTATGTGGAGAAGTCAGTACTGCCCCAATGCCATGGCCTGCAGCGTTCGAGGAACCATCAAACGTAAGAGTCCATCGCTCTTCTGGATCGACCCCATCATAATCATCAAGCTTCATAACATCTTCATCAGGGAAGTCAAATTTCATCGATTGGTACTCCTCCAACGGCTGATGAGCAAGATGATCCGCAAGAATTCTACCTTTGATAGCCTTTTGTGTAACATACTGAATGTCATATTCAGATAAGAGCATCTGCCATCGAGCAAGTCTGCCTGTGAGTGCTAGTTTCTCAAAGATATACTTTATCGGATCCATTTTTGATATTAGAAAGGTCGTGTATGTCAGCATATACTGCCTCAGACGTCGAGCAGCCTAAGCGAGTGCACAACAGGTTTTTTCAAGTAAAGAATACCGGGATTCGCAATCGGTAAACTTTTTACTCAGATAATAAATGGCGTGCTCTTTACGTCCTGTTTCATCCTGCTGCCTGAGCACACAACCCATGGATCCTTCCAGCACCGTCAAGTACATAATGAGTGGCCTCCCAGGCACTGGAGGGATAAGGATTGGTGGCTCTTGGAGGTATTGTCTGATTTTTTTCAAAGGCTTCCTGGCAATTAGCATCCCATCGGACATCTTGATTCTTACGCAGCAACTTGAAGATGGGTTCACAAATAGCTGTGAGATGAGAAATGAACCTGGCTATATAGTTCAATCTCCCAAGGAACCCTCTTACTTCTTTTTCATTTTTTGGTGCTGGAATATTCTGTATTGCTTTTACTTTGTCGGTATCTACCTCGATGCCTCGCTGACTTATGATAAAACCGAGTAGTTTTCCGGACCGCACCCCGAAGGTGCACTTATTCGGATTAAGCCTTAGTCTAAACTTTTGCAGGCGCGCAAATAACTTTTGCAGATGGACTAAGTGTTCGTCCTCATTTTGTGATTTTGCGATCATATCATTAACATATACTTCGACCTCTTTATGAATCATATCATGGAAAAGTGTCACCATGGCATGTTGATATGTTGCACCAGCAGTTTTGAGGCCAAAAGGCATGACCTTATAACAGTAAGTACCCCATGGAGTAGTGAATGTCATCTTTGTCATGTCTTCTGGGGCCATCTTTATCTGATTGTATCCCAAAAAACCATCCATGAAGGAGAAAACCGAGGACTGAGCCGTATTATCAACCAATATGTCGATGTGTGGTAATGGGAAGTCGTCTTTTGGGCTTGCTTTGTTCAGATCTCGATAGTCTACACCCATGCGCACCTTCCCATCTTTCTTAGGGACAGGTACGATGTTGGCAATCCAATCTGAGTATTCACATACCAACAAAAATCCTGCATTCAACTGCTTTTCAACTTCTTCTTTGATTTTAAGAGACATATCTGGATGAGTTCTCCTCGGCTTCTACTTTATCGGAGGACATTCTGGCTTGAGGGGCAAGCGATGCATGACTATATCTGTATCTAGACCAGGCATATCTTCATACGACCAGGCAAAGATGTCAGAGTACTCTCTGAGAAGCCCAATCAACCCCTTCTTTATGTTATCCTGCAAAGCGGCCCCTATCTTGACCTCCTTTTTTACTGTGTAAGTGCCAAGATTGATGACTTTAATGGCTTCTTGATGAGGCAAGATCGTTTTCTCTTCTTGTTTCAACAGCCTTTCCAATTCCTCCGGAATTTCACAATCTTCCCCACTACCCTCATCGGCTTGGTCATTTGGATTTCCAAGGATATTGGTGCAATAAATTGTAACATCACCGTTTTTTATGGAATTTGAGGCAGGCATGCATGATTTGATGAATCATGTCTTATTTTAGAATATGGATGCGAATTGGAAAATGGTTAAAGAGTTAGAAAAGAACATTGCCATTTTATTTTACGAAAATAGGAAAAGATAGAGAGCAAAAATGACATTTTATTCAATTTTTAAACAAACATAGAAACATGAGGGGCCCTTTTCACAAGCCGTCAACATGCTTCGGGAAAAAGCATGTGACTTATTTAAAACAAGAACATTACATGTCAAAGAAAACCACTTCGGGAATATCAGTGGCAGTCCAATTGCCAAGCTCTTGATCAGGCGCAATCTGGTAGATATACTGAGCCATATCTGCATCGTCTTCATCATCTATTGCATGGATTTGTCCTTGAGTCTCCGGACCGGCCTTAACAAATATCTTTGAAAGCGGAGGAACTTGTTTTCCCTTGAGCATAATTGGACTCGTACCAACATGGTCTAAAAACAGGGACCCGAACCCAAGTCTAGACTTGTCCTTCTTTTCGCGCACCTTTATCACTTTGCCCCAGTCTTCACTAGGAATCCCTAATTCGACAATGGCTTTAGCATCCCTCAAAGAAATCATTGGAACTTCAGACTTCTTTGTAGTTTCCAGCATGGTGGGGACTCTGTCAATAGAAATGATTTCCAAGGCTTGGAAAGGGGTTTCATGAACTTCCCCGTCTACTTCGACATAACGGAAGGAAGTAACATTGTTGATCACGACATCTTCCTCTCCGCCAATAATGACGACCTTGTCTTGGACAATGAACTTCAAACGTTGGTGCAGGGTTGAAGTAACGGCCCCTGCCACATGGATCCACGGGCGTCCCAGTAAGCAAGTGTAAGATGGATGAATGTCCATGACATAGAACGATAGGTAGAACACGTGGGGGCCGATTTTGATGGGTAAGTCAACTTCTCCTTCCACAGATCTCCTCGACCCATCAAAGGCTTTGACTGTCAGCATACTGGGTTTCATCATCACCCAATCCATGTTTAGCTTGAGCAGAGTATGCTTAGGCATCACATTCAAAGAAGACCCAGTGTCTACTAAAACTCGAGACATTACAGTATCTAAGCACTTGATGGAAATATGCAACGCCTTATTATGAGCTCGGCCCTCAGGAGGGAGCTCGTCATCACTGAAGCCTAGACAGTTTCCTGCGGAAATATTTGTAACAACCCCTTCAAATTGGGCCACAGAAATTTCAGGATTCACATGGGAACCGTGTAGAATTCTCATCAAGGCAGTTTGATGAGCCTCGGAGTACAAGAAGAGGGATAGGATTGAGATCTTTGCAGGCATCTAATTCAGCTGGTCAACCACCTTGAAATCGCCCTTCTTGATTACCCTGATTAACTGCTCCACTTGTTATTCAAAATACGTCCCAGGAGAATCATTAACTACCTATTTCCCTTTATCTTTCACAGGAATCTCTTCGATAACTTCCTCAGGAGGCGGTGGAGTAGGAGCGAAGACTCTCCCACTTTGAGTTATTCTACTAGTCCCGACAATGTTGGTTACATCCTTATTTTCAATCGGCGGACAAACAACTTTCTTTCCCCGAATGTAAACGGCATTATATTCCCATGGCACTGCCCCATTATCAGTTAACGAATCGGGAACAGAACTTGGAAGTGTTGATGCTTGGGTTGGCAGGAGAGCAACCAGATTCAGGTTTGGCGCAGGGAGCGTTGGAACCTGTATAACCAATAGAACTCTTGAAGTGTTCCTCTGAACATTGGCCGGATAATACGGGATTTCTAGAATAGCGACATCACCTTTGGGAATTACTTTCTCAACTCTAACAACCCCTTCATCCATCAGTTTCTGAATGGAATTTTTCAAATCATCACACTCGTCCGGATTGGATGAGCATTTCAAACAAAAACCATGAAGCTCTTGTAGAACTTTCTGCTGTAAAAGATGCTCTCTTAGGACTTCCATCGACATCTGAATCTCTTCAACCTGAGTCACTAAGTCATGGTCATTGTCAAACCCAATAGCATTGGCAGCAACCCCATGGTGGGGAGGCATAGGATTATTCTGAACATTAGGGCCTATAGGAGCGAAGCTTAACTCCTTGGAATCTAAAAGAGGTTGCACCTTGTACTTTAAAGCTTTGCAATTTTCGATCGAGTGGCCTGGAGCGCCTGAATGGAATTCACAATGTGTATTAACATCATAACCCCTTGGGAGTTCTGCTGGTGGAGGAGCTAACTCTCGAATTTGCACTAACTGACCGGCTAGCAATTGTGGAAGCAATTGAGCATACGACATCGGGATTGGATCGATCCTCCTTTCGGGATACCTTTGCGGCCTTTGTTGACCCCTTTGTCCTTGGGGCCTTTGGTTCTGTTGATAGTTTCGCGGCGGTGCATACTGTTGTTGTGGAGTAACAGCAGGGGTTTGGTAATATGGAACCTGTACAATAGCTTTCCCTTTATCATCAGAGGTATTTCTCACTTCTCCCTCTTTTTTCTAGACTAAACCGCTAGAGTACGGTTTCTTCCCACCACCTGAGTTGTTTTTACCATTTGTGCTAGATGCACCTGAAATAGTCCCTACTTTAATACACATTTCAACCCGTTCCCCGATGATGACCATATCTGAAAACGACTCAGAAGTACTACTGAGCATATGTTGCAAATACTGGCCTCGGAGGGTACTCATGAACAAATCCACTAGTTCCCGATCTAGGAGAGGAGGTTGAACTCTTGTGGCCAAACTGTGCCATCTCTGGGCATACTCTTTGAAAGACTCACCATCCTTTTGAGACATACTCTGCAGTTGTGCACGGCTAGGTTCCATGGCGGTGTTGTAGTGATAATGTTTTAAGAAAACATCAACAAGCTCACTCCAGCTACTAACATGAGTTTGCTCCAACTGCATGTACCACTCTAGTGGAGCCTCAGCAAGACTGACCTGAAAGAAATGCATGAGCAATGGTTCATTTCTAGCATAAGCACCCATCTTTCTGCAGTAAGATCTGAGATGAGTCTTTGGGCATTAACCCCCTTATACTTGTCGAAATCAGGTACCTTAAACTTTGGCGGAATCACAACCCCTGGAACCAAACACATAGCAACAGCACTGAATCCCGGTTTCTTAGAAGCCTCCATAGCCTATAAGCGTTCTTCCAGAGCCTTGTACATCTTAGCAGTTTCAGACAGATCATCCGTAGAATCCTTTGGAGGGTCGTCGAGATCAATGACATCACGATGGTCATCCATAATCAGTCGTGGGTTACCCCCATGGTCATTCTTGGGTCCACCATTCTCGGATTTGGAGGCACCATCTACCAGTTTAGTAACGCTTATTTTGAGCTCTTCCTGCCCTTGGATGACGGCATGAAGAGTTTCCATGAGCTGATTCATTCAGTCACCCATGGTGTCCATGTCTTTGCGGAGAGCAGCCTGGTTCTGCTCAATCTGTTCCATAATCCTCAACTTGTTGGCTCGAGTGTGATAAGGATGTAAGGAAGTCGTCTTGTAGATTCTCTGATAAAAGGAAAAATCATCAGATAAGAATTCCTTCCAGAAAACCTACAATTCATGAAATGCATGATATGTATGATGTATGAAATGATTGTCCACTCCGGTTTTCCATGGTTCAATTACCGTCAGTAGTAATCAAGCAACATGATGACAAGAACGACCATATGAAGAAAACATCCAAAAATAAGAGAAATTCCCACAAAATTGAATACGAGAAGGTTATGGGAGTATAAGATGAGCAACTTTGTTTATTGGTAACAATAACGATCAGTTCGGAGGTAGGTTACCATTCTTCTCCCATTTCCATCTCACATCGCCAAGGCCCAAATAAAGTGCCTTAGCGATAGTTTCAAAATCATGCACGTCTGGACTGGAGATAAGTAGGTGTCCGGCAAAGGGGATCGTTCTTCCGGAATTGGAACAATTTGATAGTCCTTGAAGGTGTAACTCATAGTTGTAAGACTGGAGTGGGGTCAAAACACCTCCATGTATTCCGATAAAAACTCTGCATTGGGACTGACTAAAACAATCTTTTAGACTCTTCAAAGAAGGCCGAGAACTCGAGCGGAAAACTTGAGCAGTACAGATAAGTATAATTGTCTCCCTTGGTCTTCTTGAGAACATCACTGTTGCCAAATGTTACTGACGGAAATTATGCCAGAGAGGTATCCCGAAATGGACATGCATATGCAAGGTTAGTACATCTCATCTTTCTGACATTTCTTTCTGAGAAACAAACATGTCATGATGTAAATGCAAAGTGATCATGGGGTTACTACTTCCATGATACCAATTCCTGCTGTACTGCCTCTGCGTAGTCTGTAAGTACCAGGATCGTAGGTCCAGAACATAAACCACATAATCTTATAAACAGATTCGGGACTCAGAAAATAAATCTGAGAACCTCCTAATCATTGATAGAGATCCAGAGCATATCTATTAGAACCAATAGTCACCGTCTGGGTACAGTCATTATCTGAATATGAATAACCATCTGAACATAGCCACCATCTGTACCTGTAATAATGATCCCCTCCCCACTCACAGGTGAAGACTAGGTTAGGATAAGACGATGGTAACTAGAAAATCACGGGCTCGCTTGAAAGTAAAATCATCGCAACACAGACGTGCATGATGAAAATACCTCCAATTGAACCTCATCTGAGCGTGGTATATGACTTGACTGCACTAATTGGACCACGTCCTATAGCTGTCATTCCCCCACTATATTCCTAGTTTCCTAGTGCACTTTGTCCTGGGTACTGGGCCTTTTACCTCAATAGTAACATCCCCACCCAAACAAGAAGCAGATCCTGTACAGCAGTAGTATATGGAAGACAGTAAAATGAAATGCATACATATGCTCAAGTATATACGAAATGAGTGAATAAAGTGAAAGCATAAAAATAAACACCCAAAGGAAAGAAAGCAAGAGCTAGGAGCGACTCCGGGATGGACCAGCATTTGGTCGACCTGATTCCCCAGTGAAGTCGCCAGCTGAAACAACCAGCTGAAAATCATCAAACAATGAAGTCGCCATCGAACGTATTTTATCCCACGTGTAGGGAAAGGTAAACATCGAGAAAACATGAAAAGGGAGAAGTCACAGTCTTGCAACCGAGAGATCAAGTAAGGGAGTCTGTTACGCGAGGGGAAGGTATTAGCACCCCACACACCCGTAGTACTCTACGGTATCCACTCTTGTTATCTATCTTATGGGTGTGTTTAATCTATGATTATTGTTTACTACTGCTAAAGGGAGAATGCATGCAAAAGAAAGGGGAAAAGAATGTAGGGAAAATAAAATTGTGCTCGCTTAGGCCCTACCCCAATGCCTACGTATCCGTTTTGAGGAATCAGAGCTACCATAGTTCGGCTCATATGTTTTTGTTTATTTGTGTTTTTTATGGACGAAGTTAATTCTGCCTTCTGCCGCAGCTCGACCTTTGGAGACTTATACGTTGGCACAGAAGTAAATTAATCATTTCCTTACCTGAAAAGGGTTTTAGAGAAAAGTGCTCGAGCACACAAATGGTTTGAGTTGGTTTGTACTTTTGTTGCAGATAATGACTAGTTGACCTCAAGAGAGAGATATTATCCACTTTTCTACTTAGCCATGAAAGGAGTCTTCGAGAATTGAACCATACCTAGACTTGAGATGAAGAACAATAAGATCGAGAAGACACCCGCTTATCATTTCCCATACTAAGCAAAGGCATGATTCTCATCAATAGATTTAAAGTGCTTTGAATTTTGAAAGAAAAAGAAGTTTTAGTTTTAGGTGCGTATGCAAAAAGGGAAAGAAAAGTCAAAGGGAAACTAGCCAATTTCTAAACCTAATGTTATCATGCAACGGCGGTCCTAAGGTTAGAATTTTGAGGGAATTCTACCTAATGTTTGCATGCTTGGATTTCAGTAAAGCCATACTTCTCATGATTTCTATATAGTGATAACGAAATGCAATAAAGTGAAAAGAAGTGCAAGAGTAGTCGCGGAGGCTACCAAAGTGATCAAGTCGTCAAGAGCAGACGAGAGCACTGAAAAAGCAGGGAGTACGCGTCGAGCAAGCTTTACCAAGAAACAAACAGAGTCAGAAACAATATTCAACTAAGATAAAGGCAAATGCGCTTGCGAATGCAATGCATAATTAGAAGTTCCTCGCACAATGAACAAACGCGTCAAAAATAACGAGGCACAACGTAAGAAAATATGAATAAAAACTAAAAGAAAAAGTATTTTTTATTAGTTTTTTATGTGTGGAAAATTCTATCGAAGACTAAAGAATTAATTCCTAAAATTGATTAAGAAATTTTAACAAGATTTTATTGAGTTTATAATTTTATTAACATAACAAAAATTAGAAAAATTGAAACAATGAATGAAATTAAAAGAAAGACATAGATAAACCCAAGGGGTGTAAGCTGAATCCAATGGTGTAGTAAGAAACCCCAGTCTTATGCTAGGCCCAGGAAACAAATGTCCATAATAGTTTTTTGGATGCAAGGCAATTGATGCGTTCAAAAAATGTGTGGTAATGGGCTCAGGAAGGATATAGATTGTAACAAGGCCCAGGGTATTAGCAAATCAATTCCATTATTGCTCTAAATCCAATCTACAACAACTTCTAAATCAGATTTTATATAAAAAAGAAAAGAAAATAATAAAATAAAAATCCAAAGAAGACTTAGGGTTCATATTTCATATGACTTTCATCCTCCCTTGACCTTTCTTCTTCCTCTCTCCCGTAAATTAGCGACTTATCTTCTCCGATGACTCAACATCCTCGCGCCTCCACCCAATCTGCTTGCTTCCTCTGTGGATTCACCATCACATCCACGATTCGTTCTTCGCCTCAGCATCTATGTCTCAAGCTTCATTCGACCTCGCTTTCAACCTCACTCTATCGCAATGATTTTGTTCTATAACTCAAATAATAGACACTCGAAAACAATGTATATGACGAAGAAGAGGAAGTGCTTACCTACCAGAGACAAGTCTGATGCCTGTTCAAAGTGGAGAAGATGCTAAATGGTAACCCCACTCCAAGCTGATAATACTCCAGGTAATTTATCAGCGAAATCCTCTCCTCTTCTCTTCTACGCTCGCCTTCTTCTTCTCCCTTGCTATTTTTCAGAACCGTAACTGCTGCATTTTCATTTGTTGTTACAGTAGACGAACGCGAATCAAATCTATTGTTGATGTCGTAAGAAAGTGCGGGTTGAAACGTTGTTGTTTGAAGATGTGGCGGATATGCAGTCGTGGTATTGATGAAGAGTGGCGAAGCCTTTAGCGGATTATGAAAATTGTTGCGATGGAGATTATGGAGTGATCAAGATCCGTGGATGTGTTCGCTGGGAATTTCGACCAGGATAATAAAGAAATCATTCATTTAAATTTCCACAAGATGGCTTGAAAAAGCTATAGACGAAGTATGTTGTTACTGGATCTGGGTCGAAGAAGACAGTTTGAAAGGACAAGTGTTTTTGTTTTGTCAAAAATGCGTGTTTCGACGGCCACGTGAGAAAGTTGATGCTGAAGGCTTGAGCAAGAATGTTTGAAATTCTAAATAGTTTCTTTAGATAAGAAAGACGCGTGGAAGCCTTAGAGTGTCGAAAGACATGCAAGAAGCAAAGTGGCTTTTCATTAGAATAATACCGTTATGGTTAGAACATTATAAATAGTTCCTTAGTGTTAGGGAGAAAAAAGGATCATAATTCGTACAAAATTACTCATAAAATACTCAAGTACCAAGTTACAGAGAAAGAGTTCATTGAGAATGTACGTATGACCTCACCCATTTTATCTTTGAAATGCATTTATCAATATAATTTATGTCGAACCATTCTTTTACATACTCCTGCAATTGTTCTTAATTTCTTTATGTTTTGTCGAATTGCTTCATTTTCCTGTAAAGCTTTATGTATCAAGTTTCTTTTAAAAGGCTCTTTCCTTTACAATCAAGTCCTTTAATTCCAGTTTTATGTTTTTTCATTGTTTCTTAATTTCTTTATGTTCTGGCAAATTGCTTCATTTTCCTGTAAAGCTTTATGTATCAAGTTTCTTTTAAAAGGCTATTTCCTTTATAATAAAGTCCTTTAATTCCAGTTTTAAGTCTTTTCATTGTCAAGTATTTACATTAAAACCTTTTTTGATTAAGAAGTTTCGTCCAAACCTTTACATTTGAATTTAATTCCAGAAGTCTTTGTATTTTAAGCCTTTACACAAACACATGCACGAGCACTACGTCGTGTTTAACATAAACCGTCAAGTAAGTGTTACAATTAATGTTAAGACACATGTCTTGGGATCAATCTAATCGATCCTGCGAGTAACCATACATATCAAATTTGTTTGGAAGACTAGCGGTTGTTTCTCCAGAAATCACTGCGAACAAATTGGCACGCCCAGTGGGACTGCGTCATAACGTTTTAAGAAAAAACCAGTTGTAATCATAACAGACGGTTTAAAAGACTATTTTCTGGTAAAATACGCAAAAGTGTTGTATGAACCTTAGGAGTGGCAGAATTATTAGTGAATCTCAACCAATACCTAAGAAAAAACATACCATGAGAATGGTTAACACAACTAATGATCAAGGAGGACAAAATCCTCCACAAGGATCAGGAACGGTCGGTACAAATTCGACAACTAGTTCCCAGGCCATTCCAACATCAATAGGATCAATGGGTGCAACTAATTCGAATCCACCTTACACATGAACTGCTTATGTGTCTAGTTTGACCAACGTGCCCCCCTTTGGGGGTACATCAGAGTCTCTTTCGTATACTCAAAATGGCCCTATTTTGACATATGTAGGAGGCCAAGTACCATCTTCGACACCCCCAGGCCACCAAGATTCGAAAATTTTAGGCCTTGGACAGAACAATCATATGGAGGACCCTCATCATCATTCATGTGTGGTTTACACAATGGAACTTCCGCATATACGCAACCTAACGTAAGTACTTTTTCGCTGATTCAAAATGTTGGTTCAGTTGGTCGACGCGCCCAAAACCAAGGCATGTCAGCCCAGATGCCTGCTTTAACAACAAATACCCAGGCAGCACTTAGACAACAAATGGACGCTAGTGACCATGATATGGTTGGAATATTGGCGAGGGAAATGAATACTATTTTTCTCCCCTAATCTAGAATATAAACAGAACCAATCAAGAAAACACCTAATCATACCAACAGTTGTCAGCGCATATGGCGCGAATAGAGGATTTCTTTGGGAACCCCCAACCACCTGTTCGACGCAGGCAGAATATCATAGGAGTTCAAGAAGAACCAACCATAAACCAGGTTCAACAACCTAGACAAAATATTGTCGAAGAACCAAGAGTTGAACCAGTAGGTATTCGACATCCAAATCCTGAGGAACCACCCAGGAGAATAGCCATGGTCAATAGAGGCCAAGATGCAGATGAAGTTGTTCATAGAATGAGACAAGACAACCTGTTGGTCGAAAATAATATAACAAATATAGTCGAAAGAATCATGGCTAATAATGGTTTAAACACAGGGTTTCGACGCCCCAACTACACTTCCCCTATAGCGGAATTTATTATGCAAACAGAATTGCCAAGGGGTCACAAGATCCCGAAATTCACCAATTTTTCAGGGGATACAAATGAATCCACTATTGAACACATAGCCAGATATTTTAGAGTTAGGAAACTTGGTAAACAATGAAGACCTAAGAATAAAATATTTCCCTAGTTCACTAACCAAAAATGCTTTTTCATGGTTCACCACATTACCTCCTAGTTCCATAGATACGTGGTCTTACTTAGAGAAATTGTTCCATGAACAGTTTTACGTTGGACAAACGAAGATAAGTTTAAAGGAATTGGCAAGTGTAAAGAGGAAATTCACAGAACCCATATATGACTACCTGAATAGGTTCCGTCTTCTGAAATCTAAATGCTTTATTGTGGTGCCTGAGCATGAGTTAGTCGAAATGGCTGTAGGTGGATTAGATTATTCCATTAGAAAGAAGTTAGATACTCAACACTTGAGAGATATGGCCCAGTTGGCAGATAGAGTTCGACAGGTCGAACGACTGAAAGCTGAAAAGGCCAAGGCAAGTAAAAATCATAAAAAAGAAAGGGTAGCCTATGTCGAAGCCGAAAATGAAGAATATGAGCCGCATAACAACCCTTATGGTGTTGAAGAAGTAGAAATATATTTGGCTGAACTAAAAGAGGCACCCCCTTACTCTTGTAAAATGTTAACACCTTCGAATGGGAAGAACCCCATCGAAGAGGAAAAGAGTGATAAATATCCTAAAAGAACTTACACTTTTGATGTCACTAAATGTGACGAAATATTTGATTTACTGGTAAAGGATGGCCAAATGATAGTGCCGCCTAACACTAAAGTTCCTCCGTTAGAACAACGAAAGAAAAGAGGTTATTGCAAATACCATGGTTTTCTTGGCCATAAAACATCAGCTTGTTTTCTTTTCAGGGATTTAATTCATAATGCTATCAAGGATGGACGTCTGAAATTCGCTGATAAAGGAAAAGGTACTATGAAGGTGGATGTTGATCCTTTGAATGTGGCTGCCACCAACTACGCTGAACCTTTGGATATCAATATGGTGGACATAGCCAACACTGACCAAGCAAAGATCGTGGAAGATGGAAAGCAGGCTACTGATAGCCTAAACACCAGAGGATCCTTCGACACTGACGTTGAAGACCCACAACCTGGAAAAATCAAATTTAGGACTACTGAGGGTTCTTTGAAAATTACTAATGAGACTACTGAAGGTCTCAGAGTTAGGTTCGAAGAAATGGAAATCTCTGAAGTACCCATGGGAGTCAACATGGTCAATCTGGACCAACCCGCTTCAGAGATGGAAGAATTGGAAAACTGCCTACTGATGGAACAAAAGAAGAAGAGTTTTGGATACCCAAAGGAAAATGAGAATCTGCACGAATACTTGTGGAGATGCCATGAGAGGAATGCCCACAAGACGTTGGTGTGCCCAAGGTGCTCCATTATGTTGAGTCGAAGAGTGGCTGGAAATAATGAGAAGGTCCAACACATCAACACCCAAGGAAATTGGCGCCAAGAAAGTCAACTGATGAGAGTATACCCAAGGCCAGGCGAAACGCTTTTGGTTTTCATACTCTGATGTTACAAAGCAAAATCAGAAATCCTGATGTGCCCAAGATGTGGTGCAGTATATGACAAGGAGATTGCTGAAATGTTTGAACGAATCCCTTTCCATGGTAGTTGGGAGCCAAGGGAAGAAAACCCAAGGATGTATGTGTTTGACAAAATGAGAACGTCGAAAAGGCCAGATAGCCCACATCCCAAGGCAAGAGGAGTCTCGTTCAAATTACCTGCTGAGATACCAATTGACCAATGGATGCATGTTAATGATGAGAAATCAAAGTGGAGGAGTTTCGACAAGGGAGGCAGAACAGCTTTCGCCTATAGAAGGCAATTTCAGGCATTAACAAGGGAGGCTCACAGGCTAGACAAATACAAAGGAAAAACCCCCATGTCAAGATCCCAGTGGCGTAGACACCAGAGAGCAAGGAAAATAGAAAGGGAATCAAAGTAGAAAGAGGTAGGTGAATTAAGCAATACTAAAGCAGTATCTGGAACATCGACATCCGTCAAACCGCCGGTAGGACGAAGGTTGTTCACTGAGGAACAGCAGAAAATGAAAGAAGTGACTCAAGAAAATGCCATAAAACCTGAAGATATGTTGACAGACGATTTCGACTCTGATGGCGTGTCGTCTCTGAACATGAATTACAATGTGGTATCCATTATCCCCCATGAGTACTATCAGGAAACTGAAGTTGAAGACTACGAAGAAGCTGATGAAGAGGAGATGGCGAAACACAGACCAGTGTGTTACTACGTCCTCAACAATGGAGCATTCGAAGAGCAAAATTCCTTCTTCGAAAGGCCTGATGGAGCTATGAGAAACCATATGAAACCATTGTATATAAGGGCCAAGATCGAAGACACTGGTATTAACAAAGTACTGGTGGATGGAGGGGCTGCAGTTAACTTGATGCCTCATTATATGTTGAAAAGAATAGGGATGTTCGACACGGACATTAAACCTCACAATATGGTGTTGTCTAACTATGAAGGGAAAATAGGTCATACCCTGGGGGTAATTCAAGTAAACTTGACAGTTGGGTCTGTGACAAGACCAACTATGTTCATGGTGATTCTTGCAAAAGCGAATTATAATTTGCTGCTAGGGAGAGAGTGGATACACGGGGTGGGGGCAGTGCCATCGACCATGCATCAAAGATTAACCATATGGAGAGAGGATGGAATTGCAGAAAACATCTAAGGGGATCAAGGTTACTAGATGTTAGAGGTAAACACGGTAGACAACACTATCTTTGACAAAAATCTAGCAAACATTGGACCATATGGAGTGGTAGGAGATTGCTACTTACCAAACAAGAATGCGTTGTATTATCTAACTTTGCTCCCAAATGGATTTCATTGGGACAGAGAAATTATGGGAGAAATGGACGACCAGGAGAATGTCGAATGAAGTTCTCCAATACGGCCAACTGGATGGGACGCAGACATTGACCATGTTTGAACCCTCTTTCTTTGAAAGACTTTCGGCTTATGTAGCCGAGAACACAAGACAGGTGGTTGTTGAAGCTGCAACAACAAATGTGGATGGTGCTGCACGCACGTCTTGAAGAGACGTTTTTTTTTTGGAAGAGATGTCATGACGATATCATTAAAATACGAAAAGATTCTCTTTGTTGGTCGAAATAACGTAAATCACAAGAAATGCCTATTTATGCACATATTCGAAACAGACATTTATTGGGGGCAATTTGTTTGCTGGGAATTTCGACCAGGATAATAAAGGAATCATTCATTTAAATTTCCATAAGATGGCTTGAAAAAGCTATAGATGAAGTATGTTGTTACTGGATCTGAGTCGAAGAAGACAGTTTGAAAGGACAAGTGTTTTTGTTTTATCAAAAACGCGCGTTTCGACGGCCATGTGAGAAAGTTGTTGCTGAAGGCTTGAGCGGGAATGTTTGAAATTCGAAATAGTTTCTTTAGATAAGAAAGACGCGTGGAAGCCTTAGAGTGTGGAAAGACATGCAAGAAGCGACGTGGCTTTTCATTAGAATAATACCGTTATGGTTAGAACATTATAAATAGTTCCTTAGTGTTAGGGAGAAAAAAGGATCATAATTCATACAAAATTACTCATAAAATACTCAAGTACCAAGTTACAGAGAAAGAGTTCATTGAGAATGTACATATGACCTCACCCATTTTATCTTTGAAATACATTTATCAATATAATTTCTTTCGAACCATTCTTTTACGTACTCCTGCAATTGTTCTTAATTTCTTTATGTTCTGTCGAATTGCTTCATTTTCCTGTAAAGCTTTATGTATCAAGTTTCTTTTAAAAGGCTCTTTCCTTTACAATCAAGTCCTTTAATTCCAGTTTTAAGTATTTTCATTGTTTCTTAATTTCTTTATATTCTGTCGAATTGCTTCATTTTCTTGTAAAGCTTTATGTATCAAGTTTCTTTTAAAAGGCTCTTTCCTTTACAATCAAGTCCTTTAATTCCAGTTTTATGTCTTTTCGTTGTCAAGTATTTACATTCAAACCTTTTTTGATTAAGACGTTTTTTCCAAACCTTTACATTTGAATTTAATTCCAGAAGTCTTTGTATTTTAAGCCTTTACACAAACACATGCACGAGCACTACATCGTGTTTAACATAAACTGTCAAGTAAGTGTTACAATTAATGTTAAGACACGTGTCATAGGATCAATCTAGTCGATCCTGCGAGTAACCATACATATCAAATTTGTTTGGAAGACTAGCGGTTGTTTTGCCAGAAATCACTGCAAACAGGATGATGGAGCAGGAATTCTAGAGATGAAAAAGAAGTGGATCGAGATTGAAGGAGTGTTGAGAAGTTGATGACAAAGAGCGGTTCTGAGAAGATGAGGATTGAAGGTTATGGAGAAAGCGTGATCATGATGGGAGAAGGCTCTTCGTTATGGAGAAAGATGAAGATTTTGGTGAGTATTTATGAAGCTTTTTATTGGTTCTTTCCTTCTGTGAATTCCTGTAGAGTGAATCCCCTCCGTATCCTTCTTCCTCTCTTTCTGTTATGATATTGTTATATATTCTGTTAGAAAAGTGGAAATTGGAAAGTTGGTTACAGTTGGTTAGGGGCTTAGGGTTTTTTGGTGGAAAAAGTTAGTTAGAAAGCTGTTAAAACTTGGTTATCAGTTTGTTTATGAACTATTTTCTGTTTTGAGAGAAAGTTAGTTATGAAGTTTTATGTTGGTAACTTTTGTTTAGAAATAGTTAGGAGGTTTGTTACAGGTTGCTTTGGGATGTTAGGAAGCTGTTTTTGACAGTTGAGGGTTAGTTAGTTAAAATTCTGTTAAGCTTGGTTTATTAACTATTAGGAGTTGGTTATAGGTTAGTTAGACTGTTAGTTATAGACTGTTTAAAGGTTGGTTAAATTATGTTAGATGTTTAGTTTGGATCTGTTATTTATTATTGAACTGGAGAATTCAATTAATTTTGTTAATTGTTGTTATTTCCTGACTTTCTCTTCTGATTTCCTTACTCTGATTTAATACTGGTTCAGCATTATTATTCTTTTGTGCTTCCCTAACTTTTTGATTTGCTAACGTCTTCCATGGATAGGGATGCAGTTTACTTGTTGTGCAGGGTAATGGAATTGGTTTCGTGGTTTTTTTCTGCTTCTTCGGCTGGACATGCTAGGCTGACAGTTTTTCTAGATTGTTTTATAGTCTTATGCAGAACTGTAACTTGAACATTTATCTTGGATATTAAAAACATAGGGCATGTTTGAAGGATTTGGCCATGGATACTTTGAAGGTAAGAACGGGAAAGCAGGGTGAAGCCTTGATGATAGAGCTAAGATATGGGGAGAAAGGCAACAATTATTGAGAGCATGGACACGAAGTTTTGAAGATCGTAGCAATAATAAGGCTTAGCTTAGGTTTAGCATAAGTTTAGAACTGATCTTGTAATATCTAGCATGCTTTCACTTTGTATATTTCTAATGCTATTGGATCATGAATGATCTTTGTATATGAAGATTCATTAGAATGAAATGCTTCAGACTCTAATTGGACTTTGAATGAATTTGGATAAGATTTCATCAATACTTGAATAACATCACGAATGGAACTTCAAGTTTGAAACTTGTCATGACAAAAAGATCCACACTTTATTTCCATCACTTAGAAATCCATGTTTATTATTCCTTAATGTTCGAATGAATAATGAGAAATTTGAATGGGGTTTGCACAACCTTGCGAGCTTTTGTTGAATGATAAGGATGAATGATGGATTTGGAAATGATTTAGTTTGGATAAACTTGGATAATGGATGATGAAATTTATGGATGAAGAGTTTGAACAATGTCGAACAATGTCGAACTTTGTGCGAATGCCTTTGTGTCTTAGCCCTTAAATTTTGCATACCAAATTTGTGCGAATGACTATGATTGAATGCTTACCAAATTTTCATAATGGAACCACTTGAATTGACTTCAAATCCAAATTATCTTGCATTCTCAATGAACCTCTAATTTTAACTTTCCAAATTCGAGCCAGACTTAGCTTGCATGAAAAGTAATTGATATCTGAAAGAGTGATGATGTTTTGAATCCACAAACCATATCTTGTACCCTATATCCTAAGCAACCAAAGTATCACCCAAGCATCCTCAAGCTCATAGACTCCCATCAGGAATCTAACCCTTGCAACGATGAAGATAAGTACAAAAACCTTATTTCAAAGCATTCTCATTTGAATCCGAGTCATTGAGAAGATAGTAAACACATGATGCTTTTGAAGGAACCTTAAAGATGTATGTCTTATAATATCTTGATGCAAGAAATTCTCAATGAATCATGCACACAAAAACCCTAGCTCCACAAACCAAAGATTGTTAAGTAAATAGCATGAATCAACCTTGAATGAAAGTGGGACTCTTAAAGCCAAAGAGAAACTGTACACCTCAAAATCTTTGATCTCATGCCAAGTTATGTTGTTAGCGAATGTATGCAATGTTAAATGACCTAATGGAGTTATGTACATGAGAAAAGCGTGACAATGCATAAACCAGATAAAAGTGAAAGGGTAGGACAAATTTGGGGTATTCCAGAGGCCAGCATGTTGTGCCTTCTGCTTGCCTCTTTCGTTTGGCCTGAAGGTTAGTATGGAAGCTAGAGGTTTCGTTTCTAACTTTCCATCTCCTGTTTCTTTCGTTTGAGTTTGAATAAAAACATGGCCCAAGGCCATGCCAACATCATCTTAAGGCTAGATTAGTTCTTAAAGCATGTTTAAATGTACAAAGAGCAAAACCAACAATATTGTTAACCATGACACACATTAAAAGAGTGGAAACGAAAAGAAGAAAAAAAATAGTATGTACATGTTTGAAACGAAAAGAAAACTTATTTACATGCTATGCTGGAAACGAAGGGTCAAAGGTTAAGAATGACTTACCTTGTTGGAGGCTGGAGCGTGTGCTGGACCTTGAAGCGGTTGCCTCGAATTCCTCTGGATTCTAAGGAAAAGACCAAGGGTGGGCCTTTGACACTGGATTCGAAAGAGTAAAACAAGTGAAATATCCTTCTTTGCTGGATTCGAAGGATAGTAAGATGTAAGGATTTTTCAGATTTGAAAGGGACAAGTATTTGGATTCTGGGTTTGGATTTGCAAAAGTGTTTAAGTGTTTGAGAATTTTATGGTGTGTAAGAATTTTGAAGATATGTTCCCCTCTTCTTCTTCTTCTGATGTGCAAATGAACTCTCTATTTATAGAGGAAAAATTTGAAATGTTTGGGAGTAAAAATAATAAAATAAAGGCTCAGCTGGAAAGTAAGCACCCACTTGTGTCATGATAGCAAGATGAATGGTTCAGATGGATTGCTTCCTTCAGAAAGAAAATAGGCGCAAGGCTCAAGAATTGTTTTTCTCTAAATAGTAGTATTATACTATTAAGGGCAAGTGGTCTTGGACAGCAAATGGGTAAAAGCCTATTTTAACTTGCATAAACAATTAAATATAGAGTGAGTCATAGGTTTGAGGCCTGAAAAGGGGAAACATGTAGCTAGCCTATGGGTCTAATGTTTAACTTGATCTTTTGAGTCGAATCCTCCATGTTTCTACATCTTTCAACCAGACAAGAACAACATTCGTTCCCACTAGTTATGTGTCCTTCGAATGGACCAAGCATGTACTCTTCGAATGGGTCTCTTGTATGGCCTTCGATTGGGCCTTCTGCAGGATGAAGTGTATACAAATGTTTCAAAGGGGAGTTTGTGCCCAGTCAAAACTGGCACAAAGGTGGTTAGTGTCTTGCGGTCGAAGGTAACTTGGAGAAGTCTTGGCCTTGTGCTGAAGAGGGATACGCACGTTGGTGACACGCTGAGGGGTCTTTTTCCCAGTGGGAGCTTTTGTGAATCGAAGGCTAGTTTGGAGAAGTTCTTGCTTTTGTGCGTTGAAGGCAAGCCCAGAGGGAAAGTTTTCCTAGTAGAAGTAGGAAATAAGCTTGCTCCAAGGAGAATAAATGCTTAATCGAAGTAAGGGTCCATCTTGCATGTGGGTAGCAATTGCATTTATGGGTCAAGTCAGCATGCAAAGACAGTGGTACTATTGAAGGAGCCTTGACAAGAAACCCTTCCTCTTTGGGTCGAAGGAGGCTATTTTAAAGGGGGAAAATTCCCAGTCGAAGCTTGTGTTCAGCAAGCAAGTAACAATCCAAGACTTCAGTAGAAGCTTGGAAAATTGAGGTAAGCTTGGATGAGGATTCGAAGGTCATGTTTTGATTGAAGAACATAGTTCTCACACATTGGAGAATTGGATTCAAAGGGTCCTGTTCTGATCGAAGAGTAGAACTTCTGTATATTGAAGAGTGAGATATGAAGGGTCATGTTCTAATCAGAGAGTAGAACTTCTGTATGTTGAGGAGTGAGATTCTAATGGTCATGTTCTGATCAAAGAGTAGAATTTCTGACCTTCAATTCTCCCTACTCCAGCATGATCTGAAGGAATTATCTAGGAAGCTGGTAACATGTTCTGGCATTACTTTTGCACATTCTGATTGTACTTTTTGTGAAAACTGGCCCAGAAGTTCTGCCTAAATTCTGATCAAAATGCCCAGAATTTACTAAGTGTTTTAGCTTCATGAACGTGTCTTCAAGGATTTGTAATTTGAAATCCCAGCATTTCTAGGAGAAGTTATGTTCAGCAATATTTTAGATCTCATTGAGATCTATAACTTTCATGTCATAAGTTTTGATTGAATCATCTTGCATCATGATGAAAATCTGGCCCAAAATTATGTAATTATCATAATTTCTTAACACTTAGTGCTTAAAAATTTGACTTTTCAAAGTAATTTTTGACTTTTGATTTCTTGATGAACCAACTTCATGTCTTGATGAAATATGATTTTTGATCAAAAAGTCAAAGTTTGACTTTTCATTGTGCATTTGACCATTTTGCCCTTGTGAATGACCTTCTTGAAAAATTTGTAATCTGAGACTTGAAACTTGACAGAAGCAATCCTGAGGGTCCAGGATGATCCCTTGAGAAATAAGAGGGCAAATTTTAGGGTACAACACTTACCATGCACATGCCTCAGGAGCCCTTGGATCTGATTACTTTTGTGAGTCAGACTCCATCCAACGCACTACATTTTAAGTTGTTTAATTTTAAAAATATTTGATCCGATGTGATATTTATTAAAGACCATGATATGCACAGCGTGTCTGATCCATTGGATTATCTTACTAACGCATTTTGACTCTCTTCTATTGGTCCACATGTTTTTGACTTTATTTTTGTTTCTGATTTTTATATTTAAATTATTTTAAACTTCAAAAATTCATAGGAAAATCATTTTAACTCCAAAAAATCTGAAAAAACTATGGAAAATACTTTTGATTTTTCTCCTTCTGATTTTTAATTTTTCACATTTTTATTTTGTGTTTTGATATTTTTTATAATTTTTCACTTTATTTGAATTGTTTTAAATGTTTAAAAATACTTTTATGCATTTTTAAATTCTGAAAAAAATAGGGAAGAATCCAATGACATTGTGACAAATATTGGTGACCTCATTTATTTTTTTATTTTTGACTATTATTTTCACCATTTTTTGTTTATTTTACCTATTTCTTTTGATTTAAAAAATAGTTTCTGACTTTAAAAAATTACCAAAAATTTTATAAAAATATTTAAGCTCATTTCTGTTTTTTCTATGGTCTTACTTATTTTTTTCTTGATTAATTTGAACATAGTTAACATTTTTCTCTCTTATTTTCATTTTTAAAACCTTTATTTTATATGTTAAATACAATTTTATTTTACTTTGTATATTTTCTTGCTGATCTTGGATTGAATTTTTGATCATGAGCTTTGTTAGCATCATTGGATCCATGGTGTTGAGTCTAACTCCATAAAAATAGATGAATGATTTTAATAATAGTTTGATTAAAATTTTGATTCAAATATGGTTTATTCATTTTTCCCTTCCCTCTTCATCTCATCCCCTTCTTATTGCACTAGGTATTATTGGAGCATGATTCCTATATCATGTCTCAAAACAAATGGTGCATAGATTGCTATTGACTCGCCCCAAAATAGGTGCGACTTTTATATAAGTCCACTTACAATTGCTTAACATAGCGCTAAATTTCGTCCCGATTTGAGAAAATGATCATTCGTGGCCCAAAATTATGTTTGCAAGTCCAAGTATGTTAATTTGAATCCTATGGTCCAATAACCTTGAGATCCATTGTTATGAGGTTTTGGTTATACCAATCCACTAATGTAACTTCATCAATTTTGGTCAAAGTGGATCACTTAAACATCATTGATCATTAAGTTACTTTGAGATCCTTAAAATGGATGATATACTTGACAAAAAGCAAATGCAACTTGTTATTGAGAGGCTTTGGTTATACCAATCCTCTAATGAGTTCCAAATGCAAGTTTCAAGATGGTCATCCAACTAACCACTAATTCTTAATAATTGACTTTATTTTGTGCTTCTATTTTTATGCTTTTATTTTATGCACCATTTACTTCAGCATTTACATTTAATGCTCTTTTTCATCTTTGCTCACTTTAGCCTTTATATTCATGTCATTTTATTTTGCTCACTTGAGATTTTCATTTCTTTTTGAAGATACCTAATAATCAACTTGAACCCTAAAAAACTTTAATGTTACTTGGACTATGTGGTTACTATCCTTGGCATTATGGAGTGATGGACTTCTTGGACTTAGGAATAGAAACCTTGACCTATGTTAGAGACCTTGTGACCTTAATTGATATTTTATCTGGAGTTCTTAGGGTTTACCCCAATACATTAGGTTGTTTATTTGTTTTGTGTGCAAGTTATTTTGATTACATATATTGTCAATAATCTGGATTTCATCTGTATACAGATGTTACTCTGTCCAATTTTTGTGAGGATTAAATGCAATTGAAGTTTGGTATTCTTAAGAGTTTTATTAATTGTTTGCTTGGTTTCAAATCTAATGGATGGGATTCTACATTGACTCATTATGTAAAATGTTGGCTTCTTGTTTGGTTAGATGGTTCTTCTCCTTAACTTTTACCTTATGCTTTAGGATAGTCTCTTCATCTCCTCCCATCTTCTTTAATTTAAAAAATCTTCTCCCTCCTTTTGAAAAAAAAAATCTTCTTGTTTCTAAACTTGAACTACTTTCATAATAAACTTGGACTTAGGTCCATGCATTTTCAAAATATTTTCTTAATCAAACTTTAATTAATTTAACAATATTTTGACATTTTTTTGTGAGAAGATTAAAAGTCAATCAATCTCATTCAAACCATTTTTCCACCTTGGCTTTTTACTTTAAAATTTTCTCAAAAGATTAGACTCTTGTCAAATCCTTATAGTGATGCCAACAACTATACTTCTACAATATATAGTGAAGTGAGATATTTTCCACTTGGGTGTTGAGTGGGGCTTTGTTGATTTTAAAATCCAAGCTATATTCTCCACTTTGAGATGCTGCAAATTCTCCTTTCTCGTGATTGTGGATATTAAGTATGATTTCCACTCGAACAATTACGATGATGTCTTGTCTCTTAAAATTAACTAACACACTTGTGTTTTAAAATTTTCAAAGGTGAACTACGTGTACACTGATCCCCTATTACACGGAAGGTGGTACATAGGCACTAAAGGTTCACAACCGCGACGGGTGCAAAAATCATAAAAAAATATACTTCTTTTTCTCATCTCCACAATCTATTTTACATACAACATCTTATAGCCAAAACATACGGATTTACAAAGAGGTTCTTGTGGAGTACCGTAGATGTTTAGGGTGCTAATACCTTCCCTTTGCATAACCAACCCCCTTACCTAGAACCTTTCCCCCTCTTTTGGGTTATTCGCTCTTTTCCCATTCCTTTGGAAACAATAAAGCGCGGTGGCGATTTTTATTTTGATCTGTACAAGTCAAGTCAATCCAATGGCTTTGTATTAACATTTCTACCACTACACATACAACTTTAATTTCAATATACTCCTAGCCTAGTGATAATTAAGCATAATTCTTATGTGCTCATTAGGGTCTGCATACTCGTCATAACTCTTATTTTTTAGATGCTTCTACAGGGACTTAGGCATTATGCAAATGATGATTAGTTTGTTGAAAATATTATTTATGTGGGGGGTGGAGGCATGATGGATGGTAGTGTGATCATTTCCCCTGTAAGAAAGGTGTGGAGAAATTATTCTATGAAGACAATCCTAAGGTGGTGTGGCCATGGTGATGGCAGCGATGTCTTTCTAGCAACTCTTACACTCTTTTGGGTTGTGATCTGACTTTGATGTGAGTGTCGCTTAAAGCAACTCCACATTGACTGTGTTGGAGCTTATCTTTCCGAGTTGTGATCTGAAAATAAATCCTTTGTTGATTCTCTTTAAAGATGAGAATTCTCTCATTTAGAAGGCTTTCATTCTAGTATTGCACTAGGTTATATATGTTGATGAGTTTGTTAGCACTAGATACTCCTAACATAGCTTGGAGTTGTTGAAGGTTGTATGATAGTTCTAGTTTGGATAAGTGGAATAGTGGTATAGAAGGAGGTTCATGTTCATATTGTGGTGATTAAAGTGAAAACAAGTGTTGGAGTAAAGTAATTGAAAGATATTATTAAGTAATCATTTAAGAGGTAGGAATCTGACGTGATGCCGCAAGCGGAAAAGTGGTCAAGATTGCAGCTTGAACGTCTTGGTGAAGAGGAGGATCTTTAGTCACAAGTGTGATAATTTGAGCAATGATATCTTGAAGAATTTAAAGTGTTGATTGAATATAGGGGACATGAACAATGCTGCATTGAGTCGTTGATTGAGTTGCCTTAGATTATGTGTTGAGAAACAAGTGTGAGTTGTGTAAGTTTTTCTCTGTGAAACAATCGCTAGCCTCTTATTAAAGGTTACTTGCATGATCGACTACAATAATCTTAGACTTAGTATTTTGAGTGTTTTTGGGTTGGAACTAGCTAATATTGAATAAAAGGGCAAAAGTGAAAGACAATTGCAAAGTAAAGAAATTAAACACAAGACTTGTAATTTAAAGTGAAAACTTGAAGTTACTATGAATTTAAATGTGGAAGCATTCATACATTGTTAAGCCTGAACTCATTTCTCTCTTATATTCATGTGCTTTAAGTGTAATGCTCTAAATGTCAAGAAATGTGACCCCTGGCACAAATACAAACATTTGCTTAAATAGAAATCTTAAGTATGTAACCGTCAACGGTTACTAGCTCACATTGGGACTTTTTGGAGAAACTTCCCTAAACTGCTTTAAACATCCCCATGTTCTTACTGGCTTGCACATTGATAACCGTTTCCTCCATCATAAATCCTTGATCGTCGACCCCTACACATGTCGATGACTGCCTCTGAATCCCATATCTTTCATCGACTAGCTCTTTTGGTCGATACCCTTCAAGCTGGTCAACACCTCCTGTTGTATTCCACAAACTCATCCCTTTTCAGCCAAAGAAATCTTACAGCTTAAGGCTTATTTCCCTAGTCAAAAATTGATTGTCAACAAATTTCCCCCCAAAACGCCATGTTCGACGGAACCCTGTCGGTGGGAGAACTCTGGTGTTTTCTCTTCCAAGTTTTCGACCATATGTCTATTTGGTATGATGTCATGCGTAATCATTGTTACTTGCAGTGAAAAAGTTTCCCATGTCACTTCAATCACTTCTCATGATTACTCCTAGGTTTTAGGCAGTGGGTTTTTAAACAAACTCCACAAAATTTTCCACTTCTTGGGATTTTTATTGTTGGATCACTTCCACTTGTCAATGATAGACGAGTCTAATTTTCTTTAAATAACCCTTTTGGGATAACATTACTTATTTCCTTCCTCTGTCTTCTCCTTTGCTTCTTGCTCGCAAAAAAACCCCTTTGTTTCCCATACATTCTTTCAACTTAATCAACTAGACACTACAATGGCAACTTCTAGTTTTACTCTCGTTTCTACTAGTACCAACCCAATGGATTTTGCTCTTACAAACAATGCCACTCTGCTATTTATTCCGCAACTAACATCCACTGATGCTCGCATCACATAAACCTGGAAAAAACAAATGCTCATTCCATTTGCTGTTTTTGGGGAACTCCGTGCTTTTCATGGGCCGTATTCGAACCTGAAAAATGACCCCAAAAAAGTTTAGGACTTCTTTCCCTGCTATACTCATGTGAAACCCCTCGCGTTTGATCAAGATTTTACGCATGATGTAAAGTTTGTGAATTCTTATACCAGGCCCTTTCATTCTACTCCTACTCCTGGAAATTCGGCCTATTTGGCCTGGCTCGATAGAGTCCAAGCAAAGAAAAGTATTTCCGGGAAGCATCCGGCATTTTCGACGCGATCCAGCTGTCGAGAAATGCTCATAACATTAATCCTTGTACGATTACAGTGTCAATCTTCTTTTGGGAAGGTCCGACCAAAAGCTTTCAACTCCCTTGTGGGATGTTAATGCACACCCTCTTCGACCTAGCATCCATTACTGGCTTGTCTCCCTTGGGCGAAGTTTTTTATCCTACTTTGTCGATGGAGCTCAAATTCCGCATTGACAGAGCTAGCCTTACAAAATTATATTGAAGGCCATCATGAAACTCAAAGCGCATATGTTTCTGATGAAGAACACATTTCTTTCCTGACTCTTTGGTTTTCCTAATATTTATTTTTTCATGGGTCTCTGCAAGTGACGAAAGGTTTTGTCCCCTGGCCATTCAACTACACGAGGATCAACAAATTTCTTTGGACAAGCTCATGCTGGCCTATCTTTATTATACTCTTTGTATTGCTTCCTCTAGGCTAAAAAGTCTTTTTGGAAATCCTAAGGGACCAGCTCTCTCAGTGCCATTTTGGCTTTTGCAAAAATAGTTGAATGCTACCTTTGAGCATCAACTGACTTCTCCCTTATCAGAAGTTGTTGAACACTCTTTGGTGACCAGATCTAATGAGGGACTGGGGTTGTCGCTGCTCACTCCTCAAGAGGCTTTGACTAGGTATGTCTTTATGGAGTATATTTTTATTCATAGAGACCTCTTATTTTGTCGTGGCTATGGCCCCATTCGCGAGAAGGACTGTTGGCCCTACATGGTTTAAGGATCCCTTTCCTAGGGTTATCCCTAGAGCAGCTACTAAATCAAAAGTTATGTGGAGGGCGTTTTTGACCCCTACGTTTTTGTCTTCTCGAAGTAACACTGGGTCCAAAGGCTATGGATTTGTGACATACTAGCCTAACCTGGTTTCTCGATAATTTGGCCTTAGCCAAATGATGTCGAAATTTATGATCTCCCATCAACTCTATATCCTTTGGTTTGGACGACAATTAGATGACAAAGAATACATAGAATGTCTCCATTATGTTAGAAACTCTCCACACCTTGAGTTGCATGTGTTCAAGTTTAAATCTTCCTTTTTCCATACCAAAGAGTTCGACTACTGGTGGTCTCAGTACCAGACGCAATATTTTTCTTCCACTTCCTTCTTGCAACAATTAATGGACACTTTCGAGGCTTGGGAAGCCATTCGACCTTTTATTAACCTCATTACAGAGGTTCCACCTGCTGACCAACGGCAAAATCCTAATGTCGAAGCTCAAACTACTAAGGTACCTTCGTTTTCTTCCAACTTTTTGATTATCTCAATAAGACCTTTTATGATTTTATTATATTGTTTACAGGGGCGGAAACATTTTTCGACTGCAAAAAATGTTGTCGCTGCACCCCCAAAGAAAGCTAAAGTTTCGACTACCCAGGTACATAAATGCATGCATTCTTCTTTTGTATGTTCTTTTCATACTGTTATAGATTAGCACCTAAAATCTTTCATGCTCCACTAGGTTTCTGAAGGGAAGCCTCATCCTTCTATTGGTCCAGACGGTTCCGACCATAGTGACGGTTCCCACATTTTTTCTTCATTCAAAGTTTCGAATCCCACCAAGCCCAAAGAGCCCAAGAAACTTAAAACAATTATCCTCAAAGTCACCACCTCAAAAACTAAAACTACTGGTTCTGATGCTCCGCCTTCTCCTACTCATGATCAAGAGGAAACTTCACCTCCTCGACAACCAACTCCAACAATTCCAATTCAGGAAGAACAAAATGTCCAACCCACTGAAGAGGTATTTATTTCTTACACCACTTCCTTTTACGAAAATAAAATATTCTTTTAACTCTTGTATTGTTTTCAGGCACAAGTTCATGAGGAAGTGGTTGGAACTACTCCATCCATTGACACAACTTCATCCAGAGATGCTGACCCTTGGAAACTGGGAATGATCCCTTGATCGACATCACCTCCCACTCGACTCTGCCTGATGGTCTTACTCATTGTTCAACTGCACACACAAATGAAGAAAACACTTAAGCCAATCGAGAGCCTGCTACTAATAATGCTCCTCCTCGGAAAAATCCTAACCAGTAAGATCCTATTGGCGATAATTTTGTACACTCTATTATTGTCAATCCCCAGTTCAACAACATCCTGCAAGACACTAGCTCCAACAGTTCTTTAAGCCAAGCAAAATTTTTGGCAATGAAACAAATGCATCTGGATAAGACTCTGCGGAGACTTCAAAAGCTCTGACAAAAACCTGTCATTCCTATTTCTACAACTTCCTCTGTTGCTGGTCTTGACTCTGATGTGACTCTCAAATTGTAGCAGCTAAAAGCGCACCTACTCAATGGTGATTTCCTCTTTGTCATTATCGTCGAGAGTGATTTGGTGGCTGGTGTTTTCAAATTATTCAACGAGATCTCTCAGCATACCATCCCTGAGGCTTAGGTTCAATACTTCATAGACCTCGAGGAATTCTTACTCCAAGCTATCAATGACCTCTCTTTGAGAAAACAAATCGACAACTAACTTTAAGCTAGCAATACCGACATGGAAGTTGAGTGGAATCTCAGTAAAGCTTGTGAAGATAAATTGACTACCTTTGAGTCTGAAAACCAAGCGTGTGTCGACAAACGCTTCGCCTTTGATCAATGGATTTCTTCCTACAAAACCCATATATCTGATCTCCAAAAGAAAATAGTTGACGTCGAAAGCAAGAAGGCCCTGTTGGATTTGGCTGAAGCTCTCCCAAGCCAAAGCGAAATTGATGAAGAAATTCAGAAAGGCATTGGGCATGGTGAAAAGTATTTAAATATTAAAGGCATGATTAACGAGTTGATAACGAAGAAAACACGCCTCGACAATAAGATTATTTTCGAAAAGGCCCGCTTTAAAGACTTTAAGTCTCGATTTCCTACTTAAAAATATTTATGGTTGCACTTTATATTTTGTTGAGATTGACTCCCCTTATTTTAGATCTGTAACCCCTTTGGGGAACTAATGGTTACCATTTTGGCGTTTTCTTCCATTTTTGGCTACCACTAATTCAGCATTACATTTATTATTATTCCCCGTCCGTATGATCGACTAGATTTTTTACAGTTAGCTTTCGCCAATCTGCACCTAACAAAATAGGTAATGGCAAAAACTTTTCAAGAGTTTTCAGAAAATTTAAATTAACTCAAATTTCTGCCATGTTATTAGAAAACTTCAAAAAAATTCAAAAATATGAATTTATGAATTTTCTGCCTTTGCATGCATATGCCCTCTGCACCCCCCCCCCCCCCCCCCCCCCTCTAACCCCCAGTTTTTGGGGTTGAACATTTTGGTGAAACCAAAAACACTAAGATAAACCACAAACATTAACTGGTTTAAAATACAAATCTTTGGTGAAACGGCCAACATTAAAATAAACCCCAAACATTAATTGGTTTAAAATACATATCGTTTAGGCTTAATATAACGAGACATACAAATATAGGTGTACTATGTCATGCTACACCTAGCTTCTGCACCTATTAGCAAGTGGCTTTTAAGTCCCAAAGACTTGTGCCTTGCCTCCGGCTTTCCGAAGCTGTTGTTTTAGGCCCTATTGGCCTTTTTGTCGATTTGACTTTGACTGCCTCTCTTACAGCTCCCAAAGCCGAATATTTACGATACGTTCAACCATAGGCCTAATTTCAAGCTAAACTTTTCATTCAATGGTCATCTTTGTCGACCACGGGCCACCCTGTAGGTGGGATCGACTCCCTGGACGTTGTTGTTTCTTCAGAATCCCACCTAAAACCATGATCAGAATCCAAGCTTAGAAAACTGTTTGAGTTTTCATTGGGAGTGTAATTATCATTATCAGACGGCGCCACATTCACCAAATGCTTGTCGAAATATTTCTCTCTACCTTTAAACTCATCGACCTTGTAGTAGCTCTGATCAGCTTCTATATTTTCCACTACACCATCTTTCTTCCAAATGGAAATCCTCTGATGTAAAGTCGACAGGATTGCGCCTATTCCATGGATCCATTCACGTCCAAGTAATAAATTAAAGTTGGCTTTGGAAATTTTAACCATAAACAAAGTCGACCTGGTTGTTGTTCCGATAGATAATTCGACCTGAATGACCCCCCAGTATACTATTGGTTTTTCCTTCATAGTTTGATAAAACCATATTGTGGGATCTAAGCTTTGACCCAGACTTCCCCATTTTCTTAAATAAAGAAGGTGGCATTAAGTTTACAGCTGCCCCACCATCGACAAACACTTTGTTTACCGGCATGCCATCTACCTTTGCCCTTATGAATAAAGGCTTAAGATGATATAGCATCCATGGGTTTGGTTTCTCAAACACATCCTTCTGTTCTTCGACCACACCTCTATTCATCACGTAATAGCATAAAGGTTTTTCATCATCCTCTTTGTCGGAGGTAAAATCTTCTTCATTTTGTGATACCTCTGACACCCTGTCATATTTTGTAGGAAGAATCGACACAATCCCATAATTAATGATGAAATCTTCACCATAATTGGCATCCATCATATCATCTTCTGGCGAAGGTTCATAATCAGGTTCTTCCTCTTCTTCACCTTCTGACATAGGAGTATACTCAGGTGTAGGAGTATATCTAACCCTTTGTGTTGCTACCAGCTCTTTGTCGCCTAAATGAGATACCCTCATAGCCAACCTTCGGTTAGCAGTAATATTTTCCTTTTCAGTTAATCTTGACCTTGGATAGGATCCTTTTTGAATTGGCGCTTCTCCATGCTTTGTAACCTCTACTGATTATGTGCTTTCGACACGCCTAGTATTCTCGACAGGTTTCGATTGGGAAATCAAAGCCTCCTTTGCAACCTTTTTGTTCCTCTGATAACTCCTCCATTGCGTCCTTGTAATTGGATTTTCCCCTTATGCTTAGAAGAAACTTGATAACCCTTCAACGTAGCCTTCTTTTCTCGGGCCTCAACTTCATGTACAATTACCTTCCACTTTGGCCTTTTCCCCCCTTTTGGCTTACTGGTTCCACCCATTTTTCTTGTGGGTGTCCGATGGAGGGCGAAAGGTTTAAGGACGAGGTTGTTGGAACATTATTTTGTACTCCTTGTTGTGTCAAGGGATTCCTTCCTTGTAAAAAACAAACCTTGGGACTGAAGGCTTCTCTTGCTTAAGAGCCTCTTTTTTTACAGCTTTATATTTCTCAGTTGCTTCTTCATCGTACACAGTGTTGCATCTTGGGGATAATTTAACCTTTGACCCCTTCATTCTGTACTTTTCCTGAAAGTCACCCAAACTCTATTCAGGTTAAGGATACACTGTATGCAATCCATCTTCCATCTTTAGGCCGAAATTATCATTAGTTCCAACCATCATAACTTTTATGTCACCAAACATTATGACTTCTCTATCGAGGCCCTTAGTAGATTCGACCATCATGAAATCCAGAGGCTCTGAATATAAAGCCTCTTCAACCTTCAAAGGATCATTGTCGACTTGCATCTTTGGCTTTTCACCAAACTGAAGTCTGCCATCTTTTAAAGCTTTCTCCACCAAATCACTGAAAAAGCACATTGAGAAGTTTTATGACCAAGAAAATTATGAAATTTGCAGAATCCCCTTTTCTTCTTTTGTTCAAGTGATGGATTCTTCAGGCTCTGAGGGACCATATTTGACCACCAACTATTAACAAGTAAAATATTTCATCACATTTAGTTATGTTGAAAGTATAGGTCTTAGTGATGGCTTTGCCATTCTTTTCAGTTTCGACGGGGTTTTTCCTGTTCAAAGGTTCCAAAAGTTTACATGCATAAGGAGGTCCAGGTTGGAGTTCAGCCATATTAACTTATGTTTCTTCCCTTAACTCGTCTTCGTCGGAAGAACACTCATTAGTTTCTACTTAAGAAACCTTCCCTTTTGTGGTGCTTGTTTGGCTTGGTTTTTTCAGCTTTCAAACGTTCGATCAGTCAAACTTTGATAGCTAACTGAGTCATATCTTTCAAAGACTAAGTATCCAACAATTTCTTCCTAATAGAATATTCTAACTCATTTGCATCCATTTCGACCAACTCGTGTTCAAGGACTTGTGTAAAGCACTGTGCTTTCAGAAGTCTAAACTTGTTATGATATTGGTCTATTGACTCAGTGCTCTTTCATTTAACACTGGACAATTCTGTTAGGCTTATTTTGAAATTCCCCATGTGGAATTTCTCATGGAACAATTTCTCTAACTGAATCCATGTTTGGACCGACTGTGGGAGAAGTGCTATAAACCAAGTGAATGCATTCTTTGTAAGGGAATTGGAAAAATACTTCATCCTCATTTACTACTAGGTCATCAAGTTCTGTTTGATATCTGGCAACGTGTTCGACAGTGGATTCTTTGACATCCCCTGCAATCTTGGTGAATTTTGGAAGTTTCCAACCTCTTAGTAACTTTGTTTGTAAAACAAAATCTGGAAATGGAGAGACATACATAGTTCTCTGATAGCCAATATTCATATAATTCCTAACCATAATTCTTTCGAAAATGGCTTCTAGGTTTTATTCCTCAGCCACTGCTTCTCGTCGAACTTTCCTGACCATTTGGTTGGCATTCTGGTTTCAATTTGCTATTACTATTGAGGGTTATTGTACTATCCTAAGTATAGGGTCGATACGGTGCAGAGTCGGTGGTTCTTGTTCGACCGCTTTGTTGACCACCTCTTCATACTGCACCGGTTCCTCACGTGGGGGAGGCGCAGCCTGTCAAACTGGTACTCTTGGGGCACCAAGGAAATCCTCTATGCGAGTCATTTGAGTTGCTAAAGTCAGATAACTCTGCATCGAAGTCTCGATCAAAGGTCTTAATATGAGACTCATTTGTTGAGTAAGCATATTGATCATCTCATGATTACTTTCATCCATCTGCTATCTCATGATAGCAACAGTACTTGGAGTGAAAGTAAGCATAATTTGTTGGGAAAATTCCAATTCAATCGAACGACCAAATTTATTTCCCAATAGCCCCGACGCATGATCTGGTGAAAACACCGACGCAGAATTCTCACCAAATGTCGGACTACTGTTATGCAATCTTGTCATCATTGATGTTGGCATTCCATATTCATGTGTATTTCTTGTAAAACTAGGCATATACTGCCCAGAAGTTGGAATCACACCATCGTGTGTTTCTCTTGCAAAATTAGGCACATACTGCCTAGAAGTTGGAATCACACCATCGTGTGTTTCTCTTGCAAAACTAGGCACATAATGCCCAGAAGTTGTGACCATTGATCGTCTTGCAGTTACTAGCTTTGTTGTGGTAACTATGTTTAGTGTCGTCGAAGACACGGTCACCGTACTAGAACCCATACTCGTCTTCATGTTGGTATTTCCTCTTAAATTTTAATCTCTTTCAAGAGTTCTAGGATCTACCATTTTTCTACCACTTCTTAATTTCATGCATGAAACAAGAGACTCAAACACAACGTCTCCCACCAGGTGTGCCAATTTGTTACTCCGCGAAAAAATTGCTAGCCTCTTATTAAAGGTTACTTGCAGGATCGGCTACAATAATCCTAGACTTAATGTTTTGAGTGTTTTCAGGTTGAAACTGGTTGATATTGAATAAAAGAGAAAAAGTGAAAGACAATTGCAAAGTAAAGAAATTAAAGACAAAACTTGTAATTTAAAGTGAAAACTGGAAATTGCCATGGAAGCATTCATACATTATTAAGCCTGAACTTGTTTCTCTCTTAGATGTGGGTACTTTGAGTGTAATGCTCTAAATATGAAGAAATGCAACCCCTGACACAAATACAAATATTTGCTTAAATAGAAATCCTAAGTATGTAATCATCGACGGTTACTAGTCCACGTTGAGACTTTGTGGAGAAACTTCCCTAAACTGCTTTGAACATTCCCACGTTCTTACTGACTTGCGGGTTGATAACCGTTTTCGGCACCATAAATTCTTGCTCGTCGAACCATACGTTTGTCGATGACTGCCTATGAATCTCATGTCTTTCATCGACTAGCTCTTCTGGTCGATACCCTTCAACCTTGTCGACACCTCCTATTGTTTTCCATAAACTCATCCCTTTTCAGCCAAAGAAACCTTACAACTTAAGGCTTATTTCTCTAGTCGAAAATTGCTTGTCAACGGTAAGTCCCACATTTTTTTAGAAAAGTGGAGGTTGGGTACTTTATAAATGAGAGGACTCATACACCCATTACCTTAAGGTTTTTGATGAATACGTGGTGTCTCTCTCACTTGTTTGAGTGAGTCTTTGGCCCAATGTTAATGCTTTTCCCTCATGATGACTCGTCAGTGGTATCAAAGTCGATAGTTCGAGTAAGGGACCAACTACTTATATTGAAAGTCTTCCTGATATAATGGTGGTCAAGTACGGTGGTAAAAGCCTTATGTAATTAGACAGAAGAATTGCCTGCAAAATTAATGTGTCAACGCTCAAGCCCAGCCTAGAACATATATCTTACCAAATAAATATTATAAATTCTCGTCATTATAAAACCACACATAATAGAGGATTTTTAGAGCAATTGTATCAAATCAACACTAAATATAGTTACCATCTCCAAACACAAATTGTCTTTAGTGAAAGAAGAAAACATAACTTTGAGAGCAATAGCATCATCCTGGGAACCAAATCAGAGCCTCAAATAATTCCCATCCTTGACTTCTCCGACCAAAACATGAAACCTGGTACATGCAGATGGGTCTCAGCTTCCAATGTTGTAAGGACATCACTACAAGACTATGGTTGTTTCGTAGCAAACTATGATAAAGTTGGGAAAGAGCTTTGCAACTCTTGTTTTAGCAATAGAAGAATTATTCTCACTCCCTTTAGAAACAAAAGTGCAAAAGACCAGTGACACTGACAGACCTTTCCATGGCTACTTAGGACAAGTCCCATGGCTTCTAATGTCTCATATTCGAATTCAACTAGATGTTAAATCAGTTTATAGGGCCTCTGGTTGTAAATGGGTTTCCTAGTAGATGGTAGGGTTGATTTCGTAAGACCGATTATCAAAATTTTAAATAAAAAAAATTAGAGTGATTAAAATATATTTTTATTTTATCTAGTCGGGATTTAATATAGTTGTGTATTTTTTGTGGCCTAGGTGTGGAGTAATGGGAGAATCCATTCATGTGAGCATAGAGTTATAATGAATGCAAAGAAAACAAGATACTCCACTGGACTATTTTCTTTTGGTAGCAAGATGATGGAGATACCAAAAGAGCTTGTGAATGAGGAACATCCATTGCGTTATAAACCAACATTCGACCATTACGATTACCTTCGTTTCTATGACAAAGAAAAAATCAATGAAACTAGTACAAGGATCGAAGCATATTTTGGAATTGATTTGAAGCATACGACAATATGAATTAATCAATTTCGCTTGTCTATGAATAAGATATTTTGCTATCTATATGTCATGGTTATTGTCTTATATGTGCATTTCTTTATTTCACTTGTGTGCTACTATTATAAGTTGTATGTTTTATGTATAATAGATGCTCCTTAAAATATTAAATTCGAATAGACTTTGAAAATGAAATTTTAAAGATATTATGTAAAATTGATGTGTTCTCTAGAATTTTTTTTCATTAGCCGTTAATAGATTTCAAAAATAATGATGTGTTTTTTTTTAGAACTTAATGATTTATTATTGGGTCATGCTAACGTGTGCTTTAAGAACACATATTAAGAATATTGTAATTAAAAAAATTTAAATGTAATTAAATGTAATAAAATCATATTTAAATTTTAAAATATTGAATACACGCGTTCTAAGAGAATATATCTACAAATAGTTTATTAATTTGTGCTCTTGACGCACATGTTAGCTTTTTCCTTTATTATTTAGTAGGTAAGATGTATTCGACATAGTTGTATTCAACATAGTTGTATTCGACATAATCAAATACAACATGTGTGTCGAAGTGTGTAAGCATGTATTTCACAGAGTCGAATACTGAAGTTAGTGAACTAAGTTTTGGTTGCTTATATATACAATGACAATGTAAATTTAATAACAATAATTTTCTTTTCATAAAACTTCATTTTCTCAACGCAATTTTCAGCGAATCTATTGGTTTTCAAAGGCGAAAACTATGAGAGGTGGATTGCGCAAATGAATGTTATCTTCAGATTTCAAGATGTGGCTGAAATTGTGGGTGATGGAGTACATGCATTGGAAGTGAATGTGAATGATGTTCAGAAGGCTGCACACAAGGAACAACGAAAGAGCGATGGAAAAGCTCTTTGCTTGATTCGTCAAGGTGTGGATTCAAATGTGTTCGAGAAGATTATTGAAGAAGAAACGTCCAAAGGAGCGTGTGACAAGTTGAAGAACTTGTACGGAGGAGATGAACAAATGAAGAAGGTAAAGTTGCAGACGTTGAAAAAGAAGTTTGAGATAACACATATGAAAGAAAACAAATTAGTTACTAATTTCTTCTCAAGATTAGTATTACTCACAAACCAGATGAATGTGTGTGATCAATCAATAATTTGCAGAAGATCGAAAAGGTGTTGAGGTCTTTAATTGTAAATTTTTATTATATTGTAGTGTCTATTGAAGATTCTAAGAGCCTAGATGAGATGAAGTTAGAAGAACTTCAAACTTCATTAAAGGCTCATGAGATGAGGTTGAAGCAGAGGAGAGCAAAAAGGGACAAGGTGGTTGAACAAGCATTACAAGCAAGATTTATCAAGAACTCTGGAAAAGAAAAGGTGAAACAGAGAAAGAATCTTGCAAATGATGAGAAGTCAAGCAAGAATTCAAGGAATCACTCTGATTCAACCAAAAAAAGCATGGGAAATAAGTATTCATGGAAGAAAGTTGACATGAAGGAGGTGCAATGTTACAATTGTCAAGGATTTGGTCATTACGCTCGAGTTTATCGAAGAAAGAAGGAATCAAGAGCAAAATATAATGAAGAGGTGCAATATGCACATACTGGAGAAAATGACTTTGACAATGTACTACTCATGGAAAATACTCAATCGAATAATGAACAAACCAATATGTCATACCTGGATTCAGGATGCAACAACCACATGATTGGGAATAAAAAATGGTTCACCCAGTTATATGAATTAGTTTAGAAAGTGATCAGATTTGCAGATGGCGTGCATGTCACATCAACTAGAAGAGGAAAGATAGATGTGATTATAAGAGATTGTCAAAAGACCAGTATTATTGATGTATTATATGTACCTTCAATGACAAATAATTTGATTAGCATAAGTCAATTACTTGCAAAAGAATATAACATGAATGTGGAAGGGAGTCAAATGGAGGTGTATAATGGTGAAGGAAGGATGATCCTGAAAGTACCGTTGATAGATAACAAATCCTCCAAGATTGAGATTAGCATGGTTGATCATCAGTGTCTTGCTTCGAGTGTTGTTGAAGATAAAAATTGGCTATGGCATCACATGTATGGACACATAAATTTAGAGGTCTAAGTATACTTAACCAGAAGAAGATGGTGTATGGCTTACCTCAAGTAAATAAACCAAGTTAGGTGAGTGAGGAATGTTGCAAAATAAAGCAGGCTAGAAAAATATTCAACATGACTTGTCCATGAAGTCAAGAGAAAAGTTAGAGCTTGTTCACTCTGATGTGTGTAGTCTTTTTGAAGTCAGGTAGAATGGAGATAATTTCTATTTCCTAACCTTCAAAGATGAATTCACCATATATACTTGAATTTACCTTATTGAAAATAAGAGTGATTTATTCACACAATTCAAGAAGTTTGAGTTGCATGTCGAGAAACAAAGTGGGTGCAAATTAAAGAAACTGAGAACTGATTCTGGAGGTGGATACACCTCTAGAGATTTTGCAAGATTTTGAAATGAGGAAGGTATATAGCATGAGGACATTGCACCATATACACCTCAGCATAATGGTGTAGCTGAGAGGGGAAATAGAAGTATATTTAACATAACCAGGAGTGTGTTGAAATCCAAAGAAATGCCAAGGAGGTTTTAGGGTGTAGCAACTTTGGAAATAGTATACATTCTAAACAGATGTCCAACCAAGAAGATAGTCAAGAAGACACCTTACAAGGCATGGATAGAACTCAATCCAAATGTTAGGCATCTCAGAGTATTTAGATCAATGTGTTTCAGGCATGTACCTGAGCAATTGAAGAAGAAGATAGATGGTCGAAGTCATGATATGGTGCTCATAGGTTATCATTTGAATGGTGCATACAAGATGTAATCGCCAAATGATGATAAGTGTGATCGGTGGATCTGGAACTGACTGTTTAACGCTGGTTCGCGAAATGTCGCGGAAGCAAGAGTCGCCACCGTCTTTTATTTTCTCCAACATGGAAAGGACAAAAGCACAGAAAAATTCCTTATGAGATTGTTTCTCGGTTCGGGAGGTAGATTTATAGAAAGGGAAGGTGTTAGCACCCTTTCTATCCATGGTTATCCATGGGCTCTTAGATACTTTCTCATTTGTGTTTTCAAAAATGTTTGTTTGCTTTTCAAGGTGAGTGGGTTTGAAAAAAGTTTCTTTGAAAGTTTCAGATCGACTCTTGTATCAGTCCTCAAGAGTGTTTGAAAAGTTGTTTTTGAAAGCTTTTTGCAAAGTGTCGGTATGAAAAGAAGTTTTTGATTTGTTTAGAATTAGAGCAAGCATCTACGAGTCATCTACCTACCCTAAGGAATTAGTCTGTGTAAATGTCCTTAAGATAGTGCCATCCCACCATTGAGGGGTAGGTAGCACCACCGTTGGAGGTGTTCGGGTCAATTCGAGGATAGTGTGGTCACCAGAGCAACAGTAGGACACCTTAGAAGCTACCCACATGCCATGTTCATGGACACGAGGACTTACTAAAACGTCCTCTACTCGACGACCACGTTGCGAAGGGCAAGGCAACAGTGAGGCGTACCCTAAGAGTGGTGTGTGACTTGTGTGTCATTTTCAGTTATTATTTGTCTTGTCATGCATTGGATGAGCTACGCTTGTTTTTATTTGGGCATACATTCTTTCATGTGATTAACAGTTTAAAGGGTGCGGAAATTAAAATGCGGAAAAATAAAGGTCCTACGCTACTACAAGGCGCGGGTCTACATCGCCAAATTAAACAAAGACCCGATTTTGAAAAGAAAAGTGTGGAAAGTAAATATCCTAATTATCTATTACAATGCTTTGGGGCAATTACATAAGATTAAAAGAGAAAAAATAGAAGCGAACGCGTGAAAAGAAGTTATATTCGAAAGTGCGAGGGCGTTGGACCCTTTAAAGAAATTAAATTGGAATTACAAATTAATTAAATTATTTAATAAGGAAAAGAAGTTATTTTTGGAGTTTTTGTATTTATGAAAAAAAGGAAGATTAATTGAAATTAGAAATTTAAATAAAAAACCTAATTCTAGTTTGTTTTTAATTATTAGAAAATGTTTAAGTTTTGACCTAATTTAACCCTAATTAATTAAATGTCATATTTATTTACAAGATAATTAATAATTAATAATAAGAAGAAGAAAAATTTAATTATTGAGAAAAAAGAGTAAAAATGCTAGAAACCCTAATTCTTATGTTTTTTAGTTATTAAGAAGTAAATTAAAATTAAAACCCTAAATTAAAACTAAATTGATTATTAAATTTATTTACAAAACTATTTATGAATAAAAAATTAAATAAACATATTTTATTTTTTGACTTTTCTGATTTTTTTGTGTCTTATGAAAATTATTTTGAAATAAATTAAATAAAAGTGATCAAAAGAATAAAAGAAAAAAAAGAGAAAAGAAAAGAAAAGAAATTAAAAAATATACAAACATTGGGGGGTTTTCAGGCCCTTTTGGAGGTGTTTGCAAGCAATTTTGGCCCACTGATCCCAAGCCCATGTCGACTTTCAGCGCTTGCGTATGACATGGTCAACTAATGTGCATGATAGACCTCACATCCTGACCTTTAGATTCATCTCCTGGGACATGTGGCAGGCCTAGGCGTTGGGTGTTTGATAGACCATTGAAGAGCATGCTGCATTGGAACAGATTAGAGGAAAAAATATGAAATATACAAGGGGACCTGGGAATCGAACCCAGGTCCCAATACCTGCCTGCCAGCGTGTTTACCAACTGTGCCATTGAGTCACTTTGATATCATAATGGATAATGAATAAGATATGTGAGAAAGTGCTGGTAGCTTGAAAAACGCGCTAAATTCAAACCGTCCACTCTGGCTGAGACACGTCTTCCTTCTTCTTCATTTTACCTGAAAACATGAGATAGATAGCGGGGGTTTTAAACCCCCACTAACCCTAAACCAGGAAAATAGCGAATAGCATATAATCAAAAAGAAAAAGGGCGCGATGGTTGGTTTCTACTTGTTTGCAAGTCCTGATTTCATTGGTATAGGTCTTATGGTCCAATTATTCCGGATATGCAAAGCCCCAAAATTAGAGCTCTGAAACCCTAGGCAGCTTTCATGGTGGATTCACGTACAGGGCTTAAAAACTCAATTGGATGGCACCATTAGCTTTAGAATTATCAGGTTAGTATAAATCAAGCATTAAAAATCAACAATACTGCATGAATCATGAAACACGAATATGAAAATATTTGGGAACAGGGCAACATGATTCTACCAGTTCTGGATGTATGGAGACTTGATTTCGATTGGAAAAGATTCCTGGTCGTCTTGGCAAGCTTGTGAAATAGTTTTGAGGCCTTGAATTGTGCTCTAGCTATCAAAACAGTTTTCAGTTTTTTTTTTTAAAATGCAAAGTTGTTCTTTGGTTTGAGGCGCAGCTTGCTTGTCCTTTTGATTAGGGTTGTGTTTGTGCATATATGAGGAGTGAATTAGGTCAACAATCCAAGCCCATAATTCTTTGCATTCATGTTTTTGAGATTTGATTTTTCAAGCATCTTTTTCAATCTTTTTCATACCTTTCTTATGCCAATCATTGAAGATTCTTGCCTTTTTTGAGTATGCACGAAATATTGAGGCTTTAATGAGAGAATATGATGCACAAAAGGATTGGAAAACATGATTTGCTATTTTTGTCATATTTTATTTTAATTAAATGAATTAATAATAATAATAATTCAAATAATTAATCAAAAATGATAAAATAACTCCCTTGGATGTCAATGGGTCGTGCATAGCTTTTGGGTGATGATTCTTGGAAGGAATTGTGGCCCATTAGCAATTTTGAGGCATTTGAAGCAAAGTTGACTTTTCAAAATTCCCAAAAATTGCGCAACTTCCACAAGGCATATCTTGCTCCATTTTTAAGCTTTGATCATGTTCTTGGACATTTTGGAAAGGTCTTGAAGTCCTCCAATGCCTTTGGTCCCATGTCATTTTGATTTACCAATCTCAAGTTATGGTCTTTGACTTAAAGTGCCTTTTTGTTGACTTTTGAAAATGACCTATAATGTTGAGATTGATAACTTATTGTGAGATCATTTCTTGGACTTGAAGTGTGAAGAGGAGTTGTAGGAAATGTCATTCTCTTCAAAATGAGCTTTGGATGGAATTTTTCTGATAAACCATGTGGAAGTTATGCCCTGGTCAAGTTACAGTTGACTTTTTCAACTGTCCAAAAATAGAAACTTTTGCATCTTGAGACTTTTTGAGCCATGCCTTGAGAATCATGATCAAGAATTGATCAAATGATGTTTGTGGCTTCAAAATAAGATGTTGACCAAAAATTTGGACTTTTGACTGTCAAATGACCATTTTGCCCCTACAGTTGACTGTGAAGCAATTAAGGTTTTTTGACTGTGCAATTTTGTGCTGTAAGTCTTGAAACTTGGCATATGGATGATTGACAATGTTTATAGGCATGTGGGACTTGATTGGACCCTTGGAAACTTCAATTTCTTTGTCAGAACCAAAACCCTAATTTTTGACTGTTAGGAGGCAATTGAACTGTGCAACCCTTGGGAGATTTTGAAGCATGCTCTTAGCAAATCTTGAAGAAAATGGGAGGGAAAATTTTGGGGTACAAAATTTGCCCCTGTTCAATCTTCTTAGACCTGAGGATGTAGATTGGCTGACGTGTCTTTCGTAATCCGAAGGTGGAAGATGATTGAACACTAGAGTGCCCAGAAATTTGCGCTCACATGTTGGCAGTGTGATGGTGGGAATGGGCTTACAGATGCCATTTGGAGATTGTTGGATAGGAAGATGGGCTTATAGATGCCATGGTGAGAGGTGATGGATAGGTGGATGGGCTTATAGATTCCATCTGGGTGTCGATCGCGTAAGAGATTCCTTAGCGAGAACTTGCGCACCTAAAAAAAAGAAAGATGATTACCTGACCTGTTACAGGAGTTGGTCTTCAAACTCTTTATATAGACACACCCTGGTTGGTTACAGGAATCGGGTCTGGAGCTTCAAACGGTGATGAATAAATCAGGGATGGTTACTACCTCAACGGAACGATGAGAGAACCTTGGGCGATTACTACCTCAACAGTAACGATGAGAGAATCTGGGACGATTACTACCTCAACAGTAACAATGAGAGAACCTGGGGCGATTACTACCTCAACAGTCACGATGAGAGAATCTTGGCGATTACTACCTCAACAGTAACAATGAGAGAATCTGGGATGTCTTCTACTGAGTCTTCATCAGGAAAATCTTTAGGAATCGATTTAACTGGACCCGAGAAGGTCCTTGACTGGGTCGGCATCAGAAAAATCTTTAGGACTCAATTTAACTGAACCAGGCAAGGTCTTGGAATCTTCTACTGGAATAAGAATCAGGGAGATCTTAGGGTCGATCTGACTGAACCAGAGAAGGCCTTTGACTGGATAAGAACCAGAAAAATCTTTAGGAATCGATTTAACTAAACCGGACAAGGTCTTGGAATCTTCAATTGGAATAAGAATCAGGGAGATCTTAGGGTCGATCTGACTGAACCAGAGAAGGCCTTTGACTGGATGAGAATCAGAAAAATCTTTAGGAGTCGATTTAACTGAACCAGGCAAGGTCTTGGAATCTTCAACTGGAATAAGAATCAGGGAGATCTTAGGGTCGATCTGACTGAACCAGATAAGGCCTTTGACTGGATAAGAATCAGAAAAATCTTTAGGAGTCGATTTAACTGAACCAGGTAAGGTCTTGGAATCTTCAACTGGAATAAGAATCAGGGAGATCTTAGGGTCGATCTGACTGAACCAGAGAAGGCCTTTGACTGGATAAGAATCAGAAAAATCTTTAGGAGTCGATTTAACTGAACCAGGCAAGGTCTTGGAATCTTCAACTGGAATAAGAATCAGGGAGATCTTAGGGTTGATCTGACTGAACCAGAGAAGGCATTTGACTGGATAAGAATCAGAAAAATCTTTAGGAGTCGATTTAACTGAACCAGGCAAGGTCTTGGAATCTTCAACTGGAATAAGAATCAGGGAGATCTTAGGGTCGATCTGACTGAACCAGAGAAGGCCTTGGAATGTAGCTAAGAACTTAACTGGATCTTTCCTGAAAAGTAAAGGTCGGTCATATGCAATGCATGATATGGATCAAGCAATGATGTTCTCAATGTAAATGAGATTGTACGATATGATGCGTTTATGCATGTATCATGATGTGAATGCGATGTTTATGAATGTATGTTTTTGTCTAGGAAAGTAAATCCTTGACGGGTGCCGGGAAGTCACATCCTGGGCTGATGTTGGAGAATAGTGCTTTGTTGTTTCCGCTGGGGATGATAGTTGCAAGAATACCGGTAGGAGAAGATAACTCCGTTGGGGAATAAACTTGGCGAATGGATTACTCTGCGGGGAAAAATTACTCTAGCTACCTTGCTGGGGAGCAGTACTCTTTGGGGAGAGAGGTACCTTGTTGGGATATTGATGGTAACTCCGCTAGGGATACCGTTGTTATGTTGGAAGTGTTAATAGACTCCGTTGGGGATGGGAAGACTTCGCCGAGGACGACCTTTTCGTGGCTTTTGGCTGAGGATAACCCAGTTATATCCTGGTAGGGAAATAACCTTTGAATAAAGCCGGGAGACGCGTTCGTGCTCTGCGGGGGGAAGCTTCCAGAATCTACTGGGGATAAGCTTCCTGCTGGGGAGATGGATTCAAACTTTCCTGGGGAAATTTTGAGATGTACTGGGTAGTGGCTCCGCTGAATATCTGATATACCACCGGGGAACAAACTTAGATCAAGATTGCCGGGGACACTTGTTAAGAATATCTGTATGATTATGCTGGGGAATGTTGAGATCTGCTGGAGGATACCCAATTCCTTAAGGCTGATAGTATAGCTTTGCTTAGGGAGAGTGTATTGACTTGCTGGCTCACTCTCTGGGGGATTTAAGATATCTTGGCTATATTCTTCAACTGAACTTACCTTGGTACCTTGGTGGACAGAACAATTAGATCGCTTAGACAAATATTATTGCCCCTGTTTCTAATGTTACCTGTAATTGATCCTTTGTTTCGTATGCAAATATTTATGAGTTAGCAATTAGCGTCAAATGCATATATCACAAATTGAACCTTGGACGTTCTTCGCAAAACAAAACAGAAAAGGAAAATAATTGGCAATTTTAACTGCAAAGTGATTTTTGTATTGATTTTTGAATTTGCCTGTAAATAGGCGTTTATATACAAGAGGCTGACGTCCTAGTAAGAGAACGCCGCCGAACAAGAGAGTTTATACAAATTTGTACAAAGGGAAAACAAAACAGCTGTGTGAAAAGAATAATCCCACTGGGTTCCAACTCTGCTATCGCCTTTATATCTTCGAGCGTCTCATCACTTGATGACCTAGCTGAAGATGAAGCTGATTGATCGATGCCGTCTGAACTTGATGTTGATACCGGATTCTGGATGCAAAGTGATCCAATGAGACATAGTATTACGCTTCAATCCCTAACTTTTGCCTGGACCGCCCTTTCGGGTTTTCAGTCCACCGGGATACCCATTTTTGCCCAAGCCGCCTTTTCAGGTTTTCGACTTGCCGGGTGTACAGATTCTTTTCATTTCATCCCTTCATTTTGCCCGAATCCTTTTGGTTCGCCGGGAAGCCCTAATTTTTGCCTAGGTATGTCAACCTAGCGGGTCTTTTTCATGCGTAGTATCTTTTTACTATGTCTGCATTGGCGGGGTGAGGAAGGTCGTCACCATCCATGTTGGTTAGAATCATGGCTCCTCCTGAGAACACATGTTTAACCACAAATGGCCCTTCGTACGTGGGGGTCCATTTGCCCCTTGGATCACTCTGAGGAAGGATGATGCGTTTGATTACCAGATCCCCAACTTGATATTCTTGTGGTCTGAACTTTTTGTTAAATGCCCTGATCATCCGTTTTTGGTACGTCTGACCATGACAAATAGCAGCAAGTCTCTTTTCGTCAATTAAATTTAACTGATCAAGTCGTGTCTGGATCCAATCATCTTCGCTCAGATCTGCATCCTTCATTATCCGGAGAGAGGGTATCTTCACTTCGATCGGTAAGACTGCCTCCATACCGTAGACCAAGGAGAAAGGAGTTGCGCCGGTTGACGTCCTTGCTGAGGTACGGTACCCATGTAGAGCGAACGGTAGCATCTCGTGCCAATCTTTATAAGTCACTGTCATCTTCTGCATAATTTTCTTAATGTTCTTATTTGCTGCTTCTACAGCCCCATTCATCTTCGGCCGGTAAGGAGAAGAGTTGTGGTGCTGTATCTTGAACTGCTCGCAGAGCTCAGTGATCATCTTGTTATTGAGATTGGTACCGTTGTCTGTAATGATCCTTTCAGGGACACCGTACCGACAGATCAGATTGTGCTGAATGGACCGTGCCACAACATTCTTGGTTACTGTGGTGTACGAAGCTGCTTCAACCCACTTCGTGAAGTAATCAATCGCCACCAGGATGAAGCGATGCCCATTGGATGCCGTAGGTTTAATCTCACCGATCATATCTATGCCCCACATTGCAAAAGGCCAAGGTGCAGTTAGGACGTTCAGGGGGACTGGAGGAACATGCACCTTGTCTGCATATATCTGGCATTTATGGCATGTCCGAGAGTGTTGGTAGCAGTCGGCTTCCATTGTGGACCAGAAATACCCTGCCCGAAGGATTTTCTTTTCCATGGTGTGTTCCGAAGGTACCTTCGTGTAACTCTGCCATGATCCTTTCTGCTTTAGTCTTATCCACACAATGCAGTAAGGTTGAATCATGGTTTCTTTTGTACAGAATGCCATTGCTGAGGAAGAACTTTGCTGCGAACCTTCTCAGAAACTTTTTATCATTGACAGATGCACCTTCAGGGTATTCCTGAGCTTCCAAATATCTCTTCACCTCATGGTACCAAGGCTTCTCAGTCACCAACTCCGTCTCAAGATCACAACAGTATGCCGGTTCGTCCAGTTTCCCGATGATGACCCGGGGAGCCTCATTATCCCATTTGACTTTGAACATGGAAGACATCGTAGCTAACGCGTCCGCCAACTGATTCTCCTCTCTTGGGAAATGTTCAAAAGTTATCTCTGTGAAGTTGGGGATCAAGGTCAACACACATTCTTTGTAAGGAATAAGATTCGGATGTTTCGTATCCCACTCTCCTTTGATCTGATTGATCACGAGAGCGGAATCTCCGAAGACACTCAGAAACTTGATCCTTAAGTCAATCGCAGCTTGGAGACCCATGATGCATGCCTCATACTCCGCCATGTTGTTGGTGCAGTTGAAACATAGTCGGGCAGTAAGTGGCGTATGGGTGCCTTGAGGGGATATGATCACAGCGCCGATGCCGTTTCCCAAAGCGTTGGAGGCTCCTTCAAAGTGCATAGACCATCGGGATCCTTCCTCAGGTCCTTCATCCGGTCCAGGTACTTCACAATCAGTCACTATCATGATGCTTTCGTCAGGAAATTCAAAGTTCATCGACTGATAGTCGTCTACTGCCTGATGTGCCAAGTGGTCTGCCAATACACTTCCTTTGATAGCTTTCTGAGTCGTGTACTGGATTTCGTATTCTGTCAAGATCATTTGCCATCTTGCTATTCTCCCAGACAGAGAAGGCTTTTCAAATATGTACTTTATTGGATCCATCTTTGAAATCAACAAAGTAGTGTGAGTCAGCATATACTGTCTCAGCCGGCGAGCAGCCCATACCAAAGCGCAGCAAGTTTTCTCGAGCAGTGAGTATCGGGTCTCACAGTTGGTAAACTTTTTGCTAAGGTAGTAAATGGCATGCTCTTTTCGGCCAGACTCGTCATGCTGCCCCAGCACACACCCCATTGAGTTGTCAAGTACTGTCAGGTATAATATCAGAGGTCTCCCTTCAACCGGTGGCATAAGAATGGGTGGTTCTTGGAGATACTCTTTGATTCTGTCAAAAGCGGCCTGACATTCATCATTCCAACGTACTACCTGATCTTTCTTCAGCAGCTTGAAGATTGGTTCACAGGTGGCAGTTAGATGCGAGATGAATCGGGCAATATAATTCAGACGTCCTAGAAAGCCTCTGACCTCCTTCTCTGTCTTAGGAACTGGCATCTCTTGAATGGCTTTAACCTTGGCAGGGTACACTTGAATACCCTTATCACTTACAACGAAGCCTAACAACTTTCCAGATCTAACCCCGAAGGTGCACTTGTTCGGGTTCAACCTCATTTTGTACAGTTTCAAACGGTCAAATAGTTTCTGCAGATGATCAAGGTGTTCCTCCTCAGTTTGGGACCTTGCAATCATGTCGTCAACATACACTTCTATCTCATGATGGATCATGTCATGAAATAAAGAAACCATGGCACGTTGGTAGGTTGCCCCAGCATTTTTCAACCCGAACGGCATGACCTTGTAGCAGAAGGTGCCCCACTGAGTAACAAATGTAGTTTTCTCCATATCTTCAAGAGCCATCTTGATCTGATTATACCCTGAAAAACCATCCATGAAGGAAAACACCTTATACTGAGCAGTATTGTCAACAAGGACATCAATGTGAGGTAGAGGGAAGTCATCCTTGGGGCTGGCCCTGTTCAGATCCCTGTAATCGACACACATTCTGACTTTACCATCCTTCTTCGGTACCGACACCACATTAGCAACCCATTGAGGGTAAGAAGTTACTGCAAGAAACCCGGCATCAAACTGCTTCATAACCTCAGCTTTGATCTTCTCAGACATCTCTGGACGCATACGGCGGACCTTTTGCTTAACTGGAGGGCAGTCTTCCTTGGTAGGTGTGATCGGTGGATCTGGAACTGACTGTTTAACGCTGGTTCGCGAAATGTCGCGGTAAGCAAGAGTCGCCACCGTCTTTTATTTTCTCCAACATGGAAAGGACAAAAGCACAGAAAAATTCCTTATTGAGATTAGTTCTCAGTTCGGGAGGTAGATTTATAGAAAGGGAAGGTGTTAGCACCCTTTCTATCCATGGTTATCCATGGGCTCTTAGATACTTGCTCTTATGTTTTCAAAATGGTTGTTTTCTTTTCAAGTGTGAGTGGGTTTGAAAAAAGTTTCGTTTAAAATTTCAGTTCGACTCTTGTATCAGTCCTCAAGAGTGTTTAAAAAGTTGTTTTTGAAAGCTTTTTGAAAAGTGTCGGTGTGAAAAGAAGTTTTTGATTTGTTTTGAGTTAGAGCAAGTATCTACGAGTCATCTACCTACCCTAAGGAATTAGTCTGTGTAAATGTCCTTAAGGTAGTGCCATCCCACCATTGAGAGGTAAGTAGCACCACCGTTGGAGGTGTTCGAGTCAATTCGAGGGTTAGGGACAGTGTGGTCACCGGGCAATAGTAAGATACCTTAGAAGCTACCCTTATGCCATTGATCTTTTTATTCTGAGGCAACCGTTTCGAGGCAACTATTCCGAGGCAACTTGTTTCGAGGCAACTAGATCAATGGAACATAAGGACTCACTAAGACGTCCTATACTCGACGACCACGTTTCGAGGGGCAAGGCAACAGTGTGATCACCAGAGCAACAGTAGGACACCTTAGAAGCTACCCTTATGCCATGTTCATGGACATAAGGACTTACTAAAACGTCCTATACTCGACGACCACGTTTCGAGGGGCAAGGCAACAGTGAGGCGTACCCTAGGAGTGGTGTGTGAATTGTGTGTCATTTTCAGTTATATATTTGTTTGTCATGCATTTGGTGAGCTACGCTTTGATTTTATTTGGGCCATTCATTCTTTCATGCAATAGTTTAGCAGTTAAAAGGGGTGCGGAAAACGTAAATCCTACGCTATTACAAGGCGCGGGTCTATACATCGCCAAATCTTTACAAAGACCCGTTTTAAGTAAATAAGTGCGAAAAATAAATAATAAAAAAACAGTAAAATGTCCTATTTACTATTACATATCCGGAGCAATTACATAATAATAGAACAAATTAAATATGCGCGAATAAAGAAAAGGGAATTAATTTTTGTCTTTTTTGGTAATTAAATGAAATTGAAAACTAATTAATTATTTTAATTACAAGAAAATATTTTTTTTTTGATTTTTTTTAATATTTTTTTATGAAATAAAATAGAAATAAAAAGAAACAAAGTTAAAGATTAACCTAAATCTAAATCTATTTTAATTATTAAAAGGAATGTTAAAATGGCCTAATTAACAACTAATTCAATTATGATTTATTTACAAAATAAAAATAAAAATAAAAGTGTTAATCATATTTTTTTGTTTTTTATGAAAATGTTGGTTAAATTAATTTAATGATAGAGTAATTATTTTTGGTGTTTTTTGGATCAATTTTAATAATAAAAAACAAAATAAAAGTCAAGTTAATGATTATTTAATAATTAATTAAAATATGCATGCAAAAATATTATTTTTAATGTCAAAAATTAAATGAACATTTTTCTGATTAAAATGCAAAAGGAAAATATTTTTGTGAATTTTTAAATGCATGATAAAATTATTTGAATATTAATTAAATTAGGATAAAATATAAAAAAGGGAAAAAAACAAAGGAATTATGTTAACTATGGGAAAGGTGAAAGAAATGCCAGAACCAGGACTTGAACTCGTGCCCTTTGGAGAAATCCACTAACACGTTGCCAACTGTGCTAACTGGCTTTGTTGTCAATACCCTGCAATTAATTGATTAAAAACAAAAACGTGGCAAGTTTGAATTAAAAAAACAAAGTCAGCACGCGTGGGACCCAGGTATAACATATGAGCGAATCAGATGGAGCCATCGTGCCACGCCAGCCACGCCTGAGTCTTTCACAGTCAACGACGCCGGAGCCCTAGCTCCGGTCGTCTTCTCCGGCGAATGCTACGGCCAAACCTGCAAAATAAGGGAAATCAAAGGAAAAGAAAGACCTAGTCACCCTAATTAGACCCTTGCGAATTCAATGGTGCCATTATTTTGGCCTGAAAATGACTGTACAGGGAGTTTCGAAGAAGGTTACCAAAACGGCCCTAGCAATGGCAAGTTTCTATTCCTGCGTGGAAACTTGCATGTTATGCGTCAAAATCGTTCTACTGAATGTCCTGAGTTCATATAAGCCATCAAAAATAGTTAATGATGCATGAAATATAAAAAGGAAATCAAGAAATTTTGACAAACCGAAGAGGGCTAGAGGGCACGATCTGGGACGATTTGGCTTCGTGTAGGGATTGGAAATGACTGCTGCTATGCCCAGGAACACAAATGAATCCTTAGAACTCCTTGAAACTTGCTCAAAAATAGAATCCGAATTTGTCAATTTTTGTGAAAATTTTAGAGGATTAGGGTTGCCGTTCTAGGTGTCTCTAGCCTTTTTCTATTGTATGAGAGGCTTCATATATGTTTATCCACGAAAATCAAACACATTCAGGGGTCTTTACCCTTGCCATCAAGTCTTGAGATTTCCATAAACACCATTTAAAGAACTTGCCATTTTTGCTTCAAAATTTGAATTTTGTACTTGAAATAAGCTTTTCACGAATTTGGAATGTAAATGATGGTGATTCAAAGCTATTCAACACAAAATATACCCTTTAATTAATTTTCTTGATTTTTATTTGATTTTTAAAAGATTTAAAATGAATTAAATCAAATAAAATTAAATAAAAATGGAAAAATTAATTTTAAATCTTGAAATAATTTGTGGGACACGTGGGAAGCATGGCCAAGCTGAATCAAGTGGAAAAAGTGGGCCCCTTTTGTCAAAAATGAAGTTTCAAGGATAATTGATTTTGGCCATTTCACAAAAATCTCCCAACTTCTCCAATTCATATCTTGCTCAATTTTGAAGTTATGGACATGTTCTTGGACATTTTGGAAAGGTCTTGAAGTCCTCTAACCAATGTCTTTGGTCCCATGTCATTTTGATTTACCAAGCTCAAGTTATGGTCTTTGACTTAAAGTCCCTTTTTGTTGACTTTTGAAAATGACCTATAATGTTGAAATTGATAACTTTTTGTGAGAGCATTTCTTGGACTTGGAATGTGAAGATGAGTTGTAGGAAATGTCTTCCCCTTCAAGGTGAGCATTGGATGCGATTTTTCTGATGAACCATGAAAAAGTTATGCCTTGGTCAAATTACAGTTGACTCTTCAGCTGTCCAAAAATAGAAACTTTTGCATCTTGAGACTTTTTGAGCCATGCTTTGGGAATCATGATCAAGAATTGATCAAATGATGTTTGTGGCTTCAAAATAAGATGTTGACCAAAAAATTTGACTTTTGACTGCCAAATGACCATTTTGCCCCTACAGTTGACTGTTGAGCAATTAGGGTTTTTGACTGTGCAACTTGACCTTGTGAGCCTTGAAACTTGACATGTAGGTGCTTGACAATGTGTGTGAGCATATGGGACTTGATTGGGCCCTTGAAAACCTCAACTTCCTTGCAGGAACCAAAACCCTAATTTGCATGGCTTAGGAGGATGGTTGACTGTGTAGCCCTTGAGTAGACTTTGAACCATTTGAGGTGATGCTTGTAAAAACTTTGAAGAATATGGGAGGGCAAATTTTGGGGTACAACAGTTGCCCCTGTTCAATCTTCTTAGACCTGAGGATGTAGATTGGCTTGTGTGCCTTTCGTGATCCGAAGGTGGAAGATGATTGAACACTAGAGTGCCCAGAAATTTGCACTCACATAGTTAAGTATCAGCAGCGTGATAGCGGGAATGGGCTTACAGATGCCATTTGGAGAGATGGTGGATAGGAGGATGGGCTTATAGATGCCATCTGGAAGTGTGACAGAACCTTGTCGGGAATGGGCTTATAGATGCCATTTGGAGACTGTCGGATGACTGAATCTGAATAAGAAATAGAATAGCTTCCGTGCCTGGAGCATATCTAGCCTATATCTAGTTGTTGACGTCTGAATAAACAGTAGAATGATCGCCGTGTCTGGGGTATATCCATATTGTATCTGTATGAGAGACAGAATGTCATCCGAATCTGGATCGTATCTAGACTGAACAATAGAAGAGCATCCAGGATGGAGCATCTCTAAGTTGTTTTTTAGAAGTTTGAATCTGAATAAGCAATAGAACGACATCCGGATCTGGAGCATCTCTAGGCTATATCTGAAAGGAAATCTGGAATGAGTGTCAGAACGTCGCCATGCCTGGGTCACATCTGAACCATATCTAGAAGGAGTCTTGAATAAACAAAAGAACAGCATCCATATCTGGAGCATTTCCAAGCTATCTCTGAGAGGAAATCTGGAATAAGTATCAGAACGTCGCCATGCCTGGGTCACATCTGAACCATATCTAGAAGGAGTCTTGAATAAGCAAAAAAACAGCATCCATATCTGGAGCATTTCCAAGCTATCTCTGAGAGGAAATCTGGAATAAGTATCAGAACGTCGCCATGCCTGGGTCACATCTGAACCATATCTAGAAGGAGTCTTGAATAAGCGAAAGAGTAGCATCCATATCTGGAGCATTTCCAAGCTATCTCTGAGAGGAAATCTGGAATAAGTATCAGAACGTCGCCATGCCTGGGTCACATCTGAACCATATCTAGAAGGAGTCTTGAATAAGAGAAAGAGCAGCATCCATATCTGGAGCATTTCCAAGCTATCTCTGAGAGGAAATCTGGAATAAGTATCAGAACGTCGCCATGCGTGGGTCACATATGAACCATATCTAGAAGGAGTCTTGAATAAGAAAAAGAGCAGCATCCATATCTGGAGCATTTCCAAGCTATCTCTGAGAGGAAATCTGGAATAAGTATCAGAACGTCGCCATGCCTGGGTCACATCTGAACCATATCTAGAAGGAGTCTTAAATAAGAAAAAGAACAGCATCCATATCTGGAGCATTTCCAAGCTATCTCTGAGAGGAAATCTGGAATAAGTATCAGAACGTCGCCATGCCTGGGTCACATCTGAACCATATCTAGAAGGAGTCTTGAATAAGCAAAAGAACAGCATCCATATCTGGAGCATTTCCAACCTATTTCTGAGAGGAAATCTGGAATAAGTATCAGAACGTCGCCATGCCTGGGTCACATCTGAACCATATCTAGAAGGTGATCTCTGAATAAACAATAGAACAGCCTCCGTGTTCGGAGCATCTCTAAGTTATATCTGAGAAGAAATCTGGAATAAGTATCAGAACATCGCCATGCCTGGGTCACATCTGAACCATACCTAGAAAGGTGATCTCTGAATAAACAACAGAACAGCCTCCGTGCCCGGAGCATCTCTAAGTTATATCTGAGAAGAAATCTGGAATAAGTATCAGAACGTCGCCATGCCTGGGTCACATCTGAACCATACCTAGAAAGGTGATCTCTGAATAAACAACAGAACAGCCTCCGTGCCCGGAGCATCTCTAAGTTATATCTGAGAAGAAATCTAGAATAAGTATCAGAACGTCGCCATGCCTGGGTCACATGTGAACCATATCTAGAAAGGTGATTTCTGAATAAACAACAGAACAGCCTCCGTGCCCGGAGCATCTCTAAGTTATATCTGAGAAGAAATCTGGAATAAGTATCAGAACGTCGCCATGCCTGGGTCACATCTGAACCATATCTAGAAAGGAATTTTGAATAAGCAAAAGAACAACATCCATATCTGGAGCATTTCCAAGCTATCTCTTTAATCTTTTTAACGTAGACATGCCCTGGCCGGATGCAGGTATCAAATCCATAATCAGTCGCTCACAGACATGCCCTGGCTAGATACAGGAATCGAATCTGGGATTGCGATAGTTGATAGTAATCATCTTTGTATTGACCTTTCCTGAAAAAAGGCAAAACATTAGTTATATGCAATGTCATGGTGCATGGAATGCGCGGTGTCATGACGCTTATAACCAATGGGATTGTAGAATGTTAGTTTATATCATGTATGAAAATGTGATGTTTGCGAATGTATTTTTGTCTAGGAAAATAAATCCTTGACGAATGCCGGGAGCTTATCCTGGGCTGATGTTGCAAGAATACCGGTAGGAGAAGATAACTCCGTTGGGGGATAAACTTGGCGAATAGATTACTCTGCGGGGAAAATTACTCTAGCGATCTTGCTGGGGAAAATACTCTATGGGAAGAGAGGTACTTCGCTGAGATGTTGTATGAGAACTCCGCTGGGGATACCATTGTTGAGTTACGTTTGGGAGGTTTGAGGAACTCCGCTGGGGATAGGAATACTTCGCCGAGGACGATCTTTCCGTGGCAATTAGCTGAGGATAACCCAGTTATAAGCTCTGGCGAGGAATAACCTTCTGAATAAAGACGGGGAGAGATATGCTCTGCAAAGGATAAGCTTCCAGAATCTACTGGGGATAAGCTTCCTACTGGGGAGATTGATTCAACTCTCTTGGGGAGACTTTGGACTGTACTGGGGAGGGGCTCCGCTGGATGTCTAGATTCCGCCGGAGAACAATCTTAGATCAAGACTGCCGGGGATGCTTGTTGAGGATGTTTGTAGACTCCGCTGAGGAATGTTGAGACTTTCTGGGGATACCCATCTTCCTTAAGGCTGACAGTAGGCTAACTCTGCTTGGGGAGAGCGCTGCTGACTTGCTAGCTCACTCTCTGGGGAATTAAGGTATATTGGTTACCTTCTTCAGCTGATCATACCTTGTATCTTGTGGATAGAGCAATTAGATCGCTTGGACGACTCATTACTGCCCCTGTTTCTGAGGTATGAGAGGAAGACCTGTGAGGTGCTGATAGTTGTTGATTGACAAATCTTCTCCTGGTAGGCAAGTGACGAGATGACAGGACATAGTCGTACGCTTTAATCCCTTACTTTTGCCTGGACCGCCCTTTCGGGTTTTCAGTCCACCGGGATACCCATTTTTGCCCAAGCCGCCTTTTCAGGTTTTCGACTTGCCGGGTGTACAGATTTTTTCATTTTCATCCCTTATTTTGCCCGAACACTTTTGGTTCGCCGGGAAGCCCTTATTTTTGCCTAGGTGTGTCAACCTAGCGGGTCTTTTATTATGCGCAGTATTTTTTTTTCCGACTATGTCCACGTTCTCAGAAAGTAGGGAGTTGCCCCTGTCAGAAGTGTTTTGCCGTGTGACCAGAAGATCTTCGTTTGATCGTCCAATGCCCCGAATGACTCAGACGGAGATTTGCCCCAAGCTGATTGACCTTTTGAGAGATTCTCCGAATCTTGACTTAATTGCCCCAGATGATGGACAATAATCATGTCTGCCCCTTGATTGGGAGTGCTTTTGTTCACTAGGTATTCATCGTGCGAATTTCCCTGCTGTTCAAACAAATAGTCATATGCAAACAATGTTATATCAAAAATGCAAAGCTTATGTCTGTCTTGAAGATTTTGAAAATGCATTCTTTTTCATAAAACAAGTGAATGTTTGTAAAACGTGATGACAACTCCGTATTTACCGTAGGCCTTAAGGAGTCAGGATACCTTTCATAACAGTATGCTTTCGAACTAACCCATGCTTCAGCTAGGACTTTTAAGGGTTATAACGTAGCCTGGTTCACGGTTCAAGAAACAAAGGATAAAGGCTCAAATTATTTGTACCCACCCGTTCTTCATGATGTTCTTCAAACCTAAGCTCAGTTGATCGTGCGTTTGACCTTGTTTGAGTCTTTGTCCTGATGTTCCAATGATGGTTCAGATATTGATGATTTCTTCGGAATAGGCAGTCATTCTTTTGTTTTTGTTGAGGATTTGTATGACCTCTTTCTTTTTGATTTTGTTATCCCTAAATTTTGCCTGAACTGTTTCTTTTTTGGAATTACAGTCAGCGGGATGCCCCAGTTTTGTAAGTCTCCTTCATAGGTTTTCACTTATTGGGCTTTTATTTTGAGAGATAATGACTGTCTGTCTTTATGATTATTCGGAACCATCATTGTCTTTTGTTTTGTAAGGACCTCTTTGGTGCCATTCGTTATGCACTTGGATCAACTGAGAGAACTACCCTGCCCCAGGTTATGATTAAGGGTTTTAATTTTCGAAAAGAAAAACTCCTACTTCTTTGGCTCAAAGGGGTTGACGAGGGATTATCTTCCTTATTACTCCAGTGTTTAGGAATTGAAACAATGCTTGTACCTCATCAGCGGGGTCTGTTCAAAAGCATACTGTGAGGATCGTGGTATCGTTTTTGTCATCCTCCCTCAAGAGGCTTAGAATTGTTAATCGAGCGTTGATCATCAGAAAAAATATGAAAATAATTTGCATATAGTGAATACGAGTATATTGCTTCAAAACAGACATATGCGATGCGTTAATGAAATAACAATGTTTAACATGAGTAAATGTTTGAACAAAAGAAAATTACAACTTGAAAATCTTAATGAACAAAAGTATTTTCATCTCAGGGCTTGTTACTTCAATTGGTGAATCCAGTAGGGATGGTAGAAGTGCTCAGCCTGGCCCATATGGGTGAAATCCACAGCTCTTTCGTTAATCAGGTCTTGGATCTTATTCCTCAGAGCCCAGCAGTCGTCGGTGTCATGTCCTGGACTGTCAGAGTGGTACGCACATCTTTCCTCAGGATTGTACTTTAGGGAGGTTGTGTTGAGATTCTTAGGAGGGTCCCTTAACGTCACCAAATTCAACCTCAACAATTGTTGTAAAGCTTGAGATGGTGACACGTTGAGCTTGGTGAACTGCCTTTTAGGCTTGTCTGGCTTGCTCTGATCAGCCCGTTATTCTTGACGAGGTCGTTATTGGACCTGTGAAGTGGTAGCAGCTTGGAGAGGTCTATTCATTGGACCAGACCTTTGCCCTCTTGGAAGCTGTTCAATGACCTGGTCCCTGATTTGGGCTGGTTGCTTCATGTCTTGATGAAGCTGACTGATCATGGCCCTCAGCTCTCCTTGTTCCCGAGCTAAACCTTGGATGAGAGCCCTTTGTCCCAGCATCTGGGTTTTCATCGTATCTACCTCAGCTTGTAGACGTTTCAGCTGCTCATCCTTGTCATCCTCGGGACTTTTGCTGGCCAAATTCCCCATAAGGAGTGTCCTCAACTCTTCTTGCCCCTTGGATAGGCTTAGGAAGATCTCCCTGAATTGAATCTCTTGAGCATGAGGTCCCTAGTTGTCTTGTTGGGAAGCCATTCTGAAATAAACAGCGGAGATGGTAAGTGACCTGTCAAAAGGATACCTGTTATGCAATGATATGTACGTATATATATATATGCAATGTTTTCAAGGATCTCGCGGGGTAAACAAGAAAATTGTTAGCATTTGAATTTGGGTAGCTTGATTGAAGGAACTTCATGTTTGTGGAGAGTCCTTCTTCAAGGGTCAAGGCTCACCATATCAAGTGGGTCATAGCCTCTGAAAACCTTGGCTAGAGGAAAATAAATCCTCTTTGCCCCTTGCTAGACGTTTGATTCATCATGACCTGCACCACAAGCCCTTGAGATCCTTGAAATGGGTTAGTCCTTATGCAGGATGTATGCAATGGTATGATGTTATGCTATGCATGGGGTAACATAGGTAAACCCTGTTACGAGTCCCACTTAAGGACTGTAAACAAAACCTGCAAGAAACTCAGTAAACCCTGTTATGAGTCCCAATTAAGGACTATAAACAAAACCTGCAAGAAACTCAGTAAACCCTGTTATGAGTCCCAATTAAGGACTATAAACAAAATCTGCAAGAAACTCAAGTGTCAGATAACAAGCATGCAAGTAGTCAAGTTGGAAGGAACACAAGTCACACAAAAGAAGCCCTTAGAGTTTAGGCCAGCATGGGGTCTGGGTATTACCCTCTTGAAGTTGGTGGGCTCAACCTGTCCTATTAGAAGTAACCGGGTTCTAAGGGTCCCAATATCATTGGATTGCTTTCATTGTTCATCGTTTCGATTTAGCCACTGAACTGGCGACCGAAATATCCCAGGAAAGCAACCCTCAATTGAGTGTAGTATCGAGTATCAACCAACCTCGGACTGCACCAAAGTCAGATATCTCACTACCCTAAAGAGGCCAAGATAGTTCAATTAAGGTTCCTAAGGTCAGTTGATGCTTCACGACACCACATGGAGGCCCCGTACTCTCCTTGACTGAACTCAAGGGTTACCGGTACACACCAAAGTGCCACATCAACGTAGCAGACTGTTTCAACCATGTCGGTATACCCCGCACAGTTCCCTCACAGCCTTGTTGCTACTTTCTAAGAAGGTATCCCCAGATCCGGGTTAGGATCTATAGAACTCCCAAGACAGACCCACAATTTTAAAGCAAACAAGTACAAGCAATTGAAAACACAGTGATCTTAGTCCTAAGGTACACCTCACTTTAAAAGAAATCCCCAGCAGAGTCGCCAGTTCTGTGATCGGTGGATCTGGAACTGACTGTTTAATGCTGGTTCGCGAAATGTCGCGGTAAGCAAGAGTCGCCACCGTCTTTTATTTTCTCCAACATGGAAAGGACAAAAGCACAGAAAAATTCCTTATTGAGATTAGTTCTCGGTTCGGGAGGTAGATTTATAGAAAGGGAAGGTGTTAGCACCCTTTCTATCCATGGTTATCCATGGGCTCTTAGATACTTGCTCTTATGTTTTCAAAATGGTTGTTTGCTTTTCAAGTGTGAGTGGGTTTGAAAAAAGTTTCGTTTAAAATTTCAGTTCAACTCTTGTATCAGTCTTCAAGAGTGTTTGAAAAGTTGTTTTTGAAAGCTTTTTGAAAAGTGTCGGTGTGAAAAGAAGTTTTTGATTTGTTTTGAATCAGAGCAAGTATCTACGAGTCATCTACCTACCCTAAGGAATTAGTCTGTGTAAATGTCCTTAAGGTAGTGCCATCCCACCATTGAGAGGTAAGTAGCACCACCGTTGGAGGTGTTCGGGTCAATTCGAGGGTTAGGGACAGTGTGGTCACCGGGCAATAGTAAGATACCTTAGAAGCTACCCTTATGCCATTGATCTTTTTATTCTGAGGCAACCGTTTCGAGGCAACTGTTCCGAGGCAACTTGTTTCGAGGCAACTAGATCAATGGAACATAAGGACTCACTAAGACGTCCTATACTCGACGACCACGTTTCGAGGGGCAAGGCAATAGTGTGATCACCAGAGCAACAGTAGGACACCTTAGAAGCTACCCTTATGCCATGTTCATGGACATAAGGACTTACTAAAACATCCTATACTCGACGACCACGTTTCGAGGGGCAAGGCAACAGTGAGGCGTACCCTAGGAGTGGTGTGTGAATTGTGTGTCATTTTCAGTTATATATTTGTTTGTCATGCATTTGGTGAGCTACGCTTTGATTTTATTTGGGTCATTCATTCTTTCATGCAATAGTTTAGCAGTTAAAAGGGGTGCGGAAAACGTAAATCCTACGCTATTACAAGGCGCGGGTCTATACATCGCCAAATCTTTACAAAGACCCGTTTTAAGTAAATAAGTGCGAAAAATAAATAATAATAAAAACAGTAAAATGTCTTATTTACTATTACATATCCGGAGCAATTACATAATGATCGAACAAATTAAATATGCGCGAATAAAGAAAAGGGAATTAATTTTTGTCTTTTTTGGTAATTAAATGAAATTGAAAACTAATTAATTATTTTAATTACAAGAAAATATTTTTTTTGATTTTTTTTAATATTTTTTTATGAAATAAAATAGAAATAAAAAGAAACAAAGTTAAAGATTAACCTAAATCTAAATCTATTTTAATTATTAAAAGGAATGTTAAAATGGCCTAATTAACAACTAATTCAATTATGATTTATTTACAAAATAAAAATAAAAATAAAAGTGTTAATCATATTTTTTTTGTTTTTTATGAAAATGTTGGTTAAATTAATTTAATGATAGAGTAATTATTTTTGGTGTTTTTTGGATCAATTTTAATAATTAAAAACAAAATAAAAGTCAAGTTAATGATTATTTAATAATTAATTAAAATATGCATGCAAAAATATTATTTTTAATGTCAAAAATTAAATGAACATTTTTCTGATTAAAATGCAAAAGGAAAATATTTTTGTGAATTTTTAAATGCATGAGAAAATTATTTGAATATTAATTAAATTAGGATAAAATATAAAAAAGGGAAGAAAAAAACAAAGGAATTATGTTAATTATGGGAAAGGTGAAAGAAATGCCAGAACCAGGACTTGAACTCGTGCCCTTTGGAGAAATCCACTAACACGTTGCTAACTGTGCTAACTGGCTTTGTTGTAAATACCCTGCAATTAATTGATTAAAAACAAAAACGTGGCAAGTTTGAATTAAAAAAACAAAGTCAGCACGCGTGGGACCCAGGTATAACATATGAGCGAATCAGATGGAGCCATCGTGCCACGCCAGCCACGCCTGAGTCTTTCACAGTCAACGACGCCAGAGCCCTAGCTCCGGTCGTCTTCTCCGGCGAATGCTACGGCCAAACCTGCAAAATAAGGGAAATCAAAGGAAAAGAAAGACCTAGTCACCCTAATTAGACCCTTGCGAATTCAATGGTGCCATTATTTTGGCCTGAAAATGACTGTACAGGGAGTTTCGAAGAAGGTGACCAAAACGGCCCTAGCAATGGCAAGTTTCTATTCCTGCGTGGAAACTTGCATGTTATACGTCAAAATCGTTCTACTGAATGTCCTGAGTTCATATAAGCCATCAAAAATAGTTAATGATGCATGAAATATAAAAAGGAAATCAAGAAATTTTGACAAACCGAATAGGGCTAGAGGGCACGATCTGGGACGATTTGGCTTCGTGTAGGGATTGGAAATGACTGCTGCTATGCCCAGGAACACAAATGAATCCTTAGAACTCCTTGAAGCTTGCTCAAGAATAGAATCCGAATTGTCAATTTTTGTGAAAATTTTAGAGGATTAGGGTTGTCGTTCTAGGTGTCTCTAGCCTTTTTCTATTGTATGAGAGGCTTCATATATGTTTATCCACGAAAATCAAACACATTCAGGGGTCTTTACCCTTGCCATCAAGTCTTGAGATTTCCATAAACACCATTTAAAGAACTTGCCATTTTTGCTTCAAAATTTGAATTTTGTACTTGAAATAAGCTTTTCACGAATTTGGAATGTAAATGATGGTGATTCAAAGCTATTCAACACAAAATATACCCTTTAATTAATTTTCTTGATTTTTATTTGATTTTTAAAAGATTTAAAATGAATTAAATCAAATAAAATTAAATAAAAATGGAAAAATTAATTTTAAATCTTGAAATAATTTGTGGGACACGTGGGAAGCATGGCCAAGCTGAATCAAGTGTAAAAAGTGGGCCCCTTTTGTCAAAAATGAAGTTTCAAGGATAATTGATTTTGGCCATTTCACAAAAATCTCCCAACTTCTCCAATTCATATCTTGCTCAATTTTGAAGTTATGGACATGTTCTTGGATATTTTGGAAAGGTCTTGAAGTCCTCTAATCAATGTCTTTGGTCCCATGTCATTTTGATTTACCAATCTCAAGTTATGGTCTTTGACTTAAAGTCCCTTTTTGTTGACTTTTGAAAATGACCTATAATGTTGAAATTGATAACTTTTTGTGAGAGCATTTCTTGGACTTGGAATGTGAAGATGAGTTGTAGGAAATGTCTTCCCCTTCAAGGTGAGCATTGGATGGGATTTTTCTGATGAACCATGAAAAAGTTATGCCTTGGTCAAGTTACAGTTGACTCTTCAACCGTCCAAAAATAGAAACTTTAGCATCTTGAGACTTTTTGAGCCATGCTTTGGGAATCATGATCAAGAATTGATCAAATGATGTTTGTGGCTTCAAAATAAGATGTTGACCAAAAATTTTGACTTTTGACTGCCAAATGACCATTTTTCCCCTTACAGTTGACTGTTGAGCAATTAGGGTTTTTGATTGTGCAACTTGACCTTGTGAGCCTTGAAACTTGACATGTAGGTGCTTGACAATGTGTATGAGCATATGGGACTTGATTGGGCCCTTGAAAACCTCAACTTCCTTGCAGGAACCAAAACCCTAATTTGCATGGCTTAGGAGGATGGTTGACTGTGTAGCCCTTGAGTAGACTTTGAACCATTTGAGGTGATGCTTGTAAAAACTTTGAAGAATATGGGAGGGAAAATTTTGGGGTACAACAGTAGGCAAATGATGGACCACAATGTCGGTATCCAACTCAGGCATGTCTTCATAGGACCAGGCAAAGATCTCCACATAATCATGTAACATCTGAGTCAACCGTTGTTTCACGCTAAGCTCCAGATGGGCACCAATCTTAACTTCCTTTTTGTCTGCCTCAGTACCCAGATTTATTGTTTCCACCGGCTCTTCGTGTGGTTGAATTGCCCTCTCTTCCTGGAGTAATAGTCTTGCAAGCTCGCCAGGCACTTCGCAATCATCTTCACCTTCGTCTTCGGCTAAGTTGATCGGATTTTCGAAGTCATTACTGGCAGTAGCAGAGTCGTTACTAGTGAGATCCAGAGTGGATTGAAACCTGTATGAGTGAGTGTGTGTAAATACAGCTGTTTTGCAATATATAAAGAAAGAAAGAAAGAAAGGGAGCATAAGATTTGAAATGCGAGAAAACGTCCAAGGTCTTTATTCATGATATATGAAATGACAATTAATATGCCCTCACAAATGAAGCCACGGTGCCCCGAGTAAGACATCGGGCCATAGAGTTTCAATTCATTGTTTATTACAAATAACAAAAACAAAGGAATTCATTACTGCGTAACAAAATTAACAGGAAGGTTGTCCTTTGCAATCCAATTGCTAGGTCCACTGTCGGTCGCCAGATAAATCCAGCTGTCGAACTCAGATTCTTCCACCTCGTCATCATCCCTGATAGCATTCACCCCATGAGCAGGCAGGGGAGTTGTCACCACATTAGGCTTCTCCGGTGCCTCAAACTGTACCTCCTTGGCATCAATAAGATCCTGCACTTTATTCCTTAGGGCCCAACAGTCATCAGTAGAATGCCCCGGGCTATCGGAGTGATAAGCACAACGAGCATTTGGATTATACTTGGGAGAGGCGGTATTCACAACCTTCGGGGCCTCCCTGACAGTCACCAGGTTGGTTGATAGCAATTGCGGCAAGATTTGTGACAAGGTCATACTCAGCCGGGTGAACTCTCTTCTGGGTCTTTCAGCCCTTTGTTGATTAGTTTGCCGAGGAGCGGCAACAGGCTTAGCAATCACCACCGCGTTGACAGATTGGCGGCGCTCCGGTTTATCTTGTCTCCTAGGCCCATACACAGCACTGGCCTCCTTCTTAAAAGGTTTCTTCTCAGAACTTGAAGACGCACCTTTTTGAATTTTACCGGACTTCATTCCAGCCTCTATCCTCTCCCCAGTCAGAATGAGGTCAGTGAACCCTGCAGACGAATTACCGATAAGATGATTGAAGAATGGTCCGGATAGGGTCCCCAAGAACATATCTACCAACTCACGGTCAGTTAACGGAGGCTGCACCCTGCCAGCCAGGTCCCTCCACTTCTGCGCATACTCTTTAAAACCTTCGCCTGATCCTAGCGACATACCCTGGAGTTGGGTACGTGTAGGAGTAAGGTCGGCATTATATTGATACTGCTTGTAAAAAGCAGTAGCCAACTCCTTCCAATTACGAACTTTGGTTCCATCCAGCTGATAGAACCATTCGAGATGAGTCCGTGAAAGACTCTCCTGGAAGAAGTGGATCCACAAGTTCTTGTCCACTGTGTACGGTTGAATCTTCCGCACATAAGATCTGAGGTGTAGCTTGGGGAAAGACGCCCCGTCATACTTGGTGAAAGATGGTGCCTTAAACTTGTGAGGAATGATCACACCAGTAGATAAGCCCAAGTCTCCGAAATCCAGCCCAGGTACTTGTTGGATCTCCATGGCATTCAGTCTGTCTTCCAACTGCTTGTACCGGTCTTCAGCAGGAGGATACTGTTCCTCATTAAAATCAGTCTCATTGTCAGAGACTACCGGACTTGGAGCCTTTCCCCCCTGGGGACTGTCTTTTCCTACAGAAGAACCAGCTTCCTCATTCTGCAGAGTATTACCAAACCTCCGGCCCGAGTTGAAAAGAACAGTTCTCTTCTTCTTCTTCTCCTTCTTCAGGAGCAAAGCCTTCAGCTCTTCCTGGCCTTGAGCCAAACCCATGATCAGCTATTGAAATTGTGCGTTCTGCGCCTGAAGGGCCTTGATAGACATCTCGGTTGATGATTCAGGGTTCATGATGCTGAAATAAACAGCGAAGAACAGTAAGCAACCTGAAAAGAAAAGTACCTGCTATGCACATGATGAATGGAATGCGTATGATTTATGTTTTCAAAGACAATCGGGAATCAACTTTGTAAACAAAAAGGAACACACTTCATTAGATTCAACTTTGAAATTTAAATTGTTCAACAGATTGCCCTTAGGCGTTACATAAAAATGGAAATACTGAAAAGGGAAATAAAACTGTAAAAGGACATCCAAAGCTCATCATTGATCCCATGGTCTCCTCTTCTCAGTACGGATGTAGTCATTCAGAGCTCGCTCATTCTCCAACTGCTTTGTCAGCTTCTGGATCTTCAATTCCTGCTCGTTGAACTTTTCCCGATACGAATCCCATTCTTCTCGCAGTTGCGACCAAGACCTCTTTAATGTCTCATAATCAGTAGGTATCTGAGGAGGGAGGACAGTTGGAGGAGCCCCATCTTTGTCAGGATATTCAAGAATGACGGGTCTGACAGCTTCGTATGGTATACCTAACTTCTGAGCACGGATGCGAACCCATTTGTAGTAGGCTTCCATAGGTAGAGAAGTCTTTGGCCCCAACTCTTGTGGGTCAGCATTATGAACTCTGTCCCAAGCTTTGATGAACCTACGATGCAGCTCGTCACTATCCACCTGAAACTCAAAACTGATGTGAGGCACCAACATCTCATGGGGCCCTGCTCTTCTGGCCCTTCCAAACTGACGGAGTGCTAGACATGGATTGTAAGATATTCCTCCTTGAGTACCAATCAAAGGAACATTAGGGTATTCTCCGCAACGATTAATAACAGCTAACTCATCCAAACCTCTGAAAGTCCAAATGATGTCCTTATCAGTGAGAGACATCAGCCTATGAGCCCAACCTCTTCCTTCTTGGTTCTTCAGCACGAACTTAGGGAGGTGCGAAATAAACCACCTCGCCAACAAAGGGATACAACACCACAGAGTTCCTCGTCTTCGGGCAGTACGAGCATAAAGTTGTTGCAGGATGTCACCCAAGAGAGTGGGCACAGGATTCTGAGACATGAAGATCCTTATGGCAGTGACATTGATGAAGTTGTCAGGATTAGGAAACAAGACTAGCCCATAGATTAAGAGAGCCAAGATGTCTTCATATGCCCTAAAGTCCAAGTCATTCCAGAAACTGTTAGCTTTACCAATCAGAAACTTGGCCAAGAAACCCTTAACTCCGCTTCTAGTCACCCAGTTGTCCATTACTTCTTGATGGGTCAAGGGAAGAGCTGCAGCAACCTCCTCAAGCCTAAGAGTCTTTTCCCAACCAGTGAAGGGAGTCTGATCCAAGATAGGGATACCAAGAAAATCAGAGAACTCTTCTAGGGTAGGGACCAGCTGGAAGTCTTGAAAGGTGAAGCACTGGTACAGAGGGTCATAGAACTGGGTCAGGACACTCATCAACTGTTGATCCCGCTTTGCAGTGACTAAACTGAGAAGAGAACCATGCCTCTGGATGAAGGAAGTGGTGTTTGGAATTCTGCTAACCAATTCTTCAAGTAACTCAGGTGGGTGAACAAAGTTGAACCGGATAGTATTCCTTCGCATAGGCATCATGATATCCTACAAAACAGAGCAAAGGTGAAACCCTCTTGTCTTTGAAATGCTCAGTCCTTATGCAGGATGCATGCAATGCTTATGATGGCATGATGTTATGATAAAGCACACCACAAATATTTACAAAGGCAAACATGATAAGGCACACAAGTCACACAAGACAAGCCCTTAAAGTTTAGGCCAGCATGAGGTCTAGGTATTACCCTCTTTCAGTTTGTTGGTTCATACCTATCCTATCAAAAGTAACCGGGTTCTTAGAGGATCCCAATATCATTGACTACCCTCAATCGGTCATAACTCCAGCATCGCAATCTTTTCTTGCGGCCAGAACCATCACGAGAGTTTAGCCTTAATGGGCGTAGCATACTGCTACTGTTCTATTGGCCAAGTTATGTCATTTAAGGTTCTAAGGTCTGTTGGTGCTTAATGACTCCTTAGAAGACCCATATTCTCCTCGTTGCAACACAAGGGATATCGGTACAGACCAAGGTGCCACACCAATGTAGCCACTGCTTCACCCATGTCGGTCTACGCCGGACAGGTCCCTCACAGCTTATGCTACCTAAGCAGGGTATCCCCAGATCCAGGTTAGGATCTATGTAACTCCGAAACAACCCACAATTTAAAGCAAACAAGTCACAACAATTGAAAACACAGTTATGAACTATCTTAAGGTACACCTCACTTTATAAGAGTCCCCAGCAGAGTCGCCAGTTCTGTGATCGGTGGATCTGGAACTGACTGTTTAACGCTGGTTCGCGAAATGTCGTGGAAGCAAGAGTCACCACCGTCTTTTATTTTCTCCAACATGGAAAGGACAAAAGCATAGAAAAATTCCTTATGAGATTGTTTCTCGGTTCGGGAGGTAGATTTATAGAAAGGGAAGGTGTTAGCACCCTTTCTATCCATAGTTATCCATGGGCTCTTAGATACTTGCTCATTTGTGTTTTCAAAAATGTTTGTTTTCTTTTCAAGGTGAGTGGGTTTGAAAAAAGTTTCTTTGAAAGTTTCAGATCGACTCTTGTATCAGTCCTCAAGAGTGTTTGAAAAGTTGTTTTTGAAAGCTTTTTGCAAAGTGTCGGTATGAAAAGAAGTTTTTGATTTGTTTTGAATTAGAGCAAGCATCTACGAGTCATCTACCTACCCTAAGTGTTGTACCCCAAAATTTGCCCTCCCATTTCTCATTCATTTCTCATCACAAAGCCCTTGAAGATCAGGATCCAGTTAGGGTTTCATCTGCTCAAGACTTCTCCTTGCACTGCTGACCCAAATTAGGGTTTGTGTTTGCACAAAGATGTTTTGACCTAAAATGCCTAAGATGACTTTCTTGCTTCATATTGGACTCCCAAGTTTATCCATATCAAGTTTCAAGTCTTGATTCCAGGTTTTGCCCAGTCAATTGGACAGTTGACCTAGAAATCAGCTGTATTGGGGAAAAAGTCAACTGTGACCAATTGACAGTCAAATCTCATGAAAATTGACCCACATCAACATTATGAACTCATATGAACCATTTGATCAAGTTTGGATCACAATTCCACAAGAAGTTTGATCAGATCACCAAAAGGGCAAAATGGTCATTTTTAGGGTTTTGACTGCACAAAGGCAATTTTTGACTGTTTGACCCAACCAATGGCAAACCAAGCTCACATATGGACTCAAGGACCCCATGGAATTATCTTGACATGCTCAACAAGTTCAAAAGATCCCAAATGCACAAGATTGACAATTGAATTTCCCAGTCAATTGATCAATTTTGACTGTATACTGGAAAGTCAAACTTTGACTTTTTGGTCAAAATCAAGAGTCAAGATTCATTTTTCATCAAAATAGGCCAAATCATGAAACTTGTTCACCAAGAAATCAAAATTTGCAAATTAGGGTTTGAAATGAGAATTTTTCATAACTTAGAATTTTTCTAAGTTATGAAAAACCCTAATTTTTTCCTAACTTTGCCCCACTTTCTCACCATGATTCATTTGGATTCAAACAAAAGTCAAAACATGAAAGTTGTATCTTGTTGCATAATCTACAACTTTGATTCACAAAGTTTTCCAAAATGAGGCTTGTATCTCAAGTTACAATTTTTTGAATAAGGGTACTAAACCATTCTTAACTTAGTGAAATTTTAACCTATTTTGGCAAGGTTTTCTACCTAACTTCAAGTCCATTTTACATACACTTCCACTTGTAATTTCAATTTGCATTTCAAAGATAGATTGTAGTACACATTCCAAGCTTTCCAAAATGTCCAAGAACTCATCAAACAACCTCATAACTTGAGAGAATCGAATTTCACAATATGGCAAAAACTCACTTTTGAATTGGTCATGTACATGTTCCTAACTTATGCCATTTTCAATTCATCTTAGTTTGTGCTACATTACAGGTCCTTAAACCATTCCATACTCAATAATTTAATGCATGTTCATTGTGCTAAGGCCTTGTTTCATGAGCTTATGCATTACATGTTGAATAAAGCCATTTATGGAAAAAGCAAAATAGCCATTTTTGCAAAAGCAAGCTTTATGTCCAATTGAAAATCCAACAAGTACAGATGAAATCTAATTGGCACAAGATTATGAGCAAAACACTCTGATCAAGACAAGGTTAGCAGCATGATTAGGGGGGCCTCTACTTGCCTAGAACATCAACTTGGTTTTGTTTGCTTAAGTGTGAAGCAAAGTGACATAACATAGCATAACTTTCATCTCAGCATTAGAACACTTAAGCAATTGTTTTGTACACTTCCTAATCATCAAGCACAAGCTAGAACACGACTCCAATACCTCCAATACCTCCACAAACTCAGAACCATCATCAAACTGCTCAAACAGAGCAACCTCTGCAGATTGAGTTCTAACTCTCAATCCTTTCATGCATTCTTTCCCTAACCACTTCAGACACCTTCCCTACCATCAATCCAAACTATCCAAAGCATTAGAAGCAACCTGTAACTCCTCTAACCCTTTTGGGCATTTTCACTTTTCTGGTTTGCAGGCGAAGAGCTCTAGCACGATTCAAAAGGTTTCAAGATAAAGTAAAGCTTGGAATAGCATCCCTGGACATCAAGGAAGCTATACCAATCATCACCTTGCACTGAAAGTTTCTCCATTGCCAGATAGAACCTCAACTGAACAGGTAAGTTCATGAACTCGTATCTCTCTTATTAGGCATTGTTAGCTTTAGGTTTGTGAAGATAATATGTCACATTCATAGCCCTGAACATGTCCATGTAATTAGATTTCATTTATATTATGTGTGCTGTAAGAATTTTGAGTCTGAACATGGCAGAAAACTTAGGTCAGGATTTGGGAATGTCAAAATTCTCTCTCATTTCTGAGAGTTAGGATGAGTTTTTTATCTATTTAGAATCGTGATTCAATGCTTAACATTTCTTATGTTGGAAGTTTGTGCAAAAGATCAAAAAATCCAGGTGTTTGAATTGGAAGAACAGGCGCGCGTTTTTGTTCAGAGGTTGAAGAAGAAGTTATATGGGCTGGGCTTGTTTTGTATTTTCTTTTCACACACTCTTTTCACTTTGACACCCCCTGAGCCCATTTTGTGTATTTGCATGATTTTTTGATTTTTCTTTTTTCATTTTGACTCATTTATTTTTGCTTATAATATAAAAAATATAAAAAATATTTTTCTCACCATTTTTGAATTTATAGGCATTTATTTGTTTAGTTTAAGTTATTTGTACATAAATACATATATATATTATTTAGAATAAATAGGAAAAATAATGCAAATATACTTTCTTTTCTGATTTTATTACATTTTCCCTTTTGAAAATATTTTATACAAAATATACTTTTTTATATAAATATTAAATATTATTATTTTTATATATATAGTATTTATTTAATAAATAATAAAGATATATATATATATTAATATACTTAGGGCAAAAAATACTAAATACATACATTTTTTATTTTATTAATATTTGACATGAAAAATACTTTTTATAAATATACTTTATTTTATTTTATTTTTGTACATAATAAATAAATACTTGTGTAAATTAATTAATATATATATTACTTAATAAAAATTAGGGTTTTACCCTTAAAACATAAAAACTCCAAAAATAATACTTTTTTTATTTTATTTATTTAACATAAGTAATGCCCTTTTTTATACATATAAAAATCCTTTTTTGCATTTTTGCATCTTTATTGTATTTTCCATTTAATTTATGCAATTAATTACTTGTAAATGTTCCAAAAAATGATGTAATAGCTAGGTTTAATTTCTTTGTCTAAATATCCCCCCATTTGAACATTTGTATCCCCCTTCCCATATTGTGTTGTAATAATGTAGGAATTTTACTTTTCGCACTTTAAACGCTTCCTAAATATACCATTCTAGAATTAGGGTTTGTATGCAAATAAAAAGAACAAAATAGCTTGACCTAATTTCAAGATAAATAAGCATGAAATTGGACAACACATATCACACTTGCACCCCTAGGGTATTCCACTTTGTTGCCCTTAAATAAATGGGCCATATTGCATGTTAGGTTTCTTTGGGTAAAACAAACGATCAAATGATCATAGTCCCTCGATGACGCTTTCGAAAAGTTGCCTAAAATGATCAAGTCCCTTTCAAAAAAAGAAATTGCCCAAAGATACTTAGCACTATTGCAATTATGGTCCAAACGATGACCCGCGCCCGTCCCTTTTACCTCCTAATACAAGATTGTCCACCAAATGCAATGGTGGAACAAAATTGTCAAAAGGGTTAAAACATAACAAAAATCTTTGAGAACTTTAAGGGTAGATAGCTCTTAGGTACTTGTCAATTTGTAAAAGAAAACACTTGCCTATTTTCAAATCACACTTCACAAACACTTTCAAAACAAACTTTCAAAAAAAAACCTTGGAACATCCTTTCAAAAAACAAAACACCTTTTGTAAAACATTCGAGTAAAGAATTGTTACAAGGGTAGCCTATACAAGGCATCTTTTCAAAACATTTTCAAAACCACACACCGAGCACCATTTCAAACAATTGAAAACCAAGGCAAGTTGATCTAAGCAAGTACCTAAGAGCCCATGGATAACCATGGATAGAAAGGGTGCTAATACCTTCCCTTTCTATAATCTACTCCCCGAACCCAAGAAAAATCTCAAAGGTTTTTGCTGTGCTTTTTAAACCTTTCCTTGGGATAAAATAAAAAGTCGGTGGCGACTCTTGCTCAACCGAAACATTTGCGAAAACAAACGCAAAACCCATAGTCAGTTCTCCCACCGTATCACAGAACTGGCGACTCCGCTGGGGAGAATTTTAAAAGTGGAGTAACCTTAGGGCTTAGATCACCCTCTTGCATGACTAATTGTTTGATTTGTTTGCTTTATATCTTGGCTCTATTGTTTGGGTTTGCAATCCTACACCCGGATTTTGGGAAAAATTCATAGATAGCAATACATTGTGGAAACTGTGCGGGGTATACCGACACGGTCGAAGCAATAGCTATATTAGTGCGACATATTTGTGAGTACCGGTAACCTTTGAGTTCAATCAAGGAGAGTACGGGGCCACTGAGTGATGTCACTAAGAACTAATGACCTAGAACCTTACTTGACCATCTTGGCCTTTTATTAGGAGTAGTGAGATGACCGGCTTTGGTGCATTCCGAAGTTGGTAGATACTCGATACTACACTCATTGAGGGTTGTTTTCTTGGAATATTTTGGTCGCTAGTTAAGTGGCTAAACCAAAACAATGAACAATGAAAACAATCCCGTGATATTGAGCTCCTTAGAACCCGGTTACTATTTATAGGACAGGTTTTTAAGCCAACTACACTCAAGAGGGTACTTACCTATGAAACCCCATGCAAGCCTGAAACTAGGGTTTGGTGTGATTTGCTTGTACATATGTTTTATGCATACATCATAGACATCATAAAACATCATATGCATTCACTAACCATTTCAAGGGTTTTGGATCTTCATCTTTGTTCTTGTTTTGTAGGACATGGAAATTCCTCGAAGAAACACCATTCAAGTCAACCTTGTGAGAGTCTCTCCTCAACTCAAAGAGCTCACCTCAAGAATTCCGAAAAACTCATCCTTCAGTGAAAGACATGGTAGACTGCTCAGCTTAGTCAACACCAACATTGAAGAATACATGATGAAAGTGCTATTCCGGTTCTTTGACCCTCTTCACCACTGTTTCACTTTCCCTGATTATCAGTTGGTGCCCACTTTGGAGGAGTTTTCTCAACTCCTAAGAATCCCTATCCTTAATCAACTACCCTTCAACGGTACGGAAAAGGAACCAAAGCCGGAAGATGTTGCTCGAGCATTACATCTACAAACATCCGACATCAAGGGGCATTGGGAAACCAGAAGCGGCGTCAAGGGATTCTTAGCAAAATTCTTGTTTGAGAAGGCACAAGAATGTTGGAACTCATTGGACCTACAAGCCTTTGAAGAAATTGTGGCACTCCTTATCTATGGGTTGGTCTTGTTCCCAAATCCTGACCAATTGGTAGATGTCAACGCCGTCAAAATCTTCTTGTCCAGAAATCCAATACCAACATTGCTTGGGGACATTCTTCACTCATTTTACACACGAACAATGAGAAAGAGGGGTGTTCTCATGTGCTGTACTCCTCTCCTTGCAAGGTGGTTTATTTCGCACCTTCCACAATCTGTCTTGAAGAATGACCAAGGCTCAAGGTGGTCCCAACGGTTGATGACTCTTACTCATTCTGATGTGCATTGGTGTTCTCGGTCCAGAGAAAATGTCATCATTGTCGATCGTTGCGGAGAATTTCCTAATGTTCCTTTACTTGGAATCAGAGGAGGTATCACCTACAACCCTTGCCTAGCTTTGAGGCAATTTGGATATGCACGGAGGGATGGCCCTCATGATATGTTGATTCCTGACCTAGTTTTTGACTTCGACAACGATGCGCAAGGACTTCGCCAAAGATTCATCAGAGCTTGGGGAAGACCCAACAAGGTTGATAGCAAGACTCTGGGACACAAGAACTCCATCCCTCTTGAGCCTTATCTCAAGTGGGTACGAGCCCGAGCCCAAAGTCTGATGATGCCTTATCCTCATGTTCTCCCTGTGATTAAAGAGCCCGTCAAGGAAGGAGAGGTTCCCTACACCATCCTACATCCAGACATGCCTACATCGTGGGAGGAAATGCAGAAAAGTTGGATTCAGCTCAAGGAAGAACGGAACACTTTTGAAGCTAGCTTCTACGCCAGTGAGAAGAAGGTTCTAGAGCTTACCCGCCGACTCCATGAGCAAGAGGCCCTCAACACCTACATCGCACCAAAGAGGATGCGCAATGTCTTTTTGCCTTGAGAAGTTATTTTGTAATATTTGGCCCATGGGGCATTTATGTACTAACAAATTTCTTCTTATTAATATGACGTGCGTTCTTCTTTGTCTAAAACAATTTTGAATGTCCTAAATCCTTGAATGCATTGCATACATAAGCATACCATTCATCATGTGCATAAACAGGTCTCACTCCAGGTTTCCTTATCTGTCTGCTGTTTATTTCAGTAGGATGGATCTCGAGCAAACAGTCAAAGACCTGCAAGCTCAAAATGCACAGTTCCAGCAACTCCTGATGACCTTGGCTAAGGGTCAGGAGGATATCAAAACTCAATTGGGGAACAAAGACCCAGTGAAGAAGAAGAAAAAGAGACTCGGGGTGGCTACTTTGGGGAGAAGATTTGACGGAGAAGCTTGGAGAGTGCTTGAATTTCCTCCTATCTCTGATGAAGGAACCAGCAAAGGAGGTGGAGCTGCGGTACCTTCTGAGTCTGATGCGGAAGAGGAAGAGGTCGAAGAGGATGAAGATTATTCTGATCAGCAATACCCTCCAGCTGATGATAAATACAAAGGGCTAGAAGACAGATTGGCCGCCATGGAATTACAAAGAGTACCGGGTTTGGATTTTGAAGACTTGGGTTTGGTCGCCGGGATTGTGATTCCCCCAAAATTCAAAGTGCTAGTGTTTGTGAGGTATGATGGGCTGTCCTGTCCCAAAATGCATCTCAGGTCCTACGTGAGAAAGATTCAACCCTATACGGCAGATAAAAACCTTTGGATTCATTTCTTTCAAGACAGCCTTTCTGGAGCTCAGTTGGAGTGGTTTTATCAGCTAGAAGGAACCAGCGTCCGAAATTGGGAAGATTTGGCCACCGCTTTCTACAAACAATACCAGTATAATTCTGACCTTGCTCCTACTCGTACCTAACTTCAGGGTATGTCGCTAAGAACAAGCGAGGGATTCAAAGAATATGCACAGAAATGGAGGGATTTGGCTGGCAGGGTGCAGCCTCCTTTAACCGATCGTGAGCTCGTTGATATGTTTCTAGGGACCCTATCTGGGCCATTTTTCAATCATCTAATTGGTAACTCTTCCGCGGGGTTTACCGATTTGATCTTAACAGGCGAAAGAATAGAAGCTGGCATCAAGTCAGGAAAGATTCAGAAGGGTGTTGCTGCAAGTGTTGAGAAGAAGACATTTAAGAAGGAGACAGCTGTGGTATATTCTCAGAGAGGAGCAGGGAAGACGGAGCGTCGGCCAACTGTGGGGGCCGTAATGATTCAAAATACTCCAAGTGAGCAGCCTCGCTATAACCAGTCCAGACCAAATCAGCAACGAGTGGAGCGGCCACAATGGCAGTTCACCCGTATTAATATGACTCCAGCGCAAGTGCTTCCCCATCTGTTGAAGTTGAATCTCGCCACCATCAAGGAGGCACCAAAGAATGTGAATACGTCCTCTCCGCATTATCATGCTAATGCCAAAATGCGCCTACCATTCAGACAGTGTTGGGCACGACACCAATGATTATTGGGCAGTCAAGCATAAGATCCAAGACCTGATAGAGGCGAAGGAGGTGGAGTTTGACGCTCCGGAGAAGCCTAATGTGATATCTGCACCCATGCCGAAGCACGGCCGAAATGTCAATGCCATTGAAGAAGATTTGTATGTTGCTGATGTCAGTGATCTGACTACTCCATTGCTAACCATTAAGTTGAATTTGTTAAGGGCCGGGATCTTCCCGGGATGTAAGGAAGACTGCTATTGTTGTTACTCTCTGCCGTTTGATTGTCCGTTACTGAAGAAAGGCATCCAAGGCCTTATGGATAGTCGACAAATTTTGTTTGAAAAAGTTTCTGCTGTTCCAGTTCATACTGAAGATGTCTCAATCATAACCATTCACGCCAATCTTTCCAAGGCCGTCAAAAAGCCTGTTAAGATTACACCAGCTACGAAATCTATTCCTTTGAAGATAACAATGCCAGGGCATGTTCCCTATGTTTCTGAGATCGATACCTTGGAACTATGGCGGTGACGTCTACTACCATGGTATCAAACAAATCGAAATAACTGAAGAAAGTTCGGATGATGAAGAAGCCAGCATTAGTAACATTGCGGGCACTAGCAAAATCACCAGGAGCGGGAGAATATTTTCTCCAGAGATTTCCCCTCCAAGAGCAATCTTTGGACCCTCGTCAGCTGACAAGGTCATCCCTGCACCAATAAAACTTTCTGCTAAGACTCCTTTGATTGAAGACGTTGTTGTTCCTAGTATTGTCTCTCTTACCGCTGCTGACAAGGGTAAGGGAATCCAAGATGAGCTCGTCAGGACGAGGGCTCAACCCTTGGTCATCCCGGAAACCTCCAAGAAGGAAATGGATGAGATCTTGAGGATAATCAAAAGAAGTGATTACGATGTAGTAGAACAGCTGGGGCAAACCCCCTCAAAGATCTCCATGCTGGCACTACTACTTTGCTCGGAAGCGCACACTAAAGCTCTGATAAAATTCCTGAAGGCAGCCCATGTGCCCCAGGAAACTTCTGCAGATCAATTCCAAAATTGCGTGGCTAGCCTTACTGCGGACAATGGATTAGGGTTCTCTGATGCCGACTTAACTCCTAAAGGTAGAAACCACAATGATGCTTTGCACATTTCAGTCGAGTGTCGAGGAACCACTCTCGCACATGTCTTGGTGGACACCGGTTCGTTGCTGAATGTATTGCCTAAGAAGGCCTTGGACCGACTAGATTGTGAAGGGTAGGAATTGAAGCCGAGTGATATTGTTGTCAGGGCTTTCGATGGTTCGAAGAGAATGGTCCATGGAGAGGTTGAGATTCCCATCAAGATAGGCACTGAGGTGTTTAAATCTACTTTCTATGTGATGGACATCCATCCGTCGTACTCTTGCTTGCTGGGTAGGCCCTGGATACACCATGCTGGGGCAGTCACCTCCTCCTTGCATCAGATGTTGAAGTATCCTGTCAAGGGAAAGATCATTATTGTCCATGGCGAAGAAGAGTACATGATTAGCCACTTAAATTCTTTCCGGTATGTGGAGGTTGAAGGGGAATTCATTGAGACGCCGTTTCAACATTTCGAAGAAGTCCTTCCTGAAATAGCAGTAGCGAAGTTGGCAGCTGAGACACCGAGGCAGATGGCCAGGATGGCATCTCTGGAGGACGCAAGGGCCGCAATAAAAGAAGGGAAGAATTCAGCATGGGGGAGATTGCCTGATATTCCACATAAGACAGACAAATTTGGATTAGGGTTCACAGCCGCTGGCCAGAAAGCTATGCGCCGTACGAAGATCGAAAGTGCGCCAGTCAAAATTTCTCCCTACGGAATCAACGCTTTGGAGGACGAAGACAAAGAGAGCAACATCGAAGAGTGGATTTACCCAACTGTCGAAGGAGGATTGAGCAACTAGGAGGCAAAAGACTTTGTCCCCATCACTTTTATTCATCAGTAATTTATCTGTTAAACATTTCCTATTTGATCTGTAATATTTACTCTCAAACAATCCGTAAACTATCTTTTCACCTCATGCCTTGCCCGGGGCATGTAGGTCCGTTTGTAAGGGTTTTGATTATTTTTCATATCCATATGCCATGTGTTGTACCCCAAAATTTGCCCTCCCATATTCTTCAAGAAATTGCCAAGTCAAGCTTCAAAGTTCCCTAAGGGTTGCATAGTTCAAGGGCCTCCTAAGCAGTCAAAATTAGGGTTTGTATTCTGGTCAAGAAAATGAAGTTTCCAAAGGTCCAATCAAGTCTCACATGCCTACAAATATGGTCAAGCATCCTCATATCAAGTTTCAAGACTTTCAGCACAAAATTGCACAGTCAAAACCCTAAATTGCACTACAGTCAACTGTAGGGGCAAAATGGTCATTTGGCAGTCAAAAGTTCAAATTTTTGGTCAACATCTCATTTTGAAGCCACAAACATCATTTGATCAATGCTTGATCATGATTCTCAAAGCTTGGCTCAAAAATCATCAAGATGCAAAAGTTTCCTTATTTGGACAGTTGAAAAGGTCAACTGTAAATTGACCAGGGCATAACTTTCACATGGAGTATCAGAAAAATTCCATCCAAAGCTCATTTTGAAGAGAACGACATTTCCTACAACTCATCTTCATACTTCAAGTCCAAGAAATGCTCTCACAAAAAGTTATCAATTTCAACATTATAGGTCATTTTCAAAAGTCAACAAAAAGGGACTTTAAGTCAAAGGCCATAACTTGAGATTGGTAAATCAAAATGACATAGGACCAAAGGAATTGGTTAAAGGACTCAAAGACCTTTCCAAAATGTCCAAGAACATGAGCAAAGCGTAAAAATTGAGCAAGTTATGCCTTGTGGAAGTTGGGAAATTTTTGGATATTTTGAAAAGTCAACATTGATTCAAATGACCTAAAATTGCTAATGGGCCCATTTTTCTTCCACAATTCATCATCCCAAGCATGTGCACGACCACTTGGCCCAAAGGGAAGTATTTCTTCATTTTTTATTTATTTATTTGAATTTTTATTTATAATAATTCATTTAAATCAAATTAAATACATGGAAAATATTTAACCTAAGTTTTACAATCTTTTTGTGCATGAAATATCCTCAATAATTCGTGCATAACCCAATATGGAAAGATTTGGAGAGAATTGATCATAATTGGTACAAAAACACATGGAAAATATTTGAAAAAAGATCTTGAAAATCAAATCTCAAAATCCATGAATGAAAGAGATTTTGATCAGAATTCTTGACCTAATTGGTTCATTACATAAGCCTGAATACAAACCTAATCAAAGGGACCACGCAGCTGCTCAAAAATCTGGAAAACAAAACTTGAAATTTGTCAAAAAACTCCAAAACTGAAAATCAGGTTTTAGGTTGATTCAAGGCACAAGACCAATTGCAAAAGCTTCCTCGTGTCCCCCTGAAGCTAACTGGATCACTTTCCAACCTTCATACGCCCGGAATTGGTACAATGGAGTCAAACTGTTTCAAATAAAATTCATAATCGTGCATATCAATTCATGCGTTTTTTACAAGTTTTAATATGTGATTTACATTCCTTATGCTATTCTGAAGCTAACCCATGTGTTTGATTGAATTTTTATGCACCCTATGCGAATCTACCATTATCGTTTTTTAGGGTTTACAGGACCTTAGATTAGGGTTTTTCAAATAAGGAAAAATTGGACTTCAAGACTTGGACCATTGAATCCAGCATGCTCAGACGGTCACAAGGCTACCCTCGCGCCTAATTTATAGAGCCCCTGGGGCTAGTCGCTATTTTCTGATATGTTGCCAAAGGGAACGGTGTAAAAACCATTGCCTATGTTTCTTTTGTTTCAGGAAAATAAAACTATGCGAAGAAGATGATGACGTGTGGAGCGGTGATAGGAAGATTCAAATCTTCGCGCGCGTTTGAGGCCCCTGACTTTCTTTTCTTTTATAATGTTTATTAATTATTATATATCAAACGCGTATGAGTTGATTCAGTGGCAAGCATAGTTGGTGGTAAAGTACATGACCTGGGTTCGAGCCCCAGGTCTTCACTATCTCAATATTATTTTTCAATTAATCTTCACATGCAGTTTCACGTACTGGAGACCACCATACGCATTCCAAATCCAGTTATCCACGCGTCCTAAGGCATCACATCAACGACCACAATCGGAAGAGTATGGTGCACTTGGTCAACAAAGATCCACGCTGGCGCCCAAGTCAACCAAGGCCAAGGTTAATGGGCCTGAATTATCAAGAAAAACCCTCCTATTTGGGGTCTGAACCCCCTAGGTTTGCCAATTTATTTTCTTTCTTTATTTTTTATTATTTATACTTTCTTTTAATTATTGCTTTATTAATTAATTTAACACTTTCATAAATATAAAAAAAAAACACATTAAAAATCAGAAAAAAGAAAAATAAAAAATATTTTATTTTAGTATGTATATTTTAAATAAATTTGCATGTAAATTAATTAGTTTTAAATTAGGGTTTAATTTAATATTTTCATAACAAAAATCTAAAAAATGTAGAAATAGGGTTTAATTAATAATTTTTCATCCTTGTTATTTTTATTCCATAATAATTAAATAATTAAATATTTATTTTTATAATTAAATTTGTATATAAAAATTAGGGTTAATTTAGGTTAAAATTCAATGTTTTCTTAATAAATTAAAAACCACTAGAATTAGGGTTACTATTTATTTTAATTAATTCTTTTTTCATATTAAATCCTAAAATACCAAAAATACCAAAAAAACAAGTTCTTTCTTTCTTTTAATTTTAATTAATTCCTCATTAGTTTAATTTTGCAAAAAGGGTCCAACGCCCTCGTTTCGATTTAATTCTTATTCGCATATTTATTTTATTTTGTTTAAATACTTATGTATCTCTCCCGAAGCCGTGTAATTGATTTCTCGCACTTTTAATTCCTTATTTTCTTTTACTTTCTTTATTTTTCTGTCAAATCGGGTTCGAGAAATTTTGGCGATGTGGACCCGCGCCTTTTGTAATAGCTTAGAATTTTTACTTTCCCGTAATATTTTTTAACTGTTAAATAATGGCATGAAAGAATGTATGGACAAAAATAAAAACAAGCGTAGAACACCAATAACATGACAAGATAAATGCAAATGAAAACGACACACAAATCGCACACACCACCCCTAGGGTACGCCTCACTGTTGCCTTGCCTCGAAAGGTGATCGTCGAGTAGAGGATGTCTTAGTAAGTCCTCATGATCCGGGAACCTGGCATGAGGGTAGCTTCTAAGGTGTCTTCCCATTGCTCTGGTGATCACCATGTCCCGAACCTTCGAATTGACCCGAACACCTCCAATAGTGGTGCTACCTACCTCTCAATGGTGGGATGGCATTACTTTAAGGACATTTACACAGACGAATTCCTTAGGGTAGGTAGACGACTCTAGATACTTGCTCTAAATTTCAAGACAAATTCAAAAATACTTTTCACACCGACACATTTTCAAAAAGCTTTCGAAAGCAACTTTTCAAACACTCTTGAGGACCGATACAAGAGTCGAACTGAAATTTTCAAAGAAACTTTTTAAAACCCACAGTTGAAAAGCAAACAAACCATTTTTGAAAACACAAATGAGCAAGTATCTAAGAGCCCATGGATAACCATGGATAGAAAGGGTGCTAACACCTTCCCTTTCTATAACCTACCTCCCGAACCGAGAGCAATCTCTTTAAGGAATTTTTCTGTGCTTTTGTCCTTTCCATTTGGAGAAAATAAAAGACGGTGGCGACTCTTGCTTCCGCGACATTTCGCGAACCAGCGTTAAACAGTCAGTTCCAGATCCACCGATCACAGAACTGGCGACTCTGCTGGGGACTCTTTATAAAGTGAGGTGTACCTTAGGGCTAGTTCATAACTGTGTTTTCAATTGTATGATTTGCTTGCTTTACTATTGTGGGTTGCATCGGAGTTACATAGATCCTAACCCGGATCTGGGGATACCCTGTTTAGGTAGCATAAGCTGTGAGGGACCTGTCCGGCGTATACCGACATGGGTGAAGCAGTGGCTACGTTGGTGTGGCGCCTTGGTCTGTACCGATATCCCTCGTGTTGAAACGGGGAGAATATGGGTCTTCCAAGGAGTCATTAAGCACCAACAGACCTTAGAACCCTAAATGGCCCAACTTGGCCATTAGAACAGTAGCAGTATGCTACGCCCATTGAGGCTAAACTCTCGTGATGGTTCTGGCCGCAAGAAAAGATTGCAATGCTGGAGTTATGACCGATTGAGGGTAGTCAATGATATTGGGATCCTCTAAGAACCCGGTTACTTTGATAGGACAGGTATGAACCAACAAACTGAAAGAGGGTAATACCTAGACCTCATGCTGGCCTAAACTCTAAGGGCTTCTCTTGTGTGACTTGTGTGCCTTCCAACTTGATTACTGGCATGCTTGCTATCTGACACATGGACTACTTGCAGGTTTTGTTCATAGTCCTTAATTGGGACTCATAACAGGGTTTGCTAAGTTTCTTGCAGGTTTTGTTAATAGTCCATAATTAGGACTCATGACAGGTTTTACTTGAGTTTCTTGCAGGTTTTGGTTTGCAGTCCTTAATTGGGACTCATAACAGGGTTACCTGCATTACCCCATGCATAGCATAACATCATACCATTGCATACATCCTAACCCATTTCAAGGATCTCAAGGGCTTGTGATGCAGGTCATGGTGAATCAACTATCCCAGCAAGGGGCAAAGAGGATTTATTTTCCTCTAGACAAAGTTGTCAGAGGCTATGACCCACTTGATATGGTGAGCTCTGACTCTTGAAGAAGGTTCCCTTAACCAAGGTTGTTTGGAAATCAAAACCAGACATGATGACTAAAGTCAGGGGCTATGACCCACTTGATATGGTGAGCCTTTGACCCTTTGAAGAAGGACTCTCAACAACATGCAGTTCCTTCAATCAAACTACCGGACCCGAGTTCTAACAAATTTTCTTGTTTACCCCGCGGGATCCTTGAAAACATTGCATGCATGTCATACACATCATTACATAACAGGTATCTTTGTTGCAGGTCACTTACCTTTCTCGCTGTTTATTTCAGCAATGGCCTTCCAATCAGATAACCAGGACTGTCTTGCTCAAGAGACTCGGTTCGGGGAAATCCTCCTGAATCTATCCAAGGGGCAGGAGGAGCCAAGGACACTTCTCATGGAGACCTTTGTTAGAAACAGTGTTGAGGGTGAAAGGCTGAAACACCTACAAGCTGAGGTGGATGCATTGAAAGCCCAGATGCTGTGGCAGGTGACTGCTATTCAAGGGTTAGCTCAAAGACAAGACGAGCTCTGGTTTCTCGTCAACCAACTGCTTCAGGGTAACCAGCTGGGGAAAAAGTCTAAGGGTAAAAAGCCAGTCATCGTTCGACCACCTTTGAGACAAAGAGTCAAGGAGAGAGCTCCCCAAACGGCTCCAGTGTCACAAATTCAACATCGCAACCAACAAAAGAGCGAGAGAAGGCAGTTCACTCGGCTCAGCATGACCTTATCCCAGATATTGCCACAGTTGCTGGAGACCAAGCTGGTAACTCTAAAAGAGGCTCCGAAGTTTCAAAATACAACGTCACCAAAGTATAACCCCAACGCTCGCTGCGCTTATCATTCTGATAGCCCGGGGCATGCTACAGAGGATTGTTGGACGTTGAAGAATAAGATTCAGGACCTGATTGATGAAGGAGCACTGGAATTCACACAAGATGGTCAGGATGAATTTTTCTACCATCCCTCCAAGGCTCACCATTTGAAGTGACAAGCCCTGAGATGGAAAGACTTTTGTTCATTCGAATGTCCAAGTTGTAATTCTCTTTGATTGTTTAGACATTTGTTCATTGTTAAACATTGTTATTTCATTAATGCATCGCATACGTCTGTTTTGAAGCAATATATTCGTATTCACTATACGCAAATTATTTTCATATTTTTTCTGATGATCAGCGTTCGATTAACAATGTTAAGCCTCTTGAGGGAGGATGACGAAAACGATACCACGATCTTTACAGTATGCTTTTGAACAGACCCCGCTGATGAGGTACAGGCATTGTTTCAATCCCTAAACACTGGAGTTATAAGGATGATAATCCCTCGTCAACCCCTTTGAGCCAAAGAAGTAGGAGTTCTTCTTTTCGAAAATTAAAACCCTTTATCATAACCTGGGGCAGGGTAGTTCTCTCAGTTGATCCAAGTGCACAACGAATGACGTCAAAGGAGTCCTTCCAAAAACAAAAGATGGTGATGGTTCTGAATAATCATAAAGACGGGCAAACATTATCTCTTAAAAATAAAAGCCCAATAAGTCAAAACCTATGAAGGAGACTTACAAAACTGGGGTATCCCGCTGACTGTAATCACAAAAGAAACAGTTCAGGCAAAATTTAGGGATAACACAATCAAAAAGAAAGAGGTCCTACAAACCCTCAATAACAAAAAGGAATGACTGCCTATTCAAAATAAACTATCAACATCCGAACCATCACGGGAATATCAGGACAAAAACTCAAATAAGGTCTAACGCACGATCAGCTGAGTTTAGGTTTGAAGAACATCACGAAGAGTGGGTGGGTACAAATGAAATTTGAGCCTTTATCCTTTGTTTCTTAAACCGTGAACCAGGCCACGTTATAACCCTTAAAAGTCCTAGCTGAAGCATGGGTTAGTTCGAAAGCATACTGTTACGAAAGGTATCCTGACTCCTTAAGGCTCACGTTAAAATACGGAGATGACATCACGTTTTACAAACATTCACTTAAAAAAGAATGCATTTTTAAAACCTTCAAGACAGACATAGGCTTTGCATTTTTAACATAACTTTGTTTGCGTATGACTTTTTGTTTGAACAGCAAGGAAATTCACACGATGAATACCTAGTGAACAAAAGCACTTTCAATCAAGGGGCATGACATGATCATGGTCCATCATCTGGGGCAGTCCAATCAAGATTCGGAGAATCTCTCAAAAGGCCAAATAGCCTGGGGCAAATCTCCGCATGAGTCACCTGGGGTATTTCAACAATAAATCTTGCCTGATTAAACATCTTCTGGTGGCACGACAAAAACACTCCTAACAGGGGCAACTCCCTACTTTCTGAGAACGGACATAGTCGAAAAAATACTATGCAAAATCAAAGACCCGCTAGGTTGACATACCTAGGCAAAAATTAGGACTTCCCGGCGAACCAAAAGGGTTCGGGCAAAATACGGGCTGAAATGAAAAATCTGTACACCCGGCAAGTCGAAAACCTGCAAAGGCGGCTTGTGCAAAAATGGGTATCCCGGTGGACCGAAAACCCGAAAGGGCGGTCCAGGCAAAAGTTAGGGATCAAAGCGTACGACTATGTCCTACCATCTCATCACCTGCCTACCAGAAGAAGGTTTATCCATCAACAACTATCAGCACCTCACAGGTCCCCCTCTCCCACCTCAGAAGCAGGGGCAATGACGAGTTGTCCAAACGATCTAATTGCTCTTTCCTCCAAGGTATCAAGGTAGGTTCAGCTAAAGAACATAACTAGTACATATTAATTCCCCAGAGAGTAATTCAGCAGTCGGTGCATTCCTCCTCAGGCAGAGTTATCAAACCTTAAGGAAGTTGAGTATCCTCCAGCAGATCTCAATACTTCCCCAGCAGCATACATATTCTTAACAAGCATCCCCGGCAGTCTTGGTCTAAAGATTGATTCCCCGGCGTTTTATCAACATTCAATAGAGTCACTTCCCCGATGCAGTACAAAACTTCCCCAGGAAAGTCCAATCTAGTTTCCCCAGGAAAATTGGAATCCATCTCCCCAAGTAGTAAGCTTATCCCCAGTAGATTCTGGAAGCTTATCCTCGCAGAGCACGAACGCGTCGTCCGGCTTTATTTAAAGAGTTATTTCCTTAACAGGATATAACTGGGTTATCCTCAGCCAAAAGCCACGGAAAGATCGTCGTCGACACAGTTCTTTCTTATCCCCAGCAAAGTCTATCAGCACTTCCACCGCAACAAGGATATTCCCAGCAAGTTATTATCAACAATTCAACAGAGTACTTATCTCCCCACAGAGTATCGCTCCCCAGCAAGATCGCTAGAGTACTTTTCTACCCGCAGAATCTTCCGCTCGCCAAGTTTATTCCCCAACGGAGTTATCTTCTCCTACCGGTATTCTTGCAGCTATCATCCCCAACAGAAGCGAAATCTATTCTTCAGCATCAGCCCAGGAGTGACTTCCTGGCACCCGTCAAGGATTTACTTTCCTAGACGAAAAACACATTCATAAAACACATCACATATATCATTATAGCATGCATGAACGCATCATATCATACAAATCTCATTTATGTTGAGAACATCATTGTTGGGTCCATATCATGCATGGCATATGACTGACCTTTACCTTTCAGGAAAGATTCAGCTAAATTCTCCATCATATTTCAAGACCTAGACTGGTTCAGTTAATCGACTCCAAAGATTTCTTATCCAGTCCAAGGCCTTCTCTAGTCCAGCTAAATCGACTCCCAACAGATTTTTCTGATGAAGACTCAGTAGAAGCATTTTAGGTTTTTCTTTAAGATTATAATTTCCTATTGGTTCTCTCCCCGACGGTGCGTGAGATGATAATTCCATTTTAGGTTTTTCTTTAAGATTATAATTTCCTATTGGTTCTCTCCCCGACGGTGCGTGAGATGATAATTCCATCTTAGGTTTTTCTTTAAGATTATAATTTCCTATTGGTTCTCTCCCCGACGGTGCGTGAGATGATAATTCCATTTTAGGTTTTTTTTTAGATTATAATTTCCTATTGGTTCTCTCCCCGACGGTGCGTGAGATGATAATTCCATTTTAGGCTTTTCTTTGAGATTATAATTTCCTATTGGTTCTCTCCCCGACGGTGCGTGAGATGATAAGTCCATTTTAGGTTTTTCTTTAAGATTATAATTTCCTATTGGTTCTCTCCCCGACGGTGCGTGAGATGATAAGTCCATTTTAGGTTTTTCTTTGAGATTATAATTTCCTATTGGTTCTCTCCCCGACGGTGCGTGAGATGTAATTCCCTTTCAGGTTATAATTTCCTATGGTTCTCTCCCCGACGGTGCGTGAGATGTTGATCGCGACTTTGTATGTCTATAAATCTAGAGACTGCAAGTGCACAGTCCTATTGCATAGTCTTAAAAGATATCGAATCCACAGGGACTATGAATCGATCTACCGTAATTTTGGTCACTGGGTAAAGCTAAGGCTAATATTAATTTAATTAACGAAAGGGATCTAATTACTAAATTTAGTTATAAAAATTTTTAATTATAAATACCGGTATGTATTTCACCTAAATTTTGGGTTCCGAACTTCCACTGGCCTTTACTTAAATTGGTCAAAAATTATCTTTACGCAAACTTCATTTGTCTAAAAACCTTCCCCTCACACTTCCGTTCTATTAGTTCAGGTTATACGATTAATACCCTAACGTGTGCTTCCGTCACTCCGCCGGATTCAAAAGTAATTTTTGAAAACAGAATAAAATTTAATTGTTTTTAAAATGCTTCCGCCTCTTCAAAAACAATGCCTAATAATCACTATCTGGTTTTAGCCTCAAACTTCCGTTTTATTAGTAAAAACCTTAATCAATTTTAAAACCTCAAACTTCCGTTCTATTGATTTATAAAATCTTAAACAATTCAATTGAATATTAAAACCATGAAAGGTATTTCTTTTACAAAACAATATTAAGCCAATTTATCTCGGATCCCGTTATTTGGTTAATTTACATACCGATATTTAATCGGTTTAGCCGGACATGTTTATTAAATTAAATACGCATAGATAATTAAATTGCGAACAATTATATAAATTCATATCCATAATGACAAACATGTAATAATAATAAATAAAAGAGATTAAATTGAAAACCTGGAAATGTAGAAAACTTCAATAACTTCAATTAAATGCGTTCTTCAAAAACCTTGGAGTATTCCACCACAAGCCGGTTGGATCTACTCGTCGAATCTTGAATTTAATAATAACAAGAAAGTAAAAATACCGGATCTAACGTAAGGTTAAACCGGATAAAATTGCACAACAATTTCCGGTGTAGAAATTGTTGTACGAAAAATAAAGGCAGAAGACTTGGAGAAGAAAAAGAAAATAAAAGCAGTGTGATGAAATAAAAATAAAGGAAAAGGCAGAACAAAAATTAAACTGAAAGGAAATTTGCTCTGCTGAAAATAATAATATCTTGCAAAAAATTCTCTCCCTTGGGATTCTTCTTTCACTTCTATTTATAATGCTTGTAAAATGATGTATCCCAAAAAGTCAATCCACGTAAAACTCAACATCCAAAGAATATTGAAAGTGGATTGTGTTGCATAACGTGCACGAAAAAATAGCAAAAGTAGGTCTTGACTTGGGACCGGTCGTTCCATGTGAGAAAGAAAAGGCGTGAGAATAGGCTAGGGCAGGAACGGTCGTTCCACTCAGCTGAAGTGGTCTGGACCGGTCGTTCCCCTTAGTGGGCCGGTCGGTCCCTTCATGCTGAAGTGGGAACGTGGGTTCCCTTGGCCTTTGCACGTACAATCGTCTTTTGGGCCTTGCAATTTCATTCTTTTTACCCCCTTTTTCTAATCTGCACCACTTTGCTCAATTATCTTCATTTTTGTACTAAATTGCATCTATTTCTTCATATTTCTTCACATAAGCTTATTTAAGGCAAAATACCTGAAACAAAGAAATACCAGCGTAATATGGAAATAAAATAAAATAAATTAAATAAAAACATGAATTATTTGCATTAATTAACTCGATTTATACGATATAAAATCGTGTTATCAAACTCCCCTACACTTGAACATTTGCTTGTCCTCAAGCAAGAAATATATATCTCTCTAAATGCGGGTCAGACGCAACAAAAATTGCCACAAGCCAAAGATGTATTAAGTCGCACATTGCTCTTGAGCTCTCGACTTCGATACTAAAGTCACCATAGCAATACTAAATAAACTCAGGCTCGAAAAACAATTCTAGTGACGCCATTATAACTTAACTCTAAATCCTACATTTTGTTTCACCTTTTTCATTCAGGCGCAATCACATTAAGCCCTTTTCCCTTTCGTGCACATAGTGGAGTGACCGGTTAGTGAATTTGATCTTTTAAACCAGCTAGGAGTTCTGGTACTTAATAGTTGGTAACTCCTTTTTGTTCTTTTTGTAAATTGCGGGGAATCGAACCGTAGTCCGTCCTACCAAGTCCAACACCAGAAACCTCTGAACCAATTTACAAAGAATTCATTAAGATAATTTATAAGATTCGCGACCGTTGGGCTAAATAGTCTGGTAAGGACTATCTAACTTAGTTAGAGCGTTTCTAAATATTATTATTATATATTTTTTTATTATTATTTTCGATCAATCACTTATATTCATCGATCCTCCACGTAGTTTGCTATTTAGACGGTGCTGACTGCTTGTATAAACTACTAAAGGTTACTTTAAAACTTAGAATTTAAATTTTCGGTATATAAAGGGTACTAAAATTTTAATTCATTTTCCCGAGATTTTAAAGCGTTGGTACTAAATATTTTATTCTAAAGGAGCAACTTTGATACACTGTTTGAGTGTGTATAATTGTGCGTCTGACCATAAAAAAAATTTTGTATGGTTCAAGAATTTGGCGAGTTCGGATAATCATGAACTTATATATGTATGTAAGACTTAATTTTAATAAAAAAAGGGAAATTACAAAAGGGAAATTCGCTTACTTGAAGAAAGATAATAATAGTTAATTCGACCCCCCTACACTTAAACTGAGCAGTGTCCTCAATGCTTATAAATGGGGAATCGAAAAATACAAAAAGAAAAAGAAAAGAAAGATTAATAATTAATCGGTACGATGTGGACGACTTCCTCTTCCTCGAGTTCGTGGACGGCGCCCATCTTGGCGTTGTGGAGGTACGAATTCGTCCAAGCGTAGGTGTAGTGAGTGCATAGAAACTCCAAGGTCAATAACATTGGTATTCAAGGTGTTGTAGTTATTATGCATTTGTTGTACCAATGCAAATGTTGCATTTTGTTGGTTTTGCATCTGTTGCATGGTTTGGTAGAGAGTCTCCATGGTGAGATGGTTTTGTTGATTGTTATTCATTTCTTCTTCCATTTCATCCACGGGAGCATTATTCTCAGCTTCGGGTGCAATTAAATTGAATAACCAACGGCTTCGATTTTGCACATTAATAAGATGGGGACATGGGAGAATAATGCTTGGTACTAAAACTTTATTGACCAATAAAGTAAATCGGTTCTCACCTTGCCTTGGAAGGATTAGATGGGAGTCTCTGCAGTATACCTCATCTAGAAATTGTGCTGGCATGAGGTGTTGAGCAAGAGTGAGGATCTCGTCAGCCAATCCTAGCGAGTAAGCTATCGCGGTAATAATGCCACCGAAAAGAAAAGGGTTGTTTCCGGCGGTTTGAGCACAAAGTTGAAAATGTGATAGCATAAATGGTGTGGCGTTGACACGGCTCCCAGTTAAGGCACAATATAAGAAAAATAACTCATTTTTGGTTACCTTATGGTTGTAGGTGCGTCCGAAAATAGTGTGAGCCAAAATACGGTGGAAATACCGTATTGCTGGATTATGAATGTGGGACGCATATAATAGTCTCCAACCATTTGCGGCTTCCCCACTTATCTCTTCCCAGAATTGTAAACCTTGCTCCTCCCAGGCTGGAATATCATCATCCGCTTCGAACGGCTTGTAATAAATACCATCCCCTTGTGAGAATCCCAGTGCCTCAGCAATGTGTTCTTGATCTAGCGAATACTCGCGGTTGAACATACGGAAACTAGCAGTTCCCGTAGTGTATGGATCTTCAATATCAGTTGTGTAAGAAAAAGAACTCAAAAACTCCAGCACGAGAGGTTCAAAGGTTGGGTTTGGTTGGGTACAGAGATTGTACAAACCGGTGTTATTTAGCAACCATGACACACTTTCAGTGAGGCCTAAAGTTTGTAGACAATTTATATCTACGTACTTTGTCGGCACCACCGAGCGTTTGTATAAGTTGAGATACATGGTGCGTTGCTTATCATCGCGGAAGATAATGTTTGAGAGGTCGGGTTGTTGCCTTTCGGGACGGATGGTTCTTGGAGGCATGGTAAGGGTAAGAAAATGGTGGTAGATGTAGAAGGAAGATAGAGAAGATGAAGATAAATATTAGAAAAATGTAGTAGAAAGTAAGAAATGGTGTGAAGAGGTAGTAAGAAATGAGGGGTATTTATATTGTGAGGGTGTTGGGTTGGTGATAATGAGAAGTTAATGAGAGTTAATGGGGGAGTTGAAAATGGTAAAAATTTGAAAAGAATGAGAAAGTGGAGTAATGGGAATTTAAGAGTGGTTGGAAGTTGGTTTATGGGGAAGATAAATGGTAAAAATGAATTATGAATGGAGTTTGGCGTGGGGGACAAAGAGGCACGCGTTACAGCATGCTACAGGGGGCCAGTCGGTCCCTTCAGTGGTAGGACAGGGGGACGGTCGGTCCTGCTTTTTAGTCAAAAAAGGGGACCGGTCGGTCCAGGGGGGCATGGTAAGGGTGGGACCGTCCGGTCCTGTGCCTGCGTGGGAGTTTCAGCTTTTCCTATTGTTTTCTGCTGATACAGTACGTTATAAAACTCAGGCACAGAATGCATAGTGGTTGCAAACAGTATCATTTCAGCTTTTATTTGATACCACTTAATAGTCTAATAACTAATATAAATCACATGGAAACAAAACAAGATGATAAATAATGTTGAACTTTAAATTGCATAATTCAAATTGTACTACAAAGAACATAAAATAAACCAAATTGCAAAACATAATTCAAATGAAACTAAATGCAAGTCAAATAAATAACTTAACTAAAACTAATTAAATAAATTAATTCTCTCATTAGCCACTTTTGTTATCATCGTCTCTGTTATTCTTCTGCATGGAATAGATATGTTGAAACACTTCATCAAACTGCATAGCTACCGTGTCGACAAATCCAGAATGATCCATCCGGAGTGTATTAACTTCGTTGTTCGCAGCTGTGAGGTTTTCTTTCAGATGCTTCACTTCTTCCTTCAATTCCTTAATTGTTTCTTCTTGGCTCATGGGTTCAGATCCTTGCTTATTTTCTTCAATCACCGGAGTTACCGGTGGTGACAAAGGTTGCTCGGGAAAGTCATGGTACCCAGGTGGTGTCTCAGGATCAGATTCACTTTCGTAAATCTCAGGTATCTCATAATCCTGGAGTGTTTCAGTGGAGCGAGCAGGAGATGGTAAACCGTCCAAATTATACAGCCAATTACCTTTATCATGAACACTGGTGCGTGGACTAGGTAAGGTAAAGAGGTTAACTACCTCATTATTAATCAGCAATTCAAATTTTCGTGGACCATGGTTTCCAATCAATCTTTTGTTGAAACAAAAATTGAGATCCATTGGTCTGATACCTCCGTAAGGATAGCAACTCAACAGTGGTTGCCGCAGACCCAAAGCATTTGCTATCATTGTTACCATTCCTCCCATCACGATGGGCATATTATCATCTTGAAGCATTTTCTCTATGGTAACTAATAGAAAAGCGACACCGTTCACGGGCCGGTTCTGTACAGCACAAAGCATAATAAACAGCTCATCCCGAGAAACAATAGTGTTATTCTGTTCTTTTCCAAACAGGGTATGTGACAGAATATGGTGAAAGTAGCGGAACGCCGGATTATGAATATAATCCGCATGTGGCTCAGGATGCTCAAAGCTACTCAACCCAGTCAATGATTCCCAGAATATGTCGAGCTCGCGGTAATCAAACAATTCTTCCTGCTTTGATGTAAAAGTATCAAATCCATCTGGGAATCCCAGCAAAGCAGAAAAGTCATGAAGATTATACCTATACTCCATTCCAAATAGCCTGAAGAAGATAAGACCTCTCCTCAGACCCTTCCCAGAATGTGGGAGGTAGTTAAAAGAGCTCAGAAATTCCAGAGTCAATTTGCGGTAGGTACAGAACCGCCTCAACATATAAGCATCTTCCCATCCAATTTGATTCAGCAGAAACAAAACACTATCATGAATTCCCAAAGTAGTCATAGTAAAAAGATCAGGGTAATATGTCAGGGACATATTCCTTGCAGCTAATGAATTGTATCTGCCTCTTTGGCCTCTTCCTCTGAAAGCTATTTCCTTAGTATCTTCCATTGTTAGTTGGTCAGCTTAATTTTTATATTAATTAAGTTATCCTGAAATTAATTAGATACAGGAAATTTAATCAGATTTTTGGCCAGATGCCGAAAAGAATAAAATAAGAATAAGCATAATAGTGATAGAATGAAGAAGAGATATGTGAAATAAAATATTAGAGAAGATATGTGTATAAGTGATTATGAATGAGAGAAATAAAGAGAAAAGTAAGAAGAATAAAAATAGTAAGAATAATAAGAAGAATAATAAAACAAAAATGTAAATATAACAATTAATTATAAAAAGGTGGGTTGTCTCCCACTAAGCGCTTTGTTTTATGTCATAAGCTCGACAAATAAAATCAAAGTTTTAAATTTCTAATTGAGCAGGTGGCTCTATTAAAGTTATTTCTTGAAAGTAATCGTTACTCTCCGCGTTGTGATATGGTTTTAAACGTTGTCCATTAACTATAAAGGGTTCGGAAATCTTTCCTTTGATTTCGACCGCCCCGTTAATAAACGTGTTCGTTATTGTGAACGGACCAGACCATCTGCTGCGTAGTTTTCCAGGAAATAATTTTAATCTTGAATTAAACAGTAGTACGATATCACCTATTTTAAAATGTTTTTTATTTATTCTTTTGTCGTGCCATGTTTTCGTTCGTTCTTTATAAATCTTGGCGTTCTCATACGCATCTTGTCTCAATTCCTCTAATTCGTTTATATCAAGGATGCGCTTCTCGTCTGCCGTTGTGTAATTTAAGTTTATATTTTTAATAGCCCAATAGGCCCTGTGTTCTAGTTCAACCGGCAAATGGCAAGATTTTCCATAGATAAGCTTAAACGGGGTGGTTCCTATTGGTGTCTTATATGCGGTCCTATATGCCCAAAGAGCGTCAGATAGTTTTGAGGACCAATCCTTTCTCGAAGTTGCTACAGTCTTTTCTAATATTTGCTTGATTTCACGATTAGAGACTTCCACTTGTCCACTCGTTTGTGGATGATAGGGTGTAGCTACTCGATGTCGGACACCGTATTTCCTTAGGAGTTTTTCGAATATCTTGGAAATAAAATGAGAACCTCCATCGCTTATTACTAATCTTGGTATACCGAATCTCGGAAATATTACGTTTTTGAAGAGCTTTAATATAACTCGGGTATCGTTTGTTGGAGAAGCTATAGCTTCTATCCATTTAGATACATAGTCAACTGCCACGAGTATATATTTGTTACCAAAAGATGACGGGAATGGTCCCATAAAGTCTATACCCCATACATCGAAAATCTCTACTTCCAGGATGCCTTTCTGTGGCATCTCGTCGCGTCTTGAGATGTTACCAGTGCGTTGACACCGGTCGCACTTAGTGACTGCGATATGAACATCTTTCCATAGTGTTGGCCAATAAAGACCTGATTGTAGGATTTTCGTACATGTTTTAGAAGTACTCGTGTGTCCTCCGTATGGTGCGGAGTGGCAATGTTTAATCACGCTTTCGACTTCTTCTTCGGGTACGCAACGACGGAAAATTCCATCGGGTCCTCTTTTGAATAATAAAGGTTCGTCCCAGTAATATTGTTTGAGATCGTGAAAGAATTTTTTCTTTTGTTGGTACGTTAACTCTGGTGGTAATACGTCGGCAGCTAGATAATTTACGAAATCTGCATACCAAGGGACAGATGAGATTGCTAAGGTTGTTTCAGAATAGTTTTGAGATTCACTTGCTTCGAAGTGGGCGATTAATTTATCATATTGAAATTCGTCATTGATTGGAATTCGTTCTTGTTTTAGATTTTCGATTCTTGATAGATGATCGGCCACTACGTTTTCAGTTCCTTTTTTATCCTTGATTTCTAAATCAAATTCTTGTAGCAACAAGATCCACCTTAGCAGTCTAGGCTTGGCGTCCTTTTTGGTTAGGAGATATCTTATCGCAGCGTGGTCAGTATAAATTATTATCTTAGCTCCTACTAAATAAGATCGGAATTTATCGAGTGCGAAGACTACAACCAAGAGTTCCTTTTTGGTTGTTGCATAATTCATTTGCGCTTCATCTAGGGTTCTACTAGCGTAATATATGACGTGTAATTTTTTTTCTTTTCTCTGTCCTAGGACTGCTCCTACGGCATAGTCACTTGCGTCACACATTATCTCAAATGGTTCACTCCAATCTGGAGTCTTCATGATTGGCGCAGTAATTAATGCTTTCTTTAATTGTTGAAAGGCTTCAAGGCATTTTTCGTTAAATATGAATTCAACATCTTTCATTAAGAGTTCTGTTAATGGCTTAGAAATTTTTGAGAAATCCTTAATAAAACGTCGGTAAAAACCGGCGTGTCCTAAGAAACTTCTTATTTCTCTGACAGTTCTAGGGGGTTGAAGGTTTTCGATAACTTCTATCTTTGCCTTGTCCACTTCAATTCCCCTGTTAGATATAATATGTCCTAACACAATACCTTCTTGAACCATAAAATGGCATTTTTCCCAATTTAATACTAAGTTTACCTTTACACATCTTTCTAGTACTTTTTCTAAGTTTGCAAGACATCCTTCAAAACTACGTCCGCAGACGGAGAAGTCGTCCATGAATACCTCCATAATATTGTCAAGAAAGTCTGCGAATATTGCCATCATGCATCTTTGAAAAGTTGCAGGTGCATTGCATAAGCCAAAGGGCATTCTTCGATATGCGAAGGTTCTGAATGGACAGGTGAAGGTAGTCTTTTCTTGGTCATCGGGGTGTATTGGTATTTGAAAGAATCCGGAGTAACCGTCCAAGTAACAGAAATATGAGTGTCTGGCTAGACGCTCCAGCATTTGATCAATGAATGGCAAAGGGAAATGGTCCTTCCGGGTGGCTTTGTTAAGTTTCCTATAATCAATGCACATCCTCCATCCTGATTCGATTCGTTTTGTTATGGTTTCTCCTTTGTCGTTTTCGATTACCGTTACGCCTCCTTTCTTGGGGACTACATGAACGGGGCTTACCCATTTACTATCAGATATTAGATAAATGATGCCTGCTTCTAACAATTTTAATATCTCTTTCTTCACTACTTCACTCATTATAGGATTAAGTCTTCTTTGGTGTTCTCTAGAGGTTTTACTATCTTCCTCTAGCATTATGCGATGCATACATATGGAAGGACTTATTCCTTTAAGATCAGTCAAATTGTATCCTAAAGCAGTTGGATATTTCCTCAGTATATGTAGTAATTTTTCAGTCTCGATTTTTCCTAGATTTGCGTTGATTATTACTGGTCGTTCGAACTCTGGGTCTAAGAATTCGTATCGCAGGTTTTTGGGTAACGTTTTGAGTTCAATGGTTGGTTTGTGTAAACCTTGTGTAGGATCGGGTGTTATTGCTAAGCACTCATCTAAGGTTTTATCTGGATGATCTTCTGCTTCTTTTATACATTCGTCTATCATATCCATAAAGTAGCAGTTGTCATCTATGGCTGGTGCTTTTAGAAATTTGGAAAGAATGAATTCAATCTTTTCTTCGCCCACCTCAAAGGTGAGTTTTCCTTTTTTAACGTCTATAATGGCACCGGCAGTTGCTAGGAAGGGTCTTCCTAAAATGATAGGTGTGTTCGTATCTTCCTTAATATCCATTATTATAAAGTCGGTTGGGATGTAGAATTGACCTATTCGAACGGGGACGTTTTCAAGTACTCCTATGGGGTATTTGACAGAACGATCTGCTAATTGAACAGACATTTTAGTTGGTCTCAACTCTCCCATTTCGAGTTTCTTACTGATGGATAAAGGCATTACACTGATGCTTGCTCCTAAATCACATAAAGCTTTGTCTATGACGAATTTTCCTATTACACATGGTATAGAAAAACTACCTGGGTCTTTCAGTTTAGGTGGCATCTTATTTTGGATTATTGCGCTGCATTCAGCTGTAAGAGTAACTGTTTCATTTTCTTCTAACTTTTTCTTATTAGATAGAATCTCTTTTAAGAATTTAGCATATGAGGGCATTTGCGTTATCGCTTCTGTGAAAGGAATTGTTACGTTTAATTGCTTGAGAAGTTCTACAAATTTCTTAAATTGCCCTATGTCTTTTGTTTTAACTAGTCTTTGAGGGTAAGGAATAGGTGGTTTATAGGGAGGTGGAGGTACATAAGGTTTTTCTTGTTCTATTGTTTCTCCATCTTCCTTTCCTTTAGGTTCGTTATCCTCTTCGGCTTGGTTTTCAGAGTTTTGGTGCATGGCCGGGTTTTCGGTTCTTGGATCTAATGGTTCTTCTATTTCTTTACCGCTTCGTAATATAATTGCGTGAGCTTGTCCTTTCGGATTAGGTTGTGGTTGTCCAGGGAAAGTACCGGCTGGTGCGGCAGCAGGCGCTTGTTGTTGAGCCACTTGTGAGATTTGAGTTTCTAACATTTTATTGTGAGTGGCTAAGGCATCTATTTTGTTCGATAGTTGCTTAATTTGCTCGTCAGTGTGTATGTCTCGGTTTAGGAATTCTTTGTTAGTTTGCGCTTGGCTTGCTATAAAGTTTTCCATCATTATTTCGAGATTAGATTTCCTAGGTGCGCTCGGTGCGGCAGAGGGTGCTTTTTGATATCCAGGTGGAGCGATTTGCGCCTGAACAGGTGCGTTTAATGCGTTTTTATTCTTGTAGGAAAAATTTGGGTGATTCCTCCAACCTGGGTTGTACGTATTTGAATAAGGGTTTCCCTGAGCGTAGTTTATTTGATCGGTCGGAGTACCTAACAGAAATTGACATTCGGCGGGAGTGTGACCAGATGTTCCGCATATTTCGCAGTCAGGAATCACTGCAGCCACGGTAGCTGCAGGAGTTAACGTAAGGTTTTCTATTTTCTGAGTTAGTGCGTCTACCTTAGCGTTTACTTGATCTAGGCTACTAATTTCGTACATTCCTCCTTTTGTCGGAGGTTTTTCAACGGTAGCTCTCTCGCTTCCCCACTGGTAGTGGTTTTGGGCCATATTATCTATCAGTTCGTAGGCTTGTAGATAAGGTTTCTCCATTAGCGCACCACCAGCAGCAGCGTCGATTGTTAATCTCGTGTTGTACAAAAGACCATTGTAGAAAGTATGTATCACTAACCATTCCTCCAGACCATGATGTGGACAGAGTCTTATCATGTCTTTATATCGTTCCCATGCTTCAAATAAAGACTCGGTGTCTTTCTGTCTAAATCCGTTGATTTGAGCTCGAAGCATAGCCGTTTTGCTTGGTGGAAAATATCGGGTTAGGAAAACTTTCTTTAATTCATCCCACGTAGTGATTGAATTAGAAGGTAGAGATTGGAGCCAGGCTCTAGCTCTATCTCTAAGGGAAAAAGGAAATAATCGTAAACGAATAGCTTCCGTGCTGACCCCATTAGCTTTTACGGTATCTGCATATTGTAGAAATACGGATAAATGCAGGTTCGGATCGTCAGTTGGATTTCCAGAAAACTGGTTTTGTTGAACCGCAGATAATAGTGAAGGTTTCAGCTCGAAGTTGTTTGCCTCGATTGCCGGAGCGACAATACTGTTATGAGGTTCGTCTTGAGAAGGGATTGCGTAAGATTTTAGAGGTCGTGGCGCAGCCATCTCAGCTCGTCTAAGATCAGTTATATCAGGGATATTCGTCGGGAGTGAATTGTTTAGTAGACGATATTCCTGAATTCGACGTCTCAATCGAAGATAACGCTCGATGTCGTTGATTTGTAGATGCAAAGGTTCGCCTTGAGAGCGAGTGTTTGGCATACAAATCATAAAGAGAAGAAAAGAAGAAGGCCTTAGTCTCTACGATGTAACTAAAAGAGTTACGATATCGACTTAAATAGTCCCCGGCAACGGCGCCAAAAACTTGATCGCAACTTTGTATGTCTATAAATCTAGAGACTGCAAGTGCACAGTCCTATCGCGTAGTCTTAAAAGATATCGAATCCACAAGGACTATGAATCGATCTACCGTAATTTTGGTCACTGGGTAAAGCTAAGGCTAATATTAATTTAATTAACGAAAGGGATCTAATTACTAAATTTAGTTATAAAAATTTTTAATTATAAATACCGGTATGTATTTCACCTAAATTTTGGGTTCCGAACTTCCACTGGCCTTTACTTAAATTGGTAAAAAATTATCTTTACGCAAACTTCATTTGTCTAAAAACCTTCCCCTCACACTTCCGTTCTATTAGTTCAGTTTATACGATTAATACCCTAACGTGTGCTTCCGTCACTCCGCCGGATTCAAAAGTAATTTTTGAAAACAGAATAAAATTTAATTGTTTTTAAAATGCTTCCGCCTCTTCAAAAACAATGCCTAATAATCACTATCTGGTTTTAGCCTCAAACTTCCGTTTTATTAGTAAAAACCTTAATCAATTTTAAAACCTCAAACTTCCGTTCTATTGATTTATAAAATCTTAAACAATTCAATTGAATATTAAAACCATGAAAGGTATTTCTTTTACAAAACAATATTAAGCCAATTTATCTCGGATCCCGTTATTTGGTTAATTTACATACCGATATTTAATCGGTTTAGCCGGACATGTTTATTAAATTAAATACGCATAGATAATTAAATTGCGAACAATTATATAAATTCATATCCATAATGACAAACATGTAATAATAATAAATAAAAGCGATTAAATTGAAAACCTGGAAATGTAGAAAACTTCAATAACTTCAATTAAATGCGTTCTTCAAAAACCTTGGAGTATTCCACCACAAGCCGGTTGGATCTACTCGTCGAATCTTGAATTTAATAATAACAAGAAAGTAAAAATACCGGATCTAACGTAAGGTTAAACCGGATAAAATTGCACAACAATTTCCGGTGTAGAAATTGTTGTACGAAAAATAAAGGCAGAAGACTTGGAGAAGAAAAAGAAAATAAAAGCAGTGTGATGAAATAAAAATAAAGGAAAAGGCAGAACAAAAATTAAACTGAAAGGAAATTTGCTCTGCTGAAAATAATAATATCTTGCAAAAAATTCTCTCCCTTGGGATTCTTCTTTCACTTCTATTTATAATGCTTGTAAAATGATGTATCCCAAAAAGTCAATCCATGTAAAACTCAACATCCAAAGAATATTGAAAGTGGACTGTGTTGCATAACGTGCACGAAAAAATAGCAAAAGTAGGTCTTGACTTGGGACCGGTCGTTCCATGTGAGAAAGAAAAGGCGTGAGAATAGACTAGGGCACGAACGGTCGTTCCACTCAGCTGAAGTGGTCCGGACCGGTCGTTCCCCTTAGTGGGCCGGTCGGTCCCTTCATGCTGAAGTGGGAACGTGGGTTCCCTTGGCCTTTGCACGTACAATCGTCTTTTGGGCCTTGCAATTTCATTCTTTTTACCCCCTTTTTCTAATCTGCACCACTTTGCTCAATTATCTTCATTTTTGTACTAAATTGCATCTATTTCTTCATATTTCTTCACATAAGCTTATTTAAGGCAAAATACCTTAAACAAAGAAATACCAGCGTAATATGGAAATAAAATAAAATAAATTAAATAAAAACATGAATTATTTGCATTAATTAAGTCGATTTATACGATATAAAATCGTGTTATCAGATGTAATTCCCTTTCAGGTTATAATTTCCTATGGTTCTCTCCCCGACGGCGCGTGAGATGTAATTCCCTTTCAGGTTATAATTTCCTATGGTTCTCTCCCCGACGGTGCGTGAGATGTAATTCCCTTTCAGGTTATAATTTCCTATGGTTCTCTCCCCGACGGCGCGTGAGATGTAATTCCCTTTCAGATTATAATTTCCTATTGGTTCTCTCCCCGATGGTGCGTGAGATGTAATTCCCTTTCAGGTTATAATTTCCTATGGTTCTCTCCCCGACGGCGCGTGAGATGTAATTCCCTTTCAGATTATAATTTCCTATTGGTTCTCTCCCCGACGGTGCGTGAGATGTAATTCCTTTTCAGGTTATAATTTCCTATGGTTCTCTCCCCGACGGCGCGTGAGATGTAATTCCCTTTCAGGTTATAATTTCCTATGGTTCTCTCCCCGACGGTGCGTGAGATGATAATTCCATTTGAGATTATAATTGCCTATGGTTCTCTTCCCGATCCTGCGAAGATGGTAATTCCCACCAAGATTTTCTCAACGAGCGTTGTTGAAGTTAAAGTCACCCAAGGTTCTCTTACTGTTCATGCTAAGGTAGTAACCATCCCTGGTTCATTCATCACCGTTTGAAGCTCCAGATCCAACTCCTGTAACCAGTCAGGACACATTTATACAAAGCATCTGAAAACCAGCTCCTGCAACGTGTCAGGTAATCATTTTCTGTTTTGCAGGTACGCAAGTTCTCGCTAAGGAATCTCTTATGCGATCAACATCCAGATGGCATCTATAAGCCCATCATCCCCCATCAATCTCCAAGTGGCATCTATAAGCCCATTTCCACTATGTGAGCGCAAATTTCTGGGCACTCTAGTGTTCAATCATCTTCTACCCTCGGATTTCGAAAGGCACGTCAGCCAATCTGCATCCTCAGGTCTAAGAAGATTGAACAGGGGCAACTGTTGTACCCCAAAATTTGCCCTCCCATATTCTTCAAGAAATTGCCAAGTCAAGCTTCAAAGTTCCCTAAGGGTTGCATAGTTCAAGGGCCTCCTAAGCAGTCAAAATTAGGGTTTGTATTCTGGTCAAGAAAATGAAGTTTCCAAAGGTCCAATCAAGTCTCACATGCCTACAAATATGGTCAAGCATCCTCATATCAAGTTTCAAGACTTTCAGCACAAAATTGCACAGTCAAAACCCTAAATTGCACTACAGTCAACTGTAGGGGCAAAATGGTCATTTGGCAGTCAAAAGTTCAAATTTTTGGTCAACATCTCATTTTGAAGTCACAAACATCATTTTATCAATGCTTGATCATGATTCTCAAAGCTTGGCTCAAAAATCATCAAGATGCAAAAGTTTCCTTATTTGGACAGTTGAAAAAGTCAACTGTAAATTGACCAGGGCATAACTTTCACATGGAGTATCATAAAAATTCCATACAAAGCTCATTTTGAAGAGAACGACATTTCCTACAACTCATCTTCATACTTCAAGTCCAAGAAATGCTCTCACAAAAAGTTATCAATTTCAACATTACAGGTCATTTTCAAAAGTCAACAAAAAGGGACTTTAAGTCAAAGGCCATAACTTGAGATTGGTAAATCAAAATGACATAGGACCAAAGGCATTGGTTAAAGGACTCAAAGACCTTTCCAAAATGTCCAAGAACATGAGCAAAGCTTAAAAATTGAGCAAGTTATGCCTTGTGGAAGTTGGGAAATTTTTGGATATTTTGAAAAGTCAACATTGATTCAAATGACCTAAAATTGCTAATGGGCCCATTTTTCTTCCACAATTCATCATCCCAAGCATGTGCACGACCACTTGGCCCAAAGGGAAGTATTTCTTCATTTTTTATTTATTTATTTGAATTTTTATTTATAATAATTCATTTAAATCAAATTAAATACATGGAAAATATTTAACCTAAGTTTTACAATCTTTTTGTGCATGAAATATCCTCAATAATTCGTGCATAACCCAATATGGAAAGATTTGGAGAGAATTGATCATAATTGGTACAAAAACACATGGAAAATATTTGAAAAAAGATCTTGAAAATCAAATCTCAAAATCCATGAATGCAAGAGATTTTGATCAGAATTCTTGACCTAATTGGTTCATTACATAAGCCTGAATACAAACCTAATCAAAGGGACCACGCAGCTGCTCAAAAATCTGGAAAACAAAACTTGAAATTTGTCAAAAAACTCCAAAACTGAAAATCAGGTTTTAGGTTGATTCAAGGCACAAGACCAATTGCAAAAGCTTCCTCGTGTCCCCCTGAAGCTAACTGGATCACTTTCCAACCTTCATATGCCCGGAATTGGTACAATGGAGTCAAACTGTTTCAAATAAAATTCATAATCGTGCATATCAATTCATGCGTTTTTTACAAGTTTTAATATGTGATTTACATTCCTTATGCTATTCTGAAGCTAACCCATGTGTTTGATTGAATTTTTATGCACCCTATGCGAATCTACCATTATCGTTTTTTAGGGTTTACAGGACCTTAGATTAGGGTTTTTCAAATAAGGAAAAATTGGACTTCAAGACTTGGACCATTGAATCCAGCATGCTCAGACGGTCACAAGGCTACCCTCGCGCCTAATTTATAGAGCCCCTGGGGCTAGTCGCTATTTTCTGATATGTTGCCAAAGGGAACGGTGTAAAAACCGTTGCCTATGTTTCTTTTGTTTCAGGAAAATAAAACTATGCGAAGAAGATGATGACGTGTGGAGCGGTGATAGGAAGATTCAAATCTTCGCGCGTGTTTGAGGCCCCTGACTTTCTTTTCTTTTATAATGTTTATTAATTATTATATATCAAACGCGTATGAGTTGATTCAATGGCAAGCATAGTTGGTGGTAAAGTACATGACCTGGGTTCGAGCCCCAGGTCTTCACTATCTCAATATTATTTTTCAATTAATCTTCACATGCAGTTTCACGTACTGGAGACCACCATACGCATTCCAAATCCAGCTATCCACGCGTCCTAAGGCATTACATCAACGGCCACAATCGGAAGAGTATGGTGCACTTGGTCAACAAAGATCCACGCTGGCGCCCAAGTCAACCAAGGCCAAGGTTAATGGGCCTGAATTATCAAGAAAAACCCTCCTATTTGGGGTCTGAACCCCCTAGGTTTGCCAATTTATTTTCTTTCTTTATTTTTTATTATTTATACTTTCTTTTAATTATTGCTTTATTAATTAATTTAACACTTTCATAAATATAAAAAAAAAACACATTAAAAATCAGAAAAAAGAAAAATAATAAATATTTTATTTTAGTATGTATATTTTAAATAAATTTGCATGTAAATTAATTAGTTTTAAATTAGGGTTTAATTTAATATTTTCATAACAAAAATCTAAAAAATGTAGAAATAGGGTTTAATTAATAATTTTTCATCCTTGTTATTTTTATTCCATAATAATTAAATAATTAAATATTTATTTTTATAATTAAATTTGTATATAAAAATTAGGGTTAATTTAGGTTAAAATTCAATGTTTTCTTAATAAATTAAAAACCACTAGAATTAGGGTTAGTATTTATTTTAATTAATTCTTTTTTCATATTAAATCCTAAAATACCAAAAATACCAAAAAAACAAGTTCTTTCTTTCTTTTAATTTTAATTAATTCCTCATTAGTTTAATTTTGCAAAAAGGGTCCAACGCCCTCGTTTCGATTTAATTCTTATTCGCATATTTATTTTATTTCGTTTAAATACTTATGTATCTCTCCCGAAGCCGTGTAATTGATTTCTCGCACTTTTAATTCCTTATTTTCTTTTACTTTCTTTATTTTTCTGTCAAATCGGGTTCGAGAAATTTTGGCGATGTGGACCTGCGCCTTTTGTAATAGCTTAGAATTTTTACTTTCCCGCAATATTTTTTAACTGTTAAATAATGGCATGAAAGAATGTATGGACAAAAATAAAAACAAGCGTAGAACACCAATAACATGACAAGATAAATGCAAATGAAAACGACACACAAATCTCACACACCACCCCTAGGGTACGCCTCACTGTTGCCTTGCCTCGAAAGGTGATCGTCGAGTAGAGGATGTCTTAGTAAGTCCTCATGATCCGGGAACCTGGCATGAGGGTAGCTTCTAAGGTGTCTTCCCATTGCTCTGGTGATCACCATGTCCCGAACCTTCGAATTGACCTGAACACCTCCAATAGTGGTGCTACCTACCTCTCAATGGTGGGATGGCATTACTTTAAGGACATTTACACAGACGAATTCCTTAGGGTAGGTAGACGACTCTAGATACTTGCTCTAAATTTCAAGACAAATTCAAAAATACTTTTCACACCGACACATTTTCAAAAAGCTTTCGAAAGCAACTTTTCAAACACTCTTGAGGACCGATACAAGAGTCGAACTGAAATTTTCAAAGAAACTTTTTAAAACCCACAGTTGAAAAGCAAACAAACCATTTTTGAAAACACAAATGAGCAAGTATCTAAGAGCCCATGGATAACCATGGATAGAAAGGGTGCTAACACCTTCCCTTTCTATAACCTACCTCCCGAACCGAGAGCAATCTCTTTAAGGAATTTTTCTCTGCTTTTGTCCTTTCCATTTGGAGAAAATAAAAGACGGTGACGACTCTTGCTTCCGCGACATTTCGCGAACCAGCGTTAAACAGTCAGTTCCAGATCCACCGATCACACCATGTTTAATGATTCATTGGACGTTTTTCATTTGATAAACTGCTTGTGCTCATTTTCTTTCCTTTTGTATTTTTGGTTTAAGGATGGCTATCCCTTACACACACCCACACTCACCAATGCAGGTACCCATCCACTCCGGATTCCATGGGTGACTATTCTGCTATATCTTTCAATAACTCTGAAGATCTGGTCAATCTAGCCGAGTATGAAGATGACGAAGGTTGTGAAGTACCAGGGGAACTAGCCAGACTTCTACAACAAGAGGAAAGGGCCATCCTACTGCACGAAGAGTCATTGGAAACTGTCAACTTGGGAACCGAGGAAGACCAGAAGGAGGTGCAAGTGGGTGCCAATCTGGAACCAAGGGTCAAGGAGCGCCTGGTACAGTTGTTGAATGAGTATATTGAAATCTTTGCTTGGTCTTACGAAGACATGCCGGGTTTAGACACAGACATCGTGGTTCACCGTCTCCCCACAAGAGAAGACTGTCCACCGATCAAGCAAAAAGTTCGCCGAATGAGGCCTGACATGTCTGAAAAGATCAAAGCAGAAGTAATGAAGCAATTCGACGCTGGCTTTCTGGCTGTTACGTCCTATCCTCAATGGGTCGCTAACATCGTGCCAGTACCTAATAAAGATGGCAAAGTCAGGATGTGTGTGGACTACCGGGATTTGAATAGGGCCAGCCCCAAAGATGATTTTCCACTCCCACACATTGACATTCTGATCGACAATACAGCTCAGCATAAAGTGTTTTCCTTCATGGATGGATTCTCAGGCTACAATCAAATCAAAATGGCCCCCGAGGATATGGAGAAAACAACTTTTGTCACACAATGGGGCACTTTCTGTTACAAGGTGATGTCGTTCGGGCTGAAGAATGCAGGGGCAACTTATCAACGCGTCATGGTAGCTTTGTTTCATGATATGATACATCATGAGATTGAAGTCTAAGTAGACGATATGATAGCTCGGTCACAAACAGAGGAAGAGCACCTTGAACATCTGGAGAAGCTGTTTGCCAGGTTAAAAGAATACAAGCTCAGGCTGAATCCAAGTAAATGCACTTTTGGAGTTAGGTCTGGTAAACTCCTAGGATTCATTATAAGAAACAAAGGCATTGAAGTCGATCCAGCAAAAGTAAAAGCAATACAAGAGATGCCTGCTCCCCGTACCGAAAAAGGAGGTTAGAGGATTCTTGGGGCGCTTGAACTATATTTCCAGGTTCATCTCGCATCTGACTTCTACCTGTGAGCCAATTTTCAAACTCTTGAAGAAAGATCAGGTAGTTGAATGGAACGACGATTGTCAAGCTGCTTTTGATAGAATCAAGGAGTATTTGCTAGAACCTCCTATTCTGATGCCACCCGTCGAAGGAAGACCATTGATCATGTATTTGACCGTCTTGGATAACTCAATGGGGTGTGTTTTGGGCCAGCATGACGAGTCTGGTCGAAAAGAGCATGCTATTTATTACCTTAGCAAAAAGTTTACCGACTGTGAGACTCGCTACTCACTGCTCGAGAAAACTTGCTGCGCTTTGGTATGGGCTGCTCGCCGACTAAGACAGTATATGTTGACTCATACTACCTTGTTGATTTCCAAAATGGACCCTATCAAGTATATTTTCGAAAAGCCCGCTTTATCTGGAAGGATAGCTAGATGGCAAATGATTCTAACTGAGTATGACATTCAGTACACCACCCAAAAAGCTATAAAAGGGAGTGTACTAGCTGACCATCTGGCTCATCAGGCTATCGAAGACTATCAACCCATGAAATTTGACTTCCCAGACGAGGACATCATAAATTTGGACAACATTGAAGGTGACGGACCGTATGACGGACCCGAAAAGGGATCCCGATGGACCCTGTACTTTGATGGTGCTTCAAATGCACTTGGAAATGGTATCGGCGCAGTACTCATTTCTCTGGAAGGCTGTCACACACCTTTCACGGCCCGACTTTGCTTCAGCTGCACAAACAACATGGCTGAATATGAAGCCTGCATCTTTGGTCTCAAGGCTGCTATAGACTTGGGGATCAAATCTTTGATCGTATTTGGGGACTCGGCTTTAGTTATCAGTCAAATCAAAGGAGAGTGGGATACCAAGCATCCTAATCTTATCCCATACAAAGAACATGTCCTGACATTGTTGCCTCATTTCGAGCAAATTACCTTCGAGCATTTCCCGCGAGAAGAGAATCATCTAGCAGATGCTCTAGCCACAATGTCCTCCATGTTTAAACTCAACTGGGATAACGAGGCTCCCCAAATCACCATCGAGCGAATGGATGAACCTGCACATTGTCACGAGATTAATACCGAAGAAGTAGTGGAACAACCTTGGTTCCATGAAATCAAAAGGTATCTCGAGACCAGAGATTATCCTGAAGGAGCTTCCGTAAATGACAAGAATTTCTTAAGGAAATTCGCTACTAAGTTCTTCCTGAGCAACGACATCCTTTACAAACGAAGCAATGATTGTGTATTACTCCGATGCGTAGACAAAGCTGAAGTAGAGTTGATCATGACTGATATACACAGCGGCACATTTGGCACTCACTTGAGCGGGCATACGATGGCTAAGAAGATCCTAAGGGCAGGCTATTACTGGTCTACCATGGAAGCTGACTGCCATCAACACTCCCGTACTTGCCACAAATGACAAGTCTACGCTGACAAATTTCATATCCCTCCGGTTCCTCTCAACGTTCTGACTGCTCCTTGGCCATTTGCAATGTGGGGCATTGACATGATTGGAGAAATCAAGCCCACGGCTTCCAACGGACATCGCTTCATCCTGGTTGCCATTGACTATTTCACCAAATGGGTCGAAGCAGCTTCCTTCGCCTCTGTTACTAAAAATGTGGTTACCCGCTTTATCAAGCAAAATCTCATATGTCGGTATGGTGTTCCGGACAGGATCATCACAGACAACGGTACAAATCTGAATAACACGATGATCACCGCATTGTGCGAACAGTTCAAGATTTATCATCACAATTCATCTCCCTATCGGCCAAAGATGAATGGTGTTGTTGAAGCTGCGAACAAAAACATTAAGAGGATCATTCAGAAAATGACGGTCACTTACAAAGACTGGCATGAGATGTTACCGTTTGCTCTGCATGGATACCGTACGACGGCACGTACTTCAACTGGGGCAACCCCATTTTCTTTGGTTTATGGCATGGAAGCTATTTTGCCTATGGAAGTTCAGATTCCTTCTCTAAGGATTATGAAGGATGCAGGTTTGAATGAAGATGATTGGATGTAGACCCGACTTGATCAACTCAATCTGATCGACGAAAAGCGACTTGCTGCTATATGCCATGGTCAGGCGTATCAAAAACGAATGATCAAGGCCTTCAATAAGAAAGTCAGACGTCAAGTGTATCAAGTCGGAGATCTCGTAATCAAGCGGATTATCTTGCCGCAAAGTGATCCCAGGGGCAAATGGACTCCTACATATGAAGGACCATTTGTGATCAAAAGAATATTTTCTAGTGGTGTAATGATTCTGACCACCATGGACGGCGACGATTTGCCGCACCCTGCGAATGCAGACATAGTCAAAAGATACTACGCATAAAGTAACCCGACAAGTCGAAAACCCGAAAGGGCGGCTTGGGAAAAAATGGGCATCCCGGTGAACCGAAAACCCGAAAGGGCGGTTCAGGCAAAAATTAGGGATAAAAACAAAAAAAATCTGTACACCCGGCAAGTTGAAAACCCGAAAGGGCGGCTTGGGCAAAAAGGGGTTTCCCGGTGGATCGAAAACCCGAAAGGGCGATTCAGGCAAAAGTTAGGGAATTAAAGCGTATGACTATGTCTCGTCGGATCACTTCAAAGACAATCTCTTCATCAACCAGTTCCAGGCTTCTGATCAATCCAGTCATCGGCAAACGAAGCAATGAATGGACAGATATTTAGAGTTGTGAAAGCTATAGCGGAATGGAATCCCATGGAATTATTTCACATAGCCATCTTTATTTTGTATAAATCTTTCAATACTTACGACAGAATCCTCTTACTAGGATGTTTGTCTCCTTTGTACAAATATACTCATAAAAAGTCAATACAAATACTTTTCCCAGAAATTCGTGTCATTTCCTTTCACTTTTTCTCTTGCACTATTTGTTTTATTTTGAGAAACGTCCAATGTTTTGTTAAATAGGCATATGCATTGGAACATAATCATTTCCTTATGCATCCAGAAAGAAGATTACTGATAGGTTGAGGATACAGTTGGATATCTTGATACCCGTTCGAAGGAAATCCCCCCGAAGATTTGGAATCCATATCCCTGGCAAGTCTTGAAGCTTATCCCCAGTAGATTCTGGAAGCTTATCCCCTGCAGAGTACGAACGTCTCTCCCGAGTTTTATTCAAAGTTATTCCTCACAAGGGCTTATAACTGGGTTATCCTCAGCTAACAACCACGAAAGATCGCACTCGCCAAAATTCTTCCTATCCCCAGCGGAGTTCATCAGAGTTCCCCAGCGTAACTTATCTTTACAATCCCCCATCCAGAGGATCCTCCGGAATTCAATTCTCCTCAGAGTTTAAGTTTCAGTATCCCCAGCCGAGCTAAGGTTTCAAATTATCAATCCCCAGCGAAACCAGACTAATGAACCTTCTCCCCACAGAGTTTTGGGAGGGCAAACCTTGAGTTCCCCAGTGAAGTCGCCAGAGATACTTCCCACCAAACTAAAGATTCTCGGTCTTACCTCCCCAGCATGAGTCTATTAGATTGGAACTCCCCAATAGAAGTCATCCGGAGTTCCCCAAAAGATTGGTATACAACCCAAGCTCCTTATTCTCCAGCAACAACCAGGAATTATTCTTCCCAGCAGCAGTCGAGATACTGTCACCTTCAGCCATCTCGGATTCATCTATCCGTTGTAAGACAGCTCTCCAGCTTACATACGCATTCATTTACATTCATATCATATAGCATACATTGTGTCATGCATCATAACATTGCATATAACTAACTCTTTACCTTTTCAGATAAGATCAGTCGAAAGACTAAAATCATTATCTTCCGAGATTCTTTCCAGGAATAGTTCAGATTCTTCTCCAGACTTCTGAAAAACAGTTTATGGATTCTTCCCAACAACGGATGTTAATCTATTACTCATTCAGATGCAACCTTTTGAAAATAGTTTACGGACGCTTCCCAACAACGGATGCTGCTCTATTGCTTATTCAACTCCAAGATTTCTGAAAACAGTTTACGGGTTCTCCAAGTAACGGATGTTAACCTATCGCTTGTTCAGATTCTTCTCCAGACTTCTGAAAAACAGTTTATGGATTCTTCCCAACAACGGATGTTAATCTATCGCTTGTTCAGACTCTTCTCACCTTTTGAAAACAGTTTACGGACGCTTCCCAACAACGGATGCTGCTCTATTGCTTATTCAACTCCAAGACTTCTGAAAACAGTTTACGAGTTCTCCAAGTAACGGATGTTAACCTATCGCTTATTCAGTTTCTTCTCAAGACTTCTGAAAACAGTCTATGGATTCTTCCGAACAACGGATGTTAATCCATCACTTGTTCAGATGCAACCTTTGAAAACAGTTTACGGATTCCTCCCAACAACGGATGTCAATCTATTGCTTATTCAGACCCCTAGTTCGAAGATGATCCAAAGCATGGACACCTTCCTGATACTCATTCCAGATGGCATCTTTAAGCCCATCCCCGACAAGTTTCTGTCACCCCTCCAGATGGCATCTCTAAGCCCATCTCCAAATGGCATCTCTAAGCCCATTCCCGCATCCATTGCTTTGACGAGTGCAAATTTCCGGGCACTCTAGTGTCCAATCTCCTTTTACCCTCGAGTCACGAAAGGCAAACTTGCCAATCTAACTCTTCGGATTCAAGAAGATTGAACAGGGGCAACTGTTGTACCCCAAAATTTGCCCTCCCATTTCTCATTGATTTCTCATCACAAAGCCCTTGAAGATCAGGATCCAGTTAGGGTTTCATCTGCTCAAGACTTCTCCTTGCACTGCTGACCCAAATTAGGGTTTGTGTTTGCACAAAGATGTTTTGACCTAAAATGCCTAAGATAACTTTCTTGCTTCATATTGGACTCCCAAGTTTATCCATATCAAGTTTCAAGTCTTGATTCCAGGTTTTGCCCAGTCAATTGGACAGTTGACCTAGAAATCAGCTGTATTGGGGAAAAAGTCAACTGTGACCAATTGACAGTCAAATCTCATGAAAATTGACCCACATCAACATTATGAACTCATATGAACCATTTGATCAAGTTTGGATCACAATTCCACAAGAAGTTTGATCAGATCACCAAAAGGGCAAAATGGTCATTTTTAGGGTTTTGACTGCACAAAGGCAATTTTTGACTGTTTGACCCAACCAATGGCAAACCAAGCTCACATATGGACTCAAGGACCCCATGGAATTATCTTGACATGCTCAACAAGTTCAAAAGATCCCAAATGCACAAGATTGACAATTGAATTTCCCAGTCAATTGATCAATTTTGACTGTATACTGGAAAGTCAAACTTTGACTTTTTGGTCAAAATCAAGAGTCAAGATTCATTTTTCATCAAAATAGGCCAAATCATGAAACTTGTTCACCAAGAAATCAAAATTTGCAAATTAGGGTTTGAAATGAGAATTTTTCATAACTTAGAATTTTTCTAAGTTATGAAAAACCCTAATTTTTTCCTAACTTTGCCCCACTTTCTCACCATGATTCATTTGGATTCAAACAAAAGTTAAAACATGAAAGTTGTATCTTGTTGCATAATCTACAACTTTGATTCACAAAGTTTTCCAAAATGAGGCTTGTATCTCAAGTTACAATTTTTTGAATAAGGGTACTAAACCATTCTTAACTTAGTGAAATTTTAACCTATTTTGGCAAGGTTTTCTACCTAACTTCAAGTCCATTTTACATACACTTCCACTTGTAATTTAAATTTGCATTTCAAAGATGGATTGTAGTACACATTCCAAGCTTTCCAAAATATCCAAGAACTCATCAAACAACCTCATAACTTGAGAGAATCGAATTTCACAATATGGCAAAAACTCACTTTTGAATTGGTCATGTACATGTTCCTAACTTATGCCATTTTCAAGTCAGCTTAGTTTGTGCTACATTACAGGTCCTTAAACCATTCCATACTCAATAATTTAATGCATGTTCATTGTGCTAAGGCCTTGTTTCATGAGCTTATGCATTACATGTTGAATAAAGCCATTTATGGAAAAAGCAAAATAGCCATTTTTGCAAAAGCAAGCTTTATGTCCAATTGAAAATCTAACAAGTACAGATGAAATCTAATTGGCACAAGATTATGATCAAAACACTCTGATCAAGACAAGGTTAGCAGCATGATTAGGGGGGCCTCTACTTGCCTAGAACATCAACTTGGTTTTGTTTGCTTAAGTGTGAAGCAAAGTGGCATAACATAGCATAACTTTCATCTCAGCATTAGAACACTTAAGCAATTGTTTTGTACACTTCCTAATCATCAAGCACAAGCTAGAACACGACTCCAATACCTCCAATACCGCCACAAACTCAGAACCATCATCAAACTGCTCAAACAGAGCAACCTCTACAGATTGAGTTCTAACTCTCAATCCTTTCAAGCATTCTTTCCCTAACCACTTCAGACACCTTCCCTACCATCAATCCAAACTATCCAAAGCATTAGAAGAAACCTGTAACTCCTCTAACCCTTTTGGCCATTTTCACTTTTCTGGTTTGCAGGCGAAGAGCTCTAGCACGATTCAAAAGGTTTCAAGATAAAGTAAAGCTTGGAATAGCATCCCTGGACATCAAGGAAGCTATACCAATCATCACCTTGCACTGAAAGTTTCTCCATTGCCAGATAGAACCTCAACTGAACAGGTAAGTTCATGAACTCGTATCTCTCTTATTAGGCATTGTTAGCTTTAGGTTTGTGAAGATAATATGTCACATTCATAGCCCTGAACATGCCCATGTAATTAGATTTCATTTATATTATGTGTGCTGCAAGAATTTTGAGTCTGAACATGGCAGAAAACTTAGGTCAGGATTTGGGAATGTCAAAATTCTCTCTCATTTCTGAGAGTTAGGATGAGTTTTTTATATATTTAGAATCGTGATTCAATGCTTAACATTTCTTATGTTGGAAGTTTGTGCAAAAGATCAAAGAATCCAGGTGTTTGAATTGGAAGAACAGGCGCGCGTTTTTGTTCAGAGGTTGAAGAAGAAGTTATCTGGGCTGGGCTTGTTTTGTATTTTCTTTTCACACACTCTTTTCACTTTGACACCCCCTGAGCCCATTTTGTGTATTTGCATGATTTTTTGATTTTTCTTTTTTCATTTTGACTCATTTATTTTTGCTTATAATATAAAAAATATAAAAAATATTTTTCTCACCATTTTTGAATTTATAGGCATTTATTTGTTTAGTTTAAATTATTTGTACATAAATACATATATATATTATTTAGAATAAATAGGAAAAATAATGCAAATATACTTTCTTTTCTGATTTTATTACATTTTCCCTTTTGAAAATATTTTATACAAAATATACTTTTTTATATAAATATTAAATATTATTATTTTTATATATATAGTATTTATTTAATAAATAATAAAGATATATATATATATATATATTAATATACTTAGGGCAAAAAATACTAAATACATACATTTTTTATTTCATTAATATTTGACATGAAAAATACTTTTTATAAATATACTTCATTTTATTTTATTTTTGTACATAATAAATAAATACTTGTGTAAATTAATTAATATATATATTACTTAATAAAAATTAGGGTTTTACCCTTAAAACATAAAAACTCCAAAAATAATACTTTTTTTATTTTATTTATTTGACATAAGTAATGCCCTTTTTTATACATATAAAAATCCTTTTTTGCATTTTTGCATCTTTATTGTATTTTCCATTTAATTTATGCAATTAATTACTTGTAAATGTTCCAAAAAATGATGTAATAGCTAGGTTTAATTTCTTTGTCTAAATATCCCCCCATTTTAACATTTGTACCCCCCTTCCCATATTGTGTTGTAATAATGTAGGAATTTTACTTTTCGCACTTTAAACGCTTCCTAAATATACCATGCTAGAATTAGGGTTTGTATGCAAATAAAAAGAACAAAATAGCTTGACCTAATTTCAAGATAAATAAGCATGAAATTGGACAACACATATCACACTTGCACCCCTAGGGTATTCCACTTTGTTGCCCTCAAATAAATGGGCCATATTGCATGTTAGGTTTCTTTGGGTAAAATAAACGATCAAATGATCATAGTCCCTCGATGACGCTTTCGAAAAGTTGCCTAAAATGATCAAGTCCCTTTCAAAAAAAGAAATTGCCCAAAGATACTTAGCACTATTGCAATTATGGTCCAAACGATGACTCGCGCCCGTCCCTTTTACCTCCTAATACAAGATTGTCCACCAAATGCAATGGTGGAACAAAATTGTCAAAAGGGTTAAAACATAACAAAAATCTTTGAGAACTTTAAGGGTAGATAGCTCTTAGGTACTTGTCAATTTGTAAAAGAAAACACTTGCCTATTTTCAAATCACACTTCACAAACACTTTCAAAACAAACTTTCAAAAAAAAACCTTGGAACATCCTTTCAAAAAACAAAACACCTTTTGTAAAACATTCGAGTAAAGAATTGTTACAAGGGTAGCCTACACAAGGCATCTTTTCAAAACATTTTCAAAACCACACACCGAGCACCATTTCAAACAATTGAAAACCAAGGCAAGTTGATCTAAGAAAGTACCTAAGAGCCCATGGAGAACCATGGATATAAAGGGTGCTAATACCTTCCCTTTCTATAATCTACTCCCCGAACCCAAGAAAAATCTTAAAGGTTTTTGCTGTGCTTTTTAAACCTTTCCTTAGGATAAAATAAAAAGTCGGTGGCGACTCTTGCTCAACCGAAACATTTGCGAAAACAAACGCAAAACCCATAGTCAGTTCTCCCACTGTATCACACTAAGGAATTAGTCTGTGTAAATGTCCTTAAGATAGTGTCATCCCACCATTGAGGGGTAGGTAGCACCACCGTTGGAGGTGTTCGGGTCAATTCGAGGATAGTGTGGTCACCAGAGCAACAGTAGGACACCTTAGAAGCTACCCCCATGCCATGTTCATGGACACGAGGACTTACTAAAACGTCCTCTACTCGACGACCACGTTTCGAAGGGCAAGGCAACAGTGAGGCGTACCCTAAGAGTGGTGTGTGACTTGTGTGTCATTTTCAGTTATTATTTGTCTTGCCATGCATTGGATGAGCTACGCTTGTTTTTATTTGGGCATACATTCTTTCATGTGATTAACAGTTTAAAGGGTGCGGAAATTAAAATGCGGAAAAATAAAGGTCCTACGCTATTACAAGGCGCGGGTCTACATCGCCAAATTAAACAAAGACCCGATTTTGAAAAGAAAAGTGCGGAAAGTAAATATCCTAATTATCTATTACAATGCTTTGGGGCAATTACATAAGATTAAAAGAGAAAAAATAGAAGCGAACGCGCGAAAAGAAGTTATATTCGAAAGTGCGAGGGCGTTGGACCCTTTAAAGAAATTAAATTGGAATTACAAATTAATTAAATTATTTAATAAGGAAAAGAAGTTATTTTTGGAGTTTTTGTATTTATGAAAAAAAGGAAGATTAATTGAAATTAGAAATTTAAATAAAAAACCTAATTCTAGTTTGTTTTTAATTATTAGAAAATGTTTAAGTTTTGACCTAATTTAACCCTAATTAATTAAATGTCATATTTATTTACAAGATAATTAATAATTAATAATAAGAAGAAGAAAAATTTAATTATTGAGAAAAAAGAGTAAAAATGCTAGAAACCCTAATTCTTATGTTTTTTAGTTATTAAGAAGTAAATTAAAATTAAAACCCTAAATTAAAACTAAATTGATTATTAAATTTATTTACAAAACTATTTATGAATAAAAAATTAAATAAACATATTTTATTTTTTGACTTTTCTGATTTTTTTGTGTCTTATGAAAATTATTTTGAAATAAATTAAATAAAAGTGATCAAATGAATAAAAGAAAAAAAAGAGAAAAGAGAAGAAAAGAAATTAAAAAATATACAAACATTGGGGGGTTTTCAGGCCCTTTTGGAGGTGTTTGCAAGCAATTTTGGCCCACTGGTCCCAAGCCCATGTTGACTTTCAGCGCTTGCGTATGACATGGTCAACTAATGTGCATGATAGACCTCACATCCTGACCTTTGGATTCATCTCCTGGGACATGTGGCAGGCCTAGGCGTTGGGTGTTTGATAGACCACTGAAGAGCATGTTGCATTGGAACAGATTAGAGGAAAAAATATGAAATATACAAGGGGACCTGGGAATCGAACCCAGGTCCCAATACCTGCCTGCCAGCGTGTTTACCAACTGTGCCATTGAGTCACTTTGATATCATAATGGATAATGAATAAGATATGTGAGAAAGTGCTGGTAGCTTGAAAAACGCGCTAAATTCAAACCGTCCACTCTGGATGAGACACGTCTTCCTTCTTCTTTGTTTTACCTGAAAACATGAGATAGATAGCGGGGGTTTTAAACCCCCACTAACCCTAAACCAGGAAAATAGCGAATAGCATATAATCAAAAAGAAAAAGGGCGTGATGGTTGGTTTCTACTTGTTTGCAAGTTCTGATTTCATTGGTATAGGTCTTATGGTCCAATTATTCCGGATATGCAAAGACCCAAAATTAGAGCTCTGAAACCCTAGGCAGCTTTCATGGTGGATTCACGTACAGGGCTTAAAAACTCAATTGGATGGCACCATTAGCTTTAGAATGATCAGGTTAGTATAAATGAAGCATTAAAAATCAACAATACTGCATGAATCATGAAACACGAATATGAAAATATTTGGGAACAGGGCAACGTGATTCTACCAGTTCTGGATGTATGGAGACTTGATTTCGATTGGAAAAGATTCCTGGTCGTCTTGGCATGCTTGTGAAATAGTTTTGAGGCCTTGAATTGTGCTCTAGCTATCAAAACAGTTTTAAGTTTTTTTTTGAAAAAATGCAAAGTTGTTCTTTGGTTTGAGGCGCAACTTGCTTGTCCTTTTGATTAGGGTTGTGTTTATGCATATATGAGGAGTGAATTAGGTCAACAATCCAAGCCCATAATTCTTTGCATTCATGTTTTTGAGATTTGATTTTTCAAGCATCTTTTTCAATCTTTTTCATACCTTTCTTATGCCAATCATTGAAGATTCTTGCCTTTTTTGAGTATGCACGAAATATTGAGGCTTTAATGAGAGAATATGATGCACAAAAGGATTGGAAAACATGATTTGCTATTTTTGTCATATTTTATTTTAATTAAATGAATTAATAATAATAATAATTCAAATAATTAATCAAAAATGATAAAATAACTCCCTTGGATGTCAATGGGTCGTGCATAGATTTTGGGTGATGATTCTTGGAAGAAATGTGGCCCATTAGCAATTTTGAGGCATTTGAAGCAAAGTTGACTTTTCAAAATTCCCAAAATTTTCCCAACTTCCACAAGGCATATCTTGCTCAATTTTTAAGCTTTGATCATATTCTTGGACATTTTGGAAAGGTCTTGAAGTCCTCTAACCAATTCCTTTGGTCCCATGTCATTTTGATTTACCAATCTCAAGTTATGGTCTTTGACTTAAAGTGCCTTTTTGTTGACTTTTGAAAATGACCTATAATGTTGAGATTGATAACTTATTGTGAGAGCATTTATTGGACTTGAAGTGTGAATAGGAGTTGTAGGAAATGTCATTCTCTTCAAAATGAGCTTTGGATGGAATTTTTCTGATAAACCATGTGGAAGTTATGCCCTGGTCAAGTTACAATTGACTTTTTCAACTGTCCAAAAATAGAAACTTTTGCATCTTGAGACTTTTTGACCCATGCCTTGAGAATCATGATCAAGAATTGATCAAATGATGTTTGTGGCTTCAAAATAAGATGTTGACCAAAAATTTGGACTTTTGACTGTCAAATGACCATTTTGCCCCTACAGTTGATTGTGAAGCAATTAAGGTTTTTTTACTGTGCAATTTTGTGTTGCAAGTCTTGAAACTTGGCATATGGATGCTTGACAATGTTTATAGGCATGTGGGACTTGATTGGACCCTTGGAAACTTCAATTTCTTTGTCAGAACCAAAACCCTAATTTTTGACTATTAGGAGGCAATTGAACTGTGCAACCCTTGGGAGATTTTGAAGCATGCTCTTAGCAAATCTTGAAGAAAATGGGAGGGCAAATTTTGGGGTACAACAATAAGCTAGTGATCAGTATAGATGTTCTAGTGGATGAAAGCAAATGGTTAAATTGGACTCAGGCTTCAGTTTGACATGAGAACAATAGATCCACAATTGTGCTTGAAGAAGACCCAAAAAAATGAAGTCACAACCTATCGAATTGATGAACCACCAGAGCAGATTGTTAAAAGATCGACTAGACCAAGAAATGAGTCGAAAAGGCTAGCTAGATATGAAATATTTCTGATCAAGCAATCGATTAAAATGGCAACTTCATGGGATAAGTGGTTATGATGGCTGAATCAGAACCAATTGATTTGGATCTGTTGTAACCGGTTTTAAAATAAGACTCGCCACCATTAATTTTTATCCTAAGACGGGAATATAACGGTTAACCCTAAAATTTAGAGAGTCTAGGTTTTTTGGACTCGGTTCTAGACGAAGGAAAGGTGTTAGGCACCCCTCATCTACCTTATTCACAAGGATACTAGGGTTAGAAGCGCGATCTTAGAAAATAGGGTTTTAATTTTTATTAGGGGAACTCGCCACGATTTTAAGTCGTATGTCTACGTATTCTCTTATGAGGAATCAGAGTCATAATTCGTAGTTCGTAGTTTGGTTGGTGTTTTTTATGGATTGCATAGAATTGCTTTCGAAATTATCCATGAACCTTGTCTGGGTTGTAAGTTGAGTGATCGTAGACGCAGTTTGTAAATAATTTGAAAGTATTTCTCCATAATCCTTTTTCGAAAATAATATTGTAGTTTTTGTTATGTTAGTTAAAAAATGGTTTGATGTTGGTTAGTTGTTTTGTTGTTTGATTGGTAGTGAGTATGATACAGAGTGCGGGAAGTCTGATATAGTCTCCTCATCACGTGGTCAGATATTGGCCACGTGTCGCTCACGGATGGTGAATTTGTTGAGTTGCATGGATTTCAATTGTTTGATTTTTTCAAATAATAAATTGGTAGACGATGTGTCGACCAATTTAATTACTCGAAAATGAATATCCTATTATTTATATAATGTTCGAATTAGTTGATTGTGAAAATTACTTGATTTTTTGAATTATGTACACACGGTTAGTTTTTTTATCTTTAGTATTTTCTAATAACAATTAAGAAAAAAAGAACTAAATAAAAATCAAATTAATTAAGTTAATTAAAGTAAATAAACTAACTAAATTAGATAGAATGACTAAAATAAAAGAGAATGGATTGGTTAACTTAATGGGTGTGAGATTTAAATATAAAGGATTTCTTGTAATTATTATTATTATTATTTCCTTTTCTTTTATAATTACGAAACTATGAGATTCTAGTGACTTTTCCACCATTACTCATGACGAATAGGATGTTGACAAGTAGCAAGGATTAAGACTAAATAAAAACTAAAAATATACCACAATAATAGTACATCAATGCACAGAGAGAGAGAGAGAGAGAGAGAGAGAGAGAGAGAGAGAGAGAGAGAGAGAGAGAGAGAGAGAGAGAGAGAGAGAGAGAGAGAGAGAGAGAGAGAACAGCGCTAACTTATTCTTTTCCTTTGTATTGTTCTTTCTCTTATCTCAAATACAAACAAAACAACACAAGGCAATGCGAAATCACGAACAGAATGAATAGAAAAGCAGTACCTAAAGTGGTTCTGGATGATGAGTCGGAAGGGATGTCAGCGGCTTGCTCGGAATTGCTGCGGTGCGATTGTGTCAAGATCTGATGGGCGACGGTGTTGCACAAGGCTGGTCGCGTCTTCACGTCATGGTGATTGTTGGCGGTGATATTCATGTGAAGAAAGAAACATGGTTTTGGGTGAATTTTGTGACTAAAAAAACAAGGATTTTCAAGTGTAAGAATTGTATGATTTTATATGTGTGGATGAATATATTGTGTGTGATATTTGGTTCGATCAAAACTCGGTGTTTACACAGTTTTTATGTGCGTGAGGTGGAATGTGAATGATCTGAAAAGAAAAGTTGTAAGGCATGATCTAATTATGTAATTTATAATATACAATTTTGTGCCTACAAAAATATCATAATAATTTGGAAATAAAATATGAATAAGTGATAATATGAGAAGAACTGTTATAATAATGTATAAATAAATAAACAAAAATATAATAAGGGTCAATTTATAACAATATAGTAAGAACAATTAGAACAAAATATAACAATAAGAAAATTTGAAGAAACGTGTCATTAGGTTTCATCATATGGCTTAAACAGTAAATAAATTAAAATATATAAAAAAAGATAAAATTGAAAATAGAAGGGTGACCTCGTAGGTTAATCATTGGCCAAAACTAAAGAAAAAAAGGTTTTGAAAAATAAAATTGTAAAAAAGGTAGTGATGAGTGAGTGCAAAATTGTGGATATGTGAGAATTTGTGGATCATGAGAAAGTGTTGGTGAATTGTGTGTCGTGTGTGAATTGTGGAATTCTTGATGAATCGCTGGGACAAACTAAGGTCCTATTTATAGACTTGAATTAGGTTAAACAAGCTTAGGGAGTAAGTTATCCAAAATCTCAATGAGAATCCCAAAGTTTGATCTCCACAAAAGGAAAGAAAATTAGCAACAAAAAAGAAATTAAAAAAATGTTAAAAATGGAACACACAAGATTCAAACCCGCGAACTCATATTTGCAAGCTTCATTCTTTACCAATTGTGCTATGTTGCTCATTTGTAAATAAACTCAATTGAAAGTATATGAAAGGTGTGTAAATATTTGTTATTTTAAAAATACAAATAGTTTGAAATAAATTATTATATATTTAACTGGACTTGAGAAAGAATATCTACAAAAATCAAATAATATTATAAAAATAATATTTAAAATATTTTTGACTGTAGAAATAAAGGGCGAGCAAATTTGGGGTATGACAGATGTCCTTATTTAATCACTTTTCAATTGAATGGTGCGAGAATGCGCAAGTCTCGCACGTTCAAATTGGAGGATTAATAAATAATGGAAGACCCCAAAATTTGACCAAAGATTTATTAAACAAGGATACACTGATATAGCATACCCCAAAGCTCAAAGAAATAGGCAAGGATGATGATGTATCATCCTTCCAGAGTTTGAATAAAGAGATATAATTGAAGAGTAAGTTTGACCTAGATATGACGGCGCGAATAACTCGCCAATACCTAGAAAAGAGGTTTTTTGCGTATTTACCATGACCTAGGAGGTAAACAACACAAGTTGAAAGATTATAAGGATACGTTGTACAGCGTTCTCGCGGGTATGAAGAGTAGGCATAGATGATGATGTATCATCTTACCAGCGTTTGAATCAAAGTTTTAACTTAGACACGACGACGCGGATAACTCGTCAGTATCTAAGAGAGGTTGTAGATTTTTTACATATTTACAAAAATACAAGTTTTGAAAAAGTTGACTTACTAATGCTTGGAGACTAATATAGTAAGTTTTGATTTGATTTGATTTTGTCTATTTATCGCAGCCTAGGGGATGAGTAAAACAAAGTCTGATAACACATTGTTGCATGGAGACTGGTGCAATGGATTATGCAGATTTATTTGCATATTTATCGCAAACTATGGGATAGATATTTGAAAAGGAGCTTGATAACAACATCGTTGCATGGAGACCGATGCAATATGTTATGTCGTGGATTTCACACATTGATGCATGGAGACTGACACAATGGGTTATATCACAGAGGAGGAACCTATACATTTATCATAACCTAGGGGATAACTAAAAAATAGTTTGATAATATATTGTTGCATGGAGACTGATGCAATGGGTTATATCGCAGAAAAGTTTGATAATAACATTGTTGTCTAGAGACTGATGCAATGGATTATATCGTAGAAAATGCTTGAAAGTAACATTGTTGCATGAAGGCTGATGCAATGGATTATACCGCAGAAAATGCTTGATAATAACATTGTTGCATGGAGGCTGATGCAATGGATTATATTTATTTATTCGCTTATCTATCGCAACCTAGGGGATAGATAATTAGAAAATCTTGAGAACTACATCGTTGCATGGAGACTGAGGCAATGAGTTATATTGTGGATTTCGCACATTGTTACATGGATCTTGATGCAATGAGCTATATCGCAAAGGAGGAAACACATTGTTGTATAGAGTCTGACGCAATGAGTTAAATTATGGATTCCGCACATTGCTGCATGGAGCCTGATGCAATGAGTTATATCACAAAGAAGGGAACACATTGCTGCATAGAGCCTGACGCAATGAGTTAAATTGCAGATTTTACACATTGTTGTATGAAGCCTGATGCAATGAGCTATATCACAAAGAAAGCTGTTTTTTGATGATCAAATCTTAGATAACTAAATCAAAAATAGGATCAAATTCTTTTACCAATCGTGTGTATTCTCAACCATGGTGATAATCCGATGGAGAGTCCAAAGATATTGGTTTCGCCCGAAGTATGTTTTGAAAAAAATGCCATGTATGATGTGTATGCATGATGTGAGGCTTTTAATAGGAAATCTACTACTGAGATTTTCAAGGAATCTATTGCCAAGATTCGATCTAGAATTACCTTCTGTCGAGGTATTCTATAAAATCAATTGCCATGATCAACTAGGGGAATCTACTATCGAGATTCAATTGTGAACTACCTTCTGTTGAGGTCTTCTGGATAATCAATTGTCATGATCAACCAAGGGAATCTACTGTCGAGATTCAATTGTGAACTACCTTCTACCGAAGTCTTTAGGATAATCAACTTATGTGATCAACCAGAGGAACCTACTTCCGAGATTCAATGTTGAATTACCTTTTGTCGAGGTCTTCTGGAAAATCATCTGCCGAGATTAACCAGTGGAATCTACTGTCGAGATTCTGTTGAGAGATTACCTTCTGCCGAGATCTTTTAGATAATCAACTACCATGATCAACCAAGGGAATTTAATGTCGAGATTCAATTGTGAACTACCTTCTGTCGAGGTCTTCTGGATAATCAACTATCATGATCAACCAGGGGAATCTACTACCGAGATTCAACATTGAATTACCTTATGTCAAGGTCTTCTGGAAAATAGTCTGCTGAGATTAACCAGGAGAATCTACTACCGAGATTTTGTTGAGAGATTACCTTCTACCGGGGTCATCTGGATAATCAACTGTTGAGATTAACCAGGGGAATCTACTATCGAGATTCGATTGTGAGCTACCTTCTTCCAAGGTCTTCAGGATAATCATCTGTCGTGATCAACCAGGGGAATGTATTGCCGAGATTCAACATTGAATTAACTTCTACCAAGGTCTTCTGGATAATCAAATGTCGAGATTAACCAGGGGAATCTACTGCCAAGATTTTATGTAGAATAGGTGGCTTGATTGACAATGATGATTGTCTTCACATAAAATAAGGTTTTATGATATGCGTGTAAATTTGATTGATGCATGTAATGAGTGACTCGGATATGTGTAAATGGATGTTGTATTTTGAAATGCGAATATGTAATTGGGTTTTTTGAGATATGCTCGACCCATGTTGTCGGAATTTGTCAGATGGATGCAACGATAAATATACCTCGATTCTGGATCGAAGAGCCCTAATGCATGATTTATGCAGCCCTATGCTTTATGATTATGACTTGAATGTTTTTTTATTGAATGGTGCCCCTGTGATGGGTAGATTAAAGCATAGAGGTTTTCTTATGCAATAAGGCTGCTTGTCACAAGATGGTTGAATGTTACGCTATCATGATTTCTCGATATTTGATTGGAACTTTAAGATTGCTGATGTAGGAGAAAGATCCATTGGAGATTATGAAAGTACGCGGAGAGCTTGCCTCTATATGGACTATCTTTCCCTAATTTATTGGTAAGGTCTTGGAGGAGGTTCTCATTGACATGAGCTTAGAAACAGTTTGATCATAATATGAATGACCCCCATTATTTTGCATTATGCCCCTGATTAAAAGACTTTTGAAAATGTTTGGTTTTGATGAACCATTTTGAATCAACTCTTTTTAATCGAGCCTTGTAATGGTTTTCCCTACCATTCAAATTTTTAAATGGGTGCCCCTCAATCTCCTGGATCTGGAGGAAGTACCCTCGGAAAGAAATCAGACCTCACCATGAACTTGACATAGATTGTCCCAAGTATTCGAAGCTTGAAAAGTTTGTACTTGAAGTTGCTTGAAGGGGAACTTGGACCCTACATGTAATGGGACGAACTTGGTACGTACTGCCCCAACATTTGAATCTTTGAAGGTTTCCCCTGATTCTCAAGGCCTTGAGAGGTTTGTTAAAATGAGGAAATCGAGTCACGCCCTGTTATGATATGACCTGATTAAGAAATACCCTTTTGAAAGGTATGCCCCTGATTGAACAGTGCTTTGAATTTTGATTGAAGTTAATTGAATCTCGGAATAATCACCCCTTGTCAATAGTATCTTCATGTGATATACCTCTACGATCAATAGTATTTCCCCCTATCTATAGGGATCCTCTTAGATGCTTTTCCCCTAGTTAGAAGCTTCTTGAAAATGCTGCCTTTGATCAGACCTTTTTGAAATCTCCTTGATGCTAAGTATTGACTTGTAAGTAAAATTGTCCTCTTTGAAAAGTAATCCTAATGTGATGCACATGCAAGTTCTTGAAATTGTAATTGAATAAAACTGGATGATTAGAGATCGAGATTCAAAGAAGTGGTTAGTAATGATTTTAACAAACATAGGAGTTAGTTTAACACAAATTTTTCTGAGTATGCTTTAATAGTTACCCTTGCTTCAATTAGGACTTTTAAAGGTTGTAACGTGGCCATGGTTCATGGTTTAAGAAACAAAAGATATAAAGCTCAAAATTTGTTTAGCCCTCCCCATTCTCCTTGATATTCTCCAGCCCTGATTTCAATTAATGCAACAAATGCATTTAATCTCCAAGAGAAATTTTGTAGTCACGCAGAGGATGAGAAGCGTAGATAAATATCCAAGTACGGATGAAAAGCATTGATAAGATCCCTTGATGATTTTTGAGGTAGCAGTCACAAGATTGTTCTCCAATTTTGTTTTCAATCCCTTATTTTTGCATGGACCGGATCTTTTGAATTTTTTGGTCCATCGGGATTCCCTACCTTTTGCCTAAGTCAAGTTTTTTTCGATTTTTACTTGACTTAGCGGCCTTTATTATTATTTTTTCTTTTGAATTTCTTTTTGCTTTTCGACTTTGACACTTGTGACTGTCATGCTAATTGTTGTAAGCTTTGTCTTCATCATTTCCTCGATCTTGATTGATGTACTGAGGAAGAAGACGTCGTGGACTTTGTCTTTGTTGATTCCTCAATCTTTGATGATGAATGCGAGGAAATTGATTCGTTTTAAACCTTTGCTTAGATCATTTCCTTAATGATGTATCAAGGAAAGAGATATGCTTGAACATTTTGTTTAGATAAATCATTTCTCTTGAGAATAGAATGCGTCATTGAATTAATTGAAAGACTACCCTGCCCTTGGTTAAGTTTAAGGTTTTTTTTTTTGAAAAATAGAACAAAGCTCCAACTCCTGGCTCGAGGGGGTTGACTACGGATTAACTCCTTATTTATCCAATGTTTAAGAATTGAAACAATGTCTTACATCGTCAGCTCGGTCTTACTATTGAAAGCATATTTTAGCAAAATTGTGTTATTTAATTTACATGACTCTCCATCATAGTTTGTTAAAGAAAATTTGAAAATGGAAAAGAAAAGTGGAAATGGAAATTCGTTGATTATTTATGGAAAGTTATGAAAGATGAAGAGTGAAACGAATGAATTGATTTAAAAAACATGCATGATTATTTTATTAGAATTATTTATCCAAAAATACAAATTTACACCAAATGAAACTTAGCAACAAGAAAATTACAATTTGTAACTAATAAAGTCTAATGATCCTATGGAAGAACTCCTTTGTTAATCCACGTGACTTCAGAAGATGCTTCGTAGTTTTTTGGACTTGTCAAAGCATGGGGATGACCCTTGACTTCTCTTTAGGCATACTAATTCTATTGATAGGGAAATGGAGGAATCACCAATTAAAGTTGAAACTGAGGCGTTGTATAGGCTTGTATAGTGAAGGGCTGCCTTCTCTCCACAATAATATTTATAGGACCAAGCTCCTTTCAATCTCCAATGTTTGACCTTTCCTTCACCAATCTAAGATTTTCTTGAAAAGCTTGGACTTTGTTCTTGAGCATCAGGAAATTTATTAGCTGGATTGATAGAGACCAAGGGCGAAGGTGGAAATGCATGACATGTAAATGTATGTACAAAAATGCATGGTATGTAAAATTATTTTTTTCACTTTTAGGTATGCAAAAAAAAGGTTTCATGGGTATGCAATGCGATGCAGACGTAGTATGAGGGTAGACATAGGGGTATCCTATACATGTTTAATGGTAGATATGAAAATGATGATGTCCTACACTGACTCAGAGATTGAGACAGACAAGAACTCCTTAAAGACGAAGATAACGATAGACAAAGAGGAATCCCTACAAGCTAGGGATTGTAACAGACGAACGGGAATCCCAGCAGGCTAGAAATTGTGATAGTCCAAGGGATAGTTGATATGAAGGTTGTACTTGAGGTAATAGCATGGAAGAGAGTACGTGGTGACCAGTCAACAGTCACTAGATCCCATGGCCTGATATAGGCCACATGACATGCATTAGCGAGGACGTCCTTTGTATGAAGGTTGCTTATCAACCTATAGAGGTCAAAATTCTAAGATTCTAAGGATAATGATATACAAAAGAGGATCCCTACATGCTAGGGATTATAACAAACAAAGGAAATCTCTACAGGCTAGGGATTGTGATAGATAGACGGAAGCCATACAGGCTAAAACAGTAATAAATGTAAAGATAACCCTTACGGGTTTAGGGATTGTGGAAATGGGATTATAAAAGGTACCTTTAGAAGGTAGACTCCAAGTTTTTGCCTACGAATATTCTACCCTCCCCATAAGGTGATTTCCTTAAGGGTATCATGAATAACACTAGAGGGAAAGGCATAAGGACCTCCCTTAAGTGGAGCCTCTTTGCAGACTGAAACTTTCGTCTCTAGGTCATGAAAGGTCTCACCATGAGATTTTGGTTTAAGGGTTTATACAAAGAGTCATAGGTTTTATTCCAAAGTTCTACCCCTCAAGAGGATGTATCTTGAGATTTATTCCTTTCGCGGAATTCCACCGACTCTAGGCGAAGTTGTCCCATAAACTCATAGAGTTGATGTATCCCCTTGGCTAATAGACGAACCTTCTTTCTAAGGGTTTTTGAAAATAATTTTTGAAACAACTAAATCCCACTACAAATAAATATAATAAAATGAATAAAATAATAAATAATATGATGAGAAAAATAAATAAATAATTAAATAAAAACCCAAAAAATAAGAAAAACCCTAAAACCAAAAGAAAAGGCTTCTAGACCCTAGGGCTGAGTCCCCAGTGAAGTCGCCAGCTATTGCAACTGGTTTTAAAATAAGAGTCGCCACCATTAATTTTTATCCTAAGACGGGAATATAACGGTTAATCCTAAAAGTTAGAGATTCTAGGTTTTTTGGACTCGATTCTAGACGAAGGGAATATGTTAGGAACCACTCGTCTACCTTGTTCACAAGGATACTAGGGTTAGAAGCGTGATCTTAGGAAATAGGGTTTTAATTTTTATTAGCGGAACTCACCACGATTTTAAGTCGTATGCCTATGTATCCTCTTATGAGGAATCAGAGTCCCAATTCGTAGTTCGTAGTTTGGTTGGTGTTTTTTATGGATTATGTAGAATTGCTTTAGAAATTATCTATGAACCTTATTTGGGTTATAAGTTGAGTGATCGTAGATGCAGTTCGCAGTTAACTTGAAAGTATTTCTCCTTAATCATTTTTCAAAAATACTCTTGTAGTTTTTGTTATGTTAGTTGAACAATGTTTAGTTTTTTTATGTTTAATTGGTAGTGAGTATAATACAGAGTGGAGGAAGTCTGATATAGTCTCCTCATCACGTGGCTAGATATTGACCACGTGTCTCTCGCGGGTGGTGAGTTTAGTGAGTTGCATAGATTTCAATTGTTTGATTTTTTCGAATAATAAACCAGTAGACGATGTGTCAACCAACTTAATTATTCAAAGATGTATATCATATTATTTATATAATGTTCGAATTAGTTAATTGTGAAAATTACTTGATTTTTTGAATTATGTACACATGGTTAGTTTTACGATCTTTAGTATTTTCTAATAACAATTAAGAGAAAAAGAACTAAATGAAAATCAAATTAATTAAGTTAATTAAAGTAAATAAACTAACAAAATTAGATAGAATAACTAAAATAAAAGAGAGTGGATTGGTTAACTTAATGGATGTGCGATTAAAATATGAAGAATTTCTTGTAATTATTATTATTATTATTATTATTATTATTATTATTATTATTTCCTTTTCTTTTATAATTAAGAAACCATGAGATTCTAGTGACATTTCCACCTTTACTCATGACAAATAGGATGCTCACAAGTAGCAAGGATTAAGACTAAATAAAAACTAAAAATACACCACAATAATAGTACATCAATGCATACAGAGAGAGAGAGAGAGAGAGAGAGAGAGACGCTAACTTCTTATTTTCCTTTGTGTTTTTCTTTCTCCTATCTCAAATACAAACAAAACAACACAAAGCAACGCGAAATCACGAACAACATGAATAGAAAAGTGGTAACTACAGTGGTTCTGGATGATGAGTTGGAAGGGATGTCAGCGGCTTGCTCAGAATTGTTGTGGTGCGATTGTATCGAGATCTGATGGGTGGCGGTGTTGCATGAGGCTGGTCGCGTCTTCGCGTCATGGTGATTGTTGGCAGTGATATTCACGGGAAGAAAGAAACATGGTTTTAGGTGGATTTTGTAACTAAAAAAACAAGGTTTTTCAAGTGTAAGAATTGTATAATTTTAAGTGTGTGGATGAATGTATTATGTATGATCTTTGGATCGATGAAAACCCGGTGTTTATGTAGTTTTCATGTGCGTGAGGTGGGATGTGAATGATCTGAAAAGAAAAGTTGTAAGGCATAATCTAATTATGTAATTTATAATATACAATTTTATGTCTGCAAAAATATCATAATAATTTTGGAATAAAATATGAATAAGTGATAATATGAGAAGAACTATTATAACAATGTATAAATAAATAAACAAAATTATAATAAGGATCAATTTATAACAATATAGTAAGAACAGTTAGAACAAAATATAACAATAAGAAAATATGAGGAAACGAGCCATTAGGTATCATCATATGGCTTAAACAGTAAATAAATTAAAATACATAAAAAAAGATAAAATTGAAAATATAAGGGTGGCCTCGTAGTTCAATCATTGGCCAAAACAAAAGGAATTTAAAAAGGTTTTGAAAAATGAAATTGTAAAAAAGGTAGTGATGAAAATGAGTGAGTGAGTGCAAAATTATGGATATGAGAGAATTTGTGGATCGTGAGAAATTGTTGGTGAATTGTGTGTCGTGTGTGAATTATGGAATTCTTGATGAATCACTAAGACAAACTAAGGTTTTATTTATAGACTTGAATTAGGTTAAACAAGCTCAGGGAGTAAGTTATCCAAAAGCCCAATGAGAAACCTAAAGTTTGATCTCCACAAAAGAAAAAAAAAATTAGCAACAAAAAATAAAAAAATGTTAAAAATGCAAGACACGAGATTGAAACTTGCAAACTCATATTTGCAAGCTTCATTCTTTACCAATTGTGCTATGTTACTCATTTGTAAATAAACTCAATTGAAAGTATATGAAAGATGTGAAAATATTTGTTATTTTAAAAATACAAATAATTTGAAATAAATTATTATATTTTTAACTGGACTTGAGAAAGAATATCTATAAAAATTAAATAATATTATAAAAACAATGTTTAAAATATTTTTGACTGTAGAAATAAAGGACGGAAAAATTTGGGGTATGACAGGATCAAGCTATGAATGATTCAAATTGGTTAGAAACCATGCAAGGAGAACTCGGGGAAATCGAGAAGAATAGGACCTTTGAGCTTGTAGAAATTTCAATCAAGAAGTCAATTGATGTGAAGTGGGTTCACAAGTTGAAACTAAGGCCGAATCGTGAAATTGCCAAGCATATGGCAAGACTGGTGGTGAGAGGTTTTCAGCAAAAACCTGGTATCGACTTTGATGAAGTCTATGTACCTGTTGCAAGGCCGGAAACCATCTGGATTGTTCTGTCATCCACAACATATAGAGGGTGGAAGATACATCTATTAGATGTAAAGTCGGCATTTCTAAATGCATTACTAGAAGAAGAGGTTTATGTTTTTCAACCACCCGGATTCAAAATCAAATGATAGGAACAGAAGGTGTATAGATTGAGAAAGGCTCTCTATAGTTTGAAGCAAACACCAAGGGCTTGGAATAAGAGAATAGATAGCATCCTGATCAGGGCAGGTTTCACAAAATATGCTTCAAAGCATGTAATGTATGTCAACAATGCAAGAAAACTCAGTCAAGTCATTATATGGTTGTATGTGGATGACTTGATGATTACATGTGCAGACGAAACACAAATAAAAGAAGTTAAGTCAAAACTGATGCAGGAGTTTGAAATGCTCGACATAGGATGCTTGTCACATTTCTCAGAGATAGAATTTAAAGACACAAGTGAAGGAGTTTTATTGCCCCATAAGAAGTATGCTCAAGACATCTTGATAAGGTTCAAGATGAGTTATTGCAACGCAATTGTCACACTATTGGAGACCGAAGCAAAATTGAGAAAGGATACAAATGATGAATTTGTAAGTGCAATAATGTACAAGCAAAATATTGGATCATTCAGGTATCTATGCAACATCATACCAGATATTTGTCAAAGTGTCGAGTTGTTGAGCAGATTCATGGAGAAGCCACAAGAATGTCATTTCACTACAGTCAAGAGAGTGTTGAAATATATAAAAGGTAAAATTGATCATGGTGTGTTGATGCCAAGGAATAAGAATACCAGCACATATGCATAGGTATACGGTTACACTGATTCTGATTCCAATGAAGATCAAGACGAGAAAAATAGTATTGCAGGCTACATATTCATGATTGGGGGTGTCCAATCTCTTGGAGCTCAAGAAAGCAAATCATTATGGATTTGTCATCTTGTGAAGCTGAATATGTGGTTGCATCATATGCAGTGTGTCAAGCAGTAAGGATAGAGATGTTGCTCGAAGAGATTAAGAAATTATCCACATGTCAGTTATCATGAGTATAAGGAAATGACGTCAAACTGACAAGTCACGCCGTGATCCTCGTATAGGCAGAAGCAAATGTCATTTGGTACATGACGATTAAGATACACTCTGAATGGTTAGACCATATTATTCCTGGTGTACAGGATAAATGCGACAGTACATGGTCAATCCTCATCGTAGGCAAGCACAACTTTCCACCTAGTGATACGAGAAAAGCGAAAGATGATTCATCCCTTAAAATGGGTTAGATAAAATATTAAAAACAATTGAATTATGAAAATATTAGTAATAGTAAATTACTATAAGCAACGTGCAACTCCCTATTATCTGCTTTGTCTTCCATAGACAACCTTTTTCCCAACTTCGAGTACTGGTAGACCAAACATGCGGTGCACAATCGCACTAATGAATCATTGTCAAGTTGAAGAATTAATTAAGATAGACCACATCGATGTCATTTTTGTCCACAAACATGGACGTGCCAACCAGGAACAAGAGGTAACACCTCAATGCACACTGTCGGTGGTACTCAACCTACATATCATCACCTTCGGCATCCAAGGCCCCTTGCAAATGTTCTTTATAAAGCTTTTCCAAAAAAACTAAATATTGCATGAGCACCTCTTGTGACAGCGGCCTCCTTTGAGGCATTATCAGGTACATCCCCAAATAGGTGACCATCATCTCGACGACTTTCTCTCAACCGATCCTTCAGTGGCTTGATAATCATCCTTTTGTGGGAAGATGTAGGAGGCATGAGACGTATTCCAAGGTGATGGTCATCTCACCTATAGGAATATGGACAACTGATGTAACGCCCGTTAATTTAATTAATTATTTAATTAAATTATTTTGGATTATTTGTTGAAGTTTTGAGATGTGTGGATTGTTGGTATAAGTTGTTAGATTATTATTAATAATAATAATAATAATGTTGGAATTAATGGAATAATATAAGATTATGTTGTTGGGCCTATTTTATATGGTGGTATGTAGTACTAAGGGGGTGTGAGAATTAAGCCCAAGAGAAATAATTCTACTATTATTGAGTTTGGTTATAATAATAGAAATTAGATATGACAGTAAGGAGAATATGTTTTGTCAAGAGGAAGAAGAATAAGGGTTAGAAGAGAGAAAGAGAACGTGAAAGTAGCAGAAAAGAAAGAAAAGAGGCAAAACAAAATTTGATCGGAAAATTGTAGAGCGATCTACAATCCAAGGTAAGGGTGGGTGCTGACTCTATAATGGGGTTTATGATGAGTAGTATGTGGGATTAGATGTGAAAAGTTGTCTTGTTTATGATTGAAATGTATATATTGTTGTATGATGAAGATTAAGGATTTAGAGATGAGTAATGATGCCCTAATGTTGTATAATCGATGTAGAAATATAGGATTATTATAATTGATGATTACCTATGATTAGAGGATGTTTTTCGGGCTTAAGGCAGGGAAACCGTAGTGAAAACGCAGTGAAATCCCATAAAATATTCATGACAGAACAGTATGCGTCGACCTCAAAAGCCATGCGTCGATACATGCAGGTTTTTGGACTCAGGATGAGCCGATACGAAGGAGCATGCATCGATACATGAAGTGTTGTAGACTCAGTATGAGTCGATACATAGGGATTACGCGTCAACTCATGCAGGATGTTAGCCCAGTACACATCGACTCAAAACATTATGCGTCGACTCATGTAGCCTGATTTTTGGCAGATTCGTTCCAAAGGCTGTAACTTGAGTTTCCGGACTCCGTTTGAGGTGCCCTTTGAAGCGTTGGATAGATAACGCGATGAACTTCATTCTTAAGGATTAAAATGAAGGATAAAAATAATATTCCTAGTACCCAAATTAGGATTAGAGTTAGCTTCCCGCGTTAATTACTATGATGATTTTGTGAAGTATGATGAGGATAAGATGATTATAGATTATTGCTTGGTTCATAATAGTAAGATTAATGATGATAATGATGTAGTATTAGAGAATAATAATATGTAGAGGTTTGGTAATTAGAGCTGAGACTTAGATTATTAATTAATTATAGGCATTATCCTGTTGTAGGCCTATGGCCAACATTGAGGGATTGTCAATATGTCGTTGTATTGTTGTTATGGCTGAGTTGCTATAGAGTTATGTTGATGAATCATGTTGATGAATCATGTTGATGAATTATGTTGATAAATTATGTTGATGAATTATGTTGATGAATTATGTTGATAAATTATATTGATGAATTATATTGATGAATTATGTTGAAGATTTATGTTGATAAATCGTGTTGATGATTTATGTGATGCATTATGTTGATGAATTATGTTGATGAATTATGTTGATGATTTATATGATGAATTATGTTGATGAATTATGTTGATGAATTATGTTGATGAGTTATGTTGATGAATTATGTTGATGAATCATTTTGATGAATTATGTTGATGAATGATGTTGAGATGCCTCTAATAATTGGCAGCTATTAAGATGTAGGCTTCTGGCCAACGATGATGTTGTGTTGAGATGTTTTTAATTGTGGTTGTTGTTACTACATTCATGATTGTGTTGCATACATTGCATATCAAGATGGAGCTGATGCTCGTTAAGATGGTCTGTATTGTGGAATATTAAGATGAAGGCTTATGCCTTGTTGATGCCTCTATTTATTGGCAATTATTTTGAGATGGGAGTTCTGCTCCAATGGTACCACATGAATTTGCATAGTATTGAGTCGCATTATATGATTGCATAAAGAAGTTGTGTATTGATGTGGTAAATGTGTATATTATTGGCATTCTGTTGCGATTATTGTTGTTTATGAGATCTGAAGTGGTGTTATTATATGAGTTGATCTAACATATTATTTATCATACATTTTATTATATTGTTAGATATCTCACCCCTTCTGTTTGAATGTTTCCCTTTGTTGGTAAGGTGCAGGTGATCAAGAAGGATAGTTGTTACCTCGTTAGTTCGAGTCGGTATTGTCGCTCTGATATGTAGCACTCGGGGGGATGAATGCTTGATGTTTAGTTGTTGATTATTATTTCAGTTGTTGAATTTTTAAGTTGATTACATAAAATAATTATCGTCTTGAGGTTGTTTTAGTTGAATAAAAGATGTTAAGTGAATTGAAGTTGAATATGTATATTCTGCTGCTTATCAATGAAAAGTTGATGATTTTAAAGAATAAATCAGGTTGTGATCGGTTCATCGGAATTATGTGTTATGTATCTGTTTGTATGCGATTAAATGAAGATTGATTTTTAGTTGAAAATGTAGCATCCTATTTATGTTGAACTCTGATTTTCTTATTATCCGCCGGGTAGAAATGGGGTGTTACATTAGTGGTATCAGAGTAGGTCGGTCTGTCTGACCAAGTTGTCTAATGTTGTTTGTTCCTTAGTGCACGACAAGTGTGTGAAACACTGTCGATACTTGTTTGCCTTGATTGCAGGAAGTTGGTTGAAGATAAGTGGAGGAGAAGCTTTACTTCTCGTATAAGTTCAATTGAAAGGTGTTGGTTCGGTGTGCTGCCGACGACGACAATGCAAGAATTATTGGAGTCTTGTTGTTCCCGAATTTGAAGGTGACTTGGATTCAAGATCTTGTTGTTAGTCGAGTTAGAGCACCTTGAGAGAAATTGATCAGACATTATTGGTGCTTACTTCTCGAAGAATGAAGAGCGATGTAATATTTGTTGATTTACGAAGCAAGTGTAAGATGTCGATGTTTGAACAATAATGGAGTAATAAAGTTGTTATAACTTTTGTGTTGGGATCACATAAGTGATTGTCGGAAGTAGTTGACGTTGATAAGTAGTTGTGAATCGCGAGTCTGAGTCGAAACTTGAAGAAGTGAGTAGCGTTGCGAAAAGAATTGTTGTCCTGGTGTTTTGGAACTTGAACTTTGGCGAAGAAATGCATCTCTCGAGTTATAAGAAGTTTGGGAGCACGAGATATGTTAAGAGTTGTTTGGAATATGTCTAAGTTGAAGACAAATGAGTTTCGGAGTGGAATTTCCGTAAGCAAATCGCAGGAAACTGCATAATTGTGGTTGGACTTCGAAAATTTATAACTAGAGTTACGGGCATCCGATTTGAGTTTCGTTTGAATCGTTAGAAAGTTAACGAAATGAGCTTCACTTTAAAAATGGTTCCAGTAGCTGTAATGGATTCATTTATCACGTGATGATATTGGAAGTAAGTGCAATTTGTTGTTAAGTTTGTCTTTGGGACTAGACTTGTTCTTCAGTGTTGTACGGGACGTTAGCGTCCGAGTTGGGTGGATTAAAGGAGAAATTGGACAATTTATTTAAAGTAATTTTTGAAATCAAATGTATCATTTGGAAATATTTGGTGTTAATAATTAGAATGAAATACGATAGTGCGAAGTTGTGTGGAATTTACGGTGTCGAAAAGGAGGAAGATTTATGCTAATTTGTCAGGATGTATGTTATAGTTTTGGGAGAAGAGTTCTCTTAAGTAATTTTACTTCCAAGTGAAATTGTATGTAGATCCATTCAAGGTGGATGAAGTTCTAAGTTGGAGAACGACGAAGTCTGTTATAGAGGTTAGTAGCTTGTTGAGCTTAGGTGATTACTATCATAGTTGTTTGAGGTGTAGACATATATGAAATGTTGTTAGATAAGATGATAATGTTGAGAGTGTGATTGGAATGAGTTTGAGAGGTGGAGATACATGTATTTTTGATGTTGTGAAATTCGGAAGAGGATTGAGAGTTTAAGAATGTTATTAGAATTCTTCATGTAGATAAAGACTCAGACTAGAGTGAAAGGGTTTGTAATGTATTGATATGCCAATAGATCTCGAGTTAGAAAATGATTGATCATTATGGAATGGTGGGTGAATAAGGATTAAACATGTTGTATTTTAGACAACTTGAATATGAGTTTTAAGGAAATGCTATTATAGTTTGGCAATGATGATTTATACTCCATTATGGTTGTCGGCTATCTATTGACAAATTGAGGAACTGGTCACCCTTAATCTCTTGTTGATAGTAGACGAGATCGTGTTGGATGGTGTAGACTTGTCTTTCTACCTTAATGATGTGTAAAGTGGTGGATGTTATATCGCGAGAATAATCACTCACCAGTTTGTGTGAAGTTAGTAGAGGAGTTGTTGAGTGAGAGTTGAGATGTAATGAACAATTCGGAGTAGTGGGTTGTATGCAAGCTAACGTTGCAAAGTGAAAGATTGAGAATATCAAATGCACAATAGTTTTATGGTGGATGTTGAGGAAAGTCTGAAACTGGAATGAGACTTGTAATCTGTATAGTTGGCAGAAACTTTAATGAGGACGGTGACTTAAGATGGATTATCAGAGTTGCGCAGCTGAAGCGTATGTGGCGCAGTTGCTATGAGTATACGACTCTACATGCTTGATTTAGTAGATTGTTGATGTAGAGATGATGTGCCAAGGTGTTGTGATAACTCGAAGATATTTGCTGATTTATAAGGATATTAATGTGGCGGTTATTTGATGATAAGTTGTGTGTATATTCGTTGAGTTATACTGTTAAGTTGACGTTATAATGATTTTGTTCCTGTTGTCGTGATATTGTTGTTGGTTACCATAAAGGATGAATAATACTCCATAATATGACGAAGTTGATTATGTTGGCTATGTTGATGTCACTATAAGGGTGATACGACGATATGAATAGAGTTGTTGATAGTTGACATATATATATATATATATATATATATATATATATATATATATATATATATATATATATATATATATATATATATATATATATATATATATATATATATATATATATATATATATATATATATATATATATGGGAATGGAATTGTGTGTGTTTTGGTGTTGAAGATGTTGTTAAGATGATAATGTGATGTTGTATATCCAAGTATAAGTGTGTTACTACTTTAAAATATTGATATGTCAAGATATTGTTAAAGCGGTTGATAAGTTGTTAACGATTATGTCGCGGAGGTGTTGAATGATTAGCATGTGTGTATTAGATTTAAATCATGTTGAGTTGTTGTTATATCGATAAAGTAGTGGCCGAAGTGTTGTTAGACGCGACTTGGGGATCAGAGAATGAGATGCGAAATTCGCGTTAAGAGTGGTAGTATCGAGTAGATTTTCGAGGACGAAAATATTCTAAGTGGGAGAGAGTTGTAACGCCCGTTAATTTAATTAATTATTTAATTAAATTATTTTGGATTATTTGTTAAAGTTGTGAGATGTGTGGATTGTTGGTATAAGTTGTTAGATTATTAATAATAATAATAATGTTGGAATTAATGGAATAATATAAGATTATGTTGTTGGGCCTATTTTATATGGTGGTATGTAGTACTAAGGGGGTGTGAGAATTAAGCCTAAGAGAAATAATTCTATTATTATTTAGTTTGATTATAATAATAGAAATTAGATATGACAGTAAGGAGAATAGGTTTTGTCAAGAGGAAGAAGAATAAGGGTTGGAAGAGAGAAAGAGAACGTGAAAGTTGCAGAAAAGAAGGAAAAGAGGCAAAACGGAATTCGACCGGAAAATTGTAGAGCGATCTCCAATCCAAGGTAAGGATGGGGTTCTGACTCTATAATGGGGGTTTATGATAAGTAGTATGTGGAATTAGATGTGAAAAATTGTCTTGTTTATGATTGAAATGTATATATTGTTGTATGATGAAGATCAAGGACTTAGAGATGAGTAATGATGCCCTAATGTTGTATAATCGATTTAGAAATATAGGATTATTATAATTGATGATTACCTATGATTAGAGTATGTTTTAGGGCCTTAGGCAGGGAAACCGTAGTGAAAACGCAGTGAAATTGCATAAAATATTCATGACAGAACAATATGCGTCGATCTCAAAAGCCATGCGTCGATACATGCATGTTTTTGGACTCAGGATGAGTCGATACGAAGGAGCATGCGTTGATACATGCAGTGTTGCAGACTCAGTATGAGTCGATACCTATGTGTGATCGGTGGAAATAGAACTGACTGTTTAAAGCTGGTTTTGCGAAATGTCACGGAAGCAAGAGTCGCCACCGTCTTTGATGTTCTCCAACATGGAAAGGACAAAAGCACAGCAAAATTCCTTATGAGAATGTTTCTCGGTTCGGGAGGTAGATTTATAGAAAGGGAAGGTGTTAGCACCCTTTCTATCTGTGGTTATCCACGGGCTCTTAGGTACTTGCTCTTATGTTTTCAAAAATGTTTGCTTTTCAAATGTGTGTGTGTTTTGAAAAAGTTCGTTTGAAAACTTCTAGGTAACTCTTGTATCAGTCCTCAAGAGTGTATGAAGTATTGTTTGAAAACTTTTTGAAAGTGTAAGGTGTGAAAAGTATTCTGTTTGTTTTGAAAAGAGCAAGTACCCATGAGTCATCTACCTACCCTAAGGAATTAAGTTGTGTAAGGGTCCTTTAGATAGTGTTATCCCACCATTGAGAGGTAGGTAGCACCATCGTTGGAGGTGTTCGGGTCAATTCGATGATTAGGGACAGTGTGGTCACCGAAGCAATGATAGGACACCTTAGAAGTAACCCTAATGTCCTAGATCCTTTTTATCCGAGGCAACCGTTTCGAGGCAACTGGATCTTTAGACATAGGGTGACCTCTAAGACGTCCTATACTTGATGACCACGTTTCGAGGCAACGAGTGAAGCGTACCCTAGAAGTGGCATGTGTTTTGTGTGTTGTTTTTCAGTTAATTGTTTTTTGTACATGTTATTTGTGAGCTACGGATTAATTTTATTTACATACATTCTTTCATGCATTTAACAGTTAGGGGTGCGAAAAGTGAATTGCGGAAAGATAAATTCTACGCTATTACAAGGCGCGGGTCTATACATCGCCAAAAATACAAAGACCCGTTTTGGTAAATAAGTACGAGAAATTAAATAAATCGGTAAACCTATTTACTATTACATTCTTGGAAGCAATTACATAATAATCAAAATAAAATGCGTGCGAATAAAAGTTAATCGGGAATGCCTTAAGGGTTTTGACCCTTTTAAGAAAAGAAATGAATTTTTGTCTTTTTTGTGATCAAATGAGATTAAAACTAATTGTTAAACTAATTAATTAATTAATTAAAAAAATAAAGGTTTTTTTGTATTTTTATGTTTTTTTTAATGAAATAAAATAAAAGAATTAAAATTCTAAGTTAACCTAATTCTAAATTATTTTTATTGATTGTAAAGAAAAAGAAATTAAAGTTGACCTAACTAAACTATTTTAGTTGTTAATATTTTATTTACAAAAATAATATGAAAATAATAATAATGATAATATTAATTCTATTTTTTATTTTTTATGAAAATATAAATTATGTTAATAATACTAATAATTAATAATAAAAAAAAAGGTTATAAAAGAAAAGAAAAAAATAAAGAGATAAAGAGAAATAATAAAACCAAAGGGAGGTATGGGCCAGAAATGGGGGGTTTTTGATTGAAATTTGAGGCCCATTTGAATCCAGCTCGTTTGACTTTCTGGAATCCAGTGCTTGTTAGTTGACTGGGCGCATGGTGAGGACCACCTCCTGGCCTTCAGATCTATGAGAGAGGCCACTTGGCGCTTGGATCTGTGAGGTGTATGGTGTTCAACGTTTGGGAACCTGCACAAGAACGTATTGAAAAAAATAACATTGGAATTATGGGGGGACCTGGGAATCGAACCCAGGTCCCAGTGATGCCTAGCCACGTCTCCAACCACTGAACCAAGCGCGTTTGTTTGTAAACATAATAAGAAAAAAAGAATATATGAAATAAGCGCACTATATGCTGAATCAAAAGGAAACGCGCGCGCCCATTTGAATCTGCCAATAATGTCCATCCACGCATTGTCTTCTTCATCTGTTCCTGCAAACAAAGAACAAGTAGCGGGGGTTTTAAACCCCCACAAAACAAAACTGCGAAAAATAGCGACTAGGCGCTCATTGCATATAAAAAGGGCGCGAGGTATGTTTTAGATTCGTCTTGTCGTGCTGATTTCAACCATGTATGTTTGGAGGGTTAATTTTACAGTATAAGAAAAGCCCCAATATGCAAGCTCTGAAAAACCTAGAACTCAACAATGGTACTTTGCGTTTTAAGGCACCATAATCAAATTGAATTATATGGAAAGCTTCGTATGGATCCTGTGAGCACAATGCAATCAATAAAAAGTGTTAAAACGCGTGAATGGATGATTGTGATTTTGAAAAAGAAGGTAAACCGTATGACTTGTGTAGCACGAGTTCTTGAGGTTTTTGGCTTGTTCTTGGCTGCAAATGATTCCTGGGGGTGTAAGGAATGTGTTTGGATCAAAAGGGAGGTTTGAATTATGATGCAAGTGAGATTTCAGTTTCACACTTTTCTTTGGAATTTTGGAAATTTGTTTGGCCGTTTGAGAGAGTTCTAGGTCCTGTATACTGTATGGGAGGCTTGCATATGTATCCTTGAATGAGTATCAGTCACAATAAGGAGCTTTTAACCATTGCCATGAAGTTTTTGATTTCCTCTTTAACACCATTAAAGAACTTGCCATGTTTGTTCAAAATTTGAATTCCATGCTCATAATGGACCTTTACACGAATTTGGTATGTGGATTATGGTGTGTCAAAGTCATTCAAGCCACAAGATATCCCTTAATTAATTTTTTTTATTTGAATTTTAAAGATTTAAAATGAATTAAATCAAATAAAATTAAATAAAAATAGAAAAATTAATTTTTAATCTTGAAATAAATCATGGGACACGTGGGTGGCATGGGAAAGCTGAATCAAGTGGAAAAAGTGGGCCCTTTTTGTCAAAAATTGAAGTTTCAAGGATAGTTGACTTTGGCCATTTCACAAAAATTTCCCAACTTCTCCAATGCATATCTTGCTCAATTTTGATCATATGAACATGTTCTTGGACATTTTGGAAAGGTCTTGAAGTCCTCTAACCAATGCCTTTGGCCCATGTCATTTGAATTTACCAATCTCAAGTTATGGTTATTGACTTAAAGTTCCTTTTTGTTGACTTTTGAAAATGACCTATAATGTTGAAATTGATAACTTTTTGTGAGAGCATTTCTTGGACTTGGAATGTGAAGATGAATTGTAGGAAATTTCATCCCCTTCAAAATGAGAATTGGATGGGGTTTTTCTGATGAACCATGAAAAAGTTATGCCTTGGTCAAGTTACAGTTGACTTTTCAGTTGTCCAAAAATAGAAACTTTTGCATCTTGATGATTTTTAAGCCATTCTTGTGAAATCATGGTCAAGATTTGACCAAATGATGATTGTGGCTTCAAAATAAGATGTTGACCAAAATTTTTGACTTTTGACTGCCAAATGACCATTTTGCCCCTACAGTTGATTGTGAAGCAAATGAGGCTTTTGACTGTGCAACTTGACTTTGTGAGCCTTGAAACTTGGCATGTAGATGCTTGACAATGTTTATAGGCATGTGGGACTTGATTGAGCCTTTGAAAACCTCAACTTCTTTGCAAGAACCAAAACCCTAATTTGACTGGCTTAGGAGAGTGGTTGACTGTGCAACTCCTTGAGTAGACTTGAGCAAATTGAGATGATGCTTGTCAAAACTCTGAAGAATATGGGAGGGCAAATTTTGGGGTACAACAGTTGCCCTTGTTCAATCTTCTTAGACCTGAGGATGTAGATTGGCTTGTATGCCTTTCATGATCCGAGGGTGGAAGATGATTGAACACTAGAGTGCCCAGAAATTTGCACTCACATAGTAGAGTATCAGCAGTGTGATAGCGGGAATGGGCTTATAGATGCCATTTGGAGAGATGATGGATAGGAGGATGGGCTTATAGATGCCATCTGGAGATGTGACAGAACTTTGTCGGGAATGGGCTTATAGATGCCATTTGGAACTGTAATGGGAGGATGGGCTTATAGATGCCATCTAGGTGTCGATCGCGTAAGAGATTCCTTAGCGAGAACTTGCGTACCTGAGAAAGAAAGATAATTGCATGGCTTGTTACAGGGGTTGATCTTCAAACTCTTCAGACGTGCCTTGGCTGGATACAGGAATCGAATCTGGAATTAGTCGTCAACAGATATGCCCTGGTTGGATACAGGAATCGAATCTTCAAACTCTTCAGACATGCCCTGACTGGATACAGGAATCGAATCTGGAATTAGTCGTCAACAGATATTCCCTGGCTGGATATAGGAATCGAATCTTCAAACTCTTCAGACGTGCTCTGGCTGGATACAGGAATCGAATCTGGAAATAGTCGTCAACAGATATGCCCTGGCTGGATACAGGAATCGAATCTTCAAACTCTTCAGACGTGCCCTGGCTGGATACAGGAATCGAATCTGGAATTAGTCGTCAACAGATATGCCCTGGCTGGATACAGGAATCAAATCTGGAATTAGTTGTCAACAGATATACCCTGGCTGGATACATGAATCGAATCTTCAAACTCTTCAGACGTGCCCTGGATGGATACAGGAATCGAATCTGGAAATAGTCGTCAACAGATATGCCCTGGCTGGATATAGGAATCGAATCTTCAAACTCTTCAGACGTGCCCTAGATGGATACAGGAATCGAATCTGGAAATAGTCGTCAACAGATATGCCCTGGCTGGATACAGGAATCGAATCTTCAAACTCTTCAGACGTGCCCTGGCTGGATACAGGAATCGACTCTTCAAACTCTTCAGACGTGCCCTGGCTGGATACAGGAATCGAATCTGGAAATAGTCGTCGACATATATGCCCTGGCTGGATACAGGAATCAAATCTTCAAACTCTTCAGACGTGCCCTGGCTGGATACAGGAATCGAATATGGAATTAGTCGTCAACAGATATGCCCTGGCTGGATACAGGAATCGAATCTTCAAACTCTTCAGACGTGCCCTGGCTGGATACAGGAATCGAATCTGGAAATAGTCGTCAACAGATATACCCTGGTTGGATACAGGAATCGAATCTTCAAACTCTTCAGACGTGCCCTGGCTGGATACAGGAATCGAATCTGGAAATAGTCGTCAACAGATATGCCCTGGCTGGATACAGGAATCGAATCTTCAAACTCTTCAGACGTGCCCTGGCTGGATACAGGAATCGAATCTGGAATTAGTCGTCAACAGATATGCCCTGGCTGGATACAGGAATCAAATCTGGAATTAGTTGTCAACAGATATGCCCTGGCTGGATACAGGAATCGAATCTTCAAACTCTTCAGACGTGCCCTGGATGGATACAGGAATCGAATCTGGAAATAGTCGTCAACAGATATGCCCTGGCTGGATACAGGAATCGAATCTTCAAACTCTTCAGACGTGCCCTGGATGGATACAGGAATCGAATCTGGAAATAGTCGTCAACAGATATGCCCTGGCTGGATACAGGAATCGAATCTTCAAACTCTTCAGACGTGCCCTAGCTGGATACAGGAATCGAATCTGGAATTAGTCGTCAACAGATATGCCCTGGCTGGATACAGGAATCGAATCTTACAAACTCTTCAGACGTGCCCTGGCTGGATACAGGAATCGAATCTGGAAATAGTCGTCAACAGATATGCCCTGGCTGGATACAGGAATCGAATCTTCAAACTCTTCAGACGTGCCCTGGCTGGATACAGGAATCGAATCTGGAATTAGTCGTCAACAGATATGCCCTGGCTGGATACAGGAATCGAATCTGGAATTAGTTGTCAACAGATATGCCCTGGCTAGATACAGGAATCGAATCTGGAAATAGTCGTCAACAGATATGCCCTGGCTGGATACAAGAATCGAATCTTCAAACTCTTCAGACGTGCCCTGGCTGGATACAGGAATCGAATCTAGAATTAGTCGTCAACAGATATGCCCTGGCTGGATACAGGAATCGAATCTGGAATTAGTTGTCAACAGATATGCCCTGGCTGGATACAGGAATCGAATCTTCAAACTCTTCATACGTGCCCTGGCTGGATACAGGAATCGAATCTGGAAATAGTCGTCAACAGATATGCCCTGGCTGGATACAGGAATCGAATCTTCAAACTCTTCAGACGTGCCCTGGCTGGATACAGGAATCGAATCTGGAATTAGTCATCAACAGATATTCCCTGGCTGGATACAGGTATCGAATCTGGAATTGCGACAGTTGATAGTAATTATCTTTGGATTGACCTTTTTCCTGAAAAGGCAAAACGTCAGTTGTATGCAATGTCATGATGTATGAAATGCATGACGTCATAATGCTCTCAAAAATATATGAGATTTGTGTTGTATGATGCGTATGCATGCTATAATGTATGAAGATGTGATGTTTATGAATGTATTTTCGTCTAGGAAAATAAATCCTTGACGAATGCCGGGAAGTTTAATCCTGGGCTGATGTTGGGGAGTGAAGTTCTTCATTTCCGCTGGGGATGATGGTTGCAAGAATAATCCGGTAGGAGAAGATGACTCCGTTGGGGAATAAACTTGGCGAAGAGATTACTCTACGGGGAATACTCTGTGGGAAGAGACACTTCGCTGAGGTTTTGATGATAACTCTGCTGGGGATACCGTTGATGAGTTATGTTGGGGAATCTTGATGAACTCCACTGGGGGATAGAAAGAGCTTCGCCGAGGACGATCTTTCCGTGGTTTTTAGCTGAGGATAACCCAGTTATAAGCTCTGGTGGAGAACAACCTTTGAATAAAGCCGGGTAGACGCGTTCATACTCTGCAGGGGATAAGCTTCTAGAATCTACTAGGGATAAGCTTCCTACTGGGGAGATTGATTCAACTTTCCTGGGGAGACTTTTGAGACTGCATTGCGGTGTGGCTCCACTAGGGTGTCTTGTATTCCACCGGGGAACAATCTTATATTAAGACTGTCGGGGATGCTTTGCTTAGGAACGACTGTATACTCCGCTGGGGAATATTGAGATCTCTGGGAATACCCATCTTCCTTAAGGCTGACAGTAGGCTAACCCTGCTTGGGGAGAGCGTTGCTGACTTGCTAGAGATATTGTGCCTTTTCAGGGCTTATGGGAGACCAACTCTACTCTGGGAGAGTATTGCTGATTGATCTTACTCTGGGGGGAGCGAAGGTATCTGGGTTACATTCTTCAGTCAAACTTACCTTGGTACCTTGGTGGACAGAGCAACTAGATCACTTAGACAATTCAGTATTGTCCCTGTTTCTGATGTCACCTGTAATTAGTCCTTTGTTTCGTATTCAAATATTTATGAGTTAGCAATTAGTGTCAAATGCATATATCAAAAATTGATCATTGGACGTTCTTCGCAAGACAAAACAGAAAAAGGAAAAAAAAACAATTGGCAACTTGTATGGAAAAGTGGATTTGTATTGATTTTTGAATTTGCCTGTAAATAGGCGTTTATGTACAAGAGGCTGACGTCCTCGTAAGAGAACGCCGCCGAACAATAGAGTTTATACATTTTTTTGTGAAAAGGAAAACAAAACAGCTATGTGAAAAATCCACTGGGTTTCAACTCTGCTATCGCCTTTATGTCTTCAAGCATCTCGTCACTTTGCTGCTTAGTTGAAGATGAAGCTGATTGATTGATGTCGTCTGAACCTGATAGTTGATACCAGATTCTGGATGCAAGGTGATCCAATGAGACATAGTATTACGCTTATCCCTAACTTTTGCCAGGACCGCCCTTTCGGGTTTTCAGTCCACCGGGATACCCATTTTTGCCCAAGCCGCCTTTTCAGGTTTTCGACTTGCCGGGTGTACAGATTTTTTTCATTTCATCCCTTATTTTTGCCCGAACCCTTTTGGTTCGCTGGGAAGCCCTTATTTTTGCCTAGGTGTGTCAACCTAGCGGGTCTTTAATTATGTGTAGTATCTTTTTACTATGTCTGCATTGGCGGGGTGAGGAAGGTCGTCACCATCCATGGTGGTTAGAATCATGGCTCCTCCTGAGAAGACATGTTTAACCACAAATGGCCCTTCGTACGTAGGAGTCCATTTGCCCCTGGGATCACTTTGAGGAAGGATGATGCGTTTGATTACCAGATCTCCAACTTGATACTCTTGGCGTCTGACCTTCTTGTTAAATGCCTTGATCATCCGTTTTTGGTGCGTTTGACCATGACAAATAGCAGTGAGTCTCTTTTCGTCGATTAGGTTTAATTAATCAAGCCGAGTCTGGACCCAGTCATCTTCGCTCAAACCTGCATCCTTCATTATCCGGAGAGAGGGTATCTGGACTTCGATAGGCAAGACTGCCTCTATGCCATAGACCAAGGAAAAGGGAGTTGCCCCTTTTGACGTCCGTGCTGAGGTACGGTACCCATGAAGAGCAAACGCTAACATTTCGTGCCAATCTTTGTACGTCACTGTCATCTTCTGCACAATCTTCTTGATATTCTTATTCGCCGCTTCGACAGCCCCATTCATCTTCGGCCGGTAGGGAGAAGAGTTGTGGTGCTGTATCTTGAATTGCTCGCAGAGCTCAGTGATCATCTTGTTGTTGAGGTTGGTACCATTGTCCGTAATGATCCTTTCTGGGACGCCGTATCGACAGATCAGGTTATGCCGAATGAACCGTGCCACGATGTTCTTGGTTACCGTAGCATAGGAAGCTGCCTCGACCCACTTCGTGAAGTAATCAATCGCTACCAGGATGAAGCGATGCCCGTTGGATGCCGTAGGTCTGATCTCGCCGATCATATCAATGCCCCATATTGCAAAAGGCCAAGGTGCTGTCAGGACATTCAGAGGTACTGGAGGAACGTGCACCTTATCAGCATATATCTGGCACTTATGACATGTCCGAGAATGTTGGTAACAGTCAGCTTCCATTGTGGACCAGAAATATCCTACCCGAAGGATTTTCTTTGCCATGGTATGTCCAGTGGAATGTATTCCGAAGGTACCTTCATGCAGCTCTGCCATGATCTTTTCTGCTTCAGTCTTATCCACACAACGCAGTAAGGTTGAATCATGGTTTCGCTTGTAAAGAATGTCGTTGCTAAGGAAGAACTCTGCCGCGAACCTTCTCAGAAACTTCTTGTCGTTAACAGATGGACCCTCGGGGTATTCTTGAGCTTCCAAGTACCTCTTCACTTCATGATACCAGGGTTTTTCAGTTACCTCTTCGGCCTCAAGGTCACAACAATGTGCAGGTTCATCCAGTTTCCAGATAATGATCCGGGGAGCCTCGTTGTCCCATTTGACTTTGAACATAGAAGACATCGTAGCCAACGCGTACGCCAACTTATTCTCCTCTCTTGGGAAGTGTTCAAAAGTTATCTCCGTGAAATGGGGGATCAATGTCAACACTAACTCCTTGTAAGGAATAAGGTTTGGGTGTTTCGTATCCCACTCGCCTCTGATCTGATTGATCACGAGAGTGGAATCTCCGAAGACACTTAGAAACTTGATCCTTAAGTCAATTGCAGCTTGAAGACCCATAATGCATGCCTCATACTCCGCCATGTTGTTGGTGCAGTTGAAACATAGCCGGGCAGTGAGTGGAGTATGAGTGCCTTTGGGGGATATGATCACAGCGCCGATGCCATTACCCAAAGCGTTTGAGGCTCTGTCAAAGTGCATAGACCATCGGGATCCTTCCTCAGGTCCTTCATCAGGTCTAGGTACTTCATAATCAGTCACTACCATGATATTCTCGTCTGGAAATTCAAAGTTCATAGATTGGTAGTCGTCCACTGCCTGGTGTGCCAAGTGGTCTGCCAATACACTTCCCTTGATTGCTTTCTGAGTCGTGTACTGGATGTCGTATTCTGTCAAGATCATTTGCCATCTTGCTATTCTTCCAGACAGAGCAGGCTTTTCGAATATGTACTTGATCGGATCCATTTTTGAAATCAACAGAGTAGTGTGAGTCAACATATACTGTCTCAGCCGGCGAGCAGCCCATACCAAAGCGCAGCAAGTTTTCTCGAGCAGTGAGTATCGGGTCTCACAGTCGGTAAACTTTTTGCTAAGGTAATAAATAGCATGCTCTTTTCGGCCAGACTCGTCATGCTGCCCCAGCACACACCCCATTGAGTTGTCAAGTACTGTCAAGTATAGTATTAGAGGTCTCCCTTCAACCGGTGGCATAAGAATGGGTGGCTTTTGGAGATACTCTTTGATTTTGTCGAAAGCGGCTTGACATTCATCGTTCCAACGTACTACTTGATCTTTCTTCAGTAGTTTGAAGATTGTTTCACAGGTAGCAGTTAGGTGCGATATGAATCGGGCAATGTAGTTCAGCCGTCCTAGAAAGCCTCTGACTTCCTTCTCTGTCTTGGGAGCTGGCATCTCTTGTATGGCTTTCACCTTGGCAGGGTCCACTTGAATACCCTTGTCACTTACGACGAAGCCTAGCAGTTTTCCAGATCTCACCCCGAAGGTGCACTTGTTTGGGTTCAACCTCAGCTTGTATAACTTCAGACGGTCAAACAGCTTCTGCAGATGGTCAAGGTGTTCTTCCTCAGTTTGGGGCCTTGCAATCATATCGTCGACATACACTTCTATCTCATGATGGATCATGTCATGAAACAAAGCCACCATGGCATGTTGGTAGGTTGCCCCAGCATTTTTCAATCCAAAAGGCATGACCTTGTAACAAAAGGTGCCCCACTGAGTAACAAAAGTGGTCTTCTCCATGTCTTCAGGAGCCATCTTGATTTGATTATAACCGGAGAATCCGTCCATGAAGGAGAATACCTTATGTTGAGCAGTATTGTCAACCAGAACGTCGATATGAGGCAAAGGGAAATCATCCTTGGAGCTCGCCCTGTTCAGATCCCTGTAGTCAACACACATTCTGACCTTACCATCCTTCTTCGGTACTGGAACCACGTTAGCAACCCACTGAGGGTAAGAAGTCACTGCTAGAAAACCGGCATCAAATTGTTTCATAACCTCAGCTTTGATTTTCTTGGACATCTCTGGACGCATTCGGCGGACCTTCTATTTAACCGGAGGGCAGTCTTCCTTGGTAGGCAGGTGATGAACCACAATGTCAGTATCCAACCCAGGCATGTCTTCGTAAGACCAGGCGAAGACTTCCACGTAATCATGCAACATCTGAATCAATCGTTGTTTCACACTAGCCTCCAGATTGGCACCAATCTTGACTTCCTTTCTATCTGTCTCAGTACCCAGATTTACCGTTTCCACTGGCTCTTCATGTGGATGAATGGCCCTCTCTTCCTGGAGTAGCAGTCTTGCAAGTTCGCCAGGCACTTCGCAATCATCTTCACCTTCATCTTCGGCTAAGTTGATCAGATTTTCGAAGTCATAACTGGTAGTAGCAGAGTCGTTACCAATGAGATCCAGAGTGGATTGGAACCTGTATAAGTGAGTGTGTGTAAATATAGTTGTTTTGCAATATATAATAAAGAAAGAAAAGGGAGCGCAAGATTTGAAATGTAAAAAACGTCCAATGCTTTTATTTATGATATATGGAAGTGACACACAAAAGCCCTCACAAATGAAGCCACGGTGCCCCGGGTAAGACACCGGGACATAGAGTTTAGTAATATTGTTTGTTACAACTTTAAAACAAAAGAGTTCATTACTGCGTGACAAAAGTAATAGGTATAAAGTCCTTTGTAGTCCAGTTGCTAGGTCCACCGTTGGTCGTTGGGTAGATCCAGCTGTCAAATTCAGATTCGTCCGCTTCGTCCTCAATAGCATTCACTCCCGGGTTGGTGATGAGCATAGGAGGTCTTCCAATCCTTTCCTTGCGCACAGCCTTCTGAGCTTCTGCAGTGAAACCCAAGCCAAATTTGTCAGTCTTTGGAGTGAAGTCAGGAAGCCTGCCCCAGTTTGCACACTCACCCTTCTCAATCACAGCCCGGGCATCCTTCAAGGAAGCCATCTTCAAAGGAGAGTCTTCTGCAGTCACTGTCTCTGCTGCTGCCAATGTTTGAGGCACCTCTTCAAAGTGTTGAAAGGGGGTCTCAATGAACTCCCCATCCATTTCTACGTATCAGAATGATTTGAGGTGGCTGACCATGTATTCCTCTTCCCCTTGCACTGTTATGATCTTCCCCCTGACCGGGTACTTAAGCTTCTGATGCAATGTGGAGGTCACAGCTCCTGCCTTGTGGATCCAAGGACGACCCAGCAAACAAGAGTAGGACGGTCGGATATCCATCACATAGAATTTTGAATCAAAGACTTGTGAACCAACCCTGATTGGGATGTCAACCTCACCATGTACCATCCTTTTGGACCCGTCAAAGGCCCAGACAATAATGTTACTTAGTTTGAGCTCTAAACCCTCACAGTCCAGCCTGTCTAGAGCTTTCTTGGGCAGCACGTTTAGTGAAGAACCAGTGTCAACCAGCACATGAGCAAGAGTAGTGCACCTGCATTCAATGGAGACATGCAGAGCATCATTATGGTTCTTCCCCTTGGCCGTCAGATCAGCGTCCGAGAAACCCAGACCATTATCAGCAGTTAAGTTGGCCCCACAGTCGGTGAATTGATCAGCATACGTTTCTTGTGGCACGTGGGCCGTCTTCAGGAAATCAATCAGGGCCTTGGCATGGGCCTCCGAACACAGCAACAGTGATAGCATGGAGATTTTAGAGGGGGTGTGCCCCAGCTGTTCAACGACGTTGAAATCACTCTTCTTGATAATTTTGAGGATCTCTTCCATCTCTTGCTTGGAAGCCTCAACAGTGGTCTTCGGTGCCTCCGTCCGGGCAGGCACATCAGTAGCAATCCCCTTGCCCCGAGCGTCAGATGACTCGGCAGCGGGGGTAGAAACTTGATCAGGGGGGGAAACAGGCACACCGGCATGTGTGATGACAAGAGGCCTCTGAATTGCTGGAGGTGCAATGTCTGGTGAGAACAGTCTTCCACTACGAGTGACCTTAGCAGGCCCGGTGATGTTGGTGACACCGGTACCAATATTGAACTCTTGTTTCACTCCCAGAACATAAACATCTGCCCCATAGTGCCATGGGACAGCTTCATCAGACTTGTAGGGGATGGGCCCCGGAACAGTAATGGTTATAGGAGCAATCTTGTAAACAGGCATAATTTGGACAGGCTTCTTTGAAGGAGCCTTGGAAGGGTTGTTGAAAATGGTGACAATTGAAACTTCTTCAACAGGGGCAGCAGGAACGGCAATCTTCTTGAATAAGATCTCTTTACTATCCATCAGGTTTTGGACGCCTGACTTCAGCAAAGGACAACCGGCAGGTGAAGCAGCACATAGATGGCAACCTTTACTACATCCCGGAAATAAACCGGCTAGCAACAGGTTCCTCTTGACAGTCAGCAACGGAGTAGCAACATCATCCACAGAAGCTACATACAGATCCTCCTCAACAGCGTTCACTCCATGCCGGGGCATGGGAGCGGTCACAACATTTGGCCTTTCGGGCGCCTCGAACTGTATTTCCTTGGCATCAATAAGGTCCTGAACCTTATTCCTTAGGGCCCAACAATCGTCAGTAGAATGTCCCGGGCTATCAGAGTGATAGGCGCAACGGGCGTTGGGATTGTACTTCGGAGATGCTGTGTTTACCACCTTTGGGGCTTCCTTGACAGTTACCAGGCTAGTTGACAGCAGTTGCGGTAATATCTGAGAGAGAGTCATGCTGAGCCGAGTATACTGCCTTTTGGGCCTCTCAACTCTTGGATGGTTGTACTGCTGAGGAGCAGCAGCAGGCTTTGAAATTACTACCGCGTTGACAGCTTGGCAGCGTTCTGGTTTATTCTGTCTCCTGGGACCATACACAGCACTGGCCTCCTTCTTGAAGGGCTTCTTTTCAGTATTTGAGGAGGCACCCTTCTGTATCTTTCCCGATTTGATACCAGCTTTGATCCTCTCACCAGTCAGGATCAGGTCTGTAAACCCAGCAGAGGAATTACCAATGAGATGGTTGAAGAATGGACCAGATAGGGTCCCCAAGAACATGTCCACTAGCTCACGATCCTTCAACGGTGGCTGCACCCTTCCAGCCAGGTCTCTCCATTTATGTGCGTACTCCTTGAAACCTTCACCCGTTCCCAGTGACATACCCTGCAGTTGGGTACGCGTGGGAGCGAGGTCGGAATTGTACTGATACTGCTTATAAAAAGCAGTGGCCAAGTCCTCCCAGTTACGAATGTTGGTTCCATCCAGCTGATAGAACCATTCGAGGTGAGTCCCTGAAAGACTCTCCTGGAAGAAATGGATCCATAAGTTCTTGTCTGCTATGGAAGGCTGGATCTTCCTTACATAAGAGCAGAGGTGCATCTTAGGACAGGAAGCCCCGTCATACTTCACAAAGGTCGGCGCCTTGAACTTGTGTGGGATCACCACCCCAAAAGATAACCCCAAGTCTCCGAAATCCAACCCAGGCACACGTTGAATCTCCATAGCATTTAACCTGTCCTCCAGTTGTTTGTACCGGTCCTCAGCAGGAGGGTATTATTCGTCATTAAAGTCTGTCTCAGTGTCAGAGACCACGGGACTAGGGACCTCTCTCCCTTAGTGACTTCCTTCCCCCACAGACGGAGTAGTCCTCTCAGCTTCATTCTGCAATGTATTCCCGAGTCTGCGCCCAGTGTTGAACAGCACAGTCCTCTTCTTCTTTTTCTTCTTCAGGAGCAAAGCCTTCAGCTCTTGTTGTCCTTGGGCCAAGTTCATGACCATCTCCTGAAATTGGGCGTTCTGGGCCTGGAGGGCCTTGATAGCTTGCTCTGTAGTAGGTTCAGGATTCATGATGACTGAGTGCTGAAATAAACAGCGAAGAAGATTAAGCAACCTGTAGAAAAAAGGGTACCTGTGATGCATATGATGAATGAAATGCGTATGAATTATGTTTTCAAAGACAGTCGGGAATCAACTTTGTAGACAAAAGGAACACACTATATTAGATTTAAACTTTGGAATTTAAATTGTTCAACAAATTGCCCTTAGGCGTTACAAGAATGAAAATACTGAAAAGGATATAAAGCTGTAAAAGAAACATCCAAACCCCATCAGTGCTCCCATGGCCTCCTCTTCTCAGTACGGATATAGTCATTCAGGGTTCGCTAGTTCTCCAATTGCTTGGTCAGCTTCTGGATCTTCTGTTCCTGTTCGTTGAACTTTTCCCGATAATAATCCCGCTCTTCCTGTAGTTGCGCCTAAGACCTCTTTAGGGTAACAACATCAGTGGGTATCTGAGGAGGGAGTATGGTTGGAGGAACCCCGTCTCTATCAGGAATTTCAAGAATGATAGGCCTGACAACTTCATATGGCATACCTAACTTCTGAGCACGGATGCGGACCCATCTGTAATAGGGTTTCATTGGTAGAGAAGTCTTCGGTCCCAACTCATGTGGGTCAGCTTTGTGAACTCCATCCCAAGCTTTGATGAATCTACGGCGCAGTTCGTCACTATCTACTTGAAACTCAAAACTGATGTGAGGCACCAACATCTCATGAGGCCCTGCTCTTCTGGCTCTTCCAAATTGACGGAGAGCTAAACATGGATTGTAAGAGATTCCTCCTTGGGTACCAATCAATGAAACATTAGGATATTCTCCACAACGATCAATAACAGCCACCTCATCTAAACCTCTGAGAGTCCAAATGATGTCATTATCAGTGAGAGACATTAACCTATGAGCCCAGCCTCTTCCTTCTTGGTTCTTCAGCACGAACTTGGGGAGGTGCGAAATAAACCACCTCACTAACAAAGGAGTACAACACCACAGAGTTCCTCGTCTTCGGGCAGTACGAGCATAGAGTTGTTGCAGGACATCACCCAAGAGAGTGGGTACAGGGTTCCGAGACATGAAGATCCTTATGGCATTGATATTGACAAAGTTATCAGGATTTGGAAACAATACTAGACCATAGATTAAGAGAGCCAGAATGTCCTCGTACGCCCTGAAGTCTAAGTCATTCCAGAAACTGTTAGCTTTACCAATCAGAAACTTATCCAAGAAGCCCTTAACTCCACTTCTAGTCACCCAGTTGTCCATTACCTCCTTGTTGGTCAAAGGAAGGGCTGATGCAATCTCCTCAGGTCTAAGAGTCTTCTCCCAACCAGTGAAGGGAGTTTGATCCAAGATAGGGATGCCAAGCAAATCAGAGAATTCTTCCAGGGTAGGGACCAGCTGGAAGTCTTGAAAGGTGAAGCAACTGTACAAGGGATCATAAAACTGGGTCAAGACACTCATCAGTTGTTGGTCCCACTTTGAAGTGACCAAACCGAGAAGAGAACCATGCCTCTGGATGAAGGAGGTAGTGCTTGGAATTCTGTCAACCAGCTCTTTAAGCAAATCAGGTGGGTGAACAAAGTTGAGCCGGATAGTGTTCCTTCGCACAGGCATCATGATGTCCTACAAAACAGAGCAAAGGTGAAACCCTCTTTTCTTTGAAATAGGTCAGTCCTTATGCAGGATGCATGCAGTGGTATGATGGTATGATGTTATGATAAAGCACACCACAAATATTCACAAAGGCAAACATGATAAGGCACACAAGTCACACAAGACAGCCCTTAGAGTTTAGGTCAGCATGAAGTTCAGGTACTACCCTCTTTCAGTTTCGTTGGTTAAGACTTGTCCTATCAAAAGTAATCGGGTTCTAGAGGATCCCAATATCACTGACTACCCTCAATCGGTCATAACTCCAGCGTCGCAATCTTTTCTTGCGGCCAGAACCATCGCGAGAGTTTAGCCTCAATGGGTGTAGCATACTGCTATTGTTCTATGGCCAAGTTGGGTCACATTAGGGTTCTAAGGTCGGTTGGTGCTTAATGACTCCTCAGAAGACCCATATTCTCCTCGTTTCAACACAAGGGATATCGGTACAGACCAAGGTGCCACACCAATGTAGCCACTGCTTCACCCGTGTTGGTCTACGCCGGGCAGGTCCCTCACAGCTTATGCTACCTAAAAGGGTATCCCCAGATCCGGGTTAGGATCTATGAAACTCCAATGCAAAGCCCACAAATATAAAGCAATCAAAGCAAAGCAATTGAAAACATAAGTATGATCTAATCCTAAGGTACACCTCACTTTTATAATGTCCCCAGCAGAGTCGTCAGTTCTGTGATCGGTGGAAATAGAACTGACTGTTTAAAGCTGGTTTCGCGAAATGTCGCGGAAGCAAGAGTCGCCACCATATTTTATGTTCTCCAACATGGAAAGGACAAAAGCACAGCAAAATTCCTTATGAGCATGTTTCTCGGTTCGGGAGGTAGATTTATAGAAAGGAAAGGTGTTAGCACCCTTTCTATCCGTGGTTATCCACGGGCTCTTAGGTACTTGCTCTTATGTTTTCAAAAATGTTTGCTTTTCAAATGTGTGTGGGTTTTGAAAAAGTTTGTTTGAAAACTTCTAGGTAACTCTTGTATCAGTCCTCAAGAGTGTATGAAGTATTGTTTGAAAACTTTTTGAAAGTGTAAGGTGTGAAAAGTATTCTGTTTGTTTTGAAAAGAGCAGGTACCCATGAGTCATCTACCTACCCTAAGGAATTAAGTTGTGTAAGGGTCCTTTAGATAGTGATATCCCACCATTGAGAGGTAGGTAGCACCATCGTTGGAGGTGTTCGGGTCAATTCGATGATTAGGGACAGTGTGGTCACCGAAGCAATGGTAGGACACCTTAGAAGTAACCCTAATGTCCTAGATCCTTTTTATCTGAGGCAACCGTTTCGAGGCAACTGGATCTTTAGACAAAGGGTGACCTCTAAGACGTCCTATACTTGATGACCACGTTTCGAGGCAACGAGTGAAGCGTACCCTAGAAGTGGCATGTGTTTTGTGTGTTGTTTTTCAGTTAATTGTTTTTTGTACATGTTATTTGTGAGCTACGGATTAATTTTATTTACATACATTCTTTCATGCATTTAACAGTTAGGGGTGCGGAAAGTGAATTGCGGAAAGATAAATTCTACGCTATTACAAGGCGCGGGTCTATACATCGCCAAAAATACAAAGACCCGTTTTGGTAAATAAGTACGAGAAATTAAATAAAGCGGTAAACCTATTTACTATTACATTCTTGGAAGAAATTACATAATAATCAAAATAAAATGCGCGCGAATAAAAGTTAATCGGGAATGCCTTAAGGGTTTTGACCCTTTTAAGAAAAGAAATGAATTTTTGTCTTTTTTGTGATCAAATGAGATTAAAACTAATTGTTAAACTAATTAATTAATTAATTAAAAAAATAAAGGTTTTTTTTGTATTTTTATGTTTTTTTTAATGAAATAAAATAAAAGAATTAAAATTCTAAGTTAACCTAATTCTAAATTATTTTTATTGATTGTAAAGAAAAAGAAATTAAAGTTGACCTAATTAAACTATTTTAGTTGTTAATATTTTATTTACAAAAATAATATGAAAATAATAATAATGATAATATTAATTCTATTTTTTATTTTTTATGAAAATATAAATTATGTTAATAATACTAATAATTAATAATTAAAAAAAAGGTTATAAAAGAAAAGAAAAAAATAAAGAGATAAAGAGAAATAATAAAACCAAAGGGAGGTATGGGCCAGAAATGGGGGGTTTTTGATTGAAATTTGAGGCCCATTTGAATCCAGCTCGTTTGACTTTCTGGAATCCAGTGCTTGTTAGTTGACTGGGCGCATGGTGAGGACCACCTCCTGGCCTTCAGATCTATGAGAGAGGCCACTTGGCGCTTGGATCTGTGAGGTGTATGGTGTTCAACGTTTGGGAACCTGCACAAGAACGTATTGAAAAAAATAACATTGGAATTATGGGGGGACCTGGGAATCGAACCCAGGTCCCAGTGATGCCTAGCCACGTCTCCAACCACTGAACCAAGCGCGTTTGTTTGTAAACATAATAAGAAAAAAAGAATATATGAAATAAGCGCACTATATGCTGAATCAAAAGGAAACGCGCGCGCCCATTTGAATCTGCCAATAATGTCCATCCACGCATTGTCTTCTTCATCTGTTCCTGCAAACAAAGAACAAGTAGCGGGGGTTTTAAACCCCCACAAAACAAAACTGCGAAAAATAGCGACTAGGCGCTCATTGCATATAAAAAGGGCGCGAGGTATGTTTTAGATTCGTCTTGTCGTGCTGATTTCAACCATGTATGTTTGGAGGGTTAATTTTACAGTATAAGAAAAGCCCCAATATGCAAGCTCTGAAAAACCTAGAACTCAACAATGGTACTTTGCGTTTTAAGGCACCATAATCAAATTGAATTATATGGAAAGCTTCGTATGGATCCTGTGAGCACAATGCAATCAATAAAAAGTGTTAAAACGCGTGAATGGATGATTGTGATTTTGAAAAAGAAGGTAAACTGTATGACTTATGTAGCACGAGTTCTTGAGGTTTTTGGCTTGTTCTTGGCTGCAAATGATTCCTGGGGGTGTAAGGAATGTGTTTGGATCAAAAGGGAGGTTTGAATTATGCTGCAAGTAAGATTTCAGTTTCACACTTTTCTTTGGAATTTTGGAAATTTGTTTGGCCGTTTGAGAGAGTTCTAGGTCCTGTATACTGTATGGGAGGCTTGCATATGTATCCTTGAATGAGTATCAGTCACAATAAGGAGCTTTTAACCATTGCCATGAAGTTTTTGATTTCCTCTTTAACACCATTAAAGCACTTGCCATGTTTGTTCAAAATTTGAATTCTATGCTCATAATGGACCTTTACACGAATTTGGTATGTGGATTATGGTGTGTCAAAGTCATTCAAGCCACAAGATATCCCTTAATTAATTTTTTTGATTTTTATTTGAATTTTAAAGATTTAAAATGAATTAAATCAAATAAAATTAAATAAAAATAGAAAAATTAATTTTTAATCTTGAAATAAATCATGGGACACGTGGGTGGCATGGGAAAGCTGAATCAAGTGGAAAAAGTGGTCCCTTTTTGTCAAAAATTGAAGTTTCAAGGATAGTTGACTTTGGCCATTTCACAAAAATTTCCCAACTTCTCCAATGCATATCTTGCTCAATTTTGATCATATGAACATGTTCTTGGATATTTTGGAAAGGTCTTGAAGTCCTCTAACCAATTCCTTTGGTCCCATGTCATTTGAATTTACCAATCTCAAGTTATGGTCTTTGACTTAAAGTGCCTTTTTGTTGACTTTTGAAAATGACCTATAATGTTGAAATTGATAACTTTTTGTGAGAGCATTTCTTGGACTTGGAATGTGAAGATGAATTATAGAAAATGTCATCCCCTTCAAAATGAGCATTGGATGGGGTTTTTCTGATGAACCATGAAAAAGTTATGCCTTGGTCAAGTTACAGTTGACTTTTCAACTGTCCAAAAATAGAAACTTTTGCATCTTGATGATTTTTGAGCCATTCTTGTGAAATCATGGTCAAGATTTGACCAAATGATGATTGTGGCTTCAAAATAAGATGTTGACAAAAAATTTTGACTTTTGACTGCCAAATGACCATTTTGCCCCTACAGTTGATTGTGAAGCAAATGAGGCTTTTGACTGTGCAACTTGACTTTGTGAGCCTTGAAACTTGGCATGTAGATACTTGACAATGTTTATAGGCATGTGGGACTTGATTGAGCCTTTGAAAACCTCAACTTCTTTGCAAGAACCAAAACCCTAATTTGACTGGCTTAGGAGAGTGGTTGACTGTGCAACTCCTTGAGTAGACTTGAGCAAATTGAGATGATGCTTGTCAAAACTCTGAAGAATATGGGAGGGCAAATTTTGGGGTACAACACTATGGATTACGCGTCGACTCATGCAGGATGTTAGCCCAGTACACGTCGACTCAAAACATTATGCGTCGACTCATGTAGCCTGGTATTTTGCAGATTCGTTCCAAAGGCTCTAACTTGAGTTTCCGGACTCCGTTTGAGGTGTCGTTTGAAGCGTTGGATAGCTAACGCGATGAACTTCATTCTTAAGGATTAAAATGAAGGATAAGAAGAATAATCCTAGTACCTAAATTATGATTAGAGTTAGCTTCTCGTGTTAATCCTATGATGATTTTGTGAAGTATGATGAGGATAAGATGATTACAGATTATTGCTTGGTTCATAAAAGTAAGATTAATGATGATAATGATGTAGTATTACAAAATAATAATATGTAGAGGTTTGATAATTAGAGCTGAGCCTTAGACGATTAATTAATTATAGGCATTATCATATTGTAGGCTTATGGCCAACGTTGAGGGATTGTCGATCTGTCATTGTATTGTTGTTATGGCTGAGTTGATGTGGAATTATGTTGATGAATCATGTTGATGAATCATGTTGATGAATTATGTTGATAAATTATGTTGATGAATTATGTTGATAAATTATGTTGATGAATTATGTTGTTGAATTATGTTGATGATTTATGTTGATCAATCATGTTGATGATTTATGTGATGAATTATGTTGATGAATTATGTTGATGAATTATGTTGATGACTTATGTGATGAATTATGTTGATGAATTATGTTGATGAATTATGTTTATGAGTTATATTGATGAATTATGTTGATGAATCATGTTGATGAATTATGTTGATGAATTATGTTGAGATGCCTCTAATAATTGACAGCTATTAAGATGTAGGCTTCTGGCCAACGATGATGTTGTGTTGAGATGTTGTTAATTGTGGTTGTTATTACTACATTCATGATTGTGTTTCATAGATTGCATATCAAGATGGAGTTGATGCTCGTTAAGATGGCATGTATTGGTGAATATTAAGATGAATGCTTATGCCTTGTTGATGCCTCTATTTATTGGCAATTATTTTGAGATGGGAGTTTTACTCCAATGGTACCACATGCATTTGCATAGTATTGAGTCGCATTATATGATTGCATAAAGAAGTTGTATATTGATGCGGTAAATGTGTATATTGTTGGCATTCTATTGCGATTATTGTTGTTTATGAGATGTGAAGTGGTGTTATTATATGAGTTGATCTAACATATTATTTATCATACGTTTTATTATATTGTTAGATATCTCACCCCTTCTGTTTGAATGTTTCCCTCTGTTGGTAACGTGCAGGTAATCAAGAAGGATAGTTGTTACCTCGTTAGTTTGAGTCGGTGTTGTCGCTCTGATACGTAGCACTCAGGGGGGGATGAATGCTCGATGTTTAGTTGTTGATTATTATTTCAGTTGCTGAATTTTTAAGTTGATTACATGAAATAATTGTCGTCTTGAGGTTGTTTTAGTTGAATAAAAGATGTTAAGTGAATTGAAGTTGAATATGTATATTCCGCTGCTTATCAATGAAAAGTTGATGATTTTAAAGAATAAATCAGGTTGTGATCGGTTCATCGGAATTATGTGTTATGTATCTGTTTATATGCGATTAAATGAAGATTGATTTTTAGTTGAAAATGTAGCATCCTATTTATGTTGAACTCTGATTTTCTTATTATCCGCCGGGTAGAAATGAGGTGTTACAAATGACATCTCCAAATTCTACCTATCTTCAAAATATGTCTACATGTTGTGGTTTATGGTAATGTACACAACAAAATATAAACTAGCAAGATCAGAATAGCGGATAACATTAACGAACCGAGTAGTAATGAGTTATGCCAACTCCAATATCTTTATAATATGGTTTGCCGACTTCAAACACGTACGCTTTTGTAAAAAGAAAATATCACCATCAGTATCGATTTAATTAGTTGAAAACATAAGTATTGCAAAAGAAAATAAATATATCTTTCCTTCCTAGACATGTCTAGCAGCATGGTCTGCATGGAGATGAAGTGGGGAGGTGTCAAATGGGTCTCATGGATAACTCTCTAAAGGGGTATCGGCGGCGACTTCCTGCTGGACTTCAAGTTCTGCTACATCATCTAGATACTCGTGTCCCCGTGAAGTAGATGCATGAGAGAGACAACTACGAGAAGCAGAATCAAATGGTTGAAAACCTCAGCGATGTGAACCATCAAACGAGTTATCATATACTCATGGCCTCGTGGTCTTAGTTGTGACTCTCTAAAGTCGTACCGACGCGGTTTGGGCTGTTTTCACGGTCGAACCTGGTTCTACCAGGGTTATTTTCAGCTGTTGCACTTACGTTACAAAAAGGCTCAACGAAAAACATATCAGGACAAATCCACAAAATCAACTAAATTTTAGACTGGGTCAAATCTGGAGATGCATCTTTGAAAACAACTCAGAGTAAATTCGGAGATGCATCTCCAGACAAAGCTGTGATTTTCAGCTATGGCAGACACACCATTTTTGTCATAATCCTTCTTCAAAAATATATCAATGCATGTTCTTCTAGTCTACCAAATTCGTTTACACGACTATCTAATGTACCTAAAACAACTAATGTAGCTTAAACAACTAACTACAAATCAAAACATAAAAAAGAGAATTTTTTTAAAGATTACCAAATCAAATTGACGAAAATTAAAAGTTTGAATGTATGAGATATCACATGTTGAAAAGAAGGAGAAAGAGCTCAAATAGTAGAAGTTTGTTAGAGAGAGAAGCTTGAATCGATGTGAGAGCTCAAAAGCTTCAGAGGACGAAATTTTTTTGTAGAAAATGAAGAAGGAGGAAGAGGGAAAGTCTGGCACGGAAATATGAAACAAAAGCGTCCAGATATGAAACAAAAGCGTCCGGATATGCATCTTTGAAACACCCACTAATTTTTGAATAAATGATGTTTATGGAGATGCATCTTCAGATTCACTTTTTACGTATACTGAGATGTATCTCAGAATTAAATTTTAGTATAATAAGAGTGTCTTTTCAATTTGATCTAAGAAATAACTTAAAAAGATACGTTCAAATATACATCTCTGAATTTTATAGACAATCATAACTTTTCATAATAGTGGAGAAACACACATAAGGTGGAAAGAGAAACCACCTAATGCTATTGTGTCTTATTAGAAATCTTCACACCAGTAAATTCAGACCATGTTTTATCTTCTTAATACCCAACTCATCTTAATAGTTGCTTGATGAGCCATGTATATTCCTTGGTGTACCTCTGCTAATGCTATGTAGATATCCTCCTCTCCTAAACATCTAGTTGCAGTACCGGCAGACGTCTGTTTGTATAATTCATTATCTAATATAGAATAAAATAAGGATTTATATTTTAACTTTTTATGATGACTTGTATTTGGATTTTGCAAATGCTTCACTACTTCTAATCTACGATCTTTAATTTTAAGTTCAATGATATTCATGTTTTCAAATTTGCATTCAAATATGACCTTTCAAATTTCAATAATTTCATAAAAATGCTTCCTTGAAATTTTCTAGCCTGATGCATTCTAAGCTAGTTCATTTGCCTGAAAGTTCTCTATTTGAGAAATATATTCTAATGTAACTTCCTCAAATTTATCTAGGAGAGATTTAGTAATGTCAAGGTATCTCACAAAATTTGGAATTTCACATTTATAGCTTTGATTTAATTGATTTATCACTAATTATGAATCACTTCAAATAAGTATGTTTCTAACTCTTAAATAATTTTAGGCCAACAATTAAAGCTTTAACTCTGCCTCATTGTTCAGAGATCGTTTAGATAGTTTGATCGTGAACTTAGTCGGTGATCCTTCAAGAGAGATATTTAGCATTCCAATGTCATGAATCATCTTTAGCATTATTGCTACCGGTGGAATTGATTTTCTAAAAGTTTATAAATTTGGCAATCGCTCGACTTTTCGTAGCTTTTAAAGGATAATATGTTAGAGAAATTTGGTCAAAAAAACATATTTCATTTTCTTATTCGATAGTTTTTAGTAACAGATGTTTTATTATACTGTAATGAGAAATTACAAAAACTTCAATGTCGGAAGGTTACACTAAGTTCTAATAGTCGATTTATATTAGTTGTATTTTTTTTATATTATTATTTAATATTTATATCCTATGTTATATTTATGCAAATACTTAATATCTCATATTTATAATTTATGAGATATGTCTATTTACATAATAATTTTTATGTATCACCGGTGTCTTATGTGACAATAAGACTTGATTATAAATATTTTAAAAATAATATTATTATTAAAATCTCACGGTTAAATAACACTTAATATATTATTAAATATGTTAAGATTTTTGTTTAATAAAACTAATTAGTGACTGATAACTGATAATTTATAATTAATAACTAATAAGTTAAGATAAATATTTATTACATTAGTTATTTCATTAACAGATAGATATAAAACAACAGGCATTTTAGTTAATATATATATATATATATATATATATATATATATATATATATATATATATATATATATATATATATATATATATATATATATATATATATATATATATATATATATATATATATATATATATATATATATATATATATATATATATATATATATATATATATATATATATATATATATATATATATATATATATATATATATATATATATATATATATATATATATATATATATATATATATATATATATATATATATATATATATATATATATATATATATATATATATATATATATATATATTAAGCATGGTTAAGAGATCTTATGACACGAGAATTTATTTGATAATACTCTCTTTCTCACTTTTTATATATTTTATTTTTATTAAGACAATTTTATAATATAATTAATGTGTAATTTATCAAATTATCATCAATATATAGACATATTTCATATATATTTTTTCATATTTTACAACAACATAAAAATACTAAAACATAATCAAGATTATGTTTGAAGAAAAAATAAATGCCCCAAATAATTTAAAATAATGTTTATATTTAAGAATATTTTGTTGAATAAATATTTATAATCAGAGATAGAAACACTAATCTATATGAGCCAAGAGTGGTCTTAAAACTATCCAGAATGAGGAGATTAACTAACACACTTCAATTTCTGATATCACCTAAAAGATATGAAGATAATTACTTAAATATGGGCAAGAAAATGAAACAAAAAATATTGTAACAAATTGCTATAAAAAAATTAAACAAAGTCTATCAATTGATCAATAATTATAGGATTATTTAATCCATAATTATAAAACAATAACAAGATAAAACTATCCAGTTGTAGGGGACCTAAAATTATGTTTTTTAGCAAGTTTCTATCAGTGGATATTATAGTAGAATTTTATAGTACAACATTCTTTAGATATTAAGAAAAACGATATAATCAATGTGATCAAGAATGCTTATAAAACTAGCTACTAGCTAGTGTCCAAATGATAGTTATTTTAAGTTTTAACTAGAAAAGTGGATCTCTTACTAATAGTATTACAAACAACAAAATAAATAGCATCGCTGCACAGATATTGTAGTCCAAATGATAACATGAACACAACAACAGTCCCTAGGTACACATGATTTACTAGTAAAACCACTTTCAAACTCCAAAGATCTATTCTTCATAAGGATAATGCTAGTTTAGTGTAGTATACAAAAGCCAATTTGAAACTTCTAATGCAATTCAGCATAATCTAATCACCAGAAGAGACATAATTATGTAGAATAAGATTATGACACCAGCAAAAAACACACCTTCATAGGCTTAAATGGTTTTTGTTTTGACCCCAACCTTTCTCCAAGAAACACCAGGCATAATTTGCTTCGTGTCAACGCGGTCTTTGTACTGAACCGCAAAGTTAAGAAGTGAATCAATGAGGGAATCCGAAAGGAAATGTGGTCTGAGTCCAAGATCAACTAGTTTAGTGTTTTTGCAATTGTAATAATGCTCTTCTAACTCCACTCTTGGGTTAGGAACTGATATGGTTTTCACATCAAGGCCTAGCTTCTCGCCAGCTTTCGTAACAATGTTGGCTAGTTCACTCACTTTAAATTGTTCAGTAAATTGATTGAAGACCCGAAATTCTCCAGGGTTGGCCGGGTTCGCAATTGCAAGCTCAACACACTGGACTGTATCTCTTATGTCAAGGAAGGCCCTAGTCTGAAATATGTGAGATACATGCAAAAAATAATAATTAGTTGCAAAGATTTACAGCTTTTGTATTATGTGGTTTTCATAAATATTTAAAACAGTTAATGTTAATTTTCTTTCATCAATAGGAAGCTCTTCAATTCTACTTCAGTAGTACAAAAACCTATGAAAACACCTCTGGAAAAATATATGTCTGTTTCGGACACTAATCCTAACACTTGTGATTAGGTTTAACTTATTCATTTTTTCAAATTATTACCAGTGTAGGTGTTGTGTTCGGAGTGTCCGTGCTTCATAGATAAACACATCCTGATTCAAAAAATTCCAAAATATAAATTTTGCTATTGGATTCGTAAACAGTCAATGTTCCACTTATCGATAAGAAATAAACAGAGATCGGTATGTTACCTGGCCTCCTTTACCATATACAGTGAGTGGATGACCAACAGCAGCCTGAACACAAAACCGATTCAATGCAGTTCCAAATATTGCATCGTAATCAAACCTATTACACAGCTCTTCATGCATTGCAGTCTCGTCCGTTTTTACTCCGTATACTACTCCTTGATTCAGATCCGTTGCCCGAATGCCCCAAGCTTTACAAGTGAAAGCTATGTTATGTGAATCATGCACCTTGCTTAAATGGTAGAACGAGCTAGCTTGCTTCGGATACGGCAGAGTGTCGGTTCTCCCATTGTGAGTAATGGTAATATAACCTTCCTCAATATCAATATTCGGAGTCCCGTATTCACCCATTGTCCCAAGTTTAACTAGATGGCAATCCTCTTTATACTCTTTTATAGCGAAAAGCACATTCAGTGTCCCGACAACATTGTTTTGCTGCGTATACACAGCTCTCGACCGATCTATCATAGAGTAAGGAGCAGACCGCTGTTCCCCGAAATGAACAACAGCATCAGGCTCATACGACCTGAACGTTTCGGATAAGAACTCAAACTCACATATATCACCAACAAATAGCTCAATACTTTTGCCAGTAATCGATTTCCAACACTGAAGACGATCCTGAATAGAGGAAATCGGCGTCAAAGAATCCAAACCAAGCTGGTGATCGAAAAGGCGTCGAACAAGGTTATCAACAATGGCAACATCGTAACCTTTGTTAGAAAGATGGAGGGCAGTTGCCCAACCACAGTATCCATCTCCGCCAATGACCATGACTCGCTTCGGTTTAAAAGGCTCCCCGGAACTAGTTTTAACCGGAGTTTCCTGGCCGGTTGAAACAGTAGCAGCATTTACAAATGTGAAACGTTTGCTTGGCTTCTGTTGCGAGAAAAGACGTCTAAATCGAGTTCTCGAAAAATCACAACCAACTCTGTTAAAATTAGAAAATGACGCTGAGCATTGGTTATAAGGTTTATTTGTAGAGGAGAAAGTCAAGGAGCAAGAAGATGACAGCAATTGAGACATGGTTCCTGAAACAAGAATTAAATCCAGTTATTTGCATTTCCATTAGAATAACAATACAATATATATATAGTTCATAATAATTTCAAACACAATGACCTAATACCTAAATTAGTAGCTAATTAAGCTGATACAAAGTCTGATAATTTCACAATCAGACATAAATACTCAACAATTGTGTGATTAAAGTGAAAAACAATATGAATTGCAAAGAGATGGGAAATGATTGATTTACCTGGAGAGAGTGCAAAATTGAAGGAGTTAGTGTAGAGTGAACGGTGAAGGGTGAAATCTGAAATGGATATCATTAATTAACGATGCGGGTTCTGGATTAACCTTTTTACAGTGCTATGTTTGGGTATCTATTGGGGTTCACAGGAATATCCTTTTCTTGTTTGTATTTCTTGTCTAAGAAATTTTTAATTTGTCTAAATTATGAATTTTTACTTTTTTTTTATTTGTATTTTAATAGCTATTAAAATGATGACCTGTTTTGAAAATTAATTGGGATATTGTGAATTATTGTGAAATTTTGATAAAAATGTATAATAAGATTAAGGGAAGTTTGTTTCAAGAATTTATAAAAGATTCTCGAATATAAATTAGATGGAAATAAAAATATGAAGATTTAATTTTAAAGTATTTTTTAAAAATTGTGTTTGTCATTTAATTTGATGTTCCTTGAAAAATAAGTAATTATATTTTTTTTCAAAAAAATTATGTGAAATTACGTGGTAATGAACATTTCAATCTTCTTCTCGTGAAAATAAAATCATAAAAATTATAGAAGCTATAAGAGTTATTCAAACTTATAACAAATATGAGAATAACTATTTTCCATCTATATATTTGGGAATATAATTTCTAAACTTGAAACAAACGCTCCTTAAAATATTTAAATGATTAAGTAAGATAATTTTAACTTAATTATAATATTCTATCATTTTAAATTCACAAAATTAATCTATCTATTTCAAATTCAAACTTGTTTAATTTTTCGCTTCCTATTTTGTATTTAAAACTGATAGAGTATTCCTTTCTAAATTATATTAAGTTTCTTAAAATATTCATTTATGATGATTCGTTACATTTCACAAGCTATGCGTCATTTTTTTAAAGAATTATGAGGAGAATCAAAACTGTTTAAAATTGAAATGAAGAATTAAATTTCTGAATTAACTAAAATAGGACAGCCAAAAATGTAATTAGTATAATAATTTTAATTAAATTAATTTTTCATAAATATAATATATTTGATGTAGATTTTGATTCAATATTTAATTTGTGATATAAATATCATAAAGACTTTAATGTAACAAAAGTTCTTTTTCAAAAAAAACAAAACAAAAGATTTTCTTCTTAGAACTTGTGAATGAACTCGGACTCACTTTGTTTCTAAGAAATGTCACTCTAACGAGTAACATCTAACCCCTCACAATTAATAGGATCAACCGATCAAGCTTTGTTGTATAGCACAGCATGACTAAATATATATAAACAAATCCAAATGTGTTCATCACATCAAGCAAAGAAATCAAGCATTCAATGCTTTTATCTATAAGATTGTACACAACATTTAATATCATGTAGTCTCACACAATGTTGCCACAAACAATAAACTGCATAATCATCTCATAGGATTGAGAATTTGGGATTTGCGATTAAATACATTTCCTTGTTGGCCTGCACATTTAGATACAAACACCAAATCAGACTCCTCAAGCCAGTATCATTGAACTACAAACCATTAATTCAATAAATACTAGAATGCTTTTGTTTATGATTGATATAGAACTTTTCCTTCTATGTTGTCTCAAATGTAGTTTAGCATATCTCTCTACCTTTCAGCTTGTTTGAAATTGGCATGAATGCATTTTGCATACAAAGCTATTCTTGTATTTAGCCAGTTTCAGTTTTTTGCAGTTGGCACGACTGTCTCGAAAGCTTCAACTAACAGCTCCACTTTTCTCTTCCTAACTGGAGTTAATTTGGACACAACCTGTCTAAGTGCATAATCAAGCATCCACTCTTCTGTGCCTTTTCTTTCTGCCATATCTTGACGCCTCAATTCAACTTTTTCAGCTTCTGAATCAGGTTCTAATGGTAGATATCGAGGCCCTCTTGGGTTAAATTTCCTTACTTTTTCCAATGCCTTGATGAATCTCCTAAGCATTATAAATTTTTTAAGATTGCTCCAATTCCTAGACAATTTCTGCTTTGGTTTGTCTCCCTCCATTGATATTGATTCTTCTTTTTGTTGCTTGGCTATTCCGTTCCCAGATTCCATCTTTTCTTCTTTTTGGTTCAAGCCTTGACTGTACATTCTTTCAGTTCTGTCAATTGTGTTATCGACGGGGAGTGGCTGTCTGTCTGGAAGGATGGTATCAATTGCTTCTTCTACCATCTTGATGGCTTCAATCTGTCGAAGTTCAACTTCGGCATCCGCTACAACATGATCCTTGAAGTGCATATCTGGACTATTCACAGGTGTACTTTCATAAGATACCGAAAGTCCTCTTGTTATGCTACCTTCATATTCTGACTCTTTCTCATCTGGCCCATCAGTTAATGTCTTAGAATTGTTTTCAGTTATATCTGATACCATGTGCTTATACACCATGAACCATAGCCCTGTGTTGCTTTGTTTCTCTACCTGAGTCTCAGATTCTACAACAGCACTTCTAGGAGCTTTAGATGTTCCCGGCTGATCTTTTTCAATCATATATTTTCTGTCTCTTGTTGGTTCATCTAATAGGTTCGACGGTGTTTCTGGGCCAACCAAATTAGATTTCAGTGATCTCACAAGACCATTTAGGACTAAGCTTTTAGTCAAAGAAAATTGTTCACTATTATCACCGATGACATTCTTGGTTTCACAATATCTCTCAGGCGACGCAGATCTGATACTCGTATTTTCTGTATTCAAATCTGAAACCAAATCTTCTGGAACTTCATCAACTATTCGATTTGTTGGAGCCTCCTCCGGTTCCACTGGTTCAAAAGGATTGCAAAGTTTGTGCATTGGATCTTCACTAGCTTTATCGGAAAACTCCATAGTACAGTCATTAGAACATGAAACTTTTCCAAGCAATGTCTTAGCAGAGTACAGAGAAAAACTTCCTTCGTTTACTTGTTCCTTGCTATGATTTGTGGAAGCGTCAAGTGATTCAACTGGATTTTCCTGAGACTCCACTCCCGCGGAAGACTGCAGTCTATTTTCAGCATCTTGAAATGGAAGAACCGTTTCAAAAGCTTCTACTAAAAGCCTCACTCTTTGTCTTTGAGCAGGTGCAAGTTTAGAAATAACCTTTTGAAGTGCATAGTCAAGCATCCACTCCTCTGACTTTCTCCTCTCTTCAGCTGTTTGACGGTTAAGAACAACATTTTCCGCTTCAAAGTTGTCATCTGAAGGAGATTGTTTTGGTCTTCTTGGATTGATGTTTCTTGCCTTCTCTAATGCCTTTACAAACCTTTTTAAGAGGATTAGCTTTTTCAGATGGCTCCAGCTTTTTGGTTTGCTATCCTCCATCTTCTGTTCTTCTTTAGGAGATTCTTTGAAAGTTGTGGCATTCCTTTCTTCTACTTTACCCTCACTCTTTTCTAAGAGTACTTCTTCAGAGCCATAGCTTCTAGATTTTGAATGATCATCAGAAAAGATGTTGTCAGCTTCAGGGAGAAGAATTTCATCAAATGCTTTTTGCACAAGCTCAATTACATTCTTCTTTTCATTATCCATATCTGAATCTGTTTCACTGTAATTGTCACAAGAAGAGTTGTTTCCTTCATTATCTTCCTCTCTACCTTCTTTTTCATTTCTAACAAAGGGAAGCTTATTTTCACATTTACTCGTGTTACTTAATACTGCATGCTTATACATCAAATGCCACTTTTTTATATATTTCTGATCTCTTTCCTGCACTCCATGTGCAAGACCAGTAATACTACTACCATGTTTAGGCTCTTCCTGCACAAAATTCTTCTGCAGCACATTGTGATCCGACTCCATATTTTTGCTTTTGGCTGTTACTTCCTCCACCAATATCCCAATATCGAAATCCGTAAACTTGACTACATCTGTTGATGTTGATTCCACAACAGCACTTTCATCATTTTTCTTAAATGCAGCTGTATTCTCGTCTATCCTTTCGCTTTTTGTTACCTCAAAACCCTTTCGGTCGTTTATTTCTTCCTTGCTATGATTTGAGGAAGCATCAAGTGATTGAATCGGATTTGCCTGAGACTCCACTGTTGCAGAAGACTGTGGTCCATTTTCAGCATCTTGAATTGGCCGAATTGTTTCAAAAGCTTCTATCAAAAGTGTCACTCTTTGTTTTTGAGCAGGTGCGAGTTTAGAAATAACCTTTTGAAGTGCATAGTCAAGCATCCACTCCGAATTTTCCCTCTCATCTGCTGTTTGGTGGTTAAGAAAAACTTTTTCCGCTTCGAAGTTGGCATCTGAAGGCAATGTTCCTGGTCTTCTTGAATTGATGTTTCTTACTTTCTCTAGTGCCTTTACAAACCTTTTCAAGAGGATTACCCTTTTCAGACGGCTCCAGCTTTTTGTTTTGTTCTCCATCTTCTGCACTTCCTTAGGAGATTCCGTGAAAGTTGTGGTATTCCTTTCTTCAATCTTACCTTCACTCTTTTCTAAGAGTTGCTCATCAGTTTCATTGCCTCTAGATTTTAAATGATTGTCAGAGGAAAGGTCTTCAACTTCAGGGAGAAGAATTTCATCAAATGCTTTTTGCACCAGCTCAATTACATTCTTCTTTTCATCATCCATATCTGAATCTGTTTCACTACAATTGTGATAAGAAGAGTTGTTTCCTTTGCTATCTTCCTCTCTACCTTCCTTTTCATTCCCAACAAAGGGAAGCTTATTTTCACATTTACCTGCATTACTTAACACTGCATGCTTATACATCAAATGCCACTTCTTTATATACTTCTGATCTCTTTCCTGCACTCCATATGTCACGCCAGTAGTAGTAACATCTTGTTCAAAACTCTTCTCCAAGACTTCATAATCCGGCTCCATATTTTTGCCTTTGACTAAAGTATCACCTTCATTAACTGTGGATGGTGGAGTATCATGAGGCTTAAAAGGTAATTCTCTTGCCGCATTCTTCTCATTCTGAAAGTGAGAGCTGCCATCTTCATTGTGAACAGTTTTGGTTTTCTGAGTGGCTTTCTTCGCATTACCAATTTGCTTTGATCTCCCGTCCTTTTTTGCAGACTTTTGCGTCTTCAACTGTCGTCTCCTCATCGATACAAACCGCTTCAACGGAGGCAAATCACCATGGCGATGACCGTGAAGTGAACAGTAAGTATACGGACAAACCCTAACAGCCGATACTCCTTGAGAACCACTTCCCTCTTGTGGGAGTTCAACACGATCAGGGAAATGGGAATCCTTAATAGCGGAAGAACACGTAGCTTTATGCAAACTCGAGTCCACCGAAGAATTCTTCGATTTACTATTGGTTTTTTTTGCTGAGATCCTCATTGGTTTCAAGCTTAATCTTCTAGTAAGAACTCTCTGAGGCTTACTACCAGCATCACTCGTGCTTTCCCTATTCTCACCATCAATTCCATCAATAGATTCAGAATGTACTCCTGTTGTTGATTTAGATCCCTTGACAGTTGCAAGCTTGATCGATCTCGATGACTTCAACTTCCTCTTCTGTTCAGTCTTTCCAGACAACTTTTTAGTCAAACTTCTCTTCAGTTTCAAAGTAGTCATTCTTGTTAAAGTCTTGTTTCTCACAAGTCTTTGCACAATCTGACATAAACAACAAAACAACATCATCATTTATCAATTATTTTTCCTCTCCCCACCAACTCAAACTACTCAAATACAATGTTTTCAAATATCAGCAACAGAAACGCTACAGCGGAATTTTATCAAACACATGATTTACTACATAAGCACTATAGTACTCTAACATAGCAAAATTTGAGCATCAATTTTCAGAATCAGAAAACATTACCTGAAAACTATCCTTTGCATGAGAACTACTTGTGGCTTTCATATAATTGGGTGATGCATCTGTGACTTCAATTGGGGTTTGATGCTGTGAACTTTCTGAGCCAGCAGATGAAATAATTGACAGGCTATGATCATATTGGGGTTTTCTTCCTCTGCTTGACAATCTTTGAAGCTTCTTCATTGATCTAACTTTCCTTAGTTTCTTCTTGGATTCCAATTTCAGAAGCTGAGATTCATTCTCAGATTTTTGATTGATCATTTTACAGTATCTGTTGAATTCTTAGAATAAAAAGTTTATAGACGGAGTAAAACAATTTATTACACTCAAGGAAAAAATGAAGAAAAAAAATTACACCTGATTATGAATTATGAAGATGCTATTTGTTTTTTTCTTGTTTATTTATTGTTCATTTGATGAATGATGATGAGGAATAAGAGTATAGTTGTGAGAATGGTTTTTTATGAAGGGCTACTAAAGCCTGGAATCTTACTTGTAAAGGAGAAATTAACATGGTCCCCTTATTTTTATACATGTCATCTCCATTACAATTTTTGGAAATTTGTAGTTTCATATCAGAAATTTTTTAAAAATATTAAAAATTTTATTAAATTTTTAAGTTTTTATGGTATCATTTGATTATTATTGTAAATTTAAAATTTTTGGTATCAGATATTCTAAATTTTCGGTATTTTCCATCATTAAATTAACAAATCGGAAATTTAAAATTTCAGATATATAAAAAATATCAGAAATTTCAAATTTTCGAATATTTTTATTTACTTTAAATATAAATCAAAATTTAAAGTTTAAATAAAATTTCTAATAAAAAATTTTTACCGGAAATTTGCTAAATTTCTAGTACTTATAAAACTTTTATAAAATTTATTGGAAATTATAAAATTTTTGAAATTTTCAATATATTACTATCAGAAATTTATAGGATATAAAATTTTTTTAATATACGACAAAAATTGATATTGGAAATTTCAAAAATTATTATTTTTACCAAAAATAAATAAAAAAGATATTTTAAAAATATTAAAATTTAAAAGTCACATATTAATTTCCCTTTATACCATTCTTGACTTGTAACTGTATCTAAATAATTAAAATAGACGGATCATATAATTTTTTTAATAGATTAATTGATAAAATTTCATATGCATATTTCACTTTTAATTTTTTATTCAACACTCAATCGTATATATTTAACTATTGAATAATTTTTTTAATATCCCATTATAGTCTTAGAAAGGAGAATGTTGGCTTATTATCGTGAGTTTTGTGGTCTTGGTTGGATTTGGATTTCACACATTAAATGTGTGACCGAATAATAAATTTGGTTCATAGGAAAGTCAAATAGTCGTGTAGAAGCAATTTGAAGAGATTGTTACTATGGGTGGGGTGGGTTGTGAATTGAGCGTGTCAAAAGATAAGAAAACGTGAAATGACCAAGAGGTGCTTGACTAGTAGGGAGGAAGGAGAAGAAGCATTGTATTGCGTTTGAATTGGACTGGTCTTTGGTCAATTGCCTTAGCGTGGGAAACAAATCAATTATGTTTTGATAGATAACTTTTTTTTTCTTCTAGAGAAATGTTCATTTGAGTAGGCTAAATGTTTTATTTTATTAATTTTCGTAATAAAGAGTATATTTTAATACATTTTATAAATGGGTGATGAAAATTGTGGTGAATTGTGTAATGCCTCTCTTGAAATAATATTGTAAAGTTTCTCAAAAAGAATATCATCACGCAGCATTCCTAATTCTCTTAATATTTAAAAAAATTCTTATTTTTTAGCTTCATCACATTTAATCACTAAAAAAGCTAACATGATTCTCTTTATCTTTATAGATGATATCTAATCTTGTGAACAAGTTATTGGCAAAGTTTTTTGAAATGCAAACTTTATAATCTTCTATGGTAATTTTTATTCGCATCTGATAATTTAGTTTTCTTTCTAGTTGCCTTAATTTTATTCTGCTTTTTCTAGTTCTGACTTCCGGATCTTCTAAAACTAATATTTCTACAACAAATACTAGGAAGTTCTACATTACATTTTGGTATCCATCTTTGCTTGGGTGACTTTAGTTGTAGCCTTGTAGGAGCATGAGTCTTGTTCAATCTTTTCCTTATTGCATGCTTCCTATTATGGGCTATCGCATGTTTGACATATTCAATCATCACTTCATCAATTGATTTGGTCATCACTTCATCAATTGATTTGGTCATCACTTCAATACTGTTGAAGCAGTGCTTTTTATGTTCAAAATGCTCCTTATCACACATGTCTTATTTTCAACTTGGTCATCTTTTATTGAATAAATTTTATATAGTTGGAATCTGAGTTCTTTTGGGTTGACTTTTTCTTTATGGTATGAGATTGAGTTATTGTCATGTCAGTCCTTTTGGGTTGGCTGAGACATTAACATGAAGCTTGGAAAAAGAGAATGGGGCTGGTTCGATAAAATAAGAACTTTACCAATTGTATTTTTTCTGATTTAACATGACTAACATGTATGTTAATAAAAAATATTATGTTTTTTATTGAAAAAGATGTTAAAGTTTTTTATTGAAAAAGATGTTATAGTCCATGTTATGACATTTATTAAAAGGGAAAAAACAAATAAGTAAGAGTATTGATCATACCTGACTAAAAGAGATTGTCAAAGTCCGTAAGCTTCGAGTCGAGTAATAGTTGAAGGTAAAGTGGGGGTTACCTGCAAGACACTCTAATATCAAAGTGAGGTTCAGAGCCAATACAAGTAAGTGAGTGTGAGAGTGTGAATAAATATTTGACTCTCTCAAATGAGATAGTGTTTATAGCTCTCAGCGCAGGGCCAAGGTCTTCAGTGATGGGTCATGATGAGATCCAACAACGAAGAGTGACAGGGTTTACGTGTGTATGGAGTCCAACACGTGGCCTCCTCCCTGGTCAACCGCCCTGAGAAAACAGGAGCTGGACCCGTTATTCTCGAAGGGCAGGATGATGATGATGATATGGACACGTGAGCTGCGTTCCCCTAATGGACACGTGGGGAATTATCTAACGGTCCCCAGCTTGGGCTGCATGCCTTTGGGTCTTAGGCAAAGACGCTGGATTGGGCCTCCCCAACGGTGGGGCAAGTGTTGGCCCAATCCAGAATAGGAGCCCCCAAGTTATTGTCTTCTTGAAGGCTGATAACTGACTTGGTCTCCGGCCTCGACTGTTTGCTTCATGCTGTTGTATTGGTCTTGATGAAGCTGATTGATAATGGTTCTCAGCTCTTCTTGTTCCCGGGCTAAGCTTTAGATAAGGGCCATCTGCCCCAGCATTTGGGTTCTTATTGTATCTACCTCAGCTTGCAGTTGCTTCAGCCACTCGTCCTTATTGTCTTCAGGACTTTTCTTGACCAAGTTCCCAACAAGGAGTGTTTTCAACTCTTCCTGCCGCTTGGATAGGTTTAGGAATATGTCCCTGAACTGAGCTTCTTGGGTTTGAAGATCTCTATTGTCTTGTTTGAGAGTCATTGCTGAAATAAATAGCGAGAACATGAGAGACCTGTAATGGAAGACATGTTATGCAATGATATGTATGATATATGTATGCAATGTTTTCAAGGATCTCGCGGGGTAAACAAGAAACTTATTAGAACTTGAATTTTGCAGTTTTGATTGAAGAAACTTCGTGTTGTTAAGAGTCCTTCTTCAAGAGTCAAGCTCACCATATCGAGTGGGTCATAGCCCCCGACTCAAGTCATCGTGTTTTGATCTCTATACGACATTGGCTAGAGGAAAATAAATCCCCTTTTCCCCTTGCTGGACATTTGATTTACCATAACCTGCATCACAAACCCTTGAGATCCTTGAAATGGTTAAGGAAATGTTAAGGCATGATGTTATGATGTGTATGTTATGCGTTTAAGCAAAAGTGTGAGATGCTGTAAGTAAACCCTGCAATAAATCCAAATTATTGGATAAGGACTATAAACAAAACCTGCAAGGAACTCATGTTGTCAGATAACAAGAATGTGCAAGTAGTTCAAGTTTGAAGGCACACAAGTCACACAAACAGCCTTAAGTTTAGGCTTGTACGGGATCTAGGTATTACCCTCTTGAAGTTCAGTTGGTTCAACCTGTCCTAATAATAGTAACCAGGTTCTAGAGGTTCTCAATATCACTGACCATCCTCGATCGGTCATAATTCCAGTTTAGCAACCTTTTCTTGCAGCCGGAATCATCACGAGAGTATGGTCTCAATGAGTGTAGCATACTGCTACTTTTCTATGGCCAAGTTGGTCAATTATAGGTTCTAAGGTTAGTTGATGCTTAATGACCCCTTAGCAGCCCCATATTCTCCTCGTTGCGCCACAAGGGATATCGTTACAAACTAAAGTGCCACACCAACGTAGCTACTGCTTCAACCGTATCGGTCTATGTCGTACAGTTCCCTCACAGTCTATTGCTACTTACCTAAATGGTATCCCCCAGATCCGGGTTAGAATCTATAGTAACTCTGATACAAAGTCCACAAACATAAATCATACAGATCAAACAATTGAAAACAATATGAACTATTCCTAAGGTACACCCCACTTATAATATCCCCAACAGAGTCGCCAGTTCTGTGATACGGTGGGAAGAACTGACTATTTTTGGAATGCTGGTTTGCGTTTTGCGTTTGTTTTCATAAAATGTCGCGGTAAGTAAGAGTTGCCACTGACTTTTATTTTATCCAACAAGGAAAGGAAAAAAGCACAGAAAAATTCCTTTTTCGAGATATTTCTGAGTACGGGGGGTAGATTTATAGAAAGGGAAGGTATTAGCACCTTTTCTATCTGTAGTTATCTACGGGCTCTTAGGTACTTGCTCATTGTTTTCAAAATTGTTTTCTTTGTGCTTGTGGATTTGAAAAAGTTTTTGTTTTTAACTTCGGTTTAACTCTTGCTTCTGTCCTTAAGAGTGTAATGAAGTGTTTTTGAAAACTTGTTTGTAAAAATGTAAGTGTGAAAAAAGTTTTGTTTTGAAAGAGCAAGTACCTAAGAGCTAATCTACCTACTCGAAAAAGGAATCGTTCTATGCTAATTTCCTTTAGACAATGTTATCCCACTATTAGTGAATAGGTAGCACCGTCGTTGGAGTTTGAGGGTCAATTCGAATAGGGACATACGGTCACTAAAGCAATGTTAGGACGCCTTAGCGGTAACCCTAATGTCTTAGATCATTTGTTTGAGGCAACAATATCCGAGGCAACCATTTCGAGGCAACTTATGATCTTTTAGACAAGAGGGCGACCTCTAAAACGACCTATACTCAATGACCGTGTACGAAGGCAACCAAGTGGGGTGTACCCTAGGAGTGCGCATGTGCGAGCGTGTTGTTTTTAGTTATTTTTATCTTTGCACATGTTTAAGGTGATCTAACCATTTTAAGAATTAGACATTCATTCTTGTCATGCAAGCCCTATTATCAAACATCTAGCAGTTGTATAATTTGCAGAAATTAAAGGTGCGGAATTTAAACTAAATATTACAAGGCGTCGGGTATTTACATCGCCAAAAGAAACCCTTTGAAATTAAAATAAAGTGGTAAAATAAATAAATGTCCTATTAAAAATATTACAAGCCGGGAGCAGATACATCAATAATTGAATAAATAAAGAATAAAGCGCGCGAGGTGAAATTGAATCGAATGCGAGTTAGGTTTTGACCCTTTTAAAAGAAAATGGTTTTTTTGTTGTTTTTATTTTTAAGAAAAGAAATTAAATCCTAAAAATTAAATACTAAATTAATTATTAAATTAATTAAATGAAAAAAGATAATTAATGACATATTTTTAGAGTTTTTGTTAACTTAGGAAAGAAAATAAAATAAATAAATTAGGGTTAAAACCTATTAAATTTTAATTGATTTTAAATATTTACAAAATCAATTAAAGTTATCTAGAATTAATGACCTAATTAATTAGTTAGTATTTATTAATAAAGAAAAATTAAATTTCTGACATTTAATTGGATAAAAATATTTTTGTGATTTTTTGTTAAAAAAAGAAAATACTCTATTGGTTAATAGTTAATTAAACAAAACTAAATGAAAATAAATAAATATAGAAAGTTAGAGGAATGGGCCTGATTATTTGGAGGTGTCAAAAGCAATTTTGTTGGCCCAATAATGCTGATCCAATTGACTTTTTTTCAATCCAGTGCATTGCGTTGACCTGCCTATGGTGTGCCTCCAATGCTTGACCACCAGATCTGGCCATCTGGCCATCTGGCACGTTGAAGAGTGAGAGTACATGGTGGATGATATGCTAGAGTGCACACTAGATTTCCTGAAAACAAATATTATGAAGAAAATGGGGGAGACCTGGGATTCGAACCCAGGCCCTGAAGGGATATACACGCCACGCTTGCCACTACACCACTTGTTTTCAATTGTCAATATAATGCAAACAAATGATAATATGATAAAACAGATATTATTGGATAAATATTAAAAAAAACGCGCTAATATTTGAATGGACGAGTGGTAGCATGACAACGCATCATCCCTGTCTTTGGACCGTGGCTAAAAGTCACCATATCTATACCTACGGACAAATGTCTGTCGCTATAGACAGGGGTTCCTCCCAAATCTCCTACAGGCCATGGAAATGCATTCTAAGACCATGGTTAGATTCGTTCTCTTCTGCTGATCACAACCATGCCCATTATTAGGGCCAATTTTACATGAAACGAAAATCCCTAAAACCAAACGCAAAACCCTAGCAATGGTGATTCATGATATAGGTCACATAAACAAAATTGGTTATTACAAAAAGCTTGCAAATGATGTGTAGATTAAGAATATGCAATTATTTCATGTTAACAATGCCTAATTTCCAAAATACGAAATCAAGAACAGGGCGGCTTCGTGAATGACTTACAACGCTTGGGAGGGTCTGAAAATGCGTGGTCTTGGTTGCTTTCGCTTGTGGAGATGGCCAGGAAGAGATTGAGACCAACACCAAGCCTTGAAACTGCCTCTAGACTTGATTTCGATCTCACACTTTATTGGTGTTTTTGCAAATTTTGTTCTTGCTCTCCAATTGATCTCCAACCTTGTTTTGGTTTGCACACGACCCTTATGTAATGTACAAAGCATTAGGTTTGAATTCCCTGTCCAAATCTCTCTCTTTCAATGCTTGGATATTTGATTTGATTTCCTTTTACAACCTTCCAATTTTTGCTTGATTTGCAATCTCTTTGTACCTAATTGCTTTGATACGAGTTTGGTATGGTGCAATCTGTCCAATGAATCCTGAAATCATCAAAATATCTTTGGTTTTCAATACTTTTGATTTTATTTGATTTAATTTAATTTAAAATGAATTAATTCAAATAAAAATCAAATTAAATAATAAAAATATGATATGGACACATGGCCAAAGCTAGAGCACGTGGGCTACAATGCCAACCCAAAACAAGTGAAAAAGAATGGGCCCATTTGGCAAAATTTGAAGTTTTGGAGATAGTTGATTTTTGGCAATTTTGCAAAAAAGTCCAACTTCAACAATGCATAACTTCTTTAATTTTGAACTTTTAGAGGTTTTATTGGACTTTTTAGAAAGCTTAAGATGTCATCTAATCAACCCTTTTGTTCTCATCTCATTTTGATATTCCATGCTCAAGTTAGAAGCTTTGACAAAAAAGGTGTTTTTGTTGACTTTCAAAAATGACCTATAATGTCCAAATTCATAACTTCTTGTGAGTGCATATTTTTATCTTGGGAGCTGAAGATGGATTGTAGGAAATTGAATCCTCTTAAAAATGAGCTTTGGATGGGTCATTTTTCATAAAGTATGAGAAAGTTATGCTTGGTCAAAGTTGAGTTGACTTTTCCTGCAAAACCCTAATTTAGCAACTTTTGAATCTTGATGAATTGTGAGCAATCCTTGATGAATCATGATCAAACCTTGATCAAATGATGAAATATCCTTCAAAATGATAATGTTGACAAAAAATATTGAAGTTTGATTGGATGTGGGTCACAGTTGACTTTTGCCCTAACACAATCGACTTTTGGACCTTTGAGCAATTGACTGAGAAAACTTCCTCTGCAAGGCTTGAAACTTGACATGGATGACCTTGAGAACATATTAGGACAATGGTGAGCATTTGAGGTCATTTGGACTCAAGGATCTTGATGCAACACAAAACCCTAATTTGGGGTAGACTGTCTTAGGAGAGAGCTTGTCTGACCAACTCTTGGACTATTTTGAATAACTTGGAGATTTTTCTTGCAATGTTTTGTGAAATATGGGAGGGAAAATTTTGGGGTACAACAGCTGCCCCTGTTCAATCTTCTTAAACCTGAGGATGTAGATTGGCTTTTGTGCCTTTCGTGATCCGAAGGTGGAAGATGATTGAACACTAGAGTGCCCAGAAATTTGCACTCGCATGAAGTGGTAATTATCTTGTGATGTCGGGAATGGGCTTACAGATTCCATTTGGAGGAGTGTCGATCGCATAAGAGATTCCTTAGCGAGAGCTTGCATACCTGCCATTGAGGAAGATTTTGCTGGGGAAGTCCGATCTTTGTTAAGGGAAAGGAACTCGTCCGTAATTCAACTGAGGTGTCGAGATTTAGGAACTTGCTCGTAATTCAACTGAGGTGTCGAGATTTAGGAACTTGCCCGTAATTCAACTGAGGTGTCGAGATTTAGAAACTTGCCCGTAATTCAACTGAGGTGTCGAGATTTAGGAACTTTCCCGTAATTCAACTGAGGTGTCGAGATTTAGGAACTTGCCCATAATTCAACTGAGGAAACATCTTCGTCGAGATTTAAGAACTCGCCCGTAATTCAACTGAGAAAACTTCTCTGCTGAGATTTAGGAACTCGTCTGTAATTCAACGGAGGAACACTTTTATCGAGATTTAGGAACTCGCCTGTACTTCAACTGAGAAAACATCTCTGCTGAGATTTAAGAACTTGTCCATAATTCAACTGGGGAAACATCTTCGTCGAGATTTAAGAACTCGCCCGTAATTCAACTGAGAAAACTTCTCTGCTGAGATTTAGGAACTCGTCTGTAATTCAGCGGAGGAACACTTTTGCTGAGATTTAGGAACTCGCTTGTACTTCAACTGAGAAAACATCTCTGCTGAGATTTAAGAACTTGTCTGTAATTCAACTGGGGAAACATCTTTGTCGAGATTTAAGAACTCGCCCGTAATTCAACTGAGAAAACTTCTCTGCTGAGATTTAGGAACTCGTCTGTAATTTAACGGAGGAACACTTTTGTTGAGATTTAGGAACTCGCATGTACTTCAACTGAGAAAACATCTCTGCTGAGATTTAAGAACTTGTCTATAATTCAACTGGGGAAACATCTTCGTCGAGATTTAAGAACTCGCCCGTAATTCAACTGAGAAAAACTTCTCTACTAAGATTTAGGAACTTGTCTGTAATTCAACGGAGGAACACTTTTGTCGAGATTTAGGAACTCACCTGTACTTCAACTGAGAAAACATCTCGGCTGAGATTTAAGAACTCGTCCATAATTCGACTGAGGTAAAAGCTTCAAAACTTTGAATTTTGTGAGAATTTAACTGCATCCTTCCTGAAAGGCAAAGGTTAGTTGTATGTAATGCATGATATGTATCAGGAAATGATGTTCTCAAAATAAATGAGATTTTGTTGTATGATGCGTATATGCATGTGTTATGATGTATAGAAATATGATGTTTTTAGCTGGGGAAAATAAATCCCGGATAGCTGTTGGAGAAAAGAGTTGAATTCTTTGTTTCCGCTGGGGATGGCGAACGAAAATGATGGTGAGAATAAACCTGCAGGAGAGGATAACTCCGCTGGGGAATAAATTGATGAGGAGATTACTCTGTGGGGAAGAGATGCTCTGTAGAGGATTTCACTGATAAATTCAGCGGGGGATGAATTACCGTTGCTGGTGATACTGAATCCTGTTGGGGATTTGAGTTTCTGTTTGTGCAAGGAATGAACTCTGCTGGGGATGATCTTTCAGTTGCGACTTCACTGGGGATAACCTTTTAGGCTCTATTGGGCACAATATTCCAAAGTCTACTGGGGATGATTCTCCACACTCCACTGGGGAAGCTTTTTCAGACTGCGCTGGGGAAAATTTTCAAACTCCACTAGGGATATTTTATACTCCGCCGAGGATGATAAGACTTTTCAGTGCTAATGGTAGATAAACTCTGCTTGGGGAGAATATTACCGATTCATTTACAGTTGCGAGTCTCAGCTGGGGAGAGCTAACATTACCGTCTTTTTCTTACTCTGCGGGGAGTGTAGATGATACTGGGACGCATGCCGAGGATACGACGATGGATTTGCATCGAGACTTTTCTGCCCCTGTTTCTGCGGGAGAAGGTACATGCGGAGGCCTTGTGGATCGAGTATTATCCTAACCTATGGGGTGCTTGGTAATTGCCGATTGAAGTGACAAGTCTTCTTCTTGTAGATAAATGACAAGATGACGGGACATAGTCGTACGCCTTAATCCCTAACTTTTGCCTGGACTGTCTTTTCAGATTTCCAGTCCACCGGGATACCCTTTTTTTCCCAAGCCGCCTTTTCTGGTTTTCGACTTGTCGGGTGTACAAATTTTTTTTTTTATCCCTTATTTTTGCCCGAACCCTTTTGGTTCTCCGGGAAGCCCTTATTTTTGCCTAGGCCAGTCGACCTAGCGGGTCTTTGATTATGCATAGTACTTTTTTGACTATGTCCCCGCTCTCGGGGTGTAGGGAGGTGTCACTGTCGGTAGTGTTGTGTTGCCATACTACCAGAAGATATTCGTTTGATCATGCAAGATTCGTTGCTGGAATTCATGTCCAATGCCCCAATTGATTCAGATGGAGATTTGTCCCTGGCTATTTGGCATCTTTGAGAGATTCCTTGAATCTTGACTTGACTGCCCCAGATGATGGACAATGATCATGCCGTGCCCCTTAATTGGAAGTGTTTTTCCACTTGAGGTGATCCTTTTTATTGAGAAGGTTTTTTGTTCACTAGATATTCGTCGTGCGAATTTCTCTGTTGTTTGGACAAATAGTCATATGCAAACAATGTTATTTTAAGAATGCAACGCTTATGTATATCTTAAAATTTTTTTGAAAATGCATTTTTCAGTAAAACAGGCAAATTTTGTAAAATGTGATGTCAACTCAGGATGTACAGCAAGTCCTACAGGAGTCAGGATACCTTTCGAACTAACCCATGCTTCAGCTAGGACTTTTAAGGGTTATAACGTGGCCTGGTTCACGGTTCAAGAAATAAAGGATAAAGGCTCAAAATGTATTTGTACCCACCCGTTCTTCGTGATGTTCTTCGATCCTAAACTCAGCTAATTGTGCATTAGATCCCGTTTAAGTCTTTGCTCTGATATTCCAGTGATGGTTCGGATACTGACAATTTATTTTGAACAGACAGTCATTTTTGTTGAGAGTTTGCTGGATCTCTTTCCTTTTGATTTTTATTATCCCTGTCTTTTGCCTGAACTGTTTCTTTTTGTGATTACAGTCAGCGGGATGCCCCAGTTTTTTCCTTAAGTCTCCTTCACAGGTTTTGACTTAATGGGCTTTTATTTCTGAGAGATAATGACTTCATGTCCTGAAGATTATAAGGAACCATCACCATCTTTTATTTTGGAAGGACCTCCTTGATGCCATTCATTGTGCACCCGAATTAACTGAGAAACTACCCTGCCCCAGGTTGTGATTAAGGGTTTTAATTTGTGTGAAAAGAAAACTCCAACTTCTTTGGCTCAAAGGGGTTGACTAGGGATTATCTTCCTTATAACTCCACTGTTTAGGATTTGAAACAACACCTGTACATCGTCAGCGGGGTCTATTCAAAAGCATACCGTAGAGATTTTGATATCATTTTCGCCATCCTCCCTCTAAAGGTTTAGAGTTTTTAAATCGAGAGTTGAATATCATAAAAAGGAAATCAATTTAAATATAGTGAATACGAATGGATTGATTCAAAACAGACATATGCAATGCATTGATAAAGTAACAAAGTTTGTCATGAATAGATATTCGAACAATCAAAAGAAAATTACAAATTGAAAATTCTAATGAACAAAAAGCCCTCTCTTGTCAGAACTTCTCACTTCAGAGGGCGTGCCTTGGAGGGATGGTAGAAGAACTCAGCCTGACCATCTTGTGTGAATTCCAATGCTCCTCCATCAAGCAGGTTTTGAATTTTGTACTTCAACTTCCAACAGTCGTCAGTATCATGCCCCGGGCTGTTAGAATGGCATGCACACCTTGCATCGGGACTGTAGTTGGGTGAAAAAGTCTTAGGATTCGGATGAGGTCCTACCAACGTCACCAGATTCAATCTCAACAGGTGTTACAAAGCTTGGGACAGCGGCATGTTGAGCTTGGTAAACTGCCTATGATTAACCCGTTGTTTATGGCAAGGTTGTTGTTGGACCCGTGAGGTAGTAGCAATTTGGAGAGGTCCATTCTTCACCATACCAGACCCTTGTCTTCTTGGAGGCTGATAACTGACTTGGTCCCCGGCCTCGACTGTTTGCTTCATGTTGTTGTATTGGTCTTGATGAAATTGGTTGATAATGGTTCTCATCTCTTCTTGTTCCCCGGCTAAGCTTTGGATAAGGGCCATCTGCCCCAGCATTTGGGTTCTTATTGTATCTACCTCAGCTTGCAGTTGCTTCAGCCACTCGTCCTTATTGTCTTCAGGACTTTTCTTGACCAAGTTCCCAACGAGGAGTGTTTTCAACTCTTCCTGCCCCTTGGATAGGTTTAGGAATATGTCCCTGAATTGAGCTTCTTGGGTTTGAAGATCTCTATTGTCTTGTTTGAGAGCCATTGCTGAAATAAACAGCGAGAACATGAGAGACCTATAATGGAAGACCTGTTATGCAATGATATGTATGATATATGTATGCAATGTTTTCAAGGATCTCGCGGGGTAAACAAGAAACTTGTTAGAACTTGAATTTTGCAGTTTTGATTGAAGAAACTTCGTGTTGTTAAGAGTCCTTCTTCAAGAGCCAAGCTCACCATATCGAGTGGGTCATAGCCCCCGACTCAAGTCATCGTGTTTTGATCTCTAGACGACATTGGCTAGAGGAAAATAAATCCCCTTTGCCCCTTGCTGGACATTTGATTTACCATAACTTGCATCACAAACCCTTGAGATCCTTGAAATGGTTAAGGAAATGTTAAGGCATGATGTTATGATGTGTATGTTATGCGTTTAAGCAAAAGTGTGAGGTGTTGTAAGTAAACCCTACAATAAATCCAAATTATTGGATAAGGACTGTAAACAAAACCTGCAAGGAACTCATGTTGTCAGATAACAAGAATGTGCAAGTAGTTCAAGTTTGAAGGCACACAAGTCACACAAATAGCCTTAAGTTTAGGCTTATATGGGGTCTAGGTATTACCCTCTTGAAGTTCAGTTGGTTCAACCTGTCCTAATAATAGTAACCGGGTTCTAGAGGTTCTCAATATCACTGACCATCCTCGATCGTTCATAATTCCAATTTAGCAACCTTTTCTTGCAGCCAGAATCATCGCGAGAGTATTGTCTCAATGAGTGTAGCATACTGCTACTTTTCTATTGCCAAGTTGGTCAATTATAGGTTCTAAGGTCAGTTGATGCTTAATGACCCCTTAGCAGCCCCATATTCTCCTTGTTGCGCCACAAGGGATATCGGTACAAACTAAAGTGTCATACCAACGTAGCTACTGCTTCAACCGTATCGGTCTATGTCGTACAGTTCCCTCATAGTCTATTGCTACTTACCTAAAGGGTATCCCACAAATCCGGGTTAGGATCTATAGTAACTCCGATACAAAGCCCACAAAGATAAATCATACAGATCAAACAATTGAAAACAATATGAACTATTCTTAAGGTACACCCCACTTATAATATCCCCAGCAGAGTCGCCAGTTTTGTGATACAGTGGGAAGAACTGACTATTTTTGGAATGCTGGTTTGTGTTTTGCGTTTGTTTTCGCAAAATGTCGCGGTAAGCAAGAGTTTCCATCGACTTTTATTTTATCCAACAAGGAAAGGAAAAAAGCACAGAAAAATTCCTTTTTCGAGATATTTCTAAGTACGGGGGGTAGATTTATAGAAAGGGAAGGTATTAGCACCATTTCTATCCGTAGTTATCTACGGGCTCTTAGGTACTTGCTCATTGTTTTCAAAATTGTTTTCTTTATGCTTGTGGATTTGAAAAAGTTTTGTTTTTAACTTCGATTTAACTCTTGCTTCTGTCCTCAAGAGTGTAATGAAGTGTTTTTGAAAACTTGTAAGTAAAAGTGTAAGTGTGAAAAAAGTTTTGTTTTGAAAGAGCAAGTACCTAAGAGCTAATCTACCTACTCGAAAAAGGAATCGTTCTATGCTAATTTCCTTTAGACAATGCTATCCCACTATTAGTGAATAGGTAGCACCGTCGTTGGAGTTTGAGGGTCAATTCGAATAGGGACATACGATCACTAAAGCAATGTTAGGACGCCTTAGCGGTAACCCTAATGTCTTAGATCACTTGTTTGAGGCAAAAATATCCGAGGCAACCATTTCGAGGCAACTTATGATCTTTTAGACAAGAGGACGACCTCTAAAATGACCTATACTCAATGACTGTGTACGAAGGCAACCAAGTGGGGTGTACCCTAGGAGTGCGCATGTGCGAGTGTGTTGTTTTCAGTTATTTTTATCTTTGCACATGTTTAAGGTGATCTAACCATTTTAATAATTAAACATTCATTCTTGTCATGCAAGCCCCACTATCAAACATCTAGCAGTTGTATAACTTGCAGAAATTAAAGGTGCGGAATTTAAACTAAATATTATAAGGCGTCGGGTATTTACATCGCCAAAAACAACCCTTTGAAATTAAAATAAAGTGGTAAAATAAATAAATGTCCTATTAAAACTATTACAAGCCGGGAGCAGATACATCAATAATTGAATAAATAAAGAATAAAGTGCGCTAGGTGAAATTGAATCGAATGCGAGTTAGGGTTTTGACCCTTTTAAAAGAAAATGTTTTTTTTGTTGTTTTTATTTTTAAGAAAAGAAATTAAATCCTAAAAATTAAATACTAAATTAATTATTAAATTAATTAAATGAAAAAAACATTAATGACATATTTTTGGAGTTTTTGTTAATTTAGGAAAGAAAATAAAATAAATAAATTAGGGTTAAAACCTATTAAATTCTAATTGATTTTAAATATTTACAAAATCAATTAATGTTATCTAGAATTAATGCCCTAATTAATTAGTTAGTATTTATTAATAAAGAAAAATTAAATTTCTGACATTTGATTGGATAAAAATATTTTTGTGATTTTTTGTTAAAAAAAGAAAATACTCTATTGGTTAATAATTAATTAAACAAAATTAAATGAAAATAAATAAATATAGAAAGTTAGAGGAATGGGCCTGATTATTTGGAGGTGTCAAAAGCAATTTTGTTGGCCCAACAATTCTGATCCAATTGACTTTTTCCCAATCCAGTGTATTGCATTGACCTGCCTATGGTGTGCCTCCAATGCTTGACCACCAGATCTGGCCATCTGGCCATCTGGCACGTTGAAGAGTGAGAGTCCATGGTGGATGATAGGCTAGAGTGCACACTAGATTTCCTGAAAACAAATATTATGAAGAAAATGGGGGGACCTGGGATTCGAACCCAGGCCCTGAAGGGATATCCACGCCACACTTGCCACTACACCACTAGTTTTCAATTGTCAATATAATGCAAACAAATGATAATATGATAAAACATATATTATTGGATAAATATAAAAAAAAAACGCGCTAATATTTAAATGGACGAGTGGTAGCATGACAACGCATCGTCCATGTCTTTGGACCGTGGCTAAAAGTCACCATATCTATACCTATGGACAAATGTCTGTCGCTACAGACAGGGGTTTCTCCCAAATCTCCTACAGGCCATGGAAATGCATTCTAAGACCATGGTTAGATTCGTCCTCTTCTGCTGATCACAACCATACCCATTATTAGGGCCAATTTTACCTGAAACGAAAATCCCTAAAACCAAGCGCAAAACCCTAGCAATGGTGATTCATGATATAGGTCACATAAACGAAATTGGTTATTACAAAAAGCTTGCAAATGATGTGTAGATTAAGAATATGCAATTATTTCATGTTAACAATGCCTAATTTCCAAAATACGAAATCAAGAACAGGGCGGCTTCGTGAATGACTTACAGCGCTTGGGAGGGTCTGAAAATGCATGGTCTTGGATGCTTTCGCTTGTGGAGATGGCCAGGAAGATATTGAGACCAACACCAAGCCTTGAAACTGCCTCTAGACTTGATTTCGATCTCACACTTTTTTGGTGTTTTTGCAAATTTTGTTCTTGCTCTCCAATTGATCTCCAACCTTGTTTTGGTCTGCACACGACCCTTATGTAATGTATAAAGCATTAGGTTTGAATTCCCTGTCCAAATCTCTCTCTTTCAATGCTTGGATATTTGATTTGATTTCCTTTTACAACCTTCCAATTTTAGCTTGATTTGCAATCTCTTTGTACCTAATTGCTTTGATACGAGTTTGGTATGGTGCAAGTTGTCCAATGAATCCTAAAATCATCAAAAGATCTTTGGTTTTCAATACTTTTGATTTTATTTGATTTAATTTAATTTAAAATGAATTAATTCAAATAAAAATCAAATTAAATAATAAAAATATGATATGGACACATGGTCAAAGCTAGAGCACGTGGGATACAATGCCAACCCAAAACAAGTGAAAAAGAATGGGCCCATTTGGCAAAATTTGAAGTTTTGAGGATAGTTGACTTTTGGCAATTTTGCAAAAAAGTCCAACTTCAACAATGCATAAATTCTTTAACTTTGAACTTTTAGAGGTGTTCTTAGAATTTTTAGAAAGCTTGAGATGTCCTCTAATCAACCCTTTTGGTCTCATCTCATTTTTATATTCCATGCTCAAGTTAGAAGCTTTGACAAAAAAGGTGTTTTTGTTGACTTTCAAAAATGACCTATAATGTCCAAATTCATAACTTCTTGTGAGTGCATATTTTGATCTTGGGAGATGAATATGGATTGTAGTAAATTGCATCCTCTTAAAAATGAGCTTTGGATGGGTCATTTCTCATAAAGTATGAGAAAGTTATGCTTGGTCAAAGTTGAGTTGACTTTTCCTACAAAACCCTAATTTAGCAACTTTTGAATCTTGATGAATTGTAAGCAATCCTTGATGAATCATGATCAACCCTTGATCAAATGATGAAATATCCTTCAAAATGATAATGTTGACAAAAAATCTTGAAGTTTGACTGGATGTGGGTCACAATTGACTTTTGCCCTAGCACAATCGACTTTTGGACCTTTGAGGAATTGACTGAGCAAACTTCCTCTGCAAGGCTTGAAACTTGACATGGATGACCTTGAGAAAATATTAGGACAATGGTGAACATTTGAGGTCATTTGGACTTAGGGATCTTGATGCAACACAAAACCCTAATTTGGGGTAGATTGCCTTAGGAGAGAGCTTGTCTGACCAACTCTTGGACTATTTTGAACAACTTGGAGATTTTTCTTGCAATGTTTTGAGAAATATGGGAGGGCAAATTTTGGGGTAAAACAGGAAGGATGATGATGATATGGACATGTGAGATGCGTTCCCCTAATGAACACATGGGGAATTACCCAACGGTCCCCAACTTGGGCTGCATGCCTTTGGGCCTTAGGTAAAGGCGCTGGATTGGGCCTCCCCAATAGTGGGGCAAGTGTTGGTCCAGTCCAGAATATGAACCCCCAAGTTATTGCCCTTAGATGAAAGGGTGATGACTTAAGTTCAACTTCACTGTTGGGGAACCCTCACCCGAGAAAGGAAATTACACACTGTAACACGGTGGGAGAACTGACTTGGTTGTTTTGCGGTTTATCACAAATGTTGCGGTTTAGCAAGATTCGCCACCGAAAGGAAAGGCTGAAAAGAACAAGAAATACCTTTGAGATATTTTCTTGAGCTCGGGGGGTAGATTATGAAAAGGGGAGGTATTGTCACCCTTTTCATCCATGGTTTTCCATGGGCTCTTAGTTGCTTGCTAGATCACTTTCTTTTGTTTGAAAATGTGCTTTGTGTGATTTTTGAAAGTATTTATTAAAGATGTCATCGTTTAGGAAAACTTTGTAATGATTCTCGTTCGTAAGAATGTATACAAAGGTGTTGATCTTTTGAAAATGTTTTCAAGTTTGAAAGATGTTTTTGAAAGTGTTGGTGTTTGTTTTGAAAATAGCAAGGATGTTTGGTTTGGAATTGAGCAAGCAACTAGGAACAATCTACCTACTCAAAAGTCTTTCATGTTTATTTCCTCTTTCCTTTGACATTGTTATCTTACCATTGATTTGGTAAGTAACCCTATCTTTAGATGTAAAAGGGACGGGCGTGGGTCATCGTATAACCATGATTAGCAATGTTGTAAGATATTTTAGCATTTTCTTTAGGGACTAAGATCATTTTTGAAAGGCAACTTTGATAGCGTCATCGAGGGACTATGATCTTGTATTTTTGCTTGTTTTTACTAAGACACCTCACATGCATAATATGGCCATTTTTGTAAGGCAACAAAGTGGGTCTACCCTAGGGGTGTATGTGTGCAAATGCACTGGTTTACATGCTTGATTTATCTTTGATTAGGGTTTTCTAAGCGTTGGTTTTATCTTTCGATACAAACCCTAATTACTAGCATTTGTATATAAAGCATTAAATTGTGGAAAATAAAAATACTAAGCTATTATATCATTTAGGGGGGGGGGGGGGGGGGGGGGATGTACAAATTACAAATGGAGAATTGCAAGAAAATAAAATCTAAATAATTATTACAACCATATTGAATATTGTACAAAAATGAAGATAAAAATACAAGAATATAAAATGTAAAAAGAAATGTGATTTTTGTTTGGTTTTCATAAAAAGGGTTTTGACCTAATTAACTAAAATAAAATAATTTAAAAAAAGAAAATTAAGATTAAGTTAATAAAAGAAAATAATTTATTAAAGAAAACAAATTTTTTGGGTTTTTGTGAATTTAATTAAACTAGTAAATAAAATAAAAGTCTTAATTTATTTTAGTTTACAAGAATATAATATAATAATAATTAAGACTAATTATCTAAGTATTTAAAAAAGAAATTAATTTATTAAAGGAAATGTTTTTTTTCTTCTTTTAGTTTTATGAAGAAAAATAAACTAAATAAATATAAATAATACAATATAAATATTTTTGGTTTTTTTATTAATAAAAATAATAACAATAATAATATTAATAATAAAGAAAAAAAAGAAAAAAAATAAAATAAGAAAAAAGAAAATAATAAAAGAAAATGGGTCAGGGGTGCAAAAGTAGTCAGGGGTTAGAAAAAAAAAGCAAAAATGGAAGGCCCATCTGTTTGGAGGCCCAACGCCTGTTGCTGAAACAAAAAAGAGAGAAAAATGTTGAAAAAATGAGAAAAGGTAGCACTGGATGTTGAACCCATGATCTTCCATACATACGCGCGCTACCTTTGCTATTGGGGTGGCTGTACAATTGTTAACTTAACTGAAATGATAAATATATAATACAAAACAAGTCTTGAATATGGAACTTCATCTTCAACCTCCAGCCAGATCATTTGTAACTTCACCATTTCTTAATAAAAATGAAATATGCAAACATGAAAGTTGCTCCATTTTTCCATACAAATCCAATCATATAAATATCATAAGCTATAAATCAAAGATGAATGAGAATTTTTTAAAGTACCAAATTCTGACCTAATTATTTTCAGAGGTTCAATCCTAAAATTCTCCTAGCTCAATCAATATAAATAAAATCTATGGACATGTACAACTTCAGGGTAATGATGTCTACATTTTATCTTCACAAATGCAAGCCTAACAATGCCTAAATGAGAAGATAGAAGTTCAAGAAATATACCTCAAAACTGGAAATCGTGAAATGATTTTGAGCTGCTTTCAAGGAGTTGTGATGATCAGGTTAGCTTCCACAAGTTCCCAGGAAGCTAATGCAATGCTTAGCTTGAGTTAAGAGTGGCTGAAATGGCTTGGAGAAGTCAATGTGCAGTGCTCTATTTTTGGTTATGGAGGATGATGGAAATGGAGTTACAGTCGTGTAACAGGGATATGAATGAGTTGTATTTGATGTAAGGAAGCTTTAGGAACTAAAAGGCCAAAGAACGCACGAGGGAAATATGAGTTGCAAGTCCAAGGTCATAAACTGTGCAACAATGGAGTTTTTTGGGCAATTTCTGATTTGAGAGAGTTTGGGAGTGTTTCAAGGTGTTTTTTCTTATGTGTTAGCTTGCATATAGTGTCTTTATGTATAAGCAAGAGGTATGGATACTTGAGGTGGTCAGAATCACAAGATCACAAGTTATGGGATTTTGACTTGTTTTTGAAGCAAGCTTGACAAGTATGGTTTCAAGGCAAGGTACAAAGCTATCTAGAGTGGTTACCAACTTTAAACATGCTTATCTGACTTTGTAGAGGAGGTTTGTGCAGAAGGAACAAGTGCAAAGCTCAATGCAAGTTGACTTTGCATAAAGCTTGTTTTATGTAAATGGCAATGGTGTCTTTGTGCCATTAATGGAAAATCATCTTGGATAAAGCTTGAATCAAATGGGTAATAGCTCAAAATAAAGTGTAATATTCTAATTAGGGAGATATCTTGAGGTTTAGAGGCCTGCAAAGCAAGATTGTGCAACATAGGCTTGAGATTTAAATTCTTGTTCATCACAAAAATGACCTATAATTTCAGTTTGAAACCCTAACTTCCTCTCTTCGATTCTCCTTGCTCAAGAATGATCTCAAGGATTTCTTGGACATTTTGGAAAGATTGTAATGTTCTCTACAATCCATATTTGAATCACTTTTTCAAAATCTAAGTGGAACTATGTGAAACTTGGCCAAGAAGTTAGGTCAAAATCCTGACCAAAAATGCTCAAAATTTCACTAAGTGTTTTAGTTTCATGACCATGATTTCATGGATTAATAACTTGAGATCCAAGCATTTCTAAGAGAAGTTGTTTAAAGCAATGTTTTAGATCTCATGGAGATCTACAACTTTCATGTTGAAAGTTTATTTTGAATCATCTTGCATCATGGTGAAAAATTGGCTCAAAGTTGTGAAAAAATATGAAGTTTTCAACACTTAGAAAATTTTCTAAGTTTGAAAATTTTGATTTTTCAAAATGAAATCTTGACTTTTTGATTTCTTGATGAACAAGTTTCATATCTTGACATGTTTTGATGAATTGTGATCTTTGACACTTGGTTTTGACCAAAAAGTCAAAGTTTGACTTTTCAGTGTATAGTTGACTTTTGATCAGTTGACTGAAAATCAACTATCAATCAATTGATCTTGAGGGATGTTTTGAGTCATGCCATTAGGTAAAAATTGTGCAATTGAACTCTTGATATCATTCCTCAAACCAATTAACCATTTTCTAGGTCAAAAATCAGAAATTGCCCTTTCTCAATCAAAACCCTAATTTTGACCATTTTGCCCTTTTGATGATCTGATCAAATTTCTTGAGGAATTGTGATCCAAACTTGATCAAATGACATATATGAGTTCACCATGTTGATATGGATCAAAAATTATGAAGTTTGACTGTAAATTGGCCACAATTGACTTTTTCCCCAATAAAGCTGATTTTTAGGTCAACTACTGAATTGACTGAGCAAAAATGTGATCCAAGACTTGAAACTTGACATGAGAAATATTGGGGGTCCATAATTATCTATGAAATTCATATGAGAAATTAAAAGTTTAATTACCCTTGTGCAATCTCAAACCCAAATTTCAGTCATCAGTGCTTAAGGAGGTGCCTTAAGCTGATCAATCCTTGTATAGTCTTGAACCAAAGGAGACATTATGAGAAAATACTTGATAAATGAGAGAGAAAATTTTGGGGTAAAACACAAACCTCCACTAGGGATAACTTGTTGACTCGTGTCTAGGATTCATAAAATAGACGTGCGACATGGTCGACCAGGTCATTGGGTGATCCCTTGATTGACTTTGGTTCTAATATTATTGGTTTGATGTCGGTCAGGAATATATAACCATAGGGTACAAGGAGTTTCCTCGAGCACTCTTTTTTCGACGTTCCCGTCTATAGGGGTTGTTACAATGTCGAGCGTCTCTTTTTTTGACGTGCCCGTCTATAGGAGTTGCTACAATGTCGAGCGTCTATTCCAACTTCGGGAGTGAAATGGTAAGGATGTTCCTGTATGCAAGGCTTTATCATGAGGTCGCGTGATTGCTCGCCACTGAGCGGGAAACATCATCGAGAAGCCCGTATACGCATTAAAGTCGAGGATTAGTTCGTCTTCAGGAGTGGGTACGTGGCTGCTCATTAACCCCATGTGGCGGCTATTTGGGGTGCCAAATTTTCATAGGGGTTTCAAAAAGTCCAAAATAATGATGACTTTTCGTGTGTTGCCTCGTGGGATGTGAACCATCTATAAAAAGGGGACCCCATGGGTTCATTTGTTATTTTCAAGCTCTCTTCTCCACTCTTCTTCATTCGCTCGTGGATCCCCTCCTTCTAGCGCCATCGTAGAATTCTTCAAAGGCATTATTTATCCAAGTAAGGCATGTCTTCTTGATAATATGTTTTCTCAAAAAATTTAGATTAGACACCCAATTTTTATCTTGAATGGATGAATCATGGATGAACACTCATGGGTTCTACAATGAATCTTCATGGATTTTCATCGAAGTTCATGGTGGTGGATAAAGGCCCATTGGCCCCATTTCATAGAGTAGCGTCGGGGTCATCCTCCCTGGATAGTAGGTTGGATTCGGGCAACTTTGCCCGTTTGACTAAATATCCCCGAGTAGGGCGCAATTTATTCTGGTGTGGCAGTCAAGGGCTTGGGTGGAGGTCCGTTCCTCGACGGATTCATCGCCCTTTCACTTGATTTACGGTGGAAGGGTGAATTTGATGATGTCAAATTCACTGTTTTCCATGCTTTTCAGGTATAATGGCACATCCAGCCTAGGAGGACGCTATGCCCGCCACTCACGAGGACTAAACTAATGTTGCGGAGGACCCTTTAGTCTGGGTTGCGCCTGAGCCTAGAAATAAAAGTTCATGTTTCTCGCATGATGTGTCTGACGCGTTCAACTGTCTGGAGGTTCGAGCAGAGGGTGCCCCCGCCAATTAGGCTCTTCAAATACCTCATTGAAATAGGAGGATATGCTCGTTATATCCTGGTAAGCGCTTTCCCCTGTATTAATTTGCTTTCAAGGAGGCAGGGATGCGTTTTCCATTTAATGACTTCCAAGTGGGGGTTTTCCAATGGTTACAATTGGCACCCTCCCATCTTCACCCAAATGCGCTTGAGTTCATGCGGGAATTCGAGCTTGTATGTCAATATCTTTAAAAAGGCACCACACTTCCCCTTTTTTTCCTCATTTTCCATTTGTAAAGGCAGTCCATCAGAGGGGGGCAAGCCTGGGTGTCGTTTAAGCAGTTTGGAAAGCTTTTACGGCCTTATCTCGAATTTGTTTGCCACTTTAAAGAGAGGTATTTCATCGTGAAACCTATTACGGATGTGGTCATAGATTCTTTGTATGATCTATCAGAAGAGATTGAGGAAGGTCAGCCAGTAGTTCGGCTGACGGCCAGATTTCCTCTTGAATGACAATGGAAACATTTCGAGCAAAATCCCGAGTACTACGCAGTGGAACCTAAGGACTTAGATGCCCAGGATCAGCTCTTCTATGAGAAGCTGGTGTCTTATGTTAAGAGTTTCTCATCGGCGAGATGCATGGACGTGGTCAATAACTTCCTTTTTGATGATAAAGGGGAATATCTCCTTGTTCATAGATTGATTAATACGAAAGATTTGCTCGAATGTTCTTCAGACAATGAGGATTTTAGGTAGGGGATATGGTTGTGAACTTATCTTTATATGTTTTTCTTTTATGCAGGGGACATGTCCGCGATATCATCTTTATTTTGCCTGTGACTGACAGTTTCCTTTTGATTGCAGGTCGAATGGCGTCCCTCTCTGAGCATCTACTAAAGTTGAGGCCCAAGAATGCTTCCACCTTGGGGCCTAAGAATAGGGTCGCTTAACTTCAGGAGCCGGCCAAATATTCTGCTCGAACGAGTGGTTCCCCTACTTTCTCAAATACCCAGGTTCCTCCTCCAGAGCCACCGGTAAAGAGGAAGCGTGTGGAGGATCCCGAGCGGGTTGCGCCCGAAAGTGATAAGGGGGTCGGGGCAATTTTCATGCCGCCTCCCTGTTATATCAACCGTGATATTTTTAGTGAGGAGAGCTCTCTAGGTCTTCACGAGGAAGAAAGGGAAGCGATCTTGTCTGAATACAAGGAAACTCGGAGGAAAAACTTATCGGATGACATGGCTGCCGTGATGAGGGTGCTCGAAACGGCTTTGACGCTGAATGATGAGGCCACTGGCTCTCAGGCCTCCCTCGACAAAGCGCACCCCCAGATTCAGAAGCTACAGGGTATAAATGAAAAGATGAAGGGCGACATCCTCAACCATGAAACAAAGTATGAGGCTCAGGTTCAACTCCTCAAGGATCTGAATGAGGTGCGGCCTTAGTTGGATGCTACGACTAAAGAGAACGAGCAGCTGGTCTCCAGAATAAAAGAGCTGGAGGGGATCGTGGCACTGGATGACAAAGAGACTGGCACGGAGAAAGCCATCAGAACCAGGGGAGATATAATCGTGCGCATCTGTGTGCTCAAGCAAGATATCACAGATACCCTTGGTTATGGTTTCAATACAGTCGTGGAGTAGCTCAAGACACTGAACCTGGGGGTCGAGTTAGTGGTTGAAGGCGCAAAGCTATTTAATCAAGTGGTTGATGGAAATATTTTTTATCCCCCCGACGATAGTCCCGTGGCGGAGAGCGACGCGGAGGATCAGGTTTGATTTGTTTTCGGGACTGCATGTCCATTTTGTTTTATTTTGGAACGGTGGCCTGCATGCCTATACATTTTGTAATTATTTAAACAACGTCAGCCTTCGTGGTCGGCATTTATAAATTCTTTTATTTTGCCTTTATGCCTTTGTTGATGTTTGTTAAATACTTGCTTGTCGTTGTGTTTGGCTTGTTTATTTTATGAAAGTTGGTACTTTCATGAGTGAATATTTATGCTCGGCCTTGATTGTGGTCGACACATGTTGGGATGTGTCGAGGAGGCGGTGTAGGAATCCGCAGGACAAATTCAAGATTATGGTCGGGATCTTGACTTCATGGTGTAAATTGCCAATCACGAGTTGGGTGTTCTTCCTGTTAGGTACTTCGACAACAAAGCTCGATCGAGGTGTCCCTGTCGGGCTAAGGTTCTGCTCTAGAAATGAACAAAACCCGCCTTTCATTAGTGTCTGGAGGCTATGTTCGTACCTCAACATGCCTCTATGATCGAGTGTGTCCTGTCGTCTGTTGGAGAGGACGAATAGACTACCAATGTCTGTCGTTTGACAAGAACTTAGCTGTAATATTGTTCCAAATTTGGAGTGTTCCATGGTCGAGACAGTGGTTCTCCATTTAAGTGTTCGAGGTAGTATTCCCCGATGCTCGTAGCTCTATAGATACGGTACATTCCTTCCCAGTTCACGGACAGTTTCCCTTCACGGGAATCTTTCTAATTTCTCTGCAAGACTAGGCTCTCGGCCTAGAATTCGCGTTTTATGACTTTGTTGTCATGGAGAAGGGCTACCTATTGTTTCAGTGTGGCTTCACGAAGAGCTGCTCCTAATTGGATTTCCTCTACTAGGTCGAGCTCTTCTCTTAGGTCCTCTTCGTTTAATTCCTCATCAAAAGGGACATTAATTCGCCTGGATGACTACATGATCTCCACGGGGATGACTGCTTCAGTGCCATAGGTTATCCGAAATGGGGTCTCATCAGTCGTCGAGTGTAGTGTTGTTCGGTATGCCCATAGGACACTGTGCAGTTCTTCGACCCACCCCCTTTTGGTCTCGCCTAGCCTGCGCTTAAGTCCTCGCAAAACGACTCTATTCGCAACTTCAACTTGCCTGTTGGTTTGAGGATGTTCGACCGAGGTGAAGTGCTTCTTGGTGCCGAGCTTGGTGATGAAGTCTCAAAAACCTTGATCGGTGAAATGCATCCCGTTGTCAGTGACGAGCGCTTGTGGTATCCTGAATCGAGCAAGTATGTTTCGCTTGTAGAAACAAAGGATATTGTGCAAAGTTATTATGGCCAGGGCTTCAGCTTCTATCCACTTCATGAAATAGTCGACGACCACGATCGGAAATTTATTTTGTTATGAACCATACACGAAGGGTCAGAGGATGTCCATTCCCCACTAGGAGAACAACCACGGGGAGGACAATGTTTTGAGCTCATGTGGGGGCGCGAGGTGCATGTCCGCGTGTCTCTGACACTTGTCGTATTTTTTAACGTGTTCCTTTATATCTTGCTGCATGGTGGGCCAGTAATATCCTGCTCGCAACGTCTTTCGAGTCAGGGATCTTCCGCCCAAGTGTTGGGAGTTGATTCCCTCATGGATTTCCTGTAATATCTCGGGGATTTTGGATTCCTCGACACATTTCAGGAGCGGGATGGAAAATCATCACCGATAAATTTTGTTCTCGAGCACTACGTACAAGCGGGCACGTCGTTTGGTCGCAGGTGCCTCCCTTTGGTCAATGGGAAATTCCCCCTTTGTCAAAAAATTAAACATCGGGGCCATCCAACATGAGTTGTCCCCGATGGCATTCATCTTGGGTGGTATAATGGATTTTTCAATACTCGGGCGAGAAAGAGATTCTTGGATGACGAATTTGTTCTTCTTCTTTATGCTCACGAGCTGTGAATGTATGTCCGCCCGTGTATTATGTTCGCGAGGTATGTGTTTGATTTCTGCCCAGTCAAACCTCTTTATCCATTCTCTGACTAGGTTCAGATATTTGACGAGGCTATTATTCTTAGCCTGGTATCCTCCTTGTACCTGAGATGCGATGAGTTGGAAGTTTGTGAAAATTTGTATTTCCCGGGCATCCAAATCCTCGGCCATCCTTAACCCTACGAGCAGGGCCTCGTATGCAGCCTGATTGTTCGATGTCGGAAACAAAAGGGTGAGGAAGTGCTCGATCACGACACCTTCTTCGTTCTCGAGGAGGATTCCCGCTCCGCTCCCTGTCGAGCTGGAAGCTCCGTCTACAAAGATGGTCCATTTATGCTTCTTCCCTATGGGGGAATCGTGAGTGGTCATCTCTATGACGAAGTCGGCCAGTGCTTGGGCTTTGAGGGTCTTCCAGATCTCGTACTGGACGTTGAACTTTGAGAGCTCCAGGGACCATTTCAGCATTCGACCGACCATGTCTAGTCGGCATATGAGCTGTCTCACGGGTTGGTCTGTTCTTACGATGATTGTATGGGCGAGGAAGTAGTGTCTAAGTCTCCTCGCCGCATTGATGAGGGCTAAGGCTACTTTTTAAATCTGTTGATACCCAACCTTGGGCCTTTGTAACGCTTTTCTCGTAAAATATATCGGTTTTTATCTATCTGGAGTCTCGCGAATGAGGGCCGCACTAACGGCCTCAGCGGAGACGGCCAAGTAAAGGAATAAATTTCCCCCGTTCTCAGGTCACGATAGCACGAGCGATTACGAAAGGATTTTCTTAAGGTGGAGGAGGGCTTGCTCGCATTCCTAGGTCCACTCGAAAGCCGCTTCTTTGCGCAGAAGTTTGAAAAATGGCAGAGCGTGTTGCACGGGCTTCGCTACGAAACAGGAGAGCAAGGTGAGCATACCGTTTAGGACTTGTATGGATTTTTCGAGCTAGGCGTAGGAAGCTCAGAGAAAGCCCGGAACTTGTCGGGGTTGGCTTCAATTCCCCGTTCGGTCAAATAGAAGCTGAGGAATTTTCCCGTCTTAACCCCGTAGGTGCATTTCTCGGGATTGAATCTCATTTTGCATTGTCTCACTTGGGCGAAGACTCTTTTGAGCTGGACAACATGGTTGGTTTCTTTTTGAGATTTGACGATCATGTCGTCCATGTACACCTCGAGCATGTCTCTGATCTCGTCGTGAAAGTCTTTGTTCATCATCCACTGGCATGTTGACCCTGCGTTTTTTAGACCGAAGGGAATTACGTTGTAGAAGTAGTTTCCCGAGCCGGTCATGAAAGCGATGCAATACTTGTCGCTCATCGCCATTGGAATTTGGTTGTAGCCTAAGTAGGCATCCATAAACGATAGAATTTTGTAGTCGACCGAGTTGTCACCATCATATCAATGTTAGGTAAGGGAAAAGAATCTTTGGGACATACTCGATTAAGATCAGTATAAGCAACACACATTCTCCATTTTCCATTACTCTTTTTGACAAGTACAACGTTTGGGAGCCAGGTTGAATACCGGACCTCATAAATAAAATTTGCCTCTAGGAGGTCTTTTATAGTTTTTTCAGCAGCCTTTGCTTTCTCGAGAGACTGCCTACGTCTATGTTGTATTACTTCCCTAGCGGCTGGGTAAACAGCGAGTCGGTGACAGGCGACCTCGCGGTCGAGTCCGGGCATCTCTACAACACTCCATGCAAACAATTCAGCATTCTCCCTTAAGCAAGCTTTGAGCTGCCTCCTCGCCAAGTCAGGGAGTCTAGTGTCGATCTTCACGCTTTTTGAGAGTCTTCACCGAGGGGGTGAACTCGAAGTCTCCATCTGGAATGGGTCGGAGAAGTCCGTGTTCGCCATTGGGGGCTTCGACTTCATCTTTGTCAAAGCGGGTGTCAAGCGAGATGGAGTCGACCTTTGGATGAGCTCTTTGTTCTTCTGTCCGAGTAGACTGCGATTCAGGTCGAGTAGTGGTAGCTCTTTTGGCGGGTCGCGCTCCAGTGTCGACCATGCTCTGTCTTTTGGAAGCCGCGTAAAAACATCTTCTGGCACGTGGCCTCCTCCCTGGTCAACCGCCCCGAGAAAGCAGGAGTTGAACTTGTTATTCTCGAAGGTAGGATGGTGATGATATGGACACGTGAGCTACGTTCCTCTAATGGACACGTGGGAAATTGTCCAACAGTCTTCAACTTAGACTGCATGCCTTAAATCTTAAACAAAGATGCTGAATTGAGCCTCCTCAACAGTGAGATAAGTGTTGGCCCAATCCAAAATGTGTAGCGGTGGTCCAAAATTGTTGTTATTGAATGCACTCTAGTGCAAAGATGCCAAGACCACACATAAACTTTCAATAATAGGTGATTAAGTATATGTTCTAAAACTCCATAAACAAAATTTTATTAGTAAACACTGTTTTAATATTGACTTTATTCTGAATGGTTGTTAAATAAAAATCTCATTCATCACTTGTTAACCGTAAGATTAGACGAAAAGAATGTAAGTTTTTCTTTTGTTAAAATATTAAATAAGTGTTATGATGAAACACCAAGTTCTGCATGTGAAACCAAATTAAAAATAATATGCATTTTCAATACTTTTTGCTTCTATCACAAACAGCTTTATTAGATGCCTCTTGTTGTTAGTGATTGATATATCTAATATAAATAATTATTGTTTTCTATTAATCACCAGGAAAATATTGTGTCGCATAGGTTGGTTGTGGGAGATGCTCTTTTACAAGCTACAATAATTGGTCTTCAACTCAAGATACTTTCTCAAGACTTTATTTATTTATTTTTATGCACCATGTTATGTTACAGGTATTTGTTATCGTTAATATCACACTATTCTTTATTAATGTATTGTTGTGATGTTGATTAAGGGGTCCAGAACATATTATGTATTGGCGTTTCTTAAGATGATAAATTTAATAAATAACATTATCTTTTTGCCTTTTAAATAAATAATTATTGAGTGTTCCAGTATTCTAATAATATTTTTTTTCATATTTAAAGTACTTTGTGGGGTTATTAACCTCTTTAAAATGACCGTTTTAGTTTTTCGCTGAATATCAGCAATCGCCCAAAACTTCTCCAGATAAATTGTGGGAATCGTATAAGTGAGAGTTTTTAAAACTCTCGCAAAATAATTTTCAGAGGTAAAAAACTTTTGTAAATTGGCTTAATAACCCTCACATCCAGACACGTTTTTTGTAGTGAAATAAAAGAAGATACAGAGACCAAAATAAAAAATGCGCCAACTTACAAGGACCAAAAGACTATTTAAGCCTATAATTTATTATTGTATTTTTTCTTCGTCTTTAATTTATTTCAAAACAACTCTGATATGGAGGTGTGAAATTCGAAGTGACTCGGTTTGACGGAACGAGCAATTTGGATTTATGACAAAGGAGGGTTAATGATTTGTTGGCTCAATAAGGCTTACATAAGGCACTTTGTGATGAGAAATCGACGAACATCACAATCATTGATTGAAATGAGATGAAGGAGAAGGTTGCAGATTTGATAAGACTTTGTGTTTCTGATTACGTGATGAATCATATCTTTGACCTCACAACTTCAAAGGATATTTGGGATAAATTGGAAAATCAGTACATGTCCAAGACGCTCATGAACAAATTGTTTGCAAAATGTCTCTATAGCCTAAATATGCAAGAAGGAGGCGATTTGCAAGCTCATGCCAACTTTTTCAACAACATCGTTGTTGATTTGACACGAGTTGGGTGAAGGTTGACGATGTGGATAAAACCATTATTTTGTTGTGCTCTTTATCAAACTCTTATGATCACTTGATGACCACTCTCACATATGGGAAGGAAACAATCACGTTGAATTATATTTCTTCTACCATTTCGCAACATGCACAACATCACCAAAGTGTATAAGAAGGTGGAGGTGAAGGTTTGTTTGTTAATGGAAGTCAAGATCGTGGCAGAGGCAAGGGTAAAGCAGTGGGTTCTGGAAAGAAAAAGAGGTTCAAGTCCAAGGATAAAAAAATAGCAGAATGTTATGGTTCCAAGCAAATTGGCCATTAGAATAGGGACTGCCCAAAAAAGTCAGACAACAGTAGTTCAACAAATGATGTTCAGAATGATAGTTCCTGTAGTGAAGAGGATTTGCTTTGTGTTTCATCTACAAAGTGCACTGATGCATCGATCCTTGAATTTGGGTGCTCCTACCATATGAGGTTGCATCAGAAATGTCAATGGGTCAAACATTCAAGGTTTCAAGAGAACTTTATGCCACATATCCACCCAAAATATTAAGACAATGGGGATACGGGTCACCTCTCTTATAAATCTAACATTTCCTCCATTCATATTCGATGTGATACTTTAACACTTTCACACTTGAAACCCAATAATCCCCCCCCCCCCCCACAAGTGTGAGTCATCCACATCACTAGCCTTGATTTACACTAGGATCCACTTCTTCTCCCCCACCGAGTCAACCAGAGTTCTAATATCAATTGTTAGAACAAAAACGCAAGTACATATCAGAGTAGAGAGAAACAAACAAAAAATTTGTTCACGTAGTTCAACCAAATTTCCTATGTTTGCGACTATAGAGTAAATATAATTCCCTTTATTTATGTCTTATGAATTGCATTGGTGTTAGCTGGATTTTTCGAGGTGTTGTCCTTTTTTCAAGGTGATCAGGGGAGCGTTGAGAAAAGCTTGGACATTTTAGTTGTTTTTCGACATATTTATTGAAGTTGTTTTCGATAGCAAAGTGTTGAGGTTCCTGCTGTAATACGGTGGGAGAACTGACTTATTTTTGTGTTTTATCGCAATTGTTGCGGATAGCAAGAGTCGTCACCGACTTTTCTTTTATCAAATAAGGAAAGGGTGAAAAGAACAGGAAAAACCTTTGAGATATTTTCTTGAGTTTTGAGGGTAGGTTATGAGAAGGGAAGGTGTTAGCAACCTTTCCATCCATAGTTATCTATGGGCTCTTAGTTGCTTGCTAGATCGTTTTTGAAATTGCTTTATTTAAAATGTATTCGTGGTGGGTTTTGAAAGTATTTTTGAAAAGCGCCTTTGTTTAGGAAAACTTTGTAATGATTCTCGTCTCTATAAGAATGCATACAAAGTGTTGGACTTTTGAAAATATTTCATGTTTTTTAAAGTGTTTAGTGTGTTTGAAATGATGTTTGTTTTGAAGATGGATTATGAGCAAGCAACTAAGAACGTTCTACCTACTTAAAAAGTCTTTTGTTTGTTTCTCTCTTCTTTTGACATTGCTATCTTATCATTGATTGGTAAGAGGCTTTATCTTTGGATGTAAAGGGACAGGCGTGGGCTATCGTATAATAATGGATAGCAATGTTGTGAGACACCTTAGCATTTTTCTTAAGGACTAAGATCATTTGTAAGGCAACATTCGTAGCGTCATCGAGGGACTATGATCTTGTATTTTTGATTGTTTTTGCTAAGATGTCTCACATGTATATCATGACCATTTATTTCTTAAGGCAACAAGTGGAGTTAACTCTAGAGCTGCAAGTATGCAAGTATTTTGTATTTCATGCTTGTTTTGTCTTGGATTAGGGTTTTCTAATATTGGTTTGTATCTTGCCATATCAATCCTAATTACTAGCATTTATATAAAAGCGATAAATTGTGGAAATGAAAATTGTATGCTATTACATTATTTTGGGGGATGGGGATACAAATATACAAATGAGTATTGCAAGAAATTAAAACCTAATTATCTATTACAACCATATTGAATAAATGTACAAGAATGGAAATGAATATAATGTACAAGAATGAATAAATATGTTAGAAATTAAATGGAAAAAGAAAATGGATTTTAGTCTTTGTTAAGAAAAGGTTTTGTTTTAACCTATTTAACTTAAAAGACAATAATTAACTAAAATAAGAGGATTACAATTAAGTTTAAAAGAAACGAAATTAATTTAAATTAAAGAAACAAATTTTATTTTAGGATTTTATGAAAAGGTTTTAATTTAATTAATCAAACTAAAAATTAATTAATTTAATTTCTAAGTCCTAAGCCAATTTTTATTAGAAGGGGAAAATAAGCTTAAGTCTAAATATTAATTTATATTTAAGGAAAGAAATTGATTTGTTTAAGGGAATATTTTTTTCTTTTTGTCTTAAAAGAAATGAAAATAAGTATATTAGTATGTTAATAAATAAATAAAATATTTTTTTTATATTTTTATTAATAAAAATAATTATAATAGTAATAATATTAAAAAAAAGTAAAAGAAAAGAAAAGAAAATATAAATATTTAAGTCAGGGGGTTTATAAAGTGGAAATGGGGGTAAAAAGCTTAAATCAGGTGGTTCATAGCTCAAAATTTTGTGTAATCTTATGATTAAGGAATATACACAAGTTAGAGGGCCTAAAAAGTAGGATTATGCAGCATTGCTTGGAATTGGATGAAATGTTCATCATGAAAATGACTTGAAAAACAAGTTTGAAACCCTAACTTCTTGCCTTCGATTCTCCTAGCTCAAGAATGATCTCAATGAGTTATTGGGAATTTTGGAAAGCTTGTAACATGTTCTAAAACTTCTATGTTGGAAATTTTTTAAGAAACAATTTGGAACTAGGTGAAAAGTTGCCATGAAGTTGGTACCAAAAATCTGCCTAACCAGGGCAAAATTTCACTAAGTGTTTAAGTTTCATGAGCATGTCTTCATGAATTAATAACTTGCAATCCAAGCATTTTTAGAACTTGATTCCTTATAAAAAGTTTTAGATCTCATTTAGATCTAAAACTTTCATGTTGGAAGTTTTCTTGAATCACCTTGCATCATGATGAAAATTGGCACAAAGTTATGGAAATAAAAGTAAATTTTCCAACACTTAGAAAAATTTCTAAGTCTTGGAAGTTTTGAATTTTCAAAGAGAATGTTGACTTTTTTGATTTCTTGATGAATAAACTTCATATTTTGACATGTCTTTCTGAAATATGATTTTTGAAACTTTGTTTTGATCAAAAAGTCAAAGTTTGACTTTTTAGTGTATTAGTTGACTTTTCATTAGTTGACTGAATTTCAACTATCAATCAATTGATCTTTGGAAGTGTTTTGAACCATACCATTAGATCAAAATGATACATTTGAATCCTTGATATCATGTCTCAAACCAATAAGTCATGTATTTGGTCAACTGTAAAAAATTAAGCCTCTTCAATAAAAATCCTAATTTTGACCATTTTTCCCTTTTGGTGATCTGATCAAATTTCTTGAGGAATTATGATCCAAACTTGATCAATTGACATATATGAGTTCAAAATGTTGATATGGATCAAAAATTATGAAGTTTGACTGTGAATTGACCATAATTGACTTTTTCCCCAATATAGTTGATTTTAGGTCAACTGATCAATTGACTAAGAAAAAATGTGATCCAAAGCTTGAAACTTGACATGAGAAATCTTGGGACTCCAAAATGATCCATGAAAGTCATATGAAGCATTAAAAATCCAATTGTCCTTGTACAAACTCAAACCCTAATTTTGAGTTATCAATGCTTGAGGAGGTTTCTTAAGTTGATCAAACCTTGTGCAGTCTTGCATCTTGTGAGATAATTCTTGAGAAATTGAGAGGGCAAATTTTGGGGTACAACAACTTCCCCTGTTCAATCTTCTTGATCTTGAAGAGTTAGATTGGCGGATCCGCCTTTCATGACTTGAAGGTGAAAGATGATTGAACACTAAAGTGCCCAGAAATTTGCACTCGATAATGTATTGGTTTGGGAATGGGATTATAGACGCCATTTGGAGAGATGATGGTAGAAACTGGAGGAAACAATAGCATGAATTTTTGGTTGATTCATACTGAGACTAGATGTCTTGCCTGTCTTTAACTAGGAGAATTAATTCTGGTCCAGAAGAGGTCTTTTGATTGACGATTTTTCTGCAAGTGTATGCATTGTGTAATGATGTTCTCAAAATAAATGAGATTATGTTGTATGTATATGTTATGTATTTTATATGATGTATGAATGCAGAAATGTTGTTGAAGCCTATCCTTGATAGATGCTGGACACGATGTTTCCGCTGGGGATTCCTGTTGTGTTGAGGAGAATTCCACTGGGGAATGTCGATTTTCCTTGAGAAGGCTCTGTGGAGAGTGTTGATCTCTACTTGGGAAAGAGTTCAAGATTTTTATTCGTTCGTTTCTCTAGTGGGGAACTATCTCTTGAAAGTTGGTTGTTATCTAGTCGGATTTCAGGCTTCACAATGACTTGTTAGGGATAAAGAAGTTAGTTGTTATCTAGTCGGATCTAGGCTTTGTAGCGACTCATTGGGATAGTGACAAAATATACCGGGGGAGAAGGAGTTTTGCTAGTAATTTTATAGGAATTAAACTATTATCTGGTCGGGTCCAGGATTCGCCGTAAATGAAGACATTAAACTATTATCTGGTCGGGTCCAGGCTTTAGTAACTTGGAACTGAGATTAATTGTTATCTAGTCGGGTCCAGGTTTCAGGAACTCAAATTATTATCTGGTCGGGTCCAGGTTTCAGTAATTGAAGAAGTTAAACTATTATCTGGTCGGGTACAGGCTTTAGTAACTAAAAATTAGGATTTACTGTTATCTGATCGGGTCCAGGTTTCAACAACTCAAATTGTTATCTGGTCGGGTCTAGGTTTCAGCAATGATAGAAGTTTAACTAATATTTGGTCGGGTCTGGGCTTTTAGTAACTTAAAATTGAGATTAACTGTTATCTGGTCGGGTCCAGGTTTCAGAAGCTCAAATTGTTATCTGGTCAGGTCCAGGTTTCAGCAATTGAAGAAGTTAAATTATTATCTGGTCGGGTTCGGGCTTTAGTAACTAAAAATTATGATTTACTATTATCTGGTCGGGTCCAAGTTTCAGCAACTCAAACTGTTATCTGGCCGAGTTCAGGTTTCAGCAATGATATAAGTTTAACTAATATCTGGTCAGGTCAAGGCTTTTAGTAACTTAAAATTGAGATTTACTGTTATCTGGTCAGATTTCCAGGCTTTACAGTAACTTTTGGAGATAGCAATGACTCTGTTGGCAACTTCACTAGGGACTAGGGGTTGTGGTCCTTTGATTTGTAATAGTCTGAGAGGAAAACTCAAGCTGGGGAATCTATAGTTTGTTGGGGAAATAAACCTTGTTTAAGAGGATATTTGATGAACTGCTGGGGTGGATATTTTTAGGAAGAATTCCATAAGGCTTCCTTTTAAGACCAACTCAGCTGGGGAGAGGATCTTTAGGAGATTGAAAGTCTGGTTGGGGATTTTATGAATCCAAATTTGTGGGATAATGTTATTGAAATAACTCTGGGGATATCTCAAATGCATTTAAGGAGATGCTTGTCATTGGTTTTAAGCATACATTTGTTAAAAGTTTAATCATGTTTATATGCACATGTTCATTCAATTTTAGTCATTGGAAACTTTTGCACTCAAAACAGAAAAGACAGAAAGTTTGCATTTCAAAGTATATTTGTATTGATGTTTTTCCCATGAATAGGCATTTTTGTACAAAGAGACCGAGATACTAGTAAGAGGAAATCGTCTAAATATGGAAAGAATACAAAATGAAAACAAAAATAATAGCCATGTGAAAGTGATCTCATTGAGTTCTAACCCCACTATTTCCCCCATGTCTTCGAACATTATCCCTTGTTGTTGAATAGAAGTTGATTGGATTAATCTTGGACCATTTGAATTTGGACTTTGGTAATAAGGTTGGTTGTAGAGACTTTACGGGACATAGTCATACGCTTTAATCCTTAACTTTTTCCTGGACCGCCCTTTCAGGTTTCCAGCCCACCAGGATACCCATTTTTGCCCAATCCGCCCTTTCGGGTTTTCAGCCCACCAGGATACCCATTTTATCCCAAGCCGCCCTTTTAGGTTTTTGACTTGTTGGGTGTACCATCTTTTGCAAATATCCCTAATTTTTGCCCGAACCTCTTTGGTTCATCAGGATGCCCTTATTTTTTCCTAGGTGTGTCAACCTAGCGGGTCATTTTATGCGTAGAATTTTTTAACTATGTCCGCGTTCACAGGATGTGGGAAGTCTTCGCCATCCATAGTAGTCAGCATCATGGCACCACCAGAGAAAACTTTCTTTACGACAAATGGCCCTTCGTAAGTGGGAGTCCATTTGCCCCTGAGGTCGCCTTGTGGAAGAATGATGCACTTTATTACTAAGTCACCAGCTTGATACACTCGATGCTTGATCTTTTTGTTGAACGCCTTGATCATACGCTTTTGATACATCTGACCATGACAAACAATAGCCAGTCACTTCTCGTCAATCAAGTTCAACTGATCCAACCTAGTTTGAATCCATTCGTCTTCAGCTAAATATGCTTCCTTTATTATCCTTAGAGAGGGAATTTGAACTTCTACAGGAAAGACGGCTTCCATGCCATAGACCAAAGAGAAAGGAGTTTCCCTAGTTAACGTACGAGCTGAAGTACGGTAGCCATGGAGAGAAAACGATAATATCTCATGCCAGTATTTGTAGGTTACCACCATATTTTGCATAATCTTCTTGATATTTTTATTGGCAGCTTCCACTGTGCCATTCATCTTGGGTCTGTACGGAGAAGAATTGTGATGCTTGATTTTGAACTGAGTGCAAATTTTTGTAATCATAGCATTGTTGAGATTAGTTCCATTATCGGTGATAATCCTTTCAGGGATAAGGTAACAGAAGATGAGATTATGCTTGATGAATCTGGTTACAACGTTCTTCATGACAGAGGCAAATGAGGCAATTTTGACCCATTTAGTGAAGTAATCGATAGCGACAAGAATGAAGTGATGTCCATTGGAAGCAGTAGGTTTGATCTCTCAAATCATGCCAATGCCCCACATTGAAAATGGCCACGGAGCAGTCATGACATTTAGAGGAATAGGAGGTACATGGACCTTGTTAGCATAGATTTGACACTTGTGGCAAGTCCTTGAGTGATGATGACAATCAGTTTCCACTGTGGACCAATAGTAACTAGCCCTCAGGATTTTCTTAGCCATAGTGTGTCCACTAGAGTGGGTCCCAAAGAGACCATCATGCATGTCTTCCATAATTTTCTCTGCCTTCTTCTTGTCCACACATCGGAGTAAAGTAGAATCATGGTTGCGCTTGTACAGAATTTCGCTGAAAATATTCGCAAGAATTTCTTATCATTGATGAAAGCTCCTTCGGGATATTCTTGTGCCTCAAGATATCTCCTCGCCTCATGGTACCATGGTTTCTCTTTGTTAGTGTCAAGCTCATAGCAGTGCGCAGGTTCGTTAAATCTCTCAATTGTAATCATAGGAGCTTTGTTGTCCCATTTGACTTTGAACATGGAAGACATTGTGGCCAAAGTGTCGGCTAACTGATTTTCCTCCCTAGGGAAATGTTCAAAGGTGATCTCTTCGAAGCATGGAATAAGAGTTAACACAAGCTCCTTGTAAGGAATCAGGTTAGGATGCTTAGTGTCCCATTCTCCCTTCACTTGGCTAATCACTAGAGCAGAGTCTCCGAATACATCAAAATGCTTGATCCTTAAGTCAATGGCAATCTTCAAACCCAAGATGCATGCTTCATGCTCAGCCATGTTATTCGTACAATCGAAGCACAGCCTAGCAATGGAAGGAGTGTGACAACCTTCAGGAGAAATTATTACCACACCAATTCCATTGCCCAGAGAGTTGGAAGCTCCATTAAAAACCATAGTCCATCAAGATCCTTGTTCAGGTCCTTCATACGGTCCAGGTTTTACACAGTCAGTCACTAACATGATATTCTCATCCGGGAAGTCAAAGTTCATAGATTGATAATCATCAATGGCTTGATGAGCCAAATGATCTGCCAATACACTTCCTATGATGGCCTTTTGTATTATATATTGAATATTGTATTCAGTCAGAATCATTTTCCATCTAGTTATTCGTCCGGAGAGAGCGGGCTTCTCGAAGATGTACTTGATAGGGTCCATCTTAGAAATCAATAAAGTAGTGTGAGTCAACATATACTGTCTTAGCCAGCGAGCAGCCCATGCCAGAGCGCGGCAAGTTTTCTCGAGCAGTGAATATCTAGTTTCACATTCAGTAAACTTTTTGCTCAAGTAGTATATTGCGTGCTCTTTTTGTCCAGACTCGTCATGTTGGCCCAACACACACCCCATTGAATTCTCTAGCACATTTAAGTACATGATCAATGGTCTTCCTTCCATTGGAGGCATAAGGATAGGAGGTTATTGAAAATATTCTTTGATTTTGTCGAAGGTGGCTTGGCAGTCGTCGTTCCATCTGACTACTTGATCTTTCTTCAAAAGTTTGAAGATTGGTTCATAAGTAGCAGTTACATGAGATATGAAGCGGGAAATGTAGTTAAGACGACCCAAGACTCCTCTAACCTCCTTTTCAGAGCGGGGAACCAGAATTTCTTGAATGGCTTTTACCTTTGCAGGATCAACTTCGATGCCTTTATCACCAACGAAAAAACCTAGAAGCTTTCCAGACCTTACTCTGAATGTGCACTTATTAGGGTTCAACCTCAACTTGTACTTCTTCAGCCTCTCAAATAGCTTGTATGGGTGATCGAGATGCTCTTCTTCAGTTTGCGACCTTGCAATTATATCATCCACATAGACCTCTATCTCATGATGGATCATATCATGAAACAAAGCTACCATAGCTCTTTGATATGTTGCCCCTGCATTCTTCAATCCGAACGACATGGCTCTGTAACAAAAGGTTCCTCATTGCGTAACAAAGGTGGTCTTCTCCATGTTTTCGGGAGCCATCTTGATTTGGTTGTAGCCAGAAAAACCATCCATGAAGGAGAAGACTTTATGTTGAGCGGTATTGTCAACCAAGACGTCGATATGAGGTAGAGGGAAATCATCTTTGGGGCTTGCCCTATTTAAATCCCTATAGGCTACACACATACAAACCTTCTGTTGGAACATAATTTGGTTCTACATCCCTGTAAGAGTTTTGATGATAACAAACACATGATATATATATATATATATATATATATATATATATATATATATATATATATATATATATATATATATATATATATATATATATATATATATATATATATATATATATATATATATATATATATATATATATATATATATATATATATATATATATATATATATATATATATATATACATATATATATATATATAAAGAACAAGTATGCTCGCTAATAAAAGTATCTTTATATGCAGGGAAGTTCTGTAATAAAAGTATCTTTATATGCAAGGAAGTTCTGATGTGAAAAAGATGTTCTGATGTAAGGAGCATAGAAGATCTTCTAGAACATCACTAGAAGTTTTGTTTATGCAAGCATAGAAGATGAGAGTATTATGATATAGTAAGACACATCCTTCTTAGAAGAAAGTCTGTGTGACATGCTTATATGAAGAAGTTCTGTTACAACTTCTGAATGCACCAACTCTGTGAAACAGGATCTCTGATACTCTGATATGTAAAGTTCGGATACAAGCAGTAAGGGACTCCTAACGGTAACATTCACCCTCTGACGTGAGAAGTTCCGAAGCGTTACAATTTATCAATGAAATATCAAAAGTAACGGCTATAAAGAGACAAGAATCTCCTGGTTTGGAAAGATCATTAATTAGTGTTATGAACTTTCCAAAAGCATCTTCTTATGTCACTATTGCACGACCTATATAAAGAAGACGAAAAGAAGAATTCAAGTGATGAACTACTGCGCACGAAAAAGAAAGCATATTTACCCAGTTCTACCTAGAAATCTTAAATTGTGTAATACATCACGGTTGTGATATTGTTTTATTTAGAAAACATATTTGTACACACTCAATTATATTATTTTGTAATTCCTTGAGAAAACTGGGTTGTGGTTTTAGACTCAAGAAGATTTTGACAGTTGTCAAAGTAGATTTGTAATCAAGATTGATTAGTGAATTAAGACCTCGTTGGAGAGAGGCAAAATCACCTTGGCGGGTGGACTGAAGTAGTTTGAGTTTAAACGAACCAGGATAAAAATCAATGTGTTATTTTCATTAAGTTTTAAGATCCCAATTCAACCCCCCCTTCTTGTGTTTTTCCATTATTCAATTGGTATCAGAGCGTATGGTTTTGAGTACAAGCACTTAACCGTGTCCGAAAAAGATCCAAAGTGGAAAAACACTATGGTGGGACCAAGTCAGAACATCAGCAATAAGTATCATGATGAGAAAGACAAAATTAGCAGCAGCCCCCTAATATTTGGCGGTGAAAGGTTTGATTATTGGAAAGACATAATCAGAAGTTTCTTTCTAGCTTATGATGCTGATCTTTGGGATATGGTGACTGATGGGTACATGCATCCTGTTGATGAAAGTGGTCAGAAGATTGATAGAAAAAGAATGACAGATCATCAAAAGAGAGATTTCAGAAATCATCATAAGACCAGAACTATTATCTTGAGTTCCATCTCATACTCAGAGTATGAGAAGATCACAAACAGAGAGTCAGTAAAACATATGTTTGATTCCTTGAGAATGACGCATGAAGGCAACACACAAGTCAAAGAAACCAAAGCTCTTGTGCTCATTCAGAAGTATGAAGTTTTCAAAATGGAAGAAGATGAAACCATTGAAACAATGTTCTCAAAATTTCAAATTCTGGTTATTGGGCTAAAAGTTCTGGACAAAGGGTACTTAACTACTGACCATGTAAAGAAGATCATCAGAAGTTTACCCAAGAAATGGAGACCCATGGTCACAACATTAAAACTAGCCAAAGATCTGAATAAAATTTCTCTTGAAGAACTTGTCAGCTCCTTGAAAAGTAATTAGATAGAATTAGAACAAGATGAGCCTCAAAATCAAGGTAAGTCTCTCGCTCTAAAATCTAATAAATATAAAACCAAATTCTTGCAGGCAAAAGTAGAAGCAGAAAACTCTGGTGAATCCTCGTTAGAAGAAGACGAACTGTTCCTTCTATCCAGAAGAATCAAGCAGTTGTGGAAGCACAGACAGAGGGAATTCAGAAATTCCAAAAGCACAAGGAATCACTCTGAACAATCTTCTGGATACAGAAAATCCAGTAACAGAAACATTACCTGCTATGAATGCAATGGACAAGGTCACTACAGGAGCGACTGTCCAAATCCTCCAATAGAGAAAACTAAAAAGAAGCTCTCTAAGGAAAATAAGAAAATTCTTATGGAAATGTGGGATGAGTCTGAATCTTCTGAAGATGGAATAGAATCAGAAGATGAACGAGCCAATATAGCTCTAACGGATAACTTATCAGATGTCTCTGAATCCTCTGAATCAGGATCAGAATCAGAACCAGACTCAGAGTCGGAAGAGGTATTTTCTAACTTTTCTAGATCTCAATTATAAGAGAGTATGTCAGAAATTCTAGAAAGATATCATAAACTTCGAGTCATAAACAAGAACCTGAAAAAGGATCTAGTTTATGACTCTGAAGAAACTAAGACTCTGAGATTGGAAAACTCTGAGTTGAAAGAAAAAATTTTAAAACTTAAAAATGAATTACAAAATACTCAGAAGTAAACTATCTCAGAAGTTCCTAGTAACCCTGATAAGATCATAAAGGAATATGATCATAACTTTCAGAAATTCCTCGCTAAAAACATAGATAGAAGCAAGATGGTTTCCATTATCTATGGAGTTAGCAGAAATGGAAGAAAAGGAATAGGATACAAAGGTAAAGTATCCCAACCTAAGAAAGTTAAGGATCTGGTTATTAAACGCACTCCTCTTTATTCTCACTTCACTTCTTGGCAAACACATGATATAAAATATACTAGTAAGGCATTTTATGCTAAACCAAAATTCAAACAGAATTTTGGAAACTTTAACAATCACGGACCCAAGATGATATGGGTGCCAAAGGATAAAATCATATATATTTCATATGTTTTTAACAGCAAGGTTGAAACACCGGTCTTAACACCTAGATTCTGGATGCTCTCTACACATGACGGGAAAAAAGCTTATGTTCCAAAGCCTGTAATTTAAATCTGGAGGATTCGCAGGTTTCAGAGGCAATCAGAAAGAAAAAGTTATTGGCTCTGGAACTATTGGGAACAATAATGAGAATATAACATCAGAAGCTCTCTAAAGATTCTCAATTAAATCCAGAAGAGGATGTCACACGTTTTCAAGCAACTTCTATCAAAGCAAGACAAATAGAGTTTTTCCAACTTTATGATTCTTGACAAAAAGGGGGAGAAGGAAAGATATTTTGACTCATATCATAAGTTGACTCCTATCAGAAGATCTTCAGGGAAGTATTTTATTTTCTCATTATTTGAGTATTCCACTTAGGGGGAGTTTTTTATTCCTTGCTCTTTATATTCCATCAAAATATACAAGTTTTTGTCATCATCAAAAAGGGGGAGATTGTTAGAACATAATTTGGTTATACATCCCTGTAAGAGTTTTGATGATAACAAACACATGATATATATAAAGAACAAATATGCTCACTAATAAAAGCATCTTTATATGCATGGAAGTTCTGATGTGAAAAAGATGTTCTGATGTAAGGAGCATAGAAGATCTGCTAGAACATCACTAGAAGTTCTGTTTATACAAGCATAGAAGATGAGAGTATTATGATATAGTTAGACACATCCTTCTTAGAAGCAAATCAGCGTGACACGCTTATATGAAGAAGTTCTGTTACAACTTATGAATGCACCAACACTGTGAAACAGGATCTCTGATATGTAAAGTTCTGATACAAGCAGTAAGGGACTCCCAACGATAACATTCGTCCTCTGATGTGAGAAGTTCTGAAGCATTACAGTTTATCGATGCAATATCAAAAGTAAAGGCTATAAAGAGACAACAATCTCCTGGTTTGGAAAGATCATTAATTAGTGTTATGAACGTTCCAAAATCATCTTCTTATGTCACTGTTTCACGGCCTATATAAAGAAGACGAAAAGAAGAATTCAAGTGATGAACTACTGCGCACGAAAAAGAAAAGCATTTTTACCCAGTTCTACCTAGCAATCTTAAATTGTGTAATACATCGCGGTTGTGATATTGTTTTATTTAGAAAACATATTTGTACACACTCAATTATATATATTTTTGTAATTCCTTGAGAAAAGCGGGTTGTGGTTTTAGACTTAAGAAGACTTTGACAGTTGTCAAAGTAGATTTGTAATCAAGATTGATTAGTAAATTAAGACCTCATTGGAGAGAGGGGAAATCACCTTGGCGGGTGGACTCGAGTAGTTTGAGTTCAAAAAAACCAGGATAAAAATCAACGTCTTCTTTTCATTAAGTTTTAAGATCCCAATTCAACCCCCCCTTCTTGTGTTTTTCCATTCTTCACCTTCCCATCTTTCTTTGGCACGGGGACCACGTTCGCAACCCATTGAGGATAAGATGTGACAGCCATAAAACCTGCATCAAATTGCTTCATTACCGCAGCCTTTATCTTTTCAGACATGTCTGACCGCATACGATAAACCTTTTTCTTAACAGGAAGGAAATCCTCTTTTGTTGGTAGACAATGAACCATAATGTCAGTATCCAATTCAGACATATCTTCATACGACCAGGAAAACACTACAACATAGTCATGTAACATCTGAACCAATATGCTCTTGATACCATCTTCTAGGTTGATGCCTATCTTGACCTCTCTCTTATCTGTCTCAGTACCTAAGTTGATAACTTCGACTGGCTCTTCATGAGGTTGAATAGCTTTCTCTTCTTGCATTAGCAGCCTGGCTAGTTCTCATGGTATTTCACAATCTTCTACGCCTTTGTCTTCGGCTTGGTTAATTGGATGTTCGAAGTCATAACTAGAAATAGTAGAGTTGTTGATAATGAGATCCGAAGTGGATAAGGATCTGTAAGTGTGTGTGTGTGCATGTAAGACACATGGCTATTGAAAAAATGTAATAAACGAAAAGAAAGACAATGAACACAAAAATTTGAATGCAAAAGGTCCAATGGTTTATATTAAATGATCATATGATAAATGAACATGAACAAAACCCTTAACAAATGGACCATAGTGCCCCAGGAAAGGCACATGGCTTAAAAGTCATTGTTTGGAATTTAAGATTACAAACAAAAGTTCTTGAATTGACAGAAAATAGTAAGTAGTAATTACTCCTCAATGAAAGAGATGGGAGTAGTGAAATCCTTTGCATGCCAGTTGTTGAGCTTTCCTTTGACAGTAGGGTAAATCCAATCTTATAAAGTATTTTCATCATTAGAGTCTTCCACAACATTCACTTCATGATTCCCGATGCGGAGAGGTGGCTTTCCCATGCCAGCATGCCTGACTTCTTTCTGAGCTTTGATGGTGAAATCCAATCTGAATTTGTCTACTTTAAATGGAATATCGAGAAGCTTCCCCCTGATAGTACAGTTTCCATCTTCGACCACGACACGGGAATCCTTAAGTCAAACCATTCTTGGTATAACTTCATCAGCTTTTGATATGTTGGAGGAGATTTTGGTGGCGACAACCATAGGAAGAACAATTTCGAAAGCCAGGCACGAAGTTTCTATGAATTGACCATCCATTTACACATACTTGAAGGAATTGAGATGGCTCACCATAAGTTCTTCTTTGCCGCAAACAATAACGATCTTCCCCCTGACTGGGTATTTTAATTTTTGATGAAGGGTGGATGTTAGTGCCCCTGCCCCATGGATCCAAGGGCGTCCAAGCAAACAATAGTAGGCGGGACATATGTCCATTATATAAAAGGTAGAGTTGAAAATTTCTGAGCCAACTTTAATTGGGAGATCCACCTCTCTATGAACCATTCTCTTAGACCCATCTAAAGCCCTTACGACAATATCGCTTGGCTTCAATACCAGTCCTTCACAATCTAGCCGATCCAAAGCACCTTTGGATAACACATTTAAAGATGAGCCAATATCAATTAGGACATGGGCCAGGGTGGTCCCCTTGCATTCAACAGAGATATGCAAGGATTTGTTGTGGTTCCTTCCCATAGGAGTCAAATCAGCATCAGAGAACCCTAATCTGTTGTCAGTCGTTAAACTTGCTACACAGTTCTCAAACTGGTCAGTGGTGGTTTCTTGGGGCACACGGGCTTTCTTCAAGAACTTGATTAGAGCCTGGGCATGAACGTCCGAACAGAGTAACAATGACAACATGGAAATTTTGGAGGGGGTTTGCCCAGCTGCTCAACTATTTTGAAGTCACTCTTCTTTATGATTTTCAGGATTTCCCCCATCTCTCGAGTGGAGGGTTCTTCTGTGTCAGTATCTTTGGTAGGTTCCTCTATCCCAACAGGCTCACCTTCTTTATCTTTGCCTCTAGTGTTGACACTAGACTTGTCATTGGTTATGCGGACGAGAGTTATTATAGTAGTGGGTGGTGAAATATCAGGGGAAAAGATTCTCCATGTTCTTGTTACTTTACTAGAACCTGCAATATTAGTGACATCAGCTTCGTCTTTGTTGATCCAAGAATATTGTTTTATCCCATGATAATAAACCTTGGCACCATAGTTTCATGGAAATTCTTTATCAGAGGAGTAGGGAATAGGCCCGACGGCAGTGATTATTAAAGGAGCAATGGTTGGTTCATTTGAAATTCTAATAGGACCCTTTGAGTGGATCCTAAAAGGCTTGTTAGAAATTGTTATTATGGACAGGTCTTCAGCTTTGTTGGTCAAACTATTGATGGTAGGAATCTTCTCAAACAAAATCTCGTGGCTATCTATCAGGCGTTGCACACCTTCCTTCAACCGCTTACACCTATTTACTTGTTGATCATAGCAAACACAATCTTTATAATAGCCAAGGATCACCCCGACTCTCAGCAAATTAACCTTCACAGTAGTTAATGGGGTTGTTAAATCTTCAATGGAAGAGATGAAAGTAGTATCATCAATTGCGTTAACACCTTTGCCATGATTCGGCATTGGTGCGGTTATCACATTTGGAGTAGCAGGTGGATCAAATTCAATAGTTTTATTGTCTATCAGATCTTGAATTTTATTCTTCAGAGCCCACCATTGATCAGTTTCATGCCTGGGGCTGTTGGAATGATACACACATTTCGCATTTGGATTGTACTTAGGTGATGAAATGTTTGGATTGGATGGTGGATCACATAATGGCACTAAGTTGGCCTTCAACAGATGTTGTAAGGCTTGGGATAATGACATGCTTATCCTCGTGAACTATCTCCGAGGAACTTCGGATCGTTGATTGTTGGATGATTACCTTTGAGCAGATTGAGAGTTGGAGATTAACACAACATTACTAGAAGGTCAATGACCCTTCTTGGTATGGGCCCTTGCCCCGTACACAACATTTGTTTCCTTCTTTCTAGTGAAAGGCTTCTTTACAGCATTGGATGCGAAAGCATATGTCATGGGAATTTTTCTGCTCTTAATGCCACTTTCGACCCTTTCACCAGTTAGGATCAACTCGGTGAAACCAGATGAAGAACTTCCAATTAATAGGTAGAAAAATGGGCCAGTTAATGTACCCATGAACGTGTCAACTAGTTCTCAGTCAGTTAGTGGTGGTTGGACCCTACCAGCAAGATCCCTCCATTTTTGTGCGTACTCTTTAAACACCTCATTAGTACCCATTGTCATACCTTGAAGTTGGACTCTAGTTAGTGCCAGATCGGTATTGTATTGATACTGATGATAAAAAGCAGTGGCTAGATCTTCCCATGTGTGGATGCAGGAACCCTCCAATTGATAGAACCATTCTAGTTGAGTCCCAGCCAGACTCTCTTGGAAGAAATGGATCCAGAGCTTTTTGTCGGTAGTGTGCGACTGCATCTTGCGCACGTAAGACCTTAGATGAAGTTTTGGGCAGGAAACCCCGTCATACTTGGCGAAGACTGGTATTTTGAACTTATGAGGGATGACGACCCCATGTATTAAGCCCAACTCACTAAAATATAAACCCGGCACGACTTGAATTTGAACAGCCTTTAGTCTATCCTCCACCTGCTTGTATTTATCCTCAGCCAGAGGATATTGCTCATCAAAATAATCTTCGTCTTCAGAAGCTTGATTATTGGCACCCCCAGCACGGGTGCTCCTTGCCTCTTCGTCTTGATTTTCGTCCTCCTCAGACGATTCTTTGACTATCTGTACCTGACGAACCGGACTTTTGAACCTCTTACCCATGTTGATGAAGGCCTTCTTTTTGGTTTTCTTCTTGGCTACTAGCATAATCATCAACTCTTGTTGCCCCTTAGCCAGGGTCAGCAAGGTCTCTTGGAACTAGGAATTCTGCGCTTGCAAGTCCTTCACTGTTTGTTTGATATCCATCTTACTGAAATAAACAGTAGAAAGATAAGGAAACATGTTGTGGAAAACCTATTTATGTTATGATGCATGAAAATGCGTATGCAAATGATTTCAAGGATTTAGAAGATTTAAATTCATTTAGAAAAAAGGGAACAATCATTAATTGTATTAATAAATTCAAATTGATTACAACATGCCTCTTGGGCTTACATTGCAACAAAGAAACAAAATGAACTAAAATACAATAAAAATGGCTCAAGTCTCCTATGAATGCTTCCTCTTTGGAGCAATATAGGCATTCAAGCTCCTCTCCTCATGAAGTTGTCTCGTGAGCTCCAATGTATTATTCTCGCTTGCATAAAACTGGACTTTGAAGGTGTCTCGCTCCCCCTTTAGCTGAATCCAAGCTCTTTGCAAATCTTCAAGAGAATTAGGCATATCAGGATAAAGGACAGTATATGGAACATCTCCTTTGGTGACAGGCTCCATGATGATAGGTAGGATGGCTTCATAAGGAATCATGAGGTTTTGGGCGCGAGATCGCACCCACTTGAGATAAGGCTCCAAAGGAATGGAGTTCTTATGCCTCGACGTCTTACTATCAACCTTGTTAACCATGCCCCAATCTCGTATGAATCTCAGATGACAACCTTGGACATTGTTCTCGTAGTCAAATGCAATTTCTTGGACAAGTGCATCATGAGGGCCATCCCTCCTAGCATACCTAAACTATCTCAAAGCCAAACAAGGATTGAAGTAAGGATTGTAAGTAATACCTCCTCTAATACCAAGTAGAGGGACATTAGGGAATTCCCTACAACGGTCAATAATAGTAATGTCCTCCATGGATCGAGCACACCAATAAATATCAGAATGTGTGAGTGCCATTAACCTTTGAGACCATGTCAAGCCTTGCTCATTATTCAATGTTGATCGAGGTAGGTGTGAAATAAACCATCTAGAGAGTAATGGAATGCAACACAAAAGATTACACATTTTCTTCATGGTGCGAGTGTGGAAACAATGTAGAATGTCTCCAAGAAAAGTAGGTATGGGATTACGAGAGAGAAAAACCTTGATGGCATTCACATCTATGAGTTGGTCCGGATTGGGAAATAGAACCAAACCATAGACTAGAAGGGAAAATAAATCCTCAAAAGCTTGAAAATCCATATCTTCCCAGAACAAACGAGCCTTCTCCAACAGAAATTTGGCTAAGAAACCCTTAACTCCACTTCTTGTCTCCCAATTTTCCACAATGTCAGATCTCTTCAAATGCAAAGCTTTGGCAATAACTTTAGGTTTTGGAGTCTCTTCTAAACCGGTGAATGGTATTTGATCAAGCACAAGCACTCCTAACAATTGAGAGAATTCTTCTAATGTAGATACCAATTGGTAGTTGGGAAAGGTGAAGCAATGATGCATAGGATCAAAGAATTGTAAAAGCACACACATCATTTCTTCTTGGAAGTTTGAGGTAGACAACTTGATAAGTCGACCATATTTCTTGGTGAAAGGAGAATCTCCAGGCACTCTTGATGCTAACTCTTGAAGCTGAGGATGCGTTTTCACGAAGTTGACTCGGATGGTATTCCTACGAGTAGAAGCCATGACCTACAAAACAAAATAAAGATAAATTCCTAAATCCTTGAAATAGTTGGTGAAAATGCTTTATGATGTTATGATGTTTTATGATGACATGAATAATAATCACAAAAAAATCTCACAAAGACCTTAGGTTTAGGTTTGCATGAAGTTCATAAGTAAGTACCCTCTTGAAGTTTAGTTGGTCCAACCTGTCCTAGAAAGTAATCAGGTTCTAGGGAATCTCAATATCACTGATCTTTCTTCATTGGGAATTTTTTTAGCACAATCAATCTTTTCTTGCGGCCAAAATATCCCAAAAGTCCAATCTCAATGAGCATAGTATCGAGTATCAACCAATTTTCAGCTTTCCACCGAAACTGGCTATCTCACTACTTCCTAATGGCCAAGTTGTTCAATTAAAGGTTCTAAGGTTCGTTAGTGCTTCATAACATCAATCAGCGGCCCCATATTCTTCTTAATTCGCCATAAGGGATACTAGTACCCACAAATATGTCACACTAACATAGCTATTATCTCAACCATATCGGTCTATACCGTGCAGTCTCCATAATTTTTGCTATTTACCTAATAGTATTCCCAGATCTGGGTAGAGGATCAATACAAACCCAAACAAGGACCCATAAATGTAAAGCAAACAAATCAAACAATGAAAGAAAATTAAAGGTGATCTAATCTCTAAGGTAACCCCACTTTTAAGTAAATCCCCAATAGAGTCGTCAGTTCTGTAATACGATGGGAGAACTGACTTGTTTTTACGTTTTATCGCAATTGTTGCGGATAGCAAGAGTCACCACCAAATTTTCTTTTATCAATAAGGAAAGGGTGAAAAGAACAGGAAAGACCTTTGAGATATTTTCTTGAGTTTTGGGGGTAGGTAATTAGAAGGGAAGGTGTTAGCACCATTTCCATCCATAGTTATCTATGGGCTCTTAGTTGCTTGCTAGATCATTTTTTAAATTTCTTTATTTGAAATGTATTTGTGGTGGGTTTTGAAAAGCGCCTTTGTTTAGGAAAAATTTGTAATGATTCTCGTCTCTATAAGAATGAATACAAAGTGTTGGAATTTTGAAAATATTTCATGTTTTTGAAAGTGTTTAGTGTGTTTGAAATGATGTTTGTTTTAAAGATGGATTGTGAGCAAGCAACTAAGAACGTTCTACCTACTAAAAAAGTCTTTTGTTCGTTTCTCTCTTATTTGACATTGTTATCTTATCATTGATTGGTAAGAGGCTTTATCTTTGGATGTAAAGGGACGGGCGTGGTTCATCGTATAGTTATAGATAACAATGTTGTGAGATATCTTAGCATTTTTATTAAGGGACTAAGATCATTTGTAAGGCAACATTTGTAGCATCATCGATGGACTATGATCTTGTATTTTTGATTGTTTTTGCTAAGATGTCTCACATGCATATCATGACCATTTATTTCTTAAGACAACAAGTGGAGTTAACCTTAGAGGTACAAGTGTGCAAGTGTTTTGTATTTCACACTTGTTTTGTCTCGGATTAGGGTTTTCTAAGATTTATTTTTATATTGCCATACCAACCCTAATTACTAGCATTTATATAAAAGTGATAAATTGTCGAAATGTAAATTCTACGTTATTACATCATTTTGAGGGATAGGGGATACAAACGTACAAATGGAGATTGCAAGAAATGAGACTCTAATTATCTATTACAACCATATTAAATAAATGTACAAGAATGGAAATCAATATAATGTACAAGAATGAATAAATATGCTAGAAAGTAAATGGAAAAAGAAAATGGATTTTGTCTTTGTTAAGAAAAAGGTTTTGTTTTAACCTAATTAACTTAAAAGAAAATAATTAACTAAAATAAGAGAATTAAAATTAAGTTTAAAAGAAATGAAATTAATTTAAATTAAAGAAACAAATTTTTTTAGGGTTTTATGAAAAGGTTTTAATTTAATTAATCAAACTAAAAAAAATTAATTTAATTCCTAAGTCCTAAGCCAATTTTAATTAGAAGGGGGAAATAAGCTTAAGTATAAATATTAATTTATATTTAAGGAAAGAAATTGATTTGTTTAAGAGAATATTTTTGTCTTTTTGTCTTAAAAGAAATAAAAATAAGTATATTAGTATGTTAATAAATGAATAAAATATTTTTTTTGGATTTTTGTTAATAAAAATAATTATAATAATAATATTAAAAAAGAAAGTAAAAGAAAATAAAATAAAATAAAAATATTCAAGTCAGTGGGTTTAGAAAGTGGAAATAGGGGTAAAAAGTAGTAAACATGGTTAGGCCCAATATATATGTTTGTTTGAAAAAAAATATATGCGGGTCTGCGTATGTATGAGCAAGAATAGGGGTGAGAGCTAGCAAAAACAAACAAAAGAAAACAAGGCCCAAGCTCTAAGCCCAACACCTGTTTGGATTCTATAGGACTGACTGGTGGGAGCTCATGGTGGAAAAGCGTATCTAGTGTGTTGGATTCATTGGCACGGTGATCTGATGGCTAGATGGAGAGGGTGTATCACACGCGTGTAAGGCCTGTTTGCACTGGATCCTGAAATAGAAAATGTGAAAAAACAAAAGGGTACCACTAGGGCTTGAACCTAGGTCCTTATAGTCACAAGCGTGCGCTCTAACAACTGGGGTGGCTATATATCCGTTTATTAATACAAAACCATAAATATATATTTGAAACACGTTCCTAGGCCTGTATCATCTTCAACCTCACGCCAGACCTTTAACATGATTTTTTTTTTGAAATTGCTATCTCTCTCATTTCTCAATCATTTTCAAAAGTATAAACAAGAAAGTTGCTGGAAATTTCATCACGAGACCAAACATGTAAATAACTTAAGCTAACACTCAAAGATGAACACAAATTTTAAATGCTACCAAATTATGACCTAATTTTTTTCAGAGATTCAAACTTAAAATTCTTTAAGCTCAGGAAATATAAATAAAACCTATGGACATGGTTAGCTTCAGGGCAATGATATCTACATTTTTCATTCACAAATTAACCATTAATGATACTTGTATGAGAAGTTCAAAGTTGAGAAAACTTACCTCAAAACTGGAAATCGTGTAGGGAGTTTGAGCAGCTTTCAAGGAGTTGTGATGAACAGGTTAGCTACCTCAAGTCTCCAGGAAGCTAATGCAATGCTTAGCTTGAGCTATAGATGACTGGAATGGTCTGGAGAAGTCAAGATGCAATGCCCTATTTTTGAAAATGGAGGTTGGTGAAGATGGAGTTACAGTTGGATAACAAATGTTGGGATTGTTTATGTATAATTTTTAGAAGCTTTTGGAACTAAAAGGCCAAGAAATGCACGAGTAGTTTCTGAGTTTAGAGTTTTTGGTCAGAATATGCAACAATGGAGGTTTTTTATGCAGTTCTGAGTTTGGGAGTGTTTAAGGGCTTGTGAAATCATGCTTTAGCTTGCAAATAGTGTATGTATTTATAGTCAAGAGGTTTTATGTGCTACAACAAATCAGAATTTGAATTATCAAGTTGTAACACCTTTAATTGTTTTTGAAGCAACCACGACAAACATCTTCCCAAAGCTTGTACCATGCTATTGTAGAGTGGTTAAACTTTAAACAAGTTTGCTCCTGACTTATAGATGTTGTGTATGCAGAAAGAACAAGTGCAAAGCTCAAGACAAGTTGACTATGCATAAAGCTTGCTTTTTCAAAATGGAAGTGATTACTTTCTTCCTTAAATGGCAACGTGTATTGGACAAAGCTTAAATCAGGTGGTTCATAGCTTAAAAGCTTGTGTAATAGTCTGGTTAAGGATAGATACACAAGTTAGAGGGTCTAAAAAGTGGGATTATGCAGCATTGCTTGGAATTGGATCAAATGTTCATCATGAAAATGACTTGAAAAATAAGTTTGAAACCCTAACTTCTTGCCTTCGATTCTCCTGGCTCAAGAATGATCTCAATTAGTTCTTGGAAATTTTGGAAAGCTTGTAACATGTTCTACAACCTCTATGTTAGAAATTTTTGAATAATCAATTTCGAACTAGGTGAAAAGTTGCCATGAGGTTGGTACCAAAAATCTGCCTAACTAGGGCAAAATTTCACTAAGTATTTAAGTTTCCTGAGCATGTCTTCATGAATTAATAACTTGCAATCAAAGTATTTTTAGAACTTGATTCCTTCTAAAACATTTTAGATCTCATTGAGATATACAACTTTCATGTTGGAATTTTTTCTTTAATCACCTTGCATCATGATGAAAAATTGGCACAAATTTATGAAAAAAAAGTAAAATTTCCAACACTTAGAAAAATTTCAAGTCTTGGAAGTTTTGAGTTTTCAAAGTGAATTTTGACTTTTTTGATTTCTTGATTAACAAACTTCATATTTTGACATGTCTTGATGAAATATGATTTTTGAAACTTGATTTTGATCAAAAAGTCAAAGTTTGACTTTTTCAGTGTATCAGTTGACTTTTCATTAGTTGAATGAATTTCAACTATCAATCAATTGATCTTTGGAAGTGTTTTGAACCATACCATTAGGTCAAAATGATACATTTGAATCCTTGATATCTTGTCTCAAACCAATAAGTCATGTTGTGATACGATGGCAGAACCAACTGTTATACCCGTTTGTGTTTTTTGTTTGCAACTGTCGCGGTAAGCAAGAGTCGCCACCGACTTTTATTTCATCCAACAGAAAAAACCTTATTCGAAAATTTTTCTGAGTATGGGGGGTAGATTATAGAAAGGGAAGGTGTTAGCACCCTTTCTATTCGTGGTTATCCACGGGCTTTTAGGTAGTTGCTCATTTTTAAATTGCTTGTGTGTGCTTGTTTTGAAAAAGTTTTACTTTGTGATAATCCTTGTATCGGTCCCCAAGAGTGTGACGAAGTTGTTTTGAAAACTGTTTTGAAAAGTGTTTGTGTAAAATTTGTTTATTTGAGCAAGTACCTAGGAACTATCTACCTATTCGAAAAAGGTCTGTTCGTTTTCTTTTAGACAATGCTATCCTATTATTAAGGAATAGGTAGCCCTATCGTTGGATTTATAAAGGGACATTCGAAGGGACGAAATGGTCTCTGAAGGCAACAAGTAAAGATACCTTAGCATTTCGAAGGGACTATCGTCATAAGATCAATTCGCAGGCAACTCGAGGGACAAGTAGGGACTATGATCTTTATGACGATTTTGAATCGCGGGTCATTACTAAGGTATCCCTACATTTGAGGGACACGATCATTATTTTCGAGGCAACCAAGTTGGGAAAACCCTAGGAGTGAGCATGTGCGAGTGTGTTTTTCAAGTTAATCATCTTTGCACAGTTAGGGTTTTCTACTGTATTAATCATTTATCTTTCACATGCAAGCCTATTGTCCATACATCTAGCAGTTAAATAGTTGTGGAAATTAAAAGCAAGAAATTAAAACCCTAACTATTACAAGGCTTTGGGGGAGGGAATTACATGATCAACAACCCGTAAAAAATGACAAGCGGAGAAGTAAACCTAATTAACTATTACAACTTGGGAACATTTACAATATTTAATAAGAATAAAGAAAATAAAGACACGCGCGACGAAATAAATATGAGAATGAAGTCTAAGTCTAATCAATTAAAAGGAAAATATTTTTTTTGTATTTTATTATTGAGAAAAATATTTTAAATCTTAACCTAAATCTAATTAATTAAAAAAACATTTTTGGTATTTTATTGAGAAAATTAAATATTTATGAATTAAACCTAATTTGTCTAATTAATTTTAGTTATGAAAACAATCAAATCAAAATTAATTAATTTGCCAAAATAAAACTAATTTTAATAAAAACCTAATTCTACCTTTTTTGTGATTTTTCTGATTTAATAACAGGAAAAAATGATTTTTGTGGTAAAAGATAATTAAAGGTAAATAAAAAAAGAAAGAAAAGAATTAGAATAGGGCCTGGTGTTGTTATCAATCAGTGGAGGGGGTGTGTTTCTGAATTTGATGGGCCCAAGGTTGGTGGCCCAGAGCATGCGCTTGGATCCTGTGATGCTGACCCTTGGAATCTCCAGCGTGGTCATCAAATCTGGGGCATTTGATCCAGGCTTGAGGAGATGTGACGGACTATTGATGAGAGTGCATGATGGACACTAGGCAAGGAGGTGTATGGGATCTGCAATGAACAAATGAGAAAATGGAAAACTCCAGACCTGGGTATCGAACCCAGGTCTTCCCCTTTGTAAACGCTTCTCTTTACCACCTGGCCATATTGTCATTCGTTTATATAAATGAACAAAATATATTATATGGAAAGAATGGTCAGTGATAATAAAAACGCGCGTGAATTCAAATTGGCCACTGGGATCACGCCACCTATTCTTCTTCTTCCTGGGACCATCGTTTTAGATAAAGCCCCTTTACCTACAGACGATGTCTGTAGCTACAACCCTGTGAATCTCAAAAGAACTCAAACAAGCAAGATAAATTAAATCCAAACTCACAGATCAACTAGGTTTGATCTCGTGAGTATGATAATACCCATCTCGTGCCCTGATTTCGCTTGTATTAAAAAGCCCTGAAACACAAACTAAAACCCTAATAATGGAAGTTGTCCATATATGCGTCAAAACTCACAATTAACCATACAAATTCACTCTAAACAATGATACAAACATGAAGGTATGCTTAGAAGTTGTCAATCATGCGTGTATAATCATAATCGAATTCAAAAATAAAGGCAAACCGTGATGCTTGTGTAGGTTGATTCTTGGAGCTTCAATGCGTGCAAATGGTGCTTCTAGTTTCAGGAGAGTCCCAGGAATGGATTGCTGGACTTGAAACGCCTTGAATTTCCTTCTAACTCAAAATTTGATCACCACTTTTTTGTCAAAATTTGGAGCTTTTCTGGATGCGTGGAGGCAGCTTTCTTCATCCCTTCCAGGTCTGGCAATGTTGTGTATATGTATTGGAATATGTTAGGTTAACAAAAGAAGAAAGAAATCCATGATTTCAATGAGAAAAGTAATTGCTTTCAATGATTTGATTTTGCTCATTTTTGGAACAAATCCAATCTTGCTCTCTTTCCACGATTCTCATCTGATTTGCCAGTACATTTTGATGTTTAATTGATGAGAAAAAGATTCACAATCATATCTTACATATTTTTCATTATTTATTTATTTAATTTTGACTTTTAATGAATAAATAATAAAAATAAATGGAAAAATATATGAGTGAGCTCAAGGGTCGTGGGCCATGTTAGAAGCATAATGCAAGCATAAAAAGTTAGGCCCATTTGGCAAAAAAATGCCATTTTGAGCATTATTGACTTTGGGTAAATTTCTAAAAATGGCCAACTTTGACAATGCATATCTCTCTCAATTTTGACCCTAAGAGGGTGTTATTTGACTTTTTAGAAAGCTTAGGATGTCCCCTAAGCAACCTTTTTTGTTTCATCTCAATTGAATCTTTCATGTTCATGTAAGGAGCTTTGAACCAAAAGGTGTTTTTGTTGACTTTTTGGAATGACCTATAATATATGAATCCATATCTTTTGATGAGTGCATTTCTTGAACTTGAGGGATGAAGATGAGTTGTAGAGGATTGGACTCTCTTCAAAATGAGCCTTGGATGAGAAATTTCTGATAAAGTATGAGAAAGTTATGCTTGGTCAAAGTTTGGTTGACTTTTCCTAAGAAACCCTAATTTGGCAACTTTTGAGTTTTGCTGAATTAGGAGCATTCCTTGGGGAATCATGGTCAGCCCTTGATCAAATGATGGATATCACTTCAAAATATTGATGTTGACCAAAAATCTTGAAGTTTGACTGTATGTGGGTCACAGTTGACTTTTGACCTAGTATAGTTGATTTTCAGGCATTTGAGCAGTTGACTAAGAAAACTTCTTGTGCAAGGCATGAAACTTGACATGGATGATCTTGAGGACATATTAGGACTATGGAGAGCATATGAGGCCTTTGGAGCTCACCCATCTTGATTAAAATGCAAACCCTAGTTGGAGGTTCATTGCTTTAGGAGAGAGTTTGTCTGGTCAACTCTTGGGCATCCTTGAGCAAGTAAAGGATCTCAATGAACATATGTTGAGTAAAATGGGAGGGGAAATTTTGGGGTACAACAACTGCCCCTGTTCAATCTTCTTAAACCCGAGGATGTGGATTGTCCGGTCTACCTTTCATGATATGAAGGTGGAAGATGATTGAACACTAAAGTGCCCAGAAATTTGTACTCACATGAAGTGATACTGATTGGTGATATCGGGAATGGGATTACAGATTCCATTCGGAAGTCGACAAAGAATCATCGGAGATGGGCTTAAAGACGCCATCTAGAAAAGCTATCGGTTGCATAAAAGATTCCTTTGCGAGAATTCTTGTACTTGTCACTGAGGAGGACTTCATCGAGGAAAGTTGATTTGTGTCTCGGGAGATAGAGTATAGGAGCTTCGGTTGTCCATTACTCTACTGGGGATTTATCTCCTGATTAAGGAAGTGAAAGTGAACTGCATATCCGATCGGGGTCCAGGCTGCACAGTAACTTACTGGGGAATTTGTGAATTTAACCATAACTGGTCGGGTCCAGGTCCTACAGTGTTGTAAACTGTTGTCTGGAGATAAGAGAGAAGGAACCTGGATAGTAGGGTTACTTCGAGATGAAATCCTGGATAGTAGGGCTTATGGGAAGGAACCTGGATAGTAGGGTTACTTCAAGATGAAAGCCTGGATAGTAGGGCTATGAGAAGGAACCTGGATAGTAGAGTTACTTTGAGATGAAAGCCTGGATAGTAGGGATTATGGGAAGGAACCTGGATAGTAGGGTTACTTCAAGATGAAATCCTGGATAGTAGGGCTTATGGGAAGGAACTTGGATAGTAGGGTTACTTCAAGATGAAAGCCTGGATAGTAGGGCTTATGGGAAGGAACCTGGATAGTAGGGTTACTTCAAGATGAAAGCCTGGATACTTCAAGATGAAAGCCTGGATAGTAGGGCTTATGGGAAGGAACCTGGATAGTAGGGTTACTTTGAGATGAAAGCCTGGATAGTAGGGCTTATGAGAAGGAACCTGGATAGTAGGGTTAGTTCAAGATGAAAGCATGGATAGTAGGGCTTATGGGAAAGAACCTGGGTCATATGGTCACTTCGTTTGGTTACATAGATTAGTTGACCCGTTGAATCTTCGGGAACTGATTTTCCACAGGCTGTCTGTAAATATGACATGTATAGCTGTTGGAATTGTTGATGATAATTGTCTTTCCTAAAAGGATAACAGGGTTAATTATATGGGCAATGCATGAAATTCCGTGTGAGATGATGTTCTCAAAATAAATGAGATCATGTTGTATATGATATGTATGCGCATGTCATGATGTATGTACATGAAATGCTATTGGTGTATGTCCGAGTCTAGGAAAATAAATCCCTGACTGCTACTGGAGAATATAACATTCCCGACTGTTGTAGAAAATTGTAGTTCTTCTACTTCCGTCGGAGATGGTGAATGGAAATGACTGTGCTGGAGTTTTATTCCTTGTTATCTGTGAATACTCTGTCAGGGAGAGACTTTGTTTGAGAATAACTTTATGGGGAATAACTTGGAAGGTGAATTTCTCTAGCTAAGGTAATGGGCTCTGTCAGGGATTGAGCTTCAATATCCAGAGAAATAAACTCTGCTTGGGAGATAACATTTACTGACCCGCTCGCGATTATGAAATTCGGCTGGGTGATATAGCTATCAGGTTTCTGAAGGACCTCGGATGGGGAGATTACTTCCTGTTTCGGAAAAGCCGACATCAATGCTTTGAATATTTTTACTCTTGGGAGTGTATGTACTGATGATTATGCTCCAAAGTTGTCTCTGTCCTGGTACCTGCTGGGCAGAGTAACTTTTGGGTTTGACATTTCTTATTTTTTCCCCTATTTCTTAAGTTATGAGCAATTGTCTTTTCGTTTATTATGTAAATATTTATGAGCAACAATCATATTCAAATGCATATGTCAAGAATAAATCATTGGACGTTCTTGCAAAATAAAACATAAAAAGGAAAAAACTCATAGTTTCTTGTGAAAATGATTTTGTATTGATTTTTTGAAGTTGGCCTGTAATAGGCGTGTTTATACAAGGAGACTGACGCTCTAGTAAGAGAACGCCGCCGTAAAAATATAAGCTATACAATTTTGTGTAAAAGAAAACAACTATGTGCAACAATTCTATTGAGTTCCAACTCTGCTATTGCCCCTATGTCTTCGAGCGTCTCATCACTTTGCTGCTTGTCCGAAGTTGATTAGGTTGATCAATGACGTTCGAGCTTGATAGTTGATACCGAAGTCTGGTCGTAAGATGATCCAATGAGACATAGTGATATGCTTTACATCCATAACTTTTTCCTGGACTGCCCTTTCAGGTTTTCAGTCCACCGGGATACCCTTTTTTGCCCAAGTCGCCTTTTCAGGTTTTCGACTTGCCGGGTGTACATATTTTTCACTTTCATCTCTCGTTTTTGCCCGAATCCTTTTGGTTCGCCGGGAAGCCCTTATTTTTGCCTAGGTAAGTCAACCTAGTGGGTCTTTTAATCAGGCGTAGTATCTTTTCACTATGTCGGCATTGACAGGGTGGGGAAGGTCGTCACCGTCCATGGTGGTTAGAATCATAGCTCCACCCGAGAAAATGTTTTTAACCACAAATGGCCCTTCACACGTGGGGGTCCACTTTCCCCTGGGATCACCTTTTGGCATTATGATACTCTTGATTACCAGATCTCTGACTTGATATTCTTAATGTTTGACCTTCTTGCTAAAAGCCTTGATCATTTGCTTTTGATATGTTTGACCATGACAGATAGCGGTAAGTCTCTTCTCGTCGATTAGATTTAGCTGATCAAGTCGAGTCTGGATCCAGTCGTCTTCGTTCAAACCCGCATCCTTCATAATCCTGAGAGAAGGTATCTAGACCTCGATGGGTAGGACTGCCTCCATGCTATATACCAGAGAGTAGGGTATTGCTCCTGTCGACGTCTGTGCTGAGGTACGGTATCCATGAAGAGAAAAGGGTAACATCTTATGCCAGTCTTTGTATGTCACCGTCATGTTCTGTACAATCTTCTTGATGTTCTTGTTAGCCACTTCAACGACGCCATTCATCTTCATCCGGTAGGGAGAAGAGTTATGATGTTGTATCTTGAATTTATTACAGAGCTCGGTGATCATCGTGTTATTGAGATTTGTACCATTATCAGTGATAATTCTCTCGGGCACACCATACCGACATATCAGGTTATGCTTGATAAACCACGCCACAAAATTCTTGGTCACAGTAGCAAAAGAGGCCGCCTCAACCCATTTCATGAAGTAATCTATGGCCACCAAAATGAAGCGATGTCCATTGGAAGCAGTAGGTCATATTTCTCCGATCATGTCAATGCTCCACATTGAAAAAGGCCACGGAGCTGTCAAGACATTCAGAGGAACCGGAGGCACATGCACCTTATCAGCGTAGATTTGGCACTTATGACAAGTTCAGGAATGCTGATAACAATATGCTTCCATAGTGGACCAGTAGTATCCTGCCCGTAGGATCTTCTTAGCCATGGTATATCCACTGGAATGGGTAGAGTCATGTACATTCGCCATAACCCTCTCTGCTTCATTCTTGTCTACACACCGTAGTAAGGTAGAGTCATGATTGCGCTTGTAGAGGATTCCATTACTGAGGAAGAATTTCGTAGCGAATCTTCTCAGAAACTTCTTATCATTGACAGATGCCCCTTCGGGATATTCTTGCCTCTCGAGGTACCTTTTTACTTCATGAAACCAGGGTTTGTCTGCCACCTCTTCAGTATCAATCTCACAACAGTGTGCTGGTTCGTCCAACCTCTCAATGGTGATTCGGGGAGCTTCGTTGTCCCACTTGACTTTGAACATAGAAGACATGGTAGCTAGCGCGTCCGCTAACTAATTCTCCTCTCGTGGGAAATGTTCAAAGGTTACCTCCTCAATGTGTGGGAGCAATGTCAGCACATGATCTTTATATGGGATGAGATTCGGATGCTTCATATCCCATTCGCCCTTGATCTGACTTATCACCAAGGATGAATCACCGAAGACATTTAAGAACTTGATCCTGAGGTCGATAGCAGCTTTGAGACCCATGATGCAAGCTTCATACTCTGGCATGTTGTTGGTGCAGTTGAAACATAGATGGGCAGTGAAAGGAGTATGACAGCCCTCAGGTGATATGATTACAGTGCCGATGCCATTACCAAGTGCGTTTGAAGCTCCGTCAAAAACCATAGTCCATCGGAATCCCTCCTCGGGTCCTTCATCCGATCCAAGTTCTTCGTAGTTAGTCACCAGCATAATATTCTCATCTGGGAACTCAAAATTCATGGACTGATAGTCCTCCACGGACTGATGAGCCAAATGACCAGCCAATACACTCCCCTTGATTTCTTTCTGGGTTGTATATTGTATATCGTATTCGGTTAAGATCATCTGCCATCTCGCTATTCTTCCGGAGAGTGCGGGCTTCTCGAAGATGTATTTGATTGGATCCATCTTAGATATCAACAGAGTAGTGTGGGTCAACATATACTGTCTCAGTCAGCGAGCAGCCCATGCCAAAGCGCAACAGGTTTTCTCGAGAAATGAGTATCTTGTCTCACAGTCAGTAAACTTTTTGCTAAGGTAGTATATTGCATGCTATTTTCAACCAAACTCGTCATGTTGCCCCATCACACACCCCATTGAATTGTCTATCACTGTTAAGTATAATATCAAAGGTCTTCCTTCAATTGGAGGCATCAGAATCGGCGGTTCTTAAAGGTATTCCTTGATTCTTTCGAAAGCAGTCTGGCATTCGTCATTCAACCTTACCACTTTATCTTTCCTCAGAAGCTTGAAGATGGGATCACAAGTAGCAGTCAGATGTGAAATGAACTTGGCGATATAATTCAAGCGTCCCAAGAAACCTCTAACTTCCTTCTCAGTACGGGGAGCCGGCATCTCTTGTATGGCCTTTATCTTTGCTGGGTCTACCTGAATACCTTTGTCACTGACGACGAAACCCAAAAGCTTAACAGACCTTACCCCGAAGGTGCACTTGTTCGAATTCAACCTCAGCTTGAATATCTTCAACCTGTCGAACAACCTTTATAGATGATCCAGGTGTTCCTCTTCAGTTTGAGACCTGACTATAATGTCATCAACATAAACCTCGATCTCATGGTGAATCATATTGTGGAACAAAGCGACCATGGCTCACTGATAGGTTGCCCTAACATTCTTCAACCCAAAAGGCATCACCTTATAACAGAAGGTGCCCCACAGTGTGACAAAGGTCGTCTTCTCCATGTCTTCAGGAGCCATCTTGATCTGGTTGTAGCCAGAGAAACCATCCATGAAGGAGAAGATTTTGTGCTGCACGGTGTTGTTAACCAGAACATCAATGTGGGGAAGCGGGAATTCATCCTGGGGGATTGCCCTATTCAGATCTCTGTAATCCATACACATCTGTACCTTTCCATCCTTCTTAGGTACCAGAACAACGTTAGCAACCCACTGCCGATAGGAGGTGACAACTAAGAACCCTACGTCGAATTTCTTCATGACCTCTGCCTTGATCTTCTCTGACATTTCAGGGTGTATACGGTGGACCTTCTGTTTAACCGGAGGACAATCCTCTTTAGTTGGCAGACGGTGTACCACGATGTCAGTGTCTAAACTAGGCATGCCTTCATATGACCAGGTGAAGATCTCAACATAGTCGTGCAACATTTGTATCAACCGCTGTTTGATCTTAACTTCTAGATTTGCACCGATCTTGACTTCTTTTCTATCTACTTCTGTGCCCATGTTTATCGTCTCAAACGGCTTTTCATGAGGCTGTATAGCCCTTTCTTTCTGCTGTAATAGTCTAGCAAGTTCTCCAGGCACCTCACAATCGTCCTCACCTTCGTTGTCGGCTTGGTTGATCGGATTTTTAAAGTCATAATTGGAAGTAGCAGAGCTGTTATCAATGGGATCCAGAGTGGATATGGATCTGCAGTATGATACGTGAGTGTGTGTAAGAGCATAACTGTTTTGATAAAGTGAAAACAGAAAATAAAAATAGAGAGCGCAAAATTTGTATGCAAAGAACGTCCAATACTTCATTGATGATATATGAAATGACTTATAATAACCCTCACAGATAGAACCATTGTGCCTCGGGTAAGACACAAGGCCATAAAGTTTAAAATTTTCATTACAAACTCAGAAAACAAGTAAGACAATTACTGCGGAATAAAAGAAACTGGTATAAAATCTCTGGTCGTCCAGTTATTCGGTCCACCGTTGGTAGTCAAGTAGATCCAGCTGTCAATGTCAAGGTCTTCCTCACTATCTTCAATAGCATTGACCCCACAATTACGGATGCGTAGGGGAGGTCCTCCAACCCAAGCGTGTCGAACAACCCTTTGAGCCCATGAAGTAAAGCCTAAACCAAATTTGTCAGTTTTGTGAGTAAAATCAGGGAGCCGTCCCCAATTGGTACACCCACCTTCTTCAACCACTATTCTGGCATCCTTGAGAGAAGCCATCTTCAGATGGGGTTTGGTACTGGTGGTAGTCTCAGTCGACGCTAAAATCTGGGGAACCTATTAAAAGTTTTGAAAAAGGGTCTCTATGAATTCCCCGTCCATCTCCACATACCTGAAGGAGTTCAGGTGGCTTACCATACACTCCTCTTCACCATGCACGGTGATTATCTTCCCCTTCATCGAATATTTCAGCATTTGGTGTAGTGTAGAAGTAACAGCCCTAACTTTATGGATCCAAGGACGACCCAACAAACAAGAGTACAATTGCCCGATGTCCATCACGTAGAAGGTGGAATTAAAAGTCTGAGAGCCTACCTTGACAGGGATGTCCACCTCCCCATGCACCATTCTCTTCGACCCGTCAAAAGACCTTACCACAATGTTACCGGGCTTTAGGGTCAAGCCTTCACAATCTAGCCGATCGAGATCCTTCTTAGGCAGGACATTTAGTGAAGACCCAGTATCCACCAGAACATGAGCCATAGTGGTGCCCCTGCATTTGATCGAGACATGCAAAACATCATTGTGTTTTCTCCCTTTCGGAGTTAAGTCCGCATCTGAAAAACCCAGCCCATTATCGGCAGTTAGGCTGGCCACACAGTCTTTGAACTGATCGGTTGAGGTTTCTTGTGGCACGTGCGCGGTCTTGAGGAATGAAATCAGGGCCCTTGCATGGGCCTCAGAACATAACAACAAAGACAACATCGATATCTTCGAGGGGGTCTGCCCCAACTGCTCGACCATATTGTAGTCGCTCTTTGTGATTATTTTTAAGATTTCCTCTATCTCTTGCTTAGAGGATTCCATGACAACTTTTCTAGGCGCCCCCGTCCGGGCAGGCTCACCTATAGCTTCTTTGCCTCGAGTCCCAGATGATTCTACGACAGGAGTAACAATTGGAGTAAGAATAAGAGTAGCGACGGAAGTACTGGTAGGAACAGTAGATGAAATAACAACAGACTTAGTGACAGTCTTTAGGGAGATCTCAGGAGAGAAAACCCTTCCACTTCTAGTAATCCTACTGGTCCCAACAATGTTAATGACATCGGGATCAACCTCTTCATTCTTCAGGTCTTGTTTAACGCCATGATAGTAGATATCAACGCCATAATCCCAAGGGACAGCTTTGTCCGAGGTGTACGAGACAGAACTAGGACAGGTGATTATTAACGGAGCAACTCTCAGAGCAGGTGTAATCCTAACAGGTCTTCTCTAGGAGGCCTTGGAAGAATTGGCGGAAATGGTTATAATAGCAACATCTTCGAACGGAACAACAGGAGTCAAAGTTTTCTCGAACAAAATTTGTTTGTTGTCCATCAGGCGCTGGACACCTGTGTTTAGCAGATAGCAACCAGAAGGCAGAGATGAAAACATGTGGCAACCTTCACCACAACCCGGAAATAAATCGGCCATCAACAAATTATTCTTAACAATCATAAGGGGAGTAGAAACTTTATCAACTGAGGTCACAAATAGATCGGTATCAACGATGTTAACTTCACAATTGTACTTAGGAATGGGAGAAGTTATGACATTGGGCTTCTCCGGAGCGTCAAACTCAATCTCCTTGGCTTCAATCAGATCTTGTACTTTGTTTCTTATAGCCCAGCAGTCATTCGTATAGTGACCAGGACTCTCAGAATGATAGGCACACCGAGCGTTCAGATTATACCGAGGAGACATGGTATTAGGATTCTTGGGAGCCTCCTTTAAGGTTTCCAAATTGGATCTTAGAAGATGGGGTAGAACCTCTATCAATGTCATGTTAATCTGGGTGAACTGCCTTTGTGGTCTTTCCACCCTTTCCTGATTGTTGCATTGTGGGGCAGCCGCATGCATAGGTATCATTACAACACTTACCATTGGACGGTATTCTGTTTTGCTCTGACCTCTCGGACTATAAACGAAACTGGCCTCTTTCTTACCGGTGAAGGGCCTCTTTACTGAACTCAAAGAGGCGTCTTTCTGTATTTTACCGCTCCGGATCCCAGCTTCTACCCTTTCTCCAGTTAATATCAGCTCAGTGAAACCAGCTGAGAAGCTGCCGATCAAATGGTTGAATAATGGACCAGACAACATCCCAAGAAACATGTCAACCAACTCCTTGTAAGATAAAGGGGGTTGAACTCTCCCAACCAAGTCTCTCTACTTCTGCACATAGTCCTTAAAGCCTTCACCTGCACCCATGGACATACTTTGGAGTTGAGTACGAGTAGGGGCCAAGTCGGCATTGTATTGATACTGCTTGTAAAAAGCAGCAGCCAAATCCTCCCAGTTTTGGACATTGGTTCCCTCCAATTGGTAGAACCATTCGAGCTGAGTCCCTGACAGGTTGTCTTAAAAGAAGTGAACCCACAAGTTTCTATCAGCGGTGTGGAGATGGATCTTCCATACATAGGAATGAAGATGAAGCTTTGGGCAAGACACCCCATCATACTTTTCGAAAACTGGAGCCTTAAATTTCTGCGAGATGACCACTCCCGACACCAATCCCAGTTCTTCGAAGTCTAACCCAGGTATTCTCTGGACTTCCATGGCGCTCAGCCGATCCTCTAACTGCTTGTATCTATCCTCAATGGGAGGATATTGCTCATCATTGTAGTCGGTATCATTGTCAGAAACTTCAGGACTGGGGTCCTCTTCCGTTGTCTGCCTCTCTTGATTCTCCCCTTCTTTGGACGAGGAGGTCAAATCGACTGATTGCTTTAGCGGCCCCCCGAATCTTCTGCCCATATTAAGGATACCAGCAGGTTTCTTCTTCTTCTTCTTCTTCTTCTTCTTCTTCTTCTTCTTCTTCTTCTCTTTCAGGATGAGGGAATTCAGACCCTCCTTCCCTTTTTCCAGAGTTATAAACATCTGTTGAAATTGGGCATTTTGTGTCTGGAGATCTTTGATGCTTTATTCAGAAGACATCTTTGCTGAAATAAACAGCGAAGGAGATGAGAAACCCGTAATGGTACCTGCTTATGCAATGCTATGGATGATATGCATATGAAATGATTTCAAGGATTCTTAAAAGCTCAAATTTGCTTAACCAAAAAAGAAACACACGTTAATTGTATTTAATGAGTTTGAATTGTTACAAAGAATGCCTTTTAGGCTTACAGTTTAAACAAAACAAAACTCAAAGCAAAAATAAAATAGGTCTCCCAGGAGCGCATCCTCTTTGGTGCAATGTAGGCGTTTATGTTCCTTTCTTCATGAAGTATCCTAGTGAGCTCCAGGACCTTCTTCTTGCTGGCATAGAACTGAGCTTCAAACGTGTCACGCTCCTCTTTAAGTTGAACCCAGGAATTCTGTAACTCCTCATGATCAGTTGGCATGTCAGGATGATGAACAAGGGAAGCAGTATCTCCTTCAGCAACTGGTTCCATAATTATTGGTAGGATAGCAGGGTAAGGAATCATAAGACTTTGAGCACGGGCTCGTACCCATCAGAGATAGGGCTCAAGAGGGATGGAATTCTTGTGCCCCAGTGTCTTGCTATCAATTTTATGTACCATGCCCCAAGCTTTTATGAACCTTTTACAGTAACCCTGAGTATCATTCTCATAGTTGAAAGCGATTCCTTGGATAAGCGTATCATGAGGGCCATCCCTCCTTGCATAACCAAATTTCCCTAAACAAGGGTTATAAGTGATTCCCCCCCTAATGCCTAAGAGAGGGACATTAGGGAATTCACCACAACGATCGATGATGGTAACATCTTCTGAGGACCGTGAACACCAATGAATGTCTGAATGTGTAAGGCAAATCATCCTATGAGAACATTTCATACCCTGCTCATTCTTCAAAATAGATCTGGGTAGGTGCGAAATAAACCACCTAGCCAATAGAGGAGTGCAACACAGGAGGGTCCCCCTTCTCCTTAGAGTGCGAGCATACAGAGAGTGCAAAACATCCCTAAGTAATGTAGGTACCAGATTATGAGACAGAAAAACTTAATCATATTCACATCTACGAGTTGGCCCGCATTAGGGAAAAGCACCATCCCGTAGATGAGGAGTGCCAATACCTCTTCAAAAGCTTGTAAATCCAGGGTATCCCAAAAATAGTAAGCCTTCTCGAATAGAAATTTAACCGGGATTCCTTGGACATTTCCTCTAGTTTCCTAATTTGTCACAACATCAGACCGTTGTAAGGATAGAGCTCGAGCAATATCTTTGGGCTTTGTTCGTTCTTCCGTAACGTTGAAAGGTGACTGATCAAGAATAGGTACCCCCAACAACCGAGAAAATTCCTTCATAGTAGGCACTAGCTGGTAATCCAGGAAGGTGAAGTAGTGGTGCAAAGGGTCAAAGAACTGAAATAGCACTTTTAACAATTCTTCATCAGGTTTTGAAGTGACCAAGTTGAGCAACCGACCATGTTTTTCAGTGAAGGGAGAGCTTTCAGGGATCCTTAATGCCAAATCCTTTAGTTGGAGAGGCACTTTCACAAGGTTAATCTGTATAGTGTTCCTGTGGGCGGGTTCCATGTCCTACAAAACAAAGCAAAGACGAGCCCTAGAGAATCCTTGAAATGGTTAGTATGACATGCCATGCTTATGACATCATGATTATGCTAAAAAAAATCACATGTATAGCAAGCAACAAACAAGTCACACCAAGTCCTTGGGTTTAAGGCCTACATGAGTTTTAAGGTCATACCCTCTTGAAGTTGGGTTGGTTCAACCTGTCGTATAAATAGTAACCGGGTTCTAAAGGGATCTCAATATTACCGATCTTTCCCCCAAGCTTCTTTCAATAGGCGACTGACTCGCAACCAAACAAAACTCAAGAGTCAAATCTTAATGAGTGTAGCATCGAGTATCTGTCGACCTTGGGAATACACCAAAGTCGGCCATCTCGCTACGTCCTACTGGCCAAGTTGTGCAATTTAAAGGTTCTAAGGTCAGTTGATGCTTTATGACACCACGCGGCAGCCCCGTACTCTCCTTGATTGACTCAAGGGTTACCGGTACCAACCAAAGTGCCACATCAACGTAGCTACTGCTTCAACCGCGTCGTTATACCCCGCACAGTTCCCTCATAGTTTATTGCTACTTACCTAAAAAGTGTCCCCAAATCCGGGTGTAGGATTTTTAACAGTAAGCCAAACAGGGACCCGAAATGTAAAGCATACAAGTCAAACAATGAAAGCAAGTAGATGTGATCTAACCCTAAGGTAACCCCACTTTTTTAGACGAGTCCCCAACAGAGTCTCCAGATCTGTGATACGGTGGGAGAACTAACTTTTTGTTTTGCGTTTGATTGCAAATGTTACGGATAGCAAGAGTCGCCACCGACTTTTCTTTTATCCAATAAGGAAAGGTGAAAAAGCACAGGAAAGACCTTTAGAGATGTTTTCTTGAGTTCGGGGGGTAGATTATGAAAAGGGAAGGTGTTAGCACCCCTTCCATCCATGGTTTTCCATGGGCTCTTAGTTGCTTGCTAGATCACTTGCTTTGTTCGAAAGTTATGCTTTTGTGTTGTGAGTTTTTGAAAGTATTTTAAAAAAAAATGTCTTTGTAATGGTTCTCGTCTCTATAAGAACGCGTACAAAGTGTTGTCTTTTGAAAATGTTTCAAAATAAAAGTGTTGGTGTATAAAATGTTTTTGTTGTGAGCAAGCGAGCAACTAGGAGTGAATCTACCTACTCAAAAGGTCTTAGATGTTATTTTCCTCCTTCTATAGGTGTTGCTATCTTACCATTGATTTGGTAAGAAGCCTCATCATTGGATGTGAAGGGACAAGCGTGGGACGTTTGTATAGTCATAGAAGGCAACATATGGAACGCTTTAGCAATTTCGTTTTAGGGACTAGATCGTTTATCGAAGGCAACATCGAGGGTCATCGAGGGACTACAATATTTTATCGAGGGTCTTTTGCTAAAACACCCATGTTCGAGGGATATGACTTTTTTTCCTGATAGGCAACAAGGTGGGATTATCCTAAGGGTGCTAGTGTGCAAGTGTGTTTGATTGCATGCATTTTAATCTTGATTAGGGTTATCTATTTGTTGATTTCATATCTTTCCATACACATCCTAATTACTAGCATTTTATATTGGGAAACGCGTTAAATTGCGGAAATATAAAAGTCCTATGCTATTACAATATTTTAGGGATGGGGGGGTACATATTTCACAAATGGGGGGTTGCAAGAATTTAAATCCTATTTAACTATTACAAACATATTAAAATCTACAACGTAAGAAAGAAAAAGGACTTTGTTTAGAAAATGGTTTTTTTTGTCTTAATGGATTTAAAAAGAGGAAATAAATTAGTTAGTAAAAAGAAAACATTTTCATATCTTTTTTATATTGATAAAAAGAGTATTAATATTGAAAATGATAAAAGGAAAATAAATGAAAGATAGAAACAGCGTGCTGCTGCAAGCAAAACAACAAGGATCAGAAGTTCTGAAGCCAGGCGCGTTGTGACTTAGAAAGGAACGTCAGTGGAATCAGAAGTTCTGGATTGATACACTCTAAGGCCCTGCAAGAAACGTTAGAGGGAAAGGAAACAGAGGTTCTGGGTGGTATTCAGACAGTGAGCAAAAAGTCAGAAGTTCTGTGTTGTGCTAAAATAGTGAGTGAACATCAAAAATTCAGTATGTTGTCAGCGTGTGAAAATCAGAAATTCTGAGTGTTAAAATAGCGAGTGGAAGCATCAGAAGTTCAGTTTGCTTAACATTAAGAAAGCCTAGAAGTTCTGTGTGTTTAACATGTAGGGAGAACTCATAAGTTCTGTGTTATGCTAAAATAGTGAGTGAGCATCATAAGTTCTGTGTGTTAAAACAGTAAGAAAGCCTAGAAGTTATGTGTGTTAAAACAGTAAGAAAGCCTAGAAGTTCTGTGTGTTTAACGTGTAGGGAGGACTCAGAAGTTCTGTGCTATGCTAAAATAGTGAGTGAAAAAAACAGGGGTTCTGTGCCACATTTCAACTCCTTCCTCATATTAATCAGCACATCAACAATTTATTCAGTATTTAACAAACAGTAGGTCAGAAAGATAAAAGCACAACAATTTATAGAAGTTCAAATCCCTAATTTGAGCCTAGCCCTAATCAAGAAGTTCTGATCCACAGTTTTCCTACTTATGCAATGATATAGACAACATTAATACTGTGATATTTACATATTTTAGTGATGTTCTGAATGAAAAGATGCAAAGTTAGAAAGACTTACCTTGAACCTAGAGCGTGGGCTTGGAACTTGAGCTACTGCCTTCAGATGTTCTGGAATCAGCAAGAGCAACGAAAGAGAATATGCCAAGTTCTTTGACTCAAAGGGAAGAACAAAAGTTTGGTTTTCTGTTTGGGAATTCTGGTTTTTACGAAGGTTTCACAATTTTCTTTTCTCTCTTTTGACAATTTTCTCTCTCCAAACGCCAATCCCTTGAACGTGTGATGGAGAAAATTATTTATAGATGGGTTTGCTGTGGTTTTTTGGGGAAAAACAAATGGGATTCAAACCTTTTTGGTATACTATTTCATTGCTTTTTAATCACAGTTTTCGTATGCTAATTTCGTGCAAATATAGGGTTTGAGAAAAATGCAGGCGTGAACTAGATCAGTAGCAATTTGGAGTGTTGTGGCAGCTGGTTGCACGACTGCACTATAGCAGTGCAGCAGGCTGTTCAAACAAGGTTTTGGGGTTTTGTGATGTTCTGATCGAAGAAGACCATAATGAAACTCGAAGGGTGATGCTCTGATTGAAGCATATGCTGAAGAATCATGTTCTGATTGAAGAACTATGTTCTGTACCATGTTTGTAACTTCTGACTGCACTTGCGTGGAGGCTGGCTCAGAAGTTCTGAAGTATCATATTCTCTTAAACTTAGAAAATTTTCTAAATGTTTAAAAATTTGATTTTTTTCAAAGTAATTTTTGACTTCTGACTTTTTGATGAACCGATTTCATGTCTTGATGAAATATAATTGTTGAAACTTTATTTTTGATCTAAAAGTCGAAGTTTGACTTTTTAGTGTGCTTTTGACCATTTTCCCATTGTGGATGATTTTCTTAAAAAGTTGTAATTCAAGACTTGAATCTTGACAGAAGAAAACCTGAGAGTCCAGGATGATCCTTTGAGAAATGAGAGGGAAAATTTTAGGGTACAACAAGATGGAATAATTGTTTTTTAGCCTTATCCACTTTTGAAGATGCATGGAAGCAAATAAAAAATAGGATACATACAAATGACAACGTGTCATATTCTGAAGAGAAGGTCGTCCGAGACGGTTATTTCAATTTTTAATATAAAATGGGTTCTAGTTGTTAGATTTATGTGTGTTGAATTGTATACAAAAGTCATACTACTTAAAACATCTAGAGAATTGAGAAAAGAGTCAAAAATAAGTGAAATGTACGTATGAAACACCATTTTCATTTAATGCAAAATTACTTTAAGTTATTTTCTTACACTTTTATCATTGTGTCAGAGTCATTTTATCCTTACAAATCATTTTTATATTTTTTTGAAGTTTCGATTCATATCGAAATCTTCATTATACCAGTCATAAACAACTTAGGAAATTTTATACACATATGTCTTAATATTAATTTAGTCGATCCTGCAAGCAACCAAACTATCATTTTGTATAAGTCTCCTCATAATCAATGCCTTCCTCTTGGTTATACCTTTGAGCCACAAACGGGCTTTAATTCTCGTTATCATACCATGTTCGTCAAGTTTATTTCTAAATATCCATCGAGTACCTATAACTTGATGATTTTCTGGACGAGGGACAAGGTCCCAAATGTTATTTCTTTCAAATTGATTCAATTCTTCTTGCATAGCCATAAGCCAATGTTCATCGAGTAAGGAATCCTTAGCATTTTTAGGTTCAACTTGTAATATGTACGCGTGGTGATAACAAAAATTAGTTATTTTAGAGCGCGTTTTGTGATATCACCAATAATGTTCTTGGAAAGATCACCCTTGGAGGTTCTCCAATCCAATGGAAGACCATCATATTCTTGCTGACTTTAGTCATCATCCTTCTTCTCTTGGTTGTCATCTTCCTCCTGAAGGTGTGAAGAAAACGCAAGAAATGGGGTTTGAATTGGGTTTTCTTTTCTTGAATAACTTTCGCTTCTAAGCATTATTTGTTGAACAATGCTTCTGAGTGTTACTTCTAAGTAATGCTTCTAATTAAGTTAAGAAAACATAAACTCTAAAGCATAAGCAAAAGTAAAGAACACGCGATATATCCTGGTTCACTTGAGAAACTCCAAAGCTAGTCCAGTTCACCCTACCAATGTGATTTCACCTTGAACTCAAAGACTTAATCCAATATAACCAATCTGATTACAATTGCATGGGAAACTGTTGGTGACTAACATCCAATGATGTGTTCAGGGATCCAAAGCAGATATAACATTCATTGACCCAACATAATCTGAATCTCCATAATCTCCTATCAGGATATCCTTCCAATGATATCCATTAGTGATCTCAGAAGGTTGACCTTCACTCAGTCCCCTTTGAGACATGACTACCATTGACCCAATAGAATCCACTACCAGGATTTCATCTACGGTGACCGCAGTCAAAGTCTTCTTGAGAATCCTAACTCAATCGAGTCTCTCAAGGAATCATCAAACAACTGTTTGAATTACATTTGTTTATAATAATAATGCTTCTACACAAGCTGGATGTAAACATAATTAAGTACATAGAAGAACCTAATACACACTAAAAGATATTACATTTTATTGTAGCATGATGTGCGGTATTCTTTTCTTCAAGTAGCTTCTTGTCAGACAACAACCCAAAGCACGTGAATTGCTGAAGTCTTCTTCTTCATAAGCTTTTGGAAACTTTGTTGATCTTGATGTAGTAAAGAAAAGAACTTCTTCATCTTGATTCACCATATAACATTCTGGACAACAAGCATTATTCTGTTTTCTTCTATGATCACTTTAGAGCACAACATTTATGTTGTGGATTTGTAACTAGATCTTTCATGATTTTCTTCATTATCTTCTACAGCTTAGCAAGCTTTGTGCATCATATGAAATTAAATACATTGTGAATCAATTATTTCAATGTAATCATTAACAACATGATTGAAGAATCATTTTGATAACAATTATTCTTGTTGTTGTTATAGTGGTTGGTAACTTTTTGGTTGTGTTCCAATTATGACAACTTTTTAGCATTTGAACACCAATAACATTTTAAACATAAGACTCTTTTCTTTTATAGCCAAGCAATATAGAGTCGTTGGCTATTTGAAAAATATTCGTTACAAAAAGTATAGCTACGTCATTATCTCTTCCACAGTTCAAGTTAGTGGAGAAGTAGTGTAATAAGGCTTTTTCATACTGTGTACTATTGTACCATGTTACTATTATATTCTTTCCTTCCGCACTTCAGATGCTTATGTGAGCATGAGTTTAGAAGCGGGAATAACATAAGATCTTCAGAACTTCAAGTCTTCAGAACTACATCCTCAGAGTCTTCAGCACTTGGTTGTGAGAACCCTTATAGAGAACCTTGAATCAGAAGAGCTTCAAGTCTTCAGAATCTTAAGAGCTTCGTCTTTAGAGTCTTTAGTACTTGGTCTTGAGAACCTACTGTATAGAACCTTGGATCTTTTAGAACTTCAATTCTTTGGAATCTTCAGAACTTCTGTCTTTAGAATCTTTAGCACTTGGTCTTTAAGAATCCTTTTAAGAACCTTGGTATTAGAAGCACACGTCTTCAGCATCTGGACTTCGTAGAAACTTTGTCTTCTTAAAACAGGTTGTGTTTTTAGAAACTAAGTTTTTAGCATCTGGACTTCAGTAGAAACTTTGTCTTCAGATCTTCTAACTTTGTTTCTTTGGAACATATTGTCTTTAGAAACTTGAGTCTTCAACATCTGGACTTGAGTGGCAGCTTTTGTCTTCAGATCTTCTAACTGTTTCCTTAGAACATGTTGTCTTTAGAAGCTTGAGTCTTTAGCATCTGGACATAAGTAGAAACTTCTATATTCAGATCTTCTGACTGGTTTCTTTAGACAAACATCAAAGTTTACACTTCAGAGCCTTCTGGAGTGTCTTGCTACTGTTCAACAAAACTTGTGTAGCATAGAAGCATAATCATTTCTCTTCTAATGTCTTGGCCACGCCATCCATCAGAAATAGAACCTGTTTGTTAAGTACTCAACAATAAAAACATTAGAATATCAAACTTGTTCATACAAACATACTCATTTACTATCATCAAAACTCAGAGATAGTATTGCAGAACCAAATCTTGTTTTTACAATCTCCCCGTTTTTTATGATGACAAATCTATGTATTTTGATGACACAATTTTGTTCTTATAATCAAAAGTGAAAATATAAAGGTAAGGAATAATTATTATTTTTATAATTCTCCCACTAAGTTAATGATTAGATGAAGATCAAATATCCTAACTCTGAACCATTTGAGTAAAACTCCCCCTGGTTTCAATATATCAGATATCAAGATCTTTAGATTCTTTACTTTTCATACCAATGGAGTCACTTGAAATATTGAATTCATCAGAGCTTCTTCTTATTGAATTTTCTATCCAGATTTTTCAGACAGTCTTCAACTTTGGATTTGCTCAAGTCTTCTGGAAAGCATATGTTTCTTCTCTTGATTCTTATGTTCTGAATATCACATTCTCAGAAATTTTACATCTTCTGAACATTATGATACCAAAATCAAGATAACACTTTAACTTTCAGAAAGTTCTCAACTTCTGAACAATATCATGTCTATCTGATTTTTGAACATATGTTCATGGAGTATACATCTCTGCTTATATGAAAAATCAGTTCTTAAGAACTTTAACAAAGTTCTTTCATTTTGACTTGTCTTAGAATGCCTAGTGAACTTGTTCAGAGTTCCTCGGTTAATTATCAAATAGACAAACACACGTCAGTGGTAAATGCACATTTTATATCATTCATTTATTATAATGCATTTTGTTGTACCCTAAAAATTTCCCTCCCATTTTTGAATACAATTGATTCAAGACACCTCCCCATGCTCCTAGGATTCTTAATTGCTCAATAATACTCAAGGGTTTGAGCATACAAACACCTCTCCTAAGAAATTGACCTACAACTTGGGTTTTGCTTTCTTCAAAGAAAATTGAGCTTCTAAAGCCTCAAGTGGATTCTATGATTCCTCATTGTCGTACTCCAAATTTGTCCTACCGCAACGATTTTATTTTTCGAGAGTGAAATAAAGATATACTTAATTAAAGACGGTACAACAGTATCCAATGGCCCATCTTTATTCAAGACTAGGGGGTGTATATGGGCTTTCTAAATCAGAAAGACTCATAAATCCGTTCGTGAGGCATGTTGGCCGATGGCCCATGCGATTCGAAAATATATTCGAGTAATTAATAAATTATTAGTTTATTAAAAATACCTAGGTTTAATTTTATATTGAAGTTAATATATTAAGTCTGTTAAATTGCCGTTAGTAAAAGGGAGGTATGAAGTTTAAAAGCCCATTTAAGTTTTGTCATTGTTAATAAAAAGGAGGGGGATGTGATCATCAAATTAGAGGTCCATTAAGTTTTATTATTATTTAAGAGGAAATTGTTTATTGTTATTATAAATAAATAATAATGTATATTAATAAGGAAAACAAATAAACAAAAATACTTTTTGGTTGAAAAAAAACATAACATGTTGTTTGTTGTTAAATTCTGTTTTAGATATTATCTAAGTTTTGGGTGTTTCTAAAAAATGGTCAATTAAGCTTGGATTTGCTGTAATACAAAAAAAAGTACATAATGCTGCTGGGCTTAAAAATTGCAACGTAGGCCCAAAATGCAATTAACATGCACTATTCAAATCACCACCAATTCTGCACAAGTGTCATAACAGATACTGTAGAAATTGGAAATCAAATTGAATCTTGAAACATTATCAATCAAAGCCCAGATTTGCGGAGTTACATTGAAAATTTTACAGAAAAAATCTACAGCAAAGCACAAATTGACAGAATCAAATCCATTACAATCTAAATCTCCAGATTAACTAAATCTTAAATTTCTATTACATTGAAGTAGAGAATAAACTACGATTACAAATTGGAATCAATTACATAATTACAAATCTCTAATGGATCTAATCTTCCTAATTTGCGCTAACAATTCGCAAAAAACCCTAAAAGACTAAACTATAAAAACACAGAAGATTGTACAGAAAAAGGATTTCTTTGGAGAGAACAAGAACAAGGCGGAGGGGACGACAAAAACAAAAAGGAGATTTTGTTGAAGAACAAGAAGGCGGAGAGCTTTTACAGTAGAGATTTTAAGAAGAAGATGGAGCGATTAGAGTTTCACTTACTGAAACCCTAAGCGCATAGCCAACTCTCTCCACCGCCGCTGGACACCGCTGAATCGCTATCTTTCATCGCCATCACCATCATCATTTAACACCATCAAAACCTACACAATCAAAGAAGAAGGATGGGGTTAGCACCGGACACGCTCAAGAATCAGAATAAGGAAATCGCGCAAAGGGTAAAAATATTAGCTGTTTATTTTGTTTTGGGGTTGGATTCATGATGGGTAGGGTTTGTTTTCAGCCACCGCCACTGCGATTTGGGTAAGGTTTGTAAGGGATTAAGGAAAGGGTTTGCGGCAGTGAGAAAAAGGGAAAGCGAGGAAGATGAAGTTGCTGCAATGTACGAACGAAATGTTAAACGAAAATATGTATTATGTTGCAATTCTCCACGTGAGCGTACATCGTAATTAGGATGCTCCATCAATACTACCCCTTAGATCATAGGTGGACGACCGTGAGGCCAAGTCCACCGTAACTCCCACGCACCTTCACCCATGCAATCAAACCAGCCCTTTCCCAAACTCGTCGGGCCTAAGCCCACTAATATCGACACCCCCTTCCAACTATTTGCTAAACGCAACAACAACATACACCCCCTGTCCAACCAGCATTAATGGGCTTGGCCAAATTCCTTTAGGCACCCCCCTGTTTTACTTGGTAACAAGAAATTGCACCCCCCCAGATTTACTTAAATTATCATTATTATTTTATTATTTCTTTCATATTATTTTTTATGCTATATTTAATTAATTATTTACTTCTTTTTCATTTATAATTACCATTATTATTTTTTATTATCATATTTTAAATATTATTGTTATTATTTATTATATTTAAATATTCTTATAGGATCAATTAAATTATTTTATTTCAAAATTGCATATATTATATTAATATATTACTTGCATTAAATCTTTTTATATCATGCATTGATCGAAATATTTTCACAATTAATACAGTAAAAAACACAAACCAATATCAAACTCATTTTCGTAATAAACTAAACTAATCAACAGTCTTTTTGCAAATGGGTTTCAACTAGTTTTGACTTACTACGCACCCAGTCAAAATCTCCACAATCACTACTCCCGACCGATTGCGAAGTGATTCAAAATATGTTTGCAAACCCCTAAAAAAACACCAACCCATACGAACTATGAATTGAGACTCTGATTCCTCATAAGAGGATACATATGCATACGATCTAAAATCGTAGCGAGTTCTACCATTAAAAAATTAGGACACTTTTCTTGCTAATTAAAACTTAAAACCCTATTTATCCCGAACCTAAACCTAGAGTCTAATATCCTTTTGAACAAGGTGGATGAAAGGTTCCTAACACCTTCTTTTCGTCCAATTGAGTCCAAAGCCTAGAATATTTGTCTGTGAATTAGGGTTTTATGTTAGATTCCCTTCCCTAGGATAAAAACTAATAGTGGCGACTCTTGATTAAAAAACTAGTTGCTACAGCTGGCGACTCTGTTGGGGAATCTCCTTAACCCTAGGTTTAGGTATTTTTGGGTTTCTATTTTTTATATGCTTTATTTATTTATTTATTTATTGCATTTATCTACTTTATCGCATTTATTTATTTACTGTCAATTTCTCTTATTATCATATATTTACTACGTGGTGGGATTTTTCTATCTCAAAAAAATATTTTCGATAACCCTTAGAAAGAATGTTCGTCTATTAGCTTAGGGGGTACATCATCCCTGCGAGTTTATGTGACGACTTCTCCTAGAGTCGGTGGACTTCCGAAAAAGGAATACTTATCGAGAGATATCCTCTTGACGAGTAGGACTTTGGAAGGTCAACCATGACTCTTTGTAACAACCTTAACCTAAAATATAATGATGAGATCTTTCATGACTTTGAGACGAAAGTTTCAGTCCGTAAAGAGGCTCCACCTAAGGGAGGCCCTTGTGCCTTTTCCCTCTGGTGTTATTCATGACACCCTTAATGAAGCCACCTTTTGGGAGGGTAGACTAATCGTAGGTCAAAGCTAAGGAGCCTACCTTATAAGGGTACTTATCACTGCAACCCCATCACCGAACCATACATCCCTACCCTATAGGGGTACTTATTACAAAAAGTCTCGTCACTCAACCTTACACCCACGCCTTCATATATTTCATGTATTCGTCATACATTCATCATATATTCGTCACCTGTTTCTTTGTATTATTCACGGGGTACAAAAATAATAAAATCAAGATCCTGGTGGCTATCTTTAAAAATGGACACCAAAGGAAATAACTTGCCCACGTCAACATGTCAAACATGTCTGAAATCAAGGCCACAGAGGGGAGATAATGTGCTGAAGACTTTCTCAAAGCTTTGTCAAGAAAAGGTGGATGGTTTCAAGAGTATATATCTACAGGCTCACCTAGAAGACTTATTTCCCTTTGCTTGATTTCACGCAAATAAAGTTTTGGTTTAAGATTGTAATATTTTTCAATATCTGAATTACGTTACTTTCAATAAAAGCATTTTGTTTCCACATCTTGTTTGCGTATCTATTTTAAAGATAGTCGCTAAGTAAAATAATATGCAAAAGATGGATACATACCTAAGTGAATAAGACAGTAACCATTTCATATTCATATGTATTCATTCACACGCATGCATTCACGAACACCCGCATATCATGTCAAAACTCATTTTTCAAAAACATCTCTCCAGTTGAACCATTGGTAGAAGAAGGTCTCCACCTCCTTGGCCTCCATATCACACAAGGGCCTACCAACAGAAAGAAATGGAGAAAATCGAGGAAACTCAGGCTGCATTCAAAGAGGATCTCGACCGAGTGAAGGGTGATGTCACTTCAATGAAAGGGGATCTGAGTCAAGTTCTCCTAGCTTTGAAAAACATTATTGACATGCAAGACCAGATTCCCAGGGCAGATTTTGAAGAAGTAGCCCAGACTATTGGTGCATCAAGCGGTCACCAACTAAGGAAAGAGTCAGAGGTAGGACCCCAGAAGTCCGTCATGGTCCAACAAGAAGCTGAAATTGAAGGGTTTGTCCTACCTCCGCCAAAATCAGGGGCATCTCGTACCCTACAGATTCCAACCAATAATACAGACAACTACTGGGACATGCAATACGGAGACCACGACCCAGAGGATGCCAACCAAGCGCCATTAAAGACGACTGGTACTCATGCTGTTGATAATCCATTAGTGATGAATCAGTATAAAGCTCTGGAAGAAAGATTAAAGGCTGTGGAGGGTTTTGACGCTTTCGAAGTGGACACTCTCGAAATGGGCCTAGTTCCTAATGTGGTGATCCCACCAAAGTTGAAAGTGCCTGACTTTGAAAAATACAAGGGGCTCACTTGTCCAAGAAATCACCTCTGTATGTATTTCAGGAAGATGCATGCCCATGCCCATGATCAGAAGTTGATGATCCATTATTTCTAAGATAGCCTGAGTTGGGCATCTTCAGACTGGTATATGCAATTAGAGCAAACGCATATTCGAACCTGGGCAGATCTTGCTAATGCTTTTCTAAAGCATTACAAATATAACCTGGATATGGCGCCTACCCGCATGCAACTCCAAAAACTATCCCAGAAGAAAGAAGAGTCCTTCAAGGAGTATGCTCAGAGATGGATGGAGTTGGCATCCCGTGTGCAACCACCACTGTTAGAGAAAGAGTTAGTAGACACGTTCATGGGAACTTTGCATGGGCTGTATTATGAGATGATGGTTGGAAGTATCTCTTCGGGGTTTTCAGACCTAGTAACCTTCAGAGAAAGAATAGAGACTGGGATAAAAAGTGGGAAGATATCAGAAGGACCACCAAATGCTCCCTACAATTCAAAACAGACTGCTTCAAGCGTCCCCAAAGGAAAAGAGGGAGAAACTAGTGCTGCAGCGTCACAGCCCAGGGTACAACAACCATTAGTGATCCCACTAGGACAGTAGCAAGGCAGAAGGCCACCCAAGAAATTTTATCCACTCCCTATGCCACCTAGCCAGTCATTGCAACAGCTAGTTAAGGCATCCTTAGTGGAACTCAAGCCTCTACCTCCTCCAGTCGGGCCACTCCCACGAAGATACGATGCTAACGCTAGATGCAAGTATTATGCTAATTCTCCTAGACATACCATAGAACAATGTTGGCCATTCAAACACAAGGTGCAGGATTTGTTGGAATCTCAAGACATCACCTTCGAGAAGCCCAACATCAAATCAGACCCTATATCTTCGCACGATGGGTTGACAATAAATGCAATTGAAGTAGTCACTGACTCTGGGGCAAGAAGACAAGCAAAAACCCCAACGAACTCGCTGAAAGAACATCTGTTGGGATACAGACTCCCTCTAGGACATAATGAAGCTTTCGAAAGAGCTCTACAAAGGCTAAGGGACCAAGGGATAGTCCAGTTCGGGCAATACCCTGAAGAAAAATATAAATCTACTCTGAAGGGCAAAGCATATTTTCCTCCGATCCAAGAGACTTTTGTCAATAATGGAGTAGTGCATGGCAGACATGGGAACAAAATATTCAACAAAGCCAACACCAAAGGGGAAACTTAATTCATCCCAGAATGCGCCCCAGGAGAAAAAACTCAAAAGATGGACGACCATGGAGATTCCTGAGATCTTTTTCTTTCTTAATTAATTTTACTTGTTTTTGAAAGAACCTATGTCAAGCCCGAGGCATAGGGGTTTCTTATAAGGGTTTCCCTATTTTGTTCCAGACAATATTTACGATTAATAAAAGTTATATTTTGTTTTCAATTAAGACCCCTTCCTTTCTCTTTCATTTATATCTTAAATTTAAAAATGGCAATACTTTCTCTGCATATGCATTTTCAAATCTCATATACTAAATCTGCACCAAAACATGATAAGTGTGCAAATTCATGCCCCAAACCACCGATAATGCTATTGCTGCAATCTGATATAATTTTGATGCTCCTATTAACCAAGCTAAAGAGGAAGATGATAAAGATCTTGAACTCTCTGAGAAAATGGCGAGGGAAATAAAAGGAAAAGCTAACGATACACAACTATATCAAGAGGCTATTAAGACCATTAATCTGAGCACAGGGGAAGACCCAGAAGAAACCAAGCTAAGGGGAAATGTTAGAGCAGAGCCACAAAGAAGCTGATCAAGTTATCGCACATATCTACAGAAATAGGCCACGGTAAAATACAGACAGTGCGGTAAAAATAAGCAACTGTGAAATACCAAGACCTGACGGAGAACCCGAGCCAAGGGCACGTTGGATATCCATGTTCAATGAGGCTTCAAATGCACCGGGGCACGATATAGGGGTAGTACTGACTTCTCCAAAGAATGCTCACAAGGCATATACCAAGTCAACATCGAATAGGATATTATACGTTTAAAACTGATTCCATATCGGGGTCATGTTTTGAAAATTGACTGCGAAATCCACAAAGATCCCTTTCAGTGACACCCCACGATAAAAAAATCAAATGGAAGACGCACTGGAAACTGTATCAGCTATGTAACTTGGTCAAACCACGAATCGCGCATCACAAACATACACAATCAAGAGCCCGCACTTTGTCTTGCTATCAAAGAAAGACCGGATGACAAGCCTTGGTTTTATGACATCAAGGAGTACCTGGAAAAACAAGGACATCCAAAAAATGCCTCTAGCGTCGACCGACAAACTCTACAAAAATTGGCCTCGAAATTCCTTCTGAGTAACGGTATATTATACAAAATGGACCACGAAATGGTCTAGTGTTCCAAAAGATTCTATTACCTTGCCTCGACTCACGTGGTAAACGAACCCCCAATTATGAAGGTCTGTACGTAGTCAAAACAGCATCCTTCGGTGGTAATTGTATCCTCACAACAATGGATGGGGAAGAACTACCGCATTCGGCAAAGTCAGACATAGTAAAAAATACTATGTATAAGAAGCTTGCTAAGCTCGAACCCTAAAATGGCGACTTAGGCAAAAAGGAGCGTCCTGGTGGATCGAAAACCCTAAAGGGTGATCCAGGCAAAAATTAGGGGCATATAAACAAAAAATTATCTCGGTGGATTGAAAACCCGAAAAGGAAATCCAGAGAAAAGTTAGGGATTTCATATAAAGAAATAAAGAACAAAAAGACTACGATCTAAGAACTACGACTATGAATCACGAGGGGAGAAATAGATCTGAATCATTTAACTCAGAAGCAAAGGAGATAAGATCATTAAAAGGATATTGGGGAACAACAGTAGCAATTATACTTTTTATTTCCATTTACAGTTTTAAAACCTTCTGTAATTACCTTTTTCTAGGAATTGCATCTTGTATTCTCGCCTATTCAGAGGCATATAAATAAAACATTTTCTTTCTTTGCATCTTTAAAATTTCATTTTTTCTTTTCTCAGACTTGTTTACAAAATAGTACGATCATTACTTGTGAATATTGTCTTGAAATCATTTCGGGGGATTAACAAAATAAAAGCATTTGACAAAACATCAAAAAAGCATTTTGGTTAGAAAAATATCAAAATAAAATCCATGTCTACGTCCACGCACATGTCTACTCTTACGTCTTGCAATACAAAAATCTATACACATGTATGCGCCTATATCTACGCTCACGACGCAAAAAGTCTACGCCCACACGTACACCTGCACCTATGCTTGAACTCAACAATACTAAGTATAGGCCTACATCTACGCGTCCACACACAAAGTCTACGTCCATGTCAGCACCTATGCCTAACTTGCAACACAAGGTCTACGTTCGCACGTGTCCACGTGCATGTGTACTCCTGCCAATTCTATATATACGTCTATGCTTACGCCTGTGCTCACAATATACGAATCTACATATGTCTACGTTTATGCTTGCACATACAAAGGCCACACATAAGCCAAGGCACACGTCTATGCCTGCGCTTACAACATACAAATCTACGCATAGGCTATTACTTACGTCTACGTCTACGTCTATGTCTACACCCGCCATGCAAAATCAATGCTCAACTTTTGCTAACATTTCCCACCGTGTCCAAGTTCAACAATACTACGATGATACTACATACAACGCCAGGAATTGGTAACTCTAAGCCAATGGTTTAAAGGAGAGATGCCATAAATGGTCTTCATAACACTTCAGGGCATATACACATCTTACACACATTTCACAGATACATTTTGTATATCTAAAGCATACATACCTGTTGTACCCCAATTTTTGCCCCTAAGATTCCCCTATCATATCATATCAACTCAATCATAACAAGATCACATTAGGGTTGGTTCTTCCTCTTTTTTTATCCCCTATCTTTAAGTTTTCTCTTGAGGAATCTCCAAGCACTTTGGTTGTGTATCTTGTATATGTGTTGTTGACTAACCTCTAACCAAAATACAAAAAATATTTGTCTTTGTCCTTGCACAATTTGTGTTTTGTAGGTACCAAGTCAAAGCATCCAACAAATAAGGTTTTGCAAGTTTATTTGATCCTGTATTGTGGTAAAAAAAATCTAGCATGCATCGACCCATAAATGTATGTATCGACTCATTTTGTTGTTTATAGCTAGCATGTGTCGACACATGCATGTATGTATCGACTCATCCTGCTTGAATAACCAGCATGTGTCGACACATGCATGTATGTATCGACTCATCCTGTTTGTTTAACTAGCATGTGTCGACACATACGTGTTATGTATCGACTCATGCAGTTTGTGTGATTCTGTAATATGTTGAAACAACAATATGTATCGATACATAGAGGCATGTATTGACACATGCTGTGTTATGCAGCTAAGATGTATCGACACATACCACCTATGTATCGACTCATAATGGCAAAATGCACATGTTTTTGAAAAAGCCAGCAAATTTCAAACTGTTATCATTTTGGCTCCAATTTTTTCTGCATAATTTGAAATTATATCATTAATTCAAATTTGGCTCCAAGAATCAATTACCAAATTACCACTAATCCCAATCCTAAAACTCTATAAATAGAGATCTCATTTCATTCAATTGACAAGCTTTTGATAGCCAAAATCATCTTGTTAAAAAATCTCTCAATTCTCTCCATTTACCAAATTCACTCAAAGCTCCATTTTTAAAAAGTTAGTAAGCTTTGCATTGAAGCTTACTAATCTTTGAGCTAAACCTTCATCCAAACACTTTTTCTCCATTAATTCTCTACATCCAAGCTTTGGTGATTGATTCTTGTTATTGAATTGAAGCAAATTCTGGAAGTTGTTTAATAATTCTTAAATTCTACCTTTGGTAAGTTGGATCATCATCTTTCACAATGTGATCTCTTGTGGATTTTTGGTTTTGATTTATTGAGCACTGTTTTATAACTCCATTAGTGTTATTTTCTCAAAATTTTCTGGAATTTTCATGCTTAATTGGATCCATGATCCTAAGATGTTTGATGAAAAGTTGGAACAATAATTTGATCTTTAAAATGCTGCTTTCTACTGATTTTTTTTAACAGGTTACAATCAATTGTCACAGAAAATTGATTTGATAAAAAACTGCACTAATACAATAGGTTGCTGTCTAGGCACAATTGATTGTAACAGTGCCAAAGATACTGTTTCTGCCTTATTTTGGGGCTGTTTAGACTCAAATATTTTTCTGCACTCTCTTTGATGGATAATTTGGATTGCAATTTTAAATGTCCAATTTGTTTTTTAAACTCAATGGACTTTGTGATGTAGATGAAGTTGGATAAATGTTCATCAATTCAAATCTACCTAAGAATGAATTATTTAATTCATTTTTGGTGCTTTGGATTAATGATATGTTTAGTACTTTAATCCATCTAGAGGAGTGGTTGAATTTAAAGATGAAAGAATTTTGAAATGGTGATCCAAATTAGCTTATCATTCCCCTCCCTCTTCATCTTATCCCTTTATTTTTTAATTGTGCTAGATGTTAAGAGATGGTGATCTCTATATCATTTATCCAAACATGAAGTACATAGATTATTATTGACCGGCCTCAAAATAGGTGTGACTTCTACATAAGTCCACTTACGATTGCTTAACATAGCGCTAAATTTTGTCCCGATTCATATAAATGATCAGTCGTGGCCCAAACTTATGATTGCAAGCCCAAGTATGTTAATTTGATCTCTTTGATCAAATAACCTTGAGATTCATTGTGTGGAGGCTTTGGTTCTACCAATCCTCTAATGGATCTACAATACCTTTGGTCAACGCGGATCACTTAAACATCGTTGATCATTAAATGTTACTTTTTGAGGATTCCAAAATGGATGATATACTTGACAAAAAGCAAATGCAACTTGTTGTGTGGAGGCTTTGGTTCTACCAATCCTCTAATGAGTTCCAAATGCAAGTTTCAAGATGATCATCCAATTAACCACTAATTTCTTACAATTTACTTTACTTTATGCTTTTATTTTTTATGTTTTATGTACCATTTGATTTAAGCATTTACATTTCATGCCATTTTTATTTTGCTCACTTGAGCATTTACTTTTATGTCATTTTTATTTTGCTCACTTGAGCTTTTCTTTTCCTTCTAAAGACACCTAATAATCAACATGAACCATAAAAATCTTTAATAATATTTGGACTATTTGGTTACTATCCTTGGCATTATGGAGCGTTGGACTTCTTGGACTTAGGATTAGAGACCTTGGCCTATCTTGGAGACCTTCATGACTTTATTTGATATTTTGTCTGGAGTTCTTGAGGTTTACCTCAAGACATTGGGTTGTTTGTTTGTTTTGTGTGCAGGTTATTGTGATTACATACTTTGTTTGTAATTTGGAATTCACCCGTATACAGTCGTTACTCTGCCTAATTTTTACGAAGACTTAATACACTTGAAGTTTGTTTCTCTCAAGAGGTCTAGTATCTTTGCTTGCTTGGTTTCAATCCAAAGAATGGGAATTCTATATTGACTCATAATGTGAAGTATTGGTTCTTGTTGGTTAGATGGTTCTTATCCCTAGCTTTTACCTTATGCTTTAGGATAACCTCTTCTTCTCCTCCATCTTCTTTAATTTCAAAAATCTTTTCCCTCCTTTTGAAAACTCTTCTTGTTTTTGAAACTTGAATCATTTTCATAATAAAATTGGACTTATGTTCATGCATTTTCAAAACATTTTCATAAATAAATCTCAATCAATCTAATAATACCTTGACATTTTTGTGAGAAGACTAAAAGTCAATCAATCTCATTTCAAACCATTTTTACCACTTTGGCTTTTTATTTTAAAATCTTTATCAAAAGATTAGACTCTTGTCAATCCTTGTAGTGATGTAAACAACTATACTTCTACAATATGTAGTAAAGAGAGATATTTTCCACTTGGGTGTTGAGTGAGGCATTATTGATTTTAAAATCCAAGCCATTACCTCCACTTTGAGATGATGCAAATTCTCCTTTCTCATGATTGTGGGTAGTAAGTATGTTTTTCACACGGACAATGACGATGATGTCTTATCTCATAAAATTAACCAACACACTTGTGTTTCAAATTTTTAAAAGAGGAACTACGTGTACCCTGATCCCCTATTGCACGAAAGGTGGTACATAGGCACTAGAGGTTCATAACCGCGGAGGGTGCAAAAATCATAAAAATATTTCTTTTCTCACCTCCACCATCTATTTTATATATAACACATTTTCATAGCCAAAATATACAGATTTTTCAAAGAGGTTCCTGCGGAGTACCGTAGATGTTTAGGATGCTAATACCTTCCCTTTGCATAACCAACCCCCTTACCTTAAATCTTTCCACCTTTTTTTGTTATTCGCTCTTTTCCCATTCCTTTGGAAACTATAAAGCGTGGTGGAGATTTTTATTTTTGATTTGTATAAAGTCTAGTCAATCTAATGGCTTAGTCTTGAACATTTCTACCGCTTTAGAAAAATGGCGACTCTGCTGGGGAGAGATTGACCTCTTGCTGGTCCATCCCTAAGTGGGTTGAGCCTATCTTTGTTTATATCTGTATATGTGTTATTATGTTTATGTGTTATATTTTGTATATATGTTTGTCTGGATTTTCCTGGTTTACAGGGTGCTTGGTGATTACTCATAAGTCCTATACCCGGACTTGGGCAAACTTTAAGATAGGACGGGCGGTATAGTAATGTTAACTTTGAGGGAGTAATCCCAAAAAAGGGGGCATGAGATCCCCCACTCAGTGGAGTCCCCTTTGACTGTAGTGTCGTTTACCGAGTAATCGGGAAGACGTACTACTTTCGACCTGGGAGCCTGCCGAAGCTGAGGACCGTAGATTACCTAACCCATCTTGGCCTTTTAGGTGTAGTGCGGAAGCTATGATGGAGTAATCCGGAAGTAGTTGTCACGCGATACTACGCTCGGAAGAGTTTTTCTTGAGAATATTACTAATTACTGAGTTAATCGGGAAGTTGGTAATATCCGAAGGAAGGATGTAGACTCTGGGAACCTCTTAGAACCTTGTTCGGCAGGTGATAAATTTTTAGACCAATACCTTATGGGTAGTACCTTCGACTTCATGCTCGTGACGTTGAACCTATGAACCCTATATGTGTGATCTTGTGTGTGATTGTTGCATCATGCATCCATGCATTCATATGCATCTTTTGAAGAAAACAATATTTCAAGGGATTTAAAGGTTGACTATTTGTGAATATCTCAGGTACCTTTTACCATGGATTCTGGAAAGAGAAAGACCGGGAAATACAGTTTCAAGGATCCTAAGATAGATGGGTTGGTCAGTCTAATTCCAGAGATCGAGTTTTCTGCAGACTTTCGGAAGAAGTATGGATCCATTATTCCTCTCATGAAGCTGAAGATGAAGGAGGGTATTCTCTCAACTTTGGTCCAGTTCTATGATCCGATGTATCACTGCTTTACTTTTCCCGATTATCAGTTGGTGCCAACACTGGAAGAGTATTCCTATCTATTGGATTTACTTGTTATCGACCGTGTTCCTTTTACTGGTTTGGAGGGTGAGCCAAAACTACATGAGATTGCTGCTTTGATTCATCTGGGGAAGTCTGAGGTGGAAGCCCATATGACTACCAAAGGAGGGATTAGAGTATTACCAGCTCAGTTCTTATTGGAGAAATCTTGTTACTTTGCCAGGATGAAGAGTAAGGTTGCTTTTGAGGCCATATTTGCTTTACTCACCTATGGATTATTCTTATTCCCTAATGTGGACAAGTTTGTCGACATTAACGCTATCAGAATTTTCATGATTGGAAACCCGGTTCCTACACTGTTGGGTGATGCTTATTACTCTGTTCATCTTCGGAGTTCCTATCATGGGGGAATGATTATCTGTTACACGCCTTTTTTGTACCGGTGGTTTATCTCTCATATGCCTCAGTCTGATGCTTTTTGGGATGTCAAGAAGGAACCCCGTTGGGCTCCTAAGATCATGGCACTTACTCACTCGGATATTGATTGGTATCATCGAGCTTACCAGGATGTGGAGATTATTGACAGTTGTGGTAATTTCCCTAATGTACCTCTTCTTGGTACAAAGGGAGGAATTAACTATAACCCTGTTCTTGCACGGCGACAACTTGGTTACCCGATGAGGGATAAACCAAATAGTATTCATTTGAGTAGTTTCTTTCTGAAGGAAGGAAAAGACCACAGGGAAGCTAAGAAGCAGATTGCGAAGGCCTGGCGTCATATTCATAAGAAGGGTAGGAAGGATTTGGGACCTAGAGGTGTTGTTTCTTTGGAGCCATATCTTCAGTGGGTCTGATTGAGAACCATTCAGTTGAAGATGCCGTATACTCGGGAGATACCCATGCCTGATTTGTTTGTAAAGAACACTCCTCCTGTATTAGATGATCTGGAAGAGCTGCAGTTTGCTTTGGTTAGGATGCAACAGGAAAGGGATGCTTGGAAGAACAAGTTCCAGACTTTAGAGAGTTCCTACAGAGCAGACCTGAAGGAGAAAGATGATTTGATCGAGATCCTTGAGAATCGAGCGGTGGAGTCTATGGAGAGGAAAGGGGATTTATTTTCTCCTAGGCCTCAAACAGTTACTGATTATTCACTTCCTGCTTCAGATGATTGGAAGGAGGTTGCCATCAGACAGGTGGAAGAAAACCAGAGATTGAGGCTCATATCGCCAGGCTCACAGGGAAGCGCCAGCGTACAGATTGATCTCCATCAGTTCCTCTTCTCAGGATTTTAGATTGTATTTTCATCTTGTATTTGGGATCATTGAAACTTGTAATTCATTTTGAAGTTATTATAATAAAAAATTTCAGTACTTCAAAAGCTTTATTACTTTGATGTTTTCAATGTGTCTATAAATCTTAAATCCCTTGAAATATTAAATGATAAAATGAAAATAATCATATGCATTGCATATCATGCATCATATTGCATATATTTATTACATTTGTTATGCATATCCAGGTGTCTTACCCAGTTTCTTTGCTTCATTCAGCAAGCTAACTCATCACTACAACACCCGGGCTGACTTTAAAAAGAAGATGGACAACTTAGAACAGGAGAATCGCGAGCTGCGCGAAGAAGTTTCTGCTTTGAAGGCTGGTTTGGACAACTTGACTACTCTGATGGAAGCTCTGGTGGCTGCTCAGAATCAGCCACTGAGTGTTCAACCTCAACCAATAAGGGCAAGTGCTGAAGTTCCAACTGTTCTTGTATCCGCTACTCCGACTGTTGTTCAAAACCGTATGCCTCAGGGTTATCCGTAGGGAATGCTAGAGAATTTTGCACCTGAAGGTTTCAATCTTGGCCCTCAAGATGCTCCAGTGGTTCAGAATGTTGTTACTCCCGCACCTCCTGTGGTACATACTATTCCTACTGCACCTCCTTCGATGAATTTGATTCCGTTTGTTAATGAAGATGTGTGTCGTCCTTTCCCTCTGCCGAGTGAAGACTTGGGTCTTTATGACAGAATGGATGATTTCCAAGAGCAGTTTGATAGAATGTAAAGAGAGATGAAGGCTCTTAGGGGAAAAGAGTTATTCGGGTAGAATGTGAATGAGCTGTGTTTGGTCCCTAATGTTAAAGTGCCTGCTAAGTTCAAGGTCCCAGAGTTTGAGAAGTACAAGGGAAACACTTGCCCTCGTGCTCACTTGGTAATGTACGTGAGAAGAATGTCTACCCACACTGATGATCAGCGTCTGCTGATTCACTTTTTTTAGGATAGTCTGACCGGCACAGCGTTGAAATGGTATATGAGCTTAGACAGCGTCAACATCCATACTTTTAATGATTTGGGGGAAGCATTCATTAAGCAATACAAGTACAATGTGGACATGGCGCCCGACCGTGACTAGCTTAGGGCCATGGTTCAGAAGGACAGAGAATCGTTCAAAGAGTATGCACAGAGATGGCGCGAAGTGGCTGCACAAGTAATTCCTCCCATGGAAGAGAAAGAAATGACTAATATTTTTCTGAAGACGCTAGGCGCTTTCTACTACGAAAGAATGGTAGCAAGTTCCCCAAGTGATTTTACAGAGATGGTAGGAATGGGTGTGTGCCTAAAGGAGGCAGTAAGAGAAGGCCGTTTGACAAAGGGTGAAGGATCTGGAGGTGTGAAAAAGTCATCTTATGGGTTTACAAAGAAGAAAGAGGGGGACACCAATGTTGTTATGCAAGAGAGAAGAGTAAAAGCTCCTAGAAAGAATTATCAGCGTCATCAGCAAGTCTCCTCAGTTACTCCTGTTATGAATACCGCTCCGACTACTGCTGCTTATCAGAGACCGTCCCAGCAGGGGAATCAAGGGTATAATCAGAGAAGGGAGAAATATGATCCTATTCCCATGAGCTATGCAGAGCTACTACCAACACTGATTCAGAAGAAGTTGGTCCAGACACGACCACCTCCCGCCATACCATCACCATTGCCTTGGTATTACAAAGCAGATCAGACGTGTGACTTTCATCAAGGAGCACCAGGGCATAATGTTGAGAATTATTATCCTTTGAGGACTGAAGTGCAAAGGTTGGTGAAGTCTAGAATTTTATCTTTCAAAGATGTGGGACCTAATGTGAAAGACAATCCTCTACCCAAGCACGGGGGAGTGAATGCTATAAATATGGTGGCCGGTTGTCCAAGTGACTTTCAAATTTTTGACATTAATCTGGTTAGAGGAGATTTTGTGAGGATGCATGCAGACCTCTGTGAATTCAGTTATTATACGCATGACCATTCCGGTTGTGCTATTTGCAGTACAGATATACAGGGTTGCGAGAAGATAAAGGCTGATTTGCAGGAGATGATGGATGAAGGTTTAATCCATATAATCAGGCCTAGGGCAGAATATGAAGAGGAATTGAATATGGTTTCTGGATGTCCGGGTGAATTCAGAATTTTTGATGTGGATCATTTGAATAAGGATCTAGTGCAGTTGCATGCTACCTTCTGCCGTACTGCTGGACAGGTAGAACACCAATATGGATCTTGCATAGTTTGTTGTCGAAATCCCCGAGGATGTTCAATTGTGAGAGAAGGTGTTCAGTTGCTGTTGGACAATGGAATTATCAAGATCACAGGTCAGAGGGATGATTATCATGAGATTAATATGGTTGAAGTTTATTTGATGGAAGAAGAGTAAGAGGAAGAGTATGCCTCCGCGGATGAGTATTTCTCTTCAGACAAGGATTTGTTTGCCGAAACTGACTTTTTGATGGCTGATTGTGTTGAGGAAGGGGTGAACGTCATTGTACCTTATTTTGGTGCACCCACTCATCTTGAGGTGGAGCACTATAGCAAACCAGTTGTTTCCCCATTGGTAATTAGTCTGCCAGGTCCTATTCCCTATGAATCAGATAAGGATGTGCCTTACAAATACAACGCTACAATCTTAGAAGATGGGGTGGAGATTCCCATCCAGCCAATGCCAGATGTTGGAAATATAGCTGATGATAGCAGGGTGACCCGTAGCGGTCGTGTTTTTGTGCCGGTGATTCGAAGAGATGTTGTTGCTGGAAAGAAAATTGCTGAGAATGATGAGCCTAAAAAGGCTACGGGAGGGACTAGTGGAGCTACACTAGAGAAAGAAGTGGATGATATTTTAATGATAATTAAGATGAGCGACTACAAAATTATAGATAAGTTATTGCAGACTCCTTCTAAGATATATATCCTAGATTTGTTGATGAATTCCTATGCTCATAGAGAATCATTGATGAGAGTGCTATACCAAGCTTTTGTGGAGAATGACATGCCGTTGGATCAATTCAGCAGCGTAACTGGAAACATTACGTCATGTAACAATTTGAGTTTTTGCGATGATGAATTACCAGATGAAGGGAGGAATCATAACCTGGCCCTCCACATATCTATGAACTGCAAGAATGATTCGCTGTCCAATGTGCTAATTGATAACGGATCTGCGCTGAATGTTATACCGAGGAGTACCCTCTTGAAGTTAAAGTATCAAGGAGCATCTATGCGCCCTAGTGGCATCATTGTGAAGGCTTTCGATGGGTCGAGGAAATCTGTCATCGGGGAAGTGGACTTACCCATCCATATAGGACCACATTTGTTCTTGATAACCTTCCAGGTTATGGACATTATTCCTACATATAGTTATTTGCTTGGAAGGCCATGGATACACGAAGCAGGGGCTGTCACTTCAACTCTGCATCAGAAGTTAAAGTTTATGCGTGAAGGGAAGGTAGTGATCATAAATGGGGAGCAGGCGTTGTTGATATCCCATCTATCCTCTTTCAGTATTGTAGAAGCAGATGAGGCTGCTGTTGGAACCCAGTTCCAAGCCCTATCTATTGACAACATAAGAAGGAATGAGAATTCTGTGGTTTCGCTGAAGGACGCGTAGCAGGTTATGCACAATGGTCATAATGCAGTTTGGGGACAACTGGTAGATCCACCCATGAACAAAAATAGAGCTGGTTTGGGTTTCTCTTCGAATAATGGCAAAGGCGAAGGTTTGAAGTCAAAGTATTCTATGAACAGTTATCATGATGTTTTCCGCAGCGGAAGCTACCTCCATCCAATTGGTTCTGGGATTAATGCTGTTGAAGAGGATGAAGTAGAGCAGGAAGTACCGAATTATGTGATGCATGGAGTCCGAGTTCAGAACTGGGTCACCATTGATGTTCCTTCTTGCATACATATTTCAAAGTAATTTGTTTTGTTAATCTTTTTCTTTCTTTTGAAAAGCTTTCACTCTGCCCAAGGTGAAAGTATTGTATGGGCTTATCTATTTTTCTTTGATTATTAAGATCATTAATAAAAGTTGTCTTTGCTTCCGAAATTATGTCTTTATTTTATGCTTTTTCTTGGGAAATGGTAATCAAATAAAAAACCCTTTCAAAATAAATAATAATTGAAAATTAATCTGCATGATCACTTGTTATATGTGTCAGTTTCTAAAAGCAATCATAAATCAAATGTGCAGATTAATTAAAAAACCCGTTGAATACAATGATCCTGCACCCTCTCCCAACTTTGATTGTCCTGTGTTTGGGGCCGACGAAGAAGATTATGATGAGATTCCAGAAGAGGTCTCACGGTTGCTTGAGCACGAGGAAAATACCATTCTGCCATATAAGGAGCCTTTGGAAGTGATTAATTTGGGTTCGGAAGAAGATCCGAAGGAAGTTAAGATCGGAGCATCGTTGCATCCTGATGTGAAAAGCGGTTTGATTGAGCTGTTGAAAGAGTATGTGGATATTTTTGCTTGGTCTTATCAAGATATGCCTGGTCTAGATACAGACATTGTTGAGCATCACTTGCCGTTGAAGCCAGAGTGTCCGCCAGTTAAACAAAAGTTGAGAAGAACCCACCCAGATATGGCAGTAAAGATCATAGAGGAGGTCCTAAAGCAGATCAATGTTGGTTTTCTTGTAACGTCAGAGTATCCTCAATGGATTTCCAATATTGTCCCAGTACCGAAAAAAGACGGAAAAGTCTGCATGTGCTTAGATTACAGAGATCTAAATAAAGCTAGTCTGAAAGATGATTTTCCATTGCCTCACATTAACATGTTAGTGGACATCACATCAAAATTCAAGGTATTCTCGTTCATGGACGTATTTTTTGGGTATAATCAAATAAAAATGGCTCCAGAGGACATGGAAAAAACAACGTTTATCACACCCTGGAGAACATTCTGTTACAGAGTGATGCCCTTTGGGTTGAAGAACGCTGGTGCAACGTACCAGAGGGCTATGAAAACCCTATTCAATGATCTGATGCACAAGGAAATTGAAGTATATGTTGATGATATGATTTCCAAATCCCAAACTGAAGAAGGGAATATAAAATATTTGTTGAAGTTGTTTTAGAGTTTGAGGAAGTATCGTCTCCGCTTAAATCCAAATAAATGCACCTTTGGAGTTAGATCGGGGAAATTGTTGGGTTTTATTGTTAGCCAGAAAGGAATTGAAGTTGACCCTGATAAAGTCAAAGCAATTCAAGAAATGCCAGCACCAAGAACTGAAAAGCAAGTCAGGGGTTTCCTCGGGCGTTTGAATTATATTTCCAGATTTATTTCCCACATGACTACAAAGTGTGAACCGATCTTTAAGTTGTTAAAGAAAGATCAAGGTTGTGTATGGACGGATGACTGCCAAAGGGCATTTGAGAGTATTAAAGAGTATCTGCTTGAACCTCCTATCTTTATCCCTCCCGTAGAAGGAAGACCGTTGATTATGTATCTAACAGTGTTAGATAAATCCATGGGTTGTATTCTGGGACAACAGGATGAAACAGGGAAGAAAGAGTTCGCCATTTATTATCTCAGCAAAAAGTTCACTGATTGTGAGTCGCGGTATTCCATACTAGAAAAAATGTGTTGTGCTTTGGCCTGGGCGGCAAAGCGTTTGCGGCAGTATATGTTGAATCATACCACTTGGTTGATCTCCAAAATGGATCCAATCAAGTATATTTTTGAGAAGCCTGCTCTTACTGGGAGAATTGCCCGCTGGCAGATGTTGTTATCTGAATATGATATTGAGTACCACACTAAAAAATCTATCAAAAGTAGCGTGTTGGCAGATTACCTTGCTCACCAGCCGGTGGAAGATCATCAGTTAGTAGAATATGAATTCCCCGATGAGGATGTGATGTTTCTGAAAGTGAAAGATTGTGATGAACCATTGCCTGAGGAAGGCCCTGACCCTGAATCTCGTTGGAGTATGGTATTTGATGGAGCGGTGAATGCTTATGGTAAAGGAATTGGTGTTGTGATTGTCACTCCTCATGGATTGCATATTCCTTTTACTGCAAGGTTGACATTTGATTGCACTAATAATATGGCAGAATATGAGGCTTGCATCATGGGTCTCGAAGAAGCTATTGATCTCAGAATCAAGATTCTAGATGTATATGGTGATTCAGCTTTTGTAATAAATCAGATTAAAGGAGAATGGGATACTCGTCACCCTGGCTTGATCCCTTACAAAGATTATGCTAGAAGATTACTACCCTTCTTCAATAAAGTTGAATTCCATCACATTCCTAGGGATGAAAATCATATGGCAGATGCTCTGGAAACTCTGGCTTCCATGTACCAAGTGAATACTTGGAATGATATACCCCATATTACAGTTCGACGACTGGATAGGCTCGCTCATGTGTTTATGATAGAGGAGGTATCAGATGAAAAACCTTAGTATTATGATATCAAGCATTTTCTTCAGACTCAGAAATACCCGATTGGCGCGTCGAGGAAAGATAGAAAGATACTGAGAAGATTGGCAGGCAGTTTCTTCCTCAGTGAAAATGTGTTATACAAGAGAAATTATGACATGGTCTTGCTCAGATGCGTGGATAGACACGAAGCAGACATGTTGATGCATGAGATTCATGAAGGTTCATTTGGAACTCATGCTAATGGGCATTCGATGGCTAAAAAGATGCTAAGGGCAGGTTACTATTGTTTGACAATGGAATCTGATTGTTACAAATTTGCAAAGAAGTGCCATAAATGCCAGATTTATGCAGACAAGATCCATGTGCCTCCAACACTTCTCAATGTGATTTCCTCCCTGTGGCCTTTCTCTATGTGGGGTATTGACATTATGAGGATGATAGAACCCAAAGCTTCAAATGGACACCGTTTCATCTTGGTAGCAATTGACTACTTTACCAAACGGGTAGAGGTTGCTTCTTATGCCAATGTTACCAAACAGGTGGTTGTGCGTTTCATCAAAAACAATCTTATATGCCAGTATGGTGTTTCGAGTAGAATCATCACTGACAATGGCTCGAATTTGAACAACAAGATGATGACAGAACTGTGTGAAGAGTTCAAGATTGTCCATCACAATTCATCTCCATACATGCCAAAGATGAATGAGGCAGTTGTAGCTGCTAATAAGAATATCAAGAGAATTATCCAGAAAATGGTTGTTACTTATAAGGATTGGCATGAAATGCTCCCTTTTGTGCTGCATGGATATCGAACATCTGTCCGCACTTCAACAGGAGCAACCCCTTTCTCCCTGGTATATGGAATGTAAGTTGTACTCCTTGTTGAGGTAGAGATTCCTTCGTTGCATGTAATAATGGAAGCCAAGTTGATAGAGGCTGAATGGGTCCAGAACAGGTTTGACCAATTGAATTTGATTGAAGAGAAGAGAATGACAGCTTTGTGTCATGGGAAATTATATCAGAAAAGAATGAAGAAGGAATTTGATAAAAAGGTCAAACCTCGTGAATTCATAGAAGGCGACCTCGTGCTCAGGAAGATCATGTCTTTTAACACTGATTCTAGGGGCAAGTGGACTCCCAATTTTGAAGGCCCGTATGTTGTCAAGAAAGCCTTCTATGGTGGTGCGTTAATTCTTGAAACTATGGATGGCGAGGAGTTCCCACATCCCATGAATGGTAACACAGTCAAGAAATACTCTGCCTAAAGAAATAAAAGAACAACTCGCTAAGTTGAAAACCCGAAAGGGCGGCTTAGGCAAAAAGGAGCGTCTCGGTAGGCTGAAAACCCGAAAGGGCGGTCTAGGAAAAAATTAGAGATATAAACAGAATAAATTTCCCGCTAAGTTGAAAACCCGCAAGGGAAGCTTAGGCAAAAGTTAGGGATTTTTCTTGGCAAGTAACTACGTCGGACAAGACTTGATCGTTGAAGCAACAATCTTCTCGGATCCTCACCATACTTCAACAAAAGCTGCTGCTCAGGATTTCAAAAGTTGTTAGGAGGAATAGTGGTCATTGTATGTCAATGTATCTTTTCCATTATATATTACCATTTCCCAAACTTTGTAATCATCCATGGAGTCTCGCCATTCGTAGACTACCATTCTATTAATGAAATTCGAGCTTTTGCCCAATTCTTTGTGTTCTTATTTTTATTTAGCTTGCAAAGACTCCATTTATTACTGATAATAATTTTTAAAGCAAAAAGATTAAAAAGAAAAATTTACTTTTCAAAAAGAAAGACATCTTTACAATTGAATTTACTTTGGGATTTGTGATGAAACAATGACAACAAAAATGGCGATCTCAGGAATGAACAAACTCCGGTTGTTTTAAGAAGATTTACTTCCTTCATGAAGGTTTTTCTCAAGTTATCTTGTTGGTATGTGCACAATCGGTGTGTGTTTCTCAGATAGTTGAAGACGATACCAGTGGGTGCAAAGTACAGTCTTGGGTTTGTGATCCCATTATCCCCAGCCAAGTCTTGGTTCGCTTTTGATTTTGGGTTTGCATGGTCAGAAGCCTCCGTCTCAGATTCCCCAACAAAGTTTTCCCTCATATGATGAAAGGTTTTATTCCCTTGGTGTGCTAAGATATCGCTCTTTTTGCAGTATTGACATTAGTGTTGACTTCTTGATTTCCCAGGAAAACTATATCAGGGCATCTTTTGTTAGAATAGGTTTGTATGATATGAAGACTCAATCCAATATTCTCCAGTGAAGGCCTCGTTTATTTGATAGAACTCCTTTCTCCCCAAAGAGGTTGGTGCAATAATTACTCTCAAAGAACGTATCTCCGGTTTCATCAGTGAAGAACGTATCTCCGGTTTCCCCAGTGAAGTACGTATCTCCGGTTTCCCCAGTGAAGAATGTATCTTGGTTTCCCCTTGATGATGTGGTTTTGACCTCCCCATTGAAGTCAGCATGAAGCCCCCAGTAGATGTCTCGATGATGAAGCATTGTCTCCCTTAGTGAAGTCCGTATGTTTTTCTTCCTTCAAAGTGGTCCTGAATTCCCCAATGAATGTTTTGACAATTTGGTTTCCATCTGCCTTATTCAAGATCATTATTGAAATCCCCAGTAGAAGTGCGAACCGTGAAAACTTTTGTTTTCCCCATTGAAGTTTGTGTGCTATTCCCCGGGAAGGTTATCCCAGGGCATCTCTTGTATGAATGAGTATTCATGATGAAAAGTTTTCAATCCGCAGTTTTTTCTCCAGGGAAGTGGGTTTGAATTCCCCAGTAAGGTTTGATTGTCTCGGTGTCAGTCTACTTTATTTGAGGCTGGTCTTGCAATCTCCAGTAGGTGTATGTTGCTTTTGAAAATTGATTTCTCCGATGAAACCGAAAGAAGGATGTTCTATCCCGGTATCTGTTTGATTTAGCTACATCCGGATTATGTTTCTCCTCAGTGAAGCTAGGACAAGAAATAGGTTTGGTTTCTGCAGTTACTTTTACCTTTCTTGGATTGATCTTTCTGGTTGAAGTTTAGCCCAATGTTGTTGGTACCTGGGACGGTTTTGTTTGTTTGTGCTGTTATGTATCCTTTTACCGGTATATGCACAATATCACTCATACATACATATATCATGCATTGCTACAAATCATTTTTCATTGGCATTGTGTTCTAACCTTCTTGCAGCGCTCCTTGCTTAGACGAATTTGGTTTTCCCTCTTGAGTTTATTTCTCAAAGGATGTATCTTCATTGGCCGTCTTGCTCCAGTTTATTTCTAATTGGATTTATGGTTGCATGACGATATTATTTACTTTGGATTTCTGAGAACTTTGAGTTTTGGTTTGTGCATTTATTTTGCACGAGAAGACTTTATCTCCTCAGCAGGAATAACGTGACATTTCCCCAGGAAGTCATATCTCTTTCCCCAGGAAGTCATATCTATTTCCCCAGGAAGTCACATCTCTTTCCCCAGGAAGCCATATTTCTATCCCCAGAAAGTCATCTTTCTTTGCAATTCCCCTTGACAATGAGTGGATGTCTCTTTATTTGAGATAAGTTTGCATATTACCCTTTCCAGGCAGGGTGCCTTGGTTAAAAAAGAAGTTGAGACCCATTCCAGATGAAACACCAGAATTTTGGGAAAACTCATGATATTTTCAAATCTACCTTCAGTGAATGTTGGTAGTGCATCGACAGTGAACATCGATGTTTCTTATCTTTTTGCTATCATCAGTGAATGATGGTAGTTCCTCATCAGTGAACGACGATGGGATGATATTTTCAAAATCTACCTTCAATGAACGTTGGTAGTGCATCGATAGTGAACGCCGGTGTTTCTTATCTTTTTGATATCATCAATGAACGGTGATAGTTCCTCGTCAGTGAACGGCGATGGGATGATATTTTCAAAATCTACCTTCAGTGAATGTTGGTAGTACATCGGCAATGAACGTCAGTGTTTCTTATCTTTTTGCTATCATCAGTGAACGGTGATAGTTCCTCGTCAGTGAACGACGATGGGATGATATTTTCAAAATCTACCTTCAGTGAATGTTGGTAGTGCATCGGCAGTGAACGTCGGTGTTTCTTATCTTTTTGCTATCATCAATGAATGGTGATAGTTCCTCGTCAGTGAACAGTGATGGGATGATATTTTCAAAATCTACCTTCAGTGAACGTTGGTAGTGCATCGGCAGTGAACGTTAGTGTTTCTTATCTTTTTTCTATCATCAGTGAACGGTGGTAGTTCATCGTCAGTGAATGGCGGTGGTAAGATATTTTCAAAATCTACCTTCAGTGAACGTTGGTAGTGCATCGGCAGTGAACGTCGGTATTTCTTATCTTTTTTCTATCATCAATGAACGGTGATAGTTCCTCGTCAGTGAGCGGTGATCGGATGATATTTTCAAAATATACCTTCAGTGAACGTTGGTAGTGCATCGGCACTGAACGTCGGTGTTTCTTATCTTTTTGCTATCATCAGTGAACGGTGGTAGTTCATCGTCAGTGAATGGCAGTGGTATGATATTTTCAAAATCTACCTTCAGTGAACGTTGGTAGTGCATCGGTAGTGAATGTCGGTGTTCCTTATCTTTTTGCTATCATCAGTGAACGGTGGTAGTTCCTCGTCAGTGAACGGCGGTGGCATGATATATTTTCTCTTCTACCTTCAACTATTGAGTTGGTAGTTTACCGTCATCTGTGAGTCGGTATATCTTTTTCTATCTACCTTCAGTGAACATTGGTAGACATCGGCAGTGAACGTCGATGCTTGTTATCCTCTTCTCTAATTCAATTCTTTTGGTCCACCAGTAATTTATTTTCCTGGTGGGGGTTGCTCCTTTGCTTCTTCATTTTTGTGGCATTCCCCAGTGATACTTTGCGTCTCTTTTGTTCTGTTCATATGCATTCATAATCATAAGCATTGCATGGAATCTTAGAGACAAAAATAGGGCTTGTTTTATATTTAAGTATCTTCAATCGCGTCGACACAAAGATTTTTAACCTTCGTATCTCCGGATAGAAGACAGTTAAATAAGGGCAGCTGTTGTACCCCAATTTTTGCCCCAAAGATTCCCCTATCATATCATATCAACTCAATCATAACAAGATCACATTAGGGTTGGTTCTTCCTCTTTTTCTATCCCCTATCTTTAAGTTTGCTCTTGAGGAATCTCCAAGCACTTTGGTTGTCTATCTTGTATATGTGTTTTTGACTAACCTCTAACCAAAATACAAAAAATATTTGTCTTTGTCCTTGCACAATTTGTGTTTTGTAGGTACCAAGTCAAAGCATCCAACAAATAAGGTTTTGCAAGTTGATTTGATCCTGTATTGTGGTAAAAAAATCTAGCATGCATCGACCCATAAATGTATGTATCGACTCATTTTGTTGTTTATAGCTAGCATGTGTCGACACATGCATGTATGTATCGACTCATCCTGCTTGAATAAACAGCATGTGTCGACACATGCATGTATGTATCGACTCATCCTGTTTGTTTAACTAGCATGTGTCGACACATACGTGTTATGTATTGATTGTCACAGAAAATTGATTTGATAAAAAACTGCACTGATGCAATAGGTTGCTGTCTAGGCACAATTGATTATAACAGTGCCAAAAATACTGTTTCTGCCTTATTTTGGGGCTGTTTTGACTTAAATATTTTTTTGCACTCTCTTTGATGGATAATTTGGATTGCAATTTTAAATGTACAATTTGTTTTTTAAACTCAATGGACTTTGTGATGTAGATGAAGTTGGATAAATGTTCATCAATTCAAATCTACCTAAGAATGAATTATTTAATTCATTTTTGGTGCTTTGGATTAATGATATGTTTAGTACTTTAATCCATCTAGAGGAGTGGTTGAATTTAAAGATGAAAGAATTTTGAAATGGTGATCCAAATTAGCTTATCATTCCCCTCCCTCTTCATCTTATCCCTTTCTTTTTTAATTGTGCTACATGTTAAGGGATGGTGATCTCTATATCATTTATCCAAACATGAAGTACATAGATTACTATTGACTGGCCTCAAAATAGGTGTGACTTCTACATAAGTCCACTTACGATTGCTTAACATAGCGCTAAATTTTATCCCGATTCGAATAAATGATCATTCGTGGCCCAAACTTATGATTGCAAGCCCAAGTATGTTAATTTGATCTCTTTGATCCAATAACCTTGAGATTCATTATGTGGAGGCTTTGGTTCTACCAATCCTCTAATGGATCTACAATACCTTTGGTCAACGCGATCACTTAAACATCGTTGATCATTAAATGTTACTTTTTTAGGATTCCAAAATGGATGATATACTTGACAAAAAGCAAATGCAACTTGTTGTGTGGAGGCTTTGGTTCTACCAATCCTCCAATGAGTTTCGAATGCAAGTTTCAAGATGATCATCCAATTAACCACTAATTTCTAACAATTGACTTTACTTTATTCTTTTATTTTTTATGCTTTACGTACCATTTAATTTAAGCATTTACATTTCATGCCATTTTTATTTTGCTCACTTGAGCATTTACTTTTATGTCATTTTTATTTTGCTCACTTGAGCTTTTCTTTTCCTTTTAAAGACACCTAATAATCAACATGAACCATAAAAATCTTTAATAACATTTGGACTATTTGGTTACTATCCTTGGCATTATGGAGCGTTGGACTTCTTGGACTTGGGATTAGAGACCTTGGCCTATCTTGGAGACCTTCGTGACTTTATTTGATATTTTGTCTGGAGTTCTTGAGGTTTATCTCAAGATATTGGGTTGTTTGTTTGTTTTGTGTGCAGGTTATTGTTATTACATACTTTGTTTGTAATTTAGAATTCACCCGTATACAGCCGTTACTCTGCTTAATTTTTGCGAAGACTTAATACACTCGAAGTTTGCTTCTCTCAAGAGGTCTAGTATCTTTGCTTGCTTGGTTTCAATCCAAAGAATGGGAATTCTATATTGACTCGTAATGTCAAGTATTGACTTCTTGTTGGTTAGATGGTTCTTATCCCTAGATTTTACCTTATGCTTTAGGATAACCTCTTCTTCTCCTCCATCTTCTTTAATTTCAAAAATCTTCTCCCTCCTTTTGAAAACTCTTCTTGTTTTTGAAACTTGAATCAGTTTCATAATAAACTTGGACTTATGTTCATGCATTTTCAAAACATTTTCATAAATAAATCTCAATCAATCTAATAATACCTTGAAATTTTTGTGAGAAGACTAAAAGTCAATCAATCTCATTTCAAACCATTTTTACCACTTTGGCTTTTTATTTTAAAATTTTTCTCAAAAGATTAGACTCTTGTCAATCCTTGTAGTGATGCAAACAACTATACTTCTACAATATGTAGTAAAGAGAGATATTTTCCACTTGGGTGTTAAGTGCGACATTTTTTATTTTTAAATCCAAGCCATATCCTCCACTTTGAGATGATGCAAATTCTCCTTTCTCATGATTGTGGGTAGTAAGTATGTTTTCCACACGGACAATGACGATGATGTCTTATCTCATAAAATTAACCAACACACTTGTGTTTCAAATTTTTAAAAGAGGAACTACGTGTACCCTGATCCTCTATTGCATGAAAGGTGGTACGTAGGCACTAAATATTCGCAACCGCGGCGGGTGCAAAAATCATAAACATATTTCTTTTCTCACCTCCACCATATATTTTATATATAACACATTTTCATAGCCAAAATATACAGATTTTTCAAAGAGGTTCCTGCGGAGTACCGTAGATGTTTAGGTTGCTAACACATTCCCTTTGCATAACCAACCCCCTTACCTTGAATCTTTCCCCCTTTTTGGGTTATTCTCTCTTTTCCCATTCCTTTGGAAACAATAAAGCGCGGTGGCGATTTTTATTTTTGATTTGTTTAAAGGAGAGAATGCCATAAATGGTCTTCATAACACTTCAGGCCATATACACATCTTACACACATTTCACACATACATTTTTTATATCTAAAGCATACATACCCTGTATATTTCAATATTCAATACACTCAGGGTTCCATATCAATGTCAAACATCATAGATTTCACATACATACAACAGTCAATACGCATGCATACATAGGTATCACATAACAAATAGACAAATAGTCTCACCCTCGATTTAACTATCTAAGGGTCGACCAACGCAATACTCCTCCTACGATTCAACCCGTCACCTCAGTCTTCATTCCGTGACACGTTCAGCCCATCACCTAAGTCTTCCTGCAATGATGAGTTCCTTACAAGCCCAATACGTTGCCTCTAAGCCGCAATGTATTCTTAAAACTCAGCACGTTGCCTCTAAGCCGCAATGTGTTCTCAAAACTCAGTATGTTGCCTCTAAGCCGCAACATATTCTCAAGACCCATTTCATTTCCTCTACGCTGCAATGCATTCGCAAAACTCACTATGTTGCCTCTAAGTCATAATGTACTTGCAAAACTCACTACGTTTCCTCTAAGCTCCAACGCATTGTCAAAACCCATTACATTCCCTCTAAGCTGCAATGTATCTTCAAAACCCGTTAATGTTACCTCTAAGCCGCAATGTATTATCCGAACTCAACACATTGCCTCTAAGCTGCAATGTATTATCCGAACTCATTACATTGCCTCTAAGCCGCAATGTTTTCGTGAAACCAAAATCTAGCTTATCGCCTCAGACTTCACGGAGCGATTTGCAAACTTAACCCATTGCCTCAAACTTCATGCAGCAATATGTTCCAAACTCCAGATCATCATCCCAAACTTCACGCAACGATGTTCAAAACCAAATTTAGCTTATCACATCAGACTTCACGTAGTGATTCGCGAACCTAACCCATTGCCTCAGACTTCATGCAGCGAAGTGTTCCAAACTCCAGATCATTGTCTCAGACTTCATGCAGCGATGTTCGAAATAATAAATTCAGTTTCTCACATTAGACTTCACGCACTGATTTGCGAACCTGGCCCATTGCCTTAGTCTTCATGCAGCAATGTGTTTCTTTATTCCATAAAATCCAGCCTATCGCATCAGACTTCATGCAGCGATTTGCAAACCAAACTCATCGCCTCAGACTTCATGCATCAATGTACATCTCTTTACTCCATAACACAAACCATTGCCTCAGACTTCACGCAGTGATGCTCGAAAACCAAATCTAGCTTATTGTCTCAGACTTCACGCAGCGATTTTCAAAACTGTAACTCATTACATCAGACTTCTTACAACAATACATTTCGTTATTCCATAGCACAGATCGTCGCCTCAGACTTCCTGCCGCGATGCTCAGAGGAAAAACACCCTAACCTAGTTCATGCAGCGATTTGCAAACCAAGCTCGTTGCCTCAGACTTCATGCAACAATGCGTTTCTTTATTCCATAAACACCGATTATCGCCTCAGACTTCACGCAACGATACTTCGAATTACAAGGATTAGCCTATCGCATCAAATGTCATGCATTGATTCGCGAACACAACCCATGGTATCAGTCTTCAAGAAGCCATGTATCATCAATCATTGCTATATTCATCCTCTAAATGGGAGAACAAACCAAGACATACAAAATTCCGATCTTAAGTTCAAAACCATCTGCCTCGTTATCAAACTCGGGCGAGTGATATATCATCGACCTTGCCTACCTCCTTAAGACTCTTAAGGGTATGCTATATCAGTGTAACCTTATGTTTGTCGGACAAATTTCGGGATACTTCAAGTATTCAATGAACTTCCAATCAGAATGCACAAGACTCAAGTTTTCTCATGCTATTCGACTGGAAGGTAATTGAATAGGGGCAGCTGTCGTACCCCAAATTTGTCCTACCGCGACGATTTTATTTTTCGAGAGTGAAATAAAGAAATACTTAATTAAAGACGGTACAACAGTATCTGATGGCACATCTTTATTCAAGACTAGGGGGTGTATAGGGGCTTTCTAAATCAGAAAGACTCATAAATCCGTTCGCGAGGCATGTTGGCCGATGGTCCATGCGATTCGAAAATATATCCGAGTAATTAATAAATTATTAGTTTATTAAAAATACCTAGGTTTAGTTTGCTATTGAAGTTAAGATATTAAGTCCGTTAAATTTCCGTTAGTAAAAGGGAGGTATAAAGTTTAAAAGCCCATTTAAGTTTTGTCATTGTTAATAAAGAGGAGGGGGTGTGATCATCAAATTAGAGGCCCATTATGTTTTATTATTATTTAAGAGGAAAATGTTTATTGTTATTATAAATAAATAATAATGTATATTAATAAGGAAAATAAATAAACAAAAATACTTTTTGGTTGCAAAAAAACCATAACATACTATTTGTTGTTAAATTCTGTTTTAGATATTATCTAAGTTTTGGGTGTTTCTAAAAAATGGTCAATTAGGCTTGGATTTGCTGTAATACAAAAAAAAGTACATAAGCTGCTGGGCTGAAAAATTGCAACACATGCCCAAAACGCAATTAACACGCACTAATCAAATCACCACCAATTCTGCGCAAGTGTCATAACAGATACTGTATAAATTGGAAATCAAATTGAATCTTGAAATATTATTAATCAAAGCCCAGATTTACGGAGTTACATTGAAAATTTTACAGAAAAAATCTACAGCAAAGCACAAATTGACAATCAAATCTATTACAATCTAAATCTCCAAATTAACCAAATCTTAAATTTCTCTTACATTGAAGTAGAGAATCAACTATGATTACAAATTGGAATCAATTACAGAATTACAAATCTCTAATGGATCTAATCTTCCTAATCTACGCTAACAATTTGCAAAAAACCCTAAAAGACTAAACTATAAAAACACAGAAGATTGTACAGAAAGAGGAGTTTTTTGGAGAGAACAAGAACAAGGCGGAGGGGACGACAAAAACAGAAAGGAGAATTTGTTAAAGAACAAGAAGGCGGAGAGATTTTGTAGTAGAGATTTTGAGAAGAAGACAGAGCGATTAGAGTTTCACTGACTGAAACCCTAAGCGCATAGCCAACTCTCGCCGCCGCTGCTGGACATCGCTGAATCGCTATCTTTCATCGCCATCACCATCATCATCGGACACCTTCAAAACCTGCGCAATCAAAGAAGAAGGAGGAGGTTAGCACCAGACACGCTCAAGAATCAGAATAAGGAAATTGCGCAAAGGCTAAAAATATTAGCTTTTTCTTTTGTTTTGGGGTTGGATTCACGGTGGGTAGGGTTTGTTTTCAGCCACCGCCACTGTGATTTGGGTAAGGTTTGTAAGGGATTAAGGAAAGGGTTCGCGGCGGAGAGAAAAAGGGAAAGCGAGGAAGATGAAGTTGCTGCAATGTACGAACGAAATGTTAAACGAAAATATGTATTATGTTGCAATTCTCCATGCACGCGTACAACGTAGTTAGTATGCTCCCTCAATACTACCCCTTAGATCATAGGTGGACGGTCGTGAGGCCAAGTCTACCGTAACTCCCATGCACCTTCACCCACACAATCAAACCAGCCCTTTCCCAAACTCGTCGGGCCTAAGCCCACTAATATCGACACCCCCTTCCAACTATTTGCTAAACGCAACAACACACACCCCCCTGTCCAGCCAACATTAATGGGCTTGGCCAAATTCCTTTAGGCACCCCCCTATTTTACTTGGTAACAAGAAATTGCAAACCCCTCCCCCAGATTTACTTAAATTATTATTATTTTTTTATTATTTCTTTCATATTATTTTTTATACTATATTTAATTAATTGTTTACTTCTTTTTCATTTATAATTACATTATTATTATTTTTTATTATCATATTTTAAATATTATTATTATTATTTATTATATTTAAGTATTATTATAGGATCAAATAAATTATTTTATTTCAAAATTGCATATATTATTTTAATATATTACTTGCATTAAATCTTTTTATATCATGCATTGATCGAAATATTTTCACAATTAATACAGTAAAAAACACAAACCAATATCAAACTCATTTTCGTAATAAACTAAACTAATCAACAGTCTTTTTGCAAATGGGTTTCAACTAGTTTTGACTTACTACACACCCAGTCAAAATCTCCACAATCACTACTCCCGACCGAGTGTGAAGTGATTCAAAATATGTTTGCAAACCCCTAAAAAACCACCAATCCATATGAACTACGAATTGGGACTATGATTCCTCATAAGAGGATACGTAGGCATACGTCTAAAATCGTAGCGAGTTCTACCATTAAAAAATTAGGACACTTTTCTTGCTAATTAAAACTTAAAAGCCTGTTGTGATCGGTGGAAATAGAACTGACTGTTTAAAAGCTGGTTCGCGAAATGTCGCGATAAGCAAGAGTCGCCACCGTCTTTTATTTTCTCCAACATGGATAGGACAAAAGCACAACAAAATTCCTTATGAGAACGTTTCTCGGTTCGGGAGGTAGATTTATAGAAAGGGAAGGTGTTAGCACCCTTTCTATCCATGGTTATCCATGGGCTCTTAGGTACTTGCTCTTATGTTTTCAAAATGTTTGCTTTTCAAGTGTGTGGGTTTGAAAAAGTTTCATTGAAAGATTTCTGAATAACTCCTGTATCTGTCCTCAAGAGTGTTTGAAAAATTTGTTTTGAAAGCTTTTGAAAGTGTCAGTGTGAAAAGATTTTTGATTTGTTTTTGAAGAGAGCAAGTACCCATGAGTCATCTACCTACCCTAAGGAATTAGGTTGTGTAAAAGTCCTTAAGATAGTGCCATCCCACCATTGAGAGGCAGGTAGCACCACCGTTGGAGGTGTTCGGGTCAATTCGATTGAGGGACAGTGTGGTCACCGAAGCAATAGTAGGATACCTTAGAAGCAACCCTAATGTCCTAGATCCTTTTTAATCCGAGGCAACCGTTTCGAGGCAACTGTTTCGAGGCAACTGGATCTTGGACATAAGAGCGACTGCTAAAACGTCCTATACTTGACGACCACGTTTCGAAGGCAACGAGTGAGACGTACCCTAGAAGTGGTGTGTGTATTGTGTGTTGTTTTCATGTTATGTTTTATCTTTGATTATGGCATAGTGAGCTACGAGTTGTTTTTAATTACCATACATTCTTTCATACGAGTTTAGCAGTTAGGAGTGCGGAAAATTAAAAGACGGAAAGATAAAAGCTACACTATTACAAGGCGCAGGTCTATACATCGCCAAAATACAAAGACCCGTTTTTGATAAAGATGCGGAAAGTAAAAAAAGCAATAAACCTAATTACTATTACATCCTTGAACAGTTACATAATAATCAATAAGAAAATAATGCGCGAAAAGAATTAAACCGGGAACGTCCGAGGGTTTTGGACCCTTTGCTTGAAATTAAATTAAATTAAAACCTAATTAATTATTTAAAGAAAAGAAAGTGTTTTTTATGTTTTTGTATTTTATTATGGAAATAAAGAAAAAAATTTAAAAGTTAGTAAATAACCCTAATTCTAGATTATTTTAATTATTAAAGAAAATGTCAAAGTTGACCTAATTTACTAATTAATTAATTTATATAGTTATGTACAAAAATAATAGTAATTAATAATGATAATAATAATTAATAATAATAATAATTAATTAAGAAAAAGATAAAAGTGTCAAAACCTAATTCTGTGTAATTTTTATTTATTAAGAAAAGTATTAGAATTTAAACCTAAATTAAACTAAAGTTATTTGTTAACATTTATTTACAAAAAATAGGTTAATGATGCAATTAATAAATAATTAAATATATGTACAATTTTGAGTTTCTGATTTTTATTAGGAAAAACTATTTTATGGTGAATTTATTATAATTATTAAAAAACAATTGAAAGAAATTAAAAGAAAAGAAAAGAAAATTAAATTAATTATGCAAACCAAGGGGGTGTCTGGCCCAAAGTGGAGGTGTTTGTGAGGAATTCTGGCCCAAGAAGCACAAGGCCTTGTTGACTTTCCTGATCGTGTGCATGTTCATTGACCAAGGCATTGAGTGTTCATCACCTCCTGGCCTTCAGATTATGGATCAAGGCCACTTGGCAGGCTAACGCGTGAGGCTCATGGTAGAACGTTGGATGAGGCGCTGCATTAGAATACGTTAGAACAAAAAATATCAATTATGTGGGGGGACCTGGGAATCAAACCCAGGTGCCAGTGATCATTGGACAAGTCATCCACCACCAAGCCAAACGCGTGCTTTTGTTAATATACTGGGTGATGAATATTATATAAGAAAACAAATATTATGACGTGAAATCAAAATAACGCGCGCTGAATTTGAATCTTCCAACCACAGGCTGCCACCTATTGTCTTCTTCATTTTTACCTGTAAACATAAACAAGATAGCGGGGGTTTTAAACCCCCACTAACTATAACAGTGAAAAAGAGCGAATAGAAGTGGAGACAATATAAAAAGGGCGCGATAGGCTGGTTGAATTCGTCTGGCCTTGACGAATTCAACCATAGTCATGACGTGATCCAATTTTCCCTTATGCCTAAAGCCCTAATTTGGAGCTTCAGAAACCCTAGGTTTCGTCCATGGCGATCTTGAATTCAGGGTGCGTTAGTTCAATTAAATTGTCTCATTAGCTTCAGAAGGTCCCTAACAACACACACCAATAAAAAAAATGGATTAAAAGTACGTGAAACATGATATGCAGATTTGAAAAATAAGGCAAACCGTGTGGCTTATTGTCTTTGATTCTTTGCGTGTTTGGACTGGTTCTTGATGCCAAATGCTTCCTGGAAACTCAGGCAATACGTTTGAATCAAAGATAAGCTTTGAATTATGCTGCAATATTGATTTCAGTTTTCCAAGGTTTCTTGAATTTTTGCAAATTGGCTATGTGGTTTCAGCAGCTTTCACGTGTGTCCAGCTTTAGGGTTTTACTCACAATATGTATGTGAATGAATTTAGGTAAAAAATAAGCCCAAAAGTCCATGGCATTATGACTTGAATCTGTGATTGCCAATCATATCTTTTTTCAATCTTTTCTTTCATGAAACTTTGCCAATCATGGATATTTTGCCTTGTTGATTGAGAAACGAGTTGCCAGCTTGCCCTGGTCATATTTGCTGCACAAAAAGATCTAAAAAAGCATATCTTTGAATTTTCCTATAATTAAAACCAATTAAATGAATTAATATAAATATAAATTCAATTAATTAATTAAAAATAAGAAAATAAATTATTTTGAGCTCAATGGGTCGTGCATAGGATTTGGGTAATGATTCAAGAAAGAATTTGAGGCCCATTAGCAAAAATGAAGTGTTTTAGGCAAAGTTGACTTTTGAAAGTTCCCAAAAATTTCCCAACTTCTCCAATGCATATATTGCCCAATTTTGAAGCTATGAACATGTTCTTGGACATTTTGGAAAGGTCTTGAAGTCCTCTAACCAATGCCTTTGGTCCCATGTCATTTTGATTTACCAATCTCAAGTTATGGTGTTTGACTTAAAGTGCCTTTTTGTTGACTTTTGAAAATGACCTATAATGTTGAAATTGATAACTTTTTGTGAGAGCATTTCTTGGACTTGGAGTGTGAATATGAGTTGTAGGAAATGTCATTCCCTTCAAAATGAGCATTGGATGGGATTTTTCTGATGAACCATGAAAAAGTTATGCCTTGGTCAATTTGCAGTTGACTTTTCAACTATCCAAAAATAGAAACTTTTGCATCTTAAGACTTTTTGAGCCATGCTTGTGGAATCATGATCATGAATTGATCAAATGATGATTGTGGCTTCAAAATAAGATGTTGACCAAAATTTTTGACTTTTGACTATCAAATGACCATTTTACCCCTGCAGTTGACTGTGGAGCAATTAGGGCTTTTGACTGTGCAATTTGATGCTGTGAGTCTTGAACCTTGACATATGGATGCTTGACAATGTATATAGGCATATGGGACTTGATTGGACCCTTGAAAACCTCAATTTCTTTGCAAGGACCAAAACCCTAATTTTGACTGTGTTAGGAGGCAATTGGACTGTGCAACCCTTGAGAGATTTTGAACCATGATCTTGCCAAATATTGAAGAATATGGGAGGGCAAATTTTGGGGTACACCAGTTGCCCCTGTTCAATCTTCTTAGACCTGAGGATGTAGATTGGCTGGCGTGCCTTTCGTAATCCGAAGGTGGAAGATGATTGAACACTAAAGTGCCCAGAAATTTGCACTCACATAGTAGAATGTTAGCAGTGTGATGTAGGGAATGGGCTTACAGATGCCATTTGGAGAGATGATAGATAGGAGGATGGGATTATAGATGCCATCTGGAGACTATCGGTATGTGTATGGGCTTACAGATGCCATCTAGGTGTTGATCGCGTAAGAGATTCCTTAGCGAGAACTTGCGTACCTGAGAAAGAAAAATAATTACCTGGCCTGTTACAGGGGTTGATCTTCAAACTCTTCACGTAGATATGCCCTGGCTGGATACAGGAATCGAATCTTCAAACTCTTCAGACGTGCCCTGGCAGGATACAGGAATCAAGTCCGGGATTAGTCATCAACAGATATGCCCTGGCTTGATACAAGAATCAAATCTTCAAACTCTTCAGACGTGCCCTGGCAGGATACAGGAATCGAGTCTGGAATTAGTCGTCAATAGATATGCCCTGGCTTGATACAGGAATCGAATCATCAAACTCTTCAGACACGCCCTGGCAGGATACAAGAATCGAGTCTGGAATTAGTCGTCAACAGATATGCCCTGGGTTGATACAGGAATCGAATCTTCAAACTCTTCAGACGTTCCCTGGCAGGATACAGGAATCGAGTCTGGAATTAGTCGTCAACAGATATGCTCTGGCCGGATACAGGAATCGGATCTTCAAACTCTTCAGACGTGCCCTGGCAGGATACAGGAATCGAGTCCGGAAACAGTCGTCAACAGATACGCCCTGGCTGGATACAGGAATCGGATCTTCAAACTCTTCAAACGTGCCCTGGCAGGATATAGGAATCGAGTCCGGAAATAGTCATCAACAGATACGCCCTGGCTGGATACAAGAATCAGATCTTCAAACTCTTCAGACGTGCCCTGGCAGGATACAGGAATCGAGTCCGGAAATAGTCGTCAACAGATACGCCCTGGCTGGATACAGGAATCGGATCTTCAAACTCTTCAGACGTGCCCTGGCAGGATACAGGAATCGAGTCCGGAAATAGTTGTCAACAAATACGCCCTGGCTGGATACAGGAATCGGATCTTCAAACTCTTCAGACGTGCCCTGGCAGGATACAGGAATCGAGTCCGGAAATAGTCGTCAACAGATACGCCCTGGCTGGATACAGGAATCGGATCTTCAAACTCTTCAGACGTGCCCTGGCAGGATACAGGAATCGAATCTGGAATAGATCGCCCACAGACATGCCCTGGCTAGATACAGGTATTGAATCTGGAATTGCGATAGTTGATAGTAATCATCTTTGTATTAACTTTTGTCCTGAAAAGACAAAACGTTAGTTGTATGCGATGTCATGATGTATGAAACACGTGATGTTCTCAAAATAAATGAGATTGTATGTTCATGATGCGTATGTGCATGCTATAATGTATGAAGATGTGATGTTTATGTATTTTTGTCTAGGAAAATAAATCCTTGACGGATGCCGGGAAGTTTGGTCCTGGGCTGAATTTGAAGAGTAGAGTTCTTTGTTCCCGCTGGGGATGATGGTTGCGAGAATAAACCTGTGGGAGGAGATGACTCCGTTGAGGAATAAACTTGTTGGGGAGATTATTCTGTGGGGAATTACTCTGTGGGGAGAGAGGTACTTTGTTGAGATGTTGATGATAACTCCGCTGGGGATACCGTTGATAAGCTATGTTGAGGAATTTGATGAACTCTGCTGGGGGATAGAAAGAACTTCATCGGGGACGATCTTTCCGTGGCAATTGGCTGAGGATAACCCAGTTATATCCTGGTGGGGAAACAACCTTTGAATAAAGCCGGGGAGGCGCGCTCGTGCTCTGCAGAGAATAAGCTTCCAGAATCTACTGGGGATAAGCTTCCTACTGGGGAGATAGATTCAACTTCCCTGGGGAAACTTTGGATTGTACTGGGGAATGGCTCCACTTGTAGTGTCTGGATTCCGCCGGGGAACAATCTTGTATGAAGACTGCCGGGGATGCTTGCTTAGGAACATTTGTATACTCCGTTGGGGAATATTGAGATCTTCGGGGGATAATCCAGCTCCTTGAGGCTGACAGTAGACTAACTCTGCTCGGGGGGAGTGTTGCTGACTTGCTTGGGATACTGTGCCTTGTTAGGGCTGACGGGAGGCCAACTCTGTTTGGGGAGAATTGTTGATTCTTGTCTTACTCGGCGGGGAGCGAAAGTATCTGGGTTACATTCTTCAACCGAACTTACCTTAGTACCTTGGTGGACAGAGCAATTAGATCGCTTAGACAACTCATTATTGCCCCTGTTTCTGATGTCGCCTGTAATTAATCCTTTGTTTCGTATGCAAATATTTATGAGTTAGCAATTAGTGTCAAATGCATATATCATAATTGAACATTGGACGTTCTTTGCAAAACAAAACAGAAAAAGGAAACTAATAGACAATTTATCTGAAAGGTGAATTTGTATTGATCTTTGAATTTGCCTGTAAATAGGCGTTTATGTACAAGAGGCTGACGTCCTAGTAAGAGAACGCCGCCGAACAAGCAGAGTTTATACAATTTTGTGAAAAGGAAAACAAAACAGCTATGTGAAATGAATAATCCCACTGAGTTCCAACTCCACTATTGCCTTTATATCTTCGAGCGTCTCATCACTTTGCTGCTCAGTTGAAGATGAAGCTGACTGGTTGATGCCGTCTAAACCTGATAGTTGATACCAGATTCTGGATGCAAGGTGATCCAATGAGACATAGTATTACGCTTTAATCCCTAACTTTTGCCTGGACCGCCCTTTCGGGTTTTCAGTCCACCGGGATACCCATTTTTGCCCAAGCCGCCTTTTCAGGTTTTCGGCTTGCCGGGTGTACAGATTTTTTCATTTTTCATCCCTTATTTTTGCCCGAACCCTTTTGGTTCGCCGGGAAGCCCTAATTTTTGCCTAGGTATGTCAACCTAGCGGGTCTTTTATCATGCGTAGTATCTTTTTACTATGTCTGCATTGGCGGGGTGAGGAAGGTCGTCACCATCCATTGTGGTTAGAATCATGGCTCCTCCTGAGAAGACATGTTTAACCACAAATGGCCCTTTGTATGTGGGGGTCCATTTGCCCCTGGGATCACTTTGAGGAAGAATGATGCGCTTGATTACCAGGTCCCCAACTTGATACTCTTGTGGTCTGACTTTCTTGTTAAATGCCCTGATCATCCGTTTTTGATACGTTTGACCATGAAAAATAGCAGTGAGTCTCTTTTCGTCAATTAGGTTTAATTGATCAAGTCGAGTCTGGATCCAATCATCTTCGCTCAAGCCTGCATCCTTCATTATCCGGAGAGAGGGTATCTGGACTTCTATCGGCAAGACTGCCTCCATGCCATAGACCAAGGAAAAAGGAGTTGCCCCCGTTGACGTTCTTGCTGAGGTACGGTACCCATGAAGAGAAAACGGTAACATCTCGTGCCAATCTTTATAGGTCACTATCATCTTCTACACAATCTTCTTGATATTCTTATTAGCTGCTTCTACGGCCCCATTCATCTTCGGCCGGTAAGGAGAAGAGCTGTGGTGATGTATCTTGAATTGCTCACAGAGCTCAGTGATCATCTTGTTATTAAGATTGGTACCATTGTCCGTAATGATCCTTTCCGGGATGCCGTATCGACAGATCAGGTTGTGTCGAATGAACCGTGCCACGACATTCTTGGTTACAGTGGCATAGGAAGCTGCTTCAACCCACTTTGTAAAGTAATCGATCGCCACCAAGATGAAGCGATGCCCGTTGGATGCTGTAGGTTTGATCTCGCCGATCATATCAATGCCCCACATTGAAAAAGGCCAAGGTGCAGTCAAGACATTCAGGGGGACTGGAGGAACATGCACCTTATCTGCATATATCTGGCACTTATGACATGTCTGAGAATGTTGGTAACAGTCGGCTTCCATTGTGGACCAGAAATATCCTGCCCGAAGGATTTTCTTTGCCATGGTATGTCCACTGGAGTGTGTTCCGAAGGTACCTTCATGTAGCTCTGCCATGATCCTTTCTGCTTCAGTCTTATCCACACAACGCAGTAAGGTTGAATCATGGTTTCGCTTGTATAGAATGCCATTGCTGAGGAAGAACTTTGCTGCGAACCTTCTCAGAAACTTCTTGTCGTTGACAGATGCACCCTCGGGGTATTCTTGAGCTTCCAAGTACCTCTTCACTTCATGATACCAAGGTCTTTCAGTTACCTCTTCAGCCTCAAGATCACAGCAATATGCAGGTTCGTCCAATTTCCAGATAATGATCCAGGGGGCCTCATTGTCCCATTTGACTTTGAACATAGAATACATCGTAGCCAGCGCGTCCGCCAACTAATTCTCCTCTCTTGGGAAGTGTTCAAAAGTTATTTCCGTGAAATGGGGGATCAATGTCAACACACACTCTTTATAAGGAATAAGATTCGGATGTTTCGTATCCCACTCGCCTTTGATCTGATTGATCACGAGAGCGGAATCTCCGAAGACACTCAGAAACTTGATCCTTAAGTCAATTGCAGCTTGAAGACCCATGATGCATGCCTCATACTCCGCCATATTGTTGGTGCAGTTGAAACATAGACGGGCAGTAAGTGGAGTATGAGTGCCTTTTGGGGATATGATCACAATGCCAATACCGTTACCCAAAGCGTTGGAGGCTCCGTCAAAGTGCATAGACCATCGGGATCCTTCCTCAGGTCCTTCATCCGGTCCAGGTACTTCACAATCAGTCACTACCATGATGTTCTCGTCAGGAAATTCAAAGTTCATTGACTGGTAGTCGTCTACTGCCTGGTGTGCCAAGTGGTCTGCCAATACACTTCCTTTGATAGCTTTCTGAGTCGTGTACTGGATGTCGTATTCTGTCAAGATCATTTGCCATCTTGCTATTCTTCCAGACAAGGCAGGCTTTTCGAATATGTACTTTATTGGATCCATTTTTGAAATCAACAGAGTAGTGTGAGTCAGCATATACTGTCTCAGCCGGCGAGCAGCCCATACCAAAGCGCAACAAGTTTTCTCGAGCAGTGAGTATCAGGTCTCACAGTCGGTAAACTTTTTGCTAAGGTAATAAATGGCATGCTCTTTTCGGCCAGACTCGTCATGCTGCCCCAGCACACACCCCATTGAGCTGTCAAGTACTGTCAGGTATAGTATTAGAGGTCTCCCTTCAACCGGTGGCATAAGAATGGGTGGTTCTTGGAGATACTCTTTGATTCTGTTAAAAGCGGCCTGACATTCATCATTCCAACGTACTACCTGATCTTTCTTCAGGAGCTTGAAGATTGGTTCACAGGTAGCAGTTAGATGCGAGATGAATCGGGCAATATAATTCAGTCGTCCTAGGAAGCCCCTGTCTTCTTTCTCTGTCTTGGGAACTGGCATCTCTTATATGGCTTTAACCTTGGCAGGGTCCACTTGAATACCTTTGTCGCTCACGACGAAGCCTAGCAACTTTCCAGATCTTACCCCAAATGTGCACTTGTTTGGGTTCAACCTCAGCTTGTACAACTTCAGACGGTCAAACAGCTTCTGTAAATGGTCAAGGTGTTCCTCCTCAGTTTGGGACCTTGCAATCATATCATCGACGTATACTTAAATCTCATGGTGGATCATGTCATGAAATAAAGCAACCATGGCACGTTGGTAGGTTGCCCCAACATTTTTCAACCCGAATGGCATGACCTTGTAGCAAAAGGTGCCCCATTGAGTAACAAAAGTAGTCTTTTCCATATCTTCAGGAGCCATCTTGATCTGATTATAACCTGAAAAGCCATCCATGAAGGAGAACACTTTGTGCTGAGCAGTATTGTCAACCAGAACGTCGATGTGAGGCAGAGGGAAGTCATCCTTGGGGCTCGCCCTGTTCAGATCTTTGTAATCAACACACATTCGGACCTTACCATCTTTCTTCAGCACCGGAACCACGTTGGCGACCCACTGAGGGTAAGAAGTCACTGCTAGAAACCCGGCATCAAATTGTTTCATAACCTCAGCTTTGATTTTCTCGGACATCTCTGGACGCATACGGCGGACCTTCTGTTTAACCGGAGGGCATTCTTCCTTGGTAGGCAGGTGATGAACTACAATGTCGGTATGCAACCCAGGCATGTCTTCGTAGGACCAGGCAAAGATTTCCACATAATCATGCAACATCTGAATTAGCCGTTGTTTTATGCTGAGCTCTAGATTGGCACCAATCTTAACTTCCTTTCTATCTGTCTCAGTACCCAGATTTACCGTTTCCACTGGCTCTTCATGTGGCTGAATGGCCCTCTCTTCCTGGAGTAACAGTCTTGCAAGCTCACCAGGTACTTCGTAATCATCTTCACCTTCGTCTTCGGCTAAGTTGATCGGATTTTCAAAGTCATAACTGGCAGTAGCAGAGTCGTTACCAGTGAGATCCAGAGTGGATTGAAACCTGTATGAGTGAGTGTGTGTAAATATAGCTGTTTTTTCAATATATAAAGAAAGAAAGAAAGGGAGCACAAGATTTGAAATGCGAAAAACGTCCAATGTTTTTATTCATGATATATGGAAATGACAAGTAATAAGCCCTCACAAATGAAGCCACGGTGCCCCGGGTAAGACACCGGGCCATAAAGTTTCAGATTATTGTTCGTTACAAATTTAAAAACAAAGGGATTTATTACTGAGTAACAAAAGTAACAGGTATGTAGTCTTTTGCAATCCAGTTGCTTGGTCCACTGTCGGCCGTTGGGTAGATCCAGCTGTTGAACTCAGATTCCTCCACTTCGTCACCATTCCTGATAGCATTCACCCCATGATTGGGCATGGGAGCTGTTACCACATTAGGCTTCTCGGGCGCCTCGAACTGAACCTCTTTAGCATCGATAAGGTCGTGAACCTTATTCTTTGGGGCCCATCAATCATCAGTAGAATGCCCCGGGCTATCAGAGTGATAAGCACAGCGGGCGTTGGGATTGTACTTCGGAGAGGTTGTGTTTACCACCTTCGGAGCTTCTCTGACGGTTACCAAGTTGGTTGAAAGCAGTTGTGGCAAGATTTGCGACAAGGTCATACTAAGCCGAGTATATTCCCTTCTGGGTCTCTCACCCCTTGATTGGTTAGGTTGCCGAGGAGCGGCATCAGGCTTTGCAATTACCACCGCGTTGACAGCTTGGCGGAGTTCCGGTTTATTTTGCCTTCTGGGCCCATACACAGCACTGGCTTCCTTTTTGAAAGGCTTCTTTTCAGAACTTGAGGACGCACCCTTCTGTATCTTCCCTGATTTCATACCAGCTTCTATCCTCTCACCGGTCAGAATGAGGTCTGTGAAACCTGCAGAAGAATTACCGATCAGGTGGTTGAAGAATGGCCTGGATAGGGTCCCCAAGAACATGTCCACGAGTTCACGGTCGTTTAACTGTGGCTGCACCCTGCCAGCCAGGTCCCTCCACTTCTGCGCGTACTCTTTAAAACCTTCTCCCGATCCTAGCGACATACCCTGGAGTTGGGTACGTGTAGGAGCGAGGTCGGCATTGTACTGATACTGCTTATAAAAAGCAATAGCCAAGTCCTCCCAGTTACGAACCTTGGTTCCATCCAGCTGATAGAACCATTCAAGATGAGTCCCTGAAAGACTTTCCTGGAAGAAATGGATCCATAAGTTCTTGTCCACAGTGTACGGTTGGATCTTCCGCACATAAGATCTGAGATGTAGCTTAGGGCAGGACGCCTCGTCATACTTTGCGAAAGATGGTGCCTTGAACTTATGTGGGATTACCACCCCAGAAGATAAACCCAGATCTCCAAAATCCAACCCAGGCACCTGTTGAATTTCCATGGCACTCAGACGATCCTCTAACTGCTTGTACTTGTCTTCAGCGGGAGGGTACTGCTCTTCATTGAAATCAGTCTCGTTGTCAGAGACCACAGGACTAAGAACCCTTCCCCCTTGGGGACTGCCTTTCCCTACAGAAGAACCAGCTTGGTCAGCCTCATTTTGCAGTGTGTTGCCAAACCTCCGGCCAGTGTTGAATAGTACAGTCCTCTTCTTCTTCTTCTTGACCAGCAGAGCCTTCAATTCCTCTTGACCTTGGGCTAAACTCATGATCAGCTCTTGGAATTGGGCGTTTTGGGCCTGGAGGGCCTTGATGGATTGCTCAGTAGATGATTCAGGATTCATGATTACTGCTGAAATAAACAGCGAAGAACATTAAGCAACCTGAAAAGAAGAGTACCTGTGATGCACATGATGAATGGAATGCGTATGATTTATGTTTTCAAATACAATCGGGATTCAACTTTGTAAACAAAAAGGAAACGCACTTTATTAGATTCAACTTTGAAATTTAGATTGTTCAACAGATTGCCCTTAGGAGTTACATAAAATGGAAATACTGAAAAGGGAAATAAAAACTTGTAAAAGAACATCCAAAGCTCATCAGTGATCCCAGGGTCTCCTCTTCTCAGTACGGATGTAGTCATTCAAGGCCCGCTCGTTCTCTAACTGCTTTGTCAGCTTCTGGATCTTCAATTCCTGCTCGTTGAACTTTTCCCGATAAGAATCCCGTTCTTCTTGCAGTTGTGCCCAAGACCTCTTTAGTGTATCAACATCAGTAGGTATCTGAGGAGGGAGAACAGTTGGAAGAATCCCGTCTCTATCAGGATATTCAAGAATGATGGGTCTGACAGCTTCATATGGCATACCTAAATTCTGAGCACGGATGCGGACCCATCTGTAGTAGGATTCCATAGGTAGAGAAGTCTTCGGTCCCAACTCATGTGGGTCAGCTTTGTGAATTCTGTCCCAAGCCTTGATGAACCTACGACGCAGCTCGTCACTATCTACCTGAAACTCAAAACTGATGTGAGGCACCAACATCTCATGAGGCCCCGCTCTTCTGGCTCTTCCAAACTGACGGAGAGCTAGACATAGATTATAAGAGATTCCTCCTTGGGTACCAATCAAAGGAACATTAGGATATTCTCCGCAACGATCAATAACAGCTACCTCGTCTAAACCTCTGAGAGTCCAAATGATGTCATTATCAGTGAGAGACATTAACCTATGAGCCCAACCTCTTCCTTCTTTGTTCTTCAGCATGAACTTGGGGAGGTGAGAAATAAACCACCTCACCAAAAAAGGAATACAACACCACAGAGTTCCTCGTCTTCGGGCAGTACGAGCATAGAGTTGTTGCAGGATATCTCCCAAGAGAGTGGGCACAGGGTTCCGAGACATGAAGATCCTTATGGCAGTGACGTTAATGAAGTTATCAGGATTAGGAAACAAAACTAGACCATAGATTAAGAGAGCCAGAATGTCTTCATACGCCCTGAAGTCTAAGTCGTTCCAGAAACTGTTAGCTTTACCAATCAGAAACTTGGCCAAGAAACCCTTAACTCTGCTTCTAGTCACCCAGTTGTCCATTACCTCTTTGTGGGTCAAGGGAAGGGCTGCAGCAATCTCCTCAAGCCTAAGAGTCCTTTCCCAACTAGTGAAGGGAGTCTGATCCAAGATATGGATACCAAGCAAATCAGAGAATTCTTCCAGGGTAGGGACCAGCTGGAAGTCTTGAAAGGTGAAGCAATTGTACAAGGGATCATAAAACTGGGTTAGGACAATCATCAGTTGTTGGTCCCACTTTGCAGTGACTAACCCGAGAAGAAAACCATGCCTCTGGATGAAGGAGGTAGTGTTTAGAATTCTTCTAACCAACTCTTCAAGCAACTCAGGTGGGTGAACAAAGTTGAACCGGATAGTATTCCTTCGCACAGGCATCATAATGTCCTACAAAACAGAGCAAAGATGAAACCCTCTTGTCTTTGAAATGGGTCAGTTCTTATGCAGGATGCATGCAATGTCTATGATGGTATGATGTCATGATAAAGCACACCACAAATATTCACAAAGGCAAACATGATAAGGCACACAAGTCACACAAGACAACCCTTAGGGTTTAGGCCAGCATGAAGTTCAGGTACTACCCTCTTTCAGTTTGTTGGTTAAGACCTGTCCTATCAAAAGTAACCGGGTTCTAGAGGATCCCAATATCACTGACTACCCTCAATCGGTCATAACTCCAGCATCGCAATCTTTTCTTGCAGCCAGAACCATCTCGAGAGTTTAGCCTCAATGGGTGTAGCATAATGCTACTGTTCTATGGCCAAGTTGGGTCAATTTAGGGTTCTAAGGTCGGTTGGTGCTTAATGACTCCTCAGAAGACCCATATTCTCCTCGTTGCAACACAAGGGATATCGGTACAGACCAAGGTGTCACACCAACGTAGCCACTGCTTCACCCATGTCGGTCTACGCCGGACAGGTCCCTCACAGCTTATGCTACCTAAAAGGGTATTCCCCAGATCCGGGTTAGGATCTATGTACTTCGATGCAATGCCCACAAATATAAAAGCAATCAAAGCAAGCAATTGAAAACATAAGTATGATCTAATCCTAAGGTACACCTCACTTTATAATTATTCCCAGCAGAGTCGCCAGTTCTGTGATCGGTGGAAATAGAACTGACTGTTTAAAGCTGGTTTGCGAAATCTCGCGGTAAGCAAGAGTCGCCACCGTCTTTTATTTTCTCTAACATGGATAGGACAAAAGCACAGCAAAATTCCTTATGAGAACATTTCTCGGTTCGGGAGGTAGATTTATAGAAAGGGAAGGTGTTAGCACCCTTTCTATCCATGGTTATCCATGGGATCTTAGGTACTTGCTCTTATGTTTTCAAAATGTTTGTTTTTCAAGTGTGTGGGTTTGAAAAAGTTTCATTGAAAGATTTCTGAATAACTCCTGTATCTGTCCTCAAGAGTGTTTGAAAAATTTGTTTTGAAAGCTTTTGAAAGTGTCAGTGTGAAAAGATTTTTGATTTGTTTTTGAAGAGAGCAAGTACCCATGAGTCATCTACCTACCCTAAGGAATTAGGGTGTGTAAAAGTCCTTAAGATAGTGTCATCCCACCATTGAGAGGCAGGTAGCACCATCGTTGGAGGTGTTCGGGTCAATTCGATTGAGGGACAGTGTGGTCACCGAAGCAATAGTAGGACACCTTAGAAGCAACCCTAATGTCCTAGATCCTTTTTAATCCGAGGCAACCGTTTCGAGGCAACTGTTTCGAGGCAACTGGATCTTGGACATAAGAGCGACCGCTAAAACGTCCTATACTTGACGACCACATTTCGAAGGCAACGAGTGAGACGTACCCTAGAAGTGGTGTGTGTATTGTGTGTTGTTTTCATGTTATGTTTTATCTTTGATCATGGCATAGTGAGCTACGAGTTGTTTTTAATTACCATACATTCTTTCATGCGAGTTTAGCAGTTAGGAGTGCGGAAAATTAAAAGACGGAAAGATAAAAGCTACGCTATTACAAGGCGCGGGTCTATACATCGCCAAAATACAAAGACCCATTTTTGATAAAGATGCGGAAAGTAAAAAAAAGCAATAAACCTAATTACTATTACATCCTTGAACAGTTACATAATAATCAATAAGAAAATAATGCGCGAAAAGAGTTAAACCGGGAACGTCTGAGGGTTTTGGACCCTTTGCTTGAAATTAAATTAAATTAAAACCTAATTAATTATTTAAAGAAAAGAAAGTGTTTTTTTATGTTTTTGTATTTTATTATGGAAATAAAGAAAAGAATTTAAAAGTTAGTAAACAACCCTAATTCTAGAGTATTTTAATTATTAAAGAAAATGTCAAAGTTGACCTAATTTACTAATTAATTAATTTATATATTTATGTACAAAAATAATAGTAATTAATAATGATAATAATAATTAATAATAATAATAATTAATTAAGAAAAAGATAAAAGTGTCAAAACCTAATTCTGTGTAATTTTTATTTATTAAGAAAAGTATTAGAATTTAAACCTAAATTAAACTAAAGTTAATTGTTAACATTTATTTACAAAAAATAGGTTAATGATGCAATTAATAAATAATTAAAAATATTTACAATTTTGAGTTTTTGATTTTTATTAGGAAAAACTATTTTATGGTAAATTTATTATAATTATTAAAAAACAATTGAAAGAAATTAAAAGAAAAGAAAATTAAATTAATTATGCAAACCAATGGGGTGTCTGGCCCAAACTGGAGGTGTTTGTGAGGAATTCTAGCCCAAGAAGCACAAGGCCTTGTTGACTTTCCTGATCGTGTGCATGTTCATTGACCAAGGCATTGAGTGTTCATCACCTCCTGGCCTTCAGATTATGGATTAAGGCCACTTGGCAGGCTAACGCGTGAGGCTCATGGTAGAACGTTGGATGAGGCGCTGCATTAGAATACATTAGAACAAAAAATATCAATTATGTGGGGGGACCTGGGAATCGAACCCATGTCCCAGTGATCATTGGACAAGTCATCCACCACCAAGCCAAACGCGTGCTTTTGTTAATATACTGGGTGATGAATATTATATAAGAAAACAAATATTATGACGTGAAATCAAAATAGCGCGCGCTGAATTTGAATCTTCCAACCACAGGCTGCCACCTATTGTCTTCTTCGTTTTTACCTGTAAACATAAACAAGATAGCGGGGGTTTTAAACCCCCACTAACTATAACAGTGAAAAATAGCGAATAGAAGTGGAGACAATATAAAAAGGGCGCGATAGGCTGGTTGAATTCGTCTGGCCTTGACGAATTCAACCATAGTCATGACGTGATCCAATTTTCCCTTATGCCTAAAGCCCTAATTTGGAGCTTCAGAAACCCTAGGTTTCGTCCATGGCGATCTTGAATTCAGGATGCGTTAGTTCAATTAAACTGTCTCATTAGCTTCAGAAGGTCCCTAACAACACACACCAATAAAAAAATGGATTAAAAGTACGTGAAACATGATATGCAGATTTGAAAAATAAGGCAAACCATGTGGCTTATTGTCTTTGATTCTTTGCGTGTTTGGACTGGTTCTTGATGCCAAATGCTTCCTGGAAACTCAGGCAATACGTTTGAATCAAAGATAAGCTTTGAATTATGCTGCAATATTGATTTCAGTTTTCCAAGGTTTCTTGAATTTTTTGAAATTGGCTATGTGGTTTCAGCAGCTTTCACGTGTGTCCAGCTTTAGGGTTTTACTCAGCATATGTATGTGAATGAATTTAGGTAAAAAATAAGCCCAAAAGTCCATGGCATTATGACTTGAATGTGTGATTGCCAATCATATCTTTTTTCAATCTTTTCTTTCATGAAACTTTGCCAATCATGGATATTTTGCCTTGTTGATTGAGAAACGAGTTGCCAGCTTGCCCTAGTCATATTTGCTGCACAAAAAGATCTAAAAAAGCATATCTTTGAATTTTCCTATAATTAAAACCAATTAAATGAATTAATATAAATATAAATTCAATTAATTAATTAAAAATAAGAAAATCAATTATTTTTAGCTCAATGGGTCGTGCATAGGCTTTGGGTAATGATTCAAGAAAGAATTTGAGGCCCATTAGCAAAAATGAAGTGTTTTAGGCAAAGTTGACTTTTGAAAGTTCCCAAAAATTTCCCAACTTCTCCAATGCATAGCTTGCCCAATTTTGAAGCTATGAACATGTTCTTGGACATTTTGGAAAGGTCTTGAAGTCCTATAACCAATGCCTTTGGTCCCATGTCATTTTGATTTACCAATCTCAAGTTATGGTCTTTGACTTAAAGTGCCTTTTTGTTGACTTTTGAAAATGACCTATAATGTTGAAATTGATAACTTTTGGTGAGAGCATTTATTGGACTTGGAGTGTGAAGATGAGTTGTAGGAAATGTCATCCCCTTCAAAATGAGCATTGGATGGGATTTTTCTGATGAACCATGAAAAAGTTATGCCTTGGTCAATTTGCAGTTGACTTTTCAACTGTCCAAAAATAGAAACTTTTGCATCTTGAGACTTTTTGAGCCATGCTTGTGGAATCATGATCATGAATTGATCAAATGATGATTGTGGCTTCAAAATAAGATGTTGACCAAATTTTTTGACTTTTGACTGTCAAATGACCATTTTACCCCTACAGTTGACTGTGGAGCAATTAGGGCTTTTGACTGTGCAATTTGATGCTGTGAGTCTTGAACCTTGACATATGGATGCTTGACAATGTATATAGGCATATGGGACTTGATTGGACCCTTGAAAACCTCAATTTCTTTGCAAGGACCAAAACCCTAATTTTGACTGTGTTAGGAGGCAATTGGACTGTGCAACCCTTGAGAGATTTTGAACCATGATCTTGCCAAATCTTGAAGAATATGGGAGGGCAAATTTTGGGGTATAACACCTGTTTATCCCGAACCTAAACCTAGAGTCTAATATCCTTATGAACAAGGTGGATGAAAGGTGCCTAACACCTTCCTTTCTTCCAATTGAGTCTGAAGCCTAAAATCTCTGTCTGCGAATTAGGGTTTTCTGTTAGATTCCCTTCCCTAGGATAAAAATTAATAGTGGAGACTCTTGATTAAAAAACCAGTTGCTACACTCATATGCTTCAAGGTACCCTCATGACAAGTTTCAAGCCTTGCATCACAAATTTTCTCAGCCAATTGCTCAGATGAGTGAAAATCAACTATATTGGACAAAAAGTCAACTGTGGTCAACATACATTCAAACTTCAATATTTTTTGTCAACATCAATATTTTTAGGTCACATTCATCATTTGATCAAAGTTCGATCATGATTCATCAAGAAAACTCAAGATTTATCAAAAGTAACTAAATTAGGGTTTTCTTAAGGAGAAGTCAACTGAACTTTGACCAAGCATAAATTTCACATGCTTCATCATAAAATTCTCAACCAAAGCCCAATTTGATGGAAATTCAATTCTATACAACTTTGTCTCTCTAAGCTCAAGTTTAGAAATGCTTCATTTGAGAGATGTGAGCCAAGATATTACAGGTCATTTTGAAAGTCAACAAAAAGACATTTTTTGTGAAGGCAATTTACATCAAGTTAAAGACTTCAAATGAAAAAATGACCAAAATAAAAGTTGTAGGAGACAAATTGAGGTTTCCAAAAAGTCAAATATCACCTTCATGTTACAAAAATTGTGAGAGTTATGGTTGGCACAAGTTGGGCAATTTTTGAGAAATGCATGAAACCTTAATTGAGCAATTTTGAATTTTTGGACTAATGGGCCTAAATTTTGAGGATCAAACATGTTTATGACATCATAGAGACCTATAAGCCATTGTTACATTTTCATATTTTTTATCCTATTTATTTAAATCTTTATTTAATTTTTGTAAAAGAATTAAATTAAAAATAACAAATAGTTGGATTAATGTTAGACTACGATCATTTGGACATCTTCTAGAAGGCCCGAGACCTCATAAAAGCTTTCCAAAACCATGAGACACATGTTTGAGGCAAGGATCTTCAAAAATGGCAAGTTAGAAAACATGTTTCATTGATTTTTGGTAACACCATGGTCACATGATTCTTTCCTTCTGTGGTGACTTAAATCTCCCCCTCTATAAATACTCAAGCCCTCACACTACAAAGTGAGACGAAAATTTTGCCTTAAGAAAAGTCTTAAAAATCACAAATTTTCAAAGAAAGTGCACCATTGAATCTTAAGTTCCAGTTTGATTCAGTCCAAACCACCACCTCAAATCACTTCCAGAACATCTCTAAGGTAATAATAGGTAACTTTTCATGCCTATTTGTACCTAAAACTTGCATACATGCCATGTCCGGTTTGCATTATTTTTTGTTATTCGTATTACAAAAATATACGCATTGTTGACTGATTCTAACAATTCAGATCGCTTAGCATGATTTGTTAGAACCGGTTTGAAGCCTTACATGGAAGTTTTAACATGAGGAATATGAGATGTCATTTGTTAGGGCATAAAATTCTGTTTGTTTCATGGCGCAATGGTAGTGTTCTTGCTTGGCAAAGGAGAGAGCATTGGTTCGAGCCTAGGCGCTTGCAACCATATTATATCTGTTTTCTAATCTTTTCCACTTTCCATTATTTTTACTTATTTTCTTATTTAATTTTCTACTACTCGTTTTAATCCATAAAAAAATAGTCTTAGAGTTTTTATTAATTATCTAATTTTGGACATATTTTTAATTCAATTTTATTAGACTCAGTTTTTTTTAATTAATTAACCTTTGTAATTAATTTAGAATTAGATAACTAATTATTTTCTAAATGCTTAAAATTAACCAAAAATACAAAAAAAAAAGTGACATTTTAGACATTTAGGTTTTTTTTTAAAATAATTTTTAACATGTATTTTTATTTATTTTCTATTTATTTTTAGACAAGTATAGGTTGTATAAAAATTATAATAGCTTAGTGTGATACGGTGGCAGAACCAACTGTTATACTGGTTTGTATTTTTATTCGCAAATGTCGCGGTAAGCAAGAGTCGCCACCGACTTTTATTTCATCCAACAAAGGAAAAGGAAAAAGTACAGAAAAAACCTTTTTTTGAGATATTTCTGAATACGGGGGTAGATTATAGAAAGGGAAGGTGTTAACACCCTTTCTATCTGTGGTTTTCCAAGGGCTCTTAGGTACTTGCTCATTTTTAAATTGCTTGTGTGTGCTTGTTTTGAACTTGCTCATTTTTAAATTGCTTGTGTGTGCTTGTTTTGAAAAGTTTTTATTTACTTCGTGATAACCCTTGTATCGGTCCTCAAGAGTGTGAAGAAGTTGTTTTGAAAACTATTTTTTTTGAAAAGTGTTTGTGTGAAAAGTTTTTGTTTTGAGCGAGTACTTAAGAGTTTTCTACCTACTCAAAAAAGTCTGTTCATTTTCGTTTCCTTTGGACAGCGCTATCCTACTATTAAGGAGTAGGTAGCTCCATCGTTGGAATTATAAAGGGACGTTCGAAGGGACGAAATGGTCTCTAAAGGCAACAAGTAAAGATACCTTAGCGTTTCGGAGGGACTAACGTCATATGATCAATTCGTAGGCAACTCGAGGGACAAGTAGGGACTATGATCTTTATGACAATTTTGAATCGTGGGTCATTGCTAAGGCATCCCTATACTCGAGGGACACGACTATCATTTCCGAGGCAACCAAGTGGGGAAAACCCTAGGAGTGAGCATGTGCATGTGTTTGATTTCAGTTATTTAATCTTTGCACAATTAGGGTTGTCTATCATTTTAATTTGATTTATCTTTCGCATGCAATCCTATTGTCCATACATCTAGCAGTTAAATAGTTGCGGAAATTAAAAGCGGAAAATAAAATCTACGCTATTACAAGGCTTTTGGACAGATACACAAATATTTGACTGAAAATAAAGATGCAGAAATTCGAAATCCTAATTAATCTATTATAAACTCAAAGCAGATACAATAATTTGAATTAAAAGAAAGTAAAGGCGCGCGTGACGAAATAAATACGAGAATGAAGTCTAAGTCCTAAAAAATCTAATTAATTAAAGAGAAAATATTTTTTGTATTTTATTATTGAGAAAAATATTTGAAATCTTAACCTAAATCTAATTAATTAAAAAAAACATTTTTTGGTATTCTATTGAGAAAATTAAATATTTATGAATTAAACCTAATTTGTCTAATTAATTTTAATTATGAAAACAATCAAATGAAAATTAATTAATTTCCCAAAAAAAAACTAATTTTAATAAAAAACCCTAATTCTACATTTTTATGATTTTATGATTTAATAATTTAATAATAATAAAAAAATTATTTTGTGGAAAAAAAAAGATAATTAAGGCAAGTAATAAAATAAAAGAAATAAAAAAAGAATTGGAATTGGGCCTGGTTGATGAGCAATTTTGGGGTATGCTGCCAATTTTGTGTTAGGCCCAAAGCTGGTGGCCCAGTTGTCCAGCGTGAGATCCAGTGCATCCTTTTTCTGATGGTTCATGGTGGACCAACATACGTTACACGTTGGATCTATGTTGGAGATTAATCCAAGGGATGAGATCAGAGGGCGCGTGGCAGTCTTCAGAAGATGAAGTGCACTGGATCTGCAACCAAATAATTAGAAAAATGCAAAAGCAACGCGCCTGGGATCGAATCCATGACGCTTGCTTCAAACCCTTCACCCTTAACCGTCTGTGGTGTTTATTAACTTGTTTATATAAATAACAAAAATCAATATAATATGAAAACAATGTCTAATGCCGAGTCAACCTAACACGCGTGCATTGTGGGCCCTTGTAATTTAAATGAACGAGTCACAGGCTGCTATCTTGCCACATATACACAGGGAGGCCCAAACCACCCCTCACGATGGTTGACCACCATCGTCTCCGGCGATCTCAAAAGTCCAACCTGCAAAATAGCGTGATTCCAATCCATAAATTTAGCCTACCCCCTACATCATAGGCTGTGAGTTCAACCATGGGGTTAGTTTAACCTAAAACGACCTGCATCCTTAGAAACGAAGCTTGTACTTCTCTAAACCCTAGTAATGGTGATTTGCAGTTATGGCCTTGTTCCTTGCATGTAACACGTTAGATAATTCACAAATAATAATAGGACGATTCATGATACTTTGGCCTTCAAGTGTGGATCAGATGAGGTGTTGGGATCCTCAGAATGATGATAGGATGTCTGGCTTAGACTGAAGGAGGCTGGATCGTATGTTTTTAGAGTTGCACCTTTCTTGAACAATTTTGAAACTTTTTCTAAGGTTCTTCTGGCTGGTTGCGCCTCTGTATATATCCTTTTAGGGTTAGAATCTCCTCCTTATGTATGAGGCAAGACCTGGGTTAACATATATAGAGAGAATCCAAAAGAATAATTGAGTTTTATTTTGTTTTAAATCTTTCCAATTTTGCATATTTCTTACCCATCCCAAGCCTGCACGAATCTTTTGACATTATACAGCCTATTTGGATTGTGATTCACTTCAAAATCTAATCAAAACAAATCTTTACCATTTTCAAATCATTTATTTGATTAAATTTGGATTTTAAATGATTAAAAATCAAAATAAATCAAATAAATAAACAAAAGATGCATGGAGTAGTTCATGGGTCGTGGACCATGTTAGGAACATGATACAAGCATAAAAAGTTGGGCCCATTTAAAGAACAATGCATTTTGGGCATTGTTGACTTTGGGAAAATTTCCAAAATAACCAACTTTGACATCGTATCTCCCTCAATTTTGACCCTAAGGGGGTGTTCTTGGACTTTTTAGAAATCTCAGGATGTCCCCTAAGCAACCTCTTTGGTTTCATCTCAATTGGATCTTCCATGTTCATGTAAGAAGCTTTGACCCAAAAGGTGTTTTTGTTAACTTTTGAAAAGGACCTATAATGTCTGAATTTATATCTTTTCATGAGTGCATTTCTTGAACTTGAGGGCTGAAGATGAGTTGTAGGGAATTGAATTATATTCAAAATGAGCCTTGGATAAGAAATTTCTGATAAAGTATGAGGAAGTTATGCCTGGTCAAAGTTTGGTTGACTTTTCCTAAGAAACCCTAATTTAGCAACTTTTGAGTTTTAATGAATTAGGAGCATTTCTTGGGGAATCATGGTCAACCCTTGATCACATAATGGATATCACTTAAAAATGATGACGTTGACCAAAAATCTTGAAGTTTGATTGTTTGTGGGCCACATTTGACTTTTGACCTAGTATAGTTGATTTTCCAACACTTGAGCAATTGACTGTGCAAACTTCTTGTGCAAGGTATAAAACTTGGCATGAATGATATTGATAACATCTTAGGAATATGGAGAGAATATGAGGCCCTTGGGAATCAACCATCTTGATGAAAATGGAAACCCTAGTTGGAGGTTTATTGCTTTAGGAGAGAGTTTGTCTGGTCAACTCTTGGGCATCTTTGAGCAAGTTGAGTATCTTAATGAACATATGTTGAGTAAAATGGGAGGGAAAATTTTGGGGTACAACAGCTGCCCATGTTCAATCTTCTTAAGCCTGAGGATGTAGATTGGCTTGTCTGCCTTTCGTGATCTGAAGGTGGAAGATGATTGAACACTAGAGTGCCCAGAAATTTGTACTCGCATGAAGTAGCACTGATTGGTGATATCGAGAATAGGCTTACAAATGCCATTTGGAAGTCGATAGAGAATCATTGGAGATGGGCTTAAAGGTGCCATCCAAAAATCTATTGGTTTCATAAGAGATTCCTTTGCGAGAATTCCTGTACCTGCCACTGAAGACGACTTCGCCGGGGAATGTTGATTCACGCTTTAGAAAATAGATTATAGGAGCTTCGGTTGTCCATTACTCTACTGGGGAGATAATCTTGATTGAGGAGGTGAAAGTGAACTGCATATCTAGTCAGGGTCCAGGCTGCACAAGGACTTACTGGGGAGATGTGAAATCGATCGTAACTGGTCGAGTCCAGGTCTTACAGTGTTGTAAACTATTGTTTGAGATAAGAGAGAAGGAACCTGGGTCGTAGGGTTTCTTCGAGATGAAAGCCTGGATAGTAGGGCTTATGAGAAGGAACCTGGGTCGTAGGGTTTCTTCGGGATGAAAGCCTGGATAGTAGGGCTTATGATAAGGAACCTGGGTCGTAGGGTTTCTTCGGGATGAAAGCCTGGATAGTAAGGCTTATGAGAAGGAACTTGGGTCGTAGGGTTTCTTCGGGAGGAAAGCCTGAATAGTTGGGCTTATGAGAAGGAACCTGGGTCGTAGGGTTTCTTCGGGATGAAAGCCTGGATAGTAGGGCTATGAGAAGGAACCTGGATAGTAGGGTTACTTCGGGACAAAAGCTTGGATAGTAGGGCTGTGAGAAGGAACTTGGATAGTAAGGTTACTTCGAGATGAAAGCCTGGATAGTAGGGCTTATGAGAAGGAACCTGGATGGTAAGGTTACTTCAAGATGAAAGCCTGGATAGTAGGGCTTATGAGAAGTAACCTGGATTGTAAGGTTACTTCGAGATGAAATCCTGGATAGTAGGGCTATGGGAAGGAACCTGGATAGTAAGGTTACTTCGAGATGAAAGACTGGATAGTAGGGCTATGGGAAGGAACCTGGATAGTAGGGTTACTTCGAGATGATAGCCTGGATAGTAGGGCTTATGGGAAGGAACCTGGATAGTAGGGTTACTTCGGGATGAAAGCCTGGATAGTAGGGCTATGGGAAGGAACCTGGATAGTAGGGTTTCTTCATTTGGTTACATAGATTAGTTGACCCGCTTGATCTTCGGGAACTGATTTTCCACTGGCTGTCTGTAGATATGACATGTATAACTGCTGGAATTGTTGGTGATAATTGTCTTTCCTGAAAAGATAACAAGGTTAATTATATGTGTGATGCATGAAATGCCTTGTGAAATGATGTTCTCAAAATAAATGAGATTATGATGTATATGATATGTATGCGTATGTCATGATGTATGTACATGAAATTCTGTTGGGACATGTCTGAGTCTAGGAAAATAAATCCCTGACTGCTGCTGGAGGGTATAACATTCCTGACTGTTGTAGAGAATTGTGGTTCTTCTACTTCCGCTCAGGAAGGTGAACGAAAAAGATTGTACTGGAGATTTATTCCTTGTTATCTATGAATATTCTGTCAGGGAGAGACTCTGCTTGAGGATAAATCTGCAGGGAATAGTTTGGAAAGTAAATTTCTGTAGGTGAAGTAATAGGCTCTGTCGGGGATTGAGCTTCTGTATTCCAAGAAATAAACTCTTCATGGAGAGATAAAAATTATGATGATTCGCTCGCGATTATGAAATTCGGCTGGGGTACAACTGTCAGGTTTCTGAAAGACCCTGGCTGGGGAGGTTACTTCCTGTTTTGGGAAAGCTGATATCAAAGGACTTGATTGCTTTTACTCTATGGGGAGTGTAGATGTCATGAGGTCGTATCTACTGATGACTATACTTCAAAGATGTCTGTGCCCCGGTACCTAATGGACAGAGTAACTATCGGGTTTGACATTTCTTATTTTTGCCCCCGTTTCTTAAGTTACGAGCAATTGTCTTTTCGTTTCTTATGTAAATGTTTATGAGCAGCAATCATATTCAAATTCATATGTCAAGAATAAACCATTGGACGTTCTTGCAAAACAAAACAAAAAAAGAGAAACAAATAGCTATGTAAAAATGATTTGTATTATTTTTGAAGTTGGCCTGTAATAGGCGTTTTTGTACAGGGAGGCTGACGCTCTAGTAAGAGAACTCTGCCGTAGAAATAGAAGCTATACAATCTTGTGTAAAAAGAAAAAAACAGTTATGTGCAAAAATCCCATTGGGTTCCAACTCTACTATTGCTCCTATGTCTTCGAGTGTCTCATCACTTTGCTGCTTGTCCAAAGTTGATTAGGTTGATCGATGTCGTTCGAGGTTGATAGTTGATACAAAGGTTTGGTCGCAAGATGATCCAATGGGACATAGCGATTCGCTTTACATCCCTAACTTTTGCCTGGACTTCCCTTTCGGGTTTTCAATCCACCGGGATACCATTTTCTGCCCAAGCCGCCTTTTCAGGTTTTCGGCTTACCGGGTGTACAAATTATTCATTTTCATCCCTTATTTTTGCCCGAACCCTTTTGGTTTGCTGGGATGCCCTTATTTTTGTCTAGGCTAGTCAACCTAGCGGGTATTTGTTCATGCGTAGTATTTTCCGACTATGTCCATGTTCACCGGGTACGGAGAATTGTCATTGTCCATAGTAGTAAGTGTTGCCACACTGCCAGAAGATGTTTGTTTGATCGTACAGGATTTGTTACTGGAATTCATGCCCAATGTCCCAAGTGATTCAGATGGAGATCTGCCCCTGGCAATTTGGCATTTTTGAGAGATTCCTTGAATCTTGACTTGACTGCTCTAGATGATGGACAATAATCCTGATGTGCCCCTTGGTTGGAAGTGTTTTTCCACTTGAGGTGATCCTTTTCGTTTGACAAGGTTTTTGTTTACTAAATATTCGTCATGCGAATTTCTCTGCTGTTGAACAAATAGTAATATGCAAACAATTGTATTTTAAGAATGAAAAGCTTATGTCTGTCTTGAAGTTTGAAAATTCATTTTTTTAGTAAAACAAACAAATTTTGTAAAAGTGTGATGTCAGCTCAGGATTTATAGTGAACCCTATAGGAGTCAGGATACCTTTTGTAACAGTATGCTTTCGAACTAACCCATGCTTCGGCTAGGACTTTTAAGGGTTATAACGTGGCCTGGTTCACGGTTTAAGAAACAAAGGATAAAGGCTCAAAATTCATTTGTACCCACCCGTTCTTCGTGATGTTCTTCAGTCCTATGCTCAGCTAATTATGCGTTCAGCTCCCAATTGAGTCTGGCATGTTGTCCTTGATGTTCCGATGATAGTTCAGATACTGAAAGTTTATTTGGAAGAGGCGGTCATTTTTTTATCGAGGATTTGTAGGACCTCTTTCTTTTTTATTTTACTATCCCTGTCTTTTGCCTGAACTGTTTCTTTTTGTGATTACAGTCAGCGGGATGCCCCCGTTTTTTTCTTAAGTCTCCTTCATAGGTTTTGACTTAGTGGGATTTTATTTGGAGAGATAATGACTGCATGTCTTGACGATTATGTGGAACCATCACCGTCTATTTATTTGGAAGGACTTCTTCGATGCCATTCATTGTGTACGAAGCGGAAGATTACAACTGAATGCGTGTCTGAATTGACTGAGAAAACTAACCTGCCCCAGGTTATGATTAAGGGTTTTAATTTGTGTGAAAATAAAAACCCCTACCTCTTTGGCTCGAAGGGGGTGACTAGGGATTATCTTCCTTATAACTTCATAATTTAGGATTTGAAACAACGCATATACATCGTCAGCGGGGTATGTTCAAAAGCATACTGTGGAGATCGTGGTATCATTTTCATCAATTGTACACTGAAAAGTCAAACTTTGACTTTTTGGTCAAAATCAAGTTCCAAGAGTCATTTTTCAACAAGATGTGTCAAAACATGAAACTTGTTCACCAAGAAACCTAATTTTGAAAATTAGGGTTTAAAATGGAAATTTTTCATAACTTAGAAATTTTCTAAGTTATGAAAATTTCTTATTTTTCCCCAACCTTTCCCAACTTTTTCACCATGATGCAATTGGATTCAAACAAAACTTACAACATGCAAGTTGTAGTCCTCCACAAAATCTACAACTTTTATTCACAAAGTTTTCCCGAAAGATTCTTGGATCTCAAGTTATGAGTTTTGGAAGAAGGGTCCATGAAACTTTTAACTTAGTGAAATTTTGCCCTAGTTTAGGCAGGATTTTGACCTATCTTCATGGCAATTTTTCACATAGTTCCAAGTGGAATATCAAAATTCATTTCAAATATGGATTGTAGAGAATGTTACAAGCTTTCCAAAATGTCCAAGAACTCTCCAAAATCATTTGTGGTTAGGGAGAATCGAAGGTTTGAATTTGGCAAAATATCACTTTGGTCCATGGCATTTTTCATGTTGCTACAAGTTGCAATTTCTGTCCAGCCTTGCTTGTACTTGTTTACAGGTCCTTAAACCCTTCCACACTCAAAAATTGAATGCTAACACAATGGATTAAGGCATTTTTCTGATCAATGAAGCATTATACAAAGGATTAATCTATAAATGGCAAAAAGGCAACATTGCCATTTACATAAAGCACAACTTTTGCCAATTTGTTTCACTTGAGCATTGCACCAAGCCTTTTGCAGCAAACAAACTACACAAACTTAGGAAAAAGTACACCAATTATCAGCATGCTTGGAGCTATCCTGTACAGGCCATAGCATTGTCAACTTACTCTTTTCTTCAAAAACAAGTCAACTTGCAAAAACCACACAACTTTGAAATCTGATAAAAACCAAAGCTTGTAAACATTTCAAACGACTTTTTCACAATACACTAAGCCAGAAACACGAATTTACAAGTCCTCAAATCTTCCAAAGCACAAAAATCACATTTTCTTGCAAAACAGGGTAGGTTCTGCATTTTGATTTCCAAATTACAATCCACTCGTGCGTTTTGCTTGCAACCAGTTCCAACACACTCCATACAACCTACCTAAACTATCCCAACCATTCCCAAGTCATTGTAACTCCATTTACACACTTCACCATTTTTGAATTCTGACTTTGCAGGTTGACTTCTACAAGCATATTCAGGCAAGTTCAAAGCAAGCTAGGCATTAGGGAAGCTCAAAGGAACTTCAAGAAAGCTCAAAAGCATCTCAGGCCTCACTGAAAACCCCTACATTTCCATACTCGAGCTTGAATGAAACATGTAAAGTTCAAACTTCTATCTCTCTATTTAGGAAACATTAGGCTTAGGTTTGTGAATAAAAAATGTAGTACTCATTGCCCTTGAGCTATACATATGCATAGAATTCATTTAAGTTAACTGAGCTGGGAGAATTTGAATGATGAACTTTCTGAAAAAACTAGGTTAGAAATTAGGGCCAGAGAAATTCTCTCTGGTCTTTGAGAGTTAGATTAAGTTTTTTACATGGTTAGAATCGTGTGATCATGCTCTATAACTTTCATGTTGCAAGTTTTTGTTTTTAAGCACAAATGCAGGATTTCCAATTTTGAATACAAGGCGCACGTTTTTCTTGTCACAAGGTCAGGGATGAAGGCCATATGGGCTGGGCTTGGCTTGGCATGGCTATTGACACCCCCTAGCTTGCTGTTTACACCCCCTTGGCCCATTTGTTTATTTTGCCATATTTTTCATTTCATTTTTAGTTTCTGACTTTTATTATTTTTTCTAAACATAAAAAAATCACTAAAAATATTTTCTTAAATTTTCACATTTTATTTTATTATTTATTTTATTATTTTTGGACATAGAAATAATTACTATGATAATATACTTTTATTTTCTTAAATAAAAACTTGCAAATATTATAAAAATATTATATATTTTTATTTTTTTACTATTTATACACTTAAATAATATTTCCTCACATATTTTATTTTTTAACATTTGTATATATTATTTTTATTTATTTTTTGTACATAAATGAATAGATAATATAATATATATATATATTTTTCTTAAACCAAAAATTAGGGTTTTACCCTTCTCAAAAATAATCTTTTATTTTCTTATTACTTTTAGGACATTAAATAATTCATTTTTACATACATAAAATAAAACACAAAAAAAAAATATTTTTTTGCATATTTATATTTAATTTCTTATTTAAATATTGTCTATTTATTTATTTATGCAAAGAATTCAATATGGTTGTAATAATCTTAGGGTTTTATTTTCTTGCAAATATCCCCTATTCAAACTTGTATCCCCCTCCCCATAAACATGTTGTAATAATTGTAGATTTATTTTTACGCACTTTATTGCTTTCAAATATGCCATGATAGAAAGATTAGGGTTTGTATGCAAAAATCCAAAATCAAACAAATAGCAATGACTAATACAAGACAAAAGGCATGAAAAATGACAATACAACGCACACAAGCACCCCTAGGGTTTCATCCACTTGTTGCCTTAAAAATGGCCATGGTATGCATGTTGAGTATCTTGGCAAAACAAAAACAAAACAAAAGATCATAGTCCCTCGATGACGCTATCTTGGTTTCCTATACAAAAATGATCTAGTCCCTCAAAACTTGCTAAGATACTTGGCAATATTGTTATCATGGTCATACGATGATCCACACCTGTCCCGTTTAAACATCCAAATACAAGGTTGTTTACCAAATACAATGGTAAAACAACATTGTCAAATGGTTAAAAATGTGTAGGAAAGATCTTTGAGTAGGTAGGTAGATGCTCCTAGTTACTTGATCAAACTTGCAAACATCCTTGCTATTTTCAAAAACACATCACAACACAATTTCAAAACATTTCCCAAAACAAAACTTTCAAACATTGAAACATCTTTTCAAAAGACAAACACCTTTGTATATATTCAAACAAGAATCATTACAAAGGTTGCCTAGACGAGGCCTTTTTTCAAAACATTTTCAAAACCACACACAAAAGCACCATTTCAAACAATTGAAAAGCAAAAGCAAGTGATCTAAACAAGTAACTAAGAGCCCATGGAAAACCATGGATGAAAAGGGTGCTAGCACCTTCCTTTTTCATAATCTACCCCCCCGAACCGAAGAAAACATCTCAAAGGTCTTTCCTGTGCTTTTTGACCTTTCCTTTGGATAAAATAAAAAGTCGATGGCGACTCTTGCTAAACTGAAACATTTGCGAACACAAACGCAAAACCTCAAGTCAGTTCTCCCACCGTATTACAGAACTGGCAACTCTGCTGGGGAATTCCTAAAAAGTGGGGTTACCTTAGGGTTTTAGATCACCTTTACATGCTTACCTTGTTTGCTTTGATTGCTTTATATTTGGTTCTATTGTTTGGGTTTGAAATCCTCTACCCGGATTTGGGAAACATTCATAGGTAAATAGCAATACGTTGTGGAAACTGTGCGGGGTATACCGACATGGTTGAAGCAATAGCTATATTAGTGCGACATATTTGTGGGTACCGGTAGCCTTTGAGTCAATCAAAGAGAATACGGGGCCGCTGAGTGATGTCATGAAGCACTAATGGACTTTTAGAACCTTTACTTGACCATCTTGGCCTTTTTAGGGGTAGTGAGATAACCGGCTTTGGTGCAGTCCGAAGTTGGTAGATACTCGATACTACACTCATTGAGGGTTGTTTTCTTGGAATATTTCGGTCTCCAGTAAAGTGGCTAAACTGAAACAATGAACACAAAATAATCCAGTGATATTGAGCTCCTTAGAACCCAGTTACTATTTATAGGACAGGTTGAGCCAACTAAACTTCAAGAGGGTACTTACCTATGAAACCCCATGCAAGCCTGAAACTAGGAACTTGTGTGACTTGCTTGTACATATACTTGTGCATACATCATGAACATCATGAAGCATCATGTGCATCCACTAACCATTTCAAGGATTTTGGATTTTCATCTTTGTTCCTGTTTTGTAGGTTATGGAATCACTCCGCAGGAAAACAATCCAGGTCAACCTTGTGAGAATTCCTCCTCAACTCAAGGAGCTTGCTTCCAAGATTCCAGAGTATTCTCCATTCACTGAAAGACATGGTCGACTTCTCAACTTGGTCAACTCCAACATTGAAGAAGACATGGTGAAAGTTCTCTTCCAGTTCTTTGACCCCCTACACCATTGCTTCACATTTCCTGATTACCAGTTAGTGCCTACTTTGGAAGAATTTTCTCAACTCCTAAGGATTCCTATTCTCCATCAACTACCCTATAACGGTATGGAAAGAGAGCCAAAGCCTGAAGATGTTGCTCAAGCCTTACACTTGCAACCATCTGATATCATGGTCATTGGGAAACCAGAAGTGGTGTCAAGGGTTTCTTGGCAAAGTTTCTGTTTGAGAAGGCACAAGACTGCTGGAATTCTCTAGATCTGCAAGCTTTTGAGGAGATTGTAGCACTCCTCATATATGGGTTGGTGTTGTTCCCAAATCCTGACCAGCTTATAGATGTGAATGCTGTCAAGATTTCCATATCTCGGAATCCTGTGCCTACTTTGCTTGGGGACATCCTCCACTCATTTCACACACGAACAATAAGGAAAAGAGGTGTTCTCATATGTTGTACTCCTATTCGAGCAAGGTGGTTTATTTCTCACCTTCCTCAATCAGTCTTGAAGAATAAGCAAGGCTTGAGGTGGTCACAGCGGTTGATGACTCTTACACATTCAGATGTTCATTGGTGTTCTCGGTCCAGAGAAAATGTCATCATCATTGATCGTTGTGGGGAATTCCCTAATGTCCCACTACTTGGAATTAGGGGAGGCATTACCTACAACCCCTGCTTGGCTCTGAGACAGTTTGGGTATGCCCGAAGGGATGGCCCACATGACATGCTGATTCCAGACTTGGTTTTTGACTTCGACAACGACGCTCAAGAACTTCGACAAAGGTTTATTCGAGCTTGGAGGATGCCCAACAAGGTGGACAGTAAGACATTGGGACATAAGAATTCAATCCCCCTTGAGCCTTACCTCAAGTGGGTACAGACCCGCGCCCAAAGTCTTATGATGCCTTACCCCTACATTCTCCCGGTGATCAAAGAGCCTCTTATAGAAGGAGAGGTTCCATACACCCTCCTACATCCTGACATGCCGACATCAGTAGAAGATTTGCAAAGGAGTTGGATACAGCTCAAGGGAGAACGTAATACTTTTGAAGCCCAATTCTACGCCAGTGAGAAGAAGGTCTTAGAACTTACTCGTCGACTCCATGAAGAGCAGACTCTCAACACCTACATCGCACCAAAAAGGATGCGTAACGTCTTTTTACCTTAGAATTTTGTATTATTTTGCCCATGGGGCATTTATGTACTAACAAATTCTATCTTATTAATATGACGTGTGTTCTTTTTGCTTACAACAAATTTGAATTTCTGAATCCTTGAATTCATTACATGAATACATTTCATTCATCATATGCATAAATAGGTCTTCACACCAGATTTCCTTATCTCTCTGCTGTTTATTTCAGCAAGATGGATATAGAGCAGACAGTCAAAGATTTACAAGCGCAGAATTCACAGTTCCAGCAACTCCTCATGACCTTGGCAAAGGGTTAGGAGGATCTTAAAGCTCTGTTAGAGAAGTAAAAGGAAAAAGAGAAAAAGAAAAAGAAAAGAGTTGGTGTGGCTACCTTGGGTAGAAGATTTGAAGGTCAAAATAGAAGGGTCCTGGACTTCCCCTCAACATCTGATGAAGGGGTAGGAAAAGGAAAGGGAGTTGCGGTACCATCTGAGTCTGAGGAAGAAGAAGACGAGGAGGAGGATGAAGACTATTCCGAACAATAGTATCCTCCTGCAGATGAGAAATACAAGAATTTGGAAGAGCGTCTGACAGCCATGGAGGTACAGAGGGTGCCCGAGCTTGATTTGGAGGAGTTGGGGTTGGTTTCTGGGATTGTCATTCCCCCCAAGTTTAAAGTTCCACTGTTTGCTAAATACGATGGGGTATCTTGCCCGAAGATGCACGTACGGTCTTACGTCAGAAAAATCCAACCTCATTCTTCTGACAAGGACCTGTGGGTCCACTTTTTTCAGGATAGTTTGTCGGGGACGCAATTGGATTGGTTCTACCATCTTGAGAGGTCTGATGTGCACAATTGGGAGGATTTGGCTGCTGCCTTCTACCGACAATATCAATATAATGCAGACTTAGCACCTACTCGTACTCAATTACAGAGTATGGGTATGGTCTCCAATGAAGGCTTTAAGGAGTATGCCCAGAAATAGAGAGACTTGGCGGGACGAGTTCAACCACCTCTATCTAAGAGAGATCTTGTAGATATGTTTTTGGGGACTCTGTTAGGTCCATTCTTTAATCACTTGATAGGAAGTTCGTCTATGGGGTTCACCGAGTTGATTCTAACTGGTGAAAGAGTTGAAGCCGGAATCAAGAGCGGTAAAATCCAAAAAGATACATCTGCTTCCGCTGCCGTCAAGAAGACTTTTCTAGAAAAGAAGGAAGTTTCAGCTGTCTACTCTCAAAGAGGACAAGGAAGAGTCGAGCGCCGGCCAGTGGTGGGGGCCGTAATGATTCAGAAGTCTGCAACTGATCAACCCAGAAATAGTAAAGCTAGAACCAACCAGCAAAGGTTGGAAAGGCCACAACGACAATATACCCGGATAAACATGACACCTGCTCAGGTTCTACCCCATCTCTTGAAGTTAAACCTTTCCAGTTTGAGGGAGGCCCCTAAAAACCCTAACACTTCATCACCACATTACCATCCCAACGCCAAGTGTGCTTATCATTCGGACAACCTGGGGCACGACACCAACAATTGTTGGGCCCTCAAGAATAAGATCCAGGATTTAATAGACGTTAAGTAAGTGGAATTCGACGCCCCTGAAAAGCCGAATGTGATCTCTTCTCCAATGCCAAAGCATAGCCACAATGCCCATGCTATTGAAGAAGATATTTTTGTTGCTGCTGTTAATGATTTGATGACTCCATTATCGATAATCAAGCTGAACCTGTTGAAAGCCGGGATTTTCCCAGGATGTGAAAAATATTGCTGCCTTTGTTCATCCTTACCATCTGACTGTCCGTTGTTGAAGTTAGGCATCCAGCGCCTAATGGATAATCAAGAAATCCTTTTTGAAAAGACTCCTGTTACTCCGGCTCCTGTCAATGATGTTGCTATAATTACCATATCCTCCAATCTTTCCAAGGTCTCCAAAAGACCTGTTAAGATTACGTCCGATCCAAAGATTGTACCTCTAAAGATAACTATGGCGGGGCCTATCCCGTACAAGTCCAACAAGTCAATACCGTGGAACTATGGGGGAGAGATCTTCTACCACGATGTTAAGCAGATTGAATCAGTTGAAGAAAGTTCCGATGAAGAGATTCCTGACATAGGAAATATTGCTAGAACAAGTAAAATCACCTGCAGCGGAAGAATTTTCTCTCCGGAGATTGCTCCTCCAAGGGCAATCTTCGGACCCTCAAATGCTCCTAAGGTTACCCCTGTACCGGTCAACGTATCTGCAAGAACTCCAGTTATTGAAGAAGTTGTAACTCCCATGGTTGTACCCTCTACTGTTGCTGCTGATAAAGGTAAGGGGATCCAAGAAGTGCCCGTCAGGACGAGGGCTCAGCCTTTGGTCATCCCCGAGACCACTCAAAAAGAAATGGAGGAGATTTTGAAAATAATTAAGAAAAACGACCATGATGTTGTAGAACAACTGGGGCAAACCCCCTCAAAAATCTCTATGCTGATCCTATTGCTCTGTTCCAAAGCTCATGCCAAAGCTTTGATCAAATTCTTGAAGACGGCCCACGTGCCTCAGGAAACCTCCGCGGACCAGTTCCAGGAGTGTGTAGCTAGCCTAACAGCCGACAATGGTCTTGGCTTCTTCGATGCCGATTTAACATCTAAGGGGAGAAAGCATAATGACGCACTGCATCTCTCGATGGAATGCAAAGGGACTACTTTAGCTCACGTTCTGGTTGTTACTGGGTCGGCTTTAAATGTCTTGCCAAAGAAAGCATTGGACAGATTGGACTGTGAAGGTTTGACCCTGAAGCCCAACAATATCATTGTTAGAGCCTTTGACGGTTCTAAAAGGATGTTCCACGGGGAGGTGGGCATCCCGATTAAAGTGGGAACGGAAACTTTCAACTCCACATTTGATGTGATGGACATCCGTCCCTCCTATTATTGCTTGTTGGGAAGACCCTGGATTCATAATGCTGGGGCCGTTACTTCTTCTCTACACCAAATGCTGAAGTACCCAGTCCAGGGGAAAATTATAACAGTTCATGGCGAGGAGGAGTATATGATAAGCCATCTAAATTCATTCTGCTATGTTGAATTAGATGGTGAATTCATCGAGACCCCCTTTCAGCACTTTGAAGAGGTTTCTCCTGAAGTTGCGGCAGCCAAGACAATGACTTCTGTGCCCATCATTACCAAGCCTGTGTCTCGGATGTCATCCCTCAAAGATGCGAAGGCTGTGATTGAGGAAGGAGGAAGCACAATATGGGGTCAGCTGCCAGACTTTCCTTTCAAGATAGATAAATTCGGCTTGGGTTTCACTGCTTCTGCTTAACAGGCTGTACGCCGCGCTCGGGCTGGAGGACCACCAGTGAAGATCACCCATCATGGAGTTCATGCTTTGGAGGATGATAAAGAGGAGAGAAACTTTGAAGACTGGATTTTCCCGACTATTGAAGGAGGACTGAACAACTGGGAGGAAAAGGATTTTGTTCCCATTACTTTCATAAATCAGTAATTTATCTTTCAAACATTTTTGTTGGTCTGTAAGAATTCTGAAATAATTCGTACACTTTTTGCCTTATGCCTTACCCGAGGCATATAGGTCCATCTGTAAGGGTTTGATTTTTCATCTTCATATGCCATTTTTAATGAATCATGGACGTTTTCACATATAAACTTTTGTGTTCATTTTCTTTATTTTTACATTTTATTTGTTTCAAGGTGGCTATCCCTTACACACACCCACACTCACCAAATGCAGGTACCCTTCCACTCCGGATTCCATGGGTAACAATTCTGCTATGGCCTTCAGTGACTCTGAAGATCTGGTCTACCATGTCGAGTACGAAGGTGATGAAGATTGTGAAGTGTCGGGAGAGTTGGCTAGGCTTCTACAACAGGAAGAAAGGGCTATTCTACTCCATGAAGAACTGTTAGAAACAATCAACTTGGGTTCTGATGAAGACAGAAAAGAAGTCAGAGTGGGTGCTAACCTTGAGTCAAGTGTCAAGGAGTGCTTAGTTCAGTTGTTGAATGAATATGTTAAGATCTTCGCCTGGTCTTATGAAGATATGTCGGGACTCGATACAGATATTGTGGTTCACCGTCTCCCTACAAGAGAAGACTGTCCACCAATTAAATAGAAAGTCTGCCGAATGAGGCCCGGTATGTCTGAAAAGATCAAAGCCGAAGTGATGAAGCAGTTCAATGCTGGGTTTCTTGCTGTTACTTCCTATCCACAATGGGTTGCTAACATTGTGCCCATGCCAAAGAAGGACGACAAAGTGAGAATGTGCGTGGATTACAGAGACTTAAACAAGGCTAACCCTAAATATGATTTTCCACTACCGCACATTGACATCTTGGTTGACAACACAACTCAGCACAAGGTATTTTCTTTCATGGATGTATTTTCAGGGTACAACCAAATCAAAATGGCCCTTGAAGACATGGAGAAAACTACTTACACAGTGGGGTACCTTCTGCTATAAAGTGATGCCACTCGGACTGAAGAATGCCGGGGCAACCTATCAGCGCGCCATGGTAGATTTGTTTCATGACATGATACATCATGAGATTGAAGTCTACGTAGACGACATGATAGACTGCTCACAGGCAGAAGAAGAACACATCGATCATCTGCAAAAGCTGTTTGTCAGGTTGAAGGATTACAAGCTCAGACTGAACCCTAAGAAGTGCACTTTCGGAGTCAGGTCCGGTAAACTCTTGGGTTTCATAGTCAACAACAAAGGCATCGAGTTTGATCCTGCCAAAGTCAAATCTATACAAGAAATGTATGCCCCTCACACTGAGAAGGAGGTTAGAGGTTTCTTGGGACGCCTAAACTACATTGCAAAGTTCATTTCTCACCTAACATCGACCTGTGAGCCAATCTTCAAGCTGTTGAAGAAAGATCAAGTGGTTGAATGGAATGATGACTGTCAAGTTGCTTTCGATAAAATCAAGGAGTATTTGCTAGAACCTCCTATCTTGATGCCTCCCGTCGAAGGAAGACCGCTAATCATGTATCTGACCATTTTGGATAATTCAATGGGGTGCGTACTGGGCCAACATGACGAGTCTGGCCAAAAAGAGCATGCCATTTATTACCTTAGCAAAAAGTTTGCCGACTGTGAGACTCACTACTCACTGCTCGAGAAAATTTGTTGCGCTTTGGTATGGGTTGCTCGCCGGTTAAGGCAGTATATGTTGACTCATACCACTATACTAATTTCTAAAATGGATCCGATCAAGTATATCTTTGAAAAGCCTGCTTTATCTGGAAGAATCGCTAGATGGCAGATGATCCTGACTGAGTATGATATCCAGTACACTACCCAAAAAGCTATAAAGGGGAGTGTGCTAGCTGACCATCTAGCTCATCAAGATGTCGAAGATTACCAATCCATGAAGTTCGACTTCCCTGACAAAGACATTATGACATTGGACAACATTGAAGATAACGGACCGTATGACGGACCTGAACAAGGATCCCGATGGACTCTATAATTTAATGGTGCCTCCAATGCACTTGGGAATGGTATTGGTGTTGTGCTCATCTCACCAGAAGGTTGCCACACGCCTTTCACTGCTAGACTCTTCTTCAACTGCACCAACAACATGACCGAGTATGAAGCTTGCATCTTTGGACTCAAGGATGCAATAGACCTGGGTATCAAATCTTTGGTTGTATTTGGAGAATCAGCTTTGGTCATCAGTCAGATCAAAGGAGAGTGGGACACTAAACATCCCAATCTCATCCCATACAAGGAATATGTCCTGACATTGCTACCTCATTTAAAGCAGATTACCTTCGAGCACTTCCCGCGAGAAGAGAATCATCTAGCAGATGCTCTGGCTATAATGTCTTCCATGTTTAAACTTAACTGGGATAATGAGGCTCCCCAAATCACCATTGAGTGAATGGACGAACCTGCACATTGTCACGAGATTAATACCGAGGAAGTAGTGGACCGACCTTGGTTTCACGAAGTCAAAAGGTATCTCGAGACGCGAGAATACCCTGAAGGAGCTTCAGTCAACGACAAAAAGTTCTTGAGGAGATTCTCAGCTAAGTTCTTCCTGAGCAACAATATCCTATACAATCGCAATCATGATTGCATTCTGCTTCGCTGTGTGGACAGGGTTGAAGCTGAGCAGATCATGGCTGAACTGCATAATGGTACCTTTGGCACCCACTCAAGCGGGCATACGATGTCTAAGAAGATTCTACAGGCAGGCTACTAATGGTCTACCATGGAAGCTGATTGTCATCAACATTCCCGTACTTGTCACAAATGCCAAATCTATGCTGACAAGGTACATATACCTCCAGTTCCTCTCAATGTCTTAACATCTCCTTGGCCATTCTCTATGTGGGGAATCGAAATGATTGGATAGATCAAGCCTACAACATCCAATGGACACCGCTTCATTCTGGTAGCCATTGATTACTTCACCAAGTGGGTCGAAGCAGCTTCCTTCGCCTCCGTCACAAAGAATTTGGTTGCCCGCTTCATCAAGCAGAACCTCATTTGCCGGTATGGTATCCCCGACAGGATCATCACTGATAACGGTACAAACCTGAACAACACTATGATCACCGCCTTGTGCGTGCAGTTCCAGATTCAACATCACAATTCATCTCCCTATCGGCCAAAGATGAACGGTGCTATCGAAGCTGCAAACAAAAATATCAAGAAGATCATTCAAAAGATGACAGTTACCTACAAGGAATGGCATGAGATGTTACCGTTTGCTCTACACGGGTACCGTACCATGGCACGTACATCAACTGGGGCAACACCTTATTCTTTGGTATACGACATGGAAGTTGTTTTACCTATCGAGGTTCAGATTCCCTCCTTGAGAATCATGAAGGATTCTGGTTTGAGTGAAGACGATTGGATTCAGACCCGGTTTCATAAACTTAACTTGATTAAATAAAGCGACTTACTGCTGTTTGCCATGGTCAGACGTATCAAAAAAGGATGATCAAGGCTTTCAACAAGAAAGTCAGGCACCAGATATATCAAGTCGGGGATCTTGTAATCAAGCGGATCATCTTGCCGTAAAGTGATCCCAGGTGCAAATGGACTCCTACCTACGAAGGACCATTTATGATCAAAAACATCTTTTCTGGTGGGGCAATGATCCTGACCACCACGGATGGCGACGACCTGCCACACCCTGCGAATGCAGACATAGACTAAAGATACTACGCATAAACGACCTGGTAAGTTGAAAACCCGAAAGGGCAACTTGGGCAAAAATGGGAATCCCAGTTAATCGAAAACCCGAAAGGGCGATTCAGGCAAAAATTAGGGATAAACAAAAAAATATGTACACCCGACAAGTTGAAAATTCGAAAGGGATACTTGGGCAAAAAAGGGTTTCCCGGTGGATCGAAAACCCGAAAGGGCGGTCCAGGCAAAAGTTAGGGAATTAAAGCGTATGACTATGTCTCGTTGGATCACTTTAAGGACAATCTCTCCACAGACAAACTCCTGGCTTCTGATCAACTCAATCATCTTCAAGCGAAGCAACAAATGAACAAGATATCCAGAGTTACGAAGGCTATAGCAGAATGGGAACCCCTTGGAATTTTTACACATAGCCATCTTTTTCTTTGTATAAATTTTTCTCAATTTTTACGAAAACATTCTCTTACTAGGATGTCTGTCTCCTTTGTATAAAATACTTACACAAAGTTAATACAAAGATACTTCAAAGTGTAGAAAACTATTTGCCTTTTCTTTCTTTTTACACTTGTGTTTTATTTTGAAAACGTCCAATGATTTATTTAATGAGCATATCCATTTGAATATAATCACATGTTTACAAATGAACAAAATGAGAAAGAATAATTACTGATAGGTTGAAAGTATAGGAAGACGTCTTTAGGCTATTCCAGGATAAATCCCCTGCAGTACATCATCTAGATCCCCCAACAGAGCTAAAACCTTGAAATACATATCCCCAGTGGAGTTAAATTTCAAAGATACCCATCAAAGTTAAGTTTTCAAACTCCCAATCCCCAGCGGAGCAAAACTTTGAACTGCATACCCTCAGCGAAGATGAAACCTTCTTCCCCAACGGAGTCAAATTTTCACACACGATCAAATCAGCATGTCATTAAGATCCCCAACGGAGCTGAGACTATCAATCGCCAGCAGAAACCATCCAGTTTCTCCAGATTCCCCGGAAAGTTGTCTTAAAGTCTGAGAATCAACCAGATAACAGTTAACTTTTGTCTTATCCCCAACCGAGAACAACTCCCCAGTAGATTGGCATACAACCCAAACTCCGGATCTCCCCAGCGAGGTAGCTACTTCCCAACAGTATAGCTATTCCCCACAGAGTTTTCACTCCCCAACAGAATGAAGATTCTCATTCTTGATTCTCCAGTGAAGTTGCCAGATCCTTCTTAATCTCAGCATGAATTTGTCAGAATTTTTAATCCCCTAGCAGATCGAAGATTCTCATTCTCAGTTCTCCGTAGAAGCCATCAGAGTCTTCCTTATTCTCCAGTAGATCAAGGTTTTCCTTTGTTTGATCCCCGGTAGAGATCTCCAGAGTTTTTCCCTTTTCCCCAGCCGAGTAAGGATTCCCTTTGTTTAATCTCCAGCCATAATCATCAAAGTCCTCTGGATTCCCCAAGCAGGAAAGTCGTGAAGGATTCTCACATCCCCACAAAGGTTGTCAAAGTTTTTGATGGTCCCCGCAAGTTGCCAAAGATTTTTCTATCCCCAACAGTGGTCAAAGGATGTCTCATCCTCAACAATCAAATATTTTGAATCTCCAACAACGGTCAAGGATTTATTTTCCCCAGCAGCAGTCAAAGATTTTATTATCTCCAACTATCAAGGATTTATTTTCCTCAGCAAATCAGCTTACATGCACATACATTACATTCATATATCATAAACATTGATAAAACACATATATTGTATCATGCATTTCATGCAACATAATTTTTGTGTTTCAGCTAACATTTTACCCTTTTCAGGATAAGATTAACAAGTTATCAATATACAATCTTGAAAACAACTTAGAGACGCTCCAGACACTGATGCTATCCTATTTGCTTATTCAGATTCAAAGCTATGAAAACAGCTTAGAGATGCTCCAGACACGGATGCTATTCTATTTGTTCATTCAAGTTTCAAAGCTATGAAAACAGCTTAGAGATGCTCCGGACACGGATGTTATTCTATTTGCTTATTCAAGATTCAAAGTTCATAAAACAACTTAGGGATGCTCCAGATACAAATGTTATTCTATTGCTTATTCAAATACAGATTTCAGAAAACAGCTCAGAGATGCTCCAGACACGGATGCTATTCTATTGCTTATTCAGATCCCCAGCTTAGAGATGCTCCAGACACGGATACCATTATGGCGCTCATTCTCCTGATTTTCAACAAACATTCTTGGATGGCATCTTTAAGCCCATCTCCAACAATATTCACACTTCCAAATGGCATCTTTTAAGCCCATTCCCTCAACTATATTTTGAAGAGTGCAAATTTACGGGCACTCTAATGTCCAATCCTCTTTTACCTTCGAGTCATGAAAGGCAAACTCGCCAATCTAACTCTTCAGGTTCAAGAAGATTAAACAGGGGCAGCTGTTGTACCCCAAAATTTTCCCTCTCATTTTATCAAGATTTCCCCTCACAAGACTCTTTGAACTCAAGACCAAGCTAGGGTTTGCTCTGCTCAAGACATCTCTTTGCATTGTTGACCTGAAATTAGGGTTTGAGTTTGCAGAAGGATTTTTGGACTTTCAATGCTCAGTATGACTTTCATACTTCATGTTGGACTCCTAAGATTTCTCATACCAAGTTTCAAGCCTTGAATAAGATTTTTGCCCAGTCAATTGGACAGTTGACCTAGAAATCAACTATATTGGGGAAAAAGTCAATTGTGGCCAATTTACAGTCAAACCTCATAATTTTTGATCCACATCAACATTATAGACTCATATGAACCATTTGATCAAGTTTGGACCACAACTCCTCAAGAAATTTGATCAGATCATCAAAAGGGCAAAATGGTCATTTTTAGGGTTTTGACTACACAAGGGCAATTTCTGATTTTTCACCTAGCCAATGGCAAATTGGGTTCAAACATGGATTCAAGGACTCAATGGCATCATCTTGACCTAATCACAAGGTTCAAAAGATCTCACATGCATTAGATTGATAGATGAATTTTGCAGTCAACTGATCAAAAATCAACTGTACACTGAAAAGTCAAACTTTGACTTTTTGGTCAAAATCAAGTGCCAAGAGTCATTTTTCATCAAGATGTTTCAAAATATGAAACTTGTTCACCAAGAAACCTAATTTTGAAAATTAGGGTTTAAAATGGAAAATTTTCATAACTTAGAAATTTTCTAAGTTATGAAAATTTCTTATTTTTACCCAACTTTTCCCAACTTTTTCACCATGATGCAATTGGATTCAAACAAAACTTCCAACATGAAAGTTGTAGTCCTCCATAAAATATACAATTTTTATTCACAAAGTTTTCCCAAAAGATGCTTGGATCTCAAGTTATGATTTTTGGAACAAGGGTCCATGAAACTTTTAACTCAGTGAAATTTTGCCCTAGTTTAGGCAGGATTTTGACCTATCTTCATGGCAATTTTTCACATAGTTCCAAGTGGAATCTCAAAATGAATTTTAAAGATGGATTATAGAGTATGTTACAAGCTTTCCAAAATGTCAAAAAACTCTCCAAAATCATTTGTGGTTAGGGAGAATCGAAGGTTTGAATTTGGCAAAATATCACTTTGGTCCATGGCATTTTTCATGTTGCTACAAGTTGCAATTTTTGTCCAGCCTTGCTTGTACTTGTTTACAGGTCCTTAAAACCTTCCACACTCAAAAATTGAATGCAAACGCAATGGATTAAGGCATTGTTCTGATCAATGAAGCATTATACAAAGGATTAATCTAAAAATGGCAAAAAGGCAACATTGCCATTTACATAAAGCACAACTTTTGCCAATTTGTTTCTCTTGAGTATTACACCAAGCCTTTTGCAGCAAACAAACTCCACAAACTTAGGAAAAAGTACACCAACTATCAGCATGCTTGGAGCTAGCCTGTACAGGCCATATCATTGTCAACTCACTCTTTTCTTCAAAAACAAGTCAACTTGCAAAAACCACACAACTTTCCAATCTGATAAAAACCAAAGCTTGTAAACATTTCAAACGACTTTTTCACAATACACTAAGCCAGAAACACGAATTTACAAGTCCTCAAATCTTCCCAAGCACAAAAATCACATTTTCTTGCAAAATAGGGCAGGTTCTGCATTTTGATTTCCAAATTACAATCCACTCGTGCGTTTTGCTTGCAACCAGTTCCAACACACTCCATACAACCTACCTAAACTATCCCAACCATTCCCAAGTCACTGTATCTCCATTTACACACTTCACCATTTTTGAATTCTGACTTTGCAGGTTGACTTCTACAAGCATATTCAAGCAAGTTCAAAGTAAGCTAGGCATTGGGGAAGCTCAAAGGAACTTCAAGCAAGCTCACAAGCATCTCAGGCCTCACTGAAAACCCCTACATTGCCATACTCGAGCTTGACTGAAAAATGTAAAGTTCAAACTTCTATCTCTCTATTTAGGAAACATTAGGCTTAGGTTTGTGAATAAAAAATGTAGTACTCATTGCCCTTGAGCTGTACATATGCATAGAATTCATTTAAGTTAACTGAGCTGGGAGAATTTGAATGATGAACTTTCTGAAAAAACTAGGTTAGAAATTAGGGCCAGAGAAATTCTCTCTGGTCTTTGAGAGTTAGATTAAGTTTTTTACATGGTTAGAATTGTATGATCGTGCTCTATAACTTTCATGTTGCAAGTTTTTATTTTTAAGCACAAATGCGTGATTTCCAGTTTTGAATACAAGGCGCGCGTTTTTCTTATCACAAGGTCAGGGATGAAGGCCATCTGGACTGAGCTTGGCTCGGCATGGCTATTAACACCTCCTAGCTTGCTGTTTACACCCCCTTGGCCCATTTGTTTATTTTTCCATATTTTTCATTTCATTTTTAGTTTCTGACTTTTATTATTTTTTCTAAACATAAAAAAATCACTAAAAATATTTTCTTAAATTTTCACATTTTATTTTATTATTATTTTTATTATTTTTGGACATAGAAATAATTACTATAATAATATAATTTTATTTTCTTAAATAAAAACTTGCAAATATTATAAAAATATTATATATTTTTATTTTTTTACTATTTATACACTTAAATAATATTTTCTCACATATTTTATTTTTTAACATTTGTATATATTATTTTTATTTATTTTTTGTACATAAATGAGTAGATAATATAATATATATATATATTTTTCTTAAACCAAAAATTAGGGTTTTACCCTTCTCGAAAATAATCTTTTATTTTCTTATTATTTTTAGGACATTAAATAATTCATTTTTACATACATAAAATAAAACACAAAAAGAAAACATTTTTTTTGCATATTTATATTTAATTGCTTATTTAAATATTGTCTATTTATTTATTTATTCAAAGAATTCAATATGGTTGTAATAATCTTAGGGTTTTATTTTCTTGCAAATATCCCCTATTCAAACTTGTATCCCCCTCCACATTATCATGTTGTAATAATTGTAGATTTATTTTTACGCACTTTATTACTTTCAAATATGCCATGATAGAAAGATTAGGGTTTGTATGCAAAAATAAAAAATCAAACAAATAGCAATGACTAGTACAAGACAAAAGGCATGAAAAATGACAATACAACGCACACAAGCACCCCTAGGGTTTCATCCACTTGTTGCCTTAAAAATGGCCATGGTATGCATGTTGAGCATCTTGGCAAAACAAAAACAAAACAAAAGATCATAGTCCCTCGATGACGCTATCTTGGTTGCCTATACAAAAATGATCTAGTCCCTCAAAACTTGCTAAGATACTTGGCAATATTGTTATCATGGTTATACGATGACCCACACATGTCCCGTTTAAACATCCAAATACAAGGTTGTTTACCAAATACAATGGTAAAATAACATTTTCAAAGGGTTAAAAATGTGTAGGAAAGATCTTTGAGTAGGTAGGTAGATGCTCCTAGTTACTTGATCAAACTTGCAAACATCCCTTCTATTTTCAAAAACACATCACAACATAGTTTCAAAACATTTCCCAAAATAAAACTTTCAAACATTGAAACATCTTTTCAAAAGATAAACACCTTTGTATATATTCAAACAAGAATCATAACAAAGGTTGCCTAGACGAGGCCTCTTTTCCAAACATTTTCAAAACCACACACAAAAGCACCATTTCAAACAATTGAAAAGAAAAATAAAGTGATCTAAACAAGTAACTAAGAGCCCATGGAAAACCATGGATGAAAAGGGTGCTAGCACCTTCCCTTTTCATAATCTACCCCCCGAACCCAAGAAAACATCTCAAAGGTCTTTCCTGTGCTTTTTGACCTTTCCTTTGGATAAAATAAAAAGTCGATGGTGACTCTTGCTAAATTGAAACATTTGCGAACACAAACGCAAAAACTCAAGTCAGTTCTCCCACCGTATTACAGTGTGTCTTTGAGGGATAGCATAAGAACTCAGCCTGACCATCTTGTGTAAACTCCAGCACCCCTTCATCTATCAAGTTTTGAACTCCATATTTCAATCTCCAACAGTCGTCAGTATCATGCCCCGGGCTGTTGGAGTGGTATGCATACCTTGCATCAGGATTGTAGTTAGGGGACGAAGTCCTGGGATTCAGATGAGGTCTTATCAACGTAATCAGATTCATCCTCAACAATTGTTGCGAAGCTTGAGACAACGACATGTTGAGTTTGGTAAACTGCCTTTTGGGTATATCCGGCTTACTCTGATTAACCCGTTATTTTTGGCGAGGTTATTGTTGGACCCGTGATGTGGTAGCAATTTCGAAAAGTCCACTCTTCACCAAACTAGCCTCTTGTCTTCTCAGAAGTTGATCAATGACTTGGTCCCTAACCTCGACTGTTTGCTTCATACGGCTGCAGCCGTCTTGATGAAGTTTCTTGATAATGGCTCTCAGCTCTTCTTGTCCCTGGGCCAGGCCTTGGATAAGAGCCATCTGCCTCAGCATCTAGGTTCTCATTACTTCAACCTCAGCTTGCAGTTGTTCCAACCATTCGTCCTTATCGTCTTTAGGATTTTTCTTGGCCAGGTTCCCAACGAGGAGTGCTTTCAGATATTCCTGCCCCTTGGATAGGTTCAGGAACATTTCCATGAATTGAGCTTCTTGAGTTTGGAGATCTCTGTTGTCTTGTTTGAGAGCCATTGCTAAAATAAACAGCGAAGAAGATGAGAAACCTGTATTGGAGACTACCTGTTATGCAATGACATGTATGATATGCAACTGTTTTCAAGGATCTCGCGGGGTAAACAAGAAAAATGTTAGGCGTTGAACTTTACAGCTTTGATTGAAGAACTTTGTATCGTTGATAGTCCTTCTACGAGATTCAAGCTCACCATATCAAGTGGGTCATAGCCCCTGACTCAAGTTGTCGTGTTTTGGTCTTTTGACGGCATTCTCTAGAGGAAAATAAATCCCCTTTCCCCTTTCTAGACGCCTGGTTCATCACAACCTGCATTACAGGCCCCCGAGATCCTTAAAATGGTTAATATGATATGTCATGTTATGATGCTATGATGTGTATGCTATGCATCAAGCAAAAATGCAGGGTAAGAAACCAATTTATTGGATTTATACAAACAAGGTCCTGGCAGGAATACAATCAAAGCCCTGCAATGAGTTCAAATTGTTAGGCAAAGAAAGCAAACAAGTCACACAAGTAGCCTTAGGTTTAGGCTTGCATGGATTCTATAGGTAAGAACCCTCTTGAAGTTTAGTTGGTTTCAAACATGTCTTAGAAAGGTAATCGGGTTCTAAGGATTCTCAATATCACTGATCATCCTTTATCGAGCATTGTTTCAGCTCAGGAAATCTTTTCTTGCAGCTAAATATCACGAAAGTTTGATCTCAATGAGTGTAGCATCGAGTATCAACCAATCCTCAGCTTTATACTGAGGCCGACTATCTCACTACTTTCTAATGGATAAGTTTGTTCAACTAAGGTTCTAAGGTCTGTTAGTGCTTCACAACACCACGCGACGGCCCCGTATTCTCCTCGTTTCAAAACGAAGGATACTGGTACCAACCAAAGTGTCACACTAACACAACCATCGCTTAAACCATATCGATCTACGTCGTACAGTCTCCACGATCCATTACTGTTTACCTAAAAAGTGTCCCTGGATCCGGGTGTAGGATCTTCAACAATACCCAAGCAAAAACCCTTAAAGATAAAGCAGGCAAAACAAACAAGAAAGGAATTTAAAAATGACCTAGATCCTAAGGTAACCCCACTTTATTAATTCTCCCCAGCAGAGTCGCCAGTTCTGTGATACGGTGGCAGAACCGACTATTATACTGGTTTGCATTTTTATTCGGGGGATAGATTATAGAAAGGGAAGGTGTTAGCACCCTTTCTATCTGTGGTTTTCCACGGGCTCTTAGGTACTTGCTCATTTTTAAATTTCTTGTGTATGCTTGTTTTGAAAAGTTTTATTTACTTCGTGATAACCCTTGTATCGGTCCTCAAGAGTGCGACGAAGTTATTTTGAAAACTATTTTTTTTTTAAAAGTGTTTGTGTGAAAAGTTTTTGTTTTGAGCAAGTACTTAAGAGTTTTCTACCTACTCGAAAAAGTCTGTTCATTTTCGTTTCCTTTAGACAGCGCTATCCTACTATTAAGGAGTAGGTAGCTGCGTCGTTGGAATTATAAAGGGACGTTCGAAGGGACAAAATGGTCTCTGAAGGCAAAAAGTAAAGATACCTTAGAGTTTCAGAGGGACTATCGTCATAAGATAAATTCGTAGGCAACTCGAGAGACAAGTAGGGACTATGATCTTTATGAAAATTTTGAATCACAGGTCATTGATAAGGTATCCCTATATTCGAGGGACACGACCATTATTTCCGAGGCAACCAAGTGGGGCAAACCCTAGGAGTGAGTATGTGCATGTGTTTGATTTCAGTTATTTAATCTTTGCACAATTAGGGTTTTCTATCATTTTAATTTGATTTATCTTTCACATGAAATCCTAATGTCCATACATCTAACAGTTTAATAGTTGCGGAAATTAAAAGCGGAAAAGAAAATCTATGCTATTACAAGGCTTTTGGACAGATACACAAATATTTGACTAAAAATAAAGATGCGGAAATTCGAAATCCTAATTAATCTATTACAAACTCAAAGCAGATACAATAATTGGAATTAAAAGAAAGTAAAGGCGCGCGCGACGAAATAAATACGAGAATGAATTCTAAGTCCTAAAAATCAAATTAATTAAAGAGAAAATATTTTGTGTATTTTATTATTGAGAAAAATATTTGAAATCTTAACCTAAATCTAATTAATTAAAAAAACATTTTTTTTGTATTCTATTGAGAAAATTAAATATTTATGAATTAAACCTAATTTGTCTAATTAATTTTAATTATGAAAACAATCAAATCAAAATTAATTAATTTCCCAAAAAAAAACTAATTTTAATAAAAAAACCTAATTCTACATTTTTGTGATTTTATGATTTTATGATTTAATAATTTAATAATAATAAAAAAATGATTTTGTGGAAAAAAAAGATAATTAAGGCAAGTAATAAAATAAAAGAAATAAAAAAATAATTGGAATTGGGCCTGGTTGATGAGCAATTTGGGGGTATGCTGCCAATTTTGTGTTAGGCCCAAAGCTGGTGGCCTAGTTGTCCAGTGTGAGATCCAGTGCATCCTTCTTCTGATGGTTCATGGTGGACCAGCATACGTTGCACGTTGGATCTATGATGGAGATTAATCCAAGGGATGAGATCAGAGGGCGCGTGTGGGTCTTCAAAAGATGAAGTGCACTGGATCTGCAACCAAATAATTAGAAAAATGCAAAAGCAACGCGCCTAGGATCGAACCCAGGACGCTTGCTTCAAACCCTTCACCCTTAACCGCCTGCGCTATTTGTTAACTTGTTTATATAAATAAAAAAAATAAATATAATATGAAAACAATGTCTAATGTTGAGTCAACCTAACACGCGTGTATTGTGGGCCCCGGTAATTTAAATGAACGAATCACAGGCTGTTATCCTGCCACATCTGCACAGGGAGGGTCAAACCACCGCTCACAGTGGTTGACCACCATCGTCTTCGGCGATCTCAAAAGTCCAACCTGCAAAATAGCACGATTCCGATCCAGAAATTTAACCTACCCCCCCCCCCCCCCCCTAAATCATAGGCTGCGAGTTCAACCATGGGGTTAGTTTAACCTAAAACGACATGTATCCTTAAAAACAAAGCTTGTACTTCTCTAAACCCTAGCAATGGTGATTTGTAGTTATGGTATTGTTCCTTGCATGTAACACGTTAGATAATTCACAAATAACAATAGCACTATGAATATGCAGCCAAAAAGGATTTATATCAAGAGTTAAGAGAGTTTTGAGATCAAGAATTTTACCAACGTGAGAAGAACGGGCTAGGGAGATTCAAGATATTTTGGCCTTCAAGGGTGGATCAGATGAGGGGTTGGGATCCTCATAATGATGATAGGATGCCTTGCTTAGACTGAAGGAGGCTGGATCATATGTGTTTAGAGTTGCACCTTTCTTGAACAATTTTGAAACTTTTGCTAAGGTTCTTCTGGCTGGTTGCGCCTCTGTATATATCCTTTTAGGGTTAGAATCTCCTCATTATGTATGAGGTAAGACCTAGGTTAACATATATGGAGAGAATTTAAAAGAATAATGGAGTTTTATTTTGTTTCAAATCTTTCCAATTTTGCATATTTCTTACCCATCCCAAGCTTGCACGAATCTTTTGACATTATACAGCCTATTTGGATTGTGATTCACTTCAAAATCCAATAAAAACAAATCATTACCATTTTCAAATCATTTATTTGATTAAATTTGGATTTTAAATGATTAAAAATAAAAATAAATCAAATAAATAAATAAAAGATGCATGGATTAGTTCATGGGTCGTGGACCATGTTAGGAACATGATACAAGCATAAAAAGTTGGTCCCATTTGAAGAACAATGCATTTTGGGCATTGTTGACTTTGGGAAAATTTCCAAAAATAGCCAACTTTGACAATCCATATCTCCCTTAATTTTGACCCTAAGAGGGTGTTCTTTGACTTTTTAGAAATCTTAGGATGTCCCCTAACCAACCTCGTTGGTTTCATCTCAATTGGATCTTCCATGTTCATGTAAGAAGCTTTGATCCAAAAGGTGTTTTTGTTGACTTTTGAAAAGGGCCTATAATGTCTGAATTTATATCTTTTCATGAGTGCATTTCTTGAACTTGAGGGATGAAGATGAGTTGTATGGAATTGGATTCTATTAAAAATGATCCTTGGATGAGAAATTTCTAATAAAGTATGAGGAAGTTATGTTTGGTCAAAGTTTGGTTGACTTTTCCTAAGAAACCCTAATTTAGCAACTTTTGAGTTTTGATGAATTAGGAGCATTCCCTGGGGAATCATGGTCATACCTTGATCAAATGATGGATGTCACTTCAAAATGTTGATGTTGACCAAAAATCTTGAAGTTTGACTATATGAGGGCCACAATTGACTTTTGACCTAGTATAGTTGATTTTCCAACACTTGAGCAATTGACTGAGCAAACTTCTTGTGCAAGGTATAAAACTTGGCATGAATGGTATTGAGAACATCTTAGGACTATGGATAGCATATTAGGCCCTTGGGACTCAACCATCTTGATGAAAATGGAAACCCTAGTTGGAGGTTTATTGCTTTAGGAGAGAGTTTGTCTGGTCAACTCTTGGGCATCTTTGAGCAAGTTGAGTATCTTAATGAACATATGTTGAGTAAAATAGGAGGGTAAATTTTGGGGTACAACACTTAGTGTTTAATTTCTCGTAAGGTTTTAATAAATATTGTAATTTCTCCGAAGCCATGTAATGGTCCTATGGCTTTACTTTTTGCACTTATATTTTATATACCTGTATACGTAACTGTTAGATGTATGCCAATAGGATTTGTATGGAAAGACAAAAACAAATGTTAGAAAAGCTTAACTAGAGATAATATAACTGAACTGAATCACCTTTTCACATTTTTCACCTCTAGGGTAACCTATTTTCGTTGCCTTCAGAAACATGGTCATGTCCCTTGAAAGTAAGGGTACTTTGGCAAATATCCTCAATTAAATCATCATAGTCCCTTCGAATAAAGATCATAGTCCTACAATGTCCCTTGAGTTGCCTACAAAAATATGATCTAGTCCCTTATTGTCTACGAATAATATGATGACAGAGCCTTTGAATTGATAAATTATCCTTACAAGTTGCTTTCTATGACCGTATGATGACCCTACGCCTGTCCCTTCACATCCAATAGATAGAGCTACCTACCAACTAATGGTATGGGTAGCACTGTCTCTAACAGAGAAGGAAAAGAATAAGAACAACCTTTAGTGGGTAAAGAACTTTTAATCGCTTGCTCACAACCTTTTTCAAAAACAAAACATTTTTACACATCACACTTTTCAAACAAAATATTTTCAAACACTTTGTACGTGTTTTTGAGGATTGATACAAGAATCATTACAAAGTTGGCCGCACTTTGGCTTTTCAAAAAATATTTTCAAAACAAATCACACACACAAAGCAAATTTCAAAAAGTGAGCTAGCGATTAAGAGATTGTAGATAACTATAGATGAAAAGGGTGCTAACACCTTTCCTTTTCATAACTTACCCCCGAACTCAAAATATATCAAGGTATTTCCTGTTATTTTCACCCTTTCCTTGTTGGATAAAAGAAAAGTCAGTGACGACTCTTGCTAACTGCAACATTTGTGATAAAACGCTAAAAAAGTCAGTTCTCCCACCGTATTACACATTTTTTTGAAGTTCATCAAAATTATTATACTTCTCCCCCTTTTTGACATCATCAAAAAGATAATTAGACAAACATTAAAAGTTAACAGAAGTAACAATAAGTGCTAATCAGAAATAATTGTATTGATGATAGAATTAAATAAATTACAAAATAAAATCCTATGGTAACCATTGATCATCAAGTGCCTCACACTCCTCTTGATGCAGAGCATCACTAGGACCATCAGGAATCCTTCGAAGGATTCTTACAATCTCATTTTGAACACACGCTTCTGACGGGATTCTTCCACAGGGAATGAAGGTTTTATTTAAATTTCTGGAGGAAGCGATGGACCTTTTGAGATGATTTAGGATAACTTGAGGAAGATTAATCGGAATTCGTTTGATCAGACAGAAAATTAGATTCTTATCATCATTGGTTAAGACATTTTTGTTAGTTTCGCATGGACAAAGATTTGTCAGAATAAAGTGAAACCAGTCTTTCGCAATGGGCTTAAGACTCTCAAGGTTAGTAGAGTCGAACTTAGAAGATGCTTCGAAGATGGAAATGATGTTACCATAAAGAATGTTATCGAGAGAGACATGGCCAGTCGCGATACCTACGCATGGACAATTTATCATCTCAACAATATATTTGGCAGTGAAGAAAACATCCCAGCCATAGATGTTTGAGGAGATTGAGGTACCACCAAAATTAACAGAGGCACATTCCAGAAAGTCTTTACAAGATTTGGATAAGAAGGTCCTCTTAGTAAGGAAAGATAGTGACTCCAATTTTGAAAGAGGACGTTGAGATGGAATTCTAAACTCGCACCGAAAAGTCTTGGATGTCTTTAATTGATAACTTCCAAGCGATCATCATTTTCATGAGAAGTTGTTGAAGTCATGATGAAAAGAGAAAGAGAATGAAGTAGAAGGCAATTGTTATCAATTGTTAGAGATTACTTGTTAGGAGAGGTAGAGAGCAGACATGATGTATAAAAAGAAATGAGAAGATATGACTTGACAAGAGAAATGATTTTCCTTATGTAAGGTAATCAATTTTGGGAGACTCAATAATAAATGACTGAGGAAGGTTAGGAGGGCAGCAATAACTCCTAAGATTTGTTAAGAGAGAGAAATGAGTGACAATTGATATCTTTGAATCAGGTTGTGAGTATAGAGTATACTAGTATACATTGATGTATGGGAAAGGGAAAGAGAATAGTTGATTTCATTTTTTAGGGCATACCAAAATGTTTATAACTTTAAAAATGATATTTTCTAATACATGAATAAAGTAACTAACAAACATCAAAGGTCTAAGACCTAATATATGCTCCGGAGACGCATGTGTGACTGTTTCATTTCAGACTTTAATGAATTTATAATACCTAAATACTCATCGTTTCATGATAGTGCATAATTAACAAACAATAATTTATCATAAAATAAAAACTTCATTAATTAAAACATTTCAACAGATACAGGTTTAAAAATGATGAACTAATCAGATGAAATGGTCAAGCAATAAAAATAATCATACTTTTGAAGAGACAAGTAATATTTTCCTAGCTAATGAAAATCTCGCACTTAGATTTTAACAAGAAATCTTCAGGATAGTTTTCTGGACCAAATTCTGCTAACATTTCTTTGAACATATCCACTATTCCCTCTTGGAAAATAATTTCAGACAAAACTCATCCATAAGGAATGTAAGACCTTATGTGATTCATGGACTCATAAATAGATTTCCAAAGACAAATGAAGATTGATTATGGCAAGCTTACACGATTATCATTCATCAGAAGATAGATGAATGCTTGATCATCATACCTCAGAAGGTCTTGATTATCCCCTCTGGGAAGAAAGTTGGACAATACAAGCTTGAACCATGCTTTGGGAATAGGTAGGATATTTTCAGGGTTCGTGGGTTCATATCCTGATGATGTGTCATAAAGAGAATCAAATTTATCAAATATCACAAACTTAGACTTGACATAGTCAACTGTGAAACCTACATTTTCACATCCAGTGGCAAGAGTGATTGATAAGGGAGTAATGGTAATTGGAATTTCAAAGATATATGAATGAATAGAACCACTCTCATAGTAAAATAAGCATGCTTCTAGAATTATTTTACAAGAATCACGTAAACAGGTTTCTTCAACATACTGAAGTATCTTGTCCATTGCTGAGAATAGAACACATCTGAGATGCTGGAAGAAATGTTACTTTCAAGAGAAGAAATTTCAGTTTGTTTTTCGATGTTGATTTTAAGAAGATCTTCATTTCTAAGAAATGTTGGTTGAGGCATGATGAATCAGATGAGAGGAAGAATCTTGATAGGAATTAGTTTATGAGAGGACAAGATAAATATGATAAATCAGTGTTGGGATATATATATATATATATATATATAAGAGGGTGAAAGAGGTTGTACTAATATTCAAGCATGACATGGATCATAGACACATGACAAGAATTTCAAGGAAAAGGAATGGATTGAATCAATCTTTATAAATAAAGAGTACCATACAGGTTCTAAATAAGGACTTTGAGTGAATTAGCATTTAGAGGTGACAGACCGGAACAAAAATAGAAAAACATTGAACATAGTTGCATGAATGAGAAGCCATCATCATATACATCATATGTAAAATATTCGGCTCATCCTCAAGAGAACTTACGAGTTCACTGTCTGGAGAATTGATTAAAAGATCTTTCTCTTGGAAGAGAGAATGTTCCAGATCATGAGATTTTCACTTAACCAGAAAATTCACAACTTGGAGTTGCAATAACATTTGGAATGCTTCTATTTAAAAACATCTTCTAATTATAGATAAAAGAAAACATACCTTTGAGATTCTGAAATATTTACAATGATTCTTTTATCTGAGTGCTCTATATTCTGGTTTTGACTTTAGCTTGTCCTTGATTGAGCTTCTGATCAGCTTGTCATGTCTTTGAAGATTTTCCATCTTTCTTTAGCTTTAGCTTTCTTTTAGAACCAGCTTATGAACAACTTCTTTCTTCTTATGCTTTCTTTAGAGCGTCCTTTCAGAGGTTCTGAATTATCTTTATATGTTTCCTCTTATTTCTTTGAGTATTCTCAGTTTTTTTATTTGAGAAGAACAACCTTATTATGAACTCTAATTTCTAATTTGATAACTGGAATCAGTCTTCTCTTCAGATGGTCTCTTCATTCTTCTATTTAGAATCACTCGTTTGACTTTTGAGAGAGTCCTCAGAGCAAAGATATTCTGATCTTTTATCATCAGAACATCCATCTGTTTGCAAACTTTATTTGAATAGAAGCTTATTTTCAGAAGGTCGATATTTCATGAACTTCTAAGAAGCTATGTGATTGAGAGAGTTAACTATCATTGCCTAACGTCTTTTGAAAATTTTGTTTCTTTGAACAAATTGCAAAATCTATTCTAATCAAAAATTTTACATTTCTGATTAACAATCTTGTTCTTACAATGCTGAGCTAACTTACTTAGAGTTAGTCTTAGACCATACTTCTGATGCGTCAATGAGCATTCTTTCCTCAGCAATGTCTAGTCTTATGTAAAGCCTCCTTTGATAGGGACAATGTTTAGTTTTTCTGCCTTCTTGAATGAACAGTTTTATTATGAAGTTCTTATGTATCATAAGACAACAGTCTTTCATCTTTTGAAAAAGATTCCTAATGAGATCTTATGAGAAATTCAAGGGTGGACTAATCCATTTCTTGAAAACATCTCATACTCTCAAGGAACTTAATAAAAAAGAATTCAACATATAGGAATTATTATATGATGAATCTTTTCTTGTTAGCTTGTTCTTCAATTTTCTGATTTTAGACAGTAGTTGAAAATTGAATAACTATCACCTTAGAGTATTTCTTCATATAACATCTGGATCTTTTTCTGACACTATTAGGTGTTTGATATCCATCAATAACATAACCGAATTCTGATACCAATTAAAGGTGTGAAGAAAACACAAGAAATGGGGGGGGGATTAAATTGGGTTTTCTTTTCTTGAATAACTTTCTCTTCTAAGCATTATTCATTGAATAATGCTTCTGAGTGTTACTTCTATGTAATGCTTCTAATTAAGTTAAGAAAACATAAACTCTAAAGCATAAGCAAAAGTAAAGAACGCACGATATATCCTGGTTCACTTGAGAAACCCCCAAGCTAGTTCAGTCCACCCACCAAGGTGATTTCACCTTGAACTCAAGGACTTAATCCACTATAACCAGTGTAATTACAATTGCACGGGAATCTGCCGGTGACTAACATCCAATGACACGTTCAGGGATCCAAACCGGATATAATGTTCATTGACCCAACATAATATGATTCTCCAGAATCTCCTATCAGGATTTTCTTCCAATGATATCCTCAGTGATCTCAAAAGGCTGACCTTCACTCAGTACCCTTTGAGATATGACTACCATTGACCCAATAGAATCCACTACCAGGATTTCATCTAAGATGATCACAGTCAAAGTCTTCTTGAGAATCCTGACTCAACCGAGTCTCTCAAGGAATCATCAAACAACTGTTTGAATTACATTTGTTTACAATAATAATGCTTCCACACAAGCTGGATGTAAACAAAATTAAGTATATCAGAAGAACCTAATTCACACTAAAAGATATTACATTGCATTGTAGCTTGATGTGTGGTCTTATTTTCTTCAAGTAGCTTCTTCTCGGATAACAACCCAAAACACTTGAATTGCTAAAGTCTTCTTCTTCATAAGCTTCTGGAAGCTTTGTTGATCTTGATGTAGTAAAGAGAAGAACTTCTTCATATTGATTGACCATAGAACATTCTGGACAACAACCCTTGTTCTATTTTCTTCTATGATCACTTTAGAGCAAAACATTTATGTTGTGGATTTGTAACTGGAGCTTCCATGATCATCATCATTATCTTCTGCAACTTAGCAAGCTTTGTGGAGCATATGAAATTAAGTACATTATGAATCAATGATTTCAATGTAATCATTAACAACATGATTGAAGAATCATTTTGATAACAGTTGTTCTTGTTATTGTTATAATGGTTGATAGCTTTTTGGTTGTGTTCCAATTATGACAACTTTTTAGCATTTTAACACCAACAACATTTTAAACATAAGATTATTTTCTTTTATATCCAAGAAAAATAGAGTCGTTAGTTATTTGAAAAAGAGTCGTTATAAAAAGTATTGCTACGTCCTTATCTCTTCCACGGTTCAAGCTACTGTAGAAGTAGTGGAATAAGGCTTTTTCGTATTGTGTACTATTGTACCATGTTACCATTATATTCTTTCCTTATGCACTTCATAGGCTTATGCAAGCATGATTTTAGAAGCGGGAACATAACATAAGGTCTTAAAAACTTCAAGTCTTCAGAGTCTTTAGCACTTGGTCATGAGAACCCTTATAAAGAACCTTGGATCAGAAGAACTTCAAGTCTTCAGAATCTTAAGAGCCGCGTCTTTAGAGTCTTCAGTACTTGGTATTGAGAACTTGTTGTATAGAACCTTGGATCTTTTAGAACTTCAAGTCTTTGGAATCTTCATAACTTCCGTATTTAGAATCTTTAGCACTTGGTATTTAAAAAACCTTTTAAGAACCTTGTTATTAGAAGCACAAGTCTTCAACATCTAGACTTCAGTAGAAACTTTATCTTCAGATCTTCTAACTTTGTCTTCTTAAAACAGGTTGTCTTTTTAGAAACTAAGTTTTTAGCATATGGACTTCAATAGAAACTTTGTCTTTAGATCTTCTAACTTTTTTCTATTGTACCCGAAAATTTTCCCTCTTTTTTCTCAAGACATTTCATACAAGATCTCCAATAGCTCAAGTTTGCACAAGTGTTGACTAGGTCAAACCATCTCCTAAACACTTATGCCTCAAATTAGGATTTTGATTTTCACAAGGATAATTGGACTTATAATGCCTAAAATTACTTTCATGTATCATTATAGACCTCCAAGAATACTCATGTCAAGTTTCAAGTCTTGAATCACAATTTCAATCTGTCAATTGACCAGATGATTGAAAATTCAGTTGTATCGGGTAAAAAGTCAATTTTGGTTAACCTACAGTCAAAATTCAATATTTTTTACCAATATAAACATCTTAAAGTTCTATGCATCATTTTATCAAGTATTGATCACAATCCCTTAAGAAAATCACTCAATTTACCAAAAGGGCAAAATGGTCAAAATTAGGGTTTTTGATTGTAATTGACTAATCACTGGCTTTTGACCTAATACATGATCCAATGGCTTAAAGAAAAATCTCAAGGATTAAAATAAAACATGTTGACCTAATATCATGGCTCAAATCATCTTGCAAAATCAATGGATTGATAGTTGAATTTTGGGTTAATTGATGAAAAGTCCATTGATACACCAAAAGTCAAACTTTGATTTTTTGGTCAAATTTGAGTTTCAAAGATCACAATTCATCAAGACATTCAAAAATATGAAGCTTGATCATCAAGAAATCAAGAAAGTCAAAAGTCAATGTAAAAAGTCAAACTTTTCAAGACTTAGAATTTTTTCTAAGTGTTTTTATACATGATAATTTAATTACTTCATGCCAATTTTTCACCAAGATGCAAGATGATTCAAAGAAAACTTTCAACATGAAAGTTGTAGATCTTGATGGGATCTAAAACATTGATTTACTGATCAAGTCCTATAAATGCTTGGACTTTGGGTTATAAACTCATGAAGTCATGCACTTTTTCTTAAACACTTTGAAATTTTGACCTAGTTTAGGCAGATTTTTGTCCCAACTTCTTGACCTTTTTTCACATAGCTCCAATTTGATTTAGCGAAAATGGAAAACATGAAAGTTGTAGAGGATATTTCAATCTTTCCAAAATATCCAAGAAATTTAAGAGATATGCTTGAGCTAGAAGTTTCGAAGAGAAGAAGATGGCCTCATAAACTTGAATTATAGGTCATTTTCTTGATGAACATTTGATCCAATCTTCAAGCATGCTGCATAATCTTTCTTTGCAGGCATTCTAACTTACAAATAACTTAATAATTTAATGTTTACAAAACTGATAGATCCATTGTCCAAGTGATTCAAGCTTTGTCCAAGTTGACTTGCCATTTAAGGAAGAAAGGTCACACTTCCATTTTGGAAAAGCAAGCTTTATGCAAATTGTCAATGCATTGAGCCTTGTAACTTATATCTCCGATTGAAAGCATGATCAAAAACATGAATTAAGTACCCTACATCCAAAAAACATAGGACCATGCTTGTACTTGAACTTTGGAATCATGAAAATCCATTCAACTTGATTTCTCATTTTCAACCAAACCATAACATGTGATATCTGATTTCCGGTTACTTCAAGCTTCCAAAACCTTTCCCTATAAATAGAGGATGTTATTTACAAGCCAAACACGAATTAACAACCCCTGAAACTCTCCCAAATTCCCTCTAGCCAGAAAATTCACACAAAAACTCCATGTGTATACAGTTCTTCCCTTGAACTTGTATCTTCCATTTCCATCGAGCATTTACCCTCAAAATAATTTTAACAACTTCCATACATCAAATATAGTTCATCCCTGTCCTTTTTCCATAACTGTAACTCCATCTTCATCACTTTCTAAACTCAAACCATCCACCTGCAACTTGACTTCTCCAAGACAATACAACCATTATCAATCAAAGCTAAGCATTGCATTAGCTTCCTGGAGGTTCATTGAAGCTATTTTGATCATCCCAACACCTTGAAAGGTGCTCTAAATCAAAACACGAATTTCAGTTTCAAAGTAAGTTTTCTTGACTTTGAACTCTTCATACAAGCATCATTAATGGTTCATTTGTGACGATAAAATGTAGATATCATTTCCCTGAAGCTAACCATATGCTTACTTTCCATTTTCGTTAACCATGTGTTGAGAATTTTAGAATTGAAAATCCAGAAAAGTTAGGTTTTATTTTGGGGCCAAACAAAATTCTCATTCAACTTTGGTTAATAGTTCATGAAATTTATATGGTTGGAATCGTGGTAAAAAATGGAGCAAGTTTCATGTTTGTACTTTTGCAAATGGTTGAGAAATGAGTAAGATCAGAGATTCAAAAATCTTGTCCATGGAAGTTGTCGCGAGGAAGAAGAAGATGACACATTCAGGATTGAGTTTGTAATATATTTATTGGTTTGTGTATTTGTTGTACCCCAAAATTTGCCCTCTCATATTTCCCAAGGTTTTCCCTTATATGGGTAGTTACAAACACTTGCCTAAATAAAATGAATTTTTTTGAATGATGGTCAAGTATCTTTCGTTGGCATGTCAACAGTGTCCTTCGATTGGCACCTGAATGGTGTCCTTCGATTGGCATGTTAGCAATGTCCTTCGATCGGCATCTGAATAATGTCCTTCGATTGGCATCTGAACAATGTCCTTCGATTGGGATATGAACTGTGTCCTTCGATTGGCATTTCAACCAAATGTCCTTCAATTGGCATATCAGAGCAAAGGCTCCTTCAAGTGGCATATCAGAGCAAAGGCTCCTTTGATTGGCATATCAGAGCCAAGGCTCCTTAAATTTGCATGTCAATTAAATGTCCTTCAATTGGCATATCAGAGCAAAGGCTCCTTCGATTGGCATGTCAACAAGCTTCAATTGGGCATCTAAAACCCTTCGATCAAGCATTGGCCTATCAGCTTTGCTTGCGCGTTGGTTCCCCTTCGAGCAAGCCTTGGTCCAAGTTTTATTTAGGCAAGAACCCCCTACAAGTTTCCTTCGATTCACCAGAAGTGGCCTCATGCATGTTTATTTTGACTCACTAGGCAAAAGGCCTCTACATGCAACCTTCGACTCACTAGGCAAAGGCTTCTTCATGCTTGCCTTGGAGTCACTAAGTCAAAGGTTCCTTTCAACTGGCCTTCGATTCAAAAAAGAAAAGAATTCATATGTGCTTGCTTTCAATGCACAAGGCCAATACCCCTCAACTTACCACCACACCAAGCAAAAGGCCCATTCGAAGGACATGTAAATGATCCATTCGAAGGAGCATTCAAAGGAGCATTCGAAGGAACATAGTGTTGTCTGAAAAAAGGGTTTAGTCAAAGATTGGATCTAGTTGGTCAAAACGAAAGAGAAATATGCAAAGATGATTGCTGGCCCAAAATCCCACATATTTCCATACTCAAGCTTCCTGCATAAGCACATTCATGCCAAAGGAAGCTTCGATTGGCCAGAAAAGAGTTTTCGTCTGGGCTAACTGAGTAGGGGATCAATCGAAGAGGCCCAATGGTGAGAATCTGAGCTATTCAAAAAAATCAACTCAGAGTCAATCAAAGGGCAAGACTTGAGCCATTCGAAGGAAGAAATCCAGGGCCAATCGAAGAGCAAGGCTGGAAGGCATTCGAAGGTGAAACATGTCCAGGTACACTCAACATTTCAAAATGGCATGAAAATTCTCTAAATGGAAATCTTTAAATTGGTTTGATTTTGTCTTCAAAGCTATGTTTAATTGCTAGCCTTTAAGGAGATGATTATTTCCCCATTTTCTTGTCTCCTCCCACTCCTATAAATATAAGACACTAACACCAGCCAAAGGGAGAGGACCAAATACACACATACATTGGAGACATAAGCCCATAAACTACACCCATACACTGTCTCACACGCACACGTTGCCTCATAAGCCATATTAAAGCTATCAAAAATCTCATAAGTGGCCCAAATCGAAGGAATCTTCATCAACACCCCCACCCACTCCTTGAAGTTTGCAGGAGACGTTCCCAAGCATTACCCAATTCACGCCCAGAAGTACTAAATCAAAGCCTCCCATCATTGGTAAACTTTTCAAATTCATATATATGGTTTCACAATGTATTAATTTTTGTTCAGTGCTTGATTCACGCTCAGGATATCATGTAGCTCTGTTCGATTTGGTTTTAAAGCTAAGGGCTTGGGTTTGACACCAGGTCCACTTTTGTTTTCTTTCATCTCTAACGCCCATACTGCAGATCTGGCCTAAATAAACCAATGTACGCAGGATCGGAGGACCTGGGTTCAACACCCAGGTCATATTTTTTGCTAATATTTGTCTTGCAGGTCTAGATTGAAAATCCTTTCCTCCCCCAGATTGAAAGGAATAACTTCCTTCCCTGCATCGAAGAAGACATTTTCTTTCCCTGTGTCAAAAGTACCATTTCTTTCCCAGGATCGAAGGATCATTTCCTTCCCTGGATCGAAAAAACCACTTTTCATTTTCTTATTTTTGGTTTTGTTTATTTCTTTTATTTTTTGCGTTCATGTTTTATTAACATTAAAACAAAAATCACAAAAATAGGTCTAGTCTTTTTTCAATTAAAATTATTCTTGTTAACTAATTAATTTAATTACTTTAACATCTTTCTTAAAATTAAAACTAAATAGACTTAGACTTTATTTTCTTAAAATAAATAAAAAACAAACAAAAGATTTCCTTTCCCTAGGATTTTTTAGACACGCGCGTTTATTTATTTTTGCACTTTTCATATTACTGTAACTGCTCATGCGATGTAATAGAAATTTATTAGGACTATTTACGCTTTTCTTTATTTTTTCTTAGCTTTGGACATGTAATTAATCCCCAAAGCCGTGTAATAGCATAGGATTTACATTTCCGCACTTTTAATTCTTGTACATATATTAACTGCTTAGATGTATGCTAATAGGATTGTATGATAAGACTAAAATCAAACGCTAGCAAACCTAATGCAAAGATTAAAATAATTGCAAACAACACAATTGCACATGCGCACCTCTAGGATACCCCACTTTGGTTGCCTTCAAAAAAATAGTCATGTCCCTTGAAACGGGAACGCTTTAGTAAAGACTCGTAAATCAAAAGATCATAGTCCCACGATGACCCTACAAATGCCTTTCGGTAAATGATCTAGTCCCTTAAACAAAATTGCTAAAGCGTCTCCATATGTTTCCTTTATGACTGTACGTCCCTTCGAATGTCCCTCATACATCCAACGACTAGGGATACCTACTCACTAATAGTAGGATAACACTGTCTAAAGGAAAATAGGAAAAGAACAACCTTTCGAGTAAAGCAGGTAGTTGTTAGATGCTTGCTCAGACAATTTTTAAACTTACATAAAACTTCTTTCAAAAAACATTTTCAAAACACTTTGTATACGTTCTCTACCATTCCGAGAAACATTATAAAGTTAGCCGCACTAAGGCGCTTTCAAAATACTTTTCAAAACACACAAAGCACAAGGTATTTCAAAATCTACCCCCGTAGGTAACTATGGATAGAAAGGGTGCTAAAACCTTCCCTTTCTATAATCTACACCCCTTACTCACAAAAATCTCAAAAAGGTCTTTTTCTGTTCTTTTCACCCTTTCCTTTATTGGATAAAAGAAAAGTCGGTGGCGACTCTTGCTTATTGCAACATTTGCAAACATAAACGCAAAACTAGTATAACAGTCAGTTATGCCACCGTATCACAGAACTGGCGACTCTGCTGGGGATTTATAAAAAGTGGGGTTACCTTAAAGCTTAGGTCATATTTAACTTTCTTTCCTTATATGCTTTGTTTGCTTTATCTTTAAGGGTTTTTCTTGGGTTTACTTGTAAAGATCCTACACCTGGATATGGGGCACCTTTTATGTAAGTGGCAATAGATCGTGGGGACTGTACGGGATATACCGACACGGTTGAAACAATAGCTACGTTGATTTTACACATTTGTTGGTACCGATAGCCCTTGAGTAGTCAAAGAGAAAATGGGGCCTCTGTGCGGTGTCATGAAGCATCAACTAGCCTTAGAACCTTTAATTGAACCAACTTGGCCATTAGGAAGTAGTGAGATAGCCGACTTTGGTGCAGTCCGAAGTTGGTTGATACTCGATACTACACTCATTGAGATTTGACTTTAGGGATATTTCGGTCGCTAATAAAGAGGCTTGTGCTGAAACAATACTCGGTGAAGAAAGATCAGTGATATTGAGATTCCCTAGAACCCAGTTACTATTGATAGGACAGGTTCAGCCAACTATACTTTAAGAGGGTACTTACCTATGGAATCCATGCAAGCCTAAAACTAAGGCTACTTGTGTGACTTATTTGCTTTCATTATCTAACAACTTGAACTCATTGCAGGGCTCTGTTTGTACTCCTTCCAGGACTTGTTTGTAGTCGTTATCCAAATAACTTGGATTTCCTGCAAGACATACTTGTCTTCATCACCATGCATTTTTTCTTGATGCATAGCATACACATCATAGCATTTCCTTAACCATTTCAAGGATCTCAAGGGCCTGTGATGTATGTTATGATAAAGCAGATGTCTAGCAAGGGGAAAGGGGATTTATTTTCCTCTAGCCAATGTCGTCAATGGACCAAAACACAACAACTTGAGTCAGGGGCTATGGCCCACTCGATATGGTGAGTTTGTTTCTCATAGAAGTACATTCAACAATACGAAGTTCTTTCGTCAAAATTGTAGTCAGAATTCAACATCTGACATTTTCTTGTGTTCACCCCGCGAGATCCTTGAAAACATTATATAAGCATATCATACACGTCATTGAATAATAGCTATTCTAAGGACAGGTTTCTTATCCCTTCGTTGTTTATTTCAGCAAGAAGAAACGTCTCTTAAACAAACAGTTAAAGATCTTCAAGCTCAGAATGCTCAGTTCCAACAAATGTTCCTAGCTCTGGCTAAGGGACAAAGAGAACTGGAAGCTCTCATCGTCAAAGAGAGGAAGAAGAAAGTAAAGAAACCGACTGGCATCTTGAATATGGGATGAAGACTTAGAGGACTGGTCAAGCGAGCTCTAGATCTCTCAACTCCATCAAATGAGGGGGATAATCATGAAGATGATGACAATCCGGGGACTGATGAAGATGAAGCTGATTACTCTGAGGAACAATATCCTCCTGCTGAGGATATATATAAACATCTGGAGGATCGCGTAAATGCTATGGAGATTCAGCAGATACCTGGCTTGGATTTTGAAGAGTTATGGTTGGTTTCTGGAGTGGTCATCCCACCAAAGTTCAAGGTTCCAACATTTGCTAAGTATGATAGGGTCTCTTGTCGTAAACTTCATTTGAGTTCATACGTCAGAAAGATCCAGCCTCACACTGCTTACCGGAAGTTATGGGTCCATTTCTTCCAGGAAAGTCTGGTCGACACTCAACTGGAGTGGTTTTATTAGTTAGAGGGAACCGACATTCATACTTGGGAAAACTTGGCTGCTGCTTTCTACAGGCAGTACCAATATAATGTTGACCTCACTCCAACTCGTACACAATTGCAAAGTATATCTATGGGTTCCAGCAAGGGTTTCAAAGATTACGCCCAGAAGTGGAGGGATCTTGCAGGGAGACTCCAACCTCCTCTGTCTGATAGGGGGCTGGTAGACATGTTCTTGGGCACTTTGTCTGGTCCATTCTTCAACCACTTGATTAGAAGTTCTTTGGTTGGGTTCACCGAGCTATACTGATAGGTGAAAGAGTCGAAAGCGGTATTAAGAATGGGAAGATTCCAATGGCTGCACCTTCTAATGCTGAGAAGAAGTTATTTGGTGGCAAGAATTAAGCTAATGTTGTATATGGCCAGGAGGGACGTGCTAGAGGTAAACATAACCCATCTGTGGGGGCAGTACTGGTCTCTAATCCTACTCTGTGCAACGACATCAACAAGGGAATCAACGTAAGGAGGTTGCACCTAAGAGACAATTCACCAAAATCAACATGTCACTAGCTAAAGCATTACAACACATGTTGAAAGCAGAATTGATTACGTTAAAGGCTCCTCTATGGAATCCCAATACCTCTTCTCCTAGCTACCACCCCAATGAAAGGTGTGCATACCATTCTGATAGTCCTAGACATAATATGAATGGCTGTTAGGCTCTGAAGAATAAAATTTAGGATATGATTGATGCCAAGGAGATTGAATTCGACCCTCCTGAGACTCACCATGTGATCACTGCTCCTAGGCCAAATCATTGAGAGCGTTTAGATCATTTGTGTTTTTTCAATTGTAATTTCCTTTGCTCGTTCAAACAATTACTGTCATATCAAACTTTGGTTTTCCTATTAATGCATTACATATGTTTGTCTTGAATTATATCATTTTCATATTTCATTATATTTAAACTGCTTTCTTGCTTCCTTATTGTGATATTCAACTCTCGGTTAAAAGTTGTAAGCCTTTAGAGGGAGGATGACGAAAATAATATCATGATCTCTACATTACGCTTTTGAACAGACCCCGCTGACGATATACAGGCATTATTTCAAATCCCAAATAGTGAAGTTATAAGGAAGATAATCCCTAGTCAACCCCTTTGAGCCTAAGAAGTAGGAGTTTTTCTTTTCACACAAATTAAAACCCTTAATCATAACCTGGGGCAGGTTAGTTTTCTCAGTTAATTCAGATGCGCATTCAGCCGCAATCTTCCACTTCATATATAATGAATGGCATCAAAGACGTCCTTCCAAATTAGAAAATGGTGATGGCTCTACATAATCATTAAAGCCGCCAGTCATTATCTCCAAAAATAAAAGCCCGCTAAGTCAAAACCTATGAAGGAGACTGTGATATGGTGGGAGAACTGACTTGGGTGTTTTGCGTTTGATCGCAAATTTAGCAGTTAGCAAGAGTCGCCACCGACTTTTCTTTTATCCAAAAGGAAAGGTGAAAAAGCATAGGAACGACCTTTGAGATTGTTTCTTGAGTTCGGGGGGTAGGTTATGAAAAGGGAAGGTGTTAGCACCCTTTTCATCCATGGTTTTCCATGGGCTCTTAGTTACTTGCTAGATCACTTGCTTTTGTTTGAAAATGTGCTTTGTGTGGTTTTTGAAAGTATTTTGTAAAGAGGCCATTTGTTTAGGCAATCTTTGTAATGATTCTCGTTCCTAAGAATGTATACAAAGATGTTGATCTTTTGAAAATGTTTTCAATTTTGTAAGATGTTTGAAAGTGTATGTGATTGTTTTTGAAAATAGCAAGGATGTTTGTTTTAAGACGGAGCAAGTAATTAGGAGCAATCTACCCACTCAAATTTCTTTCTTGTTCATTTTCTTTTTCTTTGACATTGTTTTCTTACCATTGATTTGGTAAGCAACCCTATCTTTGGATGTAAAGGGAAGGGCATGGGTCATCGTATAACAATGATTAGCAATGTTGCAAGGTATCTTAGCATATTCTTTAAGGACTAAGACCATTTTGAAAGGCAACATAGATAGCGTCATCGAGGGACTATGATCTTGTATTCTTGCCCGTCTTTGCTAAGATACCTAACATGCTTAATATGGCCATTTTTGTAAGGAAACTAAGTGGAATTAACCTTAAGGGTGCATGTGTGGATAGTGTGTTTGATTTGCATGCATTTAACCTTCGATTAGGGTTATCTACTTGTTGATTTTATCTTGCCATACACACCCTAGTTACTAACATTTGTATTTGAAAGCGTTACATTGCGGAAAATAAAGTCCTACGCTATTACATCATTTAGGGGATGAGGGTACAATTTACAAATGGGGATGAAGTAGGAACTTAAATATTACAACCATATCAATTAACCATGAAGGAAACGTAAAAACAGTGTAAAAAGAAGGAAGAAATGCATCTTGAACTATTATGTGTCGACACAAGCTCACATGCATCGACACATAACTTTCCTTGCCCCTGTATTGCCAAATCAACTTAGTATGAGTCGATACATAATGGTATGTGTCGACTCATACGTGCTTTGTGTCGAATCATACATTGTTTTTCCTTCTGTTTTGGGCCTGTAAAACAGTATGTATCGACTCATAAGGCTATGTGTTGACTCATACTGTCATTTTTCTACTTCAACATTATTTTGCTGCATACATGGGTTAGTTCTCAACACATAATGAAAAGAATGGAAGGTAAACAAAATTTTAGCGTTAAGGACAATGGTTACTACATTTTATCTTCACAAATGAACCATTAATGATGCTTGTATGAAGAGTTCAAAGTCAAGAAAACTTACCTTGAAACTGAAATTTGGTGCTTTGAGTTTGAGCTGTTGTATGGGTTGTTGTTGAGCTTGGGAAGTGATGATAGTGATGTTACAGAAGTTTTTCTTGTGTTTGAACAACTTTTATATGATGTATGTGGAGTGTTTAGATGGTTGGACAGAATTTGCAAGGCATGAGAGGTTCAAAGGTTTGGACTTTAAAACTCAAGAGTGGAAGTTTTGTAGACTGTTATGGATTTTGATGGCTAGTTTACAACAAGACTTATGGCTTTTCTCTCTATTTTTCTAACTTGTTCCAACCTCTTTCTCTTGCAAATGCTTCTTCTATTTATAGGCAAGGGGTTTGTGCATATGAGTTGACCAGGTTTACAAGACAGCATGTTATGGTTTGGTTGGATTACAAAGATCAAACTATGTCAAGTACTCCATAGTCCCAAGATGAAGTACCAAAGTTGCTGGTATAGAGGAGCTACTTCCCATGATTTATGATGGAGTATAATCAGCAACAAGCAAGGTATGGGCTCAAGACAAACTTTGTACAAAAAGCTTGTTTTTCAAGAATAACAATGGTGCCTTTATGCCATAAATGGAAAGATCTTTTGGGCAATGGTTTAAACACTTCGGTAATAGCTCAAGCTCTTATGTAAACATTAAATTATGTAGAGATTTGAAAGCAAGAAGGTATGCAACATAAGATTATGCAACATAGCATAAGGTTTTTGTTATGTGTTCTTCACTTAGAATGACTTGTAATTCAAAGATGGTAGGCCAACTTCAAGCCCTTGAATCTCCTAGCTCAAGTATGATAAATTTATGCTCTTGGATGTTTTGAAAAGCTTGAAACATCCTCTATAACTTTCATGTTGGCCATTTTGATAAAATCATCTTGTAACTATGTGAAAAAATGCCAAGATGTTGGGGTAAAATCCTGACCAAAATCTGTTGAAAATTTCTCTAAGTGTTAAATGAAAATGTCATGACTTCATGAATTTATAACTCAAAATCCAAGCACTTCTAGGAGAAGTTGTGTAAAGAAATGTTGTAGATATCATGGAATCTACAACTTTCATGTTGAAAGTTTCCCTTGAATTGTCTTGTATCTTGGTGAAAGAATGGCATGAAGTGATGAAATTATCATGTATAAAAACACTTAGAAAATTTTTAAGTCTTGGAAATCTTGACTTTTCCAGTTGACTTTTGACTTTCTTGACTTCTTGATGATCAAGCTTGATATTCTTGAATGTCTTGATGAAATTTGATCTTTGGAATGTAATGTTGACCAAAAAGTCAAAGTTTGACTTTCTAATATGCAATTGACCATTTTTCCCTTGTGCCAATTCCAAGCCTAAATTGATGTATGAGTGCTACAAACTTGACGTCATAGAAGATCTTATGAGAGAATCCTTGAGAAATGAGAGGGCAAATTTTGGGGTACAATAGTTGTCCCTGTTCAATCTTCTTAAACCTGAAGAGTTAGATTGGTGAGTCCGCCATTCATGACTTAAAGGTGAAAGATGATTGAACACTAGAGTGCCCAGAAATTTGCACTCGAAGATGGATGGTGAATGGGCTTAAAGATGCCATTTGGAGGAAAGTTGATAAACATTAGAAGAAATATCAGCACAAATCTTTTGTTGATTTATACTAAAACTTGACGTTTTACCTGTGAGAAAAAGAGTTAGTAAAATGCATATGCATGCATGATGTTCACCGGATGTGGTATTATGCTAAATGCATAGGGTATGTACATGCTATGATGTATTATCGTGAGATGTATGTTTCTATCCAGGAAAATAAATCCCTGACTGCTGCTGAGGAAATTATGGGGGGTTGAATCCCCGATTATCGTTGGGGATCAAGAATATGCATATCTTTAAAATTTGTTGAAAGGATGCTTTCGCTGGGAAATATCTCTTGAATGTTAGTTGTTATCTGGTCGAATCTAGGCTTCATAATTTTCTGAGGATGAAGTAGTCAACTGCTATCTGGTCGGATCTAGGATTCACGGCAACTTACTGGGGGAAGAGACGAATTTACTGTTATCTGGTCGGATTCCAGGGTTTGCGGAAAATTTCTTGAAATTGAATAGTTATCTGGTCAGATCCAGGATTCACAACAACTTGTTGGGGATACAGAAGTTAACTGTTATATGGTCGAATCCAAGCTTTGCGGACAATTTCTTGAAATTGAATAGTTATCTAGTCGGATCCAGGCTTCACAACAACTTGCTGGGGATACGGAAGTTAACTGTTATCTGGTCGGATCTAGGCTTCGCAGTAACTTGAAATGGTAACTACTATCTGATCGGATCCAGGTTTCATGGTTTTTGGTAACTACTCTGGGGATCATAGTTAATTGTTATCTGGTCGGGCTCCAGGTTTCACAATAAACTGTTTGAAAAACTGCCATATGGTCGGGTCCAGGCTTTGCAGATTTCTGAGGTTGATGAGGTCAATTGCTATCTGGTCGGGTCCAGGTTTCACAATAAACTGTTTGGGGATTTAGTTGTTATCTGGTTAGTTTCCAGGTTTCACAACGAATCTCTGAGGGTAATCGCTATCTGGTCGGATCCAGGCTTCACAATAACTTGTTGGGGTAGAGGCAAACTCTACTGGGGAAAAGAAATTAAACTTTGGTCGGATTGAGTCCAGGTTCTTCTGTATCTTTGAAGAGTTGGACCATTATTTGGTCGGGTCCAGGTTTCATATGCTCAAACTGTTATCTGGTCGAGTCTAGGTTTCAGCAATTTGAAGAAGTCAAACTATTATCTGGTCGGGTCCAGGCTCTAGTAATAACTTGAAAATTGTGATAATACCTGGTCGGATCCAGGCTTCATAGTATCTTTTTTATTTTGGAATAGTAAAGGCTTTGTTGACGGCTTTACTGGGGACCAGGGGTTGTGGCCCTATGATTTGCAACAATCAGAAAGAAAACTCAAACTCGAGAGTGTAGACTCAGTCAGGTAGGACATATTCAACTTGGGTAGGATACACTCAACTGGGGAGGATAAACTCCGCTTGGGGATAATAGCCTTGGTCAGGGAAGATATGCTCAGCTGGGGAAGATAGGCTCAGCTGGGGAACTTTGTGGTGTCTTGATTGTTGTATGTTAGGGAAATTTGAACTCGGCTGGGGAGTCATGTGGTTCCTCGATGATTGTTAGGGAAATAAAAACCTGTTGCGGAAAGGTTTGTTGCAGTCGTCCTCATGGGAACAATGATAATGAGATAACTCTGTGGGGATATTTCATATACATTAAAGAGATGCTTACTGCTGCTTAGTAGGACACATGTGCCAAATAGTTTTTAATTATGTTCATATGCATATGTTCATTCAATTTTAGTCATTGGACAAATTTGCATTCAAAACAAAGACATAAATTTTGCACTTCAAAGTGTATTTGTATTGATATTTTGCCCATGAATAGGCGTTTTTGTACAGAGATACGGAGATCCTAGTAAGAGGAAATCGTTGAAAGGAACACAAACATTGAGAATGAAAACAAATATCCATGTGAAATGATCTCATTGCCTTCCAACTCTACTATTGCCCCAATGTCTTCGAATGTCTCTTGCCGTTGATAGAAGTTGATTGGATTGATCTTGGACCGTTTGAACTTGGACCTTGATGATAAAAATTGACTGTATTGATTCCACGGGACATAGTCATATGCTTTTAATCCTTAACTTTTTCCTGGACCGCCCTTTCGGGTTTTCATCCCACCAGGATACCCCTTTTTTCCCAAGTCGCCCTTTTGGGTTTTCAACTTGCCGGATGTACAATCTTTTGCCTATATCCATAATTTTTGCCAAAACCTTTTAGTTTGCCGGGATGCCCTTATTTTTCTTAGGTGTGTCAACCTAACGGGTCTCTTATGCGTAGTATTTTTTAACTATGTCCGCATTTATGGGATGTGGGAAATCTCCACCATCCATGGTAGTCAGCATCATGGCACCGCCAGAGAAAAATCTCTTGACAACAAATGGCCCTTCATAGGTGGGAGTCCATTTGCCTCTGGGCTTGCCTTGTGGTAGAATGATGCGTTTTATCACCAAGTCACCAGCTTGATATACTCAAGGCTTGATCTTTTTGTTGAAAGCCTTAATCATCCATTTTTGGTACGTCTGACCATGGCAAACAACAGCTAACCGTTTTTCGTTAATCAAGTTCAGCTGATCCAATCTTGTTTGAATCTACTCGTCTTCGCCTAGGCCTGCCTCATTCATAATTCTCAGCGAGGGAATCTGAACTTCCACTGGCAAAACAGCTTCCATGCCATAGACTAGAGAAAAGGGAGTTACCCCAGTTGAGGTTCTAGCTGAAGTACAGTAGCCATGTAGAGCAAAAGACAACATCTCACGCCAATCCTTATAGGTTACTACCATCTTCTGCATAATCTTCTTGATATTTTTGTTGGCCGCTTCGACTGCGCCATTCATTTTTGGTCTATATGGAGAAGAATTATGATGCTTGATCTTAAACTGAGTGCAAAGCTCAGTAATCATAGCATTATTGAGGTTAGTCCCATTGTCGGTGATGATCCTTTTGGGGATACCATAACGGCAGATGAGGTTGTGTCTGATGAATCTGGCTACCACATTCTTGGTGACTGAGGCAAACGAGGAAGCTTCGACGCATTTGGTAAAATAGTCGATAACAACAAGAATGAAGTGATGTCCGTTGGAAGCTGTGGGCTTGATCTCTCCAATCATGTCAATGCTCCACATTGCAAATGGCCACGGAGCAGTCATGACATTCAGAGGGATAGGAGGCACATGGACCTTGTCAGCATAGATTTGGCATTTGTGACAGGTTCTTGAATGTTGATGGCAATCAGTCTCCATCCTTGACCAATAGTAACCTGCTCTTAAGATTTTCTTAGCCATCGTATGCCCACTTGAGTGAGTACCGAAGAGACCATTGTGCATGTCTTCCATAATTTTCTCGGCCTCCTTCTTATCCACACATCGGAGTAGAGTCGAATCATGGTTGCGCTTGTACAATATCCCGTTACTTAGGAAGAATTTGGCTGCAAATCTTCGCAAGAACTTTCTGTCATTGATATATTCCCCCTCTGGATACTCTTGTGTTTCAAGGTATCTCATCACCTCATGGTACCATGGCTTTTCCGCATCAGTGTCAAGCTCATAGAAATATGCAGGTTCATTGAATCTTTCAATTGTTATCATAGGGGCTTCGTTGTCCCATATGACTTTGAACATTAAAGACATGGATGCCAAAGCGTCAGCCAACTGGTTTTCTTCCCTAGGGAAGTGCTCGAACGTGATCTCTTCGAAGTAAGGAATTAGGGATAGCATAAGTTCCTTGTAAGGGATAAGATTAGGGTGTTTAGTGTCCCAATCTCCTTTTACTTGGCTGATCACCAAGGCGAAATCTCCAAACACATCCAAATGCTTGATCATTAAGTCAATGGCAGATTTCAGACCTAAGATGCATGCTTCATACTCAGCCATATTGTTTGTGCAATCGAAGCATAGTCTGGCAGTGAAAGGAGTGTGGAAACCTTCAGGAGAGATGATCACAACACCAATTCTGTTACCTAAGGCGTTGGAAGCCCCATCGAATACCATAGTCCATCGGGGTCCTTGTTCAGGTCCATCATACGGTCCAGGTTTCGCACAGTTGGTTACCAGCATGATGTCCTCATCAGGGAAGTCGAATTTCATTGACTGATAATCATCCACGGCTTGATCGGCCAAATGATCTGCTAGTAAACTTCCTTTAATGGCTTTTTGAGTAGTGTATTGAATGTCGTACTCAGTCAAGATCATTTGTCATCTGGCTATCCGTCCGGAAAGGGAAGGTTTCTCGAAGATGTACTTGATTGGGTCCATTTTAGAAATCAACAAAGTGGTATGAGTCAACATATAATGTCTTAGCCGGCGAGCAGCCCATGCCAGAGCGCAACAAGTTTTCTCGAGCAGTGAATATCTGGTTTCACAGTCGGTAAACTTTTTTCTCAGGTAATAAATAACATGCTCTTTTCATCTAGACTCGTGATATTGGCCCAACACACACTCCATAGAGTTCTCTAGTACAGTCAAGTACATGATCAAGGGTCTTCCTTCAACTGGAGGAATTAGAATAGGAGGTTCTTGTAGGTATTCTTTGATTTTGTCAAAGGCAGTCTGGCATTCATCGTTCCATCTGACTACCTGATCTTTCTTCAAGAGTTTGAAGAGTGGTTCACAAGTAGCAGTCAAGTGGGATATGAAACGGGAAATGTAATTGAGACGACCCAATAATCCTATGACTTCTTTTTCAGAATGAGGGACTGGCATTTCTTGGATGGCTTTTACCTTGGCAGGGTCCACTTCAATGCCTTTATTGCTGACAACAAAACCTAGAAGCTTTCCAGAGCATGCTCTAAACGTGCACTTGTTAGGATTTAACCTCAGCTTGTACTCCTTCAGCCTCTCGAACAATTTGTCTAAGTGATTGAGATGTTCATCTTCGGTTTGTGATTTGGAAATCATATCATCCATATATACCTCTATCTCATGTTGAATCGTGTTATGAAATAAAGCTACCATAGCCCTTTGATATGTTGCCCCTGCATTCTTTAGTCCGAACGGCATGACCTTGTAGCAGAAGGTTCCCCATTGCGTAATGAACATAGTCTTCTCCATGTCTTCGGGAGCCATCCTTATTTTATTATAGCCTGATAAGCCATCCATGAAAGAGAAGACTTTATGCTGAGCAGTATTATCGACTAAGACGTCAATGTGTGGTAGATGGAAATCATCTTTGGGGCTTGCCCTATTCAGATCCCTATAGTTTACGCACATGCAAAATTTCCCGTCTTTCTTTGGCACTGGAACAACATTGGCAACCCATTGAGGATAGGATGTCACATCTAGGAACCTGCATCAAATTGTTTCATCACTTCAGCTTTGATCTTTTCAGACATATCAGGCCTCATGCAGCGAACCTTTTGCTTGACAGACAAACAATCTTCTTTTGTCGGCAGACAATGAACTACGATATCGGTATCCAACCCAGGCATATATTCATAAGACCAAGCAAAAACTTCCACATAATCATGCAACATCTGAACCAACCTGCTCTTGACACTACTTTCCTAGTTAGCGCCGATCTTGATTTCCTTCTTATCTGACTCAGTACCCAGGTTGATAACTTCAACTGACTCTTCGTGCGGTTGAATAGCTTTTTCCTCTTGTAATAGAAGTCTAGCTAGTTCTCCCGGTATGTCACAATCTTCCTCACTTTCATCTTTGGCTTGGTTGATAGGACATTCAAAATCATAGTCGACAATAGTAGAGTCATTGGCAATAGGATCCAGAGTGGATGTGGACCTGCAAGAGTGTGTGTGTGTGTGTGTGTGTGTGCATGTAAGATACATGGCTATTTTTTGAAAAATGTATTTGTAAGAAAAGAAAGACAATGAACACGAATATTTGAATGCAAAAGAGTCAAATGTACTGAATGATCATATGATTAGATGAACATAAATAAAACCCTTGACAAATGGACCAAAGTGCTCCGGGCCAGGCAAATGGCTGAAAAGTCATTTTTAAAATATTACAGACAAAACGTTATTGAATTGAAAGAAAATCAATAACAAGTAGATTACTCCTCAATGAAGGAGATGGGCACAAAGTCCTTTGTATGCCAATTCTTCAGCTCCGTAGTAGTTGGATATACCCATTCTTCAAATGCAGCTTCTTCTTCATAGTCACCCACAACGTTGACTTCATGGCTTCCAATGCGGAGAGGTGACTTTCCAGCACGAGCACGCCTCACTTCCTTCTGAGCTTTGCCAGTGAAGCTCAACCCAAACTTGTCTGTTTTAAAAGGGATATCGAGGAGTTGCCCCCAAGTATCATAGTTTCCTTCTTCAATTGTCGTGCGGGCATCCTTGACTGAAACCATATTTGGCATGGCCTTGACAGCTTTGGACTCATCAGAAGAACATTTAGTAGCAGCAATCATCGGTGGTACAACCTCAAAGGCTTGACATGGGGTTTCAATTAATTCTCCGTCCATCTCTACATACTTGAAAGAGTTAAGGTGGCTCACCATAAACTCTTCTTCCCCACAGATGGTGACTATTCTGCCCTTGATTGGATATTTGAGTTTCTGGTGGAGGGTTGAGGTTACTGGCCCAACTTTATGGATCCACGGGCGACCTAATAGACAGGAATAGGCTGGATGAATATCCATAATATAGAAGGTGGAATTGAAGGTTTGGGAACCCACTTTGATTGGAAGATCTACCTCCCTGTGAACATTCCTCTTTGATCCATCAAACGCCCTTACGATGATATCACTTGGCTTCAAGATTAAATCTTCACAGTCAAGACGTTCTAACGCCCCCTTGGGTAATACATTCAGAGAAGAACCAGTGTCGACTAGCACATATGCTAAAGTAGTCCCTTTGCACTCGATAGAAACATGTAAAGCTTTGTTGTGATTCTTCCCGAGAGGTGTTAAGTCAACATCTGAAAACCCCAAGCCATTATCAGCTGTCAGGCTAGCCATGCAATTCTAAAATTGGTCTGTTGTTGTCTCATGGGGGACATGAGCTTTTTTCAGGAACTTGATTAATGTTTGAGCATGGGCATCGGAGCAAAGAAACAATGACAACATTGAAATCTTAGAGGGGGTTTGCCCCAACTGTTCTACAATCTTGAAGTCGCTTCTTTTTATGATCTTTAAAATCTCGTCCATCTCGCGAGCGAAGGGTTCTTCATTAGTTACGCCCTTGGATGGTACTTCAATCACATCAGGATCAATAACCTTCCCTTTCCCTTTTGTCTCGGTACTTGGCTTGGTGACAGTAATGCGGATGGGCGTCTTTGTAACTACTGGAGGTGAGATATTGGGTGAGAATATTCTCCCAGTTCTAGTTACTTTGCTTGAGCCAGCTATGTTGCCAACATCGTCATCTTTTTCTTCTTCGATCCAGGCATCTTGTTTAATCCCATGATAGAACACTTCAGCACCGTAATTCCATGGTACCGCTTTGTTTGAAGAGTAAGGAATCTGTCTAGGATTGGTAATTATTAATGGAGCAATGATGGGTTCAATTGAAATCCTAATAGGACCTTTGGAGGTGATCCTAATAGATTTGTTTGAGATGGTAATAATGGAGAGGTCTTCACATTTGTTAATCAAACTCTTGGCAAATGGAGTATTTTCAAACAGAATTTTGTGGCTATCCATCAGGCGTTGTATGCCTTTCTTCAGCCCTTCACATTCATCGAGTCATTTTGTACAACACACACAGTCTTTTTTACAGCCAGGGAAGATCCCAACTTTCAACAGATTGTTCTTGATTATATTCAGCGAAGTAGTCAATTCTTCGACAGAGGTAACAAAAATTATATCTTCGACAACATTAACACCTTTGTCATGCTTCGGCATTGGAGCGATAATTACATTCGGCATTGGAGGAGGATCAAAGTAAATAGTTTTGTTATCAATTAAATCCTGGATTTTGTTCTTCAAGGCCCAACACTGGTCAGTCTCGTGCCCGGGGCTGTTTGAATGGTAAGCACATTTAGTGTTTGGATTATACTTTGGTGACGAGGTGTCAGGGTTGGCTGGAGGATCGTGCAACGTCACTGAATTAGCCTTGAGCAAATGTTGAAGGGCTTGAGACAGTGACATGCCTAACCTCGTAAATTGTCTACTTGGAGTTTCAAAACATTGATAATTTACATGTGGTCTTGGAGTAGGAGTTGGATTGGAGATTCGGACAACATTGACAGACGGACAATCATTCTTCTTGATATGGGCCCTCGCCCCAAACGCAACATTAACTTCCTTCTTTGCAGCAAGAGGTTTCTTGGTAGTATTGATGGTGGAGGTAGATGCTACAGAGATCTTCCCACTTTTTATGCCACTTTCAACTCTTTCACCGGTTAAGATTAATTCGGTGAAACCAGCAGAAGAGCAGCCAACCAACAGATTAAAGAAAGGACCAGATAAAGTTCCCATGAACATGTCGATGTGCTCCCTATCAGTCAAGGGAGGTTAGACTCTACTAGCAAGGTCTCTCCACTTTTGCACATATTCCTTAAATCCTTCATTCTTTCCCATGGTCATATCTTGTAACTGAACCCTTGTTGGCACCAAGTCGGCATTGTATTGATACTGATGGTAGAAGGCAGTAGCTAGATCCTCCCAAGTGTTGATACGAGAACCATCTAACTGATAAAACCAATCAATTTGTGTTCCAGCCAAGCTCTCTTGGAAAAAGTGAACCCAGAGCTTCTTATCAGCAATGTGCGGCTGTATCTTGCGTACATAAGATTTCAAATGGAGTTTGGGACAAGAAACCCCATTGTACTTTGCAAAGATTAGTACTTTGAATTTGTGGGGAATGATTACCCCAGAGATCAAACCAAAATCATCAAAATCTAAACCAGGGACGGCTTGAATTTCAACAGCTTTCAATCTGTCTTCTAACTGCTTGTATTTGACGTCAGCGGGTGGATACTGCTCTTGAAATAATCATCATCAGATTCTTGATTATTAGCACATTCAGCCTGAGTACTCTTAACCTCACCGACCTGGTTCTCTTCCTCTTCAAATGAGTCTCCTCTTACTGGGATTTGACGGATTCTCTCCTCGAACCTTCTACCCATGTTGAGTAGAGCTTTCTTCTTTGGCTTCTTCTTAAGGGCCAGCAAAGCCATCATATCTTGCTGCCCCTTGGCTAGGGCGAGTAGAGCTTCCTGAAACTGAGAATTTTGGGCTTGGAGTTCAGTCACAGTTTTCTCTAGATCCATCTTGCTGAAATAAACAACAGAAAGATGAGGAAACCTGTTATGCGAAAACCTATCATGTTATGATGCATGGAATATGAAAATGATTTTAAGGATTTGTGATACGGTGGGAGAACTGACTTGAGGTTTTGTGTTTCGTCGCAAATGTTTCGGTTTAGCAAGAGTCGCCACCGACTTTTATTTTATTCAAAAGGAAAGGTAAAAAAGCACAGGAAAGACCTTTGAGATGTTTTCTTGAGTTCGGGGGATAGATTATGAAAAGGGAAGGTACTAGCACCCTTTTCATCCATGGTTTTCCATGGGCTCTTAGTTACTTGCTTAGATCACTTGCTTTGCTTTTACAATTGTTTGAAATGGTGCTTTGTGTGGTTTTGAAAGTATTTTTAAAAGAGGCCATCGGTTAGGCAATCTTTGTAATGATTCTCATTCGTAAGAATGTATACAAAGATGTTTGTCTTTTGAAAAATGTTTCAATGTTTTGAAAGTTGTTTGGAAATGTTTTGAAATGTGTGTGTGTTTGTTTGAAAATAGCAAGTATTTGTTTTGAAGAGAGCAAGTAACTTAGAACTATCTACCCTACTCAAATGTCTTTCCTTTGCATTTTTATTCCTTTGACATTGTTGTTTTACCATTGAATTGGTAAATAACCCTATCTTTGGATGTTAAACGGGACAGGCGCGGGTCATCGTATAACCATGATAGAAATCTTGCTAGGTATCTTGGCATTTTTTCCGAGAGACCAAGATCATTTGTTTTTAGGCAACCTTGTATAGCGTCGTCGAGGGACTATGATCTTTTGTTTTGTTTTGTTTTGCCAAGATACTTTACATGCATACCATGGCCATTTTTTAAGGCAACAAAGTGGGTGAAACCCTAGAGGTGCTTGTGTGCAATGTGTTGTCATTTTACATGCATTTGTTTGTCTTGTATTAGGTCATGTTATTTGTTTGATTTTGTCTTGTCATGCAAAACCCTAGTTTTTACTAAACATGGTATAATGCGATAAATTGCGTAAAATAAAGCTAATCTATTACAACAATTATTATGGGAGGGGGATACAAGTTTTTGAATGGGGATATTTGCACAAAAATAAAACCCTAAAATACCATTACAACCCAATTGAATATTTGCAAATTAAATAAATATACAAATATTAAAAATGCAATAAAAATGTAAATATGCAAATAATGTTTTGTATTTGATTTTTTGTATGAGAGAATTAATTATTTAAGTCTTAAAAATAAGAGAAATAATATTGTTATTTTTTGAAAGGGGGAAACCCTAGTTTTTTTTTATGTTCTATATTATTCATTTTTGTCCATTTATGTACAAGAAAAAATAAATAAAATTATTTATAAATATTAAAAAATTAAAATATATATGGAAATAATATTATATGTGTATGAATAATAAAAATAAAAATGTATGATATTTTTAAATGTGTTTACTATTTATTTTAAGAAAATAGATTCTATTTATTCTAAACAATCAATATTTTATGCAAAAAATAAGATAAAAAATAAAATAAAATGCAAAAAATAAAGAAAATATTTTTGTGATTTTTTAATGTTCAGAAAAAATATTAAAGTTAATAAATATAAAAAATATGAGAAAATATGCAAAAATATAAATAAAATATGCCAAGGGGGTGCAAATAGTAGTCAGGGGGTGTGGAAAACAAAACAAGCAGGCCCAAGGCGCGCCAGGCCCAGGACACTTCATCCCTGCCCTCCAGCTTCCATTTGTGCACGCTCTGAGTTCAAACCTGTAACTCTCTATTCTTTGCACAAAAACAAAAACTTGCAACATAAAACTTGTAGCATTTTTTATCACGATTCCAATGATATAAGATTTGAAACCTAACTCTAAAAAACCAGGGAGAATTTTGTAACCCCTAATTTTTGACCTAATTTTTTCAGCATGTTCAATAATCAAATTCTCTTAACTCAGTTAATAAAAATGATAACTATGCATATGTACAGCTTCACCATGCTAGAGACTACATTTTTGCTTCACAAATCGTGGCTTGAGGATGCCTAAATAAAGAGATAAAGTTCTGAAAAATACCTCCTTCATCTGGATTTGGATATGGCAATGTGGGGACTTTGAGTGAGGCCTGAAGATCGTGTGAGCTTCCTTGAAGTTCCCTCAAGATTTTCCAATGCTCAGCTTGCCTTGAGGATGCTTGAAACTCCCTGTAGAAGTCAAGCTGCAACCTTCTAAAGTGAGAATGGTGATGTCTGAAATAGGGGTTACAGTTGCAGTGCAAAGGCTTGGATGGTTTAGGTAGGATGTATGGAAGATGTTTGAAGTATTACAAGGCAAAACGCACGAGCAAATTTTGAGTTGGCAAGTGTTTTGAAGAAGTTGGCTGTTTGGACAGAAAAATGAGGTTTTGGATTTTTGGTTAGTTTCAGATGTTTTGCAATCGTGTTCTAGCTTGAGAAAAGTTTGTGAAGTTGTTTTGAATGATGCCAAGCCCTCCCTTTAACAGATGTGCAAGTTCTGACTTCTTTTGCAACCTTTCTTGTATTTGAAGAAAGTTGAAATGACTTAAGCCAAAATGTTGTACTTGCTAGTTCTAGGGCTGCCAAGGGTTGGTAAACTTTTCCTGATATCTGTGGACATTTCTTGTGACAAAATAACAGGTCCAAGGCTCAAGGATAGCAAAGTTGTAAAAAACTTGCTTTATCAAAATGACAATGTGCCCTTTATGCCATTTATGGATTTATTTCTTGTACAATGCTCTAAAGGTCAAAATAAAGCCATTATCTATTGAGTTTGCATTTAATTATGGAGTGTAGAATGAGTTAGGACCTGTAATTCAAGGTACAAGCATGCTTGAATCTGATTTGCAACTTGATGCATTGTAAAAATGGCTTGAACAAAAGTGACAAAATGCCATTTTCTCTTCTTCGATTCTCCCTAACCACAAATGATCTTGGAGAGTTCTTGGACATTTTTGAAAGCTTGCAACATGATCTACAATACATCTTTGAAATGCAACTTGATATACCTCTTGGGACTAGGTGAAAAGTTGCCATGAAGTTAGGTCAAAAACCTGCCTAAAATAGGGCAAAATTTCACTAAGTTATTTAGTTTATGGACCCCTATTCACAAAATCATAACTTGAGATCAAAGCAACTTTTAGGAAAACTTTGTGAAGCAAAGTTGTAGATTTCATGGAGGACTACAACTTTCATGTTGGAAGTTTCCTTTTAATCTAATTGCATCATGGTGAAAAACTGGTGAAAAGTTGGGAAAAAATAAGAAATTTTCCATACTTAGAAAAATTCTAAGTTATGAAAAATTTCAAATTAAAACCCTAATTTGAAATTTTAGGTTTCTTGGTCAACAAGTTTCACATTTTGACATATCTTGATGAATTATGACCCTTGGCACTTGATTTTGACCAAAAAGTCAAAGTTTGACTTTTCAGTGTACAGTTGATTTTTGATCAGTTGACTGGAAAATTCATTTGTCAATCCTATGTACTTGAGATCTTTTGAACCATATGATTAGGTCAAGATGATGACATTGAGTCCTTGAAATCATGCTTGAACCTAATTGGTCATTGGCTAGGTTAAAAAATCAGAAATTGCCCTTTCTCAATCAAAACCCTAATTTTGACCATTTTGCCCTTTTGATGATTTGATCAAATTTCTTGAGGAGTTGTGATCCAAACTTGATCAAATGTTAAATATGAGTCTAAAATGTTGTTGTGGATAAAAAATTATGAAGTTTGACTGTAAATTGGCCATGGTTGACTTTTTCCCCAATACAGTTGATTTTTAGGTCAACTGTCCAATTGACTGGGCAAAAATGTGATTCAAGGCTGATAAAGTTTGCAAAAGCAATCTTAGGGATTCAAGATGATGAATGAAAGTCACATGAAGCATTGATGGTCCAAAAATCCTTGTTCAAACTCAAACCCTAATTTCAGGTTATGAGTGCAAGGAGATGTCTTGAGCTGAGCAAACCCTAATCTTGTCTTGAGTCCAAGAAGTCTCGTGAGGAATATCTTGATAAATGAGAGGGAAAATTTTGGGATACAACAGGATTAATGAAATTTAAATTTGTATAGAAAAAAGAACAAACATTAATTTTTATTAGTCAAAACAAGAAAGGTTACATCATGCCTCCTGGGCTTACAAAATAGCTTTCTAAGATAAAAAGACTGAGTGCATCCTTTTTGGCGTGAGATAAGCGTTCACACTTTTCTCTTCTTGTAACTGCTTCGTAAGCTCCAAGACTCTCTTCTCACTAGCATAGAATTAGGCCTCGAAAGTATCTCATTCTTCCTTCAGCTGGACCCAACCCTTTTGTAAGTCTTCGAGAGAGGTAGGCATGTCCAGATGGAGGATAGTATAGGGAACATCATCTTTTACCACAGGCTCCACAATGACTGGTAAGATGGAGGGATAAGGCATCACGAGTTTCTGAGCACGAGCTCGCACCCATTTAAGGTAAGGCTCGAGGGGAATGGAATTCTTGTGTCCTAGTGTCTTGCTATCCACCTTGTTCAACATCCTCCAGGCTCGGATAAACCTCTGACGATAACCTTGATTGTCATTCTCGTAGTCGAATACCAATCCTTGGATAAGCATCTCATGGGGACCATCCCTTCAGGCGTAACCAAACTGTCTTAAGGCTAAGCAAGGGTTGTAGGTGATACCTCCTCTAATGCCAAGTAAAGGGACATTAGGGAATTCTCCACAACGGTCGACGATAGTAAAATTATCCAAAGAGCGGGAACACCAATGAATATCTGAATTTCTGAGCGTCATCAACCTATGTGACCACCTTAAACCTGTCTCATTCTTCAATACATATTGGGGAAGATGCGAAATAAACCATCTTGCCAAAAGAGGAGTACAACACATAAGGCTACCTCTTTTCCTCATGGTGCGAGTATGAAAAGAATGTAGGATGTCCCCTAGCAAAGTAGGCACTAGGTTACGAGACATGAAGATTTTGACAGTGTTCACACCTATGAGTTGGTCAGGGTTTGGAAACAAAACCATCCCATAGATGAGGAGAGCCACAATTTCCTCAAAGGCTTGCAAATCCAAAGAGTTCCAATAGTTTTGGGCTTTCTCAAACAAGAACTTTGCTAGGAAACCTTTGACACCACTCCTTGTTTCCCAATTAGTTGTGATATCAGATGGTTGCAAATGTAGAGCTTCAGCAATCTCTTTTGGATTTGGATCTCTTTCCGTACCGTTGAAAGGTAGTTGATTGAGAATGGGAATCCTCAAGAGTCGAGAGAATTCTTCCAAAGTTGGCACAAGTTGATAATCAGGAAATGTGAAGCAATGGTGTAGGGGATCAAAGAACTGAAAGAGCACCTTCATCATGTCTTCATCAGTGTTAGAAGTGACCAAGTTTAGTAGGCGACCATGTCTTTCGGTAAATGGATAATTTTCAGGAATCCTTAATGCTAACTCTTTGAGTTGAGGAGGGATCCTTACGAGATTGACTTGAATGGTTTTCCTGTGAATAGAATCCATGTCCTACAAAACAGAACAAAGATAAATCCCAAGATCCTTGAAATGGTTAGTGAGTATGAGTATGATGTTATGATGTTTATGATGTTTATGATGTCATGTACAAGTAGTTATATACAAACAAAGCAAACAAGTTCTTAGGTTTAGGCTTGCATGGAGTCTCATAGGTAAGTACCCTCTTGAAGTTTAGTTGGCTCAAACCTGTCCTAGTAATAGTAACCGGGTTCTAAGGAGCTCAATATCACTGATTTGTTTTCTCGGGCATTATTTCAGCGCAAGCCTCTTTAATGGCGATCGAAATATCCCAAAAAACCAAACCTCAATGAGTGTAGTATCGAGTATCTACCAACTTTGGACTACACCAAAGTCGGTTATCTCACTACGTCCTAAAGGCCAAGTTGGTCAAGTAAAGGAAGGTTCTAAAAGTTAATTAGTGCTTCATGACATCACTCAGCGTCCCCGTATTCTCCTTGACTACTCAAGGGCTACCGGACTCACAGATATGTCGCACTAACATAGCTATTGCTTAGACCATGTAGGTATACCCCGCACAGTTTCCACAATGTATTTCTACTTACCTATAAGGTATCCCAAATCCGGGTAGAGGATTCAAACCCAAACAAAGAACCAAAATGTAAAGCACACAAGTCAAACAAAGAAAGCAAGTAAATGTGATCTAACCCTAAGGTAACCCCACTTTTAAAATCTCTTTCCCAGCAGAGTCTCCAGTTTTGTGATACGGTGAGAGAACTGACTTGGGTGTTTTGCGTTTGATCGCAAATGTTGCGGTTAGCAAGAGTCACCACCGACTTTTCTTTTATCCAAAAGGAAAGGTGAAAAAGCACAGGAAAGACCTTTTGAGATTGTTTCTTGAGTTCGGGGGGTAGATTATGAAAAGGAAAGGTGTTAGCACCCTTTTCATCCATGGTTTTCCATGGGCTCTTAGTTACTTGCTAGATCACTTGTTTTGTTTGAAAATGCGCTTTGTGTGGATTTTGAAAGTATTTTGTAAAGAGGCCATTTATTTAGGCAATCTTTGTAATGATTCTCGTTCGTAAGAATGTATACAAAGATGTTGATCTTTTGAAAATGTTTTCAATTTTGTAAGATGTTTGAAAGTGTATGTGATTGTTTTTGAAAATGGCAAGGATGTTTGTTTTAAGATGGAGCACGTAATTAGGATCAATCTACCTACTCAAATGTCTTTCTTGTTCATTTTCTTTTCCTTTGACATTGTTGTCTTACCATTGATTTGGTAAGCAACCCTATCTTTGGATGTAAAGGGACGGGTGTGGGTCATCGTATAGCCATGATTAGCAATGTTGCAAGGTATCTTATCATATTCTTTAGGTACTAAGACCATTTTGAAAGGTAACATCATAGCATCATCGAGGGACTATGATCTTGTATTCTTGCTCGTCTTTGCTAAGATACCTCACATGTGTAATATGGGCATTTTTATAAGGCAACCAAGTGGAATTAACCTTAAGGGTGCATGTGTGGATAGTGTGTTTGATTTGTATGCATTTAATATTCGATTAGGATTATCTACTTGTTGATTTTATCTTGCCATACACACCCTAGTTACTAACATTTGTATTTGAAAGCGTTAAATTGCGGAAAATAAAGTCCTACACTATTACATCGTTTAGGGGATGAGGGTACAATTTACAAATGAGGATGAAGTAGGAACTTAAATATTACAACCATATCGATTACCCATGAAGGAAACGTAAAAACAGTGTAAAAAGAAGGAAAAAATGCATCTTGAACTATTATGTGTCGACACAAGCTCACATGTATCGACACATAACTTTCCTTGCCACTGTATTGCCAAATCAACTCAGTATGAGTCGATACATAATGGTATGTGTCGACTCATACACTGCATGTGTCGACTCATACATGCTTTGTGTCGACCCATACATTGTTTTTCCTTCTATTTTAGGCCTATAAAGCAGTATGTATCGACTCATAAGGTTATGTGTCGACTCATACTGTCATTTTTTTCTACTTCAACATTGTTTTGCTGCATACATGGGTTAGTTCTCAACACATAATGAAAAGAACGGAAGGTAAACAAAAGGTTAGCTTTAAGGACAATGGTTACTACATTTTATCTTCACAAATGAACCATTAATGATGCTTGTATGAAGAGTTCAAAGTCAAGAAAACTTACCTTGAAACTGAAATTTGGTGCTTTGAGTTTGAGCTACTGTATGGGCTGTTGTTGAGCTTGGGAAGTGATGATAGTGATGTTACAGAAGTTTTTCTTGTGTTTGAACAACTTTTATATGATGTATGTGGAGTGTTTAGATGGTTGGACAGAATTTGCAAGGCATGAGAGGTTCAAAGGTTTGGACTTTAAAACTCAAGAGTGAAAGTTTTGTAGACTGTTATAGATTTTGATGGCTAGTTTACAACAAGACTTCTGGCTTTTCTCTCTATTTTTCTAACTTGTTCCAACCTATTTCTCTTTCAAATGCTTCTTCTATTTATAGGCAAGGGGTTTGTGCATATGAGCTGACTAGGTTTGCAAGACAACATGTTATGGTTTGGTTGGATTACAAAGATCAAACTATGTCAAGTACTCCATAGTCCCAAGATGAAGTACCAAAGTTGCTGGTATAGAGGAGCTATTTCCCATGATTTATGGTGGAGTATAATCAGCAACAAGCAAGGTATGGGCTCAAGACAAACTTTGTACAAAAAGCTTGCTTTTCAAGAATTGCAATGGTGCCTTTATGCCATAAATGGAAAGATCTTTTGGGCAATGGTTTAAACACTTGGGTAATAGCTCAAGCTCTTGTGTAAACATTAAATTATGTAGAGATTTGCAAGCAAGAATGTCTGCAACATAAGATTATGCAGCATAGCATAAGGGTTTTGTTATGTGTTCTTCACTTAGAATGACTTGCAATTCAAAGATGGATGGCCAACTTCAAGCCCTTGAATCTCCTAGCTCGAGTATGATAAATTTATGTTCTTGGAAGTTTTGGAAAGCTTGAAACATCCTCTATAACTTTCATTTTGGCCATTTTGACAAAATCATCTTAGAACTATGTGAAAAAATGCCAAGAAGTTGGGGTAAAATCCTGACCAAAATCTGTTGAAAATTTCTCTAAGTGTTAAATGAAAATGTCATGACTTCATGAATTTATAACTCAAAATCCAAGCACTTCTAGGAGAAGTTGTGTAAAGAAATGTTGTAGATATCATGGAGATCTACAACTTTCATTTTGAAAGTTTCCCTTGAATTGTCTTGCATCTTGGTGAAAGAATGGCATGAAGTGATGAAATTATCATGTATAAAAACACTTAGAAAATTTCTAAATCTTGGAAATCTTGACTTTTCAAGTTGACTTTTGACTTTCTTGACTTCTTGATGATCACGCTTGATACTCTTGAATGTCTTGATGAAATTTGATCTTTGGAATGTAATGTTGACCAAAAAGTCAAAGTTTGACTTTCTAATATGCAATTGACCATTTTGCCCTTGTGCCAATTCCAATCCTAAATTGATGTATGTGTGCTGCAAACTTGACATCATAAAAGATCTTGTGAGAGGATCCTTGAGAAATGAGAGGGAAAATTTTGGGGTACAACAGAGACTTAAGAAAAAAACTGGGGTATCTCACTGACTATAATCACAAAAGAACCAGTTCAGGCAAAAGTTGGGATAATGAAAACAAAAAAATAGGTTACTACAAATCCTCGACAAAAAGAAGATTACAAAAATGAGTGCCTCTTTGAAATAAACTTTCAGTATCCGAACCATCGCCAGAACATCAAGGATAAGATGCCAGACTCAATCAGGATTTAAATGCAGAACTAACTGAGCATAGGACTGAAGAACATCACGAAGAGTGGGTTGGGTACAAATAAAATTTGAGCCTTTATCCTTTTGTTTCTTAAAATCGTAAACCAGGCCACGCTACAATCCTTAAAAGTCCTAAATGAAGCATGGGTTAGTTCGGAAGCCTATTGTTACAAAAGGTATCTCGAATCCTGTAAGGTTTGCTATTAAATTCAGAGTTGATATCACACTCCTACAAATTTGTTTGTTTTACTAAAAAATGAATTTTCAAACTTCAAGGCAGACATAAGCTTTGCATTCTTTAAATACCATTTCTTGCATGTGACTATTTGTTCAACAGCAGAGAAATTCGCAGACGAATATTTAATGAACGAAAATCCTCTCAATGGACAAAGTCACCTCAGATGGAAAAAACATTTCCAGTAACAGGCCTTCCATAATCAGGGGGCATGACATGGTGCTTAACACATCTAGGGCCGTCAAGTCAAAATTCCAAGAAAATCTCTTAAAGTACTGAATAGCCGGAGCAGGTCTCCATCACTTGGGGCGTCAAATGTGATTCCCATCAAAAGAGCATGTACAATTAAGAAAAATCAATGTTCCCCAACAGATTTCTTCTCAAAACAATAAAACAGTAATTCCCAGTGGAAACATTTTAAATAAAGCATACTTTCTTCTAGAAACAGTGCAGGTATGATCCAGAGGCGGAAGTCATCCTGATACTTATTCTAGATTCTCCTCTAGAAATGGTGCAGATACGATTCAGAGACGGATGTCATTCTGACACTTATTCCAGATTTTCTTCTAGAAACGGTTCAAGTACGATCCAGAGACGAATATCATCTAGATACTTATTCCAGATTCTCCTATAGAAACTATGCAGGTACGATCTAGAGACAGATGTCATCTTGATACTTATTCCATATTATCCTCTAGAAACGGTGCAGATACGATCCAGAGACGGATGTCATTCTGACACTTATTCCATATTTTCTTCTAGAAACGGTTCAGGTACGATCCAGAGATGGATGTCATCCTGATACTTATTCCAGATTTTCCTCTAGAAACGGTTCAGGTATGATCCAGAGACAGATGTCATCCTGAAACTTATTCCAGATTCTCCTCTAGAAACGGTTCAAGTACGATCCAGAGACGGATGTCATTCTAACATTTATTCCAGATTTTCTTCTAGAAACGGTTCAGGTACGATCCAGAGACGGATGTCATCCTGATACTTATTCAGATCATCTTCTAGAAGCGGTTCAGGTACAATCCAGAGATGGATATCATCCTGATACTTATTCAGATCATCTTCTAGAAACGGTTCAGGTATGATCCAGAGACGGATGTTATTCTGACACTTACTTCAACACAAATCCAGATACAATCATGACATAGATTCACTCTGACAATCCTCAAATAAGTGCATGGAGTTTTCCTTCCCCAACAGAGTTTATTTATTTAACCATGGAAGATCATCTCCCAGCAATTCAACTTTAACAAAATTTTAAGACTCACATTCTTCACCTCCAGCTACAACCAGGGATTTATTTTCCCTAATTCAACGACATTGCAATGAAACAACTGACACGTTCATACATTGCATTCATACATCATCTTACATCATAGCATATGCAGCACAGATGCATATATCACAATCTCATTTATTTTGAGAGCATCATGCAATTCATACATCATGACATCGCATGAAACTGATTTTACCTTTTCACGTTAAATTAGCAGACAGGCAAACACTGTCAACCTATACAACAGGTCAAAGATTAATGCCCGAAACCAGACGGGGAAACTATCTACACGACCAAGTGGTATGAACTCCCAGAACAAGAAGGGTTTACCAACAAATACAGCAGACCACAGATTAATGCCCGAAACCGAACGGGGAAACTATCTATGTGACCGGAAAAACCAAGTTCCAGATTAATACTTATAACAAGCCAGGAAAACTATCTATGGACGACTGACTATGGATTAATACCTGTAATAAGCCAGGAAATTTATATACACGAAGAGATTGAATATTAATACTTATAACAAGCCAGGAAAACTATCTTTCTTTCTTAGGTCATAGATTAATACCTGAAACCAGCCAGGACAACTATCTCAACGACTGCCAATTTTCAAGTTCTAGATTAATACATGTAACAAGCCAGGACAACTATCTATGGATGACCGATTGTAGATTAATACCTGTAACTAACCAGGAAAACTATCTACATGAGGAGATTGAAGATTAATACCTGTAACAAGTAAGGAAAACTATCTTTCTTTCTCATGTAAGATTTTAATACATGAAATCAGACAGGATAACTATCTCAAACGATCGATAATTTTCAAGTTCCAGATTAATACCTGATACCAGACAGGGCAACTATCTGTGAACAGCTGATTTATAGATTAACACCTGAAACCAGACAGGAAAACTATCTACGTGACCAGACGAAGCAATCTCACACAGGTTCCTTCTTATCATCCTGATGCAGTCTAACACGAACTCATCCTGAAACAGCCCCACACAGGCTCTTTCTCATATATCTTCGGATGCAAACTAACACGCAATCATCCTGGAACAGCCCTACACAGGCTCTTTCTAATACATTTTCAGGTAACGGTTAATTCCATTATCCCTAGCAAGTTACTATAAAACCTGGATTTCAACCAGAAAGCAACGAACTTTCATCTCTCCAGTACAGAGATAACTCCTCAGTAGAGCCTTGGACAACTGAAGTTCCTAGATTCTATTCCCCACAGAGTTTTCCTCAAGCGGGAGAACAACAGAAACCCACGTTCTCCAGTGGAGTCCTCCTCAGACAGCAGGAACAGAAACCCCCATAAAGAGACCTCTTAGGAAATCAGCATCTACTTTGGATGGCATCTTTAAGCCCATCTCCAACGACTCTCAGTCAGCTTTTCCAAATGGCATCTGTAAGCCCATTCCCGCCATCACCAACCATCAGTGTTACTTCATGCGAGTGCAAATTTCTAGGCACTCTAGTGTTCAATCCTCTTCCACCTTCAGATCACGAAAGGCATACAAGCCAATCTAAATCCTCAGGTTTAAGAAGATTGAACAGGGGCAGTTGTTGTACCCCAAAATTTTCCCTCTCATATTTCCCAAGGTTTTCCCTTACATGGGTAGTTACAAATACTTGCCTAAAGAAAATGAAATTTTTTGAATGATGGTCAAGTGTCTTTCGATTGGCATGTCAACAGTGTCCTTCGATTGGCATGTCAATAATGTCTTTCGATCTCCATCTGAACAATGTCCTTTGATTGGCATTTGAACAATGTCCTTCGATTGGCATCTCAACAGTGTCCTTCAATTGGCATGTCAACCAAATGTCCTTCGATTGGCATATCAAAGCAAAGGCTCCTTCGGTTGGAATATCAAAGCAAAGGCTCCTTCAATTGGCATATCAGAGCAAAGGCTCCTTCAATTGGCATGTCAATCAAATGTAATTCGATTGGCATATCAGAGCAAAGGATCCTTCAATTGGCATGTCAACAAGCTTCAATTGGGCATCTAAAACCCTTCGATCAAGCATTGTCCCATCAGCTTCGATTGCGCGTTGGTTCCCCTTCGAGCAAGCCTTGGTCCAAGTTTCATTTAGGCAAGAACCCCCTACAAGTTCCCTTCGATTCACTAGCAGTGGCCTCCTGCATGTTTATTTTAACTCACTAGGAAAAAGGCCTCTACATGCAACCTTCGAATCACTAGGCAAATGCTTCTTCATGCTTTCCTTGTAGTCACTAAGTCAAAGGTTCCTTACAACTGGCCTTCGATTCACAAAGGAAAAGACTTCCTCTGTGCTTGCTTTCAATGCACAAGGCCAAGACCCCTTAACTTGCCATCACACCAGGAAAAAGGCCCATTCGAAGGACATGTAAATGATCCATTCAAAGGAGCATTCAAAGGCCCATTCGAAGGACACATAGTGTTGTCTAAAAAAAGGGTTTGGTCAAAGATTGGATCTAGTTGGTCAAATCGAAAGAGAAATATGAAAAGATGCTTGCTGGCCCAAAATCCCACATATTTACATACTCAAGCTTCCTACACAAGTACATTCATGCCAAAGGAAGCTTCGATTGGCCAGAAAAGAGTTTTCATTTGGGATAACTGAGTAGGGGCTCAATCGAAGAGGCCCCAATGATGAGAATCTGAGCTATTCGAAAGAAGTAACTTAGATTTAATCAAAGGGCGAGACTTGAGCAATTCTAAGGAAGAAACCCATGGTCAATCAAAGATCAAGGCTGGAAGGCATTCAAAGGTGAAACATGTCCAGGTTCACTTAACATTTCAAAATGGCATGAAAATTCTCTAAATGGCAATCTTTAAATTGGTCTGATTTTGTCTTCAAAGCTATGTTTAATGGCTAGCCTTTAAGGACATGATTCTTTCCCCATTTCTTGTCTTCTCTCACCATTATAAATATAAGACACTAACACCAGCCAAAGGGAGAGGACCGGATACACACACACACACATACACACATTGGACACATAAGTCCAGAAACTACACCCATACACTGTCTCACACACACACGTTGCCTCATAAGCCATACTAAAGCTATCAAAAATCTCATAAGTGGTCCAAATTAAAGGAATCTTCAACAAAACCCCACCCACTCATTGAAGTTTGCAGGAGACATTCCCAGGCATTAGCCAATTCACGCCTAGTCGTACTAAATCAAAGCCTCCCATCGTTGGTAAACTTTTCAAATTCATATCTATGGTTTCACAATGTATTAATGTTTGTTCAGTGCTTGATTCACGCTTAGGATATCATGTAGCTCTGTTCGATTTGGTTTCAAAGCTAAGGGCCTGTGTTCGACACCAGGTCCACTTTTGTTTTCTTTTAAGTCTAACGCCCATACTGCAGATCTGGCCTAAATAAACCAATGTACGCAGGATCGAAGGACCTGGGTTCGACACCCAGGTCATATTTTTTGCTAATATTTGTCTTTCAGGTCTAGATTGAAAATCCCTTCCTCCCCCAGATCGAAAGGAATAACTTCCTTCCCTGGATTGAAGAAGACATTTTCTTTCCCTGTGTCAAAAGTACCATTTCTTTCCCAGGATCGAAAGATCATTTCCTTCCCTGGATCGAAAAAACCACTTTTCATTTTCTTATTTTTGGTTTTGTTTATTTTGTTTTATTTTTTGCATTCATGCTTTAATAACATTAAAACAAAAATCACAAAAATAAGTCTAGTCTTTTTTCAATTAAAATTATTTTTGTTAACTAATTAATTTAATTACTTTAACATCTTTCTTAAAATTAAAACTAAATAAACTTAGACTTTATTTTCTTAAAATAAATAAAAAACAAACAAAATATTTCCTTTCCCTAGGATTTTTTAGACGCGCGCGCTTATTTATTTTCTCACTTTTCATATTACTGTAACTGCTCATGGGATGTAATACAAATTAATTAGGACTATTTACGGATTTTCTTTATTTTTTCTAAGTTTTGGACATGTAATTAATCCCCAAAGCCATGTAATAGTGTAGTATTTACATTTCCTCACTTTTAATTCCTGTACATATATTAACTGCTTAGAGTATGCTAATAGGATTTCATGATAAGACTAAAATCAAACGCTAGCAAACCTAATGCAAAGATTAAAATAACTGAAAACAACACAATTGCACATGCGCACCTCTAGGATACCCACTTTGGTTTCCTTTGGAAAAACAGTCATGTCCCTCGAAACAGGGACGCTTTAGCAAAGACTCGTAAATCAAAAGATCATAGTCCCACGATGACCCTACAAATGCCTTTCGGTAAATGATCTAGTCCCTTAAACAAAATTGCTAAAGCGTCTCCATATGTTGCCTTTATGACTGTACGTCCCTTCGAATGTCCCTCATACATCCAACGACTAGGGCTACCTACTCACTAATAGTAGGATAACACTGTCTAAAGGAAAAGAGGAAAAGAACAACCTTTCGAGTAACGCAGGAAGTTGTGAGATGCTTGCTCAAACAATTTTTAAACTTACATAAAACTTCTTTCAAAAAAAAATTTCAAAACACTTTGTATACATTCTCTACCATTCCGAGAAACATTACAAAGTTCTCCGCACTAAGACGCTTTAAAAATACTTTTCAAAACACACAAAGCATAAGGTATTTCAAAATAAGCTAAGCATCTAAGAGCCTGTAGGTAACTATGGATGGAAAGGATGCTAACACCTTCCCTTTCCATAATCTACCCCCCTTACTCAGAAAATTATCGAAAAGGTCTTTTTCTGTTATTTTTATCCTTTCCTTTGTTGCATAAAAGAAAAGTCAGTGGCGACTCTTTCTTACCGCAACATTTGCAAACATAAACGCAAAACTAGTATAACAGCTGGTTCTGCCACCGTATCACAGTATTAAACATCGTATGTATAGCCACCCCAGTGGTAGAGAGCGCGTGCGTAAGGCTTGGAATTATAGGGACCTGGGTTCGATCCCTAGTGGTACCCTTTTATTTTTCACTAATTTGTTCTTGCAGATTCGGTGTTAGCTAGCTTGAGGCGCGCACCATACACCTCACATCAACATCACATGATCATCCTACCATCAAATCCAACACATTCCAGCACCAGTCTATGGCAAATGATATTGACTGAATACGATATCCAGTACACTACACAAAAATCAATAAAGGGAAGTGTGTTGGCGGATCATTTGTCCCATCAAGCTGTTGATGATTACCAATCCATGAACTTTGAATTCCCAGACGAGAATATCATGTTCATAACTGACTGTAAAAAGCCTGGACCATATGAAGGACTTGAACAAGAATCCCGATGGACTATAGTTTTTGATGGAGCTTCCAATGCATCGGGTAATGGAATTGGTGATGTGATAATTTCTCCCGAAGGTTGCCATACACCTTTCACTGCCAGAATTTGCTTCGACTGTACAAACAACATGGCCGAGTATGAAGCGTGCATCTTGGGTCTAAAGGCTGCCATTGACCTAAGAATCAAATTCTTGAGTGTATACGGAGATTCAGCCCTGGTGGTAAGTCAAGTTAAAGGAGAGTGGGATACCAAGCATCCAAACTTGATCCCTTTCAAAGAGCTTGTGCTAACCTTGATCCCCTACTTTGAGGAGGTCATCTTTGAACATATCCCGAGGGAAGAAAGCCAGTTGGCAGATGCTTTAGCAACTATGTCGTCTATGTTCAAGGTCAATTGGGACAATGAGGCTCCCAAAATTACTATCGAAAGATTTGAAGAACCTGCACACTATTATAAGATTGACACTGATGAGGATAAGCCTTGGTATCATGAAGTGAGGAAGTACCTTGAAGCACAAGAGTATCCTGAGGGAGCCTCAATCAATAACAAGAAATTCCTGCAGAGGTTCTCAGCCAAGTTCTTCCTAAGCAATGGGATTTTGAACAAACGCAACCAAGATTCAACTCTGCTCCACTGTATGGACAAGAAGGAGGCAGAGAAGATCATGGAAGACATGCATGAGGGTATCTTTGGAACTCACTCTAGTAGACACACTATGGCCAAGAAGATTCTGAGGGCTGGTTATTATTGGTCGACTATGGAAACTTATTGCCACCACCACTCGAGGACTTGCCATAAGTGTCAGATCTATACCGATAAGGTTCATGTACCTCCAATACCTTTAAACGTCATGATTGCTCTGTGGCCATTTGCAATGTGTGGAATTGATATGATTGGAGAAATCAAGCCCACTGCTTCCAATGGATATCATTTCATCCTCACCGTCATTGACTACTTCACCAAATAGCCTGAAGCTGCTTCATTTGCCTCAGTTACCAAGAACATTGTAGCCAGGTTTATCAAGCATAACCTCATATACCGATATAACATCCCTGAAAGGATCATCACTGACAATGGAACTAACCTCAATAATGCTATGATCACTAAACTCTGTACGCATTTCAAGATCAAGCATCACAACTCTTCTCCATACAGACCTAAGATGAATGGCGTAGTGGAAGCTGCTAATAAGAACATAAAGAAGATTGTGCAAAGGATGGTGGTGACCTATAAAGACTGGCATGAGATGCTACCGTTTTCTCTTCATGTCTAGCGTACCTTGGCACGAACATCAACTGGGGAAACCCTGTTCTCTTTAGTATATGGTATGGAAGTCGTCCTACCTGTCGAAGTTCAAATTCCTTCTATAAGGATTTTGAGAGAAGAATACTTAGGTGAAGATGAATGGATTCAAACAAGATTGGATCAGTTGAATTTGATTGACGAGAAGAGACTGACTGCTGTTTGTCATAGTCAAATGTATCAAAAGCGTATGATCAAGGCATTCAATAAGAAGATCAAACCTCGACTATACCAGGTTGGTGACTTGGTAATAAAGCACATTATTTTACCACAAAGTGATCCCCGGGGCAAATGGACTCCCACTTACGAAGGGCCATTTGTTGTCAAGAAAGTATTCTTTGGCAGTGCTATGATGTTAAGCACTATGGAAGGTGAAGATTTCCCACATCCTGTAAACCCAAACATAATCAAAAAATACTACACATAAGAACACCCACTAGGTTGACATACCTAGGCAAAAATAAGGGCATCCCGGCAAACTATAAAGGTTTAGGCAAAAATTAGGGATATATAAGAAAGATTATACACCCGACAAGTCGAAAACCTGAAAGGGCGGCTTGGGCAAAAATGGGTATCCTGGTGGACTGAAAACCCGAAAGGGCGGTCCAGGAAAAAGTTAAGGATTAAAGCGTATGACTATGTCCTATTGAATCATTACATCCAGCTTTATTACCAAGGTCAGAGTTCAAAAGGTGCAAGATCAATTCAATTAACTTCTTTCGACGACAAAGGATGATGTTCAAAGACATAGGGGTAATAGCAGAGTCAGAACCCAATGAGATCACTTCCACATGGCTATTCAATTGTTGTTTTCACTTTGTATTCTTTTCATTTTTTTCGACGAATTCCTCTTACTAGGATTTATGTCTCCTTGAACAAAAATGCCTGTGTTTAGGCAAATCATCAGTACAAATATACTTTGAAGTGCAAACTTTCTGTTTTGAGTGCAAAAACGTCCAATGACTAAAATTGAGTGAACATATGCATATGAACATGATTAATTGTAAACAAATGTACGCATAAGAACATTAATAAGAATTTTGGATATCCCCACAAAATCAATTCAATAAGATTATCCCCATAGAGTGATTTCATACATTCTCCACAATTTTCTGTCCAGAGTTCCAATCACCATATTTCCTGAAATTCTCTTCCCCAGCCGAGTTTTCTAAAACCAGAAAAGAAAGCTTGCAAGAGTTATTCCCCGAAACAATTAATTTCCCCACTAAGGTCTTCAAAATACCTTCCTCGACATGGTTTATTTCCCCAATAGACTACAATATCCCCATCTTAAGTTTACTTCTCGGACTACTACAAATCAACGGACAAAACCCCTTTTCCCCAGCAGAATTGATACTATCCCTAGAAAGTTGCTGCGAAGCCTGGAATTCGACCAGATACCAGTTAAATTTATCCTCCCTAGACAAATTGGAAGTTTAATCGTCTCTTTTATCCCTAATCAGGGTATATAAGAATCAAATTCCCCAGTAGAGTAACGGTCAACTAGAGCTCTTGAATTCTACTCCCTAAGCAGAAGCCAACATTCCCTGCAGAGTTTCCTCAAATAACAAACTGGAATTCCCAGCGGAAGCATTCTAAACAAGATTGAAGATACACGTACTCTTCATCTCCAGCAGTAGTCCGAGATTTAGCTTCCCAAAACTCCCCAGTAGTAGTCAGGGATTTATTTTCCCAGACTAAGATACATTTCAATAGCATTCATGTATCATGACATATGCATACAAAACATATGGCATAATCTCATTTATTTTTTAGAACATCATTAAGCAATGGTTACATCATGACATTGCAAACAACTAATTCTTTACCTTTTCAGGAAAGAATCAATCAACGAACAAAAGAACTCTTTTGGTTTAAATTTATTTCTTCCAGTTAAAGACAGACGAACAAAAGACCTCTTCTAGGTTAGATTTATTTCTTCTAGTTAAACACAAGCGAACGAAAGACATCTTCTGGTTTAGATTTATTTCTTCCAGTTAAAGACAGGCGGACAAAAGACCTCTTTTGATTCAGATTTATTTCTTCCAATTAAAGACAGGCGAACAAAAGACCTCTTCTGGTTTAGATTTATTTCTTCCAATTAAAGACAGGCGAACAAAAGACCTTTTTTGGTTAAGATTTATTTCTTCCAGTTAAAGACAGGCGAACAAAAGACCTTTTTTGGTTTACATTTATTTCTTCCAGTTAAATACAGGAGAACAAAAGACCTCTTCTGGTTTAGATTTATTTCTTCCTGTTAAAGACAGGTGAGCAAAAGACCTTTTATGGTTTAGATTTATTTCTTCCAGTTAAAGACAGGCGGACAAAATACCTCTTCTGGTTTAGATTTATTTCTTCCAGTTAAAGACAGAGGAACGAAAGACCTCTTCTGGGTTAGATTTATTTCTTCCAGTTAAAAACAGGAAAAGGACATATGTGGTTTCAGCATAAATCAACCAACGATTTATTCTAGTACTTCTTCCAATATCTACCAACAGTCGCTCTGGATGGCATCTATAAGCTCATCTCCGATAATTTTCGGTCACCTATGGATGGTATCTATACGCCCATCTCTGATAACTCTTTATCACCTCTCCAAATCGTATCTTTTATCCCATTCATGATACAATCAACCAACACATTACCTTATGCATCAGCGAGTGCAAATTTCTTGGCACTATAGTGTTCAATCATCTTCCACCTTCAATTCACGAATGGAGGACTCACCAATCTATCTCTTCAGGTTTAAGAAGATTGAACAGGGGCAGCTATTGTACCCTAAAATTTTCCCTCTCTTTTCTCAAGAAATTTCACACAAGATCTCCAATAGCTCGATTTTGCACAAGTGTTGACTAGGTCAAACCATCTCCTAAACATTGATGCCTCAAATTAGGGTTTTGATTTTCACAAGGATAATTGGACTTATAATGCCTAAAATTACTTTTGTAGATCATTGTAGACTTCCAAGAATACTCATGTCAAGTTTCAAGTCTTCAATCAAAATTTTACTTAGCCAATGGACCAGATGACTGAAAAATCAACGGTATTGGGTAAAAAGTCAAATATGGTCAACCTGCAATCAAACTTCAATATTTTTTACCAATATCAACATTTTAAAGTCCTATGCATCATTTGATCAAGTATTGATCACAATCCCTCAAGAAAAGCACTCAATTTACCAAAAGGGCAAAATGGTCAAAATTAGGGTTTTTGATTGTAATTGACTAATCACTGGCTTTTGACCTAATACGTGATCCAATGGCTTAAATCACAGTCTCAAGGATTCAAATACAACATGTTGAACTAATCTCATGGGTCAAATCATCTTGCAAAATCAATGGATTGATAGTTGAATTTTGGGTTAACTGATGAAAAGTCAACTGATACACCAAAAGTCAAACTTTGATTTTTTGGTCAAATTTGAGTTTCAAAGATCAAAATTAATAAAGACATTCAAAAATATGAAGCTTGATCATCAAGAAATCAAGAAAGTCAAAAGTAAATTTGAAAAGTCAAACTTTTCAAGACTTTAGAAATTTTTCTAAGTGTTTTTATACATGATAATTTCATTACTTCATGCTAATTTTTCACCAAGATGCAAGATGATTTAAAGAAAACTTTAAACATGATAGTTATAGATCTTGATGATACCTACAACTTTGCTTTACTGATCAAGTTCTAGAAATGCTTGGATTTTGGGTTATAAACCCATGAAGTCATGCACTTTTTCTTAAACACTTAGTGAAATTTTGAACTAGTTTAGGAAGATTTTTGTCCGAATTGCTTGACCTTTTTCACATAAATCCAATTTGATTTAGAAAAAATTGAAAACATGAAAGTTGTAGAGGATGTTTCAAGCTTTCCAAAATTCCCAAGAACTTGACGAGATCATGCTTGAGCTAGAAGTTTCAAAGAGATGAAGATGGCCTCATAATCTTGAATTATGAGTCATTATCTTGATGAACATTTGATCCAATCTACAAGCATGATGCATAATCTTGCTTTGTAGGCATTATAACTTACAAATCACTCAATAACTTAATTTTTACATGATTGATAGATCCATTGTCCATGTGATTCAAGCTTTTTCCAAGTTGACTTGCCATTTAAGGAAGAAATGTCACACTTCTATTTTGGAAAAGCAAGCTTTATGCAAATTGTCAATGCATTGAGCCTTGTAACTTATATCTCTGATTGAAAGCAAGATCAAAATCATGAATTAAGTACCCAACACCCAACAAACATCAGACCATGCTTGTACTTGAACTTTGGAATCATGAAAATCCATTCAACTTGATTTCTCATTTTCAACCAAACCATAACATGTGATATCTGATTTCTGGTTACTTCAAGCTTCCAAAACCTTTTCATATAAATTGAGGATGTTATTTACAAGACAAACACGAATTAACAACCCATGAAACTCTCCCAAACTCCCTCTAGCCAAAAATTGCACACAAAAACTCCATTTGTATACAGTTCTTCCCTTGAACTTGTATATTCCATTTCCATCGTGCGTTTACCCTCAAAATCATTTTTAAAACTTCCATACATCAAATATAGTTCATCCCTGTCCTTTTTCCACAACTGTAACTCCATCTTCATCACTTTCCTAACTCAAAAACAACCACCTGCAACTTGACTTCTCCAAGACAATACAGCCACTCTCAATCAAAGTTAAGCATTGCATTAGCTTCCTGGAGGTCCATTGAAGCTATTTTGATCATCACAACACCTTGATAGGTGCTCTAAATCAAAACACGAATTTCAGTTTCAAGGTAAGTTTTCTTGACTTTGAACTCTTCATACAAGCATCATTAGTGGTTCATTTGTGAAGATAAAATGTAGATATCATTGCCCTGAAGCTAACCATATGCTTACTTTCCATTTTCATTAACCATGTGTTGAGAATTTTAGAATTGAAAATCCAGAAAAGTTAGGTTTTATTTTGGGGCCAAACAAAATTCTCATTCAACTTTGGTTAATAGTTCATGAAATTTATATGGTTGGAATCGTGGTAAAAAGAAGTGAGTAAGATCATAGATTCAAAAATCTTGTCCGAGGAAGCTGGTGCGAGGAAGAAGAAGATGACATATTTATGATTGAGTTTGTAATATATTTATTGGTTTGTGTGTTAAACACCAGATGTATAGTCACCCCAATGGTAGAGAGCGCGCGCGTAAGGCTTGGAATTATAGGGACCTGGGTTCGAGCCCCAGTGGTACCCTTTTATTTTTCACTTAATTTGTTCTTGCAGATTCGGTGTTAGCTAGCTTGAGGCGGGTACCATACACCTCACATCAACATCACATGATCATCCTACCATCAAATCAACACATTCCAATGTCAGTCTATGGTACACCCCAACAAACCAGTAACATGAGAGCAAAATAGGCGTCGGGCTCAGGGTTTGGGTCTTATTTCTTTTCTTTTTTTCTCTAATCCTTACCCTTATTTTTGCTCATACCTACGCAGGCCCATATAAATTTTTAATTTTATTTATTTTCTGATTCCAAACAAATGCATTTTGAGCCTAGCACCCTTTTTACTATTTTTTAACCTCCCAATTCATTTTAAAACCCCCTGACTTATAATTTATATTTTTATTTTATTTTCTTTTATTTTCTTTTATTTTCTTTTATTATTATTATTATTTTTATTTTTATTTTTTTAATCAAAAAATACCAAAAATTATTTTATTAAATACTTAGATTAATTATCTTTTATTTTATTGCCATTTTATTTTATTTCCTTAAACATGATACCCTAAAAACATATTTCCTTAACAAATTTAATTTTTTTTCTTAATTAAAATAAATTTAGACATAGTTTTTTTTTTGTTTTTAATTTGTTCTTTTAATTGAATCAACTTAGACCATAATTAATAATTAACTTCTCTTTTTTCAAATCAATTAGGTTAACCATAAAACCATTTCCTACAAATAACCATAAAAAACAATTTTCTTCTCTTTTACATTATCTTTATATTCTTGTACATTTTTGCATTATTTTATACAATATGGTTGTAAAAATAATTAGAACTTTATTACTTTATATCCCCATTTGTAAATTTGTATCCCCCATCTCAAAGTGATGTAATAGCATAGAACTTTTAATTTCCGTAATTTATCTCTTTCCATATTATTGCTAGTAATTAGGTTGTGTCTGGAAAGACATAAAAATCAACAAGTAGACAATCCTAATTCAAGACAGTTTAAATGAAAATAATACACCTCACACACTTGCACGTCTAGGGTTAACCTAACTTGATACCTTAGAATAAAATAGTCATGTCCCTCGAACGTGGGATACTTTAGCAATGACCCTCGAATACAAGATCGTAGTCCCTCTATGACTCTTCAATGTTGCCTTCGGTAAACGATCTTAGACCATTAAGATGAATTTCTAAGGTATCCTACAATGTTGCCTTCTATGACTGTACGATGATCCACGCTTGTCCCTTCACATCCAATGGTATGGTTTCTTACAAACTAAAGGTAAGATAACATTATCTAAAGGAGGAGGAAAAGAAGAAAGACTTTCTGAGCAGGTAGAACATTCATAGTTTCTTGCTCGTAAACATTTCAAAACAAAACATCTTTCAAACACACCAATACTCTCTTTGAATTATTTTTAAAACCAACACTTTGTATACATTCTTATAGAGACGAGAATCATTACAAAGTTTTCCAAAACAAAGGCGTTTTCAAAATATTTTCAAACTTACACAAAACACAAAAACATTTACAAAAATCATTTCAAAGTGAGCTAGCAACTAAGAGCCCGTAGAAAACTACATATGAAAAGGGTGTTAACACCTTCCCTTTTCATAACCTACCCCCCGAACTCAAGAAAAAATCTCAAAAGGTCTTTCCTGTTCTTTTCACCCTTTCCTTTATTAGATAAAAGAAAAGTCGGTGGTGACTCTTGTTATCCCCAACAATTCCGATAAAATGCAAAACACCCAAGTCAATTCTCCCACCATATTACAGAACTAGCGACTATGTTGGAAAGTTACTTAAAAGTGGGGTTACCTTAGAGAATAGATCACATTTAAATGCTTCCGTTGTTTAACTTGCTTGCTTTACTTTTAAAAGGGTGTTTGGGTTTAGTATAGATCCTCTACCCGGATCTGGGGGCATTATTAGGTAAGTAGCAATATATTGTAGAGACTGTATGGCGTAGAACGATATGGTTGAAACAATGGCTACGTTAGTGTGACACATTTGTTGGCACCAGTATCCCTTGTGTTGAATCAAGGAGAATATAGGGCCACTGTGTGGTGTCATGAAGCACTAACTGACCGTAGAACCTTTAGTTGAACAACTTGGCCATTAGGAAGTAGTTAGATAGAGGACGTTGGTGCAAAGCTGAAGATTGGTTGATACTCGATGCTACACTCATTGATATCGGACTTTCGGGATATTTTGGCTGCAAGAAAAGATTTATTGAGCAAAAACAATGCCCGATGAAGAAAGATCAATGATATTGAGATTCCCTAGAACCCGGTTACTTTCTAGGACAGGTTGAACCAACTAAACTTCAAGAGGGTACTTACCTATCAAACCCATGCAAGCCTAAACCTAAGGTCCTTGTGTGCTTTGTTTGTGATTATTTGTTCATGACATCATAAACATCATAACATCATAAGCATTCTCACTAACCATTTCAAGGATTTAGGAATTTATCTTTATTCTGTTTTGTAGGACATGACTTCCACTCGTAGAAATACAATCTGAGTCAACTTCGTGAAAGTGTCTCCTCAACTTCAAGAGTTAGCATCAAGGGTGCCTAAATATTCTCCCTTCACCAAGAAATATGGTCGACTTCTCAACTTGGCTACCTCAAGCTTTCAAGAAGAAATGATGTGTGTACTTTTCAATTTTTTGATCCTATGCATCATTGCTTCACATTCCCCGACTACCAATTGGTGGCTACATTGGAAGGATTATATCAACTTCTAGGAGTGCATGTGCTTGATCAAATACCATTCACCTGTTTAGAGGAAAATCTGAAGCCTGAAGTTATTGCTAAAGTCTTGCATTTTAAGAGATCCGACATTATGGAAAATTGGGAAACAAGAAGTGGAGTTAAGGGTTTTCTAGCCAAATTTCTGATGGAGAAGGCTCGGTTATTTTTGGAAGATATGGATTTTCAAGATTTTGAAGATGTATTGGCCCTTCTAATCTATGGTTTGGTTCTATTCCCTAATCCAGACCAACTCATAGATGTGAATGTCGTCAAGGTTTTTCTCTCTTGTAAACCAGTGCCTACGCTACATGGAGACATCCTACATTGTTTTCACACTCGCACCATGAAGAAGAGAGGACTCTTTTGTGTTGTATTCCATTGTTGTCTAGGTGGTTTATTTCGCACCTACCCTGATCAACTTTGAAGAATGAACAAGGCTTAACATGGTCTCAAAGGATGATGTCGCTCTCACACTCAGATATTCATTGGTGTTCCCGATCTTTGGAGGATATTACCATCATTGACCGTTGTGGGGAGTTCCCTAATGTTCCACTCTTGGGCATTAGGGGAGGTATTACCTATAACCCTTCTCTTGCATTACGATAGTTTGGATATGCACGAAGAGATGGTCCCCATGATGCACTCATCCAAGGCTTAGAATTTAATTACGAAGGCGACGTCCAAGGTTATTGTTAAAGGTTCGTACGGGCTTGGATAATGGTAAACAAGGTGGATAGAAAAACTTTGGGGCATAAAAATTCTATCCCTCTTTAGCCTTACCTAAATTGGGTACGAACCTATGCTCAAAGCCTCATGATGCCTTACCTAGCCATCCTACCTGTGATTATGGAGCCCGTTGCTGAGGGAGACACCCCTTACACTCTTCTTCATCCGGACATGCCTACCGACTTCAAGGAATTGCAAAGATCATGGATTTAATTCAAAGGCGAACGAGACACCTTTGAAGCAAAATTCTACACAAGCGAGAAGAAGGTTTTGGAGCTCACGAGGCAACTTCATGAAGAGAGGAGTTTGAATGCCTACATTGCACCAAAGAGGATGCGCCCATGGAAAGCTTGAGTCCCTTTTTGTTTTAGGAGTTTATTTTGTATCATTTTGAAGCCTTTTTGCTTCTTCCATTGTAAGCCCGAGAGGAATTTGTAATTCCTGGACTTATTAATGCAATTGGTGTTTTTTGTTTTCTCTTTGTCTAGCAAATTTAAATTTCTTAAAATCCTTGAAAACTTTGCATTAGCATAACATGCATCATATCATAAGCAGGTTTTTCGACACAAGTTTCCTCATCTTTTTACTGTTTATATCACTATAAGATGGATCTAAAGAAAAATATCAAGGACTTGCAGACTCAACACTCTCAATTCCAAGAGACTCTGCTCAACTTAGCAAAGGGGCAACAAGAAATGATGGATCTTCTTGTTATGAAGAAGAAGACAAAGAAGAAAGTTGTAATCAACATGGGGAAGAGGTTTAAAGGGCCCGTCAGACAAGTCCAAGTTGAAGAGGATTCCTCCGAAGAGGATGAAAATCAAGATGAAGATGCTAAGAGAACCCGTGCTAGGGGTGGAAACAATCAAATCTCTGAAGACGAGGATTTTTCTGATGAGCAATACCCGCCGGCCGACGACAAATATAAGTAAGTAGAAGATAGACTGAAAGTTGTGGAGATCCAAGTTGTGCCTGGCTTGGACTTTGAGGACTTAGGTTTCGTACTTGGGGTAGTCATTCCTTACAAATTCAAGATCTCAGTCTTTGCCAAGTATGATGGAGTTTTAAGTCTGAAGATTCATTTAAGATCTTATGTCCATAAGATCCAACCACACACTGCCGATAGCAAACTATGGGTGCAATTTTTCCAAGAGAGTCTATCTGGGACGTAGTTGGAGTGGTTTTACCAATTGGAAGGAACAAACATCCATACTTGGGAGGATTTGGCCGCTGCCTTTTACCGCCAATATCCATATAACGCTAATCTTGCGCCAACTCAGGTGCAGTTGTAAGGCATGACCATGGGTTCAAATGAGGGCTTCAAAGAGTACGCCCAAAAGTGGAGATATTTGGTTGGCAGGGTGCAGCCACCTTTAATCGATAGAGAATTGGTAGATATGTTTATGGGGACATTGACTGGACCATTTTTCAACTTGCTAATTGGAAGTTCATCATCCGGATTTACTGAGTTGATTTTAACTAGTGAGAGGGTTGAAAGCGGGAAGATACCCATGGCCTCCACCTTAAATGCTGTGAAAAAGCCATTTATTGGTAAAAAAAAGAGACTAATGTTGTGTATGAGTCAAGAAGCCATGCTAGGAAGGACCACCGTCAGGCAGTAAATGCAATTCTAATATCCAACCCAACTTATACTCAAAGACCACAACAACAAGCTAATCAACAAAGGCCTAAATCTCGAGAAGACAATTTACCATAATCAACATGTCACTATCTCAAGCTCTGCAACACATATTGAAAGCTAATTTGGTAAAATTGTGGGACCCCCCCTCCCCTTCAAATGCCAATGTTTCATCACCGAAATATAACCTGAATGGAAAATGTGCTTACCACTCCAATAGTCCCGGACATGACACTTATCACTGTTGGGCGCTGAAATGCAAAATCCAAGACCTTATTGATAGCAAGACAATTGAATTCGACCCTCCACCAACTTCCAACGTGATCACCACACCCATGCCAAATCATATTAAGGGTGACAATGCTATTGAAGATGTTTATTTTGTTTCCTCCTTAAATGATTTGACCACTCCTTTGAAAATTGTTAAAGAGAATTTACTAAAAGTTGAGGCATTCCTTGGCTGCCTTGAAGATTGTTGTTGATGTACTGTGAAAATTAATGGTTGTGAATGGCTGAAGAAAGGTGTCCAACACCTGATGGATAGCCATGATATTCTATTTGAAAGAACTCCATATGTGAAAAGTTTTACCGAAGTTGTATCTCAAGAAGTTGAATACGTATCCATCATTAATATCTCAAACAAACCCATTAGGATCACCTCCAAAAGTCCTATTAGGATTCTCGTTGAACCAAGAATAGCTCCACTGGTAATCACCACACCAGGGCCAGACCCCTATTCTTCTGATAAGGTTGTGCCCTAGAATTATGGGGCGGAAGTGTATTATCATGGTATCAAACAAGATTCATGGATTGATGAAGATGAAACTACTAACATTATCAATATTGTTGGATCAAGCAAAGTTACTAGGACGGGGAAGATCTTCTCTCCTGAGATTTCACCTCCGACCACCATAACTACACCCATTCGTATTACTGTTGACAAACCTAGTACTGATGCTACGAGAAAGGAAAAGATGACTGAGCCTGCCTTGACGGAGGCGCCCCCAAAAGATATTATTACCGAGGAACCATCTACCCAGGAGATGGAGGAGATTTTGAAAATTATCATGAAAAGTGATTACAAGATAGTGGAATAGTTGGGGCAAACACCTTCGAAGATTTTTATGCTATCTTTGTTGCTATGCTCCGATGTGCATGCTCAAGCGTTGATAAAATTCTTGAAAATTCACATGTTCTTCAAGAAACTAAGGTCGACTAATTTGAAAACTGTGTAGCGAGTTTGACTGCTGACAATGGTTTAGGATTATCTGATGCAGATCTGACTCCAGCCGGGAAAAACCATAACAAAGCTCTGCATGTTTCTATCGAGTGTAAAGGCACCACTTTATCCCATGTGTTGGTGGATACTGGTTCCTCCATGAATTTTTTATCAAAAGGAGCCATAGATAGGTTGGACTGTGAAGGTTTGGTACTAAAGCCTAGTGACATTATGGTGAGAGATTTTGACGGATCAAAGAGGATGGTCCATAGAGAAGTTGATCTCCCTATCAAATTTGGGTCTCAAGTCTTCAACTCGACATTCTATGTGATGGTTATTTGTACTGCTTATTCTTGCCTGCTTGGACGCCCATGGATACAAGGGGCAGGTGTGGTGACTTCTACGCTACACCAAGAGTTGAAATATCTGCTCAAGGGGAAAATTGTCATTGTATGCGAAGAAGAAGAGTTTATGTTTAGTCATCTGAATTCATTCAAGTATGTTGAAATAGATGACGAGTTCATAGAGACTCCTTGTAAATCCTTTGAATTGGTATCTCCCATGGTTGTTGTTTCCAAGGCCACTCCTGACACTCCCAAAGCTACTAAAGATACACCAAGGATGGCTTCTCTCAAAGATGCCTGTGTTGTTATTGAAGACGGAGATTACACCATTTGGGGACAACTTCCAGATATCCTTTTCAAGTCAGACAGGTTTGGATTGGGCTTCACTTCCAAGGCTCAAAAGGAGGTTCGACGTGCTCATGCAGGGAAACCACCTCTCTGCATTAGTAACCATGAGGTTAATGCTCTTGAAGACTCTGATGCTGATTGCGACTTTGATGATTGGATCTACCCGAATGTGGGTGAAGGACTCAACAACTGGAAAACCAAGGACTTCATTCCAATCTCCTTCAGCCAGGAGTAAATTCCATTTACTATTGTTATTACTTTAAGAACTTTTTCTGTAATTTCTATCAAAACAATGACTTTAAGCTACGTGCCTTGCCCGAGGCACAGTAGTCCATTTGTTAAGGGTTTGTCATTTTCATATGTCATATGCTCATTTTAATGAAAAAACATTGGACTATTTTGAATTCAAATTTTGCGCTCATTGTTTTTCTTTACTTTATTGCATTTTCAAAAATGGCCATGTGACCTTACATGTACAGACACACACTTGCAGATCCATATCCACTCTGGATCTCGTTGACAATGAAACTACTATGGCCATCTATGACTTTGAAAATCCAATCTATCAAGCCGAATACGAAGGCGAGGAAGATTGTGAAATACCAAGAGGAAAAGGCCATCCAACCGCATGAAGAACCAGTTGAAGTGATCAACCTGGGTACTGAGGCAGACAAGAGGGAAGTCAAGATCAACGCCAACTTGTAAGATGGTGTCAAGAGAAGATTGGTCTAAATTTAACATGACTATGTTGAAGTATTCTCTTAGTCATATGAAGATATGTCGGGGCTCGATACTGGTGTTGTAGTTCATTGTCTGCCAATGAAGAAAGGTTGTCCTCCAGTCAAGCAAATGTTTTATTGCATGCGGCCAGATATATCTGAGAAAATAAAAGCTCAGGTAATGAAGCAATTTAATGTAGGTTTCCTGGCAGTGATGTCATATCCACAATGGGTTGAAAATTTAGTCCCGGTGCCTAAGAAAGATGGAAAAGTCCATATGTGCATAGACTATATGGATTTGAATAGGGCAAGCCCCAAGGATGATTTCCCACTACCACACATTGACGTCTTGGTTGAAAACACTAATCAACACAAAGTTTTCTTCTTCATGGATGGTTTCTCTGGTTACAATCAAATCAAAATGGCTCCGAAGACATGGAGAAGATCATTTTTGTCACACAGTGGGGCACCTTCTGTTACAAGGTCATGCCTTTCGGTTTGAAGAATGCAGGGGCAACCTATAAACGAGTTATGGTAGCTCTATTCCATGACATGATTCATCATGAGATAGAATTCTATGTGCATGATATGATTGCAAGATTGCAGACTGAGGAAGAACACCTTGATCATTTACACAAGATATTTGAAAGGTTGAAGAAATACAAGTTGAGGCTAAATCCAAACAAATGCACCTTCGGAGTAAGATCGGGAAAACTCTTAGGGTTTATCGCCAGTGGCAAAGGTATCAAAGTCGACCCTGCGAAAGTCAAAGCCATACAAGTAGTGCCGGATCCATGTATTGAGAAGGAGGTAAGGGGTTTCTTAGGTCGACTCAACCATATTGCTCGACTCATATCTCACTTAACTGCTACTTGTGATCCAATCTTCAAATTATTGAAGAAAGATCAAGTAGTCAGATGGAACGACGATTGCCAAGCAACTTTTGACAAGATTAAGGAGTACTTACAAGAATCTCCAATCCTGATGCCTCCAGTTGAAGGAAGACCTCTAATTATGTACTTGACTGTATTAGAGAATTCAATGGGGTGTATGTTGGGCCAACATGACAAGTCTAGCCGAAAAGAGCATGCGATATACTACCTTAGCAAAAAGTTTACCGACTGTGAAACCAGATATTCATTGCTCGAGAAAACTTGATGTGCTTTGGCATGGGCTGCTCACCGGCTAAGACCGTATATGTTGACTTACACCACTCTATTGATTTCTAAGATGGATCTAATCAAGTATATCTTCGAGAAACCAGCTCTCTCTGGACGAATAGCTAGATGGAAAATGATATTGACTGAATACGTTATCCAGTACACTACACAAAAAGCAATAAAGGAAAGTGCATTGGCGGATCATTTGGCCCATCAAGCTGTTGATGATTACCAATCCATGAACTTTGAATTCCCGGACGAGAATATCATGCTGATAACGGACTGTGAAAAGCCTGGACCGTATAAAGGACCTGAATAAGAATCCCAATGGAATATGGTTTTTGATGGAGCTTCCAATGCATTGGGTAATGGAATTAGTGCTGTGATCATTTCTCCTGAAGGTTGCCATACACCTTTCACTGCCAGACTTGCTTCGACTGTACAAACAACATGGCCGAGTATGAAGCATTCATCTTGGGTCTAAAGGCTGCTATTGACCTAAGAATCAAATTCTCGAGTGTATACGGAGATTCAGCCTTGGTGGTAAGTTAAGTTAAAGGAGAGTGGGATACCAAGAATCCAAACTTGATCCCTTAAAAAGATCTTGTGCTAACCTTGATCCCCTACTTCGAGGAGGTCACCTTTGAACATATCCCGAGGGAATAAAATCAGTTGGCAGATGCTTTAGCAACTATGTTGTCTATGTTCAAGGTCAATTAGGATAACGAGGCTCCCAGAATTAGTATCAAAATATTTGACGAACCTGCACACTGTTATGAGATTGACACCGATGAGGAGAACCTTGGTATCATGAAGTAAGGAAGTACCTTGAAGCACAAGAGTATCTTGAGGGAGCCTCAATCAACGACAAGAAATTCCTGTGGAGGTTCTCAGCAAAGTTCTTCCTAAGTAATGGGATTTTGTACAAACGCAACCATGATTCAACTCTGCTCCGCTGTATGGAAAAGCAGGAGGTAGAGAAGATCATGGAAGACATGCATGAGGGTATCTTTGTAACTCACTCTAGTGGACACACTATGGCCAAGAAGATTCTGAGGGCTGTTTATTATTGGTCGACTATGGAAATGGATTGTCACCACCACTCGAGGACTTTCCATAACTGTCAAATCTATGCCAATAAGGTTCATGTACCTCCAATACCTTTAAACATCATGACTGCTCCGTGGCTATTTGCAATCTGGGGCATTGATATCATTGGAGAAATCAAGCCCAATACCTCCAATGGACATCGTTTCATCCTTGTCGCCATTGACTACTTCACCAAATGGGTCGAAGTTGCTTCATTTGCCTCAGTTACCAAGAACATTATAGCCCAGTTTATCAAGCATAACCTCATCTGCTAATACGAAATCCCTGAAAGGATCATCACTGATAATGGAACTAACCTCAACAATGCTATGATCACTGAACTCTCTATGCATTTCAAGATCAAGCATCACAACTCTTTGCAATACAGACCTAAGATGTATGGCGCAGTGGAAGCTGCTAATAAGAACATAAATAATATTGTGCAAAAGATGGTGGTGACCTATAAATACTGACATGAGATGCTATCGTTCGCTCTTCATGGCTACCATACCTCACAAGAACATCAACTGGGGGAAACCATATTCTCTTTAGTCTATGGTATGGAAGTTGTCCTGCCTATCAAAGTTCAAATTCCTTCTCTAAGGATTATGAAAGAAGCAGACTTAGGTGAAGATGAATGGATTCAAACAAGATTGGATCAGTTGAATTTGATTGACGAGAAGAGACTCGTTGCTGTTTGTCATGGTCAAATGTATCAAAAGCGTATCATCAAGGCGTTCAATAAGAAGATCAAACCTCGAGTATACCATGTTGGCGACTTGGTAATAAAGCACATCATTTTACCACAAAGTGATCCCCAGGGCAAATGGACTCCCACTTACGAAGGGCCATTTGTTATCAAGAAAGTATTCTTTGGCGGTGCTATGATGTTAACCACTATGGACGGTGAACATTTCCCACATCCTATAAACGCGGACATAATCAAAAAATACTATGCATAAGAATGACCTGCTAGGTTGACATACCTAGGAAAAAATAAGGGCATCCCGACAAACTGTAAAGGTTTAGGAAAAAATCAGGGATATATACAAAAGATTGTACACCCGATAAGTCGAAAACCTGAAAGGGCGGATTGGGCAAAAATGGGTATTCTGGTGGACTGAAAACCCGAAAGGGTGATCCAGGAAAAAGTTAAGGATTAAAGCATATGACTATGTCTCGTTGAATCACTACAACCAGCTTTATTACCTAGGTCAGAGTTCAAAAGGTACAAGATCAATTCAATCATCTTCTTTCGGAGACAAAGAATGATGTTCGAAGACATAGGGGTAATAGAGGAGTCGGAACCTAATGAGATCACTCCCACATGGCTATACAATTGATATTTTCACTTTGTATTCTTTTCATTTTTTTTCGACGACTTTCTCTTACTAGGATTTCTGTCTCCTTGTACAAAAACGTCTGTGTTTAGGAAAATCATCAATACAAATATACTTTGAAGTGCAAACTTTTTGTTTTGAGTGCAAAAATGTCCAATGACTAAAATTGAATGAACATATGCATATGAACATGATTAACTGTAAACAAATGTACGCATAAGAACAGTAGTAAGAATTTGGTATATCCCCACAGAATCACTTCAATAAGATTATCCCCACAGAGTGAATTCATACATTCTCCACAGTTTTTTGTCCAGAGTTCCAATCAGCATATTTCCTGATATTCTCTTCCCCAACCGAGTTTTCCAAAACAAAAAAAGAAACCTTGCAAGAGTTATTCCCCGAAAGAATTAATTTCCCCAGCAAGGTCTTCAGAATACCTCCCTTGACAGGTTTTATTTCCCCAATAGACTAAAATATCCCCAGGTTAAGTTTACTTCTTGGACTACTACAAATCAACGGAAAAAACCCCTTTTCCCCAGCAGAATTGATAATATCCCCAGAAAGTTGCTGTGAAGCCTGGAATTCGACCAGATACCAGTTAACTTTATTTCTTCCAGTTAAAGATAGGAGAACAAAAGACCTCTTATTGGTTAAATTTATTTCTTCCAGTTAAAGACAGGCGAACGAAAGACCTCTTCTGGTTTAGATTTATTTCTTCCAGTTAAAGACAGACGGACAAAATACCTCTTCTGATTCAGATTTATTTCTTCCAGTTAAGGACAGGCGAACAAAAGACCTCTTCTGGTTTAGATTTATTTCTTCCAGTTAAAGACAGGCGAACTAAAGACCTCTTCTGGTTTAGATTTATTTCTTCTCGTTAAAGACAAGCGAACTAAAGACCTCTTTTGGTTTAGATTTATTTCTTTATGTTAGAGACAGACAAACAAAAGACCTCTTCTGATTCAGATTTATTTCTTCCAGTTAAAGACAGGCGAACAAAAGACCTCTTCTGGTTTAGATTTATTTCTTCCAGTTAAAGACAGACGGACAAAAGACCTCTTCTTGTTTAGATTTATTTCTTCCAGTTAAAGACAGGCGAATGAAAGACCTCTTCTGGTTTATATTTATTTCTTCCAGTTAAAGACAGGCGAACGAAAGACATCTTCCAGGTTAGATTGATTTCTTCCAGTTAAAAACATGCGAACAAAAGACCTCTTCTGGTTTAGCTTTATTTCTTCCAGTTAAAGACAGGTGGACAAAAGACCTCTTCTAGTTTAGATTTATTTCTTCTAGTTAAAGACAAGTGAACGAAAGACCTCTTCTAGTTTATATTTATTTCTTCCAGTTAAAGACAGACAAACGAAAGACCTCTTATGGGTTATATTTATTTCTTCCAATTAAAAACAGGCGAAGGACATCTGGGGTTTCAGTATAAATCGACCAAAGATTTATTCTGGTACTTCTTCTAATATCTACCAACAGTCGCTCTGGATGGCATCTATAAGTCCATCTTCGACAATTTTCTGTCACCTATGGATGACATCTATACACCCATCTCCGATAACTCTTTATCACCTCTCCAAACGGCATCTTCAAGCCCATTCATGATACAATTAACCAACACATTACCTCATGCATCAGAGAGTGCATATTTTTAGGCACTATAGTGTTCAATCATCTCCCACCTTCAAGCCACGAATGGAGGACTCGCCAATCTACCTCTCCAGGTTTAATAAGATTGAATAGGGGAATTTGTTGTACCCCATAATTTTTTGTCTGTTTTCTCAAGATATTTCAGACAAGATCTCCAATAGCTCAATTTTGCACAAGTGTTAACTAGGTCAAACCATCTCCTAAACACTGATGCCTCAAATTAGGGTTTTGATTTTCACAAGGATAATTGGACTTCTAATGCCTCAAATTTCTTTCATGGATCATTATAGACCTCCAAGAATACTCATGTCAAGTTTCAAGTCTTGAATCACAATTTTGCTCAATCAAGTGACCAAATGATTGAAAAATCAATTGTATTGGGTAAAAAGTCAAATGTGGTCAACCTACAGTCAAACTTCAAGATTTTTGATCAATATCAACATTTTAAAGTCCTATGCATCATTTTATCAAGTATTGATCACAATCCCTAAAAAAAGCACTCAATTTACCAAAAGGGCAAAATGGTCAAAATTTGGGTTTTTGATTGTAATTGACTAATCATTGGCTTTTGACCTAATACATGATCCAATGGCTTAAAGAACAATATAAAGGATTAAAATATGACATGTTGACCTAATATCATGGCTCAAATCATCTTGCAAAATCAATGGATTGATAGTTGAATTTTGGGTCAACTGATGAAAAATCAACTAATACACCAAAAGTCAAACTTTGATTTTTTGGTCAAATTTGAGTTTCAAAGATCACAGTTCATCAAGACATTCAAAAATATGAAGCTTGATCATAAATAGATCAAGAAAGTCAAAAGTCAATGTGAAAAGTCAAACTTTTCAAGACTTTAGAAATTTTTCTAAGTGTTTTTATACATGATAATTTCATTACTTCATGCCAATTTTTCACCAAGATGCAAGATGATTCAAAAAAAAACTTTCAACATGAAATTTGTAGATCTTGATGAGTTCTACAACTTTTATTTACTGATCAAGTTCTATAAATGCTTGGATTTTGAGTTATAAACCCATGAAGTCATGCACTTTTTCTTAAACACTTAGTGAAATTTTGACCTAGTTTAGGCCGATTTTTGTCCCAACTTCTTGACCTTTTTTCACATAGCTCCAATTTGGTTTAGCAAAAATGGAAAATATGAAAGTTATATAGGATGTTTCAAGCTTTCCAAAATATCCAATAACTTGAAGAGATAATGCTTGAGCTAGAAGTTTCAAAGAGATGAAGATGGCCTCATAAACTTGAATTATAGATCATTTTCTTGATGAACATTTGATCCAATCTTCAAGCATGCTGCATAATCTTGCTTTGCAGGTATTATAAATTAAAAATCACTTAATAATTTAATGTTTACACAACTGATAGATCCATTGTCCAATTGATTCAATCTTTGTCCAAGTTGACTTGCCATTTAAGGAAGAAAGGTCACACTTCCATTTTGGAAAAGCAAGCTTTATGCAAATTGTCAATGCATTGAGCCTTGTAACTTATATCTCTGATTAAAAGCAAGATCAAAAGCATGAATCAAGTACCATGCATCCAACAAACATCAGACCATGCTTGTACTTGAACTTTGGAATCATGAAAATCCATTCATCTTGATTTCTCATTTTCAACCAAACCATAACATGTGATATCTGATTTCTGGTTACTTCAAGCTTCCAAAACCTTTCACTATAAATAGAGGATGTTATTTACAAGCCAAACACGAATTAACAACCCCTTAAACTCTCCCAAATTCCCTCTAGTCATAAATTGCACACAAAAACTCCATTTGTATACAGTTCTGCCCTTGAACTTGTATCTTCCATTTCCATCGTGTGTTTTCCCTCAAAATCATTTTTGAAGCTTCCATACATCAAATATAGTTCATCCATGTCCTTGTTCCACAATTGTAACTCCATCTTCATCACTTTCCAAACTCAAAAACAGCCACATGCAACTTGACTTCTCCAAGACAATACAGCCACTCTCAATCAAAGCTAAGCATTGCATTAGCTTCCTGGAGGTCCATTGAAGTTATTTTGATCATCACAACACCTGGAAATGTGCTCTAAATCAAAACACAAATTTTAGTTTCAAGGTAAGTTTTCTTGACTTTGAACTCTTCATACAAGCATCATTAGTGGTTCATTTGTGAAGATAAAATGTAGATATCATTGTCCTAAAGCTAACCATATGCTTACTTTCCATTTTCATTAACCATGTGTTGAGAATTTTAGAATTGAAAATCCAGAAAAGTTAGGTTTTATTTTTGGGCCAAACAAAATTCTAATTCAACTTTGGTTAATAGTTCATGAAATTTATATGGTCGGAATCGTGGTAAAAAATGGAGCAAGTTTCATGTTTATACTTTTGCAAATGGTTGAGAAATGAGTAAGATAAGAGATTCAAAAATCTTGTCCATGGAAGCTGGCGCGAGGAAGAAGAAGATGACACATTCAGGATTGTGTTTGTAATATATTTATTGGTTTGTGTATTAAACATCAGATGTATAGCCACCCCAGTGGTATAGAGCGCGTGCATAAGGCTTGGAACCATAGGGACCTTGGTTCGATCTCCAGTGGTACCCTTTTATTTTTTACTTAATTTTTTCTTGCAGATTCAATATTAACTAGCTTGAGGCGCACACCATACACCTCACATCAACATCATATGATCATCCAACCATCAAATCCAACACATTCCAACGCGGGTCTATGGTACACCCCGATAAGCCAGTAACATGAGAGCAAAATAGGCGTCAGGCTCAGGGTTTGGGCTTTTGTTTTTGTTTTTTCTAATCCTTACACCTTTTTTTGCTCATACCTACGCAGGCCCATAAAACTCTTTTATTTTATTTATTTTCTGATTCCAAACAAATGCATTTTGGGCCTAGCGCCCTTTTTACTATTATTTAACCTCCCAATTCATTTTAAAACCCCCTGACTTATAATTTATACTTTTATTTCCTTTTATTTTATTTTCTTTTAATATTATTATTATCATTATTTTTAATTAAAAAAATACCAAAAAATATTTTATTAAATAGTTAGATTAATTATCTTTTATTTTATTGCCATTTTATTTTATTTCCTTAAACATGAAATCCTAAAAAATATTTTCTTAACAAATTTAATTTCTTTTCTTAATTAAAATAAGTTTAGACTTAGTTTTTTTTTTGTTTTTTTTTTTTTATTTTAATTGAATTAACTTAGACCATAATTAATAATTAACTTCTCTTTATTCAAATCAATTAGGTTAACCATAAAACCTTTTCCTACAAAAAACCATAAAAAAAACAATAATTAGAACTTTATTACTTTATATCCCCATTTGTAAATTTGTATACCCCGTCCCAAAATGATGTAATAGCGTATAACTTTTAATTTCTGCAATGTATCGCTTTCCATACTATTGCTAGTAATTAGGTTGTGTATGGTAAGACATAAAAATCAACAAGTACACAATCCTAATTCAAGACAATTTAAATGAAAATAATACATCTCACACACTTGAACCTCTAGGGTTAACCTCACTTGTTTTCTTATAATAAAACATTCATGTCCCTCGAACGTGGGATACTTTAGCAATGACCCTCGAATACAAGATCGTAGTCCCTCGATGATCCTTCGATGTTGCCTTCGGTAAACGATCTTAGACCCTTAAGATAAATTTCTAAGGTATCCTACAATGTTGCCTTCTATGACTATACGATGACTCACGTCTGTCCCTTCACATCCAATGGTATGGTTTCTTACTAACTAACGGTAAGATAACACTATCTAAAGGAGGAGGAAAAGAACAAAGACTTTTTGAGTAGGTAGAATGTTCATAGTTGATTGCTCATAAACATTTCAAAATAAAACATCTTTCAAACACACCAACACTCTCTTTGAACTATTTTAAAAACCAACACTTTGTATACATCCTTATAGAGACGAAAATCATTACAAAGTTTTCCGAAATAAAGGCGTTTTCAAAATATTTTCAAACTTACACAAAATACAAAAACATTTACAAAAAGCATTTCAAAGTGAGCTAGCAACTAAGAGTCCGTAGATAAATACGAATGAAAAGGTTACTAACACCTTCCCTTTTCATAACCTACCCCCCTAACTCAAGAAAAATCTCAAAAGGTCTTTCCTGTTCTTTTCACCCTTTCCTTTATTGGATAAAAGAAAAGTCGGTGGCGACTCTTGCTATCCACAACAATTGCAATAAAACACAAAACACCCAAGTTAGTTCTCCCATTGTATTACAATTTCTTTCGAACATACTGTCTTTAGAAACTTGAATCTTTAGCATCTAGACTTAAGTGGAAGCTTCTGTCTTAAGATGTTCTGACTGTTTCCTTAGAACATGTTGTCTTTAGAAGCTTGAGTATTTAGCATCTGGACATAAGTAGAAACTTTTGTCTTCAGATCTTCTGACTGGTTTCTTTAGACAAACATCAGAGTTTACACTTCATAGACTTCTGGAGTGTCTTGCTACTGTTTAACAGAACTTGTATAGTGTAGAAGTGAAATCATTTTTGTTCTAATGTCTTGGCCACGTCATCCATTATAAATAGAACCTGTTTTTTAAGTACTCAACAATAACAAATATTAGAGTATTAAAATTATTCATACAAGCATACTCATTTGTTATCATCAAAACTCAAAGATAGTATTGTAGAACCAAATCTTGTTCTTACACCTCCTTCTCAATTTACATCATCTTAGGTTGATCAACTCCTTTATCGGTGTCTTTGAGTATGTCTTTCCTAGATGCACCTACACCATGAAAATAAAAACCTTTCCCACTATTTGGGCAAGTCTCATTAAAAGTAACATGAACCGACTCTTCAATAATAAGTAATCTTTTTTTATAAACTCTATATGATTTACTAGATTGTGAGTATCCAATAAATATATCTTCACCAGATCTCATGCCAAAATTTACAAGATTATCCTTTTCATTATTTAAAATAAAACATTTACATCCAAAAACATGAAGATGCGATAAATTTAGTTTTCTACCTTTTAAAAGTTCATCAGGAGTTTTGTCAAGTATAGGATGAATAAGTATCCTATTCAAGACATAACAAGACGTGCTAATAACATTGGCCTAAAAATATTTTGGTAGACCATAATCGTCGAGCATTGTTCTTGCCAACTCTGCTAAACACGATTTTTTTGTTCCGCAACACCATTTTGTTGTGGAGTGCTAGGAGTTGAAAAGTTATGTTCAATGCCAAATTTATCACAATATTATTCAAATATGTGTTTTCAAATTCACCTTCGTGATCACTTCGAATGGCAACTATCTTTTAATTCAATTTATTTTGAGGTAACTTGGAAAAATGCATGAAAGCCGAGAATGTTTCATCTTTAATATGTAAGAAAATAGTCGTCCAACAAAATATTGAGTAATCGTCTACAATAACAAAATCATAGTAATCACCACCTATGCTTTTAGTCCATGAAGGTCTTACCAAATCCATGTGAATGAGCTCAAGAGGTCTCGATGTTGAAACCACATTTTTAAATTTAAACGAGACTCTTGTTTGGTTACCCTTTTGACATGCATCACATAGGTGATATTTTGAAAACTTTATTTTAGGTAGACCAATTACTAAATCTTTTGAAAGTATTTTATTAAGTAGGTCACAATTAACATGTGCCAAAAGTTTATGCCATAGCCAAGAGTCTTCACTCATGGCAACAAGATATTGGGCATTATTCAATGAAACTTATCTTAAGTAAAGCATATAGATATTATTAACCCTCACACCATTAAACATACAATCCTTCTTTTCATTATGTTGTATTATGCAACAATATTTGGCAAAAGTCACTTTATATCCATTGTTACATAATTGACTAATGCTAAGAAGATCATGTCTAAGGCCTTCAACTAACATAATATTTGAGATTGTAATAGTTGAGGGATTGCCTATACTACCTTTTCTGAGTATTTCACCTTTGTTGTGATCACTGTAGGACACACAACCTTTATTCTTTGCTATAAAGTCATAGAAAAGAGATATGTCACATGTCATGTGTCTTGAACATCCACTATCAAGAATCCATTTTCCTGTCATAGCGTCAAGACACTCAACCTACAAAAATAAAATAAAAGTGGTAGGTACCCAATTCTCATTGGGTCCTTGGGAGTGAGTGAAAGAATTGTTGCTTTTGAGCAACCATTTGAAATTTCCTTTAGGAACTAAAAAGTACCTAAATTTGCATTTTTCAATAATATGGCCTTTCTGGCAACAATAGTGACAAAACAAATTATGATGATGTTTACTTTTGCTATTTGCATCTCTCTTTATAAAATTATAATTTTTGTGAGGCTTTTCAACCTTTGGAGAATTTATAGAAAAAATATCATGAGGTTGTGATGCCTTATCCACTTGGGCTTCAAGAGTACTCACCTCTTGTTGCCGATTTTGACAAGTTTCACAACCAAACTGACTAGGTTCCTCATCCTCATTTTCATAATTTTGACCATTCATAATAGATCGCTTTAATGGTTCAAATTTATTATTGGTTTCTTTAACCTCTATTTCCAAATAGGTAAATACTTTTTCATTGGAAGCAAGTTTCTTAAAAGTATATAATGTTTCTTTTTGTAGATTATCAAAAGCAATTTTTAACTCTATAAAAGACAATTTATCTACATTAGCATATTTAGAATGCCTTACATTTTTTTCTTGCTTTGACCTTGATTTTTCATGAAACAGTAGTTTGCCTCTTCATCGCTATCACATGAGCTTTATCACTCGAGACATCGCTATCAATATGCCAAGCATCATAGGATTTTCTAGTATTCCTAGAGTTATTTGTTTGGCCCTTTTATTTTTTATTTGCAAGAGATGGACAATTCGGTCTATAATGACCCGGCTTTCTGCATTCATAGCATATACCTTTTCGCTTATACTTTTTGTTGTCTTCATCTTTAGAGGATGTGGATTGTCTTCTAAATTTCATAAGATTATGGTCAGAGTGTTTGAGATTATTCTTCAGAATGTATCGATTATATCTCTTCACAAATAATCTCATTTGTTCATCATCTGAATCTTCTTCACACAAGAATCACTGTCATTAGTGTACTCATCCTTTGAGGTATTTTAACTTAAAGTCTTAAGAGATTTAGACTTCAATACTTCCTCATTATTTGTGTCTTTATCCTTTTTCTTCTTTTTCTCAAGCTTTTTTTCATGTTTTTCCAAGCAATTGAGTACTTGCTCGTGTTCTTCTAACTTTCCAAGCAAAGCGGTGAGATTAAGTGTTGGAAGATTATTGGCTTCCTAGATCGTGGTGACCTTTGGTTGTCAATTCCCAGTAAGACATCTCAAAACCTTGTTAGTAGCAATAAGATTGGAAATAGGATTGCCTAGCAAATTTAAATGATTAATAAGATGCGAGAATGGCTTTTACATTTGATCAAGAGTTTCACCATGCTTCATGTGAAAGAGTTTAAACTCTTGATTAAGTGTATTAATCCTAGCTTGTTTGACCTAATTAGTTCTCTCATAGGTAACTTGTATAGCATCCCACATAGCTTTAGCAGTTTGACAATGGGAAATGCGATAAAACTCATCAACACCAAGAGCAGATATGATAATATTTTTATCTTTCCAATCGTGTGCCCATTTCTTATTATCACCCGCATTCCATAAGTTTTACGGATTTGGTACGATAGTACCATCAATAATATATGTCACCGGTGTTGGACCATTTTGAATGGCTTCCCAAACACCTTTGCCATATGAGTTAACATGAATTTTCATATAAGCTTTCCAATAACTATAGTTTTCTACCATGAAAATTGGGGATCTTTTATAATCCCCTTTATGTTTGTACGCCATTTTCTAATAAGTTTCGAATCCGGAATGAATAGGGCTCTTGATGCCACTTGTTAGACGAAAGTGCCTTATCTAGAGGGGGGTCAATAGATCACCAAGCCAAAATTCGAGAAAAATTCTGGTTTTAAAAATTTGTTTAATAAAAGAGTGCAAGCGGAAGTTTTTTAAATTGAGTCGTATATACGAACCAAGTTATTGAAAGCCAGATATGCACATATTAAAATTCAATATGCAATGACAACAATAAATTGGAATTGATATACTTGAATCAAATAACAACTAATTTAATGTTTATAGCAAGTTACTAGAAATACTGTTGTACCCCAAAATTTGACCTCTCATTTTTCTCAAAGCATTATTTCAAGACTCTTCAAATAGTCAAAACACTCAAGGGTTGACTAGTCAAGATGCTCCTCCTAAGCCAAAAGCCTACAACTAGGGTTTGGATTTACTAAAGGAAATTTGGTTTGCAAAGGTCTCAAGTGGCTTCCATGGTTCTTAAAAGGTCTTTAAGAAGGTTCATGTCAAGTTTCAAGCCCTACATCATAAGTTTTCTCAGTTAATAACTCAAATGTTTGGAAATTAATTGTATTGGTCAAAAAGTCAACAGTAGTCAACATACAGTCAAACTTCAAGATTTTTGGTCAACATCAACATTTTGAAATGATATTCATCATTTGATCAAGGGTTGATCATGATTCCCCAAGTAAAATCCTCAGATCATCAAAAGTCAAGATTTGTCAAATTAGGGTTTCCTTAGGAGAAGTCAACTGAACTTTGACAAGGCATAACTTTTACATGCTTCATCAACTTTTCCCAAACCAAAGCTAATTTACGAAGAAAATTCAATTCTCTACGACTTTGCTATTGTTATCAAGTCCAAAAAATGCTTCATTTGGAAGATATGATCTCATACATTATAGGTCATTTTCAAAAGTCAACAAAAGACACGTTTTGTCAAAGCAACTTACATCAAGATAAATTCTTCAAAAGAAAAAATGATCAACATATATATTGTATAGGACATCTTGGGATTTCCAAAAAGTCAAAGATAATCTTCAAAATCTTAAAATTGAGCAAGTTATAAGTTGCACAAGTTGGACAATTTTCAAGAAATGCATGAAATCTCAATTGAGTAAATTTGTGATTTTAAGTTATTGGGCCTAACTTTTTGGAGTTCAAACATACTCATGATATATCTAAATACCTATAAACATATCCATGCATTATTTGGATTTTATTTTTATTTATTTGAATTTTTATTCATTTAAATATGAATTAAATAAAATAAAATGAAAAAACTAATGGGCTAGTGCATATGGGCTTGGCTTGATCCATCTTGAAGCCCAAAAATTCATGCAGGATACACTCAAGATGTCCAATTTCATGCAGAAAACGAAAATGGCAAGAGATATTTCATTTTTGGCAAGAATCATTCAAATATGGCAAACTTTCAATATGTTGGATTTTTGTCTCATCGTCTTGAAAGCTTTATTTTCTTGCCATACTTGCTCTTATCCTCCATCTATATATTTCACAACAACTCAAGCCAAAATCCACAAAATTTCTCTTCAAAAAGCTCTCCAAAAGCTTGCCCGGATTCTTCATATTTTTCAAAGAAATTTGCAATTTCGTATAGCAATTTCCGGCCATATTCGAGCAATTTCAAGCCTCGTACCATCTTCCTAAAGGTTCCAGGAGGCCATACATATTCGTAGCTCACTCTCAAACACGCCAGAACAGTCACACCAAGCCCACCGTTTTTGGTAAAAAATTTGGATCCTAAACTCTTTCATTATACTATTTAAATTAATTCGATGCATACATCCATGTTGTTATCAATGTTTGGAATGGATCTAACGTATCACACGTGAGTTTAAGTACTTATATTGCAGGATACCGTTGTTAAGGCTCAAGAACTTTTGAGTTTCAGATCCATCTTCTCAAGGATGCGCTCCTACCATGGAACCTCAAGGGCTATGCACACCAAATCATATGCAGTTGTTGGGTCCAACCAAGTTAGGCTTAGCAAATTTCAGATTCTCACCCCCAGTTTTCTTACAGCAAGCCCATCATTTCTTTTTCTATTTTTGTTTTGTTTTGTTTAATTTACATTTTTCTTTTTCAATTAATTTCCTTTTATTAAAAAAATCATAAAAACATCATTAAAATCAAAACCACAAAAATATTAGAATTAGTTTCTTTATTTTGTTTTGTTAAGATTAATTTTAATTAATTACTTTTAATAATTTTTTTAATTAATTAATTAATTAGAATTAGGGTTTTATAATTAATTTATTTTCATAAATCAAATTCCAATTATTATTAACATAAAATTCTTTTTTCTCATAAAAAAAACCAAAAACATTTTCTTGCTTAGGATTTTAGTTCTTTTATTTTGTCCTTTAATTTCTTTTTATTTATTCTTTTGCATTTTAAATTCTAGAAAATAAATGTATAGGTCGCACGGATAATTTTGTAATAGTCGTAGTTTACATTTCCTCGCATTTTTTCCATTATGTAACTGCTTATGGGATGTAATAGTTGTAGGTCTTTAAATTCCCGCATTTTCTTTTTCGTACTTATACAATTAACTGTTAGATGAATGCTAATAGGATTGTATGATAAGACTAAAAGAAACGCTAGCAAAACTAACATCCGAAGATAAATAACTGAAAGACAACACACTCACACATGCACACCTCTAAGGTACCTCCACTTGTTGCCTTCGGAATAAATAGTCACGACTCTCGAACGTAATAAATTTTAGTGGCGACCCTTTGGTTTAAATATCATAAGTCCCTCGATGACCCTTTCAATGTTGCCTTGGTATATGAGTTATTTCGTGATTGTACGATGACCCTCGCCTGTCCCTCAAAACATCCAACGATAGGGCTACCTACTGACTAATAGTAGGATAACACTATCTAAAGGAAAAGAGGAAAAGAACAAATCTTTCAAGTAGGTAGATAGCTCCTAGTTGCTTGCTCATAAAAACAAACAAAACCATTTTTCGCACATACACAAACTCTTCTCTAAAATATTTTCAAAGACAAAACACTTTGTATACATTCTCGCCGAAACGAGAAACATTACAAAGTTCGCCGCACTTAGGCATCTTTTTCAAAATATTTTCAAATACACTTACACAAAAAAAAAGAATTTTTAAAGTGAGCTAGCAACTAAGAGCCCGTAGATAACTACGGATGGAAAATGTGCTAATACCTTCCCTTTCCATAGCCTACCCCCTGAACTCAAAATCTTCAAAAATGGTCTTTCCTGTTCTTTTCACCCTTTCCTTTGTTGGATAAAAGAAAAGTCGGTGGCGACTCTTGCTAACCGCAACATTTGCGATAAAACGCAAAAATAGTAAAACTCAGTTCTCCCACCGTATTACAGAACTGGCGACTCTACTGGGGAGTGATGAAAAAGTGGGGTTATCTTAGAGTTAGATCATTTTAATTGCTTTCCTTGTTTGCTTTGTCTGCTTTATTTTTAAAGGGTTTTTCTGGGGTTATTGTTAAAGATCTTATACCCGGATCTGGGGCACCTTTTTAGGTAAGTAGCAATAAATTATGGAGGTTGTACAGCATAGACCGATATGGATGAAGTGATGGCTACGTTAGTATGACACTCTGGCTTGTACTAATGTTCCTTGAGTCAGTCAAGGATACCATTAGGCTTCCTTATAGTGTCATTAAGCACTAATTGGCCTTTAGAACCTCTAATTGACTCATCCTAGCCATTAGAAAGTAGCGAGATAGCTGTCTTTGGTTCCGACCGAAGATTGGTTAATACTCGATGCTACACACATTGAGATTGGACTTTTGGGATATTTCTACCATAATATTTCGATGCTTGAGCGGAAACAATGCCTGAGAGAAAGGTCAATGATATGAGACTCCTTAGAACCCGTTTACTTCTTTTAGGACAGGTTGAGCCAACTAAAACTTCAAGAGGGTACTTACCTACAAATTCCATGCAAGCCTGAACCTAAGGCTACTTGTGTGACTTGTTTGCTTTAATTATCTAACAACTTGAACTCCTTGCAGGGTTTTGTTTGTATTCATTATCTAACAATGTGAGTTCCTTAAAGGATTTATTTGTAGTCATTATCCAATAACCTAGACTTCTTGCAAGACTCACTTGTCTTCATCACCTTACACTTTTGCTTGGTGCATAACATACACATCATGACATCATGCCATATCATTTCGTTAACCATTTCAAGGATCTCTAGGGCATGTGATGCAGGTTATGATGAACCAGACGTCTAGCAAGGGGAAAGGGGATTGATTCATTTTCCTCTAGCCAATGCCGTCAAAATACCAAAGCACGATAACTTGAGTTAGAGGTGATGATCCACTCGACATGGTGAGCTTAATTCTTGTAGAAGGACATTCAATGATACAAAGTTCTTCGGTCAAAGATGCAATCAAAATTCAAACATTTTCTTGTGTTTACCCCGCGAGATCCTTGAAAACATTGCATGCATGTCATTACATAACTGGTATTCTCAAGACAGATTTCTCATTTTCTCGTTGTTTACTTCAGCAAGGAAGATGGCTCTCGAACAAAAAAATATAGATCTCCAAACTCAAGATGCCCAGTTCAAGGAAATGGCCTTGAATCTATCCAAGGGGAAAGAATAATTGAAAGCACTCCCCACTGGAAACACGGCCAAGAAAAACCCTGAAGATAACCAGGATGACCAGGTGGAACAACTGCAAGATGAGATGGAAAGGATGAGAATCCAGATGAGTAGTCAGATGGCTATTGTCCAAAATTTAGCTCGGGGACAAGAAGTAAGAATCCTCATCAGAGAACTTCGTCAAGACAGATACAACCGTCTAGGGCAAACTGCTAGAATTTAGGGCCTAATCAACGATCAATCTCTCTTGGCAGACAGGGAATCAGGTGATATGTTCATGCAGGAACGTGTTAAATATAAACTCAAGAGCGGTGAAATTCAGGGGATTGCATCTTCAAGTACTCAGAAGAGATAATACAATGGAAGGAAGGAGTCTAGTACTGTGTACGACCAGAAGGGTCGTAATAAGAGTGGTCTCAACCAATCTGTATGGACAGTGCAAATCTCTAATCCAGCACCAGTGTAACAATAATGACAAGGAAATCAGCATAAGCAGGACGCGCCCAAAAGGCAATTCACCAAAATCAACATCTCCTCAGATCAAGTACTGCAACACATGTTGAATATGGAGTTGATAACATTGAAGGATCCTCCTCAGAATCCCAACACCGCCTCTCCTTGGTATAACCCTAATGTGAGATGCACTTATCATTCCAATAGTATGGGGCATGACACTAATAGCTATTGGGAATTGAAAAATAAGATTCAGGACTTGATCGATGAAGGGATGCTGGAGTTCACACAAGATGGTCAGACTGAATTCTTCTTCCATCCCTCAAAGGCACACCATCTGAAGTGACAAGTTCAGACAGAGAGGCTTTTTGTTCATTAGAATTTTCAAATTGTAATTTCTTTTTATTGTTCGAACACTTATTTCATGTCAAACTTTGTTATTCCATTAATGCATTGCATATGTTTGTCTTGAATTAATCCATTCATTGTCACTATACTGAAACTATGCTTTTACTTCCTTTTTGTGATATTCAACTCTCGATTAAAAGCTTAAACCTTTAGAGGGAGGATGACGAAAAAGATACCACAATCTCTACAGTATGCTTTTGAACAAACCTGGTTGACAATGTACAGGCATTGTTTCAAATCCTAAACAGTGGAGTTATAAGGAAGATAATCCCTAGTCAACCCCTTTGAGCGTAAGAAGTAGGAGTGTTCTTTTTCACACAAATTGAAACTTTAATCATAACCCGGGGTAGGGTAGTTTCTCAGTTAATTCAATGGTGTATTCAATCACAAGCTTTACCTTCGTACACGATGAGTAATGTCAGAAGTATCATTCCAAAACAAAAGATGGCGATGGTTCCGCATAATCATTAAAACATGCAGTCATTATCTCTCAAAAGAAAAGCCCGCTAAGTCAAAACCTATGAAGGAGACTTAAGAAAAAACGGGGGCATCCCACTAACTGTAATCGCAAAGGAAACAATTCAAACAAAAGGTAGGGATAATAAAATCAAAAAAAGAGGTCGCTACAAATCCTCAACAAAAAGAAAATATTACGAAAAATGACTGCCTCCTCAAAATAAACTTTCAGTATCTAAACCATCACTAGAATATCAGGGCAAAGATTCCAGACTCAATTGGGATTTAAACGCACAATTAACTGAGTATAGGACTGAAGAACATCACGAAGAATGGGTTGGGTACAAATAAATTTCGAGCCTTTATCCATTGTTTCTTAAATCGTGAACCAGGTCATGCTACAACCCTTAAATGTCCTAGCTGAAGTATGGGTTAGTTCGAAAGCATACTATTACAAAAGGTATCCTGACTCCTGTAAGGTTTACTATAAATCCCGAGTTGAATTCATATTCTTACGAAATTTTGTTTTTTTACTAAAAATGCATTTTTAAAACTTCAAGATAGATATAAGCTTTGCATTCTTTAAATGCCATTGTTTGCATATGACTAATCGTTTGACAGCAGATAAATTTGCACGACCAAAATTCAATGAACAAAAATCCTCTCAATGGGAAGAATCACCTCAGATGGAAAAACATTTCCAGTAACAGACCTTTCATAATCAAGGGGCATGACATGGTGTCTAACTGATCTAGGGGAAGTCGAGTCAAGATTCGAGGAATCACTCAAAAGTGCCAAATAGCCAGGGGCAGACCTATGTCTGAATCACTTGGGGCATTGAACATGAGTTCCAGCAAAGGGCCACGTGCAATCAAGCAAACATCTTTCTGGCAGTGCTACAACACTTACTACTATGGACAGTGACAATTCTCTGCACCCTGTGAATGCAGACATAGTAAGAAAATACTACGTATGAAAAAAAAGACCCGCTAGGTTGACTGCCCTAGGAAAAAATAAGGGCATCCCGGCGAACCAAAAAAGTTTGGAAAAAATTAGGGATATATAAATAAAATTATACACCCAGCAAGTCGAAAACCTGATAAGGAGGCTTGGGAAAAAAAGGGTATCCCGATGGACTAAAAATCTGAAAGAACATTCCATGCAAAAGTTAGGGATTAAAACGTACGACTATGTCACGTCATCTCGTCACTTGTCTATAAGTAGAAGACTTATCGCCCTGATCAGCATTCACCAAAGGCTTTAGAAGTTGAGATATGTTCAAGTCTCCATGAATCCCCACAGAGCCACTGCCATGAGATTATCCCCGCAAGGTAATATTCACAAGTTCATACATTCCCCACAATCTTCCCAACATATCACTTTGGCAGATATAGGAGTGCAGACTTCCTCCTAGTAATATTTCTTATCTACAGGATCCCAATTATTAGAGTTTATGGAAATTATTCTCCCCAGCTGAGTTTTTAAAACTGTAATAACCCATGCAGATTACTTTTCTCCAGCAGAGCTCATTCCCATCAACAAGTTTATTTCCCAACAGAGTCCAGATGTCTGTCAATAGGGTTTATTTCCCCAATAGGGTTTATTTCCCCAATGATGTCCAATTTCCCCAGCTTAAGTCTTTTCCTCGGATGGCCATGAGTCACCAGGAAAAACTCCCTTCCCCTAGTGTAGTTGTCACTATCCTCAGAGAGTCGTTACTGAATCTAAAATTGGATCAGATGACAGTCAACTTTGTTTGCCTCGGACGAGCCAGAAAGTTATCCATCGATGTTATCCCCAATCAGGGTATACAAGGAATTATAACTCCCCAATAGAGCAAAAACAACCAAAGTTTGGACCTCTTCTTCCCCCAAGAAGGAGTAAACACTCTCCAACAAAGTTCCCTCAGAGAATAGAAATCAATGTTCCCAACGAAGTTTCCTCAAATAGCAAATAAGAATCCCCAACGAATTTAACTTCAACAAATAGTGAGGAACTACATTCTTCATCTCTGACAGCAGTCAAGGATTTATTTTCGCCCAGTCTAACGACACTACAAAAAAAACTGATACGCTTGCATATTACATTCATACATCATTTACAAAATATCATAGCATATGCATATGAAACGCATACAGCACAGTCTCATTTATTTTGAGAACATCATTATGTGATGCATTTCATACATCATGACATGACATACAACTAACTCTTTACCTTTTAAGGAAAAGATAAATCAACAAGACTAACATCATCAACTATTTTTAGGACCAGACAGTCTTATCAAAGACAATGTCTTCTGGCTCAGATTAAATCGACCCAATGATTTATTCTGATACTTCTCCCAATAGACATTATTCTAGCTCAGCTTAGATCAGGTGCAGATCTACTCTGATACTTCTTCCAGTTGAAGACATTTTCTGGCTCAGACTAAATCAACCAAATATTTATTCTTATACTTCTTCCAGATAAAAACAAGCATAAATATCTGCTGGCTCAGATTAAATTGACCAAGATTTACTTTGATACTTCTTCCAGTAGACTTTTTTCTGGCTCAGATTAAATCGACCAATGATTTATTCTGATACTTCTTCCACTTAAAGACTCAGAGACCTCTTCTGGCTCAGATTAAATTAACCAAAGATTTATTCTGATACTTTTTTCCAATTGTAGACACTCGTAGATAGTCGCTGGCTCGGATTAAATCGAACAATAATTTATTCTGATACTCCTTCCAGTGGACATTCTTCTGGCTCAGCTTAGATCAAGTGTAGATCTATTCTGATACTTCTTCCAGTTGAAGACATTTTCTGGCTCAGATTAAATCAACCAAATATTTATTCTGATATTTCTTCCAGATAAAAACAAGCATAAGTATTTGTTGGCTCAGATTAAATCGACCAAAGATTTATTTTGATACTTCTTCCAGTAGACCTTTTTCTGGCTCATATTAAATCGAACAATGATTTATTCTGATACTTCTTCCGGTTAAAGACACAGAGACCTCTTCTGGCTTAGATTAAATCAACTAAAGATTTATTCTGATACTTCTTCCAGTTGAAAACGGTCGTAGATAGTCACTGGCTCAGATTAAATCGACTAATGGTTTATTCTGATACTGCCTCTGGCTGACCTTTTTCTGGCTCAGATTAAATCGACCATTGATTTATTCTGATACTTCTTCCAGATAAAATGAACATAAATATCTTTTGGCTCAGATTAAATCGACTAATGGTTTATTCTGATACTGCTTCCAGCTGACCTTTTTCTGGCTCAGATTAAATTGATCAATGATTTATTATGATACTTCTTCCAGATAAAATAAGTATAAATATATTTTGGCTCAGGGTAAATCGACCAAAGATTTATTCTGATGCTTCTTCCAGCGGATCTTTTTCTGGCTCAGATTAAATCGACCAAAGATTTATTCTGATACTTCTTCTAGTTAAATACAAACAGACCTCTTCTGGCTCAGATTAAATAAACCAAAGACTTATTCTGATACTTCTTCCAGTCGAAGTCGGACATAAATATCTTCTAGATCAGGGTAAATCAACCAAAGATTTATTTTGATACTTCTTCCAGCAGATCCTTTTTCTGGCTCAGATTAAATTGACCAAAGATTTATTCTAATGCTTCTTCCGGTTAAAGACAAAGAGACCTCTTCTGGATCAAATTAAATCAACCAAAGTTTATTTCGATAGTTCTTCCAGTCAAAGTTAGACATAAATATCCTCTGGCTCAGATTAAATCGACCAAAGATTTATTCTGATACTTCTTCCAGCGGACTTTTTTCTGGATCAGATTAAATCGACCGAAGATTTATTCTGATACTTATTCCAGTTAAAGACAAAGAGACCTCTTCTGGCTCAGATTAAATCGACCAAAGATTTATTCTGATACTTCTTCCAGTCAAAGTCGGGCATAAAGTATCTTCTGGCTCAGATTAAACCGACCAAAGGTTTATTATGATACTTCTTCCAGTGGACCTTTTTCTGGCTCAGATTAAATCGACCAAAGATTTATTATGATACTTCTTCCAGTTAAAGATAAAGAGACCTCTTCTGGATCAGATTAAATCGACCAAAGATTTATTTTAATTCCTATTCCAGTCGAAGTCAGACATAGATATACCCTGGCTCAGATTAAATCGACCAAATATTTATTCTGATACTTCTTTCAGTTAAAGATAAATAGACCTCTTCTGGCTCAGATTGAACCGACCAAAAATTTATTCTGATACTTCTTCCAGTTGAAGTCGGACATAAATATACCTTGTCTCAGATTAAATCGACCAAAGATTTATTCTGATGCTTCTTCCAGCAGACCTTTTTCTGGATCATAGTGGATCGACCATGGATTCAAACTGATACTTTTTCCAGTTGAAGAAAAATATAGACCATTCCTAGCTCAGATTAAATTGACCAAAGATTTATTTTAATACTTCTTCTAGTTGAAGACGGTCGTAGACAGCCTTTGGCTCAGATTAGATCAACCGTAGATTTATTCTGATACTTCTTCCAGTCGCAGACAAGCATAGACATCTTCTGGATCAGACTAAATCGACCATAGATTTATTCTGATACTTCTTCCAGATTGAAGTCAATAGTTACTTTGGATGGCATTTATAAGCCCATATCCGACGAGTCTCTGTCACCTCTTCTTAATGGCATCTATAAGCCCATTCCCGATACAATCAACCAACAATGTTACCTCTTGCATAGGCGAGTGCAATTTTCTGGGCACTTAAGTGTTCAATCATCTTCTACCTTCAAGTCACGAATGGCGGACACGCTGATCTAACTCTTCAGGTTTAAGAAGATTGAACAGGGGCAGCTGTTGTACCCCAAAAAATTTCCTCTCATTTTTCTCAAAGCATTCTTTCAAGACTCTTCAAATAGTCAAGACACTTAAGGGTTGACTAGTCAAGATGCTCCTCCTAAGCCAAAAGCCTACAACTAGGGTTTGGAGTTTCTCAAGGAAATTTGGTTTGCAAAGGTCTCAAGTGTCTTCCATGGTTCTTCAAAGGTCTTTAAAAAGGTTCATGTAAAGTTTCAAGCCCTGCATCACAAGTTTGCTCAGTTAATGACTCAAATGTTTGAAAATCAATTGTATGGGTCAAAAAAGTCAATTGTAGTCAACATACAGTCAAACTTCAAGATTTTTGGTCAACATCAACATGTTGAAGTGATATTTATCATTTGAACAATGGTTGATCATGATTCCCCAAAGAAAGTCCTCAGATCATCAGAAGTCAAGATTTGTCAAACTAGGGTTTCCTTAGGAGAAGTCAACTGAACTTTGACCAACCATAATTTTCACATGCTTCATCAAATTTTCCCCAACCAAATCCAATTTTGAATAAAATTCAATTCTCTACAACTTTTCTTTTGTTCTCAAGTCTAAAAAATGCTTCATTTGGAAGATATGATCTCATACATTATAGGTCATTTTCAAAAGTCAACAAAAGACACGTTTTGTCAAAGCAACTTACATCAAGATAAATTCTTCAAAAGAAAAAATGATCTACATATAGATTGTATATTACATCTTGAGATTTCCAAAAAGTCTAAGAGCATCTTCAAAATATGAAAATTGAGCAAGTTATGAGTTGCACAAGTTGGGCAATTTTCAAGAAATGCATAAAATCTCAATTGAGTAAATTTGTGATTTTAAGTTATTGGACCTAACTTTTTGGAGTTTAAACATAATCATGATATGTCCAAAGACCTATAAACATATCCATGCATTATTTGGATTTTATTTTTATTTATTTGAATTTTTATTCATTTAAATATGAATTAAATCAAATAAAATGAAAAAAACTAATGGGCTAGTGCATATGGGGTTGGCTTGATCCATCATGAAGCCCAAAAATTCATGCAAGATACACCCAATATGTCCAAGTTCATGCAGCAAACGAAAATGGCAAGAGATATTTCATTTTTGGCAAGAATCATCCAAATATGACAAACTTTCAAATATGACAAACTTTCAATATGTTGGATTTTTGTCTCATGTCCTTCAAAGATTTGTTTTCTTTCCAAACTTGCTCTTCTCCTCCCTCTATATATTGCACAACAACTCAAGTCAAAAGACACGAAATTCCTCTTCAAAAACCTCTCTAAAAGGTTGCCCGGATTCTTCACATTTTTCAAAGAAATTTGCAATTTAGTATAGCTATTTCCGACCATATTCGAGAAATTTCAAGCCTCGTACCATCTTCCTAAAGGTTCCAGGAGGCCATACATATCCGTAGCTCACTCTCAAACCCTCCATAACAGCCACACTAAGCCCATCGGTTTTTGGTAAAAATTCTGGATCATTAACTCTTTCATTATACGATTTAAATTAAATATATGCATACATCCATGTTGTTATCAATGTTTGGAATGGATCTAATGTATCACATGTGAGTTTAAGTTCTTAGATTGTAGGATGACAGTTAGGATTCAAGAACTTTTGAGTTTCAGATCCATCTTCTCAAGGATGCGCTCCTACCATGGAACCTTAAGGGCTATGCACACCAAATCATACGCAGTTGTTGGGTCCAACCAAGTTGGGCTTAGCAAATTTCATATTCTCACCCCCAGTTTTCTTACAACAACCTCATCTTTTCTTTTTCTATTTTTTTTGTTTTGTTTAATTTACATTTTTATTTTTCAATTAATTTCCTTTTATTAAAAAAATCATAAAAACATCATTAAAACCAAAACCACAAAAATAATTTCCTTTTAATTAATTATTTTTAATAACTTTTTTAATTAAATAATTAGAAATAGGGTTTTATAATTAATTTATTTTCATAAATCAAATTCCAATTATTATTATCACAAAATTCTTTTTTCTCATAAAAAAAAACCAAAAACATTTTCTTGCATAGGATTTTAGTTCTTTTATTCTGTCCTTTAATTTATTTTTATTTATTCTTTTGCTATTTAAATTATAGAAAACAAATGTATAGGTCGCACGAATAATTTTGTAATAGTCGTAGTTTGCATTTACTCGCATTTTTTCTATTATGTAACTGCTTATGGGATGTAATAGTTGTAGGTCTTTAAATTCCCGCATTTTATTTTCCGTACTTATACAATTAACGGTTAGATGAATTCTAATAGGATTGTATGATAGGACTAAAATCAAACGCTAACAAAACTAACATCCGAAGATAAATAACTGAAACACAACACACTCCCACACGTGCACCTCTAAGGTACCTCCACTTGTTTCCTTCGGAATAAACAGTCACGACTCTCGAACGTAAGAAATTTTAGTGGTGACCCTTTGGTTTAAAGATCATAAGTCGCTCGATAACCCTTTCGATATTGCCTCGGTATATGATCTTAAAACCTTTGGGTAATTACTAAAGTGTCTTATGAGTTAATTTTGTGATTGTACGATGACCCTCGCTTGTTCCTCAAAACATCCAACAATAGGGCTACCTACTGACTAATAGTAGGATAGCCCTATCTAAAGGAAAAGAGGAAAAGAACAAATATTTTGAGTAGGTAGATAGCTCCTAGTTGCTTTCTCATAAAAACAAACAAAACAATTTTTCGTATATACACAAACTCTTCTATAAAATATTTTCAAAGACAAAACACTTTGTATATGTTCTCGCCGAAATGAGAAACATTACAAAGTTCGCCGTAGTTAGGAATCTTTTTAAAAATATTTTCAAATACACTTACATAAAAAAAAGCATTTTTAAAGTGAGCTAGCAACTAAGAGCCCATAGATAACTACAAATGGAAAGGGTGCTAATACCTTCCCTTTCCATAACCCACCCCCAAACTCAAAATCTTTAAAAAAGGTCTTTTCTGTTCTTTTCACCCTTTCCTTTGCTGGATAAAAGAAAAATCGGTGGTGACTCTTGCTAACTGCAAGATTTATGATAAAATACAAAACCAGTAAAAGTCAGTTCTCTCACCGTATTACAAATACTATTTCCAATAATAACAAGATAAAGAATAAACTAAACAATTTTTCGAACACTCGGTGTACAACATAATTTTTAGAATTTTCCTTTGATTTACAAGATAAACAATTTATAAAATACTTGGTGTGCAATCAAAGTTACAAAATTTTCCTTTGTATTGTGTTGATATGAAAAATCACTTATAATCAAAATTGATTATAAGCAATCCAACACACAATTCAAAACAAAAACAGTTTCGGAAAATTTCTACGTTTCCGATAGATTACTAAATGATATTTGACAATTTGATATATGAAAATTAAAGAGAGTAAATAAATAAACGAAAAGAGACACAAGGATTTGTTTTCACAGTTTCCCACTTCTGTCCTCGCATGTGGGTATGTCTCTGCTAATTCCATAGGAATTAGGATAATTCTTACTATGGAAAAAGTTTGATACAAGAGAAGTGTTCCAAGAGAAAATCCACAAACTTTAACGTTTGTTGTTAATTCAACCCCTTCTCTTCATTTGATCTTGAGAAATACCAAGACACGATAGCTGCAACTTGATTATCTGGATCTGTCTACTCCTTCGCGTACTTTATCTCCAAATTTGTCCAAAATAGAAGAAAAAAGCTTATCAAGGACAGTGTAGAAGCCAGCCTGAAATGGCCTACGAGTCGGCCTGACCAAAACAGAAGAAACAACTTATCAAGGACAGTATAGGAGCCGACCTGAAATGGCTTATGAGCCGACCTGTAAATGCATTTTTAGTGCGAAAAATGATTTTTTGAGACTGGGTCAGTTTTGACTATGTTTCCAATTATTCCTAAGACCTCCAAATGCTTAGGGTGCCACCCAAACTCAGAGATACCTCACAATATACATAAATGCTATATTCTTGTAGTTTTGACATCATGCAAAACACATACTGATGAAAGTTACACTCATATAAGGAGGGGACTTCTATTTCAGATCACTTGAGGGGCTTTCAAGGGCTCCTTGATCAGATGTCAAGAATGAGTATTAAATTTGATGATGAAATTTTGGGACTATTTATATTGATATATTTACCAGAGTCTTAGGAGAAGTTTTTGGTTTCTATTACAAGTTCTGCTCCTAGAGGTGTTGTTTCTTTGGAAACGGCTAAGGGTGGTATTCTTAATGAGGAGATGAGAAGGAAGGCACAAGGTTCTTCATCTCAATCTGAGGTATTTGTCCCTGAAAATAGGGGGAGAAGTAAGAAAAAGGAACAAAAGAGCGGTGGAGAGAATAACAGAAGCAAGTCCAAACCACAATTCAAGAATTTGGAGTGTCATTATTGCCACAAAACAGGACACTGACAAAAGTATTTTTATCAGTGGAAAAGGGATAACAAAGGTAAGAAAGGTGAGTATAAATAAAAAGATCATGATGTTTATGATGATGATCATGTTACTACTGCAAATTGTAAAGTTCTTATTATTCTACGTGATCATGAGTCTGTTAACCTTGTACCAGACGAGAGCATATGGATAGTTGACAATTGTGCTACATTACATGTTACACCAAGTAAGGATTTCTTCACATCTTATACTTCTGGTGAATTTGGAGTGTTAAATATAGGTAATGATGGTGTATCTAAGGTAATTGGTGTTGGTGATGTTTTCTTGCAAACCAACATGGGAATGTAATTTTTGCTTAGAGGTGTCAAACATGCTCCGGATGTCTGTTTTAATTTGATTTATGTGCATATGCTTGAAGATTGTGGTTATGACAATTACTTTGGTTCTGGAAAGTGTAAACTCGACAAAGGTAAATTGGTTGTGACTAGATGTGAGAATCTTTCTATATTGTATTGGACAAAATCTTTGGTTACTAAGGGCAGTGTGAATGGTATCGACATTGAAGAATATTTGTGGCACCGAAGACTTAGTCATATTAGTGAAAATGTGCTGAATGTTTTGGACAAAAAAGATGTTCTTCCTGGATTAAAGAATGCATATTTGGAGAAGTATTCTCATTGCATGACTGGTAAACAGACTAGAGTATCTTTCAAGAGACATCTTCCCTCAAGGAAGTCAAATTTAATTCAATTGGTACATTCTGATGTTCGTGGCTCATTAAAGGTAAAATCCTTTAGCGGTGCACTTTATTTTGTTACCTTTATTGATGATTGTTCCGGGAAACTATGAGTTTATTCCTTGAAGACAAAAGACCAAGTATTGGAGAAGTTCAAAGAGTTCCATGCTTTGGTAGACGGGAAGACATGCGAGAAGCTGAAATGTGTTCGTTCTGATAATGGTAGTGAATATTGTAGACTATTTGATGCCTATTACAAGCAGCATGGTATTGCACATGAAAATACTCCTCCTAAAACTCCTCAATTGAATGGTTTAGCAGAGAGGATAAATTGAACACTAATTGAGAGATTAAGGTGTATTCTCTCTAAAGCTAAGTTTCCAAATAATTATTGGGGTGAGGCACTTTATACGGAGGTGCATGTTCTTAATCTCACTCCTACTGTTGCTTTGAACAGTGAAGTTCAAGACAAGATTTAGTTTGGAAAAAATGTCAAGTATGACCATTTGAGAGTCTTTGGTTGTAAGTATTTTATGCATATTCCAAAGGATGAAATATCCAAGTTGGATGCAAAGTCAAAATAATGTATCTTCGTTAGCTATAGGTAAGATGAGTTTGGTTACAGGTTGTATGATCCTGTAGGGAAGAAGCTTATTCGAAGCCGCAATATGGTGTTCATGGAAGAAAAAAATATTGAAGACATTGATAAAGTAAAGAAGACTATACGCAAGAAAAATATCAATTTGTCTAATATTTATCCAGTTCGGTTACCTAATCATAATCTAGATGATATTGGTGGTGATGATCAAAATGGTGAACCATATGATTATATTGATGAATAACAACTTAGAGACGAGGCAAATATTCTAACTAATGATGATGATGGGGAGAGTGATATGTCACAGGATGAGAATATTGGTGAAGCTCCAGAATCATCTCAAGTTCAACTTAGGAGGTCTATCAGGAAGAGATAACCTTCTACGAAGTATAATTTTAATGAGTGTGTGACCATGATTGGTGAGGGTGAACCTGCGTGTTTTCAAGAGGCCATGGAAAGTGATGGAAATCAAAAGTGGTTGGATGTAATGCATGACCAGATGAAATCATTGCATGATAATCACACTTATGATTTAGTGAAGTTACCTAAAGGCAAAAGAGCTTTGGAAAACATGTGGATTTATATAGTTAAACATGAGAGTAACTCTAAGTCTCCAAGGTATAAAGCCATATTACTGGTGAAAGGTTTCCGTCAAAGAAATGGTGTTGATTTTAATGATATTTTCTCACATGTTGTAAATATGTCATCAATCATAATTGTGTTGAGTTTAGTTGTTACTCTTGATTTACAGGTTGAGCAAATGGATGTGAAAACGACTTTCCTTCATGGTGATTTGGAGGAAGAGATCTACATGAAATAACCTGATGGTTTTCAAGTTAAAGGCAAAGAAGATCATATTTGTAGATTGAGAAAGAGTATGTATGGGTTGAAGCAAGCTCCAAGGCAATGGTACAAGAAGTTTGATTCTATTATGTGTGATCAAGGATACCATAAAATAACTTCAGATCATTGCGTCTTTGTTAGAAAATTTTCTAATGATGCCTTTATTATCATGTTGTTATATGTTGATGATATGCTTATTGTAGGGAAAAATATTTCTAACATTAATAGGTTAAAGAAGAAGTTGAGAGAGTTATTTTCCATGAAAAACATGGGATAAGCTAAACAGATTCTTGGTATTAGAATCACGCGTGACAGAAAATAGAAGAAACTTGGGATGTCACCAGAACATTATATTGAAGGAGTGCTACAAAGATTACAAATGAAAAGTTCTAGGGCTGTAAGCACTCCTGTTGCTACTCATTTCAAATTGATTTCTAATCAAAGTCCTTCAAGTGAAGATGAAGCGTTTGATATGAAATGTGTTCCTTATGCGTTTGTTGTGGGTAGTTTAATGTATGCAATGGTATGTACAAGACCGGATATAACACATGTTGTTGGTAAAGTCGGTAGATTTTTGTTAAATCAAGGTAGAGAGTTGTTTACCTCTGGTTTTGGTAAACAACGTTGGTCTCTTAACAGAAAGTTTACTAGCGAGATTGACCAGGGAATCTCAGTACAATGCTTCAGTTTTCAAGTGTTTTCCCAAAGTATGTTCAAAAGGGTTCGTTCGACTAAGGCGAAGCGAATTTAAAAGCAATAAAGCAGGAATTGTAAAATAAAACAAATACGTTTTAAACTATAAAAATAGATGAAATAACATTAGAATAGTTGAAAATGGATTGATTCAAACATATATCGCCCTTGCTTGACTAATTTCGCTCATTCGCTTGTGTACTCTGAGTGACTAGCGTGTAGGAATATGAAAGTTTGAATCCATTACACTATGCACTAAGTGCTTTATTTATAATACATGAAAATAACTACTTTTCAGCGTGCTTCGCTTCTTTATGAGCCACATGTCTCTTGTAACTTCCCTCCATGAACCTACATTCTCCATCCTGCAATCCAACCCATGTTCTCCATTCCTGCTATCGAACCCATGTTCTCTATTCACAACACTTTGCTTTGTTATTTATGCCATTTTTTGGGCTTTTTAACACTTCTGGACCCAATCCATTCCTCACGAGGCCTCTTTTCTGGTCGTCTACATTTGCAAGCCTAAATTGGCCTTTTATGAAACCTCTTTCAGTTGACTGCTTCTATGGTCGATTTCCTATAATTCAAAGTCTTCAAAGAACCTTTTTTGCTTTTGGTTGGATTTTAATCCTTTGTGAAAATCCTAGCCAACAAGAGCATTGAAATGGTGTAATATGGATTTTAAGGTATCTTCGTGGTACTACTTGTATGAGGCTTTGCTTGGGAGGTGATAATCCTACTTTAGTGGGGTACTCTGAATCTGATATGGTTGGAGACATTGATTCTAGAAAGTCCACTTCAGGCTATATGATTAAATTTGCAGAGGGAGTTGTGGCTTGGCAGTCCAGATTGCAAAAGTGTGTAGTATTGTCTACTACAGAGTTTGAGTTCAATGCCATTACCAAAGCATGCAAAGAGTTACTTTGGTTGAAGAATTTTTTGTATGAGATTAGTTGTGGTCAAGACAAACATGTGTTATTTGTTGATAGTCAAAGCGCTATTAATCTTGGTAGGAATCTGACTTTTCATAATAGGTCCAAACACATTGATGTGAGATATCATTGGATACATAATGTTTTAGATGCTAAGTTGTTCGAGTTAGCTAAAGTTCATACATATGATAATGGTTCTGATATGATGACTAAAGCGTTATCCATAAGGAAATTTGAAGCTTGTTGTAATATCGTCGTTTTGGAAATTTCATCCACATATTTATGAGGGGGAGATTTGTTGGGCTTGGGCTCCATTCCTATATGGAGAAAGACACAAATATGAATAGCCTATTTGTATCACTTATTTAAGTGAAGATTGTCAATTTAAGGTTGAGATATATAGAGAAAAAATAAGGATTCAAAAGAGAGAAAAGGGGAGAAAAACATATTCCAATTTTTTATGTACCAGTCTTACTAAATCGATGATCCCCGATTCGTTAGCCATCAGATCAAGCTCACATTTGGAGAGTAGGTTCACAACACCTATATCTAACTTTTAACCGTTGGGATCTTTAAAATAAAGTCTGATCTGATAGATAATGGCTTTGCACTGAAGCTGCAGATTTGGGTAAATTTTCAGCTTTTTTATTCTTATTTGTAAGCTAGTTTGCTTTGTGATTTGTGGTTGTCATCACTATTTTGTAAATCACTTTAAGACTCTCTTGTAACCTCAATTGATTATATTGGAGCTATTTCTTTGGTCTAGACGACTTGTGGTTTATACTCTCATATTGAGGGGTTTTCTACGTTAAAAATATCAGTATTCTTTTGAGTCTTTATTTTTTCAGTTTTCCGTCTTATATTTATTGTTGATCCTCAAAGTTCCTACTATTGGGGGAAGTTACTAGGATTATTGATACAAAGTTGAGAATTGTGCACCTTTGTGACCACTTATCCGCCTAAAACCTTAAGAAGATAGGTGTGAGAATATTTCCGCACTTACTCATACTTGCATTATTATTCTAACACTTCCCCTTAAGTGTGAGTCCATAATGCTTCCCTCAAGATACTTGTACCGCCATTGACACCTTGCAACAGAACACCTATTCTTGGGTATTTAGATACAAGTAAGTTGATCCATTTCTCGAACCAAAGGCTCTGTTACCATTTGTTGGGGGAAGTTACTAGGAGTATTGATACAAAGTTGAGGATTGTGCACCTTTGTGACCACTTATCTACCTAAAACCTTAAGGTGATAGGTGTGAGACTATTTCCTCACTTAATCACACTTGTATTATTATTCTATCACCTACAAATGAGAGGAATTATATATCAACTATGTATTATTGTGTTATTTTATCTTAATTTCCTATGACATAAACCAACTATAGTAACCATAGAATACCAAAAGGCGGGAATATATAACTTTTTTACTGATATACTAAAAACAATAGGTTGAAGAACACAATCCACTAATTTACAAAATCCAACACTGAGTAATGAAAAACAACAACTAAAAAAACGATGAAGTAATGAAAGGGTCATTGTCGATTGAAACCTAGAAAAAATATTAGGACCTAAACCAAAACTAATCGTCGAAAAACAACATAAAAGCGATAAATTTTGGATTCATAAATTTGTAGAGTAAGAAATTTGTGAGAGAAAAAGAAATATCGGATTTATACCTTTTGATTTTGACGGTTGAAGAAAAAGGCGTTTGGAAGAATTGCTAAGCAATTAGTCAACCAAAAATCAAACTCGAGTAGTATCCGAATGATTTGTACTTAGTAGAAATTCCTTTCCCACTCGAGGCCAAAGACTTGGTTACGTTAATTTCATTTTTGAATTTAAAAAATGTTAATTTTTAATTGTATCATTTTTACATTTCTTTTTATTCTACTTCCAATTCATTGTTAAAATTAAATTAACTAAACTACAATATTATTGAATTTCTTAACATGTTTTCAAAAAAGTTAGAGAATTTTTTTTCACACCTAGTACTTTTCTTCTGGATCTCTGGCGAAAAATCCAAATTACCTCCAGAATTCGGATATACATATTCGAAAGCACCTTTTTTTTTAAATGTTTCCGATATGCATATCCGAATACACCTTATTTTTTTACAAAAAAAGTGGTTTTAAATATGCATATCTGAATTTTACAAAAAAATGAGGTGGGTTCGGATATGCATCTCCGAATAAACCATATTTTTTCATGAAAAAAGTGCCATACCATAGATTAGAAGGGACAAAACCTCTTCAAAAGCTTGCAAATCCAGAGCATCCCAAAAGAGTTGAGCCTTCTCAAACAGAAACTTGACTAGAAAACCCTTAACACCACTTCTTGTTTCCCAATTTTCTAAAACATCAGACCATTGCAAATGTAAAGCTAAAGCAATCTCCTCGGGTCTTGGTTCTTTCTCAATACCGGTGAAGGGTAATTGATCAAGAATAGGCACTCCCAAAAGTTGAGAAAACTCCTCCATGGTGGGCACTAATTGGTAATCAGGAAATGTAAAGCAATGGTGTAAAAGGTCAAAGAACTGAAAGAGCGCCTTTATCATGTCTTCATCAAGGCTTGAGGTAACTAGATTGAGAAGTTTACCATGTATCTTGGTGAACGGAGAATTCTCGAGAACCCTTGAAGCTAACTCTTTGAGTTAAGAAGGAACTCTTACGAGGTTGATTTGGATAATATTCCTACGAGTGGAAGCCATGTCCTACAAAACAAAACAAAGATAAATCTCTAGGTCCTTGAAATGGTTAGTGCAAAATACCATGGTATGATGTCATGATGTTATGTATAAGTAAACATATACAAGCAAAGCAAACAAGTCCTTAGGTTTAGGCTTTCATGGGGTTTATAGGTAAGTATCCTCTTGAAGTTTAGTTGGTTAAACCTATCCTAGAAAGTAACTGGATTCTAGGGAATCTCAATATCGCTGATCTTTCTTCACCGGGCATTGTGTCAGTGCAATCCTCTTTATTGTCGACCGAAATATCCAGAAAGTCTGATCTCAATGAGTGTAGCATCGAGTATCAACCAAATTCGGATTGCACCAAAGTTGGCTATCTCACTACTTCCTAATGGCCAAGTTGTTCAATTAAAGGTTCTACGGTCAGTTAGTGCTTCATGACACCACACAGCGGCCATGTATTCTCCTTGAATGGACTCAAGGGATACCGGTACTATTGTAACCCAAAATTTTCCCTCTCATTTATCAAGAATTTGCTCACAAGATCTCCCTTGACCCAAGACTGCACTAGGGTTTGATCAGCTCAAGACACCTCTTTAGGCACTGATGACCAAAATTAGGGTTTGAGTTTGCACAAGGATATTTGAGCTTCCAATGCCCCATATGACTTTCATGGATCATTATGTACCCTCAAGATTACTCATGTCAAGTTTCAAGCTTTGAATCACACTTTTGATCAGTCAATTCAGCAGTTGACCTAAAAATCAGTTGTATTGGAGAAAAAGTAAACTATGGCCAATTCACAGTCAAACTTCATAATTTTTGGTCCACATCAACATTTTAAACTCATGTGTATCATTTGATCAAGTTTGGACCACAACTCTTTAAGAAATTTGATCAAATCTCCAAAAGGGCAAAATGGTCAAAATTAGGGTTTTGATTGGGAAAGGGCAATTTCTGATTTTTGACCTAGCAAATGGTCAGTTGGTTTAAGGAATGATATCAAGAGTCCAATTGCATCATTTTGACCTAATTACATGGTTCAAAACATTGAAAGTCCATTGGATTGATAGATGAATTTTGTAGTCAACTGATCAAAAGTCAACTGTATATTGAAAAGTCAAACTTTGACTTTTTGGTCAAATTCAAGTGCCAAAGATCATAATTCATCAAAACATGTCAAAATATGAAACTTATTCATAAAGAAATAAAAAAGCCAAGATTTCATTTTGAAAAGTAAAAAATTCTAAACTTAGAAATTTTTCTAAGTGTTGGAAATTTCATGTTTTTTCATAACTTTGAGCCGAATTTTCACCATGATGCAAGATGATTCAAGAAAAACTTCCAACATGAAAGTTGTAGATCTCCATGAAATCTATAACTTTTATTTACATAACTCCTTGCAAAAATTCTTGGATCTCAAGTTATGGTTTTATGAACATAGGGTCATGAAACAAAACACTTAGTGAAATTTTGCCCTAATTTGGACAGGATTTTGACCTAACTTCATGACACTTTTTCACATAGTTTCAAGGGGAAGCTTAAAAATAAATTCAAATATGGGTTGTATAGCATATTGCAAGCTTTTCAAAATGTCAAAGAACTCCTTGAGATCATTCTTGAGTAGGGAGAATCGAAGAGATGAAGTTAGAGTTTTGTCACTTAATTTACAAGCCATTTTGTGATGAACAAGAAGTCAATTTCAAACCTATGCTGCACAATCTTGTTTTGAAGGCATCTAAACCTCAAGATCTATCCATAATCATAAGATTACACTTGCTTTTGAGCTTTTATCCAAGTGTTTCAAACATTGTCCAAGCCAATTTGCCATTTTAGGAAGAAAGCTACCATTCCATTCTTGAAAAGTTGTTTTATTCACAAAGTCAACTTGTCTTGAGCTTCTAACTTGTTCTTTCTGGACACACAACCCCTATAAACCAAAAGCAATGTGTCTAAGGTCTGAAGAAGCTCAGAACATGCTTGTATAATACTTGAGATTTGTCACTTCAATTTTCTTCAAAAGCAAGTTATAGAGCCATAACCCTATAACTCAGAAACCTTGAGTGATTTTGTGCTCTAATCTTTTCCATACATATTAACAAGTCAATTGCAAAATAAGAGACGAATGTTAGCACCCTGAAAAACCTCCCACGCACCTTGCTGCACAGAACTTCCCAAACTTGACAGTTTTGAGCAAAAACTCACCATCTTCATTTCCACTCGTGCGTTTTGAAAACTAACCATCCAAACATCTTCCATACATCATATCAAAGTGATCCAGGCCCTCATTTCTTAACTATAACTATTTCACATTCATCCACCATTTTCAAAACTGAAGCTTGAAACTTGACTTGAGTTGGGAGTTTCAGCCATCCTCAAAGCAAGGTAGGAGTTGGCACACATTCAAGGAGGTCCAGGCAAGCTACAGAAATCATCAGGCCATCCCAAAGATTGCTCAAACTCCATACACGACTCCAGCTGTAAGAGGTAAGTTTTCAAACTTCTATCTCTTCATACATGCATCATTTGAGTTTGGTTTGTGAAGATAAAATGTAGATACCATTGCCACGAAGCTGTACATATCCATATTTTACATTTATATGGCCTGAGCTTAGAGAATTTTAGGGTTGAAGTTTTCTGAAATTTTGAGGTTTTGAATTAGGGCTAGAAAAATTCGCATTCATCTTTGACTATTAGCTTAAATTATACATGGTTGGATTCGTGGGAAGAAATGCCACAACTTTCATGTTTGAACTTTTCATTTTTGTTGAGAGATGAAGAAGATACAGGTCCTTTGGCTGGAGGTTGAAGATGAAGTGTAATCAGGGCACGTTTTGTGTTATGTATTTATCCTTTCACATAAGTTAACGGATGTACAGTCACCCCAGTGGTAAGGCAGCGCGCGTTATTGGTAGAGGTCATGGGTTCGAACCTCAGCGCTGCCTTTTTGCATTTGTTTTACATTTTTGTCATTTTTCCTTTCTTTTTGCTTCAGCAAATAGGCGCTGGGCCTTTTGGGCTTAGCTTTTGTTTTGTTTTTTTTGCTTACTAACCCCCTGCAGGTTTTTGACACCCCTGTCCCATTTATTTAATTTTCCATTTTATTTTCATTTTATTTTCTTAAATATTTTTTTTTTAATACTAAAAATCATAAAATACAAAAAAAATGATATATTTATATTTTGACTTAGTTTATTTTATTTTTCTCACAAAAAAATATTTTTATTAATCATACTTTATTTATGTTTTACTTATTATCTTGTAAATATAAATAAAATTAAGTTATTAATTAATTTCTTTCTTACTAATTTAAATACATTATTTTAATATAAAAAAGACTAAAAATATTTTATAATACTACAAGTATTTTCAAGATAAAAAAATACCAAAAAATACTTTTCTTAAACTTATTTTCTTTTGATTAATTAATAGAATTAAGGTTTTCTTTTAAAATCTTTTCCTTAGTAAATTCAAACTTAATTAACTATTTTATTTATTTTAAATTAGGTTAAGACAAAATCATTTTTCATGAAAACCAAACAAAATTCATTTTCTTCATATTTTGCATCCTTGTACATTTATTCGTATTTATACTTTGTATTTAAATTCCTTGTATATTCATACCAATTCAATATGGTTGTAATAGATTAATTAGGGTTTAAATTCTTGTAATCCCCATTTACAAATTGTATACCCACAAATATTGTAATAGCGTAGTAACTTTAAATTTCGCAATTTATCGCTTTTATGTAACATGCTAGTAATTAGGATTTGTATGGAAAGACTAAAACCAATGATTAGAAAACCCTAATTCAAGACAAAAACAAGCATGAAAATGATACACTTTCACACAAGCACCTCTAGGGTTATTCCACTTGGGTGCCTTATACAAAATGGTCATATTACGCATGTGAGGTATCTTAGTAAAAACAAGCAAAAATACAAGATCATGGTCCCTCGATGACGTTATCTAAGTTGCCTTACAAATGATCTTAGTCCCTAAAAAATAATGCTAAGATACCTTGCAACATTGCTAATCATGGTTATACGATGACCCACGCCCGTCCCGTTTACATCCAAAGATAGGGTTGCTTACCAAATCAATGGTAAGACAACAATGTCAAAGGAAAAGAAAATGAACAAGAAAGACATTTGAGTAGGTAGATTGCTCCTAATTACTTGCTCCATTTCAAAACAAACACCCTTGCTATTTTCAAAATAAACACCTACACTTTCATAACATCTTACAAAACTTGAAAACATTTTCAAAAGATCAACATCTTTGTATACATTCTTACAAACAAGAATCATTACAAAGATTGCCTAAACAATGGCCTCTTTTACAAAATACTTTCAAAAAACCACATCAAGCACAATTTCAAACAAAAAGCAAGTGATCTAGCAAGTAACTAAGATCCCATGGAAAACCATGGATGAAGAGGGTGCTAATACCTTCCCTTTTCATAATCTACCCCCCGAACTCAAGAAATAATCTCAAAGGTCTTTCCTGTGCTTTTTCACCTTTCCTTTTGGATAAAAAAAAAGTCGGTGGCGACCCTTGCTAACCGCAACATTTACGATAAAACGCAAAACCCTCAAGTCAGTTCTCCCACCGTATCACAGGTACCAACAAATGTGTCACACTAATGTAGCCATCACTTTAACCATGTCGGTATACCCTGTACAATCCCAACGATCTATTGCTACTTACCTAATAATGTTCCCCGATTCGGGTAGAGGATCAATACAAAACCCAAACAACCATTTAAAAGTAAAGCAAGCAAATCAAACAACGAAAGCATTTAAATGTGAACTAGTCTCTAAGGTAACCTCACTTTTAAGTAATATTCGCCAGCAGAGTCGCAAGTTCTATAATACGGTGGGAGAACTGACTTGGGTGTTTTGCGTTTTATCGCAATTGTTGTGGATAGCAAGATTCGCCATCGAATTTTCTTTTATCCAATAAAGGAAATGGTGAAAAGAATACGAAAGACCTTTTGATTATTTTCTTGAGTTCGGGGGGTAGGTTATAAAAAGGGAAGGTGTTAGCACCCTTTTCATCCATAGTTATCTATGGGTACTTAGTTGCTAGCTCACTTGGAAATTCTTTGTTTGAAATATGTTTGTGATTGGTTTTGAAAGTATTTTTGAAAGTGCCTTTGCTTAGGCGAACTTTGTAACAATTCTCGTCTCTATAAGAATGCATACAAAGTGTTGACTTTTGAAAATATTTTATTTGAAAGTGTTTTTGAAAGTGCCTTTGCTTAGGCGAACTTTGTAATGATTCTCGTCTCTATAAGAATGCATACAAAGTGTTGACTTTTGAAAATATTTCATTTGAAAGTTTTGGTGTATTTTAGAAGATGATTTGAAGAGGGTTGTGAGCAAGCAACTATGAATGTTCTATCTACTCAAAATTCTTAGTTCTTTTCCTCCTCCTTTAGATATTTCTATCTTACCATTGATTGATGAGAAGCCTTATCATTGGATGTGAAGGGATAGGTGTGGGTCGTCGTACAATCATAGAAGGCAACATTGTAGGATATCTTAGAAATTTGTCGTAAGGGTCTGAGATCGTTTACCGAAGGCAAAATTTGAAGGGTTATCGAGGGACTACGTTCTTGTAATTGAATGGGCTTTGCTAAAGTACCCCACATTCGAGGGACATGACCATTTTTTCTCAAGGCAACAAGTGAAGTTAACCTTAGAGGTGCAAGTATGCAAGGTGTATTGATTTCATGCTTTTTTTTCTTTGAGATTAGGGTTTTCTAACGATTAGTTTTAGTCTTGCCATACACACCCTAATTACTAGCAATTATATTGAAAGCGATAAATTGCGGAAATTTAAAGTTCTACGCTATTACATCTTTTTTGGGGATGGGGGATACAAATTTACAAATGGGGAATGAAAGCAATTAAAACCTAATTACAATTACAACCATATTGAATAATGAATAACAATAAAAATATAAATAAATATAAAGATAATGTAAAAAATTGGTTTTAAAAAAACTTTTATGTATTGACACATACACTTACGCATTGATACAAAAACTTTTATGTATTGACGCATGTACTTATGCATTGGCTTATATCTGTTTTGTATCGACACATGTACTTATGCATCGATACATATCATTTCTTTGCTCCTAGTAATCAAAATAAAATATGTATGAGTCGACACATAATGGTTTGTATCGACTCATTTTTGTTTTGTATCGACTCATTCGCTTATGTATCGATACATATCATCTCTTTGCTCCTGGAAGTCAAAACAACTCAATATGAGTCGACACATAATGGTTTGTATTGACTCATTTTTGTTATGTGGCGACTCATTCGTGTTTTTTATCGAGTCATAACCTATTTTGTACCTAATATGTGTCGACACATAGAGTTATACATCGACTCATACTACTGTTTTTACTTCCAACATTTTTCTGCTGCATATATGAGTCAGTTCTCAACACATGGTTAATGAAAATGAAAAAGTAAACATATGGTTAGCTTCTGGGAAATTATATCTACATTTTATCTTCAAAAATGAACCACTAATGATGCTTGTATGAAGAGGTCAAAGTCAAGAAAAGTAACCTTGAAACTGAAATTTGTGTTTTGATTTAGAGTTATTGTATTGTCTTGGAGAAGTCAAGTGTCTATTTTTGAGTTTGGAGAATGGTGATAGTGATGTTTCAAAAGTTGCTCTTGTGTTTGAAAAACTTCTATATGATGTATATGAAGTATATAGATGGTTTGTTTAGGGAAAACTTGCAAGGTTTTAGAGACTCAAAGGGTTTGGACTTCAAAGGTCAAAGATGGAGGCTTTTGTGGACAATTCTGGTTTTTAGAGTATAAGGGGGGTTTGAGGATTTTTCAATACACAAGAATCTAGCCTCTTTCTCTTTCAAATTCTCCCTCTATTTATAGGAAAGAGGTTTGGGAACAAGAGCTTATTAGGTTTGCAAGACAACATGTTATGGTTTGGTTGGGATGCAAATATCAAACTATGTCAATTCTTTGTAGTCCCAAGATGAAGTACCAAAGTTGCTAGTATAGAGGGTCTAATTTCCATGATTTATGATGGAGTAAAATCAGAAGTTAACAAGGTATGGGCTAAACAAAAATTATGTACCAATAAGCTTGCTTTTCAAGAATAGCAATGGTAACTTTTTATCTTAAATGGCAAGTTATTTGGATAATGGCTTGTATCTCTTGGGTAATGGTTTAAGCTTTTGTGTAAACATTAAATTATGAATATATTTGTAAGCAAGAAGGCCTGCAACATAATATTATGCAGCATAGCATGTAGATTGGATCATGTGTTCTTCACTAAAAAGACTTGTAATTCAAGGATGGATGCCCAACTTCATGCCATTGAATCTCCTAGCTCAAGTATGATAAATTCATGCTCTTGTATGTTTTGGAAAGCTTTAAACATCCTCTATAACTTTCATGTTGGCCATTTTGACAAAATCATCTTGGAACTATGTGGAAAATGCCAAGAAGTTGGGATAAAATCCTGACCAAAATCTGTTGAAAATTTTTCTAAGTGTTAGATGAAAATGTCATGACTTCATGGGCTTATATCTTCAAATTTAAGCATTTTTGGGACATTAACCCTATAATATAAATTTTTAGAATTCATCAAGATCTACAACTTCCATGTTGAAAGTTTCCTTTGAATCATTTTGCATCATGGTGAAAAAATGGTATGAAGTTATGAAATAAACATGTATAAAACACTTAGAAAAATTTCTAAGTCTTGGAAGTTTGACTTTTCAAATTGACTTTTGACTTTATTAACTTCTTGATGATCAGGCTTGGTATTCTTGATTGTCTTGATAAATTTTTATCTTTTAAACTTAATGTTGATCAAAAAAGTCAAAGTTTGACTTTTGGTGTATCAGTTGACTTTTTCATTAGTTAACCAAATTTCATCTATCAATCCAACGATCTTGAGAAATGTTTTGAGCCATGAAATTAGGTCAAAATTATGTACTTGAATCCTTGATATCATGTTTCAAACCAATAAGTCATGTATTAATTCAAAAGTCAAGAATCAATCATTCTTAGTCAAAACCCTAATTTTGACCATTTTTCCCTTTTGATGATTTGAACATTTTTTCTTGAGGAATTATGATCAAAACTTGATCAATTGATGCATATGACTTCAAAATGTTGATATTGGTCAAAAATATTGAAGTTTGGCTGTAAGTTGGCCATAATTGGCTTTTTTTTACCCAATATAGCTGATTTTAGGTCATCTGATCAATTGACTGAGCAACTTTATGATGCAAGACTTGAAACTTGACATGAGTATTCTTGAAGGTATAAAATGATCCATGAAAGTCATTTGAAGCATTAGAAGTCCAATTGTCCTTGTGAAAATTCACACCCTAATTTGAGGCATCAATGTTGAGGAGATGGCTTGACCTAGTCCACACTTGTACAAGCTTGAGTTATTGAAGATCTTGTGAAAAATGTTTTGAGAAATGAAAGGGAAAATTTTGAGGTACAACATCTGCCCCTGTTCAATCTTCTTAAACATGAAGAGTTAGATTGGCGGGTCCGCTATTCGTGACTTGAAGGTGGGAGATAATTTAACATTAGAGTGCCCAGAAATTTACGCTTGATAGTGTGTTAGTTTATTATGTCGGGAGTGAGCTTAAATATTCCATTTGGAGAAGTGATAAAGAATTTGTCATAGATGGGCTTATAGATGCCATCCAGAGTGACTATTGGTAGATACTGGAAGAAGTATCAGAAGAAATCCTTGGTCGATTTATACTGAAACTATAGATGTCTTTTGCCTGTCTTTAACTGGGAGAAATAAATCTAACCAGAAGAGGTCTTGTGATGGTGAATTCATTGGGGAAACAAATCTAACCAGAAGAGGCATGTTGATTGCCTATCAATAATTAGAAGAAGTAAATCTATCCAGAAGAGGACTTTTATTTTGTTGACTGATTTTTCCTGCAAGGAAGAGGGTTAGTTGCATGCAGATGTATGCATGGCGTAATGATATTCTCAAAATAAATGAGATTATGTTGTATGCATTTGCCATGTATGTAGTATGATGTATGAATGTGAAATATTTTTTAGGTGTGTATTTGTCTGGAAAATAAATCCTTGACAAATGCTGGGGAGTTTTGGGAAGTTAAATCCTTGATTGTTGTTGGGGATGAAGAGTATATGCATCTTCAAACCTTGTTTAGAGTGTTTCGGCTGGGGATTCCTGCTTTGTTGTTTTGAGAAGAATTCCGCTGGGGAACATTGACTTTGCTTGAGAAAACTCTACAGGGAGTGTTGCTTTAAGCTTGGGGAATATAGTTCAGGAGTTTTAGTTGTCCATTGCTCTACTGGGGAGAATAAAAGTTAACTGTTATCCGGTCGGATTCCAAGCTTCCCAACAACTTGCTGGGGAAAATAAAGTTGATTGTTATCTGGTCGTATTACAGGTTTCATAACAACTTTTTGGGGAAGATGAAGTTTAACTATTATCTGGTCGGATTCCAGGCTTCGCAACAACTTACTTGGAAGGATGAAGTTAAGTTTTATCTGGTCAGATTCTAGGCTTCGCAGCGATTTTCTGAAATTAACTGTTATTTGGTCGAATTCCAGGCTTTGCAATAACTTACTGAAGTTAACTGTTATCTGGTTGGATTCTAGGCTTCACAATGATTTTCTGAAGTTAATTGTTATCTGGTCGGATTCCAGGCTTCACAACAACTTACTGAATGAATTAAGTTAATTATTATTTGGTCGGGTTCCAGGCTTCACAACAACTTTACTGAAATCAACTGTTATCTGGTTGGGTTCCAGGCTTTGCAGCAAATTCTTGAAGTTAATTGTTATCTGGTCGGTTTCCAGGCTTCACAACAACTTACTGAATGAATGTTAATTGTTATCTGGTTATATTCCAGGCTTCACAACAACTTTATTGAATTTAACTGTTATCTGGTCGGATTCCAGGCTTCGCAGCAAATTTCTGAAGTTAACTGTTATCTGGTCGGTTTCCAGGCTCCGCGACAACTTACTAAATGAATGAAGTTAATTATTATCTGGTCAGGTTCCAGGCTTCGCAACAACTTTACTGAATTTAACTATTATCTGGTCAGATTCCAGGCTTCGCAACAAATTCCTGAAGTTAACTGTTATCTGGTCGATTTACAAGCTTCGCAACAACTTGCTGGGGATAGTATCGACTCTGTTGGTGACAAGGGGTTTTGTCTTTTGATTTGTAATGGTCTGAGAAAAGAACTCGAGCTGGGGAATTTGTAGTCTGTTGGGGAAATAAACCCTGTTGAGAAGGATATTCTTGAGATCTTATTGGGGACATGAATTCTTTCATGCAAGGTTCATTTTTCCAATTAAGGCCACACTCAGCTAGCGAGAGGGTTTTTAGGAGATTATACTTTGTGGGGATAATCTTGTTTAAGTAACTCTGTGGGGATATCTTGAATCCTTAAGAAAATGTTTATTACTGTTTTTAAACATACATTTGTTAACAGTTAATCATGTTCATATGTATATGTTCATTCAATTTTAGTCATTCGACGTTTTTGCACTCAAAACAAAAAAAAAAACAAAAAGTCTGCACTTCGAAGTATATTTGTATAGATGTTTTGCCTATAAATAGGAATTTTTGGTACAAGGAGACAAATATCCTAGTAAGAGGAAATATTCGAAAGAATACAAAGTGAAAACAAAAATAACAGCCATGTGGAAGTGATATCATTGTGTTCCAACTCCGCTATTTCCCCCATGTCTTCGAACATCATCCCTTGCCGTTGAAAGAAGTCGATTGAATTAATATTATACCATTAAACTTGGACCTTGGTAATAAAGCTTGGTTGTGGTGATTCACAGGACATAATCATACGCTTTAATCCTTAACTTTTTCCTGGACCGCCCTTTCGGGTTTTCAGCCCACCCGAATACCGTTTTTTGCCTAAGCCGCCCTTTTGGGTTTTCGACTTGTCGGGTGTATAATATTTTGTATATATCCTAACTTTTGCCCAAACCTTTTGGTTCGTCGGGATACCCTTATTTTTGCCTAGGTATGTCAACCTAACAGGTCATTCTTTATGTGTAGTATTTTTTAACTATGTCCGCGTTCACAGGATGCGGGAACTCTTCACCGTCCATAGTAGTTAACATCATGGCATCGCCAAAGAATACTTTCTTAACAACAAATGGCCCTTCGTAAGTGGGAGTCCATTTTCCCCTGGGATCGCCTTTAGGAAGAATGATGCGCTTTATTACCAAACTTCCAGTCGGATACACTCAAGGTTTGATATGTTTATTGAAAGCCCTGACCATACGTTTTTGATACATTTGACCATGACAAATAGAAGCTGGTCTCTTCTCATCAATTAAGTTCAACTGATCCAACCTAGTATGAATCCATTCATCTTCTCCTAAACCTGCTTCTTTCATAATCCTTAAGGAAGGAATTTGAACTTCCACAGGCAAGACAACTTCCATGTTGTAGACTAAAGAGAAAGGGGTTTCCCCAGTTGAAGTTAGAGCCAAAGCACGGTATCCATGAAGAGAAAACGATAGCATCGCATGCCAGTCTTTGTAGGTCACCACCATCTTTTGCATAATCTTCTTTATGTTTTTATTGGCGACTTCCACTGTGCCATTCATCTTAGGTTTGTACGAAGAAGAATTGTGATGCTTTATTTTGAAATGAGTGCAGAGCTCTATAATCATAGTATTGTTGAGATTGGTTCTGTTGTCAGTGGTGATCCTTTTAGGGATATCGTGACAGCAAATGAGGTTATGTTTAAAAAATCGGGCTACAACGTTCTTTGTAACTGAGGCAAATGAAGCAGCTTCGACCCATTTGGTGAAGTAATCGATGGCAACATTAGAGGCAGTGGGCTTGATCTCTCCAATCATGTAAATGCCCCACATTGCAAATTTCCACGGAGTAGTCATAACATTCAAAGGAATTGGAGGCACATGAACCTTGTCGGCATAGATTTGACACTTATGACAAGTTCTCGAGTGATGGTGGCAATCAGTTTCCATAGTCCACCAATAGTACCCATCCCTCAGAATCTTCTTGTCCAAAGTATACTCGCTAGAGTGAGTTCCAAAGATACCTTTATGCATGTCTTCTATGATATTTTCTACTTCTTTCTTGTCCATACAACGGAGCAGGGTAGAATCATGGTTGCTCTTGTATAGGATCCCATTTCTTAGGAAGAATTTGGATGAAAACCTCCGCAGGAATTTCTTATCATTGATGGAAGCTCCCTTAGGATACTCTTGTGCTTCCAGATATCTCCTCACTTCATGGTACCATGGTTTCTCCTTGTCAGTTTCGATCTCACAACAGTGTGGGGGTTCATCAAATCTTTCTATAGTAATTCTGGGGGATTCGTTGTCCCAATTGACCTTGAACATAGACGACATGGTTACTAAAGCGTCTGCCAACTGATTTTCTTCTCTTGGAAAGTGTTCAAAAGTGACTTCCTCAAAGTATGGGATCAAGGTTAACACAAGCTCTTTGTAGGGGATCATATTTGGATGTTTGGTATCCCATTCTCCTTTAACTTGACTGATTACTAATGTCGAATCTCCGTACACGCTTAAGAATTTGATTCTTAGGTCAATAGCATCCTTAAGACCCAAGATGCACGCTTCATACTCGACCATGTTGTTTGTATAGTTTAAGCATAGTCTGGACGTGAAAGGTGTATGACAGCCTTTGGGAGAAATGATCACAACACCAATTCCGTTACCCAAAGCGTTGGAAGCTCTGATAAAAAACCATAGTCCATCGAGATCCTGGTTCAGGTCCTTCATACGGTCCAGGCTTTTCACAATTGGTCACTAGCATGATATTCTCATCCGGGAATTCAAAGTTCATGGATTGACAATCATCAACATCTTGATGGGCCAAATGATCCGTCAACACGCTTCCTTTGATTGCTTTTTACGTAATGTATTGGATGTCATATTCAGTCAAGATCATCTGCCATCTAACTATTCATTCAGAGAGAGATGGCTTCTCAAAGATATATTTGATAGGGTCCATCTTATAAATCAATAGAGTGGTGTGAGTCAGCATATACTGTCTTAGCCAGTAAGCATCCCATGCCAGAGCGCAACAAGTTTTCTTGAGCAGTGAATATCTAGTTTCACAGCCCGTAAACTTTTTACTCAGGTAGTATATCGCATGCTCTTTTCATCCAGACTCGTCATGTTGGCCCAACACACACCCCCATTGAATTCTCTAATACAGTCAAACACATAATCATAGGTCTTCCTTCAATTGGAGGCATCGGGATGGGAGGTTCTTGTAAATATTCTTTGATTTTGTCAAAGGCTGCTTGGAAATCGTTGTTCCATTTGAGCACTTGATCTTTCTTCAAGAGTTTTAAGATTGGCTCACAAGTAGTAATTAGGTGAGATATGAATCGAGCAATGTAGTTAAGTCGACCCAAGAAACCTTAGACCTCCTTCTCAAAAGAGGGATCTGGAATTTCTTGAATGGCTTTGACCTTCGCATGATCCACTTCAATACCTTTGCTATTGACTACAAAACCTAGGAGCTTTCCAGACCTTACTCCAAAGGTGCACTTGTTAGGATTCAGCCTCAATTTTTACTTCTTTAACCTTTCAAATAGCTTGTGTAAGTGATCAAGGTGTTCTTCCTCAGTCTACGACCTTGAAATCATATCATCCATGTATACCTCTATCTCACGATGGATCATATCATGAAATAAAGCTGCCATATCTCGTTGATAGGTTGCCCCTACATTCTTCAAACCGAATGGCATGACCTTGTAGCAGAAGGTGCCCCACTGCGTAACAAAGGTGGTCTTCTCCATGTCCCCGAGAGCCATCTTGATTTGATTGTAGCCAGAGAAACCATTCATGAAGGAGAAGACTTTATGTTGAGCCGTATTGTCGACCAAGGCGTCAATATGTGGTAGTGGGAAATCATCTTTGGGATTTGTCCTGTTCAAATCCCTATAGTCTACACACATACAGACTTTCCCATCATTCTTTGGTACTGGGACCATGTTTGTCACCCATTGAGGATATTACGTTACAGCCATAAAACTTGCATTGAATAACTTCATTACCTCAGCCTTTATCTTTTCAGACATGTCTGGCCGCATATGACAAACCTTTTGTTTAACTAGAGGACAATCTTCTTTTGTTGGTAGATGATGAACAACAATGTCGGTATCAAGCCCGAGAATATCTTCATATGACCAAGCAAACACTTCAACATAGTCACGCAACATCTAGATCAATCTGTGTTGTACCCCAAAATTTGCCCTCCCATATTTCTCAAGATATTTCAAGAAAAATCTCCAAGTTGCTCAAGTTTGCTCAAGAGTTGGACAGACAAGCTACCTCCTAAGGCAGTCAACCCTAAATTAGGGTTTTGTGTTGCATCAAGATCCTTGAATCCAAATGACCTCAAGTGCTACCAAATGTCCTAATATGTTCTCAAGGTCATCCATGTCAAGTTTCAAGCCTTGCAGAGGAAGTTTGCCCAGTCAATTGCTCAAAGGTCCAAAAATCGACTGTGCTAGGGCAAAAGTCAACTGTGACCTATAAACAGTCAAACTTCAAGATTTTTTTCAACATTATCATTTTGAAGTGTATTTCATCATTTGATCAAGGGTTGATCATGATTCATCAAGGATTGCTCAAAATTCATCAAGACTCAAAAGTTGCTAAATTAGGGTTTTGTAGGGAAAGTCAACTCAACTTTGACCAAGCATAACATTCTCATACTTTATGATAAATGACCCATCCAAATCTAATTTTGAAGAGGATGCAATTTCCTACAATACATCTTCATACCCCAAGATCAAAAAATGCACTCACAAGAAGTTACAAATTTGGACATTATAGGTCATTTTTAAAAGTCAACAAAAACACCTTTTTTTCCAAAGCTTATAACTTGAGCATGGAATATCATAATGAGATGAGACCAAAAGGGTTGGTTAGAGGACATCTCAATATTTCTAAAAATTCCAAGAAAACTTCCAAAAGTTCCAAATTGAAGAAGTTATGCAATGTTGAAGTTGTACATTTTTGCAAAATTGCCAAAAGTCAACTATCCCCAAAACTTCAAATTTTGTCAAATGGGCCCATTCTTTTCCACTTGATTTGAGCTTGCATAGTTGCCCACGTGTCCTAGATTCAGCCATGAGCCCATATTTTATTTTTATTATTTAATTTGATTTTTATTGAATTTATTCATTTTAAATCAAAATTAAATCATATAAAATCTAAAACCTTGATAACATGAGATTTTTTTGATATTTCAGGATTTGATTCTCATTATTATCATCATCAAACTCGAATCTCACCAATTCATGTGAAAAAGATTGAGATTTGGGCAAATTTGGCAAGTCGTAAAGAGGAGATCAAATCAAATCCCAAGGCATTGATATGGGAAGATTCAAGCCATAATTCTTACCCTAATACACTCCATAGTACATAAGCAAGCAAAACAGATCGAAACAAGGGTTGAAAAGTGCAGGCATAGGTAGAACAAAGTTTGGAAAAAGTCATAAAAAGCTTGAGATCGAAATCGTGCTTGGAGGTGTTTTCAGAAGCCAAGACCTATCCCAATCGTCTCCTGGACGTTCACTGAAGCTAAGCCAATCCAAAGCAAGCTTCTTCAGACCACATAACGCGTTGTAAGTCCCACGCTTCCTAGCTCTATTCTTGGATTCAATTTGGCCTATTCTGGCATCATTTGAATGAGATAATTGCATATTCATAACCCTCATGTCATTTGCAAACCTTTGGCAATAATCAATTTGGTTTATTGGCGCTGTAACCCCAAAACACCATAGCTAGGGTTGCGTTTTTGTTTTTAGGGATTCTTATTTCAGGTGAAATTGGTCCATATAATGGGCATCGTTGCACTCAGGAGAAGGAGACGAACACAACCCTACCCTTGAAAGTCATTCTTATTGCCTGGAATTGATTTTTGGATCGAGCTGCGTTTTTAGCTGCGGATTCAAATCCGCAGGTAAAATTACAGTAGTGGAAGGACAGGTACGAAGAGCTGGCATTCACTCATTGGCCAATTCAAATGATTTTCGCGCATTTTTGTTTTGCTGGCACATTAACTTGTTTTATTTTATTATATTTTCTTTGTATATTATTAACAAATAAAACAAGTGGCCCAGTGGTCAGCGTGTCCAATTCCAAGGCGTTAGTGGCTGGAGGTCAGGGGTTCGATCCCTGCCTCCAGCGCTTTGCATTTTCTCCTTGTTTTTCATGTAATCAGGTGTTTGCTCAAGCATGCAGTACACCACGCACCATCAAGCATCCAATAGCCAGATGGCCAAAGGCCAGATCTGGTGGCCAGGATCTGAAGGTCCACATGAAGCCAAGCCAGCGCACACACACCAAATCCAGGAAAGGTCAACAAGGCCAGCGTTTTGGGCCTCAGGATTGCTGATCCACACTCCCAATTTCAGGCCCATACCCCCCTTACTCTCATCTATTTTATTTTTTGTTTTAATTATTTTTTATTTATTTACTAACCAATCAAAAATTCTTTTCTTTATAAAATAAAACCATAAAAATATTTTCTTTATCAAATCAAATTTTTATTTTTATTTTATTAAAAAACACTAATTAAATTAACTTAGGTTTTAATTAGAATAACTTTAACATATTTTTTTAAATAATTAAAATTAAATTAGATTTAATTAGGTTTTTACTAATTCAATTAATTTTATTTTTCTTTCTTAAAATAACAAAAACCCAAAAAAAATTATTTTAATTAATTAATTAATTTGTTAATTTAGTAATTAATTTAGGTTAATTTCTTTCTTAAAATAAAAATAACAAAAAATCTTTTCTTTAACAAAAGGGGTCAAAACCCTAACTCGCACTCGATTTAATTTCCCGCATGCGATTTATTTATTTTTATCCAATAATGTATTTGCCTCCGATTTGTAATAATTAATAGGACTTTTATTTATTTTTTATCGCTTTATTTATTTTTAAAGGGTTTGTCTTTGGCGATGTAAATACCTGACGCCTTGTAATTTAAATTCCGCATTTTATTTCCGCAATTTATAACTGTTAGATGTTTGATAATAGGATGGCATGACAAGACTGAATGTTTTAACCTAAAATCAACTTAGATCACCTTTAACATGTACAAACATAAAAATAATTGAAAACAACACACTCGCACATGCGCACTCTTAGGGTACACCCCACTTGGTTGCCTTCGTACGCGGTCATTAAGTATAGGTCATTTTAGAGGTCGCCCTCTTGTCTAAAGATCATATTCGCCTCGAAATGGTTGGCTCAGATATTGTTGCCTCAAACAAATGATCTACGACATTAGGGTTACCGCTAAGGCATCCTAACATTACTTTGGTGATCGTAAGTCCCGCATTCGAATTGACCCTCAAATTCCAACGACGATGCTACCTACTCATCAATAGTAGGATAGCATTGTCTAAAGGACATTAGCATAGAACAATTATTTTTTTCGAGTAGGTAGATGGTTCTTAGATACTTGCTCTTTCAAAAAACAAAATCTTTTTCACACTTACACTTTTCGAACAAAGTTTTCAAAAACACTTCATACGCTCTTGAGGACAGAAGCAAGAGTTAAATCAAAGTTTCAAAACAAAAACTTTTCAAACCCACAAGCACAAAGAAAGAAATTTTGAAAACAATTGAGCAAGTACCTAAGAGCCTGTGGATAACCACGGATAGAAAGGGTGCTAACACCTTCCCTTTCTATAATCTACCCCCTGAACCCGAGAAACATCTCGAAAAAGGAATTTTTCTGTGCTTTTTTCCTTTCCTTGTTGGATAAAATAAAAGTCGGTGGTGACTCTTGCTTGCCGCGACATTTTGCGAAAACAAACGCAAAACGCAAACCAGCATTCCAAAAAAAACAGTCAGTTCTTCCCACCGTATCACAGAACTGGCGACTCTGCTGGGGATATAAATAAGTGGGGTGTACCTTAGGAATAGTTCATAATGTTTTCAATTGCTTGATTTGTATGCTTTATCTTTGTGGGTTGAATCGGAGTTACTATAGATCCTAACCTGGATCTGGGGGATACCCTTTAGGTAAGTAGCAATAAACTGTGAGGGAATTGTATGGCATAGACCGATACGGTTGAAGCAGTAGCTACGTTGGTGTGGCACTTTAGTATGTATCGATATCCCTTGTGGCGCAACGAGGAGAATATGGGTCTGTTAAGGGGTCATTAAGCACCAACTGACCTTAGAACCTTTAAATTGACCAACTTGGCCATAGAACAGTAGCAGTGTGCTACACTCATTGAGACTAAACTCTCGCGATGATTCCGGCTGCAAGAAAAGGTTGCTAAATTGGAATTATGACCGATCAAGGGTAGTCAGTGATATTGAGATCCTCTAGAACCTGGTTACTATTTTTAAGACAGGTTTGAACCAACTGAACTTAAAGAGGGTAGTACCTAGACTCCTTGCCAGCCTGAAATCTAAGGACTCTCTGTGTGACTTGTGTGCCTTGACCATGTTTGCTGTTTTTGGATACTTGTGGTATGTTTTCCATCATGACATCATTACATCATAACATTGAATGCATCTTGCACTGGACTAACCTATTTCAAAGACAGGAGGGATTCATCTTTGTTCTGTTTTGTAGGTCATGGCACCCATGCGTAGAAACACCATTCGGATCAACTTTGTCCAGGTTCCCACTCTGCTTAAAGAATTGGTTGCAAAGATGCCAGATACTACTTCCTTCATCAGAAGACATGGGCACCTTCTTGGTTTGGTCACTTCCAAATTGGACGAGCAAATGATGAGTGTCTTAGTCTAGTTCTTTGATCCTCTGTACCATTGCTTTACTTTTCCGGACTACCAGTTGGTCCCTACCTTGGAAGAGTTCTCTGATCTGCTGGGTATCCCCATTCTAGAGCAGACCCCATTTACAGGTTGGGAGAAGATCCTTAGGCCGGAAGAGATTGCTTCAGCCCTTCATCTGACAAAGGCTGAGGTAATATCTAACTGGGAAACTCGTAATGGAGCAAAGGGCTTTTTGACTAAATTCTTGGTTGGTAAAGCTAATCAGTTCTGGGAAAATCTAGACTTCCAAGCCTTTGAAGACATTCTGGCTCTACTCATATATGGTTTGGTGCTGTTTCCTAACTCCGATTCCTTTGTTGACGTGAATGCGGTAAAAATTTTCATTTCCAGTAATCCTGTGTCTACCCTCTTGGGTGACATTTTGCACTCGCTTTATGCCTGTACTGCTCAGAAATGGGGAACCCTTATGAGCTGTGCACCGTTGTTGGCGAGGTGGTTTATTTCTCACCTCCCCAAATCAGTTCTGAAGAACAAATAAGGCATGGGCTGGGCCTATAGGATTATGTCTCTCTCTCATAATGACATCATTTGGATTATTAAGGGCATGGAAGATGTGGCTATTATTGATCGATGTGGGGAATACCCCAATGTTCCACTGATATGAACCAATGGAGGGATCACTTATAATTCGTGCTTGGCCTTACATCAGTTTGGGCGAGCTAGAAGGGAAGGACCTCATGAGTTGGTAATGCTTAGTATTGTCTTTAATTTCCAAGGAGATAGTGACGAGCAACGCCGCAGATTCATAAGAGCTTGGGATAGGGTACACAGGTCTGATCCACACAAGCTGGGTGCGAAGACTTCTCTACCAATGGAACCATACCTCCGATGGGTTCGCATACGTGCCCAAAAGCTGGGAATGCCCTACGAAGCTGTCTTGCCTATAATTGTTGAAGTTACTGATGAAGAGGGGGTTCCTCCTACCATCCTACACCCTTACATGCCTACTGACATTGGGGAATTAAAGAGGTCCTGGATGCAGCTGAGGTAAGAACAGGATACTTACCGAGAAAAGTATCACGAACAAGAGCAGAAGATCCAGAAGTTGACAAGGCAGTTGGAGAACAAACGGATCCTCAATGACGATGTCCGCACCGACAAGAAACGACCATGGGAGCACTGATTGTCTTTTGATTATTTCTAGTTTTGATTTACTTTTCAGTTTTTCTTTCTTGTAACGCCTTAAAGGCATCTGTTGAAAAATTGAATTCAAAGTTTATCTAATAAAAGTGTGTTTCATTTTTTGTTTACGAATTTGAATCTCTCGACGTCTTTGAAATCATATCATACGCATTTCATTCCATGCACCTCATAACAGGTACCCTTACAGGTTTTCTCATCTTCTTCGCTGTTTATTTCAGCATCATGTCTTCTGAACCATCAACTGAACAAGCAATCAAGGCTCTACAAGCTCAAAACGCCCAATTCCAGGAGTTGTTCATGAATCTGGCTAAGGGTCAGCAAGATCTGAAGGCCCTTATCTTGAAAGATAAGAATAAGAAGAAGAAGATGACAGTCCTATTTAATATGGGTCACAGATTCGGAAACAATTTGCAAGAAGAGGTTGATTTGACCCTCTCATCTGGAGGGAAAGATAATCAGGAAGAAAGAAGGGCTCCTAGCCCTGTGGTTTCCGACAACGAGACTGACTTCGACGAAGACCAGTATCCTTCGGCTGAGGATAGATACAAGCAACTGGAAGACCGGTTGAGTGCGATGGAAGTTCAGAAAGTGCCTGGTCTAGACTTTGGTGATCTGGGTCTGTCATCTGGGGTGGTGATTCCCCACAAGTTCAAAGCACCAGCCTGTGCTAAATACGACGGGGTTTCTTGCCCAAAATTGCACCTCCGGTCGTATGTTAGAAAGATTCAGCCATACACCACTGACAAGAACCTCTGGATCCACTTCTTTCAAGACAGTCTCTCAGGGACTCAGCTTGAATGGTTTTACCAGCTGGAAGGAGCTAGTATCCGTAATTGGGAGGACTTGGCTACTGCTTTCTACAAGCAGTACCAATACAACGCCGACCTCACTCCCACACGTACCCAACTCCAAGGTATGTCTATGGGTGCGGGCGAAGGTTTCAAAGATTATGCTCAGAAGTGGAGGGACCTTGCTGGAAGAGTGCAACCACCCTTGGCTGATAGGGAGCTAGTGGATATGTTTCTGGGGACCTTGTCTGGTTCGTATTTCAACCATCTTATTGGAAGTTCTTCGTCCGGGCTTACAGAGATGATTATGACCGGGGAAAGGATTGAGGCTAGTATCAAATCGGGTAAAATACAGAAGGATGCTTCATTAGGCACCGAGAAGAAGCCTTTTAAGAAGGAGTCCAGTGTTGTTTACAGTTTAAAAGGCCACAATAAACCTGAACATCGTCAAGCTGTTAATGCGGTTGTTATATCGAGACCTGTTGTTGCTCCTCAGCGCAACAATCAGCCAAGGGTCGAGAGGCCGCAAAGACAATTCACTCAGCTCAACATGAATTTATCCCAAATTCTGCCACAGTTATTGAAAACCAACTTGGTGATTCTGAAGGAGGCCCTAAAGACTCCCAACACTGCATCACCCATGTATGACCCGAATGCCCGTTGTGCTTTTCACTCTGGTAGCCCGGGGCATGACACGGATAACTGTTGGGTCTTAAAGAATAAAGTACAGGACTTGATTGATGCGAAGGAGATTGAGTTCTATGCACCTGAAAGACCTAATGTTGTGACTGCTCCTATGCCCAAGCATGGAGTGAATGATGTAGATGAAGACTCGTTTGTGGTTTTTGTGAAAGATATTGTTACTCCATTGATGACTGTGAAGAAGAACCTTCTGCTAGCCGGTTTATTTCCGGGATGTGGCGAAGGTTGCCATCTGTGTGCCGTCTTACCTAATGGTTGCCATCTTTTGAAGTCAGGTGTCCAACGCCTGATGGATAATAAAGAAATTCTGTTTGAGAAGACTTTTGTTCCTTGGGTTCCTATTGAAGAAGTTGTTATAATCACCATTTTCGATAATTCTTCCAAGGCTTCCTCGAGAAAGCCTGTTAGAATTACATCTATTCCAAGAATCGCACCCTTGATCATCACTGTTCCTAGGCCTATCCCATATACATCTAATAAATCTGTCCCGTGGCATTATGGGGATGACGTATATTATCATGGAGTTAAGCAAGACTTGAGTGCTAAAGAGTTTGAGACTGACGTCAGCAATATTGTTGGACCTGCTAAAGTCACCCGCAGCGGAAGACTTTTCTCCCCCGAGATCTCTCCACCAGTTGTTCGGAAACCTGTTGTTATTACACCTGCCAGTGTACCTGATACTATTCCTGTTCAAATTCCCATTCTTACCCCTATTGTCGAGTCCTCTGATGCTCGGGGAAAAGGGACCACTGATGAGCCTGCCCGGACGGAGGCATCGAAGACAATTACTGTTGAAGCCTCTAGACAGGAGATGGAGGAAATTTTGAAAATCATCAAAAAGAGCGACTACAATGTAGTCGAGCAGCTGGGGAAAACCCCGTCCAAAATCTTTATGTTGTCTCTGTTACTTTGCTCAGAAGCCCATGCCAAGGCTCTGATTGCTTTCCTAAAGACTGCACACGAACCGCAAGAAACATCAGCTGATCAGTTTAAAGATTGTGTGGCCAGTCTGACTGCTGATAATGGGTTGGGTTTCTCTGACGCCGAATTGCCTGCTAAGTGGAGGAATCATAATGATGCCCTGCATGTCTCCATTGAACGCAGGGGCACTACTCTTTCTCATGTATTGGTGGATATTGGTTCCTCATTGAACGTTTTGCCTAAGAAATCTCTAGACCGGTTGGACTATGAGGGTTTAGAGTTGAAGCCAAGTAACATTGTTGTCAGGGCCTTTGATGGGTCAAAGAGAATGGTACATGGAGAAGTTGATATTCCAGTGAAGGTTGGTTCTCAGGTCTTTGCGTCTACTTTTTACGTGATGGACATTAGGCCATCCTATTCTTGTTTGTTGGGTCGCCCATGGATCCACAAAGCTGGGGCAGTGACTTCTACGCTCCACCAGATGCTGAAGTACCCAGTGAAAGGGAAAATTGTGACGGTACGAGGAGAGGAGGAGTACATGGTGATCCACCTCAACTCTTTCTGATATGTAGAGATGGATGGGGAGTTCATTGAGACCCCGTTTCAACATTTTGAAGAGGTTCCCCAAACACTGGCATCAGCTGAAACTGTCACCGAAGATCCTCCCATGAAGATGGCTTCCTTCAAGGATGCTCGGGCTGTTGTTGAGAAAGGTGGGTGTGCAAAGTGGGGCCAACTCCCTGATTTTGCTCATAAGACTAACAAGTTTGGTTTGGGTTTCACTGCAGAAGCTCAAAGGGCTGTTCGGAGTGCACGGATCGGAAAACCTCCCCTGTTTATCATTAATTCAAGAGTAAATTCCATTGAAGACGATGTTGAAGAATCTGAGTTCGACAGATGGATATATCCTACTACTGATGGTGGACTAAGCAACTGGACAGCAAAGGATTTCATCCCAATTTCTTTTGTTACCCAGTAATGAAACTTTTGTTTTTATTTGTAACATGCAATGTTTTAAACTTTATGGCCCGGTGTCTTACCCGGGGCACCGTGGCTTCATTTGTGAGGGCTTTATGTGTGTCATCTTCATATATCATTAATAGAAGCATTGGATGTTTCTTGCATTTCAAATTTTGTGCTCCTTGTTTTTCTTTTATTATACATTGCAAAACAACTATTTTACACACACTCACATATACAGGTCTACATCCACTCTGGATCTCACTGATAACGACTCTGCTACTGCCAGTTATGACTTCGAAAGTCCAATCAACTTAGCTGAATACGAAGGTGAAGATGATTGCGAAGTGCCTGGTGAGCTTGCTAGACTCTTACTTTAGGAAGAGAGGGCCATACAGCCGCATGAAGATCCAGTGGAAACAGTGAATCTGGATACAGAGGTAGACAAGAAAGAGGTCAAGATCGGTGCAAATCTGGAAGCTAGTGTTAAACAATGGTTGATTCAGATGCTGCATGACTATGTTGAGATCTTTGCCTGGTCTTATGAAGATATGACTGGGTTGGATACCGATATTGTGGTTCACCGATTGCCTACCAAGGAAGACTGTCCTCCAGTGAAACAGAAGGTCCATCGAATGCGCCCAGAGATTTCTGAGAAAATCAAAGCTGAAGTGATGAAACAGTTTGACGCTGGTTTTCTAGCAGTTACTTCTTACCCACAGTGGGTTGCTAACGTGGTTCCTGTGCCGAAAAAGGATGGTAAAGTTCGGATGTGTGTTGACTATAGGTATCTGAACAGGGCAAGTCCCAAGGATGATTTCCCTCTACCTCATATCGACGTTCTGGTTGACAACACCATATAGCATAAGGTCTTCTCCTTTATGGATGGTTTCTCCGGCTATAATCAGATTAAAATGGCTCCCGAAGACATGGAGAAGACGACCTTTGTTACTCAATGGGGTACCTTTTGCTACAAGTTTATGCCGTTTGGATTGAAGAATGCTGGAGCAACATATCAGTGCGCCATGGTCGCTTTGTTCCACAACATGATCCATCATGAGATTGAAGTATACGTCAACGACATGATTGCAAGATCTCAAACTGAGGAAGAACATCTGGACCACCTTCAGAAGTTATTTGACAAGTTGAAGTTGTACAAGCTAAGGTTAAACCCGAACAAGTGCACCTTCGGGGTGAGATCTGGTAAGCTGCTGGGTTTCATCGTAAGCGACAAAGGTATTCAAGTGGATCCTGCAAAGGTGAAGGCTATATAGGAAATGCCAGTTCCCCAAACAGAGAAAGAAGTCATAGGCTTTCTGGGACGTTTGAACTATATTGCCCGATTCATCTCGCACCTGACCGCTACTTGTGAGCCAATCTTCAAGCTACTGAGGAAAGATCAAGTGGTAAGATGGAACGATGCATGCCAGGCCGCTTTCGAAAGGATCAAAGAGTATCTCCAAGAGCCTCCTATTTTGATGCCTCCAGTTGAAGGGAGACCTATGATCCTATACTTGACAGTACTCGACAATTCAATGGGGTGCATGCTGGGTCAGCATGACGAGTCTGGCCAAAAAGAGCATGCTATTTATTACCTTAGCAAAAAGTTTACCGACTGCGAGACTCGATACTCGTTGCTCGAGAAAACTTGCTACGCTTTGGCATGGGCTGCTCGCCGGCTGAGACAGTATATGATGACTCACACTACTCTATTGATATGAATGGATCCAATCAAGTATATCTTCGAGAAGCCTGCCTTATCCGGAAGAATAACGAGATGACAGATGATCTTGACTGAGTATGACATCCAATATACGACCCAAAAGGCAATCAAGGGAAGTGTATTGGCAGACCATTTGGCACATCAGGCAGTGGATCATTACCAGTCTATGAACTTTGAATTTCCGGATGAGAACACCATGTTGATAACCGACTGTGAGACACCTGGACCGGATGAAGGACCTGAGGAGGGATCCCGATGGTCTATGTACTTTGATGGAGCTTCGAACGCTTTGGGTAATGGCATTGGTGCCGTGATCATATCTCCTAAAGGCTCTCATACTCCGTTTACCGCCCGACTATGTTTCAACTGCACCAACAACATAGCGGAGTATGAAGCGTGCATTATGGGTCTTCGAGCAACAATTGACCCGAGGATTAAGTTCTTGAGTGTCTTCGGAGATTCCACTCTCGTGATCAGTCAAATCAAAGGCGAGTGGGATACGAAACACCCAAATCTTATTCCTTACAAGGAGTATGTGTTGACGTTGCTTCCACCTTTCGAGGAGATAACCTTTGAACACTTCCCTAGAGAGGAGAATCAGCTGGCGGACGTGTTAGCTACGATGTCTTCTATGTTCAAAGTCAATTGGGAGAACGAGGCTCCCCGAATTATCATTGAAAGGTTGGACGAACCTGCACATTACTGCGATATTGAGACTGAAGAGGTAGCGGATAAACCCTGGTTTCATGAGGTGAAGAGGTATCTTGAGGCTCAAGAATACCCTGAAGGTGCATCTGTTAATGACAAGAAGTTTCTGAGGAGGTTCGCGGCAAAGTTCTTAATCAGCAATGGCATCCTTTACAAGTGTAACCATGATTCGACCTTACTGTGTTGTGTGGATAAGAATGAAGCAGAAAGGATCATGGAAGATTCACATGAAGGTACTTTCGGAACTCATTCCAGTGGACACACCATGGCAAAGAAAATCCTTCGGGCAGGATATTATTGGTCCACAATGGAAGCCGACTGTTATCAGCATTCTCAGACCTGTCACAAGTGCCAAGTCTATGCTGATAAGGTGCACATACCTCCAGTTCCTCTGAACGTCTTGACGACACCTTGGCCTTTTGCAATGTGGGGCATTGACATGATCGGCGAGATCAGACCTACGACATCTAACGGGCATCGTTTCATCCTGGTAGCTATTGATTACTTTACGAAGTGGGTTGAAGCAGCTTCCTTTGCTACTGTAACCAAGAACGTCGTGGCACGGTTCATTCGGCACAATCTGATTTGTCGATATGGTGTACCAGAGAGGATCATTACAGATAATGGTACAAATCTCAATAACAAGATGATCACCGATCTCTGCAAACAGTTCAAGATACAGCATCGCAACTCTTCTCCTTACCGGCCGAAGATGAATGGGGCTGTAGAAGCGGCTAATAAGAACATTAAAAAGATTGTGCAGAAGATGACAGTGACATACAAAGATTGGCACGAGATGTTACCATTTGCTCTTCATGGACACCGTACCTCAGCACGGACGTCAACAGGGGCAACACCCTATTCCTTGGTTTATGGCATGGAGGTTGTCTTGCCCATTGAAGTTCAGATATGCTCTCTTCGGATTATGAAGGATGCAGGTTTGAGTGAAGATGACTGGATTCAGACCCAACTTGATCAGCTGAACTTAATCGACGAAAAGAGACTTACTGCTATTTGTCATGGTCAAACGTACCAAAAACGGATGATCAAGGCATTTAACAAGAAAGTTAGACGACAAGAGTATCAAGTCGGGGACCTGGTTATCAAGCGCATCATACTACCAAAAGGTGACCCCAGGGGCAAATGGACCCCTACTTACGAAGGGCCATTTGTGGTTAAGAACATTTTCTCAAGAGGAGCTATGATTCTAACCACCATGTATGGTGACGACCTTCCTCACCCCGTCAATGCATACATAGTGAAAAGATACTACGCATGAACAAAGACCCGCTAGGTTGACTGGCCTAGGAAAAAATAAGGGCTTCCCGGCGAACCAAAAGGGTTCGGGAAAAAATAAGGGATGAAAATAAAAAAAATCTGTACACCCAGCAAGTCGAAAACCTGAAAAGGCGGCTTGGGCAAAAAAGGGTATCCCGGTGGACTGAAAACCCGAAAGGGCGGTCCAGGCAAAAATTAGGGATCGAAGCGTAACACTATGTCTCATTAGATCACCTTGCAACCAGACTTCGGTATCAACTGTCAAGCTCGGACGGCATATGTTGTACCCCAAAATTTGCCCTCCCATATTCTTCAAAGATTTGCCAAGTCAAGATTCAAAACTCCCCAAGGGTTGCACAGTGCAAGGGTCTCCTAAGCAGTCAAAATTAGGGTTTTTGTTCTGATCAAGAAAATGAAGTTTCCAAAGGTCCAATCAAGTCTCACATGCCTACAAATATGGTCAAGTATCCTCATATCAAGTTTCAAGACTTTCAGCACAAAATTGCACAGTCAAAACCCTAATTGCACTACAGTCAACTGTAGGGGCAAAATGGTCATTTGGCAGTCAAAAGTTCAAATTTTTGGTCAACATATCATTTTGAAGCCACAAACATCATTTGATCAATGCTTGATCATGATTCTCAAAGCTTGGCTCAAAAATCATCAAGATGCAAAAGTTTCCTTATTTGGACAGCTGAAAAAGTCAACTGAAATTGACCAGGGCATAACTTTCACATGGATTATCAGAAAAATTCCATCCAAAGCTCATTTTGAAGATAAAGACATTTCCTACAACTCATCTTCATACTTCAAGTCCAAGAAATGCTCTCACAAAAAGTTATCAATTTCAACATTATAGGTCATTTTCAAAAGTCAACAAAAAGGGACTTTAAGTCAAAGGCCATAACTTGAGATTGGTAAGTCAAAATGACATGGGACCAAAGGCGTTGGTTAGAGGACTCAAAGACCTTTCCAAAATGTCCAAGAACATGAGAAAAGCTTAAACATTGAGCAAGTTATGCCTTGTGGAAGTTGGGAAATTTTTGGATATTTTGAAAAGTCAACATTGATTCAAATGACTTAAAATTGCTAATGGGCCCATTTTTCTTCCACAAATCATCATCCATGGCATGTGCACGACTACTTGGCCCAAAGGGAAGTTTTTATTCATTTTTATTTATTTATTTGAATTTTTATTAATAATAATTCATTTAAATAAAATTAAATGCATAGAAAATACTTAACCTAAAGTTTTAAATCTTTTTGTGCATGTTTTATACTCAATAATTCGTGCCTAGCCAAATAAGGAAAGATTTGGATTGATTAGATCATAATTGATACAAAAATGCATGGAAAAGATTGAAAAAACAAAGCTTGAAAATCAAATCTTCAAAACCATCATTGCAAGGGATTTGATTTGTTTTTCTTAACCTAATTGATTCATACATAAGCCAGGAACACAACCCTAATCATCACACATACGCAGCTGCCCAAAAACCAGAAAATCAAACTTGGAATTTTGTCTAAAAAACTCAAATCTGAAAACATCTTTGCAGGGGGTTTCAAGCCACGATTGCTATTCCATTAGCTTCCTTGAAGGTTACAGGACATATTCCAAGCATTCCCCAAGCCCCATACTCAAGAAAATGTAAGATCACCATGGAAGTTGGTGAAGAAAAATTCTGAATCGGTTTCTAACATTCATGCATTCTCAACGTATTTTGTTGTTATGTTTATGTTTCTAATGATGTTTGCAAACTAATCATGTGCTTTAATTGAAGATTTACGCGTTATATGCCAAAGTACCATGTTCGTTTTCTAGGGTTTACAGGATTGGAAATTAGGGGTTTTGTAACAAGGAAAAATTGGAACCCCTGACCACCACCATTCAAATCATCACGTTCAGACGATTACAAAACTATGCTCGCGCTCAATTTATGAGCGTCCTAGGCCTAATCGTTATTTTTCCAAAACCGGCCTAGGAGAACGCGTGCAAAACCGTTGCCTAACATATTTGTTTTTTCAGGAAAATAATACAACGAAGAAGATGAATTCGTGGCGTCAATGGATTGGCTCTTTTGAATTTGCGCGCTTTAATCCACTAACGCATTGGTTTTGTTTGATATTATTTGTTTATTACATTATATACAAAGCGCAACAATTGGTTCAGTGGCAAGGCATAGTGGTTGCAACATTCCTGACCTGGGTTCGAGTCCCAGGTCTTCTTTGTCTCAATATTATTTTTCAATATATGTTCACATGCAGTTTCAATAGCAAGGACGTACCATACGCTGCCAAGATCCAACGTCCACGCGTCCAATGGAACCAAATTAAAGGCTTAGATCCCAGGCACATGGTGAGTCCCAGTCAACGCGCCACATGTTACTCAAAAAAGTCAAACGGACTATGCTTATTGGGCCAGATTTCTCAAGATCACACCTCCATATTGGGGACTACAACCCCCCCTTGGTTTGCAATTTTTTTACTTTCTTTATGTTTTCTTATTTTTTTTTCTTTGATTATTATCTTTAATTAATTAATTATTTTCACAAAAAAAACACATAAAAAATCAGAAAAGCAAAAAACAATAAATATTTTTATGTTTTAATATTTTTTGTAGTAAATTTGCATGTAATTAAATTTAGTTGTAAATTAGGTTAATTTTAATTCTTTTAATAAAAAATCTAAAAAATGTAGAAATAGGTTTAATTAATAATTTTTCATCCTTTTTTATTTTTCTTTCATAAACATATTAAATAATTAAATATTTTATTTTTTATAATTAAATTGCATGAAAATAACTTAGGGTTAATTTAGGTTAAAAAACTTCAATATTTTCTTAATAAGTTAAAAATAATTAGGATTAGGGTTTGCATCTTATTTTAATTTTAATTAATTCTCCTTTTTTCATTTAAGTCCTAAAATACTAAAAAACACCAAAAAACAAGTTCTTTCCTTCTTTTAATTTTAATTGATTCCTCATTAATTTTAATTTTTGCAAAAGGGTCCAACGCCCTCGTTCTTAATTTCTCATTAATTCGCGTATCTATTTTATTTCATTATAATATTCATGTATCTCCCCCGAAGCCTTGTAACATTTTAATTACTTCTCGCACTTTTAATTCCTTTATTTATTTTCTGTCAAATCGGGTTCTGGAAATTTTGGCGATGTGGACCCGCGCCTTTTGTAATAGCTTTAGAACTTTATATTTCTCGCAACTTTTTAACTGCTAATAGATTGCATGCAAGAATGAATGTTAAAATAAAAACAAAGCATAGATCACCCATGACATGAACAAGACAAAATATCTGAAAACGACACACAAGTCACACACCACCCCTAGGGTACGCCTCACTGTTGCCTTACCTTTTGAAAGGTGATCGTCGAGTAGAGGATGTCTTAGTAAGTCCTCATGATCCGGGAACCTGGCATGAGGGTAGCTTCTAAGGTGTCTTCCTATTGCTCTGGTGATCACCATGTCCCGAACCTCGAATTGACCCGAACACCTCCAACGGCGGTGCTACCTACCTCTCAATGGTGGGATGGCACTACTTTAAAGGACATCTACACAGACGAATTCCTTAGGGTAGGTAGATGACTCTAGATACTTGCTCTAATTTCAAAAACAAATCAAAAATACTTTTCACACCAACACATTTTCAAAAAGCTTTCGAAAGCAATTTTTCAAACACTCTTGAGGACTGATACAAGAGTCGAACTGGAATTTTCAAAGAAACTTTTTTAAACCCACAGTTGAAAAGCAAACAAACCATTTTTGAAAACACAAATGAGCAAGTATCTAAGAGCCCATGGACAACCATGGATAGAAAGGGTGCTAATACCTTCCCTTTCTATAATCTACCTCCCGAACCGAGAGCAATCTCTTTAAGGAATTTTTTTGTGCTTTTGTCCTTTCCATTTGGAGAAAATAAAAGACGGTGGCGACTCTTGCTTCCGCGACATTTCGCGAACCAGCGTTAAACAGTCAGTTCCAGATCCACCGATCACCAGAACTGGCGACTCTGCTGGGGATAATTTTAAAGTGAGGTGTACCTTAGGACTAAGATCACTTGTGTTTTCAATTGTCTGAATTGTTTGCTTTTTATTGTGGGGACTGTCTTGGGAGTTCTATAGATCCTAACCCGGATCTGGGGATACCTTCTTAGAAAGTAGCAACAAGGCTGTGAGGGAACTGTGCGGGGTATACTGACATGGTTGAAATAGTCTGCTACGTTGATGTGGCACTTTGGTGTGTACCGGTAACCCTTGAGTTCAGTCAAGGAGAGTACGGGGCCTCCGCGTGGTGTCATGAAGCATCAACAGACCTTAG